>OX421358.1:29128470-31528470 GCA_949126925.1 Cheilosia vernalis
TATTGACTTGATAACCTTGATAAGATTTGGGTCGAGTTTAGGTAGAGCGTCGGCCAAACTAAAAATAAAGAAAATTTCGTCACCCACTTCTTGCAAGCGAATTCGTGTGCTACTTACTTTGGGGAGTTATTCGCCGATGATCGCTGTTGATTATACATCATTGGTTGTTGCTGTTGTGGACTTAGGTTGTATGCATTATAAGGCTGTTGGCCAGCAGATGGCGGTGCTGCCGGTTGCATATATCGAGATCTTGATATCAGTTGCTCGAATTTCTCTTGGGGATATCGTACACCGTCACGGGTTGGAATTATTTTTATAGGTTCGTAGAGCAATGAGATGTCTACTCGTGCTGGATCTGATTGTTTTATTTGATCCACACGTACCCAGTCTTTTTCAATTTCAGCGATAACATTAGGATCGAGACCAAATGGACCCGATGGTTTTGCAGGATGACTTAGCATCGTTGGCTGGTCGAAAGTTCTGAAATATTTGTTGGTTGTTTTTTTTTTGTGTTATAAAATGTAGATAGAAATGATAAACAAAAACAAAAAAATAGAACAACACCGAACAGAAACAAATGAAGCAAACAAAAAAAAAACTACATACATCATCAAATGCACAAGAACATGAAATAAAAAAATTATACTTTCTGGTATAAAATTGGTTGGCAAAGAGTGCTATCGATCTCCCAAAAAAAAACACAATTCTTATTACGTAGATTGAAAAATACTAGGAGAACATTTCAGAAGCAACTTACGCGCCAGCCAAAAGGGTGAAACAACAACTGATTCAATGTGATTGTGAACACTGCACTAAAATTTAACGTGCAGACAAAATAACAAATATAGAATATTAAATAAGCGACAGAAAAAAAGAGAAGTATACACTTCTGTGCTCTCTAATAATAATTAGACGGCTGTGTGCTCATGAACTAAAACAATTTGAGTGAGTGTACATGTGTTGAAAATATTGGCAATCAATAAAGCCAACTAAAGGATCATTCACATGAGAGCGACCAACTACCTACGAACGAACGAATATTCGCAAGTTTTGACAGTCCATTCACATGATACATTTAATTTGGTCGCAGAAACCCGCGAATCCAATGACAGTCGCCGGTATTTGTCTCTATAACATTTTGAGTTTGAGGTTAAGTTCGAACGAATGCTTTATTCGTTAGTTTGTGGAACGCGAATTGAATGATGTGGATTGTGAATAAACTTTGACAATTCGCGCCAAGGGTGTATTCGTTCGCGGCAAAAAGTTTGCAATTCGAAATTTCGTTATTTTAACTGTTTATTAACATGTTTTCTTAATACATTTTGATGGGATATTTAACTATCCTCTTGGAATAGTAAAATGTACAATTTTCTGTTCATAAATGCATCAAAAGTGGTTTGTTCGCATTTCAGCAATTCGTTCGCTCGCTCTCATGTGAATAGTCCTTAAGAAAGGATGTTTGTTATCGGTACTGGTTTGGAAGCGTAAAGCCAGCCAAAATGTACAGACGGATGTATTCCGGACGTCGACCAGGAGTCCTTGTGATTCCAAACGAGATATTGGACAGAGGAACTCTGGTTGAAGAGATGACCGAATGTCAACTGTGGCAATTTAACCGACGAAAACTTCGAAGCTTTAACCGCAAGGTGTTATTGACCGTGCTGCACTTGCAGTTTGACGACGAAAAAAGTCGTGTTGGTTGAAGAGAAAAACGATTAGGTTAACAATGATGGTTTTAATATAAATGGTTTTAGAACTGCGTGAATCATTCAAGACGCCGTACGAATTAGAAGTCGCGGTCGACCGCTTCGTTAATGTCATACAAAAAGCTGCATGGAATAATACTCCTCACCAGCAGAGAACATCGAACTATAACTGCGTCAAATACCCGCAGGAAATAATTAATATGGTCAAAACAAAACGAAAAGCGCGAAAAAGATGGCAACAAACTCGAGCCCCGCAAGATAAAGCGAACTTATATCGTCTTACTAACTTGCTAACAAATTCGATTAAAGATTTTAAAAATGACGAGGCTAGAAATTACCTCGAAAGCCTAACAGCTGAAAAAGAGTCCAATTACTCGCTTTGGATGGCTATTAAAGCCACAAAAAGGCCGAAGATCGCAGGGCCACCTATTAAGATAACCCAAGATGTTTGGGCAAAAAGCGACAAAGAGAAGGCAGATATTTTCGCCGCTCATTTAGAAGGAACTTTTAAGCCGTTCGATGGTCAAGCGCTTGACGGAAATATTTATGCGTCAGACAGACGAACATCTGAAAATAATATAGTAATAAACGCTACACTCACCGAGCTCTGACAAGTAATAAAGAAACTTAAGCCCAAAAAAGCTCCGGGTTATGATCTGATCACGGGTGAACTCCTAAAAATGCTACCTCGGAAAGCATTAACTAAGCTTCTCCACATTATAAACGCCGCGATCAGACTACAATACATCCCGAGTCAATGGAAAATCGCGGAAGTCATAATGGTTCTAAAACCATGCAAACCACCGAACGAAAAAAGTCTTATAGACCCTCGCTTCTTCCAATTATTTCCAAAGTTTTTGAGAGGATATTACTCAGACGCTTACAACAAATTATAGAAGAAAACCGTCTTATACCCGACCACCAGTTCGGATTAAGAAGCAAACATTCGACAATCGATCAAGTGCATCGGATAACTGACGTAATAGAGAAAGCTCTAGAAGAAAATAAAATTTGCTCTGCCGTATTCTTGGACGTCTCGCAAGCATTTGATAAGGTTTGGCATGAAGGCCTCAAGTGCAAATTAAGACAAGTTCTCCCCGAACGGTTATGGAAAATTCTAGGATCGTATCTAAAGAATAGACTCTTTCGTGTCAAACACGGAAACGAATATTCGGAATTTAAAGAAATAAGGGCAGGTGTGCCGCAAGGAAGCGTCCTTGGGCCTCTCCTGTACCTGCTATTTACGCGTGATATTCCGCAAATAGAAGGTACTACCATAGCTACTTTTGCCGATGACACTGCTATACTAGCAGTAGGTACAACGACCAAAGAAACAAACAAAGTATTACAAGGCGCGCTTAACCGGGTCTATGAATGGACAAAGTCATGGAGGATCGCTCTTAACGAAACGAAATCGGTCCACGTGGATTTGACATACAAAAGAACAAATAACTTGCCTGTATTTATAAATACGGTACAAGTTCCGTTCGCAAACGAGGCCAAATATCTCGGAATGGCTCTCGACACCAAATTAAAATGGAAACCGCATGTAAAGAAAAAATGCGAAGAACTTAAAATCAAATATAGAGAACTTTATTGGTTACTCGGAAAACATTCCAAGCTTACCCTCGAGAACAAGCTTTTATTATATAAGCAAGTGATAAAGCCTGTATGGACATATGGTATACAGTTATGGGGCTGTACCAGCGAAACAAATCTAAACTTTTTACAAACTTTTCAAAACAAAGTGCTAAGATCATTCGTCAGTGCACCGTGGTACATTAGAAATGAAGATCTTCATAGAGACCTCGGAATTCCCACCGTTAAGGACGAAACGAAAATATGCGCTCGAAAGCATAGAAATCGATTATTAGGACATATTAATAGCTCGGTCCGTGAAATTCTCGATGAAACAAATTTATTGCGGCGTCTACAACGAACTAAACCTTCGGACTTAGCCCGATAATTTTCAACCGCGTTAAAATTGCGGAACGAGCAGGAACTCTCGCCGGAATGTTGCCTGCCAAACGTGTAAAACTTCGTGATAAAAAAATTGCTTGATAAGTCATAACTTAGTTGCAGTACAAAAGAAAATTTATGGAGGTGGTTTTAGTGAGTAAAAATCTCACACTACTATGAGCACGCCCCGAGTGTTCTCATAGTGTCTTCCAGAAGATTTCCACCTACCTCGGAAAAAAAAAAAGGTTTTAATATAACGTATACACTAGTCGGCATAAGTGTTTTGACAAAATAAAAATAATGATTTTTTTCGTTTAACTTTTGAACGGCTTTGTAAAGAATTCCTCCTAATTTTTTCCTTTTTATATATAACTAATTGAAACATAAAAATAAAAAAAACCAAGATTTTTTTATAGAAACGTAAAAAGATATAAATTAATTTGTAATTTCATGTGTTGGCATAAGTATTTTGACAAGAGTGTAAAATTAGGAAAACATTGTTTAAACTTAACAAAAGTAAAGAAATGAAGACTAAATTAGTAAAATGTATATCCTCCTTTGGCTTCAATAACTTTTAGAAGGCGCCTTGGTTCCGAATCCACTAAATTTTGGAGAATCTCTGGAGATATCTCTTCCCAAAGAAGAAGTGATCTCAGAAATTGTCTCCTCCCTTGTTTATTTAACGAAACTGTTCTTTTACGATTCAAAAGAGACCAGACGTTTTCTATAATATTTAAAGCCGGACTTTGAGGTGGCCAGTCCAAAGTGTTGACCCCAACATCTTTCAAAAATGTAGAAATCTTTCGCGCTTTGTGGCATGGGGCGTTATCCTGTTGCACGATAAATGATTCCCCAATAAGTCTTTCTCCAGAAGTAAAGGCATTATCATTTAGGATCATTAAATATTGGTTTTGGTTCATCGAGCCGGTGATATGAACCAAGTCACCCAGTCCAATATACGCCACACGTCCCCAGAACATGACAGAGCCTCCGCCATGGCTCACTTTTTGACAAACGGGTCGTTTCTTTTGCCCAACTACCTTTGGTAATCTTACAAAAAATTTGTTTTTTGAAGAGTTATACTCAAAGAAGCTTTCATCTGTCCATAGAACGCTTCTCCAAAACGACTTTGGCTTGTGCAGATGTTCCTTTGCAAAGCCAGTCTTTTAAGCTTGTTTGCCTTCGATATATTGGCGCGTTCTTAGCTTTAATTGTCTTAAAATCTCCTTTCTTTAAACGTCGTCGGACAGTGCGGTCACTGATTGGGTTCTTGGCCGTCAAATTCCATTGATCTGCAGCAGATTGAGGCTTCAGAAAAATGTTTTTCTCAAATTCCCGTAGAAGAACTCGGTCTTGAGCGGGGGTTGTTTTGCGCTTAGCTCCTAATCTCGTTAAGTTACTTATGTCGTCATGTTTTTTTAAACTTATTAATTTGATAGTGCACAGTTTTACGCGACACATTAAACTCTTTTGCAATGTCTTTTACTGCCGTTCCAGCGTTAAACTTTGCTACCATCGAAGATCTCGTAACCAAACTGAACTCTACCTTTTTACCCATGGTTTATAACACCTTTTAATCAATATGTTTTTTTTATCAGCGTTTATGATCAATTAAAGTTAAATACAAAAGTTGTTTGGCTTTAACGTGCTCAAAAGTGCGAACATATTTACTAAAAGGTTCCGTCAAAATACTTATGCCGCGCAAAAATTTGTTATCTCCATGAATTCTTATCAGCAGAAAGAGAATGGAAAAGGTAAACGGTATAAAATTTGACAAGCATAGAGCTATAAATAGATTCTTTCTTTTGCGCATCATTTTCGCCCAGTTATTTAACGATACTAAGCTAAACTTCATCCAATAGCCAGAAAATGGTTTCGTCAAAATACTTATGCCGACTAGTGTAGTTGAAACAGAAGTTTTTGTCTAAATCAACGCTTCGACATAGTCACATAAGGTACACTACACAAGCGACATCGAAAGGAGTAAGAAAAACATTTATTTGGACTCCTTACCACCTCCGTGCGACCGTTGGCACAAGGGACTGAAGACTGCACTATCCTTCAATGGGTTCCCTTACGACAAGGTACGAACCGCTTCTGTAGAGTTAATACTTTAACAAACTACTGCAACAAGGTAAACATCTGCAAAAGAATTTATGAACCGGCTAAGGCAGCACTTTGAGAACATGGGTACCAGATTGATATCGTGACACAGGAGCTGACCAACTAGGATAGGGGTCAGGGACAATTGACTGCATTCAGTGGTAGCAGAACCGAAATCAAAATAAGAAAAAAACTAAAGTGATACATTTGGAGCAGACTGTTTTTGGAATTCAATAAAATAAAAGTTATTTTTATCTAAAGACTAGACGTACCAGAGAATGATAAGAATAGCAGGGCAAGATAGAACTATGCACCAACAATGCAGTTTTAATCTGAGTCGACAGTCCGAAAAATCAAATAAAAAGTAGAGGAAACTGATTTCATCTGAGTTCATCATGAGATTCTTTAAATAGTTATACCAGACAGAATTAAAACGAAAGATGAAGCAAAGAGACAATCCGCGGTACTAATAATCATTTTTAGTCTCCACGCTAAATTTTTCGAACTCACAATGGCGAAGTTTTCCATATAAAATTGCAATATTGTGACGTAGAAAATATTTAGTGTGAAGGTTAAATATGATTATTAGTACGGCCCAATCTTTACGAGTTACGTTCTTCGTGACAAAGTCAGCTTTATAAAATTACGATTGCCAATAAAAGAGTCAAGAAAGCAGCGAATGCTTTCTACGCATGCAACCGCATCTTCTAGAAGTTGGGGACCAAACCCCAGAATTATCCTCTGGATGCATACAGCGATTATGCGAACAAAATTCGAATGAAAACCAACAACCAACAGCCCGGCTCGGTCTTTCCTCCTCAGTGCAATTCGCAGACATTTAAAACCAATGTGCATCGGAATCTCCTATCTTCTCTATCCCAATTTCCTTAACGCCCGCGCTGTGTACTTCAAACTACACGATAAAGCGGCCTCTAGACGCTCAATATTATTGTGAAATATGATGCACAATATTATTGGCTGGGCGCCCCAGACAGTGCAATATTTTCCCAATAATTTAGTTGACCGCTGATATTTGTGTAGACAACATGTTGACTGATAGATCCTGAAGTTTTCACATTTTCTCTCGCGGCAGTGGCGTAGCGAGGGGGTGCAAGGGGTGCACAAGGCCCGGGCGGCACTTTGCTAGGGGCGGCAATTTGGAGCTGCTACAATTTTTAAATATATAAAATCTATGAAACGGATTCTTTTTCCTGCTCAACAAATTTATTTACAAGGTTTAACAGCATTAATACTGCTTCACGGTAAGTAATGAGACATTCCTTGCTTAGCAACAAAATCCAATGAACGCTTCTCCCTAGTAAGCAACTACATTTTACTACATTGCAGATATACTTCACTGTTGAGTTCATGTTATTTTGTTTTATTTTGCTCAAACAAAGTGAAGTTTGCAAACATACACAAACTTTCTAGTTGCCAATAAAAGTTGCAGTCTTGTTGCCTTGTTGCCTCTTTATTATTGAAAATTAATTACCGAGGTACCTAAGAAGAAAAAAAATCTTCAACGCCTTGTAACAATAGGTTTGTTCCTTTACTTTTAATTCTTAAAAATTTGTACTAATTCTTACGAGTTTTTACTCAATTCTTGGTGTAAGAATTGAAAATATTATCCGTCACCTTACAATTACCAGATGATTTGAAATTTGTTGCCCTGTTTGGCATAAATGCGTGCTTTTGTTATGATTTTTTGAGTATTAAAATGGTATCAACCGTCGGAAAAATAAGACTGAAAGTTCTCCTCAAGAATATTTTCGAAAGTGGCTGTAGCAAGGAGCAAACTCCAATATATTGCATAACCTTGCAATGTTATCCACAGACGAACAATAATATTGCGCAATATCAAATATTTCACAATAATATTGAGCGTCTAGAGGCGCCTTAAAAGTAGTCATAACGTCTTTAGCGCGTGGACAAGTGGAAAGAACTCACGACTTGTGAAATACCACGGAAGCTTTGGCCAGAATATAACAAAGGTCGGACCAACAAACTTCTACAGTTCGATAGGTCATCGCTATCCAAGTTAGTGGGAGCTCTGACTGGTCATAACTTCCTAAGAAACCACTTAATGAAACTAAATCTCAAAGATGACCAAATATGTAGAGGCTGCGAAGACAACGAAGGTACATGAGGACAACTGCTCACTTCCCTGGTCATTGCCCGAGTCTCTGTCACTTGAGGAACAGAACACTTGGAAGTTATTACTTCCATGACGTACTTCCATGAACTTTCTGATGTCTCTCTGTCTAATCCTTACAGGTTTCTGAGGACATCGGGATGGCTAGACAGCGTCAGGCATGGGCGAACGCAGAAAAATATTTCGGGGGGGTTTTGAAAAATGTGTTTAATTTTCATAGGCGTCTATCAAGCTAATGAAAACGAAACATGTAAATCTTGAAATTTTAACTATTATGGCATCTGTACTTGTAAAAATTCTTGCAAATTTGTTTTCTGTCAAAATTCGTGTTTTTCATGATGGTAGGCTTAATGGAAGCTACAATTTAAGAGTCAACAGCCGACATTTTCTAGCCCTGCTAACAGTATATACAACGCACTTGAGTTTTACGATTTATTCTGCACATTGTTTTAATTACATGTTTTTATTAGTTAGCAGAGGCTTTATTTCATTGCAATACGTACCGCGCTAGTAGGATATTTCATACCGTAGTTTTGATTTCAATAGCCCATTATAGACTAAGACTAACTTTAAGATAGTTAGACGACAATTGAGACTTATATGGTGAAGTTGCCTCTCCACCCTATTTATGTATTGCTTCCGATAGAAAGCAGGTTCCTTCCAACTGAGCTTACAATCTCTATAATAACTAAGTCCAAACTTAATTGAAGTTTTCTCTCATAGGTCTCTTTACATTAGATATTTTACACTTTTTTTGACACACAAAAGAGTCTTACAAAAACAAATCAAGCAACAAAAAAATGTTTCTGCAATTCTAACAATTTCAACACAGCAGCGTCCGTGGCGTGTGCGAAGCAGTGATCCCAGATTGTGGGGCAAATTTAGGCGTATGGCATAGTGTGCTTAGCTATTTAAAAGCTTAAGAACAACAAGGAAGCATGAGATTCTAACTGTATGAACGTCTCAAGCCGTTCTGCAACACACTAATCGACCACACACAGTTTGGCCCAACAGATCGACTATAGACCGAATTTTCGTAATGAAGCAAATCCTGGAAAAGGCGAGAAGAATTACAAGTTGGCACTCATTAACTTAAAAAAAAAAAAAATTATTTTATTACTATGGTCCTAGCCACATGTAAAACGAAACCGTACAAATTTTCTTTGGCTTTTTTAGACCACTTAATCCTATTGGTTGAACTCAATCTTGGTTTTAAATTGTAGCTTATGAATTATAAAGTTAGTTTACCCCCCATAACCCCTACCTGTGTTCGCCCCTGGCGTCAGGTAACCAAAAAAGGAGGAGGGTGAAGACCACCGATAGAACACCAACGGTAAACCCCAAATAAAGGGCATCACAATGGGTCCACGAGGACCTAAGTGAGGTATTGCAGGGCTCACCCTGCTCTACCTTTTCATTTACTTAACCTAAAACCTAAAATTGCGATGGCTTATTTATATAGGGTAGTCCGAAAAATAATTAATTAACTGGCCTGAGGATCACTTTCCTATTTTCGAAATTTTAATTCCATTTTACCTGAATTATAGAGGCACCCAGGGGGTCGATTCTCGTTCTGTGAAAAAGTGAAACGAAAATGTTTTCAACCTTTCACCGCGATTCCGAGTCTCGTTCTATGAAAATGTGAAACCAACGTCAACATATTTCATATGAATAATATCTTTTCACGGTCCCATTTGCAAGTGAAAGTTTTAAGTGAGAGTTTGAAAATTGAGAGACTGATTTCATACAACACAGTAAACGATATTCACCACAGCTTTTTCACTTATTGAACCAGAATTGCATTTTAGTACAAAGTGAATCGAAAAAATGAAAGTGAAAGCGAATGTGAAAACGATATATTCGAATTACTCTTTCACAGAACCAGAATCGACCCCCAGGTGTACCCGATCAAGATCATTCTACCTAAGCCGATTCGGTCATTCAAAAAATGGTTTCTCAAATAAACACAAACAAGTTTTTGTCAACATTTCAAGCAAGCAGCTGACCATGCGGAAACGCGAGGAATTTACGCTTCCTTTCGTTCGTTTGTCTTAATTGTCAATTTTAAGGTTGTTAGATGTGCCAAGTGAAATTTAAACGTTCACTTTCGAATTGGTGAGCATCTTCGTTTCTTTTTGATTTATCTACTTCTTTTGCAAATATGTACGACAATAATTCGAGTCATCAACTGAGGTTACTAATGTGTTGTAAGAGACAAGAAACATCGCATATAATATGGCGAACTGCAAGCTGCAATAAAACAGGTCATCTGTAAATTTTGGTCAAATAAAAGTAAGTAATATAATAGGCTTTTTTTATTTTAACCACATGATATATTATAGAATATAGTTCATTGATTGTCCATGGTCTACAACAGTTGAGTCAACATAGATCATGTGGGCATAATAAATAGACCTAATACCAGCATCGTTGGCCACTTCTGAAAGAAAAGGAAATCATTTGATCTGCGCTAACTACAGAAGCATGCGTCGCCTCAACATCGCATACACAACATCTGTCTGCAAACATCTGCCTGCAAAAATCTGTGAGGCAACAGTGTAGTTTTATGGAAAATCCACTAGGGGATAGTCCTTAAGATGTCGACTTGAATTTAAAGTATGACACCATAATCTGTTGCGACAGCAAACACAATGTAAACAATAAATAGCAATTTTTTTGAGATACAATAGTAATTGTGTTTTCCCATCCCTACTCTGCTTTCACATTTATGAAAAAACGATGTCGTATCACAACTTAAACGGAAAACAGGGGCCAGATTCTGTAAGGCGAAACGATCAAACGTTTTCGTGCGCACGAATGATTGGCCGTATATGTTACACAAGCCAATTTCTTCTTGCACACGAAAACGTTTGAACGTTTCGCCTTACAGAATGCCGACCCAGCACTTGGAGTACGGTAACCCCCCGATTGTCTTGGAGATACGTGTATAAAATAATTTCATTGCTAGTCTAAAGATAAAAAAAACACTCTTTTTAGTCGCATTGGGTGCCATATTTATTGGGACATTTTCCTTGCGACAATTTTAAGTAAACCTATACAAGTTGTACAGCCACATCAATCTAGTTGCAGAATTGTGGATGTTACGTTTGAAAATAAATGCTGTGCGAATGCCAGTAGTCAACGCAGTAGATGAAGGGCTTGCACAAATAGAAATTGACCTCAACCAAATTGCGAATAAACAACTGAAGACAGCGATGGCTTGCTAATTGTAACCAGCACTGTAGTGCAACATTATTTAGTAGAAGAAGATAACCAGACCTTTTCGACCCGTCTTCGCTCCACCAATAGTTTCAGCATTAGTCTCACGAACGTCAGTACAAACGTTTCTTTTTTCCGAAGTAAAGGGAGAACCATAACTGGATTGTATTGTAGCTATCCAGTTTAACCCAATATGCGATTGAATGTGAATTTTATGCCGAAAACAAATGTGCAGGGTTCAATATATGTAGATATATGTAGATATATGTAGACACACGTAGATTCTGGACTTCTGTCTCTATTTCTTATTTTGTTGCAAAATTCAAGGGTACCACAAAACAAACGCAAACAAGTTACAATTTCAAGTATTTGGCATCGTCCCCTTTTCACACTGCTGCTCGTGTTTGTTTTTGTTTTGGTTTAGTTTTGCTGTCATCAGCTGCCCAAACGACAGCAGCCCTATTAGCCGATGCAATGCATTTCAAACAATTTTCTGCACATCTGTTTTACTTGCAGCTCTGCACTCTACACTGCGTCCAGAATCTCTACACATGACTGTTTTGGGCATTAATGTTTTTACGAGAATAGCATCGTGTCCCATTTCAAGTGTTTCCCAGAACTAAGGTAGATTTGCGCTGATGTTTTGCATTTATTCCGATTACAGTTTCCGTTAAGGTCGAAAAACTATTGACAGACGGCATTACAAGTCGTGCCAACTTTACAACTAAATATAGTTTGAATAGAAAACATCTGATTAAACAAACAATAAGGTAATTCCTCCACACCGTGTGCCTTCCGCTACCGACAATTGACTGCTCTCGGTAGATATTCAAAGTATCACTGACCAGTGTTTAATTTATAATTAAAAACTAAATACATATATCTACTACCAGATAAAACTGAACGTTTTAAGAAGTTTACAAAATACGAACAGTTCAAAACTACTGAATTTCGAAAGAAACGAAAACTAGTTCCCATTCAACAAACCAACAAAAAAAACTATTTACTTACTTGACTTTACACAGAAGTAATATTATTAACAGGACAGAACAGGATATAATAATACATGTAGTACATATATATACGTATTTGTGATTGTGACACAAGGCATGTGGGCGAAATTGATAGACATACACATAGACAAACGTTTTGGGGAGAGCATATAAAGGAGAGGAGAACATTTACGTATATAAACAAGTCGAAAGGTAAATCGAAACAAACAAAACACACAAATGAAAATTTGGATTCGATTCTTCTTCTTCTTCTTTTGTTTTTATATAAATGTAGACACCAAATATCAACAAGTAAAAGAACCCACTGCCACAAAACAATAACTGCATTCTTTCAGTCAAAAGTGGATATGGGTAACATACATTTATATTCGTTTCGAACACAGCCATCAAAAAATGAATATAATTTACAATAAATGCCCAACAAAACAGAATGAAATAAACAAATAATAATCAAGTAGGAATTACGCTTGTCTTATTAGAGAACTTCTTAGTTCTCTCTCTTCGTTGGAGCTGTTTGCCTCGGCCGAATACTGAGAACTACAAAGGATCCATGAAGAGAACAATATAGAAATGCGTCAAAAATAATAAGAAAAATAAAGAAATAAAAATTTTAAAAAGCTTTCAACCACTCTTTCGTTTTTCTCATGCTTCTTTCTTCATCTTCTCGCTTTTGTGAGTGATTGTAAAAACATACCTTTGAACTGTAGGTGATTGCTCTTCATCTGGTGGAGGTAGTTCATCGCTAGCATTTGCCACCGAGTCTTCAATTTCAATGCTGTCTTGCTGGACAACAGATGGTGTGGGTGCGGCTTGTTGAACCTTTGTAACTTCCAGTGGAGGCGTTGGCTTTTTAGTTTTTTTAGCACGTTTAATGCGCTCATCCAACATTGAGAGATCCTTCTCTGTCATCTGTCCAATTAGTTTGTAGATGCGATCACCGGCCAGGAAGTAGGCTTGCACCACGCAGTTTAGAGCGGCGTTGCGAACTGAATTGTCACGATCTGAGATTTGGCGAGCGATTTCTTTAAGTGCGATTGGCTGTGTTGGCTGGCAAACTGACAGACCGTAGGTTTCAATGAGGTAGCCCAACTCGTCCAAGCACTCTGTCCTCTGGCGGGCGTTCTTCGATTTGAGGCCATCCATTACGTAGACAAAGACCTTTGTAAATGGATAGACGAGAACAATTTGACGCAGAAGTGATCGAACGCCGTTGCGCACTGCGTCCTTGGGGTCACCAATCTGAAAACAACAATAGTCATAGCTGAAAGCACTTTAGATCAAGCAACAAGCAACAAACCTTTGTCAACAGATGAGGAATGAAGGCGCTGCCTTCATTTTCCGCCAAGATGTACTCCATCTCAACCAACGATTGGAAAACTAGATTAAGATACTCTAATCCTTTCAGCAGAACCGAAGGATTGGTATCGTAGAAACGTAAGGATAACCATTTCAATATCAGATCCAAGTTGCAAACTAATGCCTTGCTGTTGTTGGGCAAATCTTCGTTCAACGATTCTATCACCTTCAAGTGATACCTGCAACAAATTATAAAATGAATTACTGCAACAAAGAATTGACCAAAACACCAACCTAAAGTCATCGTGAAACATGTTGGCCATTAGTCCCTTATTAACGTTGGCGGTACTCATCTGTTCGCGCAACAAATCGGTGAATTCTTCGCGCGGTGTTGTGAATGTCCACTTGAGGACACGCATCTTTTGTTCATCAATCAGCCGCTGGTTCTTGGTGTTGTTTATTGCCAAAAGTGGAGACGTATCTACTTCCTCCTCCTTCTTCCTTGAAGCGGCTGCCTTGTCGCCACCCTTTACTTGACGTTCTTGTGGCTTGGCCGCCTTTCCTCCACCTCCCTTCACAACTTTCGGTTCATCAAGGATTGGCGCCTGCTGCTTTCCTTTTGGCAGAGGCTTCATTGGCAGATTCGGACGGGCCTTATCCAAAGCCGCTTGAATGTCCTTCTTTGAGGATGGTTTCTGCTTATCTAAAGCCTTCACCATTGCCTCAAAGCCAAGGTGAATCATGACACCAAGCACTGCTTCGTTGGCATTCTTTCTCACATCTGCGTTACGGTCGGAAATGTTTGCATACAGAAGAGGCAGCATTGAGAGCAGTTCCTCTTTGGAGATTGTTTTAGTTGGAATGGCGGGTAATTTCTCAGCTACCCATCCCCAGAGCTCGGTTTTGAGAGCCGGGCTACCCGACTTTAGAGCATCGGCAATCATCTCGTTGGTAAAGAACTCCTTGTATCCGCACTGTTCACCCCAAACGTTGATGCACGTGAGGCTTGCCGAACGAATAAAAGCCTTATTGTCGCCGAGACCGTGCAGGAAACCTGGGAATAGAGTAGTTACATGCGTTTTACAGGAAGGTCCCATGGCTGTGGCCAGCTGCTCGCAGATTGCCAACGCGGTTTGAGCAATCTTGGCATTACTGTCGACTAAGCGATGAGCTAGAGCCGTTGGAAGGTCGCCTATAGATGATTTGATGAGCTTGGCGTCATTTAAAATACTCTGCAGTTTAGTCAGGCCCTCGTTACGCGTTTTCCAATCTTTGTCTGACATCTCGGTCAACAAAGACTCGGTAATATGCGATGAAATGTCAATTCGGGGCAGCAGATCGGCTATGTTTATTGCCTCTTGGGGTCCTTCATCATCGTCTTCTCCATCTGACTGGTTCGCACTGCCGCCACCGCCTGATTTCTTGACACCACGAATCGGTGCGGGCGGCTTCTGACCGATATTCTTGTCGAATTCAGTTTGAATCTGAGCCTTGAGAGCTGGTTTCTCGCTGTCGAAGAACATCATTAGTGCATTCCCCATGTACATTGACATTGTGCCGACTAAAGAAATGGCCGCCCCACGAACTGTCGGGTTAGTGCTCTGAACACCTTTCTTAACATCTTCTATAAGCATTTTCGGATTCAGCTGAAAGCCAAATTCTTGGATCGACTGGCCTACCCAGATCAGCGCCTCTGACTGAACTTTAGGCGACTTCTGCTCAAAGGCGAATGTCAATACTTTTGATACAATAAACTCCAGTTTTGTAGCCTCGGCGAATGCGGTCAGAACTTGGGCTGCAACTGAGCCGTTCTTGACATCTGCCAGTTTTTCGGTCACTTCATTGAGGACAAACTCAGCTGTAGTAGTTGTCAGCGTGTAGGTTTCAGCAACTAGGCGGATAATATCGAGCTTGATCTTAAGAACTTGGAAGTTCATTTCTTTTAGTCCTGGTTTTCGTCCACTTATAGTTCGCACCAGGATTTGTGAGAGTCCAGGTGTCTTTGGGTCAAAGTCCTTCACTTGACCAATTAATGTCTCAACAGCACTTAAGCGTGTCTTCCAATTTGAATCAACCAATCCAGACAGAATGTCAGCTGCCAGCAATTCCTCAGCTTTACCAGCAACCTCCTCGGTTGCCATTTCCCTTTCAGTGGCCAACACTTTCGCAGAACTAGCTGATTTGGCAAGTGGAGCACTGCTCCCGCCTCCTCCGCCGCCTCCTCCACTTCCTGCAGCCCTTCTTACAGCTGGTTTCTTTGCACCAGCTGTTGCTGGTCGTGCTACTGGCTTTGGTTCACTTGAACCGCCCCTTGTCGGTGCTGCTGATTTAGCTGGTGCTGTGGCAGGCCGTTCCTTCTTGACACCAGCCACTTTTATGGTGATCACAGCCTTCTCTTGACACTCTTTGATTTTAGCCATTTTTAGAGCATCAACATCGGTCAAAAAGCAATTCACAACCTTCTCGCCCATCAGTTTCAAAAGCGTTCCAATAGCATCTGCCGAACAGTCTCTTACCACTGGATCCGGCTCGTTCAATGTCTTTAGCAGCGAGGTGACCAACAGTTTCAGCAGCTTTTTATTCAATGATGCTGGCTGTGTACGGGCAAATGCCCGAGCCAGGAACGACGCTGTTTCAGACTTTACGCTGGGATTCTTGTTGCCCAGCGATTCTACGATACTCTCTTGAATTGCCTCCATTGTGGTGGAAGGGTAGATCGCATCAATAGCTTCTCGAAGGGCTGTCACAACAGCTGCTTTCTTCTCCTTGAATTTTTCCAATACAGCTGGGACGCACGCCTGCAGAAGAGAAGTTCGTTTAGTAATCAGCTTTAGTCAATATTTTGAAAAACAACTCACCGTCGCGTATGTGGAGAATCTCTTTCCCAGTCCCTTGGCCAGCATTGCCATACACTTGCCAGCCATGGCCACAAGAACCACATTAGTGTCCTTCGAAATGACTTTCTTCAGGGCCAAGACTACATTACCATAGTCTCCGCTCTCCAGCTTCGGATTCTCTGTGACAAGCTTCTCAAGCGCTGTCAGCGACTCCTTGCGGATTGTCCATTTTTTGTCTTCCAGCTTCTCGAAGAAGTCCTTTGGTATTTTAGATAGAATATCCGCTGGATCAATGAGATCCATGGGATCAATCTCTTCGCCGCCGCCATCTTCTTCGTCAACTGCAGGGAAAACCAAAGGTCTCATTAGATATTGCTTAGAAATGCTTGAAGCACGAATCATTTTCCTAATGTTCATTTCTGTGATGGAAGCTTGCAACTAAATGATAGGTGTTAGATTGAAAGCCAGAACATGAGGAATTATTAAACAATTGGGTTGGGTAAGTGTACACAACAACACACGCCGTCGACAAGGGTCATTGATTTTATTTAATTGTTACCCATGTACGACTGAGGAAAACTTCGTTCGAATTGTTTCATCGTGACGTGTGACCTTAGGACAATTCTCCGTCGTAAATCGATATGCTCTATTGGAGATGATTTAAGGCGATCAAATAGCTTTGCCTTCAATCGAGTGTGTCATTTGCTAAATATATTTGAGAACGGTTAATCTCAAGAGTGGATCTTTGCAACTACATATTGCGGTATGACAACGTAATTAGTATTTTATGGAAACTACTTTTAACGACAGATTTTAGGGCCTGAAGCGTGATGATTAACAAGATGATTTTGAACATTTTGCGAGATGTTGCTGTCGGTGATAGTTTTATCTATATACATTTGCACAAGCTCATTCGTACGTAAGTGAGATATTCCATTTAGTGATATCTGACTTATATAGATTAGAGAGAGGGATATAAAAACATTTCACCTGTACGATTTCTATGGAATAAATAAAATAAAATGATTGTTCCCCGACCTTTGCCAATCTATTTTAAGTTTAACCTCATTTGTGCACTGTTGCAGAGGGATAAAGAGAAAATTAGACGCATTTACACACTGAAAAGACCGCTCCTCTGGGCAACTAATCGTATCACCTGAGCTAGCATTTTAGGGACTAAGCGCAAAACGCTTAGAGGTTAGTGTGTTGGACGACTAAGCGAGGGGTCCCAGGTTCGAATCCCGCAAAAACCCAAATTTCAACTCAAGTTTTTTTCACTGCGCCACCTCTCGCGAACGTCTGACAAACATCCGAGAGTATAACATTTACTGTCCTGAAAGAGCTTCTCAATCGTCCGTTTGGAATCGGCATAAAATTGTAGATCCCTTCCATGCGTTCCAAAAATTAAAAACTCACACAAAACGAATGGTTGCGAGAAGCTAGGACTAGGGTCCCTACAGACCTGTTGCGCCAACTATTATTATTTATAAGCGCAAAACGCAAAATTTTCGATCGTTTTTTAGCTCCCGCAATGAAAGTTGGAAAACCAATAGTCTTTGGAGATTTCAAAACCAAGATCGGACGACGATGCACGACCTTCAAATTGTGTTTCAGGTTCATTTTATAGCACTAAATTCGGACATACACTCAATAAATAAAACAACCGAAGTGAAAGAAGTTTGAAGCAGGCAAACGGTACACATTAAAAGGAAAGGAAACAATGCTTTGGGAGACTGTATTTATTTAGTTTTCTGATAAATATGATCTGAAAAAGGCATGCCCGATGATTAGAAGCTAGGCACCCGGAGCTTGGTCCATAAAAGAGGAGAAAGACGGGTCCACATTCGCCAATTAGGGATGAATAAGTTTCATACACGTTGAGTATACAACATTGTTTGCTGATGTAAGATGATGATGTAAAAGTTTGGTTAGGACATACTAATTTCCATAAAACTTTGTGCATGCAGGCGAGTAGTCACCTCTCCTTAGATAACAAGGCGGTATGTATACTAGTTGTTATTTCTGAGTATTTTAGGTAAAAAAAAAACATCAGCAGAGCCACTTGTAGAGCAAGTTTGGGAAACATAGTTTTCCTGATGGTTAGTAACTCCTTAAAAAGGGAAGTCCTTTGAAGCACGCAACTTATTAAAGCGAATAAAATAGGTTAGGTTAGGTTAGGTTGAGTGGGGTTGTGAGATCGTCACAAAAGACCAGGCACCATAGCGGGCCCATCGCCATCCCCAGGGAACGTTACGGTTAGAAACCTAAACCAAACCACCCAAAAAATCAATTTCCCTACAGAATGTAATTATGACCTCAATATTGTTTGAGGAACCAACCTCCTCTAAGTGATTAAAGAAGTAACTGCCAAGGTGCTTCCTTCTACTCCGAGCGATTGATTGACACTCGCATAGAAGGTGGGAGATATGTTCCGTGACTTGTAGGTCCTCACAGTACCTGCATATATCCGATTTAGTTAGTCCTAGTCTCATGAGAAAGTATTCCTTGACCTTGCTCTAGTGAGATTGATCAATTCTTCAGACTTTCTCCGGTTTAAAATGGGCCGTGCCTTTCAGACTCTGTGACCATCTTGTGGCTGTTAAATGGGAGTTTTTTTCGAAAACAACTCTTCTAGCCACGGCCATAGGTGGTCTTATACAATCAATTATTGTGTTAAGTGGGAGATCCGCTCCTTCCTAGGCCAGAGCGTCGGCCTTTTTTTACCTTCAATATAACAATGCCCAGGTGTAGTATCGGCACTGTGCAACACTTGAACATATAAAATGTAAAACATTGAAAATACAGTCACACTATATAAAATGTAAAATATGTACAGGTACACAGGATACTGAACTTCAGAGAATCGGTTCTCAGGTCTCTACACCAGGTACCCAACATAGTCTGACACGGTTCTGCGAACATAATGCCTTGAGCATTGTGCGGCAATTTCTGACTAGTTCAGATTTAGTGGTATGTGACTCTAGCGCTTTAAGCGCAGCCTGACTATCAATGAAGATGGCGATATTCTTATTGGATATCGATCTCATCTCAAGTACCTCCGCAGCTTTGAGTACGGCCAGAATCTCTGCCTGGAACACGCTGCATGTGTCCGAAAGTCTCAGGGCCAAATGTAGGTCCAATTCACTGGAGAATATACCAGAAACTGTCCCCTCACAGGTTTTGGGCCCGTCAGTATATATTGAGGTCTCATTTACCCTCGAGACCAAGTTCCTATACCAATCATCTCTGTCAGGGTACAACACATCGTACGGTGTGTCAAAATCAAGTGTACCAAGTCTTTCATCCGCTTAATCCGAATAAACTAATATAAGGAAAATACACTTGAAATTATTCTTGTGTCGATCACATCATATAAGATCTTAAAAAGTCATTAGACACTTGAAAAAGAGAAGTTTATTTGGATAATAGCTATTTTCACGGCAATGATGGGTCGTCATCACGTTCTGCTTAAAAGAAAATTTGGAGGAATTTCAAATTGCACATGGGTGTGTTATTGTGTCTTGTAGCGTCTTCTTGAGAAACTAAAATCGGACATCCATTGCTGAGTATACGGTCTAATAACTCACTTGAGTAGTAAACATCTATCATAAGCAAGTAAACAAATCATAAGTATATAGCTAACTGGCGCAAAAACATGAACAAGAGGAGAAGCTACATACGAAAGTTTAACAGCGATATAGACCTGTTCAGACACTAATCATCCCAGTCCTACTCTATGGCGCAGCGGGATGTACCCTTTCAAAAGCGGATGATGTTACTCTTCGTTGTTTCAAGAGGAGTTCATCAAGTAATCTTGGCCCCGTCTGCATAGACTGTAAATGGGGGACGAGATGACGAACTGTACGGGCTGTACAGCGACATCGACCTAGTCAGATGAGTAAAGGTCCAACGATTGAGGTGGATGAGTCATGGTAACGAATGCTTCCGCCCGGAAGATCTTTGACGGCGCAGTAGAGGAAGACTGCGACTCATGCTGCGCAAGCGATTGGATGGACCTTAAACAAGTTAGCATGCGAGACGGGAGATTATGCTGACTGAAGACGATTGTTGGTTGTGGTCCAAGTCCACCCCGGACTGTAGCGTCACCCTAAATAAGAACTGGTCAGAATTATATGATTCAATCAGAAGCTGGCAAGATTTGTAGACCGACTTAAAACCATTGCTGCGGGTGGGAGAATTTTCATGGTGGATAACAAATTAGAGAATTATATTTTGTAAGGTGACGTACAGACTATCTACCTTGGGAATGGGAGAACAAAGAGGTAACAGTAGAAGAGGAGCTAGCCCTATACACCGACGGTTCTAAGATGGACATCGGTACAGGCGCGGGCATCTTCAGCGAAGCACTGGGCCTAAGAGAATCATTCAGAATTAGCGATGATTGCAGTGTCTTTCAAGCAGAGGTAGCCGCTATCTCCCAAGCGGCAAAAGACCTTAAGAGAAGGCACATTGTCGGTAAACAAATCACTATCTACTCTGACAGCCAAGCGGCAATAAAAGCCATGGAGTCAGTCGTGGTGAAGTCAAGGGCAGTATGTCACTGCAAGAAAAATCCGGACGTAATATCACAAGCCAACGCGGTGACCTTATGCTGGGTACCAAGGCACATGGATATTCCAGGTAATGAACAGGCGGATGAGCTTGCAAGAAACGGGTCGAAAATACATGCATCTTTGGCCCTAAAATCAGTAAGAACTCCTCCCAGCACGCTTGCAAGGAAGATCGACATTGAATCCTGGAGTAGAACTAGCCTACGCTGGACCAATCTCATTACCTGCAGGCACACAAAACAACTGTGGCCAGAGTTGAGTGAAAAGAGATCTAAATGCATGATCGGACTAAGCCGCAAAGATATTCGCATACTCACGGGGGTCATTACTGGACACTGTGCGATAGGCGTGCATGCGGAACGGCTGGGGATACTGTATAATGACTTTTGAAGAAGCTGCAGGGACGTTGAAGAAATAGAATCTGTTCGTCACCTACTCTGCGAATGCCCAGCCCTTAAAAACAACAGACGGAGGATTCTCAACAGTTACTTCTTCGATGACCTAGATGATTTGAAGAATGTTGATCTCAATGCACTCCTGAGATTCATACTCACATCTGGGTGGTTCTAGCAGACACACAAACTTCATATCATTGGTCACTCGTAGGACATACTTTAGGATCATGATATAACGGAGCTTTAGGAACCCATGAGATTCATACTAATCTATGTGGCTTCAACATAAAAAGCGGTTCAGTTTTCTTTTTCAACAGGTCACACTGGATGGTTCCCGTAACTGGACACAAGGGACCCAACTGATGGACTAAGTGAAGCTGTGGCAAACTGCCACAAGAGCACCCTTTTACCTACCTACCTAAGGTGACGTTTACCCAGTTTGGTGGGGGATTTCAACTGGATTGTCGTCATCCACTACTGGAGGCTGCTGGCTGATCGCCTGTCGGAGAGGGAGAAGCATGTTGATTGAAGCCCCGACTTAATAATACACGTCAACAATTTCTTGGACGTCAGCTTTTTTTGTTAATTCGTTGAAGCAGAACTTTCTCCGGGATCGGTCCAAATCAACCATAGTTATGCTTTTTGAAATAAGGAAGAGCATTTCATGTGAAGGCTGTTGTCAATGCAAGATTATGTGGAAATACTAAAGCAGCTACAAGGTTTGTAGACAAATTGAGAGCCGGTCTAGCTTGCACTATGCAATAAGGTTATGAAAGGGAAGTTTAATTTGTGTGTCCCTCAATACATATTCTTTAAACAAATATTACTGGCAAAAAACTCTGTCAGTTCTACTATAAGGCTGGTAAAGCAATCAATATAGACGTGATTTGCGGTTTGTCTGTAATGACATGGTACCCTTATTTGTAATCGTGCTGCCGTTTGAAGACAGACTTAAATCAGCTTTACCAATGTTTATTACTTTTATTACTGTGCTCTCGTGGATGCCTTCAATTATCTCCCTTTCCATTCATTGATTTTCTCGCTTAAGCAAGATGAATGTTGTAATCGTGCTCATTTGATATCCTTGCGGGTATGTTCTAAAAGAAATGGATAGGACAAATGAAGGTTCAATTCAAGACGCTGTATACTAAATTAAAGCATAAGCAACGCAACGCAATTTATACTGAATGGTAAATCACAGTTGGTAATCGACAATCTGTTACAAATATTAAGCAATTCAGGCTTCAACGTAGTTGGATATGCGGATGACTTGGTCATCATTATTAGGGGTAAAGTAGCAAACGAAGTAACAGCACAAATGCAAAACGCCCTTAAGATAGTCTTAGACTGGTGTTCTAGGAAACACCTCTCAATAAATCCAAACAAGGCTATCATAGTTCCCTTTACTAAGAGAAGAAATTTGAACTTGCATCAAATCCCATCAACGATAAAATTATTGAGTACTCCGACGAAGTCAAATACCTTGGAGTGATCCTTGACAAAAGACTGAGTTGGAACTCCCATACAAACAACAAAATACAAAAAGCAACCAGTGCATTCTGGGCTTGTCGTTGCATGTATGGTAAAACATGGGGAATCTCTCCAAAGATCACTTATTGGAACTATACAATAATGGTTAGACCCATCATTACTTACGCTTCCATTGTTTGGTGGAACAAAGTCACACAAAAAACAGCCATCGCAAAGCTTAATAAGATACAGCGTCTAGCATGTCTAGGCATTTCCGGAGCTATGCGAACCTGTCCTACAGCTGCTATAGAAGCTCTAATAGGGTTAACACCCCTCCACATTTGCATCAAAAAAGTGGCAATACGCAACTCAGCGAATCTGTTACAAACAAAGGAGATGGACATCGGTGAACACCCAGACCTGATGACCCTCCTTTCAGAAATTACAGAACTTGACGTGATCTGCGCGATCACAGACCGCCTCCCAAAAACACTATGTTTCAACAGAAGATTCTCGAATGTTGCTGATGGGGTTAAGCGACACCAATTGGAAACACCTCCAAGTATGCCAAAACACAGCCATGCGCACCATCACAGGCTGTCATCTCATGACAGATGAAGACCACCTTCATACTGAAACAGCGTTGCTCCCGGTCAAAGCGCACAATAACATGCTCTCTCAACAATTCCTCCTAGCTTGCCACCTACCCGAACATCCCAACCACAGCCTCATCTCAGCTCCAAAACCTCCTCGGAACATACGCAGATGTATCCTAAACCTGCAAGACGAAATAAACCACCTCACTCAACCACCACACATCAACCCAGAGCAGTACCACGATGGGATAAACAGCATTCACCAGAACGTTGTATCTAACACAATCACAAACTTCAAAGTAAACCTGGTGCTTGGAGGCAGACCCCCACCCATCAATCCCACAGAGAAACTACTCCCTAGATCAACGAGAACCACTCTGGCTCAACTCCGCTCGGGCTGGTGCCATTTACTAAACAACTACATGGCACGCCTTGATCCCAACATCACAAACATATGTCCCCAATGCAACGGAAGCCCACATGATGTACAACACCTCTTCAATTGTCCGGCCAAACCTACCACACTAACAACTCTAATGCTTTGGACACACCCAACCGAAGTGGCCCAATTCCTAGGACTACAAATCAATGACGAACCAACGAATGACGTATGACGCTGCTACAACAACAACAACAGAAGATTCTCCACGGAGATCACAAATAGAGAGGCGTGGGTTAGCAATAGCCCACCAAACTGTCAAAAAGGCATAAAGTGGTATACGGATGGTTCCAAAATGGACTCAGGGGTCAGAGCCGGCATTTTCGGACCAAACCAAAATATCTCAATACCAATGGGAAAAAGCCCAAGCGTATTTCAAGCAGAGCTCCATGCCATTAAGGAATGCGCAAGCCTAATCTACAACTCAGGCATCAAAGGCGCAAACATCCATATATTCACGGATAGTCAAGCAGCTATAAATGCCCTTAGCTCACCGATCATTGACTCCAAATCAGTATTACACTGCTTCAATACCCTCCAAACACTATGCACCAGAAACAAAACCAAAATATGGTGGGTTCTTGGCCATGAGGGAATTGAAGGAAACGAAAAAGCCGACGAATTGGCCAGAAAAGGTTCGGAAACACCTTTCACAGGACCTGAACCCTACTGTGCAATCTCTAAATCAGCGGCAAATCTTGCTATAAAAAGCTGGGAACACAATAACTGTATTTCACATTGGGAGAGCATCCCAGGCCTAAGACAAGCCAAAAAAGTTATTAAACCTGTCAAAAATAATGCCAAAAAGATTCTAAATCTACGTAGGCACGATATCAAAAACCTAGTTGGCTACCTAACAGGGCACCATGGCTTACGATATCACCTAAACAAAATACATATAGCCGACTCTTCGGAGTGCCGCCTATGTCTTGAAGAAGACGAAACCACTGAGCATATCTTATGCGAATGCCCAGCCCTTTGTGGTATTAGAAGGAACTTCTTCTTCAGGGAAAATATAAGCCCAGAAGAAGTAAAGACATCCTCTGCTGAAAACATCATCAGCTACATTAGGAAGGTAGAAACTCTAATAGCCTAAACTAACTCTTCTGATCCTATGGCACAATAGATCTACTTAGGTCGACGTGCCTTTTTTATCGTAATGGCGAGTCAGAAATAAAAAAATAAAAAAAAAATCACAGGATTATCTGACTACAAATCTAGCAAATCAATCAATTATCAATTCTTTGCATCGGACGTCCGAGTATTTCCCATTCGTATGACAGTTGCTGCTCCCTATTATGTACTTATCGACGAGTTTACTTTTATCTATTTTTGCCATCGAACGCACGCCGAAAATGTTCTTATACCTTTTCCAGAAAATCCCACACAAGGACACTTATTTTTAACCTTTGAAAGCAAATAAATCACGAAGAGTGTTATTCTTAATGCGGTCAGTCACACTAGGCGTGTTCTTTTTCATTCCCCCTTCAAAGGTCATTTATTATTTACTTAACAAGCATGCCAATCCCAATGAATAAATGAAAAGCGAAAGCGGATAAAACAATTAGTCACAAGCCATAGCAAAACAGAAAAGGACAGCAATTAAACACAAAACACCAAACAGGAAATAGTTATATGCATTTAATTTGTATTACCCTCTCCGTTATCATCGTTATCCGCCGCTGCAGCCGAGATAGCCTGTTGTTTCTCTTGTTGCGACTTAAGATACCTATTGCAGATGGGAAAGACAAACAAAATTACTATCCACACAAACTGGATAAGCTACAAAAAATCATACCTAGTTGGTTCCGGTTTTTCTCCTCTCAACTTATCAAACTCGCTTTCCAGTTCAGTGATGGTCACTTGTGGCAGCGATGCTATCTGAGGTTTCATCGCCGCTCCAATCCAACTAGGTTCATAAAGAATAAGTAGAAATGTCACTGGAACTTGTTATCACACTCTTAACTTACCGATAAATTTCAATAGCCAACTGTTTGCCCTCTTCTCTTACCGTCTTATCCCGATCACTCATTAGAGGTGCCAACTTTTTAATTAACGGCTTAACACCAATGACTTTGTTGCCAAAATCTCGCAGTGCAGTGGTCACTATTGCCACACACGCTGAAACAATCTTTGGATTCTTATGGTCCATGCCTTTGATGAGCTCTTCAAGGGCGGCCTCATGCTTCTCAATTTCTATGTACATCAGAGCGACTTGCACCGACAGTTCCTTTGTTTTGGCCTTTGGTGCAGCAATACATTTTTGTACAATGCCCGACATAACGTCTCCAACTGTCTTGCCGGCATGACCACAATTCTCAACAAATATCAGGGCCGCTTCCAAGCCTTTTTCTTGGGCAACCACATTCGAATCGACGACCATTTTCTTGATGAGGCCGACGAATTTACTCCATTCTGGTGATTTCTCATCGTCAATTTCACGGAATATCTTTGCGGCCTCCTCGTAGCCATCCACACGAGCTTTCCACAGTTTGTGAACACATCGTTCCTCTACGGGGAGTTTTTTATATTCTGTGTCTTCGGCCATTGTGCTCTATGGCTACGGCAGATATCACACCCAGGCGAAAGAGCAGTCTTTGCTGCGATACAGCTGAAAGTAGAATGGACAAAGATAAAATTTAAGGGGAGCTCATGTCGATTTCGTTCAAGTTGTGTGTGAACATGGAAATCATTCAATTGGAAACTGATTGATTATAGTGAAGTGTGGAAGACAACAGTCCACATATGCAGATTTTAAGAAGAGAAATTTCATGAGAATTGTTTGTGTATGTAACGTGGTAAATTAAATCAACGGATCATTGCATTGCCGTTTTTAGGTGTGCATTCGTTTGGACATGTACGGCGAATGATTGGTGCTCGATTGGGTTAATGATCTTAAGATTCGTTTTTTTTTTTATACTACTCGCACACTAATGCTGATGTGCTTCTATTTGTTAGGCAAAAACTGTCCCATTCGAGTTTGTGGAATCCCTAAGTCATTGGCATAGGGTTTATGGTATGGATTTGTGAATGGACCTTATGGTACTCAAGGGAGCATAACCTACGCGAACTTTTAAAAGAGTGTGCATGGGAAATGTGTCATTCTCCAAGCAACTGTGCAAAACAATTAGGTACGTATCTAGTCAAAAACAAATTATAACAACAATTGCGTCACCAATCGGGCGACCAAGATCATATGACTAGCCATATTTACTTATTATGCTTTTAGGAGTGGTTTTCAATACAGAACACAAAGATTGAGAACGTGTTTCTCCATATTTATTTATTTTTTGTTTTTTGGTTAAGATCATTGAATTGAATTGCTGTTTTTCAACGACTTGAAGACTTGAAGAGGAAATTGACATTAAATTCGAATGCAGACTCTGCAGATGACTTTTAATCATAATCTCTAATGATTTTTTACTAATCGACAATTTTCATGAGAAGTTTGCTATTAATGCCTTACATGTTTTAACGAGACACTTTCCTATACCTCGCTCTGCTTTGATTTAATTAATGATAAAGAAAACACATCCAGTAACCTTTAGGGTAGGCGCCCACATACCTTTCCCAAACAATTTTCGATTTGAAGGCGACGATAGGAGATAGCTATTGGGTCGAATGAATAAAACGTAGCAATTGCTTTTAATCAAAAGAAATGTCAAAATCGAAGCATTTGCTACGTTTCGTATGAATAAAAACCAATTTAAGTTAGTTCCAACTTTTGACATGTTCGAAAAGCGGCGGCACTGACCTTTTACTCAGATCGGTATGAATAGAACTTATATCAGACAAAGCAAATGCAATGCAAATTCTGAGCCTGCTATTTAGTTCACTCAGACCTTTTGCTAAATATTTTGCGCGCAAATTTTTAACATAAAACAATCTACGATTTGTGAATAGTTGAGTTTAATTTTGTTTGTACAGGAAACCCAACAAAATACCTACGGAAAAAGCGACAATTGTTTCGTTTCACGCGAAGTATCGACTGGGACTTTTTGGCTAATATTTCTTTCAGACGGAAATATTTAGACAGAATTTTTTGTAAGGTAGTTATATAGTGGAGATCCGGGCTTCTAGGGCGACAGTTCTAAAACCTCTCGGTAATTATGCATAGTTCTGTTTTAACTAGGTGTCTAGTGTGTTAACAAATAAATCTGTGGCTAGTGTTAATAATGTACTTATAAGCTGGAAAGAGGAAGAAGCAAGAAAAAAGTTCGTGTTTGCTGTTTTTCTTGATTTGAAAAGAGCCTTTGAGACAATAGACCGGAAAATATTATTAATAAAGCTGAATAGTTATGGTGTAAGAGGTGAGGAACAAGACTGGTTTTCGTCCTATCTATCAAATAGAACACAAAAAACATCAGTGAACGGCGTAATGTCGCAAAGCATCGAAACAATACATGGAGTTCCTCAGGGATCTATTCTGGGGGCACTGCTATTTATCATCTACATAAATGATATTAAGGAAGTTATGCATCAACAGAGTTAACGAGTGGTTGAAAGCGAACAAACTAAAATTGAATGTGACAAAATCAAAATGTATGTCCCTTGTGGTCGCAGTGGCTTAGTGGTTAGTGTGTTGGACTACTAAGCGAGGGGTCCAGGTTCGAATCCCGCAAAAACCCAAATTCCAACCCAGGGTTTTTTCACTGCGCCACCTCTCGCGAACGTCTGACAAACATCCGAGAGTATAACTGTCATGAAACAGCTTCTCAATCGGCCCGTTTGGAACCGGCATAAAATTGTAGATCCCTTCCATTCGTTCCAAAAATTAAAAACTCACACAAAACGAATGGTTGCGAGAAGCTAGGCCCTGGGTCCCTACAGACCTGTTGCGCCAACTATTATTATTATTATTATTATGAATTGAAAATTGCTATTTGTTTTACCACAAAAGCATTATATTAAATTAATATAACACCTAATCTAAAAAAAAACCGAGACTTGTTTGATTAAAATAACGAAATTTACAATTACAGCAATTCTCCCGCGAATTGAAAATTCTTGCCGCGAACTGGGGCCCTACTATGAAACTCGATTCTAAAGTGAAACTGTTCGAATTCGCAAAATCGCTTTTCTGTAATTCTATAAGTACGTTATGGAAATGAAAATAGAACATCTCTAGTACTGCCAACCAATATTTTTGTTTTCTTGGTACAAAATTGGTACTACCTTTCCGAAAGTTCATGTCAAATTCGTGTTTGATTGTTTCACGATAAATTTTTTGGGATATTCCAAACAAAATGCGAGACTCGTTTGGGTTATGTCAACCATAAAGCGAGAATCATTCGAAAATCGCAAATTTGTTGACAAATAGTTTGGCATTACCGGCATTCGATTCTACTTTCACAGGGAGTACCATTTGAAAGTAGAATCGCAAATATCTTTCGAATAGAATCAATAGTAGAATCGAGTTTCATAATAGGGCCCCTGTCACACTTTATTCACAATCCACATAAAACAGTTGCGATCCACAAACTTGCGAATGAAAAATTCGCTCGAACTTAGCCTTCAACAATACAAATGATTCGCGGGTACCTGCGACTAAACAAGTTTTCATGTAAATGAAGTGCCAGAATCTACGAATATTCGCCAGTTCGTGGTTCGCAATTCGCTCTCATGTGAATGGTCCTTTACTGTGCCAAAATGAAATATTTTCTTGGAACGTAAGATTAAGAAAAAACAGGCAGCGTTCTCCACAGAAGTAGGGAAGAACATGAGGAACCTGCGACACCAAAATAAAGCGGTGCAACCACAGAAGTTCTTTACAAAATTCTTGAAACTAATATCGTTTATGTTTTTCGACGATATTTACACCCTTTCCAGAGCCTTGGCCTGATCGAAAAGCTTCCAGTACTATGTCTGATGTATCTGGAGCATCAGACCTTTCATCAGTCCTTTGCGTTCACTTTTGGAGCAGAAAAAAAGAGTCCACCCTGTTAAGAGCGCACAGCTAGAGCCGACATTATCCAACTGGAGGAAAATGGATTGAAGGGCTTGTTGTTTGTTTAAGGCACTTGTCCACCCCGGACTGCAAGCTCCATCTGAATCAAAATCGGAAGTACTTCAATTCACGAGATGTTCATTACCAGTGTTATTAGTTATTACTGTCTCGGTAGTAATATTGAGGCATTTGATGCCACGTTTGGTTTCGTTTCTGCTTCGACATCGGGACTGCGCATTTAAATCGTTCCACAAGTAGCCTGATGGAAGCTGATCGCGAACTTGTGTGGGATGTGGATGATAAACGAGAACTTCGTCGAGATTTATTGATTTCCAATCGATTTGTCAAAAATTTGTGCACTTTCCACACTTTTCAAGTCTGAATTCTAAAAATCACCACACAACTACCAGCCACACTGTATCTGCTTAAACTTAACCTTCAAGGTCAACATCAATTTGCTTAACTAACCTAATGACATTTATTTTGATTGTCTGACTTATGTAGCAATGCTCAAACAATTGCGTATGTGTTTTGTGTTGGTACAATATGCAAGGATAATCAAGCTGGCTGTCATGACAACTAATGCTATTTTTAATCTCATTGTGTGTTAAGAAAGTGACGCTATTAAAATCCATTTATTCATAACACGCAATAATACATATTTAATATACATTCTAAAGATTGCATAATGAGTAAAATAGCTTCGTTCAAACATATGACCGCAGTCACCGCGGAGACACTGCCTTTGTTTGGCATTACGTTTCAGACGTTTGTAGTTCATGTTAACGCATTCCGGGAATTTTCCCTCCACCCACCGCTTCTCCATTATATTTTGGCATGGATTCGTATATACACGTTTGACACAATTCCCTTATTTATTTATTTTTGTTTTGTATATACCATTGAAATGTCAGCCAAACGTCGTCGGTCGTTTACCCTAACGTATTTAGTCATTATTAACAACTAAAAAAAAACAAACACAAAACTAGTTTCAACATCCACATGGCGGCGAACAGTCACATTTCAATTAGTGCTTCAGACAATGCCAGATTAAAAATGAAAATAATCAGACAAATGATTGCATTCTCATAAAGTGCACAATTAATCTGAGCCAAATAATTGTTTTCCATTCACCACCAGGGTAGTAGATATGAGTAGTTGCAGTTTATGCTTCATTGTTCAGCTGAGGCGGACATAGCCACAAAAAAATAAATAAATTATTGCAACTAGGGAAGATATTATCTACTCCACAGCTTTTACCAATGCACTCAGTTTAGCTGCCAAGGAATATGTTATCCCCTCATATCATGCTTGCTGCTGCCATTGCATTCGCCCCAATTTAGAAGGAAATATTGATTTCTCAGCTCATAATCTGGACAGTGGTTGAAGGATGGTGCTCAAATCTTCTCAGATATTGAAATGGAGGAGAGTTTTGCGGTTTTGTGGCCTTACTTATTGCACCAGTAAATCCGAACATGTTTGCTTTTACAATTTGAAATCACGTCGTACAACTTCCATTTTCATTATCGTTGCAGGTAAACCTTAAGTTGAATGTATGTCGGTCGACTGCCAAACGAAATGAAAAAAAGCTGAATTACCTTATTCGGGAATTGCATAAAACTTGTTTGCATAATCCCCCAGTGGCTGGAAATGGGCAAGTGACTATTACGCTTTAGGAGTTTAACCTCACTTCCTAGTGGTGCTTTAAATTCGCACATAGCGCCATTTGAATGAGCCATCGTCGACATATTCCGTGTGCCAATTCATTACCCAGCCAATTTTCTGTATCTTCCTGCCCCCTTGGCGAAATGTTTTACAAAAGTTTTAACTCAAGCCCACCTGGACCCATTAGGTGAATTATGTTCAAAGAAAAGGCAGGCAACAAATTATCGGATTACCAGATTATAGATAGGATAGAAGGAGCTACGGGAGCTGACGACTTGGATCTTTAACGGATGGACGGCGCAGTGTTGGTTGAAACACAGGTCCGCTCCGAAAAGCATCATCAAAATTAGGTTTTCCTACTACAGAATGCTCTAATAGTTCAACCTGAGACACGAGACACCATCTTAACAAATAAAATGTGTGTCCGGAGAATTTAGGTAACAAATAATTAAATATACAATGGAACCCCTTCAGGTCGGCGTTAGAATAGACCTGAGGTAAGGTATAACTGTCGTAAGAGGCGACTAAAATCCATTCGTGTTCCGTGTTCAACCCTGAATGATGCTGAGGTAATACATCCGATAAAGCATTGTTAACGGAACACCCTAGAAGGAGGTTAACTGCAAAACCCAATAAGCAGCTTCCCAACCAAATGGGCGGAGAAGGAGGGCTTGGCTGAAAATGTCAAAGGAACCCCTATGAACTCTCTGCGACAAGACGAGCAAGCACCGTCTTCCAAGTAAGTGCTCCCCACACACAAAGTGGCAACGAGGGATACAGCAATTGGCGAGATCCGGCGGTACCCGCCACAAGGTGAAAGTTGCAGTTTCTTCACCATAAAGGGTCGGTTCTTGGACCCCTCCTGTGGAACATAATGTACGACGGGGTTCTCCGATTAACGCTGCCACAAGGAGTTAAGGTTATAGGCTTTGCTGACGATATCGCTGTGGTTACTGTGGAAAACATATCCACGAGATAGAGTCCGCTACGGATGAAGCAGTAGCCAGAATCAAGAATTGGCTAGAGTCTGCAGGGCTAGAACTAGCTGAACATAAGACCGAGGCTGTGTTGATAACCAGCCGAAAGACTGTGGAATATGCATCTTTCCGTGTTGGAAACCAACTAATTAGATCAAAGGAGTCATTAATGTACCTAGGAGTAATGCTCGACGACAGGTTAAGCTTTAAAACGCACATCCAGCTCTTCAGATCTTTCCCGGATTATGCCAAACATCGGTGGCCCTGGATACGGCAGAAGGATTCTGTTATCCAGGGTAGTCAGCTCAATACTGATATAGGCTGCACCGGTCTGGGCAGGGGCTCTTACAACTAAGGAAACGAGAAGGAAGCTCTCGTCAGCATACAGGCTCTGCGCAATAAGAACAATAAGCGGATTCCGAACAATTTCGGACGAAGCAGCCTGCGTTATTGTGGGAATGATTCCCATCGCCATTCTCGCCAACGAAATGCAAAGGATCTACCTTACACTAACCGTCAACAGGCAAGAGTCCATCATAAAAAAAGGATAATAGAAGAAGAAAGGGCAACATCTCTAGCACTGTGACAAGTCCAGTGGGATAACACGGCAAAAGGCAGATGGACCCACAAACTGATCCCAAACATCGAGGTCTGGACAAGAAAAAAAAGCGGCAACTGCAACTACCACCTCACGCAGTTCCTGTCCGGGCACGGCGGCTATCGAAGTTATCTTCACAGATTCGGCCACGATAGCTCGCCTCTATGCCCCGAATGCCCAGATGAAGAAGAGGATATGGAGCACGTAATGTTCCACTGCAGACGATTTTCAGGAGGAAGAGTGAACTTACCCATTCCACAGCTTCTCATAGAGCGTATGATGAGCTCAGAAGACGACTGGCTGGAAATATGTTCATACATAACGAGCGTACAAAACGAGCTAAGAAGAGCCGAAAGACAAAGAAGGGTCAAAATTGCAGACGATGATTTAGCATGAGTTGCGAACCAGCCCCGCGAAGTAATACCTAACGGCAGTCCCGCGGGGAGAGTGGTAGAAGAATACATGGGTGTGGATTAGTACGTAAGGCGCGAGGCACTGGAGAAACATATCCCGCGAATCGTGCATGCTAGTAGCACGGGCAACTAGTACCTATCTTTCGAAGATTACACATACTTTGGACGCAACCAAAAAAAAAAAAAATACGATGGAACAGACCCGCACGGGAACCTATGTAGGTCTAGCTCACAACAATTTGTTGAGAGAGTTTGCTCGAGGAGAGTTATCATCTCGGATCTTTGTTGGACTTTTGCGAAAGGTGGGAGAGTGGAAAAATATTGGGGCATATTCATAGATCTTCAATAAGCTATTTCTATGCTATAACTAAACTAAACCGGAGTTTATGTAATTCATAGACAATTTTAGCCCATGTGCAAACGTTTGTTTAAAAAAAAAGCCCAGAACCAAACAAAACCACAACAAAACGCAAAAAAACAAGTTTTAAATCCTTTTTTTTTGCTGTCAGAAAGTATTTATGTAATAGATTTGTAGTAGAATACACGTTAGACTCGGATCTAATAAAACAGTTGTGTTTTACCTGTGGGTTAACTTTAGATTCGAGTTTAGTTAGACCCAGGTTTATATTATAACTATGAATATGCCCCAAAAGTTTAAGTTCTGTCCAAGAACACTCACTGTCCGACAGAGTAAAAGAGTCTGCTACTTCTATGACACAAAGTACATTTAATGTTTCAATTTCTGTCATTAGTTTCGTGCAAGTTCGATTTATAGGCGTGTTGGACATGTTCATGAAGCAGATGGTTTTAGATCCACGGTAAATGTGGTTAAACGGATGATTCCTACTTTTGGCTTAGTTATTAATTGTTTAAATGCGACTCCGTCAACCTTATACCACCAAAATAAATTCATTCGGCCTTACCAACAATCAACTTTAGTCTGGCACTCTACGAAAAGACTCCACACTTTCCAAAATCCCTTTACCAATAAACAAACATAGTTGCCAGACTATCGCTAACTGTAGGGTTAAATGTTAGTGTTGAGAAAGCCATGTTTATCTCGGACATTAGCTAAATAAATCCTCCCTTATGTCATTTTGAAGACAAGTGTTGCCCAACCACCCAAAATCGCGGTATTAAATTTCAAAATAGGAGAGAATTTAATACGATGTTGTTCAGCCTGAGCGTTTACAATTATTAATTAATTTTAGTAAATTGTCTAAATTTATTCGTTGTAATACAACAATGCAAATGGTTTTTAAGTCTATCACACACAAATTTGTACAAATGTATGCAAAATATTGAAAAATATTGCGTTTTTGTTTTATTTCTATACTAGCTGAAACCCCCGGCTTCGCCCGTGCCTTGCCTTCGCCTGTTTCAGAACAGTTGTTGGAAAAATAACATCTAAGAAATTTTCTATCTTGTAGGGGGGCATGTTTTTCGGAAAAAATGTATTTTTCTCATAACGCCTGAGTTAGCGAATAAGAGATATTTCCTACCACTGTATAAAATAATTCGTCTTCCTTCTTATTACCGTTACAGGTATTCGTTTGAAATTGTAAATCACTCTCTTTCAGTCCCGTATACATTTCACACCCTATCTCTTTCAATCCCAAGCCCCCCACACACCACATTCCATCTAAATTTAAAATGCGATTTATGGATGAATAAAATGAAATGAAATATAAATTGGCCAAAAGAGCAGGACAAAGACGGTGCAAAAGTGTCTAAACCTTTCATACCTTCACCCACTGTAGTGCGATTGAAAAGCGGGTACAATTGTATCAGTTGATAGTTGATACAAATGAAAATTGAAAGTTTTCTTTTAGGAAAGAACTCACACATAATCCTAGTGATAGGTATTGATCACAAAATAATAGCATAAATCCTGAGGTGGGACTAACTAATATTATTATTTTATCCTTTGAAAGTCTGAATTCCTATGTTTTCAAAAACAATGTGATGTGTTTTTAATTATGGTCATATGTTATGTCACCAATAATGTTTTTGAAATATTGACTTCTTTTAATTAAAGGCCAAGGAGGAAACATATTTGTTTTTTTAAATCAAGAGCTTAGTAAATATGTAGTAAAAATAATGTTAGCATATTTAACTTAACTTCATATACCTACGAATTTCCATAACGGCAGTTACACTTCAGTCCTAAAAGCTACAATTTCAAGTCGTGAAAAGTACAATCTGAAATTACATCACTGATTGTGCATGCATACTTATGATTGCATTGCACATCCAAGTATATGAGGTGTATAGGCCGCTTTACTCTTTAATGATAAGGCATCTCTCTCCTTCATATTTAATAGATTATACACTATATTCACCTGCGTTTGTGCAGAGAGTAGAAAATAGTTCTTTTCTTACCCCTACATAAAATAAATCGTTTCCCTTCTTATTACCGTTACGGTACCAGGTGTGTACAGGATTTATGAATGAATGAGAGACATAGGAATAGGAACTGCCCAAGAGAGCAAGACGAAGATACTTTTTTTTTAAAGCAAAACAGAGATAAACAAACCTTTCCTACATATTTGACATTTCTTGTATGGTTATTTTTTTTCTTGGCAAACCAAACAAAATACTGCCTCTGTCTGTCTCTCTTTCCGTCGCATAAGTCTTATTTGACAGTGATACCAGATCGGCAATAAGTTAAAAGAAGTTAATTAAAAAAATTTGTTAACCTACGATCAAATTAAATATTTTCTTGATTAGAAAAAAGTCATTCAAAATATATGAATGCTTTCATTTTCTTCTGCGGCAAAACCGAGATCGCAAGACAGTTTGCGGTTCAATTCAAACATTTCGAAATAAAGTTGTTTGCATACCAGCCATTTTCAAATACATATGTATTTATTTTTGTTAGCTTTCATATGGAATGTTTTTTTGAGCTTCGATCTCATCAAAGCAAAGTAAAGTAAGTTTTTCTGGACTCGCAATAGTTGTTGTAATTGCGTGCTGAAAATCCTACTTTACTTTGCTTTGCTGAAATCGAAGCTCAAAAAATACGCCTATTGTAACTTGTATTTGTTAATTATAAAAAAAAATAGTAAATTTAATAAAAAAGCTTTTTTTTTTTAATTTAATATTTCGTGACATAAATGTGGGAATTTTTAAATTTTGGCGATGGATAGAAGGAATTTTTGTTGGTATAACCGTGGGATAATCTGCTTCTAAAGTCTGTGATCACTGATAAGACATTTATTTTGTTCTAGCAAACCAAACAAAATACTGCCTATTTCTGTCTCCCTCTCCGTCGCAAGAGTAAACTAATGTCAAAAGATAGGTCATTATATTGCGTGTATGTTTGATTTGAGAATGAAGTGCATATCAACTCACCCATGTGAAAATCGAAGAAATTATTTAAGTTTTGCCTATTTATTCAAAAACCTTTTAAGTTATCGTGTAAATAGATAGCCTAACTGGAACCTGCAGATGTCCTCTATAAGGTGGTATTTACTATATTTAAATGCTCCCAGTTGTTTCGAACTCTTGTCCAATTTCTTCCGGAATTTGTGGAGATATAGAGTTATACCATGTTCCCACCAACGTGATTTAGCTCATATGATTTATAAATCACGAAAGGCGTCTCCACCGAATTTTACGTGATTTAGTTTGACATCCAGCAGAAAGAATTCGTCCACTTCGGAGAGGTTAGTTTTTTTTTTTTCGATGTTTATCTTTTGTTATCACACCTCTGCCAAAAATTAAACAATTTATGATTGTTGTACTTAATAAAAATACCAAAATACACCGAAACACGAAGAAAATTGAATTTGAGATAATATTTTTGACATTTGTGTTGTTTTTTGTTTGTTTGTTGAATAACATTGAATTGAATTGAAAGCGCTGCAGGTAGGTATGTTCGATTTTATTTTGTGTGGATTTGCGATGACAGATACGTAATTAAAAATTAAACACATCTAAATCACGTAATTAGTAATCACGAAAAGGTATGGTAAATCACGTAATTTATGAGATGATTTAGCTAAATCAAGTGGATTTAGCTAAATCACGTTGGTGGGAACATGGTATTAAAAAATTGTAGATTGTAGGCCTAGGTATGCTCTATAGGCCAGTGAAAAGTACACCAAAATATATTCAGTAGTTTCTAAGATTTTTGCATTTAAAGACAGGCAGTCAAATTCATTCTAAGTCGAACAGAACTACACCAATTTTATTTATAAGAAAGAAGATACGTGAAGCATATATTTCGGTGTTTTTCTTTCTGTTGCTTTTTGATTGGTTTTCCTAGTTAGTTGCTTAATAAAAAATAAATTTTATATAAGTTTGGGATAATTCCAAGACTTTCTTGACAGTCGTCGCAAACAGAATAAAACATCTTCTTACCAAAGTTTGGACGGCTTTTTGCAACAATTCTCAGTACCTTAGGCGACACAGGTAGATATTTTGTTGCAACCAAACCCTTTTCAAACTCTTTGCAAAAGGAGTTTGTTTACCGAGAATGAGGATCTCTAATGAGACAATGGTTGGCGTGAAAAGGTTCCCTTCGCGGAAAATATAGTTATAAAAATAGAATTATCAGAACTCAGCAAAATACATGCAAAATAACAAGTTTATTAACTTCTGGGGGTGCAAGTACAGCCTAACAGCTAACAGGTAGTACGAGAATATGCATTTTATATTTTTCAGTTCGAATTTCAACTTTTGTCGGTTTCTAAGTTTCCCGAATTAAGTAATATATAAGCTATACAATTTTTTATAGGTTAAATTGTATTTATTTTCAAACCCGGAAGCGATAAGTTCTTAACACGCTTCCTACGTGCGATTGTTATTCATTCTGAAATGAATGAGCCAGATATTATTTCTATTTTCAAAAATATTCTCTTGTTAACGATGCAATCGTGATGTTTAGACCACTAATAAGTTTTGATTTGCATCGTCAGCCTACGAATAAATGAAACCATTCAAATAAACTGTGCTTTGTTTATTGAATAATTTGAAAGGGATTTTTTTACGACACAAATGCACTCATAAAGAAATCGCGAGGTAGTATTAGAAAACAATGGAAAGCGTACCATAAAAGTACTGAAAATTGTGTCCGATCGAACGATAGGGCATTACTGATTTGCATATGAAAATTTGACAGATCAGCGGATATTTTGTGCATTTCCTATTTTGTGTTTTGTTTTTTGCTTATATTAAGTCTCAAAGAGCATTGGAAAGATATGTGTTGGGCAAATTTAATTGCAATTTATGTATTCCTTCTTTTAGAATAAAATCCTCCTTGTGAAAGAGACCATTGACCTTGTTTTTCACGAAAACAAATTATGAAATTTGAATTCTGCAATGACAACAAATGTACTAGATTCTAAGAAAGTTGTAGGACTAGTAAATGTGGAGGTCTAATTGTTTATTGGTACCATTTCACAAAAGTTGTACATTTTTACTAAAGCTGACATCTAACTAGTTGTCGACATTAGTGATTGATTATTAGTAAGGCCGATTGTGTCATACACATAATAAGGATGTCACCGCGAATGTTGACCAAATTTTCATTACGATTGCGCTACATGCACAACTGCGAACGCAAACATTGATCTGCTCAAAGAAGTATTGAGAGGTCATTCCACACGGGGGTGCAATAAATTAGTCTAAAGTTCGTGCGATTTAAGGCTATGTTTTTTTTTTACTTTTGTAATTATTTATAGTCCTTTATCTCCTTGCGATTTGAGGATATGCAATTTTTTCCTTTGTAAATAATTATAGTCCTTTAATTGCGCTAACAAAACACCAACGTTATGTTAAACAGCATAACACGCTCTATTATATGAACGAGGTCAGTATAGCCAGATGTCCCATAATGACTCCCCACCCAACACTCTACCGACGAAATGGACGTCGTTACGCATTAGAATGCATAAGTGCATATGGTGATGCTATGCTCTTCAAAGGTAGATACAGGCTACCAAAAAGCAGCATAACTTTAAGCTTCTCATGGAAATTCGGCTAAAAAGGTGCTGGCATAAATCAGCGATTGATTACAATCATCTATTGTTTTTGCACGCCATTACTGCTGTATTGTTCCTCAACTTATCACGCAACTTTTCCGGCGACTTTGATCGAAACGAGATACCTACTCTAAAATCAGCAACTTTGTTTTAAGGATACAAGTTCCTGAGCAGTACTCAGTTCATTCCCCACTAGAATAAAATAAGCAGAAAATAACTTAATAACGACTTCGCAATTTTAAAAACGATATTATTTACCCAAAATCGTCGTCATACGGGATTCGCTTTATGCAGAGTAGGTACTAGGGACCTAATGCCAGCGAATATGAATTTGTTATAAGAGCATCGCGAGTTTTAGATGCTGTGATGCTACAACTAATCAAGTAGGTGAGTGAAAATCACAGACAATAGTGGTAACTGGTACCACTAACTAATTTACTTGGTTGCATCCCATAGAATAACCTCATCAAATGGGGCAATCAAATTGCGTGCTGACAAGAGTACCCGGTAAGAGTTACGCGAAGAATGCCTCATCAAGTTACGTAAATTTATGCAAATAATCTGCAAAATTACGGAAATATGTATCACTACACGACGTGTATTGTTGATTTATTATTAGAGCATTGTTTGAATCAAATTCAAATAAAAACAAATGATTTTTTTCGCCCGAACTATTCGCCAAGAAAACATTCGGGATAAGGTGCACTGCGGCTGTCCATCTCCCTTTATTTGGTATATTCTACTTACCACGACAAGCCTGATATTCTTGTTCGACTATGCGTGAGAATATCAATATTTTAGGCAGTAAAATTAACTAGTGATTCACCCACCAACCACTGCTGTCACAATTCTTGATACCTTCAAACTTGTGTCATTTATAAAAACAAAACAACAACGAACACTGAATTCACTAAACAATAACAGAGAAAGTTTAAAGAATTGCTCCAACTATGTACTTAATTAATCACAACAACTGACACCCAAACAATAAATTTGCACCGAGAAAGGGGTGTGCTTTTGCTCTTCATCAGAGCCCTTGAGAACTGAGTAGATATATCCAATAATACTGACTAACTGTGACCGACGGCGACGACTTATGATGAACCGCAAAACGTGGTATAAAGAGGGCGGGTACGGGTATTTATCAATAAAAAGAAAATCTAAATAATTTCATTATAAAAAATGTTCTTCCTCTTGCTTTGCTTTTGACAACTAATGAGAGAAGAGGAAGTCAAAGAAGACTTGCCAGAAGCACACACTTTGTATGCACAGGCAAGAACACTTGTGCTTAAAAGTAGTAGCACGATTTGTTTGCAATTCTAGATTAATAAAATCTTTAAAAAATTTTAGATGTAGTTGTTTTTAATAGAACGGCTAAACGGCAATAGATCCTTCCTAACGTAATAGGAATGGATTACTTTCGAATTTCCGCTGGTTTTTCGTACATGGAACTGATGTTGTTGCAGCAGCTTCCTTTATCATTCGTCGACTCATCTCTGGTTCGAGGTAGTCCGAAGAATTGAGCGCAATTCAATTGGGTGAGTCCAGATGATAATCTTTGCTTTAAGTGAGGAACAAATAATTTCGATTTTAAGGAGTCTGTTTTGTTGCAGACAACGAACAAGGTTTATTCAGTACACTTTCGATACCTCATCGGTCATCGAAAAAGATTAACTCTTGCCAAATGCTATTTCGTAGGGCCAAGAATGCAGTTTTGTTGTTTCTCCCGAACAACAAAGAAGACCCTTATAATACCATATCTTCTGATCTGAATCACAGACTTATCTATAAGCGGGTGGTAAGATATTTGGTGGCTTTTGCGTTGAGAGCTTTCGAAGAACGTAATTCAACTACAAATTGTAGCCTGCCCATGGGCGTATGTTATGCAATTTTCAAATTACATTGATAAAAATACGGGAACCATAAAATGATTTAATCTAGTCGAACATCCCAAACAAGACCTGGTAGTTAAGTGAAACTGTGGGTAAAGAGGGCTCTTCACACGCAAGGTATCATTGCAAAGTCCCATCTATTCATTACATTCTGCCAACTTCATCCGCTTGTTAAGAGTGGGAACTGGGAACACACAAATTTGGTCGCCTCGCGATACCTATAATATTTGAGTTTTGCAATCACAACCATACTTCACCGAGCTGAGTGTAAAGGGTAATTGTTGCAGTAGTTCGAGCATCGCCGACTATAGACTAGTAGAACAGCAGTCTACAATGTAAATAGAAAACCCGAACCCGATTCCGAACGCGCAATAAAAGTTTTTCAAACTGTCCTTCATTTTTTGCAGGCAACTGTGCTGGCTGAATCAACTGTCATGTAAATAGAGACAGAGACAGAGCAAAGAGCGCAAAATTTATGAGTAGGTAAGAAAAAAAATCGGAGAATACAAAAAAAAAATAACACAATACCTATTTCTCACTTCATCGATTTTGGACAAAATCCATGAAAGTGCATTTCTTTACATGCGATGGGCTATACGCTATACCTCTAATGCAGCTGTTATTCTTAATGCTATATTCTCCTAGATTCCTCTATCCTATGGCAATGGTAATTCTTAAAACCGGCTGCGAGTCGTCTGATCTGCCAAGTGTAGTAAAATTAGCTCCGCAGCGCATTTGCTGAAACGGGCAAATGGGAATGAAAAACCCACACTCTCCCGAAAGATGCACTACTTTGGAGGAAGAATATATGCAATTTCTCTAAATACGTAACTCAGCATGAATCCTATTAGGCAAGTTTATTTTTGGGCTACTTATTTGTTCCCTTTTTCTCGCACACACGGGGAAAATTTCGCAAGAACTCTGCGTATTCATTGGATAAAGGAATTTCGCCAATTTGGAAGCAGCCGCCCTGTTTTCAATCAAAAACCAATTGGTATCTATTTCTTTTGTTGTAGTTAAATTAAACAAAATAACTAACGGTTTAGCAAATGAACATTTTGTATTGTTAAATTGCCTTTATTGCTTTAAGCACTTACCGTTCGTTAATGGAAGTTTCTTAGAAGATTTTTTTCCTTTTCAAGCACCAATTCACTAATATTTATAACACAATTTCTTCACTTGGATTAGAAGAAAACGAATAAAATTATATTAAATAAAAGAAAACAAGTCACACACGAGAAAGTTTAACAATAAAATTATTGCGTTGGGTATCTGCCTTGCTTTTGATTTGCGGAGCGTACACTGGAAATTTATCGTTTATTTCAAAAATGGATTTTTACAATTTTCTTCCTCTCCGCGTTGAGAACGAGAAGAACGTCCATTTCTTTGGGGACGAGAGAGAAATGAAAAATACAACTGTTCGGATTTTTTTTTTTCGGGATTTCACTTCGTTTTTTCATTCGTAATTTTTGAAGTCTGACACTTGGAAGACTTGTGAAACAGCAGATGAGATGGAAAGTTGATTCCAATGAAGGGCCTGTTCGTAAGCGTTTATTCAATTTTGCTTGAAAATGTACTAGAGTTTAAAAAAGTCGAACTTTATGACAATTTATGAATCGAAATATTTAATGAATTTGGTGGTTCGGGATGAAAACAACATGGAAAAAAGGCGAATTTTATGTCTTTTTCAAATAAATTTTACAATTTGTAAATCGTTATTATAAATGTGTGGAAATCAATTGAAATGGAAAATCAAAAACCAAAAAAAAATGTTGCGGAAATCTCAATACAAGAACCAATAGTTTTTGGATTTAATGTTCGATTTGGAAGCAGAAATCTGAAATCTTAGACCAAAATCTGAAATGCCTAATCGAAAACGACATAAATAGCCCCATTTAGGCGACCATTTCAGATGAGTATATATGATATTATCCTGTTAAAACCGAGCCGATAACCGTGTTTTCTGAACACTAACTAGTTTTGGTTTGACATTTCTATCAGAGACAATAATGAGATCCCCAACTTCGGCCGATTTCCCGGTAGCCTACAAGCCATATTTAAACGAAAGTGATGCATAATCTATGTCGTTTTCCATTGGGAGTCAGCAATCTAAAAAATCACTTCTGAAACCGTTCCATTTCCATTGGCACAAAAAATACTCTTCCGGTGATTCTGAGGAAAGAATTTCGCTTCTCGATTTGAAGTCAGAATCCACTCAAGAAGCATTTTTTGCATTTGCTTTTATTAAACTTTTGTATATACAATTTCACTTAATTCTAAAGGTAACAAATGGTGGTGAATATTAAATATTTAACTGCGTTGGCTCAACAACAGGGGCCCAACGGTATAGGTAGGTACAATGTTTGTTTTCGTAAATATAACGGGTGATTTTTTAGCTGGTTTGGTTTTGGCAACACTGGTTTTGACAGCTGACGTGTGTTTAGTACCTTGTGTCACTGTCAAACAGCTTCAGTTTGGTTTGCAATTTAACCATGGATCGTCTTACAAATGAACAACGCTTGCAAATTATTGAATTTTACTATCAAAATTCGTGCTCGGTTCGAAATGTTCATCGCGCGCTGCTTCCATTTTATGATCGGCATTCTCGACCTTCTGAGCAGTCTATTCGGAAGATTGTGACCAAATTTCGCACCAAATTTACTTTGTTGGACATTAAACCACCAACACGTTTACGTACTGTGCGTAGTGAAGAAAATATTGCGGCCGTATCAGCTAGTGTGACAGAAGACCGCGAAATGTCGATTCGGCGCCGTTCCCAGCAGTTAGGCCTTTGTTACAGCGATGATAACAAATTTTTTTTTGCCCGAAATGGAAGTTCTTGACTTGCATGATATGTGGTTTCAACAAGACGGTGCCACATGCCACACAGCACGCGAAACAATGGCGCAATTGCGAGGCGAGTTTGGTGAACAGTTAATTTCACGTTTCGGGCCGGTCAATTGGCCGCCTAGATCGTGCGATTTGACACCATTAGATTATTTTTTGTGGGGGTATGTCAAGGCTAATGTGTATAGGGACAAGCCCGCTTCGATTGACGCACTGGACGCCAACATCTATGCATTCATTCGTGAGATACCGGCCGATATGTGTGAAAAAGTATGCCAAAATTGGACTCAGCGGATGGGCTACCTGGAACGCAGCCGCAGTCAACATTTGCATGAAATTATCTTTAAACATTAAATTGCAAGGTTCAAACTATCGATTCAAATAAATATTTCATTCATTTTTTCGAATTTTTTGTGTTTTTTTTTTTTTAAAGTTCTAAACCTCTTAAAAAATCACCCGTTATTTTCCATAAATTGAATCTCTCCTCTTGGATTCATACTCGTAGTATGCATCGTTATCTGGGTTAACCTCAGGGTGTTGAAGTCCGGGTGTTGATGTCCTTGTGGATTTTGAGTGGTTGGTCATCTTGGTCTTATCCTCAATAGTGGGTTGTCTCGATCGATTCGTAGAAGGGCAGGGCTGTCCTGTCTGTCCGCTCAAGAAGCACTCACACATATGTAGTTTATGTATTTTGTACAAGTCAGCTGACAGCTAACAGCTGCCGTATATTATTTTTTTGGTATTTCACCAATACTTTTGTGGATTCAATTGACAAATGTACAAGTTGGCCTGCGAAATCTGGTGGCAATGAAAAGAACCCTATCAGACATACAGGAATCTGTCATCGGTAAGCAGTACGTGTATTTTTGTAAAGGTAATTTATTTATTTTATAAATGAAAAACTATTTTAAATGATATAAATGCCTTGTCGGTCTAAAACTCAAATATTGTTTATGCAAAATAAAATAACCCCGGGTCCATAAAATAGGTTTGAATCGTTTAAAAGTGGAATGAAAAATTAGCGTTGGTTTCGTAGATCTAAACAATTTTGTTTTTTGGATTATACTCTTTTTGAACTGTTTAAAGTTCTTTAAATTGTAGTTAATATTCTATTTACTCTGCAGCATTATCCCAAATACCAATGGCGTACCCAACTAACCGAGATTTGTCTCAGACTTTCTCGATAACTTTGGAAGGTTTCTGCTTGGAAATGCTCCTTTGACCAAACGCGTGCAGTACCTATCTTTTATTATTTCTTGCAATTGGCTTTAATATCACCGTCTTTAAAATACATATTTTAAAGAATGATTTTCCCATGCGAAGAACAATTGACCACTTTTTTAAAAGGAATTCAGTGATAAACTTCTTTTGGAATTTTGTTCATGGTTATAGCATTTGGTCTATATGAGTTGCACTGGGGTACACCACAATGAGACACTCGATTCAACACAATTTTTCTTTATTTTCCATTACTGTAAACTATTTCGAAAATTATTTGTATATTTTTAATTAACAAATGTATTTATTTTCCACAATATTTAAATATTTAATCTCGCTTAGCTTCTTTTACGTATATGTTTTCGCTGATCTGTCAAACTTTTATGTCTAGTAGGGTTCAAATTATAGCCGCTAGGGTACATCTTCCATTTCTCAATAAGAAGCTGTTTTCTTCGTTTTCTTGTTCCATTGGATTACAGAATGAGTGGATCCCCGAGTGAAACCAATGGAAACCGCCAATAGAAAATCGTATTGACAGTCACGAAACCAAAGATAATGGAATACAGAGATCAAAGATAATTGAATACAGAGATATATATCTTTCCAGTGGAAGGGCGGCTGCCTACAAGCTGTTTTCCAGAAAAATTCATGAAGTCACACACACCTGCTTATTTCTATTATAGTATATGTGAGTTCATGAATTGGACTTTAATGCAAGAATTCTGTATTCTCTAATGTGTATTTCACTATCTTTTTCAGTTTAATCAACACCTCCACAAAAACTAAACAAATTCAAAACGTAACACAAAACAATTAAACACCGCGATGCTCATAAAAGCAAGATGATTCGCGGTCGTCCATTAGCAACATGCTTTTTTGTTAACCACACGTATTCACAGACGGGGGTTGAAATTACAAAAACAACAATGTAAACAAATGGGTTTTGGGGGGATAGACGTACGAAAGATAACCATCTCTTTTATTCATTAATCTCTGACAGAGATATATAACTTTCCAGTGGAAGGGCGGCTGCCTACAAGCTGTTTTCCATAAAAATTCATGAAGTCACACACACCTACTCATTTCTATTATAGTATATGTGAGTTCATGAATTGGACTTTGATGCAAGAATTAGGTATTCTCTAATGTGTATTTCACTATTTTTTTCAGTTTAATCAATACCTCAACAAAAACCAAACAAATTCAAAACAAAACACAAAACTATTTAACACCGCGATACTCATAAAAGCAAGATGATTCGTGGTCTTCCATTAGCAACATGCTTTTTTATTGGTCACACGTATTCACAGACGGGGGTTGAAATTACAAAAACAACAATGTAAACAAATGGGTTTTGGGGGGATAGACGTACGAAAGATAACTGTCGGCAAAGTAGGTGCCTGGTGTTCATAGAATTTAATCCGTTAAATTTGAAATTATTCGTCACGTGTGGATATTATTTTTTTTTTAGGAATAAGTGTACGTTTGCTTAAAATATTTATGAAATATCAGCAATGTAGACTGTTTGAGGGAAAATAAAAACATTTCGAGCAATATTTCTTCAGTTATTTAAGAAAAATGTACTCATGAAATCGAGGTCAATAATATTCAACAGCGGAAAATGCACAACCATATTTGTCCTTATATGTTTCTAATATATAAAACATCTCATTTGGGTAGTTTTATTAACCAAACAGCTGAGATAAGATTGTGGTTAATAGGAATTCTTGAGAGAGCATGTTGTTATGTGTTTTAACCTCGGTTTTAGCCGGTAGCATCATAGTTTCTGTGTGAAGTTGGTCTTCGTCTGCCATCAGATAACATCCTTAGATGGTACGCATGGCTGTGTTGTGGCTTAATTGTGAGGTCCAAATAGGTGAGGTATAGTTGAGAACTGATCGACCAATAGCTTTGTAAGTGGCGAGGAGTGTTTCATTATCTTTGCCCCACGAACTTCCGGTGAGTGATTTGGTAATGTTGTTTCTGGACCTGAGACGGTTTGAGATGTTAGTGTGTCGAGAAGAACAACATACTGTCGAATGTTGTTACCGTTCCTACATAGATAAGTGGTGATCGATGCAGCGAGGTCATGAATATTGGGACCTGATGATAGAATTGTGCAATCGTCTGCATATGATATTAGGCTTATGCCTGCCGGAGAGGTAGTGATAGCCTTGAGATATAATAATCGAAGAGAAGCGGCCCAAGTAACAATTTGACTTCGGTAAGGTTCAAATTTGTAATTTCTGTAGGCAACCATTTCGATAGGGTCTCTATAGTATTTGTTTACCGAAGTATACCGATTTCGAAGCAATTGTTTCCAAAATAACTTCTGTACGTCCTTTGCGAAGCATACACGCAGGCTTTATAGAGGGATGTGAAATTAAGTTTCGTTAAGATCTCTATAAGACCTCTAAAAAGGAGTGAGGAGATGATGGAAAGTGTATTGCTTCGGTAAAGCTTGTGGTTGGAAGTAGAAGCTTCGTTAGAGCTTCTCACAGAAGGCATTATAGAAGCAATGAAATGTCATGCAATTAACGACTTGCGATTGGAAGTCTTAACGAAATTCTAAAATGTATCAAGTAGTTGAGATTTACCACTGCAACATTATTATGACGAATTAGCCTAGGGGTAGTGTATTGGAGTACTACGCAGCAGGACTCATGTTCGATTCTCAGTGCGACCCGTTGTAAGTAAAATATAAATTATATACGGGGGGAGTATTCACTGAACGAAAATTGCAAAGAGTCAATTATAGTAGATAGATGATGTTTATTAATACGAAAAACAAAATAAGAAATTGAAAAAGTTGAAGAATAAAAAAAAAAAATTATTTTTCTTTTCATATTTTGTGCTTTTGTAAAGCTTCTATAAGGTTTCTATAAGGTTTCTATAAAGTTTCTATAAGGCCTCTATAAGGTTTCGGTAGTGACCTACCTGTATAAAGTGCGCCAAATTTGTTTCTTATAGGTCTTATGCAGTTAATATTGCGGGAGGGGAAATAGCTTCGATAGCGCCTTACCGAAGTAAAATTGTTACTTGGGGGGGACAGTACCTCGCCTTGAGGCACACCTTGTTTAGCTTTTCTGTTTTTTTTTTTTTTTTTTTTTGATTTCCGGAATTCTACAAATGTTTGTCTGCCACTGAGGTAGTTTGCACGCCAGCGTTTGGCGTGGAGTTCGGTAGTAACGACTCAAAGATATCTTTGAGCAATAAAGAGTGCGGCTTACTGCGTCAACCAAACACACAGATTATATAACACCATATCTGGAGTTCACAAGACCATTCTCGTGCGCCTATCCCAGCAGAGAGGAATGGAAAGACGGACTTGTGCCTAATGCACAATCCATAGCCGTTTTTACAGACGGTTCTAAAATGGAAACCGGAGTGGGGTCAGGCGTCTTCTCCGAGTCGTTGGGTATCTCTAAATCGATACGCCTCCCCGACCACAGCAGTGTCTTCCAAGCAGAGGTCCTGGCAGTGACAACGGCAGCCCGTGAGTCTGCGATAAGGGCAATACCACCTGAAGGTATTACCTTCTTTATCGACAGCCAGGCAGCTATAAAAGCATTAACTGCAACAGAAATAAAATCAAAGCTTGTGAAATGCTGTCGCGAAGAACTAAATGTTCTTGGCACTCAGCATAAGGTATTGCTCTGCTGGGTTCCGGGACATGTAGGTATTCCAGGCAACGAGAAAGCGGACGAATTAGCTAGACTAGGTTCAGCGGCTGTATTAGAACAAGCCGATCCCTCTGTGAATATCCCGCCTTGCTCACTCAAGCTTGAAGCAGGGAGAAAAGCCACAAGAGAGGCGAACGCTAGATGGACTACACTAGAAACTTGTCATACAACAAGAATGCTATGGCCAAGCTTCAATGAAACAAGTACCGAGAGTCTAATACGAAAGGATAGGAAATCCCTCTCCATCCTCGTAGGAATCCTAACGGGGCACAACACTCTGCGGTATCACATGAAGAAACTATGCTTGACGGAAGAAGAACTTTGTAGAGGCTGCGGTGATGAGGAAGCTCTTGAGGACACAACCCACTTCCTATGCCACTGCCCAAGCCTCCAACACAATAGGCACAGATTCCTAGGGAAACACTTCTTCCACGACATAGACGAGCTATCTAGCACACCAGTACACACAAGATAATGAGCTTCATTAAATCCACAGGATGGTTTGTATCCAACGGCACAGTGAGTAATTGATCTCAAATATGTATAGATAGGACTAACATGGGTAAGGGACAACCTTTTCCCCCAATGGGCATCACAGTGGGTCAGCATTGACCTGAGTGTGGCACGGAGTACTCCACGCCAACCCGCCTACCTAACCTAACCTAACCTACTGCGTCAAAGGCTTTGGACAGGTCTAAGACGACAGCTATGGTTCCTGTGGCAGGGCCTTGGTTGGTTTAAGCCGTTGCTGATTTGACTGGTGATATGGCGTTTAGGGCTGACGTGGTACTGCGAGGTTTGCGGATTCCTTGTTGGTGCTCGGTGATCTTTGGGAGAAGAAAGAAGGATTTTCGTGACTGGTATGATAGAAGAAATTTTTCGGTATGAGTTTGCTTGATCTTCTGGTTTCTATGGTTTGAGCAGTGGGATCACTCTCCCGATTTTCAATGGCCCAGGGATCAGTAAGCTTTGAATTGGTAGGTTGAGGATTTCTGTTAGATATTTAATGCCAGAATCTCCCAGGTGCTTCATCATAAGTATTGATGTCCCGTTAGGTCCGAGTGCATTGGATGGTTTTGCAACTTGAATTGCTGCTAATTTCTACCCTTCGTCTGAACTAAGGAGACTTACCTATTAGTTGCTTTGAGAGAAGAGTTCTTCGTGTTATTTTCTTCAAGTTTGTGTAGACATCAATAATCTTGTTGATTAATGTGACAGGAGGGCCCCATTATTTATACCTTATCTATATAGCACAGGACTTTTGCTATGGTTTAGAAAAAAAGGGATAATTTTTTTTTATTCTGTGGGCACAGAAATTAAATTGTTCAGAGAACATATATGGTTAATCCAATATACTAATTGGTGGTTTGCTTTGGACCTACCAAAGTGTCTAGCATTTTGGGATGGTGGCTTTCCTTTATGACTGTTATTAATTTTATTTACTGAATACATGCTCGGATTACATAATGCCCTCAATTGTCCTGTCAATCGTGTTGCTGCTGTTCTTAGCTCATTTCCAATTGGAGAGGATGTCTGAGGAAATTTCCATAGAAAACAAAGTTTGTTTTTAATATTCTTATTATTATAAAACTTTTTTTCTTTTATTGTTTAAAAGTACGCTTTTTAAGACTTATGTATATATATTTTCCGATTTGACAACGCCAGTGCAATGACGAGCACCACAGACCATTTCTAGTCACACTGAGTTGGTGTCAAGAATAAACATGGTTTCTAATATTTTAGGATTGCTTTGATGTTTGCTTTTATTTGTTCTTTTTTCTGTTGTGTTTAACAAAAAAATAATTCTCAAAAATTAAAACGTTTTGTTTGAAAACAAAAATACATTTAAGGAAATAATAATGTAAGTAAAATTCGGTGTATACAGTAATCCTCAATCTTTCAAGTAAAAATGTGAGAAAGAAACAAAGGGATAGATAAATTTGGTTGGGGTACTTAATAGAATTCATCTGTATGCAAAATATGATGTGTTGTTGTCATTATTTATATATGTATAATCCCATGCGCAAATTATGTTATTAATTTAATATTAAACGCTCAATATTATTTTAAAATTTAATGATTAAGTTTAGATATCGACCTAATTATTTCTTCTCATCCGCTGCTGACTGATCAGTTTTACCATCCTTGGCTTTGTCATCCGCTTCGTCGTCTTCATCGTTTTGCGATAAACTTGGGATATTGTCATCCGAGTCATCGTCTTCTTCGAAGTCATCGAAGTGCTTTAGCTCGGATGTTTGATTTAAGAAGTTGGGCCATTCAGTTGTCATGTCTGTAAGCGAATGATTTATGAAAGTGTTCTGTGGGCTACCTTAAACGTTTGTGAGCAGCTTACCAGCATCCTGTTCCTCTTCGTCGGACTCATCTTTCCACTTGTTGAAGTTCGCTTTCAGGAAGTGCAGTTTGGTTTTGTCGTTTGTCAGCGAAGACCAATAAGGACCACTTTCTTTCTGTTGTAAAGAGATAATAAATATTTCAATTTGTAAAAGCCTTGCGAGAAGATGCTGCTTTTCTTACCTTGTAGATGGTAAATTCCAGACATCTGCCGATATTTTTACTTAGTACTCGCTCAGGATCTACGCTCTTGAGGAAGTTCAGTTGCAGATCGTAAACTTTGGTGCTGTCCAGCGCATCTGTTCCATGGAATTTCATAGAATTCTCTGTAACCCTAATGAAAATGAAGACAACAAGTTTTATAGCCATTGTCGGTTTGGACGTCAGCGGCTGAACTTACTTATAGTCGATGTCCTTGCATTCAACTTCGATGATGACAAACAGGAGGTCGTTCCTTTGAGCCCAAGAAACTGACGGATGAGCTACCCTGAAATAGGACAAACGTTAGATAAAGAAATGATTCAAAAATGCATCTCCCCAACATCCAGAACTGTTGCAAATTGTTGAACAGTCCACTTATCCACTGTCTCGCTAATTATACAAGGTGAATACAATAATGTTGACCAAATTTGGCTCAAACAATGGTTCTGTGGGTTTGATGTTATCAAACAAATCATGGGTGGCACTTGATAACTGTTCTCGAGAACTTTGAAAAGCAACGAATGCGGATTTTTAACAAATGGGTAGGCACGCGCTGGAACAGAATTATGTAGGTTACAAACCCACTGAGAGAATTGAGTTGTTTGTGAGATGATAGCCTGTTTGAATGCAAAACCAAATGGAAATTAGAATGGGGAGGTTTCTTGTAGGAGTACACAGGACTTACACTGACCTAATTAAAGTATCAAACGAACCCACGTTTGTCTTAAAAGACATAAATTTCTATAAGGTCCCTTAACAACCGGTAGGTGTTAATTCATGTAATTCAACCGATTGTTACATTAAAGCGCAGCAGAACCTTTAAATTTCACTTATGCCGTGCGCATTACGTTTGTGCGATATTGATTGCAATGCTTGTTTTCGTATTTTTTGTAACTGCAATTCAAAACGATGTCTAAAATTTCTGTTTTACATTAAGCGATTCGGAACTTCAGGGAGGCTTGTGAATGCAATCCAAGGAAAATGGTAATTTCTGTATTTTTATGTCTGGCTCTTTCAGTCGTCATAACAAAAACCTTATCGACACAAAGCCAGACAATCAATCAACATACAAATTTGAATCAAGCACCCTCATAACAATTAAACAGAGGAACTACCTGGTTAAAAGTTCAATGACTCCCAACAACCATATCGTTGTGTTGCCACTTGTCACACTCTCCTTTGGCTGATGGGCGATCAAGAGTTCAAACAATTTACATAGACCCCCAGTCGAGTTCAAAATAGCAAATTTATAACCTCACAATAAACATCCCCAGTGTGTTTAGTTACTATGTGTAATATATGGCGCGGAAGGTTAACACGGCCACAAAGACTACAACAATTTATGTCTGGAAGGGGGAAGAATTAGAAAAATTCTTCGAGAAACTCCCATCAAGGAAAACATAACCTCACCAGTAGCGCAGTCATTGGTGCCGAAAAAAAGTGCCGCAATCCGGTCAATTGTTAATGTTCTTTAGAAATCGAAACCATTATGCATGCAGGTATGGCGATCAACTGAATGTAGAAGTAGAATACAAATAATTTGTGGGATGACAATCATATTTTTTAACATAATTTTATTGATTGCAATTTGAACGATTTCAGCTACATATACATTGGAGTGAAAGAGAGGAAATTTATTTAAGATGGACGCCGGAGGAAGAAAGCACGCGTATAAATTAACACCACCGCAAATAAATTTGTTTTTTCCATTAATTTGAATGAAATCAGCGTTTATAGTTTTACTTACACTGGTGCCGCAGACATTATCCTTTATTTATTTTTAAATATTTGACTGAATTACTTAGTAATTAATAAACTATGAGCGATTAACGGGAATATTCACACCCGCAAAATTACAAACGTGAAAAACGTATCCGCAGGGAAGAAATGAAACCATCGAGTGAGCATTTGTTTTATGGATTGGGTTGGTCATTTAAGCGATGACGAGGCCATCTAGCTGTGGGCGTGCGTAAATATCGATTGAAAATCGTTGAGTAGCCAAGTATTGTTTTTTTTAATTTTAAAAGTTCTGAAGAATATTTAATTTGAAGGTATCGCAATAAAAAATCCGATTATTTGGAACAAGCATTAAAAATTATGCTCTTTCACCATTTCGTAAATGGAATATCATAACGATCATAACTACCTGTTGCGTTTGAATAACATTAGGTAATTTTTTTTGAGCTTCTATCTCAGCAAAGAAGAAAAGTAGGATTTTCAGCACTCATTATTATTATTTATTTATTAACAATGGATTTAAAATACACTGCCAATATCGAAATTTCACGAGCGCCAGCTGCAGAGGCTTTCGGCTCAAATTTAAAATAGTAAAACGAGATGATAAAGAGATTGCAAAGTGTAATATTAGCTGAGTTTTTTTGAGCTTCCATCTCAGCAAAGCAAAGCAAAGTAGGATTTTCAGCACGCTAATTACAACAACTATTGCGAGTCCCGAAGTGTCAATTGGAATGTATTTGTTGTAATTGCGTGCTGAAAATCCTACTTTGCTTTGCTTTGCTGAGATCGAAGCTCAAAAAAACTCGGCTATTGTACATTTCGAGTAATTGAGTGCTGAAAATCATATATTTCACCTTGATTTACCGAGATCAAGATAAAAAAACAGGCGTATTTGTAGCTTCCTCTAGAAGAATGATCAATAAAACAGTATACCGTTTTTTGTGATATCTCGATTTCTAGTTTTATTTTAAGTATTTGACTCTGACGGCAGTTTACTAGCATTGACATTACAATACAATCAGAAAAGTTTCCGAAACAGAAGTGACCTGCCAACTGCAGCAGCTTATTGCAACTAGAGTGTAGTTGTTGTACCTAGTTCTGTGATAAAGATACTACTTTATTACACTTTGCAGAGAAAAAGAAAAACACCGGTCGAGAATCTTGTGGAATAAGTTTTCAGTCAATGAAAGAGCCACACTTTCGTTCTCGTTGAAACCATATTTCTAGGTTTTCTACTGGTGTATGCCTTTACAAATTCTTTAATTCGATTTAGCAATATTTTCTTCTTTTATTATACACTTTTAAACAACTTGTATAAAACTTCTATCACAAAAAGGAACACCCACACCAACCCACACCTCATAAGCCTCACATGTGCCATCTATTATCTCAACACGTGTTCACATTACATCAGCTCCCATTTGAACACAGTCGCTGTCATGTATTTATTCACATTTTTTCTTTTCATAGCTGTCTATTTTACTTCGTTGGACGAATTTGTGTGAAAAATTTTCGTTCAGGTATTACTTAACTTCTTTCTTAATTCCTTCATATTTTTTACTCTTCAAATAGTAAAATTTATAATCTTATATATTCCATTCTTGTCAGAAGAAGATATTTTAAATAATTCTCACGTTTCAGAATGTTGCGATCAGCTGCGTCTAAGTTTACCACCGTTCTCCGAGGCTCATTGGGTCTACCAGCCTCCCGTCTGTCTGCCATCGGAGCTGTTCGTATGTCTCACGACTCTTCCGAGACCGATGAACAATTTGACCGACGTTATGAAGAATACTTCAACCGCAGCGACATCGACGGCTGGGAAATCCGCAAGGGAATGAATGACTTGCTTGGTATGGATTTAGTTCCGGACCCAAAGATCATCATTGCTGGTTTGAAGGCTTGTCGTCGTGTTAACGACTATGCTTTGGCTGTAAGGTGGATGGAAGGTTGCAAGGAGAAATGCGGTGACAAGACCGCCGAGATCTATCCATATTTGTTGAATGAAGTCAGGCCAACATTGACCGAACTTGGTGTCAACACCCCCGAAGAATTGGGATACGATAACCCAGAATTGGCCCTTAAATCGGTTTTCGATATTTAAATATGTATCAAACTTGTGAAAATAATAATGTATGTCAACATAAATCATTCTAAATAAATGTTCATCGCGAATGTTAAACAAAAATTTGGTTATGTAATCGGTGGAGGGTGATGCATTTGCTTGAATGAGGTTAGAATTTGTTGTAAATTAGTTAAGTGTAGTGATAACGAAGAGATTGCGTATTGATGTTTTATTTTCATGATGAAAGTGCGACATATGAGCGCCCTATAAGGCAGACAACTTAGAGGACATCACTCGCAAACTCTTGCGGGTATATTTCGAAAGTATAGGTACAACATGAGAACCATAAAAACGATTTGTCTATGGAGTGAATATTTCTTGCACCAGCACTTGTTAGTTGAGGCCGTGGTCCACCCCGGACTGTAAGCGCCACCAAAAGTAAAGTAAAGTAAGCACTTGTCAAAAAAGAGAAACACGGCAGTTATTCATACAAAAGTTAAATTATTTGTTAGATAAGACAATATTGAGCATAAAAAAAAAACAACAAGTTCACTTCCACTTCTTGAACACTTCCGCAGCTTTCTCAAGATTCTCATCCTTTTTCATAAAACAATAACGAACATAGTCTTCTGCTAACGATTTATTGGGTGCGCTGTAAAATGCACTAGGTGGAATCCCTTGTAGTCCCATCTTTTTTGTCATCCACTTGGTGAATCGATAATCTCTGTAATCGTCTGTCTCGGAATCCAGATCGGCTTTGTTTGCTAAAGATTTTATATTTAAGTTTAATATAAAAACATTACATTCACAGATAAACAACTTACCTAAACTAGACCAATCGGCCAGCATAAAGTAGCCTCCCTCCGGGATTGTTGGCTTCATCCCCGCTTCCCGCAGGAACTTAGCCATGAAGTCTCGTTTTTTCTTTAAATCGACTGGCAAGTAGTTAAAGTAGCACTCAGGCGAATCCAACCTCGTCATTTCAAGCTCAAAACCCTGAGCCACAGCCTCTTGCAGTGGAGTTGCAACCGTGAATACACAATTTTGATGAACCATTTGCAAGTTGTTGATTAAATTGGCTGGTCCATATGCCCAACCTATCTTCCAACCTGTGACTGAAAATGTTTTACCAGCCGAGCCAATTGTAATAGTCCTCTCCCACATATCGGGAAGAGTACACATACGAATGTGTTGGACTTTATCAAAGACAAGCCACTCGTACACCTCATCGGAAACACAGAGTACGTTCCACTTCTTGCATAAGTCCGCTATTTTTTCCAGCTCTTTGCGGTTAAACACTTTTCCGATTGGGTTATGTGGCGTATTAAGGATAAGCATTTTGGTTTTCTCGTTAAATATGTTCTCCAGCTCTTTTTCATCGAGAACCCAATCGGCTGAGGTGATGAGTCCGTCTGTTTTCGTCTGCAAAAAGTGGTAGGCATGTTTTTTTTTTGTAATTTAAATTATCAGACAAACATATAAGACTTACAGGTTTCAGTGGAATGAATCTAGGAACTCCCCTGGCGCCTCGTACCATTGGTTCATAGCAATCAAAGTATGGTTCGATGATAATAACTTCATCTCCTTCGTCGATATTGCTTTGAATAGCACAAAAGAGAGCTTCATAAGCTCCACAGGTAATCATCACTTCCGTGTTTGCATCTATATTAATTCCATTCAATTTTGAATACAATGCCGATAGCGCTTGCACTAAACGTGGGTGGCCCTAAGGAAATTTTATACAATGTATATATATATACGATCCAATTCAACCGAAATGTGCTTACAAATCCTCTCGTGTACTGATTCATTAGCGGATTGTCACTTTGCGCAATCTTACTGAGTGCGTCTGTCACGTACTGTGGAGCAGCGAAATCCGGAAACCCTTGTCCTAAGTTAAGGGGCTTGTACTTTAATGCAAGGGGAACATATTCATTCCTTAAATTAAGAAGCAAACTTATAAATAGAGCAAAACGAAAATTTCAAACCTATTAACTCACCAAACACTTGTACTTCCTTGGAAACGTTTTGGCAGTGCAAATCTGTCCATACGACCACTTTTCAAGTAATTAGTTGTGCTAAATTTGCAAACAGATGGATGACGCTTTTGTAAGACTTCACGAGTGATTAGCTTACTAGATACTAGCCCACGTTTGTACATCTGAAAATGAGATGAAAGTAATTTGATGATAGCGCGTATCTTTTATCTAATTTTTATTAACGTTATTGTCACGCAATTTACTCCAGAGGTTATAGAGATCACAGATTATGCGATAAATGCAAGTTACTAAGCCAGTGTATTGCCACAGCCGCAAGTCTATTATTTACAGGCTATTATTGCGTAACACAATTTATGACAAGTTGGAATTGATATGAATATGCGCATCAATTAACCAAAATAAAGTTTGAGAAATTCTAATTGCAGCGTATTTAATAAGGGCATTTTCTTTTACCTATGCAAGCGGCAAGCATTCGAATCGATGGTTTTTTTTTACAATTCTGTACAATTAGTGAGACGAATACTTGCTAATTTGTTTGCTAATTAATTTGCAATAACTGTTGGAATGAAACAAGGTATTAAACATTAATGAGACATAAGTACTTCATCTTTCGTATAAATATTTACTGTATTGTATTCCGAAGAAATAAAGTCTAAATTGGATAAATGAACAACAATTTTAATTGACTGCGCATAGAATTAAATTCCGTTCCATGCATTTGTTTACTGCACCTTGTTGACAGATGATGTTGTTTGCAGTCACAACGGAATGATAGATTCTGGAACTTCTTAGGCAGACTCCGCACTTTTGTTGAAGCCTTGTTTTTTTTTTTTAAATTTTGTATTGTACTAAAAAAACTCATTTTCCGGATCTCAAGTGCAACTTTACTAATGTGTACAATAAGTACGTTTTTTTAATCTTCTTGAATCAGAGTGTTATCAAAAGATTACACACATGTATTGTCTACTCTGGACATAGCGTAAGAGTCCTCTTATAAGCCATAAAATGTATGTGTTAGATGCAAGGTAGTTGAGTGCAGATTATGACCATTTGACTCAAAGCCAAGTCCGTAGGTATTATACGCTTTTCACACCGAGCCGAAAACCGGGATTTTGCAAAAACTCTCGAAAACTTCTACGAAAACATACATATTTCAGTTTTCAAAACGAGTCGTTTAAGCTCATTCAGCAAATTCAGCAAAGTGGCTGACCGAACAAATGTCACAACTCACGACTTAAAATCATTTTGCACATTTATTTGATTAAGCTAATATTATTTTGAAATGCACTAAATTCATTTTGTTTGCTAATTAATGCGATCGAAAATTGTAGCCACAAAAGTTTGCACCGAAGTTTAACGACTAGTGTCTCATAACTGATTGAAACGGCAAGAGAAAACTAGTCGGTGGTCGGCGTGAATGCATCGACGAGTTTTCGAGGAAAGCAGGGTTTGGGTCTTGGTGTGAAAAGCCTATTTTTAGTGTTCAGTCGATGCCTTGACAAATCTTTGACGGATAGCCTTATCATGCATAATTAGTGAGAAATTAAAAAAATTTAGTTTTATATGCCGAAAATGGTTAACTGAATTCGAGCAGCCTTCTTATGCCATTTGAACACGGAAAATTTAAAATTAATATTTTTTGTCCAACCGAAAACCATGAACAAACTCACCCTATTCCGCTCCGATTCCATTTCATACGATTTGTCATAATCCAATGATGTGTCAACATTAAAACGTCATGAAGCCGCTGTCAATTTACGTGGAATACAATTTTCGAAGTGGCTATTCGCCCGACGTTCGGGACACGGCTTCGGGGCACGACTTGTCAAACTGCTACGGGACACGACACGTAACAAAATGTCACTTTGAAAATGACGGCCAAATGGCTGCATTCAGTACCCACTTGATCATTTATTTATTACTATTTGTATGCAGTTCCAATTTAAACATTTATTTTTATTGTTTTTGTTAGAAAGTATTATAGATATTGCCATATATTTCCCAAAACTAAAATAATTTAAAGTTAATTTCGATTTTTTTATGTTTTCCTTTTTTAATTGACCGAAAATATTATACTGCTAAATACCACAACGTAAATATAAATCAATTTTAGTTCCAGGCGCCTGCCTGACAGTTGTTGGCATACCCTTAGCGGAGCGACGAAGTCGCGTGAGCGTCTAAACCTCCCGAAAAAAAGGGTTAAATCCTTTAATGCGAGCGAAGCGAGCCACGCACCCCATACTATAAATACACAAAACTTTGTTACTGGAGCCTGTCTGGCACTCTCTTCTTTACGTCGACCCATCTGACATTTCGTCGCGTAGCCGTGCCCCGAAGCCGTGTCCCGAGTGTCGTGCGAATAGCATCAGCCTACAATTTTACTTCCGATGCTTACTAAAATTGCATGGAAATATAAGAAAATAATCAACATTTGCTTTATGAATTGCATTGAAAAGTATGGACATCACTCACATCTTTAAAGCCAGTGTCAAATCGATAAAAGATGGGGACGATACTCTACCAGTTCCAAATAAAAACCGCATCCTACAGACTCGGCCCCGTGATGAGTTTGCAAAACAGGCCAAGGATGTTTGCAACAAGATCACTACACTACGAAATGTCTTGCTAGAGAACCGAGCAGCCTACATGAAAGTCGGCATGCATCTGAAAAGCGCTGCTCAGATGACCGACGGACAGCGAGATCTCATCGATCGTGAATCTGAGAAATTTGTAAACTTCTACACAGTACATTTGGCCCAACTTCGTAGTGATTGGAAGAAAATCAAGAGAAAACGTCAGCAGCAACAGCACATAGAAGGTGTTCTTGACTTGCTAATTGAATACCTGAAGAATGTGTACAACATATTCTTGGAGCAGAAGAAATACCGAGTCCAACATGAACTCGATAGTTATCGTCTTTTAAAGCTTGCGTCGGACAAAAAGAAGATTCCCGTTCGTCCTGGCGGAGATGTAGTGAAGAAGCCTTTAAGTGGAAAACTTTCGTCGGCATCAAGTGAAGATGAAAACATAATAAATGGGAGTGAAGATGGTCGTGGTCGTGATCCGGTATTGAATGGTAATCGTTCTTCGTATGCCGTAGAAGATGAGGAAGAAGAAGACGAATTTGATGGGGACACAACAGCAACAAAAAGAGAACTAGAGAGAATTAAGCGTAATTTAGAAGTAAACGAGGCGAAAGTTGCTCTTGACGAAGACATCCAGAAGTCTCAACAACTATTAGTTGATGAGGAATCGAAGGAACTCACCCCAGAGGACATTCAAATGTTCGAGGAAGAAAACATACATTTGTATCATGAATTGCAGGGTCTCTCAGAGGAAGTCGAACAGATCGAGAAGAACGTAGTTGATATTGCCCAGTTGCAGGACATCTTTACAGAAAAGGTTTTTTGTTTTGTTTAGCCATGTTGCTGTATGATATTAATTTGTCACTCCCTATCTTTCAGGTGTCTCTGCAAAAGCACAACATTGAACGGATTGCAAATGCAGTTATTGGCGCAACGGAAAATGTAAAGGATGCTAATGAACAAATTAAGCAAGCGATTCAGAGGAATGCGGGTCTCCGAGTTTGGTCGTTATTCTTCTTGTTAGTTATGTCATTCGCTTTGTTATTCCTTGATTGGTATTACGATTAAAATTAAAAGAATATACAATTTTGCGAATCATTTCATTGGAGAAAGGGCGAAATTTGAAGTCCAGTACTTTGGGAAGACATGAGTTGGTATTATGTTCTTTATTTAGCAGTAACAGTGGCAGCAATGGCCGGTTGTGGCGTTATTTTTTGATGCTAACGATTCCGTTTCTGATGAGTGCATTGACGGCGGCTTAAACAAATCTTTGAAGCTCCATATCCAACTACTTCAGTGGCTTGTTTTTTGGGGTTAGGTTTTAAATTCTAATGCAAAACAAAACATCAATTAAAGTAAAACTGCAATCAAATGCATTTATTTTGGAAAAGAATCGTTCAGTTTACATAAATATGTTGCTTTCTCACTGGAATGGTTTAAACAATTAAAGAAATGGGGGTAATCATAGCGCAACACCTACTATTAACAATTTAAGTATTACTGAAATAAAACTTTCAATAACCTGCATAACACTTTAGAAAAACAAGAAAACAATAAATCCGAGAGAGCGACGAACTGGATCTACAACAAGTACATTTCCAAACCTTACAACTTCAGAATCTCATTAACAGCGTTTACAACATTCCTAGCTGAAATTCCAAACATATCGATGAGAACTTCGGATGGGCCAGACCTTGGCACTCCCGGAACATACAAGTGTTTGACGACATAGTCACGATGTTCGGCAACAACTCCTTTAACGGCTTCACCAAGGCCTCCCTCTTGGTAGTGATCTTCAACGACAACAATTCGTCCGCCGCAGGCACGACCATTCTCCAAAATCAAAGCGGCATCGATGGGTTTAATGGTAAATGGATCCAAAACTCGGGCATTTACACCTTTCTTTGCCAATTCAATGGCAGCATTCAGACATTCGTACAATGTGATGCCAGCGCCAATCAGTAAAACATGATCTTGAGCTGATTGCTTTACGATCTTGCCCTTGCCAATGACAAATGGTTCATCGTTAGCATAGATGACGGCAGTGTTGGGGCGCGACGTGCGAATGAAGCAGATTCCCTTGGTATTGGCAGCCAGTTCAACAGATCTTTCGCAACTCACTGCATCGGCTGGGTAGAAAATGGTGCTACCAGGAACGGTACGGAACATAGCTATATCTTCCAATCCCATCTGGCTGGGACCATCTTCTCCAATGCTCACACCACAATGGGAGCCGACAAAGTTAACATTTGTTTGCGAAATAGCACCCATACGAATTTGATCGAATGCTCTGGTAAAGAATGTGGCAAAAGTAGAGGCAAAGGCGATGGTCCTGTCACGGCACGCTGCACCAATGGCAACACCAACCAAGTTCTGTTCGGCAATAAAACATTCAATGTATCGTTCGGGGTATGCCTTCTTTAACTTGTCGGAAAACGTCGAGTTCTTGGTGTCGCCATCTAAAGCGATAACGCGATCATTATTTGCACCGATCTTAGCTAGAGCAGTTCCGTAAGCCAATCGAGTGGCAACAGTTTCCCCCAATTTGTACGATGGTGGAGTGGCCAATTTCACATTTGTGATGTCTACCTTTGGGGCTGGCTTAGATTTAACGGGTGACTGTGGACGCACGGTCCTATTTTCAGTAACAATCAAACCCTGCAAGTGCTTGATGGTCTCAGCAGCCTTATCACCCAAAGGCTTGCCATGCCAGTTATCCAAGTCCTCGATGTTGGGGAAGAATTTTCCCTTAAAAGTCTTGGCAATGATAGCGGTGGGCTTGTTCTTAGTATTGGCCGCTTCAAAGAATGCCTTACACAACTCCTCTACATCATGTCCATCAACAACCAGAGCATTGAAGCCGAACGAATCCAAACGTTTGCGGTAAACCTCCATCGAATGCTGTAGAGATGTCGGCTCCGACTGTCCCAACCGGTTGACATCAAATATAACACAAAGATTATCCAGTTTATAGTGTCCTGCAAAGTGGAGAGATTCCCAAATCGAACCTTCCGCTGACTCACCATCTCCGACGACAACATAGGTCCTTCAAAAGGAAATTCATTGAATACGTTATCTCTGTGAATGTTTTTGAATGCTTACCTGTAATCAGCTTTGTCAAAGTTCTTGCCAACATAGGCCATACCGGCAGCAACAGCTACACCTTGTCCCAACGATCCAGTTCCCACATCGATAAAGTTCAAACGCGGGGTTGGATGACCCTCCAGATCGCTGTCAATCTTTCGAAGGTTCTGCAAATCGGAAGTCGGGAAGAGGCCTGCCTCAGCCCAGGCTGCGTATAAAATGGGAGCAGCATGACCCTTTGACAGAACAAATCGATCACTGGAAGGATCGCGGGGTTCCTTCACATTTAGACGCATCGTATTGAAGAACAAAACCGACATGATTTCCGCAATCGAAGCGCATGATGTTGGATGTCTATAAATAAAAGAGTGAAGCACATATTTAATTTTGAAAAGAAGAATGTTTTCGAATGACGTGGCATCGTAATGGGAATATAAAAGGGAAGGCGCGGCCATGACCGCTAACGACGGAAGATAGAGAAGTGTATTTTATGTCATAAATACCGTTCAATGACCGATGTTAGCTGCGTTGTTCAATTTTATCTATTTTAGGAGACACAGAAATGTGCCGGTGGAGATATTCCATGCATGTGCTAAAATGTAATTTATTTCTGTTGGGCAACAGAATATACCATGTTTTATGCCGAACAAGTGAACAAGTGTATTTCTATTTTCGGTGTAGTTTTGTGGTTGATACGAAAAACAATGCGGTTTGGATATTCCTGACTGTGTGCACATGAAAAGCACATTACTCGCTGATAACAAAGGAGGTAAGGTCTGATAAACTCATTAGATGGCCGTTTATAGTGATTATTTTTATCATTGCTGTTGTGTAGATAAGCTATGCAAATTTGATTAATTTAGAAATTAATATATAATTGCTTCTATGGACAATCAATTAGGCCATGCAATATATTAAAAAAATACATTATCTAGTAACGGCGGGGGTAAAAACACATCATCATCATTTTGACGGGATTTGCTGCTAATTAACAATGATTGCAAAAAAAAAAAAAAAAAACACTTTTTCTACTGGAAAAGTACTGCCTCTGCCATCTTCATTGTTCGTGTTACATAAAATGAAGAAACAGTGAAACTGCTAAAACGCAAAACCAACTAATAAAGATTTAGAACTAAAACAAAACTTGTTGCCATAACTCGAAGGTCGTAGCTTAATTTATCGATACTAAAACATGAAAAATCCTAGAAAGGTCTTCAATACCAAGTCCAAATGCTTGTCGTGTTGCTTAGCGGACACTACATCATTGAAAACGTTTGGAATCCTAGGCCTTTTATAAAATAACTTGGGTAGAAGATACAGAATCTGTGAAACATCGTTAATGACACTGCCCGTCCTGCAGGGAAGAAGTTTATTTAGCTGAAAAACACGCTTGTTGACGGATTGGGCGATCTTTTAAAGATGCACCTATAAGAATCAGGTGAGCAGTGAGGTTTAAAATCAACACTTTTGCTTTTAAAGAACTTTATAGGTCTGTTCCCTTACGATAATGCATTCGAATACATTAGTCAAATTTCGTTTCCTTACGCAAAAGTTGGGTTAGGTTAGGTTAGGTTGGGAGGGCAGTTTTGCAACCGATGCAAATTTCACCCAGAAGCCATGAAGGCCCATTGTGAGTACCCTGTTTGTACATGTAAGGACATGTGGCTAACAAAACCACTTCGATCTGTTGAGGAATAGTTTTATGTCTGATAGGGGTACCCCTGCCAAGTCGTCCAGACTTTCGAAGAACCTAGCTCCCATACAGGATGAGCGGCGTTCCTGTAAAGCTGGGCAGTGGCATAGAAGATGTTCCACGGACTCTATTTCATCCTCGTTTCTACAGCTTCTGCAGAAGTCATTTGCAAAAAGTCCTAGCCGTTTAGCCATGTTTCCTATGATGCAGTGTCCGGTTAAAACGCCGACGAGCATCCGGATTTGGCTTCTATTAAGGGAGATTAGGAACTTTGATCTTTTGGTGTCAACCACAGGCCACAGACTTCGGGTTATGACGCAACCGATGGTGTTGCTCCATTGTTCCTTAGCCAGTTGTGTGGTGACGCCTTCAATAAAAGTCTTAGCAGTGTTGAAAGGCGGTAACACCCCTCCGTCCGCAAGTTGAGGGTTCATATCAGAGCCGTATCTGGCCAATTCAGCAGAGTAGAATTGAGTGATGACGTATAGCCCTGAGCGCCACGAGGCAATCTGTAACACATTTCGCATTAATAAGATTGGAGCCGATAGCTTTGAGTGCTGCATGACTGTCCACACAGATGGTTATTTCCATTGCTGTGCTGCTTTTTTAACCGCATATATCTCAGCTTGAAAGACACTGCAGTGATCGGTCAGTCGGTACGACTGGCTAATAGCAAGCCTTTCTGAGAATATGCCGGCTCCTGTTCCATTTTCTGTTTTTGAACCGTCCGTATAGACGGCTATACCTTTGATGATGGTACTGGGTGATTTCCAGCCCTGCCTTTTGGGTATAGTGATTCTAAAGTTTTTCTTGAAGTCATATCTGGGTTTCTCGTAATCGGTGAGTGACGTGAGTCCCTTCCGATCGAAGATTTCAAGTATGCTTGAGTGTCCGCAGTTGCCAGGCTTCCAAGTTTTGTTCTCTCTTAATCTGAGAGCGGCTTTGGCTGCAGCGTTCTTAGTGAATAGCTCAATGGGTTGCAGATTCAATAGCGTTTCCAGACCTAATTGTGGTGTGGATTTAATTGCGCCTGTTATTCCCAAACAAGCAATTCTCTGCACCTTGTTCAGATTCTTAAGATGGGATTTGGTTTTAACCGCCTCCCAGCAAACTACTGAGCCGTAGGTAAGAATGGGTCTCACAATCGCGGTGTACATCCAGTGCACAATGTTCGGCTGCAAGCCGTAGAAGTGAACGAATCTGTTTGTGAGTTGTGTCTGACCCGAGCGGCGCTGGATTGAAATAGCGAATTGGTTAATAGTGGTATACAGTAAAAAACGCAAGTCGCTGTCGCCGTAGATGCTAAAAATGTTATGTACTAGGTTTGTTCCTTTACTTTTATAGTATGAATGGAAAAGACTGTCAAAATGGCAGTGGTGGGGATAAATGCTCTCAGATAGAGAGGGCACGCTTTTGTACTAATCCATGTTAATACTGTACATATTAACTCAAAACGAGTTAATGAGCTTATTGAGCAGACTAACTGGCAGAATATGACGGATGAAGATGATGTCGAAGTTCTGTACAATAATTTCGTAAATGTCATGAACAGAATATACGCTGAATTTAGCAAAATAGAGACAGCCGACCGAAAACGCCAATAAAAACCATGGATTTCACACGAGATAATTGCAATGTGTAGAAGAAGAGATGAACTCTATAGGAAATGGAAAAATAACCCAAGATGTCAAAGTTACGAAACTGAATATAAGCGTTTCCGAAATTTTGTAAACCAAAATATTCAAAATACCAAAGCCAATTTCTACAAACAAAATATTCAAAAATTCCCAAAACGATCCTAGAAAAACATTGAATATAATTAATGATCTTTTAGGAAGAAAAAAACCCTCAGTTGATGAAGTCATCAAAATCAATTTATGCAATAGTGACGATAATTTGAATGTCATTGTGGAGAAGTTTGAAGGTCAGTTCTCTGATCAAACTTCGTCGATCATGCATATATATGCAATGTAAAAACGTCGAAGCACGAGAACTTCCATCTGCAGCAGAGCATATTCATCGAAGAACCAAGCGAACAAGAAATATTTCTAATGCTATGTAACTTAGACAGCAAAAAAGGTTCCGGAGTGGACAACATGAGACCTATCGATTTAAAAATGAATGCCTCTTCTTTCTTGCGCGATTTATTCAAACAATTATTAGCCGTAGTATTGAACAAGCCTATGTCCCAAAATTAATGAGAACTTCAATCATTAGGCCAATCTTTAAAGGAAGTACAAAAAAACATTTTGAGAATTATAGGCCAATCGCAATACTTTCGACAGTTGAGAAATGCCTAGAAGAAGTCATTGTTAATCGGCTTATAAATTTCATTCAAAGGCATAAATTGTTGCACCCGAATCAGTACGGGTTTCAGAGAAACAAGAGTACAGGAGCATTATTAGGAGAGTTTACTAATACCGTTAATGCGGCCCTTAATAGAAACCTGCATGTGCTTGTTATATTTGTCGACTTCAGCAAAGCATTTGACACCTTAACTCATCTAAAGCTAATTGAAAGTCTCAATAGAATTGGTGTGAGAGGAATACTAGCGAACTGGATCAAAAGCTATCTTACTGACAGGAAAATTAGAGTAAAAGTGTCGAATACAGTTAGTAATGAAAGGCCAATATCATTTGGTGTCCCTCAAGGCTCCAAATTAGTCCCGATTTTGTTTATTTTATATACAAATGAGCTTTTGCGTTTCTTTAAAAGGTGTACTGCCTATGCCTATGCGGATGACATAGCTATTGTCGCTAAACATAAAAGTGTTAACTCAGCCCTGGAAATAATTCAAGAAGAATTCGATGCGTTTTCAAAATGGTGTCATGACCAAGGATTAATTATTAATGTTGGAAAAACAAAAGTGATGCATATACGCCATTCATCTAAGTGTGAGGAAACTTTCAATATTTTCTTATAGAAACGATCGTTGCCCTACGTCAGCCAACAACTCAGCTATCGAAACTGTTAGAACAATTGAATACTTGAGATTCACCATCGACGACCATTTTCTCTGGCGGCAGCACATCAATGTTCTACGACTCCAACTGAAAAGTGCTCTTTTCGCCATGGTATACCTCAAAAAATATTCTAACCTCGACGTGCAGAAACAGGTGTACTACTCGCTTGCTGAATCCAGAATAAGATACGGGATTCTGGCATGGGGTCATGCTTTAAAATCACATCTTGATAAGATATCAAATATTCAACATCGCCTTATTAAGGTTTTTAGGCAACCTAACTCATGTTTTAAAGTTCTAGACGTTAATGCGATATATCAGATGACGTTATTACAACACTACATGGATGATCCAAGATTTCTTCAGCCAATAAGACACAACCAAAACACAAGAAGACGAGCACAGGGGATGCTTGAAGTGCCTGCACATTTTAATATATACGGAAAACGTGAATTGAGATGCGTGATTCCTAAAACATTGAATTCAATCCCACAAAACATACTATCTATGTACTTAAAAATTTCAATTTTAATATTGTTTGTAACCACCTGCAGATAAGCATTCTGCTTTGCGGGTAAGACTTTTGTAAATACATAAATGTGAATGTGAATAAATAAACTATAAACTATAACTATGAAAAATGTCAGATACACATAATTCAAAAATTCAAAAAAGTCGATAAAATGTTATATAAGCCCGAAGAGTTGTCTAATTTTAAATTGATGAATCCGAGTATGTGGAATAGTTTATAATACTGATTGAGCATTCGATAGATAAGTAGGTATGTAGAGGAGATTGTCCCTTTTTAGGGCACCAAGTGACAAAGAACAGAAACAGCAAACAGAATCCTATACATTTGCAACAGAAACAGAATGAGGAACAGAACGTAAACAAGTCTTATATTGATTGTTCCAATTTATCGTGAGGTAGGTCTATTTTTCGTTTGGATTTTTCTCAATCTGTCATCTGGCTGTTTGTTTCGCATCGTACTATCTTATATTGTGATGACTGATGACCATGTACGAATTGCAAATTACACGCCGCAATTCGACAATTAACTTAAATAATCGTCTTTAAAAATTTTGATAGAATTGGCGGCAGCTATGTTTTGATCTGTTTCTGTTTTAGTTTTGTTTAGCTGAGCGAACAACGTAAACAGAACCAGAATTTACTACAGAACGAAAAAACTTTCTGTCCTGTTTCAGTTTCAGTTCTTTGTCACTTGGTGCCTTTACATCGACGAAGAACTTCGTCGCCACTTTCGGAAAGAACATTACATTTTATTTTGCTGTCTGTTGATAACATTTTTATACGCAGCAAATGATAACATCATGCACGCGCCAAATAGAACAACAAAATTGAAATAATCTTTCAATAATCAGGTGATTGGCAGGTTTTCGAATTCTTATGTCGTGGGACATGTGCCCTTGGCCCCAAAAAAAGCACATTTGTCTGTGAAAAATAGAGAAAAATTGACATTTGGCCGCTCCAATGTAATCATTTATGAAAACAAATTACAATTGAACTACAGCTGACTTTAAAACTACGCACCACCACAAATGCAAAGAAAGAAAAGTGCCTCAGATAAAACAGATTGATTTTTTTTGGCAAATCGAACATAAACAGCAATCTCGATCAAACAAAATTTATCTTTTTGCCAAATCGAAAACGGCTCTAGTAAAAATTAGCAAGATCTAAAAGTATAGAAACAGACCTAGGATTGAATTACCTCATCCGTGATCCGAGTATTACGTGAATGAATTTGTTGTTGTTTTACATGTTAAATCCTCAAAATTCAGTGACGTATTGTGACTCGCTCACGGATGCGGTAATTCGACCCCTACTTTGTTTTGTATGGTTCGAACCAGATATTTAATTTGATGTGTGAACTGTGAAATGCAGGCAAAGACCCAGTGCTTTTTCAGCCATTGACATTGCCATTTGCCACCGGCTTTTGCCCCTTACCTAAATTTATCACTCGCAGACCAAGAAAACAGCAGAATATTAAAATTGTTGACCTCCTCAAAGATAGAGATAGGAACTCCCAATCAAAATATCCCCAACTTTGCCCCACTCAACGCAAACGCACACGCAATAAAACCACACCACAATTCCTTTCGCTATTCCTATCACTTTCCAAGGCAAAACTCAAAACTACGCGGACGCAAGACGCAACAGTAAAATAATTATAAAAAGAAACATTGCTGCTAATCGCTAATAAATTTTGTTCAGTAGATAAATGACTGAAAATGATGTAAATAAAAATCAGGCCATCATTAATGCATGCTTTAGAAGTGCAGCTCTACTGTGAAGGTCTTATTTACTATACACTAATACGAACACAAAATTCACCGGTATCAGTACAGTATCGCTCTAGGCTGTTGAGCAACAGACGTTACCACGCCAAGAGGCAGGGGGTTTGGCGATTTCTTCCACCCATCGAATAATTGTTAGAAACCAACTAGTCATCGCGATTTCATAGACTTATAGAACCTTTTGCGTCAAGCAGAGAGACAGCTCATGCAAGCAAGGTCGAAAAGGTCATTCTTCGTGTTTAATTTTATTAATCCAACATAGAATCTAATAAGAAAAGATTATTGTAGGTAACCTTCGTACACTTGTATTTTTCCAACCAAACCAAACCACGTGTTCCGCTCAAGATAGCTCTGCTACACAAATTATAAAACTTGGATTGATAATAATTTAAAAAAAAATCACTGTTAAAGGTAGTCTATGCATTTACTTGTCAGGCATTTATATACTTCAATGTAAAACTCAACTTACCCGGATTTTGATGCCTGCGTTGATGAAATTGAATGGATACGTAGAATGTGGGCGATATCCTTCAATTCCTGGATAGTTTTGCTTTCTGGCTTGTGGTAGGACATTTTTCCACTTGAAATGATAAGCTTGAAAGTTAAGTAATGACAAAATTTGACAAAAAAACAAATTCAAGTGTGATAAGAGGACTCAGTTTCCAACTCGTCGTCGAATGATGTACGAAACTAAACTGATATAATATCAACGGCAATATGAACTGTGAATGCGATATGTGAAAGCGAATGTCTGCCTGCCTGCCGGTATTCGGTTCGGTAATGAAAATGTTGTTTGTGTAGTGCACTCGAACTCGAATACATGGGACGTGAATGTGACTATACATTTACATTCTACATCATCCTATCATATCCATATAAGAATTGTTTTTGCTTTTAGCACTGCCTTCCAATCAGACTTAAATTTCCAGTTGGAGTGGTGTTTGTTTTTGTTGTTTTTAAAGTAAAACGAGTACCAGTTCATGAGAGTGTGTGGATTCTCTGGCATAGGTAGAGTTTGTTCTTTTTCTTTTTATCGGTAATGTAGTTCAACCAAATGAGACGCTCATCTAACATATTTGACATAGGTTCTGTATCACCTTCGATAGCTCAGTTGGTAGAGCGGTGGACTGTAGACGTGTATAACTTGTAGAAATCCATAGGTCGCTGGTTCAAATCCGGCTCGAAGGATTGGTGGTGTATTTTTTTTTTTCGGGTTGAGAAAAATATTTTTGATTTATTTGTTACAATTACAACACAACGTCAAGTTTTTGATCCATATAGGGAAGAAGGCTGACATGGACGATGGACATCACACACATATAGGGTCAGCTGAAATAATACATTGGCCAAAATTGGCTAGTTGTCACATTTCTCTTTGTGAGAGATTCACTCAGCGAGATGAAAAATATTTAGTTGATCTAAAATTACCTAGATAGGTTTTTGTCATCTGGAGCTGCAACTGCAACTTAACCGTCCGCTTGATCATCTGCTTTTGGTTTGCTTAACTGCACCATTTGTTCGCAATCTTCAGTTCAAGCTGCAGTCTGCCTGCAGATACACCAGCTTCAGAACCTGAAATCGAAAGTTCTATCAAATATTTTCTAAGATAATAAGTGGTGTCTCAATATCAACTTACCAATAGATTTAAGCGTTCGTATGCACATAACTCTTCGTCCGCTGAGCTGCTTTTCGTTGTTAAACTCCGACCGTTTTTCTGCCATCACCAGTTCAAGTTGTATAGTCTGCAGATACACCAACTTAAGAACCTGAAATAGAAGAAAGTTCTGTCAAATATTTTCTAAGATAATGAGTGGTGTCTCAACTTACCAATAGAATTAAGTGTTCGCAGGCACATAACTCCTGGCCTGGACTTAGTGTGATTTCGTCTGCTGCAGCGATCCTCCTCATCAAATGGTTCCTAAAGTAAGCCCACCTAACTGAAAAAATTAAAGTTGAATTGGAAGTCGAAGTGGAGGGCAGACACCAAGCTAAATCTCTAATTGAAATGTATTGGAAATGAAAAGAAAAAAGAAATGGAAATCTATTTAATAGGAACTGAGAGAATGAACATCTAACAACAATTCATTACAGCAACAAATAAAAGCAAAATTAAGTATGTACGAACAAAAGAACACAAAAATGTAACATGCAAAATATAATATAAGCAGCAGCTTGAAGTTTTCCGCTTGCTGAATCCAAACCCGAAGTCTTATTTTGTTGCCTTGGGTTTGGATTTAGCGCGCGAAAACCTACAAGTCTGCTAAGAGAAACCATAGCTCGGGATGGTCGAAGTTGAGGAAAGGGTCGCTTGAAGGGTCGCCTTCTTGCCTCACAACTCCTTGCTGACTATTTTCAGTCGGGAGCGGGCCGAGGCCCTTAACCATATCCGCAACCATTGCTGCAAATTTGGTCATCTAAGTGGTGTATTGTGTGTGAGGTGTGAATGGTAATGAAGAAAAATTTTGAATACTCACGATTTTAGTGCCAGTTGGTGGTTGGGGTGAGGGATTCTTGTTGTAGTTGAATTTTTTGGTCGTTTCTTGAATTATTTTGTAGCCGTTTTTTACTGTGCAATAGGCCTTCGCGAATATCGATGGCATGCTATTATGATTTACCGCACTTTTGTTCGATGGCTTGTCCATTTTTTCTTGATTTCTTCGTCTTTTTCTTTTTGTTAGTCTTCTTTTTTCAGTTTATTTAGACTTATTATTATTTTTTCGACAGCCAAAGTCAAGGCCTGTCATTTTTTTTTTTTTTTCAAACATTGGAAGTGTTTGTTTGAATTTTTTTTAAAGTCAGTTGGAGTAGGGAGCAGTTGTAGGCGGAAAAAGCAAACTAACCGCAGCGACTGTTCAAAAATAGTTCTATAAATATTTTGTAGGGTGGTTTCTGTCCTTATCAACGATCATTGGTTAGTAGATTTCATTTGAGGAGTCTGGTTCTGATTGATCGTAAAAGTGACCAGTGAGATTGAGATCTTGTGTAGTGTCACATAAAAAGACGTTCTTTGTGGCTTTATCTATGTTTGTAAAACGCTGCAGTATCTCTGTTTCTGAGTAGAAAGCTCTCTTCATTATGGATCCATCATATTCTAGACTGATTTATTGGCTGCTTAGCTTAATATTCTTTACTTTCTTCTAATTGTTCTATGCTTGGTTGGAATGGAACAAGGGGAATGTTTGGGAATGCTTGCGTTTAAAGCAGTGACAGGGAATTATATAGTCTGTGTACGAAACTTGAAGCATTTGCACGTTTGCAGTTCCTCGACAGTGTTAAAGATAAGGAACGGGGTATCTCTTGGCCTGAAAGCTCTAATTGCGGTACCTACGTTTAATAAGCATATCCAGAGGGGTAACAAATGTTCACAGCAGCACTCTACATACACCGCCTGTTGAATCAGGGATGAAAAACATGTTATAGGTAATCGCAACCTTTAAGTTACAATGGACTTTGGAAAAATACAAAATACCATAACTAACAACAGAGGACTTTAGAGTCGAAGACAAAACCGGCAAGGAGATGGCTGATGAATTGGCAAGAAATAGCTCTGTTCGGGCGATTAATTCAATCAAACCACCACTCTGTAATCTCAGAGAGAGAGAGAGAGTGGAAAATAAGACCCGGATGAAAGCCAAACAACAGGTGGAAAGCTTTAACTACCTGCAAAATACCACGGAAGCTATGGCCGGAATACAATCCAAGTCGGACTAGCAAGCTTACTCGGTTTGATAGAACGTCGATGCCCTACCGGGTCACAAACTTCATAAGATACAACACAATGAAACTGAAGCTCAAGAATGAAGATATAGGTATGCTGGGGTTGCAGCGACGAACAGGTACACGAGGACACACCTCACTTCCGCTGTCAATACCCGAGTCTGGGTCAGGTGCAACTCATACCCAGACGATTCATCCCCTGCCAAATTTGCCACCCAGCGCCATCTACATCGCAACTCTACAACTATCTATCAAACCGAATAAGCTTGCTAGTCCGACTTGGATTGTATTCCGGCCAAAGCTTCCGTGGTATTTCGCGGCTAGTTAATGCTTTCCACCTGTTCTTAACTTTCTTCCGGGTCTTATTTTCCACTCTCTCTCTCTCTGAGATTACAGAGTGGTGGTTTGATTGAATTAATCGCCCGAACTTGATCCATAGCAGAGCCATTTCTTGCCAATTCATTAGCCATCTCATTGCCGGTTTTGTCTTCGACTCTAAAGTCCTCTGTTGTTAGTTATGGTATTTTGTATTTTTCCAAAGTCCATTGTAACTTAAAGGTTGCGATTACCTATAACATGTTTTTCATCCCTGATTCAACAGGCGGTGTATGTAGAGTGCTGCTGTGAACATTTTCTACCCCTCTGGATATGCTTATTAAACGTAGGTACCGCAATTAGAGCTTTCAGGCCAAGAGATACCCCGTTCCTTATCTTTAACACTGTCGAGGAACTGCAAACGTGCAAATGCTTCAAGTTTCGTACACAGACTATATAATTCCCTGTCACTGCTTTAAACGCAAGCATTCCCAAACATTCCCCTTGTTCCATTCCAACCAAGCATAGAACAATTAGAAGAAAGTAAAGAATATTAAGCTAAGCAGCCAATAAATCAGTCTAGAATATGATGGATCCATAATGAAGAGAGCTTTCTACTCAGAAACAGAGATACTGCAGCGTTTTACAAACATAGATAAAGCCACAAAGAACGTCTTTTTATGTGACACTACACAAGATCTCAATCTCACTGGTCACTTTTACGATCAATCAGAACCAGACTCCTCAAATGAAATCTACTAACCAATGATCGTTGATAAGGACAGAAACCACCCTACAAAATATTTATAGAACTATTTTTGAACAGTCGCTGCGGTTAGTTTGCTTTTTCCGCCTACAACTGCTCCCTACTCCAACTGACTTTAAAAAAAATTCAAACAAACACTTCCAATGTTTGAAAAAAAAAAAAAAAATGACAGGCCTTGACTTTGGCTGTCGAAAAAATAATAATAAGTCTAAATAAACTGAAAAAAGAAGACTAACAAAAAGAAAAAGACGAAGAAATCAAGAAAAAATGGACAAGCCATCGAACAAAAGTGCGGTAAATCATAATAGCATGCCATCGATATTCGCGAAGGCCTATTGCACAGTAAAAAACGGCTACAAAATAATTCAAGAAACGACCAAAAAATTCAACTACAACAAGAATCCCTCACCCCAACCACCAACTGGCACTAAAATCGTGAGTATTCAAAATTTTTCTTCATTACCATTCACACCTCACACACAATACACCACTTAGATGACCAAATTTGCAGCAATGGTTGCGGATATGGTTAAGGGCCTCGGCCCGCTCCCGACTGAAAATAGTCAGCAAGGAGTTGTGAGGCAAGAAGGCGACCCTTCAAGCGACCCTTTCCTCAACTTCGACCATCCCGAGCTATGGTTTCTCTTAGCAGACTTGTAGGTTTTCGCCGCTAAATCCAAACCCAAGTCAACAAAATAAGACTTCGGGTTTGGATTCAGCAAGCGGAAAACTTCAAGCTGCTGCTTATAGTTATTATATTTTGCATGTTACATTTTTGTGTTCTTTTGTTCGTACATACTTAATTTTGCTTTTATTTGTTGCTGTAATGAATTGTTGTTAGATGTTCATTCTCTCAGTTCCTATTAAATAGATTTCCATTTACATTTCTTTTCATTTCCAAAACATTTCAATTAGAGATTTAGCTTGGTGTCTGCCCTCCACTTCGACTTCCACTTCAACTTTCATTTTTTCAGTTAGGTGGGCTTACTTTAGGAACCATTTGATGAGGAGGATCGCTGCAGCAGACGAAATCACACTAAGTCCAGGCCAGGAGTTATGTGCCTGCGAACACTTAATTCTACTGGTAAATTGAGACACCACACATTATCTTAGAAAATATTTGACAGAACTTTCTTCTATTTCAGGTTCTTAAGTTGGTGTATCTGCAGACTGCAACTTGAACTGAAGATTGCAGAAAAACGGTCGGAGTTTAACAACGAAAAGCAGCTCAGCGGACGAAGAGTTATGTGCATACGAACGCTTAAATCTATTGGTAAGTTGAAATTGAGACACCACTCATTGTCTTAGAAAATATTTGATAGAACTTTCGATTTCAGGTTCTGAAGTTTGTGTATCTGCAGACTACAACTTGAACTGAAGATTGTTGCGGCTACCTGGTGGATAGAGGAGGGACTGATTTATTCAGTAATCTGGGAAATTTAAATAATAATAACTTACCTTTTAAGTGTCATGTCCATCCAGTCACACCGCCTGCTTGTGTCTCATACGTATTTTTGTTGTTTTGTTGTTTATGTCACCTTGACACTTGTTAATGTTCGAATTCGAACTTACCGAGTGCTTTAGATGGGTCCCTAAAACTATGCTACGCACGTTCTGTGCGACGAGAAATTTTATAGCGTTACGGTTTGAGATGGTCGTTGTGAGAGATCCGAATTATGATTCTCCGTAGGTTCTCTTCGGGGAATAATAAAACTAAAAGGAGGACAAAAATTAAATAACAACAATTTCAATAGGAAAGTAACAATTAACATAGGATCGGATGATTAAGAATGATAGCCAAGGGATAGGTTGCGATTAAGACCCTGGAACAAAGAACTGTCCAGCAATTGCTGAGACAATTAACTACAGACAGTTACCGAAGCAAGATCGCGACCTGTGCGAGCTGTGCAGTATAATTATGCTATAAATTTAAAACCCAGTGTTAAACAGTGCAGTGATTAAAAAAGGGACCTTTGTTTGTTTTAAAATAAAAAAATAAAGTTAAAGAAAACCAAAAAAAAAAAAAAAAAATAAAACAAAAAGGCAGTGGTGTTAAGCCAAAACCAACGGCAACTGTAAACCTTAAAATTATATGTACCAGGAATCCCTATAGTGACCGGTGAGTGAGAGTTTTGTTATTTGAAAAGGGTGAAAAAGAAAAAAATGGTTTTAGGCTTTTGGGTGCATCGTTCATCAAAAAGGAAAATAGGCTACAGACTTGGCGAATTGGCGGTCATAGTTACATCGTGGCCGCCAACCGTTTTTAAATCCAGGCTGAGTGACGTCACTAAATCAAAATTGCTAATTACGCTGTCATCGCTAGAGGTGAAACAGAGGTGACCTAATTAAATGACCTCCCAGCTATCCGCTAGCACTACCTGATGTCTACGGCCTGTCTATACAGTAAAAAAAAAAAAGTAATAACGTACCACATCCAAACAAAAAAAAAATAAAAAATTTAAATGTGGAATAACTTTGTTTTGTGAAGCTTATGCATAATATATATAAGCCAATATAGATCTAGCCTACAAACAAAGAGAAAATCAGCTATACACATATTTCCTTACGTACCAAAAGATTTCCTATGTGTACATAATGTATAAGAATATTTAAATAAATGGATTGAACGACCCAAACGCTAGGCGGCTTAGATAACGATACACGTAGATATATAGAAGTTATATACAAATTCCCCGGACAGTCGGGTGTAAAAATAAAACACCGTCTTGTAATTCTTTTTATATGTTGCTGTATTTATTTCTTTATATTTTGGCGTGATATTTGCTTTAAAAGTTCTTGGTATTTTGTTAATTAGTATAATCTTTATTGGGTCCTTTCCTCTTTTTTTTTGCTGGTTTGTTATAAGTTTCCCCTTCCTTTTATTGTTTTTACATGTTCCGAACCCCTGTGGTATAAGTAGCCACCTAAACAGAGCTCTTTTTAGGTAGGATCGCGATAGTATAGAAGCTAAACGCAAGGGTACACTGAAAAAAAAAAAAAAATAATAATAATAAATGAAAAAAAAAAAAATAATAATAATTAACAGTGGCCAACAATTTTTTTTTTTGGTGACGGGGAGATTTACCGCCATAGATCTTTTAATTTTTTTTTCTTCTTTTGTTGTTTTTTTTTTTTTTTTTTTTTTTTGTATTTATTAATTAATTTTTATAAACTTTAAGCTATAATTGCTTTTAAAGGTTAAAGTATATATTTTTAGCATAAGTTTATAAGTAAGTAGGTACTTGTATAGTTAATATGCAACCCAACATAAAATTTATTTGATTAATAAATTCGATGTACATCACGCCAAGTTAGATTTTTTTTTGATTCCGCTCGATTGAGCACAATGGCTTGTTAGTCAAATTTTCAGGGGTGCGGTAAGGTCTGCTACGGTTCTTTCGGCGAACATGGTCTAGTCAGCGGCAACTAGACAAATTTGGGGAAGTTTGAAAATCGGCCGTAAACTTCCAGGAAGGGTGGGAATTGGCCCTAGCTGCAACGACATCAACAGCCCTCTCAGTATGGTGGACGTCCGTCTGCTTTCGAAAAAGTAAGTTTTTTTTGGCATGTTCAATGTTTTGTAGTAGATCTAGTTGTGTGTGTAGGACAAGAACCACCCCATTCGGCGAGCAGAGCCGTGCTACGCAAGCATGCCATGCTCCTCGCACATGACACTCCATCCCTTCTCATTTCCGTTTCCTTCCTGAAGTCCCGTCCACATCCTGACTTCCTTCTTCAATCCGCTCCCAACGCCCTCTATACTCCCTAACCCTGATCTATAACAAATGGCGCCCAACGTGTTTGTTTGTCCTAGTCGCCTGTCCTTAATGTCGTATTCGTCCTAATTGTCCTTGCTGTCAACATTGAAACCTCGTAAGTCTTCGAGAGGATAGCTCATTAGCATGCCATCTCGAATTGCGACGAGAACGTTCAATGTTGACAGCGACAATAATTAACACCTTGTTAGTCCTGATTTCTTTCTCTATCCACCTTTTGATTGTTTTTTTTTGCTTTCCTATCTTACCATTTTACTTTTCCTTTCTAATTATTAATGTCTTATCCGATTATGTATCTAGTGGCCTAGTCTGATATTGTTTTGTCATGTCAAGTTGCATTAGTACATCTGTAGTTATCACCTTCTTCTATGTGTTGCAGTTCAGAATGTTTCAAGTCTTCCAGCAAAAAACCCATTGGTTGGACTGGAATTGCGGAAACAAACTGAACTCAACGAAGTGTGCCCCTGTTAGTTTTTTTGTTTACTCATTCCGCCGTACTGAGGGATCCAACAAATAGTCCGTCCGCAGTCCATCATTTAAACAGTTGCCCAAGCATTAGACCATGATGCCTGCCAACACGATTCCGCCGAAGAAAGTAGACCCGAAACACCCCGCTATGATTTATGGTATACAAAACACAAAAGAGAAACCACGAATTTAGTTCAATCTGCCCAGAGCATATTTATTTCATTATAATTTTTCTTAAACGTTTACATATTTACCCTATCAAATCAAAAACAAAACTCACTCGTCTTATATTTAATACATATATTTACATTGCCTATTCACTTATTTGCTTAAATATTATATCTTATCTATACATTCGTTTCAAATATACATATATTTACTATACACTCTACTTAAATTACACTACATATCAAAACATATTATTATTATAGTTCTTTAACACAAGTTGCAATCATTTTTTTTTGGGTGCTTTTAGCACATACCATACATACAATTTACATAAAAATACTATTATAGCGAATGTACACTGTTGTTCGACTATATCCCTTGTTTGTCTCTTAATCATCCGATCCTCTGTATTATGAATCCTCCTGTAAAGAAAGCACAGAGCAAAAATATCCCCGCAGAGAATACCTACGAAATTAATAGAAGAGTTACTCGTTCTATAAGCGCTCAAATTGATCGAACGTCAATCCCCGACACAATGCCTATAGGACGTACACCAACCGGGAAGCACCCCCCTCAAAGCACGTCAGATCCACTCTACCCTTACCCTCCCCCACCAATACATTCAGCCCAGACTAGTAGCCCACAAAGCTCAGACGAATCGATTAGGGCCCCGTCTTATAGTAGTCTATCGGAGTTAGGTGCTGCCTCAGAAGAAGCACAAAATGATAGCGTTAGGACTATGGTGGAGCAATTAGAGCTAAATGAACACAATAACAACAAGAGTTTACCAGGTTGTAGCAAAAAGAGTAGCATGATGGAACCAGAGCCAATACCACAAGCAATCACTGACATAAAGGCCTATATCAATTTAGCGATGGTTAATGCGTTAGCTTCATATCAAAGCACTATAACAAACGACATCTCTCAAGTCCTCAGGCAGGAAATGAAAAACAGCATGTTGGAGTTTATGAGGGACATAAATGCTGTGATTCGACCCACTGCACCTGCTGAGCCTCCAGCTCGGAGCCCAACTCCGGAGCAGAACACCGCTCCCCAACAGTCTCCAATTCCCAACTCGCAGTCTCAGCTAGATCCAGCCGCGAAACCTTTCATTCAGACAACGGTTCCGCCAGCAATACCACCCAGTAATACGATACCCCCGGCCAATCCCCCTCAATATCATTCGACAAGCCGAAATCATGGCCCCAGACGGTCCGATAATGGTCGTGGGTATCACAATACGTACCAACCAGTGCAGGCACAGTATCAACAGATGATGCCACCTCCTCCCATGTTTAGTGTTCCCCCACCGCGACCGCCAGACTCACGCTTTCAGTCAGGTCCTAGAGGCCCGATAAAGATTGACAAGTGGGGTATCAATTTCGAAGGTAAGCCAGAAACGCTTACGGTGGAGGATTTTATTTTCCGTCTCGAGACTCTAAAGCACCAGTACGACTGTACATGGGCTGAGATCTTGAGAGACTTCCACCTCCTACTCTCAGGAACCGCGTATGAGTGGTATTGGCAGTTTCAGCGCATGAACTACCAACCAGACTGGCCAATGCTACGAGATGCCTTAATGCGTCAATTTCAAAATTCCAAATCGGACTTCGAGATAATACGCGACATAATGGATCGCAGGCAGGGTTCCTGGGAGTCTAGCGAGGACTTCTTTGTGTCGATTGAGAAACTCAGATCTCAGCTCAGAGTACAGATCCCGGAAGCCGAGCTAGTAAGGATCCTAAAACGAAATTTTAATGAAAGGATCGCCAAGCTGATATATCCCATGGCGATCTCTTCATTGGACCAGCTGAGACGTGCATGTGGTGATGCAGAAAAAGCATTTCCGGTGAGAGATGGTGGAAGGCCTCATAGACCACCCGCGAGATACTCAGCAAATGAGTTGGGATATGGAAATGAGGAGGAGCCTGCTTACGAGCAAGATGAGCAGATAGCTGCAATGCAGTATGGGGGAGCTCGTCCCCGACCACCTCGAAGGTTCCCAGAGACAAGGCAACTGAGTTGCTGGAATTGTCGGTTGGAAGGTCACACATTTGTTGATTGTCCGTCCAGTGTCCGAAACATATTTTGTTTTAAATGTGGCCAAGAGGGTGTAATAACTCCTAAATGTAGCCGATGTTCACCGGGAAACCGGCCGGTGAACGCGATGTCGTCGCGAGAATCGCGTTCAACCCAGTACCCCGAACAATAATAGGTAGAGAGGCAGAGTTGGAAACTGATGAACAAAAGATTGATCAGACTCCGACAACAGGAGATTCCAACATTAGGATATTAGTTAGGAATAAGGACATAGAATTAGATAAGTTAGATAAAAAAGGAGATCGATTTGAAATTAAACCATTACACGTAAGAATCAAAAATTACTATGCAGCCCGTAGTAGAATATTCAACGGAGAAAAAACATTATCCAAGCGAATTCTGAATGCAAGGCACAGATACAAAACTAGAAAAGAAATTAGAAAACGCATACTGTCATCCGTGATAAATATAGGTATTGATCCGAAAGCCAGGCAAAAATCGTCTTTGCCTGGATTCTCGAAAAGTCAACGCTTGGACAAAAAAGGATGCATACCCTCTCCCCCACATCGACGGACTGCTCAGCCGGTTACAGGATACATACTACATCAGCAGTATCGATCTCAAAGATGCCTTTTGGCAGATACCGCTGGAGAAACGGAGTAGGGAGAAAACCGCATTTACTGTGCCGGGGAGACCCTTGTACCAATTCACTGTAATGCCCTTCGGGCTTTGTAATGCGGCGCAGAGAAAGTGCCGATTAATGGACAAGGTCATCCCCGCACGCCTAAAGGACCGCGTATTTGTTTATCTAGATGACTTGCTCGTTGTAGCTCCGGACTTCAAAACTCATATTGCCCTGCTCGACGAAGTGGCCCTGTGCCTCCGCAAAGCAAACCTCACCATCAACGTGGACAAATCCAAGTTCTGTTTTAAGGAATTAAAATACTTGGGGTTCATCGTCGGTGGTGGGATGCTTAAAACGGATCCGTCAAAGGTAGCTGCTATCGTTGAGTTTCCGACACCAAAAACTCCGAAGCAAGTGCGCAGGCTGCTTGGTCTGGCAGGGTGGTATAGGAGGTTTATACGAGACTTCTCCGGCCTTACTGCCCCCATTACGGACACTCTAAAGAAGAGAGAGAAATTTAAAATGACGGATGAGGCGCTTTTGGCATTTGAGGGTCTGAAAAAGGCTTTGACAACAGCCCCGGTGCTAACGCATCCTGACTTTGCAAAGCGCTTTTATATTCAGTGCGATGCATCAAAGTCCGGGATTGGAGCTGTTCTCTTTCAAAAAAATGACTCAAATGAAGAAAGCCCAATCTCTTACTTTTCGCAGAAGTTAAACGCATGCCAGAGGAACTACAGTGTCACCGAGAAGGAGTGTTTGGCTGCCGTCATGGCGGTGCAGAAATTTAGACCCTATGTCGAAGGTATGGACTTCACAGTGATCACCGATCACTCTAGCCTTCGATGGTTGATGGGCCTTAAGGACCTCAACGGGCGATTAGCGAGGTGGAGTCTAAAACTCCAAGCCTTTACCTTCGACATAGAACACCGCAAAGGGTCGCTAAATGTAGTTCCAGATACTCTTTCTCGGGTTTACATAGACAGCCTGGAAATGGAAGATATTGCGCCATTGGTTGACCTAGACTCAGAAGAATTTCAATCTGAGGAATATAAAAACCTGATAGCCACCATCCAAGAAAACCAAGAAAAGCTACCTGATTTAAAAATAGAAGACGATTTCGTCTATAAACGTGCCTTGCCAACGGCAGGAAACGAGGACATGTTAGAACACACATGGCGTCTGTGGATTCCATCTGGCCTAACAGACGATATAATTTCCCAAGCGCACAATCCCCCTCAGGCAGCTCATGGTGGAATCGCAAAAACGCTTCAAAGAATTCGTCAATACTTTTACTGGCCGAACATGACGGTTCAAATCAGGCAATATATATCCCAATGTGCAATATGCAAACAGTGTAAGTCTTCCAATCAGATATCTCGTCCACCTATATGTAGTAGCTACTGTTCTGACCGTCCGTTTCAAAAACTGTATGTAGACTTTTTAGGTCCGTACCCCAGATCTAAGTCTGGTAATTCCTATGTCTTTGTTGTACTCGACCATATGTCCAAATTTGTGTTCCTCAAGCCGTTACGTAGTGCCAATACTAGAAGCGTCGTTAAATTCCTCTATGAGGATATATTTAATATGTTCGGTGTACCACAGGTAATTCATTCCGATAACGGAAAACAATTCTTAGCGAAAGAATTTCAGAGCCTGTTAAAAAGGTATGGCATTCGCCATATGAGGACCGCATACTATGCACCACAGTCGAACGCCTCAGAGAGGGTGAATAGGACACTTCTTGCCTCTATCCGTTCATACCTAAGAGATGATCAACGCGACTGGGATATTCATCTCAGCGACATCGCTGGAGCGTTGAGAAGCTCCATCCATTCGTCTACTGGTGTGTCACCTTACTTCGCGCTCTTCGGCACAAATATGATAACGCACGCCAGTTACTACGAGATAGCCCGTAGGTTGAACGCGGTGGAGGACGGCGAACTTTTAACCCTCTCTAGGCAAGAACGACTGCAATGTACACGCGCGAAAATTCGAGAAAACATATATAAAGCCAATGAAAAATCGGCAAAGACGTATAATATACGGACTCGAAAAATACGATTCCTACCGGGGCAAGAAGTTTACCGAAAAAATTTTGTCCTTAGCGACAGCTCGAAATACCTGACGTCCAAGCTATGCCCAAAATACGTCAAGTGCCGAATCGTTAAAGCGATAGGAAACAACATGTACGAGATTGAGAACATGAAAGGCAAAACGGTCGGTGCATTCCACGCCAAAGATATAAAACAGTAGCTTTACAGGAACAGGTGCAATAAAATCACGATATATTTTAGTTTCAGGCGTTGTGTTTATTACCTTCGTTATTTGTTAGCATAGTATACTTTCATGTTAACTTATTTATCGTAGTCCTCTAAATCTATGTATATTATGTTCAAACCTAATATATGTATTATCAAGACAGTCAATTTATGTTATTTATTTATTTGTTATAGTTATTTATTTATTTCATTTATTTATTTAGACATAAGTATATGTTATTTATTATCAGTGATGTATTTATTTATTTATTAGATTTATTTATTTATTAGATTTATTTATTTATTAGATTTATTTATTTAGATATAAGTATGTGTTATTTATTATCAGTGATGTACCTATTTATTTATTTATCGATCTAGTAATTTATCTATTTATTTTCGTCTATTTAGTTATATATTTTCTTATTTATTTATTTATGTATGTAGTTATATATTTATTTACCTGTCTAATTATCTATTTAGTTATTTATCTGTTTATATATATACACATTTATCAAATTGGGTATTGACCGATGTCCATATCAGTATGTCTACGACTTTGTTGGTTTTGTTCCATATCAAAGTAATTATTATGGATATTATGTTATGTATTTTCTAGGTATTTATTTATTTATTATGTATTCGTTCTAACTAACTCAATTATTTCATTGTCTAAGTTTATGTTTTTGGAATATAGTATAGAATATAGTAAGGTTATACATTACTCTATGTTCAGATTTTAATTACATATATGCAAGTACGTATCTATACCATATTTGAAGGTAACTTGAAACACACATACCTGTGCGACAAACTCTAGCAGTTACCTCATCCCATGCTAAAGGTTGTTAGTGAAGACACCATAGTTCACACTGGCCTTGCATCGCCTGGGTTCCGTTGATCGGACAATCCTCCTATCCAACGATGAAGATGTTTCACGAAGTAACCACCTGCAATAATAATAAAGATTAATCATCGGTTCTTATAGTGGTATACAAAGTAGAAAGCAGCGAGATGCCTCGGGTGTATTTACACCGATAATAGCCAAGGTTAATCACCCGTTTATCCTAAATCATCCATGCCTGACGATAATGTGTCTGCCCGGTACGTGTATTTAATATAAACGCTATACATTTAATATAAACACGGCAAATGTTCGGCATGCTTATTTATTGTCTCCAGCAAGGGATTGTTTCATAGACACGGTATCGAATTAGTTGTTTGATGGTGACACTAAATGCCCGGCTCATATCGTGGGGTTCTTCACCACGTTGGACCAAGATTCCATGCACCCGTTTTTCTCCGCCTCTGATGGAACACTGGTGACCCACAGATTCGGAGCTTTGTTGCGGCTACCTGGTGGATAGAGGAGGGACTGATTTATTCAGTAATCTGGGAAATTTAAATAATAATAACTTACCTTTTAAGTGTCATGTCCATCCAGTCACACCGCCTGCTTGTGTCTCATACGTATTTTTGTTGTTTTGTTGTTTATGTCACCTTGACACTTGTTAATGTTCGAATTCGAACTTACCGAGTGCTTTAGATGGGTCCCTAAAACTATGCTACGCACGTTCTGTGCGACGAGAAATTTTATAGCGTTACGGTTTGAGATGGTCGTTGTGAGAGATCCGAATTATGATTCTCCGTAGGTTCTCTTCGGGGAATAATAAAACTAAAAGGAGGACAAAAATTAAATAACAACAATTTCAATAGGAAAGTAACAATTAACATAGGATCGGATGATTAAGAATGATAGCCAAGGGATAGGTTGCGATTAAGACCCTGGAACAAAGAACTGTCCAGCAATTGCTGAGACAATTAACTACAGACAGTTACCGAAGCAAGATCGCGACCTGTGCGAGCTGTGCAGTATAATTATGCTATAAATTTAAAACCCAGTGTTAAACAGTGCAGTGATTAAAAAAGGGACCTTTGTTTGTTTTAAAATAAAAAAATAAAGTTAAAGAAAACCAAAAAAAAAAAAAAAAAATAAAACAAAAAGGCAGTGGTGTTAAGCCAAAACCAACGGCAACTGTAAACCTTAAAATTATATGTACCAGGAATCCCTATAGTGACCGGTGAGTGAGAGTTTTGTTATTTGAAAAGGGTGAAAAAGAAAAAAATGGTTTTAGGCTTTTGGGTGCATCGTTCATCAAAAAGGAAAATAGGCTACAGACTTGGCGAATTGGCGGTCATAGTTACATCGTGGCCGCCAACCGTTTTTAAATCCAGGCTGAGTGACGTCACTAAATCAAAATTGCTAATTACGCTGTCATCGCTAGAGGTGAAACAGAGGTGACCTAATTAAATGACCTCCCAGCTATCCGCTAGCACTACCTGATGTCTACGGCCTGTCTATACAGTAAAAAAAAAAAAGTAATAACGTACCACATCCAAACAAAAAAAAAATAAAAAATTTAAATGTGGAATAACTTTGTTTTGTGAAGCTTATGCATAATATATATAAGCCAATATAGATCTAGCCTACAAACAAAGAGAAAATCAGCTATACACATATTTCCTTACGTACCAAAAGATTTCCTATGTGTACATAATGTATAAGAATATTTAAATAAATGGATTGAACGACCCAAACGCTAGGCGGCTTAGATAACGATACACGTAGATATATAGAAGTTATATACAAATTCCCCGGACAGTCGGGTGTAAAAATAAAACACCGTCTTGTAATTCTTTTTATATGTTGCTGTATTTATTTCTTTATATTTTGGCGTGATATTTGCTTTAAAAGTTCTTGGTATTTTGTTAATTAGTATAATCTTTATTGGGTCCTTTCCTCTTTTTTTTGCTGGTTTGTTATAAGTTTCCCCTTCCTTTTATTGTTTTTACATGTTCCGAACCCCTGTGGTATAAGTAGCCACCTAAACAGAGCTCTTTTTAGGTAGGATCGCGATAGTATAGAAGCTAAACGCAAGGGTACACTGAAAAAAAAAAAAAAATAATAATAATAAATGAAAAAAAAAAAAATAATAATAATTAACAGTGGCCAACAATTTTTTTTTTTGGTGACGGGGAGATTTACCGCCATAGATCTTTTAATTTTTTTTTCTTCTTTTGTTGTTTTTTTTTTTTTTTTTTTTTTTTGTATTTATTAATTAATTTTTATAAACTTTAAGCTATAATTGCTTTTAAAGGTTAAAGTATATATTTTTAGCATAAGTTTATAAGTAAGTACTTGTATAGTTAATATGCAACCCAACATAAAATTTATTTGATTAATAAATTCGATGTACATCACGCCAAGTTGGTTGAGATTTTTTTTTGATTCCGCTCGATTGAGCACAATGGCTTGTTAGTCAAATTTTCAGGGGTGCGGTAAGGTCTGCTACGGTTCTTTCGGCGAACATGGTCTAGTCAGCGGCAACTAGACAAATTTGGGGAAGTTTGAAAATCGGCCGTAAACGTCCAGGAAGGGTGGGAATTGGCCCTAGCTGCAACGACATCAACAGCCCTCTCAGTATGGTGGACGTCCGTCTGCTTTCGAAAAAGTAAGTTTTTTTTTGCATGTTCAATGTTTTGTAGTAGATCTAGTTGTGTGTGTAGGACAAGAACCACCCCATTCGGCGAGCAGAGCCGTGCTACGCAAGCATGCCATGCTCCTCGCACATGACACTCCATCCCTTCTCATTTCCGTTTCCTTCCTGAAGTCCCGTCCACATCCTGACTTCCTTCTTCAATCCGCTCCCAACGCCCTCTATACTCCCTAACCCTGATCTATAACAAATGGCGCCCAACGTGTTTGTTTGTCCTAGTCGCCTGTCCTTAATGTCGTATTCGTCCTAATTGTCCTTGCTGTCAACATTGAAACCTCGTAAGTCTTCGAGAGGATAGCTCATTAGCATGCCATCTCGAATTGCGACGAGAACGTTCAATGTTGACAGCGACAATAATTAACACCTTGTTAGTCCTGATTTCTTTCTCTATCCACCTTTTGATTGTTTTTTTTTGCTTTCCTATCTTACCATTTTACTTTTCCTTTCTAATTATTAATGTCTTATCCGATTATGTATCTAGTGGCCTAGTCTGATATTGTTTTGTCATGTCAAGTTGCATTAGTACATCTGTAGTTATCACCTTCTTCTATGTGTTGCAGTTCAGAATGTTTCAAGTCTTCCAGCAAAAAACCCATTGGTTGGACTGGAATTGCGGAAACAAACTGAACTCAACGAAGTGTGCCCCTGTTAGTTTTTTTGTTTACTCATTCCGCCGTACTGAGGGATCCAACAAATAGTCCGTCCGCAGTCCATCATTTAAACAGTTGCCCAAGCATTAGACCATGATGCCTGCCAACACGATTCCGCCGAAGAAAGTAGACCCGAAACACCCCGCTATGATTTATGGTATACAAAACACAAAAGAGAAACCACGAATTTAGTTCAATCTGCCCAGAGCATATTTATTTCATTATAATTTTTCTTAAACGTTTACATATTTACCCTATCAAATCAAAAACAAAACTCACTCGTCTTATATTTAATACATATATTTACATTGCCTATTCACTTATTTGCTTAAATATTATATCTTATCTATACATTCGTTTCAAATATACATATATTTACTATACACTCTACTTAAATTACACTACATATCAAAACATATTATTATTATAGTTCTTTAACACAAGTTGCAATCATTTTTTTTTGGGTGCTTTTAGCACATACCATACATACAATTTACATAAAAATACTATTATAGCGAATGTACACTGTTGTTCGACTATATCCCTTGTTTGTCTCTTAATCATCCGATCCTCTGTATTATGAATCCTCCTGTAAAGAAAGCACAGAGCAAAAATATCCCCGCAGAGAATACCTACGAAATTAATAGAAGAGTTACTCGTTCTATAAGCGCTCAAATTGATCGAACGTCAATCCCCGACACAATGCCTATAGGACGTACACCAACCGGGAAGCACCCCCCTCAAAGCACGTCAGATCCACTCTACCCTTACCCTCCCCCACCAATACATTCAGCCCAGACTAGTAGCCCACAAAGCTCAGACGAATCGATTAGGGCCCCGTCTTATAGTAGTCTATCGGAGTTAGGTGCTGCCTCAGAAGAAGCACAAAATGATAGCGTTAGGACTATGGTGGAGCAATTAGAGCTAAATGAACACAATAACAACAAGAGTTTACCAGGTTGTAGCAAAAAGAGTAGCATGATGGAACCAGAGCCAATACCACAAGCAATCACTGACATAAAGGCCTATATCAATTTAGCGATGGTTAATGCGTTAGCTTCATATCAAAGCACTATAACAAACGACATCTCTCAAGTCCTCAGGCAGGAAATGAAAAACAGCATGTTGGAGTTTATGAGGGACATAAATGCTGTGATTCGACCCACTGCACCTGCTGAGCCTCCAGCTCGGAGCCCAACTCCGGAGCAGAACACCGCTCCCCAACAGTCTCCAATTCCCAACTCGCAGTCTCAGCTAGATCCAGCCGCGAAACCTTTCATTCAGACAACGGTTCCGCCAGCAATACCACCCAGTAATACGATACCCCCGGCCAATCCCCCTCAATATCATTCGACAAGCCGAAATCATGGCCCCAGACGGTCCGATAATGGTCGTGGGTATCACAATACGTACCAACCAGTGCAGGCACAGTATCAACAGATGATGCCACCTCCTCCCATGTTTAGTGTTCCCCCACCGCGACCGCCAGACTCACGCTTTCAGTCAGGTCCTAGAGGCCCGATAAAGATTGACAAGTGGGGTATCAATTTCGAAGGTAAGCCAGAAACGCTTACGGTGGAGGATTTTATTTTCCCTCTCGAGACTCTAAAGCACCAGTACGACTGTACATGGGCTGAGATCTTGAGAGACTTCCACCTCCTACTCTCAGGAACCGCGTATGAGTGGTATTGGCAGTTTCAGCGCATGAACTACCAACCAGACTGGCCAATGCTACGAGATGCCTTAATGCGTCAATTTCAAAATTCCAAATCGGACTTCGAGATAATACGCGACATAATGGATCGCAGGCAGGGTTCCTGGGAGTCTAGCGAGGACTTCTTTGTGTCGATTGAGAAACTCAGATCTCAGCTCAGAGTACAGATCCCGGAAGCCGAGCTAGTAAGGATCCTAAAACGAAATTTTAATGAAAGGATCGCCAAGCTGATATATCCCATGGCGATCTCTTCATTGGACCAGCTGAGACGTGCATGTGGTGATGCAGAAAAAGCATTTCCGGTGAGAGATGGTGGAAGGCCTCATAGACCACCCGCGAGATACTCAGCAAATGAGTTGGGATATGGAAATGAGGAGGAGCCTGCTTACGAGCAAGATGAGCAGATAGCTGCAATGCAGTATGGGGGAGCTCGTCCCCGACCACCTCGAAGGTTCCCAGAGACAAGGCAACTGAGTTGCTGGAATTGTCGGTTGGAAGGTCACACATTTGTTGATTGTCCGTCCAGTGTCCGAAACATATTTTGTTTTAAATGTGGCCAAGAGGGTGTAATAACTCCTAAATGTAGCCGATGTTCACCGGGAAACCGGCCGGTGAACGCGATGTCGTCGCGAGAATCGCGTTCAACCCAGTACCCCGAACAATAATAGGTAGAGAGGCAGAGTTGGAAACTGATGAACAAAAGATTGATCAGACTCCGACAACAGGAGATTCCAACATTAGGATATTAGTTAGGAATAAGGACATAGAATTAGATAAGTTAGATAAAAAAGGAGATCGATTTGAAATTAAACCATTACACGTAAGAATCAAAAATTACTATGCAGCCCGTAGTAGAATATTCAACGGAGAAAAAACATTATCCAAGCGAATTCTGAATGCAAGGCACAGATACAAAACTAGAAAAGAAATTAGAAAACGCATACTGTCATCCGTGATAAATATAGGTATTGATCCGAAAGCCAGGCAAAAATCGTCTTTGCCTGGATTCTCGAAAAGTCAACGCTTGGACAAAAAAGGATGCATACCCTCTCCCCCACATCGACGGACTGCTCAGCCGGTTACAGGATACATACTACATCAGCAGTATCGATCTCAAAGATGCCTTTTGGCAGATACCGCTGGAGAAACGGAGTAGGGAGAAAACCGCATTTACTGTGCCGGGGAGACCCTTGTACCAATTCACTGTAATGCCCTTCGGGCTTTGTAATGCGGCGCAGAGAAAGTGCCGATTAATGGACAAGGTCATCCCCGCACGCCTAAAGGACCGCGTATTTGTTTATCTAGATGACTTGCTCGTTGTAGCTCCGGACTTCAAAACTCATATTGCCCTGCTCGACGAAGTGGCCCTGTGCCTCCGCAAAGCAAACCTCACCATCAACGTGGACAAATCCAAGTTCTGTTTTAAGGAATTAAAATACTTGGGGTTCATCGTCGGTGGTGGGATGCTTAAAACGGATCCGTCAAAGGTAGCTGCTATCGTTGAGTTTCCGACACCAAAAACTCCGAAGCAAGTGCGCAGGCTGCTTGGTCTGGCAGGGTGGTATAGGAGGTTTATACGAGACTTCTCCGGCCTTACTGCCCCCATTACGGACACTCTAAAGAAGAGAGAGAAATTTAAAATGACGGATGAGGCGCTTTTGGCATTTGAGGGTCTGAAAAAGGCTTTGACAACAGCCCCGGTGCTAACGCATCCTGACTTTGCAAAGCGCTTTTATATTCAGTGCGATGCATCAAAGTCCGGGATTGGAGCTGTTCTCTTTCAAAAAAATGACTCAAATGAAGAAAGCCCAATCTCTTACTTTTCGCAGAAGTTAAACGCATGCCAGAGGAACTACAGTGTCACCGAGAAGGAGTGTTTGGCTGCCGTCATGGCGGTGCAGAAATTTAGACCCTATGTCGAAGGTATGGACTTCACAGTGATCACCGATCACTCTAGCCTTCGATGGTTGATGGGCCTTAAGGACCTCAACGGGCGATTAGCGAGGTGGAGTCTAAAACTCCAAGCCTTTACCTTCGACATAGAACACCGCAAAGGGTCGCTAAATGTAGTTCCAGATACTCTTTCTCGGGTTTACATAGACAGCCTGGAAATGGAAGATATTGCGCCATTGGTTGACCTAGACTCAGAAGAATTTCAATCTGAGGAATATAAAAACCTGATAGCCACCATCCAAGAAAACCAAGAAAAGCTACCTGATTTAAAAATAGAAGACGATTTCGTCTATAAACGTGCCTTGCCAACGGCAGGAAACGAGGACATGTTAGAACACACATGGCGTCTGTGGATTCCATCTGGCCTAACAGACGATATAATTTCCCAAGCGCACAATCCCCCTCAGGCAGCTCATGGTGGAATCGCAAAAACGCTTCAAAGAATTCGTCAATACTTTTACTGGCCGAACATGACGGTTCAAATCAGGCAATATATATCCCAATGTGCAATATGCAAACAGTGTAAGTCTTCCAATCAGATATCTCGTCCACCTATATGTAGTAGCTACTGTTCTGACCGTCCGTTTCAAAAACTGTATGTAGACTTTTTAGGTCCGTACCCCAGATCTAAGTCTGGTAATTCCTATGTCTTTGTTGTACTCGACCATATGTCCAAATTTGTGTTCCTCAAGCCGTTACGTAGTGCCAATACTAGAAGCGTCGTTAAATTCCTCTATGAGGATATATTTAATATGTTCGGTGTACCACAGGTAATTCATTCCGATAACGGAAAACAATTCTTAGCGAAAGAATTTCAGAGCCTGTTAAAAAGGTATGGCATTCGCCATATGAGGACCGCATACTATGCACCACAGTCGAACGCCTCAGAGAGGGTGAATAGGACACTTCTTGCCTCTATCCGTTCATACCTAAGAGATGATCAACGCGACTGGGATATTCATCTCAGCGACATCGCTGGAGCGTTGAGAAGCTCCATCCATTCGTCTACTGGTGTGTCACCTTACTTCGCGCTCTTCGGCACAAATATGATAACGCACGCCAGTTACTACGAGATAGCCCGTAGGTTGAACGCGGTGGAGGACGGCGAACTTTTAACCCTCTCTAGGCAAGAACGACTGCAATGTACACGCGCGAAAATTCGAGAAAACATATATAAAGCCAATGAAAAATCGGCAAAGACGTATAATATACGGACTCGAAAAATACGATTCCTACCGGGGCAAGAAGTTTACCGAAAAAATTTTGTCCTTAGCGACAGCTCGAAATACCTGACGTCCAAGCTATGCCCAAAATACGTCAAGTGCCGAATCGTTAAAGCGATAGGAAACAACATGTACGAGATTGAGAACATGAAAGGCAAAACGGTCGGTGCATTCCACGCCAAAGATATAAAACAGTAGCTTTACAGGAACAGGTGCAATAAAATCACGATATATTTTAGTTTCAGGCGTTGTGTTTATTACCTTCGTTATTTGTTAGCATAGTATACTTTCATGTTAACTTATTTATCGTAGTCCTCTAAATCTATGTATATTATGTTCAAACCTAATATATGTATTATCAAGACAGTCAATTTATGTTATTTATTTATTTGTTATAGTTATTTATTTATTTCATTTATTTATTTAGACATAAGTATATGTTATTTATTATCAGTGATGTATTTATTTATTTATTAGATTTATTTATTTATTAGATTTATTTATTTATTAGATTTATTTATTTAGATATAAGTATGTGTTATTTATTATCAGTGATGTACCTATTTATTTATTTATCGATCTAGTAATTTATCTATTTATTTTCGTCTATTTAGTTATATATTTTCTTATTTATTTATTTATGTATGTAGTTATATATTTATTTACCTGTCTAATTATCTATTTAGTTATTTATCTGTTTATATATATACACATTTATCAAATTGGGTATTGACCGATGTCCATATCAGTATGTCTACGACTTTGTTGGTTTTGTTCCATATCAAAGTAATTATTATGGATATTATGTTATGTATTTTCTAGGTATTTATTTATTTATTATGTATTCGTTCTAACTAACTCAATTATTTCATTGTCTAAGTTTATGTTTTTGGAATATAGTATAGAATATAGTAAGGTTATACATTACCTACTCTATGTTCAGATTTTAATTACATATATGCAAGTACGTATCTATACCATATTTGAAGGTAACTTGAAACACACATACCTGTGCGACAAACTCTAGCAGTTACCTCATCCCATGCTAAAGGTTGTTAGTGAAGACACCATAGTTCACACTGGCCTTGCATCGCCTGGGTTCCGTTGATCGGACAATCCTCCTATCCAACGATGAAGATGTTTCACGAAGTAACCACCTGCAATAATAATAAAGATTAATCATCGGTTCTTATAGTGGTATACAAAGTAGAAAGCAGCGAGATGCCTCGGGTGTATTTACACCGATAATAGCCAAGGTTAATCACCCGTTTATCCTAAATCATCCATGCCTGACGATAATGTGTCTGCCCGGTACGTGTATTTAATATAAACGCTATACATTTAATATAAACACGGCAAATGTTCGGCATGCTTATTTATTGTCTCCAGCAAGGGATTGTTTCATAGACACGGTATCGAATTAGTTGTTTGATGGTGACACTAAATGCCCGGCTCATATCGTGGGGTTCTTCACCACGTTGGACCAAGATTCCATGCACCCGTTTTTCTCCGCCTCTGATGGAACACTGGTGACCCACAGATTCGGAGCTTTGTTGCGGCTACCTGGTGGATAGAGGAGGGACTGATTTATTCAGTAATCTGGGAAATTTAAATAATAATAACTTACCTTTTAAGTGTCATGTCCATCCAGTCACACCGCCTGCTTGTGTCTCATACGTATTTTTGTTGTTTTGTTGTTTATGTCACCTTGACACTTGTTAATGTTCGAATTCGAACTTACCGAGTGCTTTAGATGGGTCCCTAAAACTATGCTACGCACGTTCTGTGCGACGAGAAATTTTATAGCGTTACGGTTTGAGATGGTCGTTGTGAGAGATCCGAATTATGATTCTCCGTAGGTTCTCTTCGGGGAATAATAAAACTAAAAGGAGGACAAAAATTAAATAACAACAATTTCAATAGGAAAGATTTTACGTAGATATATAGAAGTTATATACAAATTCCCCGGACAGTCGGGTGTAAAAATAAAACACCGTCTTGTAATTCTTTTTATATGTTGCTGTATTTATTTCTTTATATTTTGGCGTGATATTTGCTTTAAAAGTTCTTGGTATTTTGTTAATTAGTATAATCTTTATTGGGTCCTTTCCTCTTTTTTTTGCTGGTTTGTTATAAGTTTCCCCTTCCTTTTATTGTTTTTACATGTTCCGAACCCCTGTGGTATAAGTAGCCACCTAAACAGAGCTCTTTTTAGGTAGGATCGCGATAGTATAGAAGCTAAACGCAAGGGTACACTGAAAAAAAAAAAATAATAATAATAAATGAAAAAAAAAATAATAATAATTAACAGTGGCCAACAATTTTTTTTTTTTGGTGACGGGGAGATTTACCGCCATAGATCTTTTAATTTTTTTTTCTTCTTTTTTTTTTTTTTTTTTTTTTTTTTTTTTTTTTGTATTTATTAATTAATTTTTATAAACTTTAAGCTATAATTGCTTTTAAAGGTTAAAGTATATATTTTTAGCATAAGTTTATAAGTAAGTACTTGTATAGTTAATATGCAACCCAACATAAAATTTATTTGATTAATAAATTCGATGTACATCACGCCAAGTTGGTTGAGATTTTTTTTTGATTCCGCTCGATTGAGCACAATGGCTTGTTAGTCAAATTTTCAGGGGTGCGGTAAGGTCTGCTACGGTTCTTTCGGCGAACATGGTCTAGTCAGCGGCAACTAGACAAATTTGGGGAAGTTTGAAAATCGGCCGTAAACTTCCAGGAAGGGTGGGAATTGGCCCTAGCTGCAACGACATCAACAGCCCTCTCAGTATGGTGGACGTCCGTCTGCTTTCGAAAAAGTAAGTTTTTTTTGGCATGTTCAATGTTTTGTAGTAGATCTAGTTGTGTGTGTAGGACAAGAACCACCCCATTCGGCGAGCAGAGCCGTGCTACGCAAGCATGCCATGCTCCTCGCACATGACACTCCATCCCTTCTCATTTCCGTTTCCTTCCTGAAGTCCCGTCCACATCCTGACTTCCTTCTTCAATCCGCTCCCAACGCCCTCTATACTCCCTAACCCTGATCTATAACAAATGGCGCCCAACGTGTTTGTTTGTCCTAGTCGCCTGTCCTTAATGTCGTATTCGTCCTAATTGTCCTTGCTGTCAACATTGAAACCTCGTAAGTCTTCGAGAGGATAGCTCATTAGCATGCCATCTCGAATTGCGACGAGAACGTTCAATGTTGACAGCGACAATAATTAACACCTTGTTAGTCCTGATTTCTTTCTCTATCCACCTTTTGATTGTTTTTTTTTGCTTTCCTATCTTACCATTTTACTTTTCCTTTCTAATTATTAATGTCTTATCCGATTATGTATCTAGTGGCCTAGTCTGATATTGTTTTGTCATGTCAAGTTGCATTAGTACATCTGTAGTTATCACCTTCTTCTATGTGTTGCAGTTCAGAATGTTTCAAGTCTTCCAGCAAAAAACCCATTGGTTGGACTGGAATTGCGGAAACAAACTGAACTCAACGAAGTGTGCCCCTGTTAGTTTTTTTGTTTACTCATTCCGCCGTACTGAGGGATCCAACAAATAGTCCGTCCGCAGTCCATCATTTAAACAGTTGCCCAAGCATTAGACCATGATGCCTGCCAACACGATTCCGCCGAAGAAAGTAGACCCGAAACACCCCGCTATGATTTATGGTATACAAAACACAAAAGAGAAACCACGAATTTAGTTCAATCTGCCCAGAGCATATTTATTTCATTATAATTTTTCTTAAACGTTTACATATTTACCCTATCAAATCAAAAACAAAACTCACTCGTCTTATATTTAATACATATATTTACATTGCCTATTCACTTATTTGCTTAAATATTATATCTTATCTATACATTCGTTTCAAATATACATATATTTACTATACACTCTACTTAAATTACACTACATATCAAAACATATTATTATTATAGTTCTTTAACACAAGTTGCAATCATTTTTTTTTGGGTGCTTTTAGCACATACCATACATACAATTTACATAAAAATACTATTATAGCGAATGTACACTGTTGTTCGACTATATCCCTTGTTTGTCTCTTAATCATCCGATCCTCTGTATTATGAATCCTCCTGTAAAGAAAGCACAGAGCAAAAATATCCCCGCAGAGAATACCTACGAAATTAATAGAAGAGTTACTCGTTCTATAAGCGCTCAAATTGATCGAACGTCAATCCCCGACACAATGCCTATAGGACGTACACCAACCGGGAAGCACCCCCCTCAAAGCACGTCAGATCCACTCTACCCTTACCCTCCCCCACCAATACATTCAGCCCAGACTAGTAGCCCACAAAGCTCAGACGAATCGATTAGGGCCCCGTCTTATAGTAGTCTATCGGAGTTAGGTGCTGCCTCAGAAGAAGCACAAAATGATAGCGTTAGGACTATGGTGGAGCAATTAGAGCTAAATGAACACAATAACAACAAGAGTTTACCAGGTTGTAGCAAAAAGAGTAGCATGATGGAACCAGAGCCAATACCACAAGCAATCACTGACATAAAGGCCTATATCAATTTAGCGATGGTTAATGCGTTAGCTTCATATCAAAGCACTATAACAAACGACATCTCTCAAGTCCTCAGGCAGGAAATGAAAAACAGCATGTTGGAGTTTATGAGGGACATAAATGCTGTGATTCGACCCACTGCACCTGCTGAGCCTCCAGCTCGGAGCCCAACTCCGGAGCAGAACACCGCTCCCCAACAGTCTCCAATTCCCAACTCGCAGTCTCAGCTAGATCCAGCCGCGAAACCTTTCATTCAGACAACGGTTCCGCCAGCAATACCACCCAGTAATACGATACCCCCGGCCAATCCCCCTCAATATCATTCGACAAGCCGAAATCATGGCCCCAGACGGTCCGATAATGGTCGTGGGTATCACAATACGTACCAACCAGTGCAGGCACAGTATCAACAGATGATGCCACCTCCTCCCATGTTTAGTGTTCCCCCACCGCGACCGCCAGACTCACGCTTTCAGTCAGGTCCTAGAGGCCCGATAAAGATTGACAAGTGGGGTATCAATTTCGAAGGTAAGCCAGAAACGCTTACGGTGGAGGATTTTATTTTCCCTCTCGAGACTCTAAAGCACCAGTACGACTGTACATGGGCTGAGATCTTGAGAGACTTCCACCTCCTACTCTCAGGAACCGCGTATGAGTGGTATTGGCAGTTTCAGCGCATGAACTACCAACCAGACTGGCCAATGCTACGAGATGCCTTAATGCGTCAATTTCAAAATTCCAAATCGGACTTCGAGATAATACGCGACATAATGGATCGCAGGCAGGGTTCCTGGGAGTCTAGCGAGGACTTCTTTGTGTCGATTGAGAAACTCAGATCTCAGCTCAGAGTACAGATCCCGGAAGCCGAGCTAGTAAGGATCCTAAAACGAAATTTTAATGAAAGGATCGCCAAGCTGATATATCCCATGGCGATCTCTTCATTGGACCAGCTGAGACGTGCATGTGGTGATGCAGAAAAAGCATTTCCGGTGAGAGATGGTGGAAGGCCTCATAGACCACCCGCGAGATACTCAGCAAATGAGTTGGGATATGGAAATGAGGAGGAGCCTGCTTACGAGCAAGATGAGCAGATAGCTGCAATGCAGTATGGGGGAGCTCGTCCCCGACCACCTCGAAGGTTCCCAGAGACAAGGCAACTGAGTTGCTGGAATTGTCGGTTGGAAGGTCACACATTTGTTGATTGTCCGTCCAGTGTCCGAAACATATTTTGTTTTAAATGTGGCCAAGAGGGTGTAATAACTCCTAAATGTAGCCGATGTTCACCGGGAAACCGGCCGGTGAACGCGATGTCGTCGCGAGAATCGCGTTCAACCCAGTACCCCGAACAATAATAGGTAGAGAGGCAGAGTTGGAAACTGATGAACAAAAGATTGATCAGACTCCGACAACAGGAGATTCCAACATTAGGATATTAGTTAGGAATAAGGACATAGAATTAGATAAGTTAGATAAAAAAGGAGATCGATTTGAAATTAAACCATTACACGTAAGAATCAAAAATTACTATGCAGCCCGTAGTAGAATATTCAACGGAGAAAAAACATTATCCAAGCGAATTCTGAATGCAAGGCACAGATACAAAACTAGAAAAGAAATTAGAAAACGCATACTGTCATCCGTGATAAATATAGGTATTGATCCGAAAGCCAGGCAAAAATCGTCTTTGCCTGGATTCTCGAAAAGTCAACGCTTGGACAAAAAAGGATGCATACCCTCTCCCCCACATCGACGGACTGCTCAGCCGGTTACAGGATACATACTACATCAGCAGTATCGATCTCAAAGATGCCTTTTGGCAGATACCGCTGGAGAAACGGAGTAGGGAGAAAACCGCATTTACTGTGCCGGGGAGACCCTTGTACCAATTCACTGTAATGCCCTTCGGGCTTTGTAATGCGGCGCAGAGAAAGTGCCGATTAATGGACAAGGTCATCCCCGCACGCCTAAAGGACCGCGTATTTGTTTATCTAGATGACTTGCTCGTTGTAGCTCCGGACTTCAAAACTCATATTGCCCTGCTCGACGAAGTGGCCCTGTGCCTCCGCAAAGCAAACCTCACCATCAACGTGGACAAATCCAAGTTCTGTTTTAAGGAATTAAAATACTTGGGGTTCATCGTCGGTGGTGGGATGCTTAAAACGGATCCGTCAAAGGTAGCTGCTATCGTTGAGTTTCCGACACCAAAAACTCCGAAGCAAGTGCGCAGGCTGCTTGGTCTGGCAGGGTGGTATAGGAGGTTTATACGAGACTTCTCCGGCCTTACTGCCCCCATTACGGACACTCTAAAGAAGAGAGAGAAATTTAAAATGACGGATGAGGCGCTTTTGGCATTTGAGGGTCTGAAAAAGGCTTTGACAACAGCCCCGGTGCTAACGCATCCTGACTTTGCAAAGCGCTTTTATATTCAGTGCGATGCATCAAAGTCCGGGATTGGAGCTGTTCTCTTTCAAAAAAATGACTCAAATGAAGAAAGCCCAATCTCTTACTTTTCGCAGAAGTTAAACGCATGCCAGAGGAACTACAGTGTCACCGAGAAGGAGTGTTTGGCTGCCGTCATGGCGGTGCAGAAATTTAGACCCTATGTCGAAGGTATGGACTTCACAGTGATCACCGATCACTCTAGCCTTCGATGGTTGATGGGCCTTAAGGACCTCAACGGGCGATTAGCGAGGTGGAGTCTAAAACTCCAAGCCTTTACCTTCGACATAGAACACCGCAAAGGGTCGCTAAATGTAGTTCCAGATACTCTTTCTCGGGTTTACATAGACAGCCTGGAAATGGAAGATATTGCGCCATTGGTTGACCTAGACTCAGAAGAATTTCAATCTGAGGAATATAAAAACCTGATAGCCACCATCCAAGAAAACCAAGAAAAGCTACCTGATTTAAAAATAGAAGACGATTTCGTCTATAAACGTGCCTTGCCAACGGCAGGAAACGAGGACATGTTAGAACACACATGGCGTCTGTGGATTCCATCTGGCCTAACAGACGATATAATTTCCCAAGCGCACAATCCCCCTCAGGCAGCTCATGGTGGAATCGCAAAAACGCTTCAAAGAATTCGTCAATACTTTTACTGGCCGAACATGACGGTTCAAATCAGGCAATATATATCCCAATGTGCAATATGCAAACAGTGTAAGTCTTCCAATCAGATATCTCGTCCACCTATATGTAGTAGCTACTGTTCTGACCGTCCGTTTCAAAAACTGTATGTAGACTTTTTAGGTCCGTACCCCAGATCTAAGTCTGGTAATTCCTATGTCTTTGTTGTACTCGACCATATGTCCAAATTTGTGTTCCTCAAGCCGTTACGTAGTGCCAATACTAGAAGCGTCGTTAAATTCCTCTATGAGGATATATTTAATATGTTCGGTGTACCACAGGTAATTCATTCCGATAACGGAAAACAATTCTTAGCGAAAGAATTTCAGAGCCTGTTAAAAAGGTATGGCATTCGCCATATGAGGACCGCATACTATGCACCACAGTCGAACGCCTCAGAGAGGGTGAATAGGACACTTCTTGCCTCTATCCGTTCATACCTAAGAGATGATCAACGCGACTGGGATATTCATCTCAGCGACATCGCTGGAGCGTTGAGAAGCTCCATCCATTCGTCTACTGGTGTGTCACCTTACTTCGCGCTCTTCGGCACAAATATGATAACGCACGCCAGTTACTACGAGATAGCCCGTAGGTTGAACGCGGTGGAGGACGGCGAACTTTTAACCCTCTCTAGGCAAGAACGACTGCAATGTACACGCGCGAAAATTCGAGAAAACATATATAAAGCCAATGAAAAATCGGCAAAGACGTATAATATACGGACTCGAAAAATACGATTCCTACCGGGGCAAGAAGTTTACCGAAAAAATTTTGTCCTTAGCGACAGCTCGAAATACCTGACGTCCAAGCTATGCCCAAAATACGTCAAGTGCCGAATCGTTAAAGCGATAGGAAACAACATGTACGAGATTGAGAACATGAAAGGCAAAACGGTCGGTGCATTCCACGCCAAAGATATAAAACAGTAGCTTTACAGGAACAGGTGCAATAAAATCACGATATATTTTAGTTTCAGGCGTTGTGTTTATTACCTTCGTTATTTGTTAGCATAGTATACTTTCATGTTAACTTATTTATCGTAGTCCTCTAAATCTATGTATATTATGTTCAAACCTAATATATGTATTATCAAGACAGTCAATTTATGTTATTTATTTATTTGTTATAGTTATTTATTTATTTCATTTATTTATTTAGACATAAGTATATGTTATTTATTATCAGTGATGTATTTATTTATTTATTAGATTTATTTATTTATTAGATTTATTTATTTATTAGATTTATTTATTTAGATATAAGTATGTGTTATTTATTATCAGTGATGTACCTATTTATTTATTTATCGATCTAGTAATTTATCTATTTATTTTCGTCTATTTAGTTATATATTTTCTTATTTATTTATTTATGTATGTAGTTATATATTTATTTACCTGTCTAATTATCTATTTAGTTATTTATCTGTTTATATATATACACATTTATCAAATTGGGTATTGACCGATGTCCATATCAGTATGTCTACGACTTTGTTGGTTTTGTTCCATATCAAAGTAATTATTATGGATATTATGTTATGTATTTTCTAGGTATTTATTTATTTATTATGTATTCGTTCTAACTAACTCAATTATTTCATTGTCTAAGTTTATGTTTTTGGAATATAGTATAGAATATAGTAAGGTTATACATTACCTACTCTATGTTCAGATTTTAATTACATATATGCAAGTACGTATCTATACCATATTTGAAGGTAACTTGAAACACACATACCTGTGCGACAAACTCTAGCAGTTACCTCATCCCATGCTAAAGGTTGTTAGTGAAGACACCATAGTTCACACTGGCCTTGCATCGCCTGGGTTCCGTTGATCGGACAATCCTCCTATCCAACGATGAAGATGTTTCACGAAGTAACCACCTGCAATAATAATAAAGATTAATCATCGGTTCTTATAGTGGTATACAAAGTAGAAAGCAGCGAGATGCCTCGGGTGTATTTACACCGATAATAGCCAAGGTTAATCACCCGTTTATCCTAAATCATCCATGCCTGACGATAATGTGTCTGCCCGGTACGTGTATTTAATATAAACGCTATACATTTAATATAAACACGGCAAATGTTCGGCATGCTTATTTATTGTCTCCAGCAAGGGATTGTTTCATAGACACGGTATCGAATTAGTTGTTTGATGGTGACACTAAATGCCCGGCTCATATCGTGGGGTTCTTCACCACGTTGGACCAAGATTCCATGCACCCGTTTTTCTCCGCCTCTGATGGAACACTGGTGACCCACAGATTCGGAGCTTTGTTGCGGCTACCTGGTGGATAGAGGAGGGACTGATTTATTCAGTAATCTGGGAAATTTAAATAATAATAACTTACCTTTTAAGTGTCATGTCCATCCAGTCACACCGGCTGCTTTTGTGTCTCATACGTATTTTTGTTGTTTTGTTGTTTATGTCACCTTGACACTTGTTAATGTTCGAATTCGAACTTACCGAGTGCTTTAGATGGGTCCCTAAAACTATGCTACGCACGTTCTGTGCGACGAGAAATTTTATAGCGTTACGGTTTGAGATGGTCGTTGTGAGAGATCCGAATTATGATTCTCCGTAGGTTCTCTTCGGGGAATAATAAAACTAAAAGGAGGACAAAAATTAAATAACAACAATTTCAATAGGAAAGATTTTACGTAGATATATAGAAGTTATATACAAATTCCCCGGACAGTCGGGTGTAAAAATAAAACACCGTCTTGTAATTCTTTTTATATGTTGCTGTATTTATTTCTTTATATTTTGGCGTGATATTTGCTTTAAAAGTTCTTGGTATTTTGTTAATTAGTATAATCTTTATTGGGTCCTTTCCTCTTTTTTTTGCTGGTTTGTTATAAGTTTCCCCTTCCTTTTATTGTTTTTACATGTTCCGAACCCCTGTGGTATAAGTAGCCACCTAAACAGAGCTCTTTTTAGGTAGGATCGCGATAGTATAGAAGCTAAACGCAAGGGTACACTGAAAAAAAAAAAATAATAATAATAAATGAAAAAAAAAATAATAATAATTAACAGTGGCCAACAATTTTTTTTTTTTGGTGACGGGGAGATTTACCGCCATAGATCTTTTAATTTTTTTTTCTTCTTTTTTTTTTTTTTTTTTTTTTTTTTTTTTTTTTTTGTATTTATTAATTAATTTTTATAAACTTTAAGCTATAATTGCTTTTAAAGGTTAAAGTATATATTTTTAGCATAAGTTTATAAGTAAGTACTTGTATAGTTAATATGCAACCCAACATAAAATTTATTTGATTAATAAATTCGATGTACATCACGCCAAGTTGGTTGAGATTTTTTTTTGATTCCGCTCGATTGAGCACAATGGCTTGTTAGTCAAATTTTCAGGGGTGCGGTAAGGTCTGCTACGGTTCTTTCGGCGAACATGGTCTAGTCAGCGGCAACTAGACAAATTTGGGGAAGTTTGAAAATCGGCCGTAAACTTCCAGGAAGGGTGGGAATTGGCCCTAGCTGCAACGACATCAACAGCCCTCTCAGTATGGTGGACGTCCGTCTGCTTTCGAAAAAGTAAGTTTTTTTTGGCATGTTCAATGTTTTGTAGTAGATCTAGTTGTGTGTGTAGGACAAGAACCACCCCATTCGGCGAGCAGAGCCGTGCTACGCAAGCATGCCATGCTCCTCGCACATGACACTCCATCCCTTCTCATTTCCGTTTCCTTCCTGAAGTCCCGTCCACATCCTGACTTCCTTCTTCAATCCGCTCCCAACGCCCTCTATATTCCCTAACCCTGATCTATAACAAGATTGCGAACAAATGGTGCAGTTAAGCAAACCAAAAGCAGATGATCAAGCGGACGATTAAGTTGCAGTTGCAGCTCCAATTGACAAAAACTTCTCCATTGGGACCACCAGGTATTTATTTTAGATCTCAGCTTCGCACGAATTTTTTACTTTTATTTTCTCAAATTCTCTGAAGCTAAAAGTCAATTTCTTTTCTCAAAACATTTTTTTTTTAGGTTGTTAGATATTAATTAATGATATTTCCCATCTTGGAATCGTATAACTCCATTTCAGGTACAACATACTGTGGTGTGGAATGTATCGTGTAACCTAAAATGGTGAAGTGAAAACAACCCCTTAGTCACCAAACCAGTTCCACCCAAATGTCACTTCCAATTGGAGACTGGAACCTGTCAAGTAAATGTATTTCACCACTGAACCTTGTTCTAGAACCACTTAGAATTAGCTAGAAAGTTCTCGTCAGATGGCGGAGCGGGTATAAAAGGGCAGCTTTTAGAAGAGGGCGAGACAGTTGATTTATAACAGTGATTGGTTAAAGTTCGAGATAGTAATAGTTTGTGAAGATAAATAAGTGAAAAGTAATAGAGTAAATTAAGTGATTGGTTTGAAACGTTGAAGAATTGTTTAAGTAATAGTGTTCTGGTACTTTATAAGTGAAATATTAGAATAGTCGATAAAAGTGTAATAAAAGTGAATTGTATTAGAGAAGTTAAACGGAATAGTGTTTTATCTTTACGAATCCCAGCCTGAATGTAACATTGGTGTCAGAAGTGGGATAAAACTTATTCTGTGCTAAGTGTCTAAGTGTAGTTAAAAAAAAAAAAAAAAAAAAAAAAAAGTGAATTTGTGTGAATTTCTAAATTACAAGAGACAAACAAAATGGGCCGTATATTGCTGCAACTAAGCATACCCCAATTAAAAAGTGAACTAGAAAAACGGAATCTATCCACAGCTGGAGGAAAAAGTGACCTCATCCTTCGTCTACAGGAAGCTGTCCAAAACGACGGAGAAGATCCAAAAACTATGCTATTCTGGAAAAAGTCAAGAAGCAGAAGGCTCGGGAATATTCTGCTGACTGCCCAAGAAGGAAGGAGATGCAACCACCCGTTTTTGATGGTCAAACATCATGGCCAATTTATAAGAGACAGTTCGAAGCAGCTGCAACGACCAATGGATGGGACGACGAGGAAAAGTCGATTGCATTAACACTCGCATTACGAGGTACAGCTGCAGAATTGCTTCAAACTGTCTCAGCAGAAAAACAACGCGACTACGATGCATTGGTGAAGGCTATTGAGATGCGATTCGGTGACGACCATATGCAGCAAGTATATAGAGTGCAACTTCGCAGTCGAATCCAGAAGAGGGGAGAAACACTCCAGCAACTGCAAGCTGATATCGAACGGCTAGCGCACTTGTCTTATCCCAATGCCGGCGAGGATGTCATCAATGAAATGGCTATTGAGGCATTTACACAAGCCATAGAGGACAGACAACTGCAGATGGCTCTACGAATGGCTGGAAAGAGAACTCTTCCTGAGGCACTGGCATTTGCTTTAACCATGAGAGCTGCTGACCAAGCATCTCAAGGATTTCACCGCGTGAGAGAAATGACATCCGTTGAATGCTCGTGCCAGAGAACAGAAGTAGTCGACCGTAACAGTTCTCGAAGAGGACCGATCCGTTGCTGGAACTGCAACAAAATTGGACATCTACAACGACAGTGCAGAACCGAACGTAGACAGGGCAGTTGTCCACATTGCAGAACTAATAACGAGGAGGCGTTTGAGCATTCGGCGGAACCATCAGTCGGGAAACGAGTAAGAACCAACTTCGCGGGGCAGAAGCTGGTTTCTGGAATCGACGCCCCCAGGACCACAATTCAGGTTTCCCAGACCAAACGATGTAATAGAAGCTTGACAGTGGAAGCCCATATCGGCCAGAAAAAGTATGTGGCCACCATCGATACAGGTGCCACCGCTTCCATAGTCAGAAGGGACATCGTTCGCCAATCTTGGCTGCACAACACCAGCAGCTACTGTTTGAAAACAGCAACTGGAGCAACAGCAAAGGTGTATGGTGAGGTACTCTTGACGATAAACCTTGCAGGAATAGTCTTCTCCCATGCATTCTTAGTGGCTGATATATGTGACGAATGCATCATCGGAATCGACTTTATGAAGACGCACGATATAGTGCTCGACATCGGTTTGCAAGTTATAAAGTACAAGAACGTCGAGATTCCGATGGTTTACGGGAACGAGAACGTCGCAGCCCTACGAACAGTTGTAAGTGAGGACGAAATACTACCACCTTCGTCAGAAACAGTTATTTGGACAAAGCTGGAAGGCGACCCTGGGAGCCACCGATTCTACCTAGTCGAGCCAGATGCAGAAAATTATTATCAGAGGTATATCGTCGGAAAGATGCTGGTTGAACCTAAAAACAACTTGGTTCCCGTTCGTGTCCTCAATGTGGAAAACAAAAGCGTGAAACTAAAGCAAGGGGAAGTGATTGGAAAGTGCGTACCGATTACTGCGGTCACAAAGTTGTCCAATGCAAGTGATGTGAAAGCGGTTAGACCTGCGGAGATATCGGAGATGAAAAAGAATATACTCGGAGAGTGCGAGCTGGATCAGGAGCAGCGGTCCATGGCAGGTAGTTTAATCAACGAGTTCGCTGATATATTTGCTTCGCAGAACAGCGAGTATGGCCGAACACATCTCGTAGAACACCGAATCGACACCGGAGATGCGAGACCGATTCGTCAGCCTCCCCGACGACTACCATTGGCTAAGCAGACGGAGGTTGCAGAAATGGTTTCGACGATGGAAAAGGAGGGACTGATTGAAAGCTCAAAAAGTCCGTGGGCATCGCCGGTCGTCCTGGTCAAGAAGAAAGACGGAAGTACGAGATTCTGCGTGGACTATCGCCAACTCAACAACGTCACCAAGAAGGATAGCTACCCCCTTCCAAGAATTGACGACACCCTGGACACACTATCCGGAGCCAAATGGTTTTCGACTCTCGATCTGAAGAGTGGCTACTGGCAAGTGCAGATCCATCCAGAAGACCGCGAGAAAACAGCATTCACAGCAGGAAACGGGCTTTGGCAGTTTACAGTAATGCCATTTGGACTGTGCAATGCTCCGGCTACCTTTGAACGTCTAATGGAGCGCGTTTTGCTGGGACTAACGTGGAAAACCTGCTTGGTCTACCTGGACGATGTCATCGTAGTAGGAAAAACATTTAACGAACATCGAGATAACCTTAAGGAGGTGTTCCAAAGGCTACGAAGTGCGCAACTAAAACTTAACCCGAAGAAGTGTTCCTTATTTAGACCAGAAGTGAAGTACCTCGGGCACATCATCTCTTCCAAAGGAGTCAAGACTGATCCGGAGAATATCGATGCAGTGAGAAACTGGCCGGTACCCAAAGACAAACATCAACTGAGAAGCTTCCTGGGACTTGCGACCTATTACAGACGATTTGTAAAGGACTTTGCCAGGATCGCAAAGAGCTTGCATCAACTGACAGAAAAAGGCAAACAATTCAAATGGTCAGGTGAGTGCGAAAAGAGCTTCAAGGAACTTAAACAACAGTTGTGCAACGCCCCCATACTAGCGTACCCCACCCCTGGGAAAACATTTATTGTGGATGCAGACGCTAGTAATGTGGGAATTGAAGCCGTCCTTTCCCAGGTGCAAGATGGCCAAGAGAAAGTAGTTTCCTACTTCAGCAAAGTTCTCTCAAAGCCAGAAAGGAACTACTGTGTTACCAGGCGCGAACTCCTTGCTTTGGTATTGGCAACAAAACATTTCCATAAGTACCTTTATGGGCGGAAATTCATCCTCCGCACAGACCATGCATCTTTAAAGTGGCTGCTGCATTTTAAGAATCCTGAAGGCCAAGTCGCAAGGTGGATCGAACGGCTGCAGATGTACGACTACGAAATACAACATCGAAAGGGAAGTCTTCACTCTAATGCAGACGCTCTATCCCGTCGACCGTGCAAAGCAAATTGCAAACATTGCTTACGACACGAGGAAAAAGAAGTCGCGTCCGTTCAAAGGGTGAGAGCTATGCCCATTGGTGGCTGGAGTGCGCGGGAAATACGGGAGGCTCAAAGGGAAGATCCGGATATCGAACCGATTATCGCCTGGAAGGAGCATGAGGGAAAACCAGACTGGCAGGAGATATCCAATAGGAGCCCCGAGCTGAAGGCATACTGGGCGCAGTGGGACTCCCTTCACGTACAAGACGGCATTCTAAAAAGAAGATGGGAAAGCCCGGATGGAAAGTCGTTCGTAATGCAGCTTGTTGTACCCAAGTCAAAGGTTATGGAAGTGCTCAGGGAATTGCATGATGGATTGTCTGGAGGCCACTTGGGAATCAATAAAACGCTCGAAAAAGTCCGGGAACGCTTTTACTGGATTCATTCAAGGCAGGACGTTGAAACTTGGTGCAGGAAATGCGTTACATGTGCGGCCAGCAAAGGTCCGAGACTGAAAGTCCGTGGCAAAATGCATCAATACAATGTTGGAGCCCCTTTCGAAAGAATAGCAGTTGATATTGCGGGACCGTTTCCTGAAACAAACAATGGCAATCGTTACATCCTCGTTGTTATGGACTATTTCAGTAAGTGGCCTGAAGCATTTGCTATCCCAAATCAAGAAGCTAAAACCGTGGTGGAGCAAATCGTCAATAACTGGGTAAGCAGATTCGGTGTACCAATGGAACTGCATTCAGACCAAGGACGGAACTTCGAGTCGAAGATTTTCCAAGGAGTGTGCCAGTTACTCGGGATTCACAAGACAAGGACAACCCCGCTTCATCCACAATCAGATGGGATGGTGGAGCGCTTCAACAGGACACTGAATGAACACCTCTCTAAGGTCGTTGGCGAAGACCAGAGAGACTGGGATAAGCAGATTCCCATGTTTTTATTGGCTTATCGAGGTGCAGTGCATAACACCACAGGACATACTCCATCTGAAATCTTATTTGGTCGAACAGTCCGCCTACCTAGCGAGTTGATGTTTGGATATCCATGCGAAGAGCCCAAGAATGAGGAGGACTACGTTACAGACCTCAGGGATATCATCAGGGACGTGCATCGAGACACTAGGGATAAGATTAAGATAGCCAGTGACCGCATGAAAACGAGGTACGATACTAAAACGACAACTACAGGATTCCAGGAAGGAGATCTGGTATGGCTATATAACCCTCATCGAAGGAAAGGTTTATCGCCTAAGTTGCAACAAGACTGGGAAGGGCCCTATACAATCGTAAAGCGCATCAACGACGTTGTCTATCGCATCCAACGAGGAAGAGGCAAGCTGAAAGTCGTTCATGTGGATCGTCTTCATCGTTATAATGGTGAAAATGTTAACGAGTTTGTTCGGGACGAACAAGTTTAAGAGGGGGACATTGTGGTGTGGAATGTATCGTGTAACCTAAAATGGTGAAGTGAAAACAACCCCTTAGTCACCAAACCAGTTCCACCCAAATGTCACTTCCAATTGGAGACTGGAACCTGTCAAGTAAATGTATTTCACCACTGAACCTTGTTCTAGAACCACTTAGAATTAGCTAGAAAGTTCTCGTCAGATGGCGGAGCGGGTATAAAAGGGCAGCTTTTAGAAGAGGGCGAGACAGTTGATTTATAACAGTGATTGGTTAAAGTTCGAGATAGTAATAGTTTGTGAAGATAAATAAGTGAAAAGTAATAGAGTAAATTAAGTGATTGGTTTGAAACGTTGAAGAATTGTTTAAGTAATAGTGTTCTGGTACTTTATAAGTGAAATATTAGAATAGTCGATAAAAGTGTAATAAAAGTGAATTGTATTAGAGAAGTTAAACGGAATAGTGTTTTATCTTTACGAATCCCAGCCTGAATGTAACAATACATAAAATATTTCTCACCCTTTTACCAAAGATAATCACCTCTATTCTGAGATTCGAATCGAATAGAAAGTTATTCGATTTCCTCCAACTGGCATTCCGACTTTCGATTTCGATAGAGATTCATTTTTTGTTCATTTCTCACCGCATTCTCAGTTTCGATTGATTTGGGCTAAATGTCAAATTTTATTCGATCGGAAATTTCTGATCGAAAGCTGTATTTAAAAATGTAAGTTGAATTGCTTTTTGATAAATTGAAAGAAATGTTGCTCACTTTTACCACAAAATGTATATAAAGTGCATATTATGAACTAGGAAGCAACATTTGTTCGTTTTATGGATTTATTTGGCAGATTAAATGGATTCGATTTGTCTCGGAGTATTTTGCGATTCAATTTGACAGATTCTTCCTCCAAAAATACATATGCAGTTATTTTTATTTAATAAAAGCAAACCAAAAAATGTACAATCTGGCAGCTAAAACCTTAAACAGCTGATTTCGAAAATCAAATTCATCACTGAAATCATTTGATAATGAATTCCTTTCCCTCGAATCTTAGAATGTGAGGTGTTCATTCGAGTGAAAGTTTCAAATTCGAGGAATACTCGATTCGATCGAATCTCAGAATTAGCATGAATATAATTACCTAGATGACGCAGTCCAATAGGAAATGTTGTCATATGAAACCAAAATGCCAAACATTAAGAGCTTTTCCAAAAAGCTTTTACAGAGAGAAAGCGTAGGTAACCAAAGCAAAAGGAAAACACACATCTATATAAATTACACAGATCACTTATTCGGTCTCCCTTTCATTATTCCTCATTTTTGTCCTTCCTCGAAGTTGGACGTGTTACATGCATATTGAACTCATACGAATGCAAGCGTATCATTTGGATGGACATCGTTCGTGCATGACTGATTTTCTTTCTTTTGTTATATCCTATTCTTCTTCTTCTCAATATGAATCGAATGTCCTCCTGCTCTTCGGAAAAAAAATACATATTGTGCTTGATGGAATAAAAATCGAGGGATTCTCATTAATTTTTCACTATCTGCTTCATTTCATGTTGTGTATTTTTTTAGAACAAATTAAAGGCAAATTTATAGGTAATTCCTTGGCAAAACATTAAATAGGAAGCAAAATTAATAAAGTAAAATAGGTAGGTACCCACATGAAATATAGGAAAAAAGCAAAAAAAATATATATAAAACAAACATAAAATAAAAAAAATACAAAAACTAAAAAAAAACAACATGATTTTCTTTTATTTTTTTTTATAGGTACATATAATTATGAAGTATGTAGGTAACGCAAAAAAAATAAAGTGCACGACTGGGTCGTATAGATAAAAGAAAACAAAATGCAAATGAAGTTTGATTTTCTGATTGTGTAAGAACCAAATTGTTAGCATTATTTTGAGATGCATCTTCAATATTGTTGAAAAAAGAAGAAGTGGGTTATATTTGCTAAAATTAAGCGTAACTTTGGGACATTAAGCCTATTACAAAAACATACCGTAGATATGCGAAAATACATAGATCGTGATTTCTGTAGTATTTTTTGAGAAATAATTAAAATCTGACGTCTTCGAATTTTTTGAGGAAAACTAAGCACGGCATTTTATTTACAATACTTATGTTATCTGCAATATATATATTTTGGTCAAAACCGTTAGAGCGGTTTTTGTAACAAAACTGTAGGTACCAAATATTGCAATGTATAATTTGGAAAATACAATTGCGTAACTATTTAGTTGAAAACCGATTATAAGTTAGTGTTCAGGATGTAAGAATTCTTCGTTTTTAAAGTTTTAACGAAATCAAAGATGAGGTTTTCGAGATATGAGCAGTTTTCAAAATTAGCGTTTTCGATGCTTCGAATTGAAAATTGAGGACACAGAAGTTTTGAAGACATCTATTGGACTCTAAGTTTGCAGTTTGGTCAAAATCGTTAATGCTGTTTTCCGGTAAACTGAAAAAAATTAAATTTTAAAAAATTCCTTTTTTCAAAAATCCATTGTGCGATAATATAGAGAAAAACTGAGTTTGCTATTAAGTTATAAATTACCACATTACCTTAGAAATTAATTTTTGTTACAATCGTATAGACCGTTTTCGAGATATGTCGAAATTTCAAAAGTACCGTTGTTCGAATTTTTAGCCAAAAACTGGGTACGCAGTCATGGTAACCTCACCTACTTAAGCTTAAATATCGATTTTGGTTGAAATCGTTATAGCCGTTTTCGATCAAATCAAACTGGTACGAAAATGTTGTATGGGAAGTACCATTAATATTGAGGTTACATTGAAATAAAAAAAAACACCTTCCGAACTGTAAGCCCAAAAACTCCAAATCCGAGGTTTGAACGTAATCCGGGAAGCCGTTTAGACTGTAGGCCCGTGGAAGGACGGACAGACGGACAGACCGGACAGAATTTTGTGACCCACTTTTTTGAGTTGCTCTATCATCGTAATATCAGAATTGATTAAAATCTCGAGTTCGAAATTTTGTACGAAACCAATATCTTTCTCTTACTACGTAATGGAGAAAGTTAAAAAACTTAACAGCACCATAAATATTATTTTTCGGTACAGGACTATAGGTATTTAATTGGATTTTTTTCAAAATATGTGTTCCGAGAATGTTTTAACCAAATTTCCTTTCGGTGGTCATTTGGAACTTGAAAAAATGATAAGGAAAACGTTTTTTTTACGCTGAGGCAATGAGTGTAGGCATCTCTAACAGGCATTTTTATTTAAAACTTAGGGCGTATGCACTTTAAAATAATAATAATTGTATTTTAATTAAAACAAGCACACCAGTGTCTTTTCTAATTGTTACTTTACTCTTTAAAACATATTCAATTTTTCAATTATGCGAAACTTATAAGAAACTTCTAAATGTAAATTAATAGCTTTACTTTAAAATAAAAGGCAAAACACTTGTGGTATTTTTGCCTATGTCCACTCTTTATATTTAGTATTGCAAGAACAACTTAGTTTCCAGCGGAAAGGGCGTGGAAATCCTTTTATTGGCATACCTACTTTAAACATCCAAAAAATTTATATTTTCGCCCAATTACCCTAATAATCAGACAACCCAAAAATTGTTAAAGTTAGGAATTTTTTAGGCAACGAGCTCTGTGACACACAAACATCCATAAAAAACATACATCAAAAAAATATCACCAACAAGCAAAGATCGAAAGAAGAAAATAAATAATTTGTACATGCAAACGAGATGAGATGATACACAAATTATCTCATATCTATTTGTTCGCACAATCCAGAAAATTGTGATGCACTTTATGCGTACACACACAACTATACGAGTATACGCAGCAGGTACATTCATGCGAAGCGAACAGAAGTGCTTCTGTGTTCTTCTCTTTTTTTAGATCTAATAACAAATCCTGTCATATGTAGCTTATAGGGGTGGTTCATTGTGTTTACTACTTCGTTTGGTTCTCTCTTGCCTTTTTCTATTCTCAGTGACAGTAATTGGTGTCTGTGGTAAGTGCAAAACTATGGTTGCCGTCAATGATAGGAAAATAAAGTAATCGGGCCTTTGCTCTATAGAGGCGCTAGTGTCGATTTCCTCTGATGAGAGTACTATTAGATTTATATACAATGGTCAAACACAGGTTTTCAGTACCAGGGCGAGTTCAGTGCTATATCGAACACATTAGGGTTAACGCAGTGCGCACTAGGGCCCACGTCAAACAAACCTACTATCGCCAACAACATCGGCTGACCCCCAATTGGGGCATCACAATGGGTCCACATGGACCTAAGTGGGGTGCGGCAGGACTCGTTCTGACGTACCCACGCATAAACCTAACCTAACCATGCTGTCAAATAACGCACTAATCCATTTACAAAAGAAAAAGATTTCTGGTGGTCCCAATGAAAAACGACATTAGGTTAGGTTAGGTAGGCGGGTTGGCGTGGAGTACTGCGTGCCACACTCAGGTCAATGTTGACCCATTGTGATGGCCATTGGGGGAAAGGGTTGTCCCTTACCCATGTTGACCCTATCTATAAATATTTGTGATCAATTACTCACTGTGCCGTTGGATACAAAACATCCTGTGGATTTGATGAAGGTCATTATCTTGTCTACTGGTGTGCTAGATAGCTCGTCTATGTCGTGAAAGAAGTGTCTCCCTAGGAAATTAGTCTCAAAAGCATTCAAGCCGACAGCTGTTTCTACCTTTGTTACACCCTCTTTCCACTTTTTGGTTTAATTCTGCTTTTCAAAGAGTTCTGTTTATATTATTTATATATGCGATCTAACTCCTCTTTAGACAATTCTTTATTTTTGTGTAAACATAAAAAAATAAATTCCTTTAATAATAATAATAATAAATAAAAACACAAGTTCATGAGAAATCCTTTAGCTGGAAGATTTCACTTCAAAACAACAACACTTGTGCTAAACAACTTCAACTTGTATCGCTTTGAGGATAGCTTTCTCTGCTTCGTTTAGATGGCCGACAAACATTGGGAAATGTTCATTGCTGCTGAAATTCTGCAAGAACTTTGTTAGATTGTCTTCCATGTTGGCCTGGAATAGAGGATCCTTCATCAGCTCTTGTATCAATTGATCATCATCGGAATTGTCATCGTCGTCGTCGTTGAAATACAAATCCGAGACGTAACGTGCCTTTCCGGGCGACGATTTTTCCCCCGATGCGTCCTCTTCATCCGAAGTGTTATCATCCGACAAGAGGTCGGCTAGTTTTGATTCTTGCAAGTGACCCAGTTCGTTGATGAGGAGCTTAAACATTTTAACCAGGGCTGGTATTGTGACCCATTGTCCGGTGGCTTGTGAGCGCGTTCTCATTTTACTTGACGCTTCATTGGTTATCAGTTCTTTAACTGTGATTGTGGTCAGGCGATTATCTTGTGTTGTCACTCCGTATTCGAAGAGTTTGCAAAGGGCCATTGTGGTAACCTTACGCTCGTATGAGCCAAAGAACATGGTTTGTTTGGAGAGCCAATTGGTGAAGACGAACTGGAGAGCAGGTTCACCAGTCGGCCCAGGCACTGTGGATAGGAAATTGAGTACGGCATCCATTTGGGTGAGGAACAGATGCGCGAATATAACAACTAGACTCATGATGACTTTAAGGCACTCGACTAGTTGCATTTTGCTGATAACTGCTTTGAGAAGGAGGTCAATGTTCTCACCGAGGAGGTTTCCGATCTTCGAAATGATTGTGATCACCAGATGGCCAATTTGTCCAGCTGTCATTTCATTATTCATCGGGTTCAGAAGCATGGTGGCCACTTGCATGATGTAGTTTAGTCCTTGGCCGTTCTTGTAGGAGCACACTTGATCGGGAGAAACAAAGATATATGCTCGCAGGCACTCTCCTCCGCTGAGCATAACTGAGTGGTCGTCGGATCTAAGAACACAATGGATCATGGCGGGAAAGGCGATGTCGATTAGATTGCTGGTTAATGGCATCTTAGAGTATTTGACTATAGTGGTGAGGACATCGAGCGCGATATCTTGCTTAGCTGAATTGGCTTGATCGCCTTGAAGGGCTAGTATACTGACCTGTGGAACATGAGTAGGTATTAGATCAAACTTACAATGGACTCATGTGCAAGCGCGACTTACAATTGTTGGAATAATCTTTTCCTGGAGTGGTTGCAGACAGTGCGGGTTCTGCGACAGTACTTTCAACATGTCCTGAACCAGTGCCAAAATGAATGGATCCTCGGGGTATTTGAGGAAAACAGCTATCGCCAGTGGGATCAGCTTATTGTGAACGGTCCCAGCAAATGTGGGGTCAAACTAGAACAAGACAATATGTCATCATTTGTTTGCGTTCATTTATACGAGGAACTCACCGATATGATTGTAGTGAGGGACTCCAGTAACAGACCAAGCACCGAACACTTACATCCTGGGACCAAATCTATAATCCCATCGACAAATCCAGGAAGTTTTGATTGAATAAGCAGTCGCTTGTCACCATCCGACTTTTCGTGGCTTTGAACAAAGCCATGGATGGCTCTAGTTTGGGAAAATAAATATTTCGAATAATCGTACAGCTATGGGGAAGAGTTTCATACCTCACGGCGCTAATTTTCAGTACGATCGGCTTATCTCGCGCCAAACTGCTGAGTGTAACTGACAGAATTTCCTCCAGCATTTGGGGATTGTACAAAGTGGACTTTGAGTATGAACTCAGTGTCCACAGACATCGTCCAACTAAGTGGGCTGATTCTTCATAGCTTAGAAGATTCCGAACCAGTGTTAGATAGTTAAGCAAATCGAATTGATCCTCGGTTTCGAGGATAAGTTCCCTATAAGTGTGTACAGCTACCATGCAGGCTTCGTGAATTTTCCACCAGTTTTGATTGCCCGCGGACTTTTCCGCTTCGGCAACGTTCATATGACGGCCGAGGGCTTCAGACAGAGATGGAAGAACCTTGGGTCCAAGTTCATCGTTAATAGACATCAACACGTCCTGCCCAGACAGGCGGATAGTGAGCTCAACTCCGGACTCGTCTTCGTCTTCGACAAATTTCTCTGGATCATCGTTCCACAATTCGATTTGCTCCTCTGGCACTTGGATGTACACAATCATTATGTAGATTAGATCAGTGAGTACGTTCTTGACGATGGCACGGAATTTCCCAGAGCCCACTATGCACTGAATGAATTCAAAGATCTGAATGATCATCGTAGAGAAGTTGGTTAGTTCATCTTCATCTGGAAATTATGCTAAAGCAATCAATTCACTTTGGACGAACACTACAAACTTACCTTCGTTATCCGAGACGGGGAATGGATTCTCCTCTGTTTGATTAACGGTCACCTTAACGTAGATATCAGCAACTTGTGTGAGTAGCTGCCAAATCGGCGGAAGTATTCTGTTCATGAATGGCTGGATGTACTTTGGCATCTCAGTAACCAAAAATGTGAAAACTACAAGGAGAACGATGCATAAGCTGCAAGGCATAACACATTTTAAAGTACATACTTTTGACAATCTCAGTTTTGAGCATAAAATTCGATGCACTTCCATTGTTCACGGTCAGACAGTGCAACAGCTTGTCCATGAAGTTGTTCAAAACTGGTTCCATTAACGCCGCCTGCTGTTCACGATTACTTATGTTACATCCTATCGACATGAACAGAGGCTTCAGTAGCTTGATGGCCGACGTTCTTGTCTTGATGGTGTACGTCTGTTCACTTTCAAAGATTCTGTACACCTCCGAGATGATAAAGGGTCCGAGTTCTTTGATTTGCTTTTCATCATAGGAGAATTCTTGTAAAATTTGCATTGCTCCATGAATAGAATCCTCATTTCCACCTAGGCACTTAATGATTATAGGAAACAAGTCAGTCCAAACCCCTGGCCAGTCAGAGGCAGCTATCGTCGAGATAGCGTGTGCAACTGCCGATCTGATTTTACTATTCGGATCGTACAACCCATTAGGAAGAATGTTGCGAATTGTTTTCTTTGCTTGCTCTGTGGCGACACTTTCCTGCGAATGTTCATCACTTTCTGCCCAGTGATTTTCCACGTAACGTGTCAGCATGATGCATGCCATCTGCCGAAGAGGTAGTTCAAAGGACTGATTCATTATCAACTCGGACAGATAAACGCCATAACCTAGGAACGAAGTTATTATTTGTACTCGACATTTATATGTATAAGATCACGATTACCTTCAGTGAATTCCAATTGCTTCATTCGTGCCTCCGCTGACTGTCGAACTGTCGTTTCCGAGCTAAGGATGTTTTGCAGCTCTTCGAATAGAGCTTGTTTGATCGAGTCTGCATTTTGAAAGGCTAGCGACATTTTTTCTTCACTGCGTTGTAATCAATTCAATTAATTTTTGATTAAAGAGCCAATGGTGCACGTTGAAAATGCACTCGGTGTGATTTCCGTCTCACCTCACCGCGAAACAAACGTCAAATGGAACAAATGCGAATTTCTTATTTGAAAAAAAGTTGAGGTTAAATTCTACCGCCCATTGTTGACAGCAGCTGACGATGAGTTCTGCAGGTTTGTGTATTGGATATACAATGAATGCTGGTACAGTTTAGGTGAAAATTGCTTTAAATTTTTATTATCCATCTTCCATCACCAGTGTGTGGCTAATAATTAATGAAATAGAATAAATTGATAATAATGTGGTTTTCGATTGGGAGCTCTCAGAGCACTATTTTGATCTCAGAGCAATTTTTATGTTCGTTTGGTAGTTGGTACAGGAAAAAGCAATCTTTTTCAGATTTCAGAGCACTTTTGCGAATCTAGATATTTTCTCAGATTTACCAATATTCATATTCGAAAAGGGTGGAACAGAATTTGTAACATTTTTTCGAAGTTGACTGTTGGGGCGGTTGGGGTTATGTCTCGGATGCACAGTAGGAACAGCATTTTTAACGAATTGGCGATTTCGGCCTCGATTCGCCAGTAGTCCATCACGTTCTTGGTGAATTTTTGAGACTTACGTTATTAATTTGTTTAATTTTGTGTTTTTATTTCACACCGCGTTTTTTTCACAGTTAAGATTCCAACCGTTAAGCCGACAAAAATATAAAATTCTGAAAATTGGTCCATTTTGGTTTGTCTCAGCGACAGTAGAGTACAAAAATTCTAATTTTTAAAGTGAAATTTATATTACACGGAAAAAATAATATTAAATTAACTTACTTACTTTCTTAAGGGGCTCCCGACCCGTGGAGAGTCTCTGTCTGAGACACTGCAGCCTTCCATCCTCTACGATCCCGGGCACTATGCCAGTTGTCCAGACCAAGCGGTCTGGCATCCGCGATGGCTTGGTCTTTGAACCGGAGGTTCGGTCTTCCTTGTCTTCTCGAACCTGGGGGCTGGGATTCGAAGATCCTCTTATCTGGAGCATTATTGTCCATTCGCTCGATGTGGCGGAGCCAATGTAGTCGACGTATTTTGGCTTTTTGGACTACATCCACATCTTGATACAGCTCATAGAGTTCGCGGTTGTATCTTCTCCTCCATTCGCCCTCCTCGCACACTGGACCGAAAATCCGCCGAAGAAGAAGAAATCTTTCGAAGGAGCCCAGCGTTAGCTCTCCCTTCCTGCTTATCGTCCAGTACTAGGCACCGTAAAGCAGAACTGGCAGGATAAAGGTTTTGTAGAACATACATTTCGTCCCTCGAGTTATGAGTTTCGAATCCAATTGTTTTGCCAAAACGAAGTAGCAGCGGTTTCCTCCGCCGGATCTCCACTAGGATGTCATTCGTCGAGCTCATGTTTACCCCGAGGCAGATGTCCTTAACTACCTCGAAATTGTTGCTATCAATAGTGACGTTTTGTTCTAGGCGGTGGACAGATATTTGGTTGTTTGTTGATAGCATATACTTGGTATTGTCCTCGTTTGCTTCAAGGTCAACAAATTTCGCCTGTTCCTCAATTGCCGTAAAAGCCTCAGTCACGGCACGCTGGGAGCGACCGATGATGTCGATATCGTCCGCATATATATATAGTGCCTTCCGTGTTGACACCTGCCCTGCGCACTATCTGCTCCAGCACGAGATTGAAGAAGTCACATGATAGCGCATCTCCTTGCCGAAATCCGGTGCATGTTTGGAATAGTTCGGAGGAGTTACTTCCAAATTGCACGTAGCAGCGCGTGTTCTCCAGCGTTACGCGACACAGCTGGATCAGTTTTGCCGGGATCCCGAATTCGGCCATCGCCATATAGAGCTCCTGACGATGAATGCTATCATATGCGGCTTTGAAGTCGATAAATAGGTGGTGAGTCTCGACTTGAAATTTATTGGTCTTTTCCAGGATTTGCCTCAGTGTGAAAATTTGGTCTATGGTCGATCTGCCGGGCCGGAAGCCACACTGGTGCTGTTTCGAAGAGCCTGCGTTCCGGTCTTGAAGCCAGCAGCCAGTTGTTTGGCTTTCTTATAGAACCTCCGGATGTTGTGATCACGATCCTCTTCGATCTCCTTGAGCTGGGATACTGCGTAGGCTCTCTTCTTTCTACGCAGGATCTTTTTCTCTTCCCTTCTCCTGGCTCGATACTCTTCCCTAGCTGCCCTTGTTTTGCGCTGCAGCATTTTCTTGTGTGCATCTTCTGTCACCTTTTTCCTGTACACGCATTCATCATCATACCACGGGCTCTTTCTCTGGGGTAGCTGGTACCCTACAGTGGTTTCGGCTACCTCCTTGATGATGTCGCGAGACTGGCACCACTGATTGTTAGCGTCTGTGGTAGGCGAGTGCATAGTGGAGAGTTTCATGCTCAGGCGCTCCGTGTAGGCACTGGCTACTCCAGGTGTGCTAAGGCGTCCAACGTCAAATTTCTTCTTCTGGGCGGCCCGCAGCTTCCCGTAGGCTCCATCCAGGAGGTCATAAAACTCCTCTTTTATGGGATCTTCAGACTCGTCGGTAGGGGCGTGCGCACATATTAGGCTTATGTTTTGGAAGGAAGCTTTGATGCGGATCACAGCTAGGCGATCGCTTATAGGCCTAAAGTCAATAACTTTTGTCCTTAGCCGATTTCCCACGACGAATCCGCATCCTAATACATGCAATCTCTTATGGCAGCTGTAATAAATGTCGCAATTTTTTTTTTTCATCATGCCTGGATCCTATCCATCGTATCTCCTGGATCGCGGTAATATCTGCCTTGTACCGCGTGAGGACAGACTCAAGTTTTTGAGTAGCACCTGGGGTGTAGAGCGTTCGTACATTCCAGGTACATACTCTCATAATCATAGTCCATTGACGTTCCGGGTCTTGTTGCCATTTGAGGAGTACCATTATCCGAGGCTGGTTGTGTCTCTCTCATAACTAGTTTTTTTTTCCGTGGTCGGGAAGTTACCCCGACGGCACAACCCCCAACCTGGAGGGCCAGGCCCTTGTTTTAACCCTAGGAAAGCGGGCCGGATATTCCGATGTCAGTAGCCCATTCTGGGATATGAGCGCGGCCGTTGACCCATAAAGGGCTCATCCGCCACCAACTCTTTCCAACGCCCTGGCTCGGTATTGGAAGTCCCTATAGACCTGGTATCCAAGTAAGTTGAAGCAGCTCATACACTGAAAAAAAAAGACGTCGTCATATTGACGAATGGCGTTCATAAACATGCTATTCATTGATATGACGTATTTTTTATCAATATGATGAATAAATTCATGAAAACTTTTCGACAATTGATGAACCGTTTTTCAATATGAAGAAAGTGCATTCATCAATTTTTTTGGCAGAGTTCTGATAAGAATTTGGCGTATTTTTTCGTGAGCTACGTTCATCATTTCATCAAAACATTTCATCAATATGACGAAAACACTTCTTTCGATGAATTCAGTTATTTGTTCATCCAGTTGATGATTTATTCGTCTCGTTGATGTATGGAATCATCGTATTCAAGTACGATTGCCAAATTTTGAATTTTCATGATATTGATAACGGCGCTCATCTTATTGATGACGGCTTTCATCATACTGATGACCGCGTTCTTCAAAAAAACAGACTTTAGTTTATATTAACGAGAATGTTGATGTTGATGGTGAAGCGTTCTTCTTATAGATGAACTGAATTCGTTATATTGATGAAAAAAATCAAATTAAATTAAAATCACCATATTGATAAATTTAATCATCATATCGATGAATTTCTTTTATCGTTTTCTTCAATGTGATGCGTACAGATTGTTAATATGATGTATGCTGTAGGTATACACACACGAAGTTGGTACGCCATTTATACTCAAACACGACATATGACATTAATCAAGCGTAAAGAATCTACACAGGGTGGCAAAAAAAATATTGTGAATGGTTTAACGATGAACAATGAATATCTTAAAAGAGTAAAAATTTCGAAGAGTGATTTAGAAATTTAATCGTATAGATAGTTATATGTTTATTTTTTAATTAATGTTCCCACAAAAGTATTCATTTCTGTCTTAAACATTGTGTTGAAAATTGTTTGCCGTTGAATAAATATTTCAATTAGCTTTTACTACGGGCGACTGATAATGAAGTGTGAAAAATTCGATAAAAACGGTGGAAATATAAAAAGGTAATTCCGATTTTTCCACATTACATAAAATGTTATTATAATATATATATTTAAAGTATTTTTTATGTAATCTGTAGAATGAAAGTTATATTATTCGAAAAGTAGGTACTGTCTCTTAGATATGTGCACACACAAAGGTATTGACTTACAACTTTCGTTTAAATGATGTTATGTAAACGAACGTTTTTCGACATTAATTTTTTGCTCTTAAAACTTATTTTCAAAATTGCGTATTTTTTCCATACCTAGACGCTTTTTAATTTGTAAAAAAGACGTAAATATTAAAAAGTGTTGTAGGTGTTTTTAGTATGCATACTTATAAAAGGTAGGTAGGAAGGGTAGCATTAAATAAATGGAAATAGAGCTAGAATTGTCGTGAATTTTTTTCACCGATTTTCCTTTGGTTGCAAGTATTGCCAATGAACTACAATGCTATGTTTACCTTATTATGCCTCTTTTAAGAAAGTATGTATAGGCGCATATTTGAATATTTTCAAAATCAATTTAATGTGGTATTCGTTTGGGCTTCTTCAGATTTGCCCTCAGATTTCAGATTTCGTGTGCCTAATCGAACATAAAAACGTCACTTGCTCTTTTTTGTGTTGATATTTGTGCGATTTGAATATGTGTAGTCTTGGACACTTTTCTAAGCTATTTCCATTCACTAGTTAAATTTTGTATTAAAACATAAGAAATATCTGTTCCGATTGATTTCTAAATATTTATACATAAATAATTTACAATAATTCACCCGATGCAATGCCTTTCTTTGCTGGAGATACAATTCACTAAAAATGTAGGAACCATCTCCATCAGTTGTTGTCAAACTCAAGCGTGCTTGTATTAGTAAATCTGAGAAAAAATCTAGATTCGCAAAAGTGCTTTAAAATCTGAAAAAGATTGCTTTTTGCTGTAGCAAACGAACATAAAAATTGCTCTGAGAGCAAAAAAAAAGTAGGTACTCTGAGAGCGCCCAATCGAATACCACATAAGATTATTTTTTAACCAATTTTTTAAGGAACATGCTCCTCGATTCTTGAAATTATAAAATTCAAGAGAATGGATCAATTGAATATTGATTATGATTAAATAACAAAAAACGCAAAACACTTTTCAAACACAAATGTATATCTACATGCACCCTGTGCCCATACGCCATACCTCAAGAAATGCATATGGCAGGCAAATGGCCGCTTTCTGACTCTAATTGGGATCCATTATCCAAAAAAAAAAAAACTTCCTGGAAAAATAAAAGTAACTACCTAGCTCCGAAATAAAATTAAATATTATAAATCCTCAATATTTCTTGAGCGCGTGAGTTTTTGCCACTACAACTTATTGACATTCGTGGTAAAACTGATTGTCGTTGGAATATTTTCCTTTCGGATACGAAGAAATTCAATTATTAAAATCATATAATATTGCCTCCATTACCATTTCCATGACATTATGTTCGTTTAGGTATTTTACCATTCCCAGTAAAGAGGAAAGGTTATGTGTTTACGTTTTATTTGGTATAAGTATTTCTCTTTCACATTTTCTTTTTCGTCTGAACCAACTTACAAACACATAAAAACAAAAGTGATTACACAAAAAGTGCGCACCATATTGATGAACAAAATTGTCAATATGATGGACACATTCACCACATTGATGAAATTGGACGGCAATTTCGGTTCATCACATTGATAAATTTTTCATAACATTGATGAACAAAGTTGATGAATGATGAACACATTTTATAATTTTAAAATTTCTTCATATTGATGAAATCGGTTTCATCATAGCAACGAAAAATTTCACTGGACTAAAATTGATGATTTTTTCATTCTATTGATGAATTTTTTCATTGCTATGATGTACCTTTTTTTTTCAGTGTATAGGGATAACATTTAGTAGTTCGACCTAACTGGAACTGTAGACGCCACCGTTGATTCCGTCTAGAGAATTCATCCGCTGCCGCCTGAAACAGGAGGGAGTGCCTAGGTGAGAAGACACTCTCCTTCCCCCTCTCTCGTCTGCTGCCATCAACGACCTTCCACAGGGGTTGGATACCCTATCTCCAGTCGAGGTGCTAGGCACCCAGTAGTCACCAACGCGGAGGTGAGAGTAGGAGAAGGAGTTGGTAGTGAGAGGCTAGAATGAGAGCGCTTGTGTTCTCCAATATTAAATTAACATTAACGGCCATATTATTCACTCCCTTTAATCCGGGTTAAAGTTTACATCCGGATTTAAGTGAGTTTAACCCAAAAAATAAACCCAAGTCCATAATATTCAGTCGTTAAACCCGAACATTAACGCATTTTTTTTAAACTTGACAGCGTTTGATCCGATTAGATTTAAACCGCACTCCGGAGACCAGTTTAAGTACTTTAACCCGGGTTAAAACTCAATATCATTATATTCACTGTTTTGGTTTAGGTTACACTTTTGACATTTCTTTGCTCGTAGGAGGCAAGGAATAAAAAATGAAATAAAATAAATAGCAACATGCTTTTTTGTTGGTCACGCGTATTCACAGACGGGTGCTGAGATTACAAAAACAACTATGTAAACAAATGGGTTTTGGGGGGATAGACGTACGAAAGATATCCATTCCATCTCTTTTAATCATTCATCTCTGTCTTTCTCCTTTTATTTTACATAAAGTTAAAAGGAAATGAAAATACAACTATTGACACAAACCAAATCAAAAAACAAATATAATCGAATGTGACAAAAAACAAATGCTATTATATGAGAATTTTGACATTACGCAGATTTAAAACGGATTAAAAACGGTTTAAACTGTTTTAAATCCGCATTTAAATCCATCTTTAATCCAGCGGGTTTAATGCATGTTTTTGAGTGAATAATATGGACATTGGTTTAAATTGTCGGGTTTAATAAATGCGGATTAATGGTCGGGTGTAAAATTAGATTAAACTTGCATTACACCCGAAGTGAATAATATGGCCGTTAGTGTTAAAATCGCAGATTGTTAACATTACAATTTGTGGTAGGTACTAAAAATGTTTTAATGAAATTGCCGGGAAAATTTATATTTCGAATGATTTTTTGTTAGATTCCTGAAATTCCCACGATTTTGAGGTGTTTCCCTTTATTACACGGAAGACTTTTGGGCAACGAAAATCACACAAAAAGGGATAAATCCCGTGATATAAAACGCTGCTTTTAGACTTCGTCTACCTATATGAAATCTTTCTTAAAGATGAGTAAAAACGCATAGTGTTCCAAAACTTGGCGTTTCTTTGAGGGCAACACTGGATGCTAGGAGCTGAACGTTTGGATCGAGGAAGTAAGCTTATTTCAAGGACAGGGTAATGATGATCACTACATATTCTTGCAAGTTCATTACTGTCTTATGCATCAGTCAGATTAACTTTTTAGTTCTCGTGAAAACTTTTGTAGATACCTAGGTCGTTTTCCATTGGTTTCACTCGGGGATCCACTCATTCTGTAATCCAATGGAACAAGAAAACTGCTTCTGATTGAATCCACAAGAGTATAGGTGAAATACCAAAAAATAATCTACGGCAGCTGTCAGTTGACTTGTATAAAATACACAAACTACACTGGTGTGAGTGCTTCTTAAGTGGATTCTGACTTCAAATCCAGAAGCGAAATTCTCTCCTCAGAATCACCAGAAGAGTATTTTTTGTGCCAATGGAACGGTTCCAAAAGTCCTTTTTTCGATTCCAGACTCTCCCGGACGCTTCTTTTTGCCCAATGAAAAACGACACTAGTGTTATAGAAGTTTTCTTCTTGGCCTTATTGGCTTTGGGTAAGAGAAAAACCCGTTCAACAATGATCATTGCTAAGCTAATATTTCAATAAACACTCTCTGGGAAAGTCCGCAAGTCGTTCAGTTTAAGCCCACATAGTCCTTTTATGTTTGACGCTATGGGTTCGACCTCCCAAAAGAATATGTTCGAACAAGCTGTGGATTACCTAAAAGAAAACCACGCATTTTGCTTTCGAGATTGATTCATCAATAAGCATCAGCCAATTAACGCCGACAAGTCAAGCAAAACTTGGAAATAAAAGAGCTCACTTTCCATTTTAAAGAAAAATAAATAACACACCAACTTCATCAAGTTAATGGAATACAGAGAACCAGAAAAAAAAAATAACGTCACTGGCAATAAAGTTCAAACGAATTAATTACAGACTCGCCTAAATATAGAAAACCGTTTTCGATATTTCAACTTTCGTCCCCAATTAAGCACCCAGTGCGCCATAAAAAAAAAAAAAAATTGTAAAACAAAGAACAACAAAACCTCCGAATTTTATCAACGTCCAAGTGGAGGGTAGTGACATGACCGGCGATGGAGTCAGTTCAATATTCAGCATGAGTTTCTCCCATGAACGATTTCGATTTCGTTTTTTGTTAAAGAATTATTTAGGCGGTGAGGGATTGCAGAATTTAATATGCGGAAAATTTAAATGGTCCCCGGAAAGTTTCCAATTTGTAAATTCTCCCATCATACGAAGAAGCGGTGTGCTCTTTTTTTTTGTTGGCCTCCATTCGATGGCCTGGCCACTAGCAAGTGAATTGGAGGCTTCATTAGAGTTAACTTTGGGTCCAGGAAATGAACATACCTACACATGAAACAAAATGAATTTGTATATCGATTGGTCTCATCGGTAGTTTTATAATTGCTCGACTTGGGACTTGCAGTGGATAAGTATTTTTAAAGCAATGCGACATGGATAAATTGTTCACACAAATTTATAAGTCATTTGTTTTTGTGGGATTTTATCCAAAAGTAGCTATAAATCGGTAAGCGCGAGGCACAATAAGGCACATTATGTTATGTTAAAGTGGCACTCGTTGAGAGAAGCACTTAGGCCCATTGTGCATACCACTGGTATTTAGGGGTTCCTTTGCTGGTTACTCATGTGAACCATTTACTACCATTGATAAAGCTAAGAATATTAGCAGCGCTGATACAGCTTAGATCGCCAAGATCATTGAGGAAGTAGTTTCCTAGGTACGCCATCCTTAGGTTGGAGAGGACGGGGCAGCTGCAGAGAAGGTGGGTGACGGACTCGTCCTCCTCCTCATCCCTACAGCTTCTGCAAAGGTCATTGTATGGCAGGCCAAGTCTTTGCGCATGTCTGCCCAGAATACAATGACCGGTGAAAATATTAGCAACTATAACGAGATACTATATCTGTTGAGTCGCAGAAGCTCCCTGGATTTTTTGGTATCCAGTGTTATTATTATTATTATTATTATTCTTTATTCATCTACCGAGCTTAACTCTAACAGACTTTAATTAAATATTATAATAATTCAAGATAAATTAATATTGAGTATAGTAACATTATTTATGATATATTAAAGTTCAACGTAGTTAATTTAAATTTAGATCTTTCATCACATAAATCTATTTCAGTGCAAACAGAATTAATTATGTTTATACATTTAGTTATAGGTTCATTAAGACCATAATAATATGAATGTCTAGGTTTCAAAAATAATTTGTTTCTTGTTCGAAGACTTCTTTCTGGTACATATAACTTAAAATTCTGAAGTATATCGGGACATATTAAACGATAAGAAAAAATATCATGAATAAACAACATACAGTGAACACTTCGCCTTTTTTCTAAGGTTTCTAGTCCTATTAAAGCACACCTTGTTAAATAGGGGGGCATTATGTCAAGGTTCCATTTCATTTGCCTTATAACAAATCTTGTGAATGACTTTTGTACTCTTTCTAGCCGTACCATGGAATTTGCATATATAGGACACCAGATTATAGAGCAATATTCAAGGAAAGGACGTACTAGGGACATATAAACAGACTTAAGAGCATATGGGTTCGAAAATTCAGCACATGTGCGCTTAAGAAATCCAAGCATAGAGTTTGCTTTGGCAACAACATAATCAATGTGAAACGAAAAAGCAAGTTTTGTATCAAAAATCACACCAAGGTCTTTAATTTCGGTTTTTCGAGAAAGACTGGTCCCGAAAATTGTATATTCATTAATTATAGGTATTAGCACATGGTGCACAGAAAAAGCATGACATTTATTAATGTTCAAGGTAAGTCGATGAAGGTCACACCATTGAACTATTTTGTTTAAATCATTTTGGAGATTCTCACGAATTTTTAACTCGCATACAAATCTTTAGGTCATCGGCATACATCAAGCAGTTAGCATGTGTAAGCAATGCAGGAATCTCATTAATAAAAATGTTAAAAAGCAATGGGCCTAAGTGGCTTCCTTGGGGAACACCAGATAAGACCTCAATGAGTCTAGAATGAGAAAAACCAATTTTTACATACTGCTTTCTGTTGAAGAGGTAGTTCGAAATCCATTTAAGTAGCATCGAATGAATTCCAAAAGATCTTAATTTATTTATAAGAATACTGTGACACACTGTGTCAAAAGCTTTCTTGAAATCAGTAAAAATGATATCAACTTGATATCCAGACTCCACAGAATCAAAAAGATATTTTGAAAACAGCGTCAAGTTGGTTAGTGTGGATCTACCAGATACAAATCCATGTTGTTGCAAAGATATTTGTTCCTTGATTGTGAAACAAAGTTTTTTGGTAACAATGGACTCGAACAGTTTTGGAATAGCTGAGAGCTTAGATATTCCACGATAATTTTCAACTTTTTTTCTGGATCCAGCTTTGTAAATGGGAGTTATAAACGAATATTTCCATTCATCTAGAAACACACCAGAAGCTAAGGATAAATTAAAGATGAATTTTAAAGGAGAGGACAAGGATTCGTTGCATTGTTTAAGAACATCAAAGGGAATACGATCGGGGCCGGCACTTTGAGAAGAGTTTATAGATTGTATGCCTTCCAAAACGTCTTCAATCGAAAGATTGAGTAACCCTAAACATGCATTACAAGCAGTTATATTATTGTCAAATAACGGACTAGGATTCGTGTGATCAACAAAAACTGATTCAAAAAATTTTGCAAAAAGCTCACAAGTTGAATCAATGCTGCAAGAGACAGAACCTTCAAATTCCATATTTTGCAGAATACCATAAAGTTTTCTTTTACTGTTCAAAAATGTCCAAAAGCCTTTAGGATTTTTTGAAACTTGAGACTCAGTATTCACTACATATTGCCTATACAAAAATTTATTCAAGAATTCATATTCACGACGCAATTGACAAAAGTGTTTCTTGTCCAAATCAGATTTCGACTTTTTAAATAATTTAAATGCTTTATTTTTAGCATTTTTCAGATTATTTAGTCTTTGGTTATGCCAAGGTAATTTAAAGAATTGTCTTTTTCTCATGAGAGGCACAAACAGAGTAAATCCATAGTTTAGTATACTTAAAAATGTATCATAAACTTCTTTGAGATCTAGACCAGAAAGAATACTCAACCAATCTACCGAGTATAAATAATCATTTAAAGCATTATAATTCGCTTTTGAGAAATTATAACTAGTTTCATAAATTTTTGAATTTGAGCTAGAGGCTAAAAGAGAACTACACTGTATGTCTATACATAGAGCTATGTGATGAATAGAATTCGTCATTATAGGACATAAAACTTCTCTGATTGTACAGTTTAAGTAATTATCCACAAATATTAAATCAAGAATTCTGTTTAATGAATTTTGATAATAATTTTTTTGAAAAATACCAAAAGTAAACATAGAATCAATAAACGAGAACTTACATTCCGTTTTCAAATTATATGGAATTAAACATTTATCTTCATTAGAATATGACCATTTGATATCACCTAAATTAAAATCGCCCAAAACGATAAGATGTTGGTGTTCAGTCAGCTGATTAGCGATGAAGTCGATGTTGGCGAGATGACATTCATACATACATAGCGGACTATTTGGGGGTACTTAGCTTGCAATTAAGAAAACTTCCATCAGTCCAGTTGCTCCGCCGCCAAGGTAAACAGAAACGCACAGCTGTTCACTCTTAAGATCATCGTATGGGAGAGTGATTGGATCAGATGGGAGCGTTTCACGCACAGCAATAGACACTCCCCCGCCTCGCAGATGACCACTCTTTTTTGATCGATCACGACGATGAACGGTGTAGTATTTGTCGAAGATTTCAGCATTTGAGAAATTGTCATTCAACCATGTCCCTGTGATGACAATAATATCATACTCATGTAGAGAAACCGCAAGAAAGACATCATTGATTTTTGTTCTCATTCCACCAGCATTTTGATAATAAACAGTGATTACATTTTTTGACGAAGAAAACAATAAAGAGGAACGTGAAGAATCGAAGAAACAACGAGTTTATATGTGCTTGTGCACATTGGGTGCACTCTCGTTTTTTGGAATGAAACGAAATTTTCTTACATGCACGAAAGTATTGATTCCGCTTTTGTGGTTGTGGAGAAGCGAGAGAGATGAAGCCATTTGTTTGCCGATATTACCTCAACTATATGCGGAGTCTTTACCGACTATTTTACGTTGATTTTTTGTGTTCCGTTTCCTATTATTCACTGTGCTCCATTGCATATTCACTGGTTCAGTCAATGCGTTAGAATTAACGTTGGATAAGAGGTCGTTGACATTTAAAGAACTAACCGTGGGTTCTTCACGATCAGTATTAGTGATAGCAGTGTTTTCACTTGGCTGGCACTTGTTTGTTATTATTGTTTTTATGAATGTTTTTTTTGTCTTTTTTAGACATGGGTATTGCCTTTTTTGCTTCAGATAGACTGATTGTAACACAATTTTTTAACGATTGAATTTCGTCATTCAATATTTGAACAGTTTTGGTTAGCTTGGCAACTTTACGCACTAAGCCAAGAACTGGGACACTAGCACAAGCATTACACTTCCATGAAAAATGAATACTTGACTTTTAAAAGTTCAAGGCACTTTCAGACAAAGTTGCACACTTATCATGGAACTTCAAATCGCAAATACCGCCGCATACAATAAAGTCTTTGTTTACGATTTTATCGCACTTAGCACATTTATCGGACATTTTTATTAAAAAAAAATATAGTTAGCTTTGGAGAGCAGAAAAAAAACACGTCTGTACACTTGAGCAGTCAATCACAGTGTTGGCCAAGTAAGCCTGGCAACATCACAATATCCTAGATGTTTCCATCTGTGATTTGCTTTCCTTGTTGCCTCCGCATTAATAATTTGTTTAGCGTATGACAGCGGTTCGTACACGTTGTTCAGACTATCACTATCAACGCCAGAGGAGCCTAATCTTGCCAGTTCGTCAGCTGTACAATTCCCTGGGATGTCACAGTGTCCTGGAACCCAGCAAAGGGTGAGGTTGTACTGTCCAGCTATCTCGTTAAGAGATGCGCGGCAATCTTCCACCGCTTTAGATCTTATTTCGCTGGATACTAAGGATTTGATGGCAGCCTGACTGTCGATGTATATTACAATATCCCTATGTGATATCGCATTAACCGACAACCATGCTGCTGCTTGGCGAATAGCTGTGATTTCGGCTTGGAAGACACTACAGTGTTTTGGAAGGGAGAAGGATAGGCTCAGGGTTAGTTCTTCTGAGAATACCCCTGAGCCAACTCCCTCTAGTGTTTTGGAGCCGTCCGTAAATATTGACAGTGCCCCCTCGTGCGTGAGACCCATAGGGTTCTGTCCGGTATTTCGTTTGTAAAGCCTTTTTTAAAGTCAATCTTCGTAGGCAGATAATCAGTAGTTGTTGGTAAGGGGGTTGTCTGTAGGAGTATGCTGGCATGTCCAGTTGGTTGACCCCTCCAGTGTTTCCCTTCCCTCAGCCTGATTGCCGCATTAGCGGCGTATTCCTTACTGACGATGTCTAGAGGAAGTAAATTAAGCATAACTTGCAGAGCGGCAGTAGGAGATGTCCTCAGTGTGCACCTGTGATGCTAATGCAAGCCAAGCGTTGAGTCTTCTCAAGGGCCTTTAAATTGGAGTTCTTGTCCAGGGCCGGCCACCATACGACAATGCCGTACAGCATAATGGGTCTAACTTCCGCGGTGTAAAGCCAATGCATGATATTGGGTTGGAGGCCCCATCTCGAGCCGACAGACCTTCTACAGGAGTAGAGACCCACCAGGAATTTCCTAGCACGTTCGGCAATGTTCTCCCTCCATAAAAGCTTGCTGTCTAGTATAAGCCCCAAGTATTTGGCACTTTTGACGAACTCGAGTGGAGTGCCGTTCAGATTAGGGGGGGTGATAAGAGGTGTCTTAACCCTTCCAGTGAATAGAACTAGCTCTGTCTTTATCGGATTTACGCTTAGACCGCAACGTTTAGTCCAGGAAACTAGTTTATGTAGAGCGAGTTGCAGGATATCAGAAAGAGTTTGAGGATGCCTTCCTGAAGTGAGTAAGGCGACGTCGTCTGCATAGGCCACGACTTTGCATCCGGAAAGTTCTATCGAAATCAAAAGTTCATTTAGAACAAGATTCCAAAGTAGTGGAGATAGCACTCCCCCTTGAGGGGTACCTCGGTGCACAAGTTTTTCGACAGCGCTGCTGCCGAACGTAGCTGTCACCCTTCTGCAGGTGAGAATGTTGTTCGCCAATGCATATTTGTTCGCCAATGTTTAGCTTGTTTAAGGCTTGAATAATCGAGCGGGTTTCTATGTTATTGAAGGCCCCCTCTATGTCGAGGAAAATAGCCATTGTATATTCCTTGAACGAAAGGGACCTTTCAATCGAGCCGAAGATTGAATGAAGGGCGGTCTCGATGGATTTAACCTTTTGATAGGCATGTTGAGAGCTTGAAATTAGCGTTTGGTCAACAGTGCTTTTGATGTAAGGATCGATGATCCTATCAAGTGTTTTTAGCAGAAAGGAGGACAGACTGATTGGTCTGAAGTCCTTTGGAGCTGTATGTGAGGTCTTGCCTGCTTTGGGAATGAAAACAACTTTGACCATCGTCCAGGATGAAGGGATGCTGCCCAGAGCTATGCATACCCTTCCAGAATCAACATCAGACTGCCTTTGACGATGTCGAAGGCGTTCTGTAGTTGCGCCGGGAAGATGCCATCAGGTCCTGGAGACTTATGCGGTTCAAAACTATTTATTGCCCACTTCAGCTTTTCCTCGCAAAGTGATTGCAATCGGAGGGGTGCCTACAAGGGCGTCCCTGCTGAAGTCAGGATTACCATTGACAGGCGTGCAGCCAGGAAAGTGAGCCTCCATGAGTAGATTCAGTGATTGTTCTTCTGATTCTGCCCATTGGCCACTGGGGTCTTTAAGTACACACAGGGCACATAGGATCTGTTCACTAGCTGGAAGTGTGCATGTACATGTGTAATGAGCTTTTAACTCAGCCTGCTTAGTCCATTTATTCTGAGCCCATAGAGCGCACTGCATGCTCTGAACGAAAAAAGAAACACAAATTAGAGCTCAGATGTGCCTGAGCTAAAAAGGAAACGAGAAAACGAGAAGACTCGCCTGATTGCTAAGTTGACACTTCGTATAGTGACGTTGGGGGCCAATCTGGAAGGTACATCTAGTTCAGACCAATATAGTCTAGGTTAGGTTATAGGTTAGGTTGAAGTGGCTGTCGGCAAGCACACTTACACACTTAGACCATTATAAGGTCCCTTGTGATACCACATGAATCTAAAGTTCAATTCTTCCGACTCGTTGAACCAATTGGAGCTTTTGATGAAGCGAAGGAGATTACGAATGCCTATGTTTTTCAAATCGTTCAGATCATTATAGTAGAACGCTCCCAAGAGGAGTTTTCATCTTTGTGAGAGAGCCGGACAGGTGCAGAAGAGATGGAGTATGGTTTCTTCCTCCTCCTCGTCAAGACAGCTTCTGCAAAAATCGTTTGAAAATACGTCAAGCATTGTTGCATGCCTGCACCTAGCAGAGGTGAATATTGAACTGTTCTGCAGTGCTGCCAGGCCGCTTTAACCACTCGGAGTCAAAAAACTAAACAAAAAGCGCTAAAACGCGCTAGATTTTTGTTTTCATAGAAAACTAAGAGCTGAACTAAGCGCTAGATATGAAATTCATATAAGGATAGTACAACCACAACATATTACGGGTTTTATTGTTCATTACTTTCACAAGCCATCAAGTATTTATTTAATTATACAACATAATTAAAAAATCTGATTTTTCTATCATCGTGTAACAAATATTTATAGGTTTCTCCAAAACGCATAGAAGTTGAGAACTCTCGCACGTGGATGTTATATTACCTACATAGTAGTAAAATTTAATTTTTTTAATTATTATTATTTCTTTTGACACTTCATTTGTTAAGATTGATTGAGTGTGAGAACCACAAAAGGGATATTTACTACAAACATAGTAGAGTGGACTGGCAAATAAAAAGCGCTAGAAATTCCGCTAGGTGCTAAAACTTTTTAAAGCGCGCTAAACATACTAAAAAAACCCAAAAAAGCGCCAGATATAGCGCCGAAAGCGCTAAAATGGCAGCCCTTCTGCCATCTCTTTGAGAGACGAGCGACATTTTTTTTTTGGGCTGTTATGGAATTTGTAGAGACTGATTCCAGGCACTTGATAGCAGCTTGACTTTCTGAGAAGATACGGATATCTTTAGCAGACATCACGTTTTCTTTCAGCCAAGATAAGACTTCTTTTATCGCCATTATTTCCGCCTGAAAAACGCTACAGTGATCAGGAAGACGTAAGGAGAGACTAAGATTTAGTCTGTCGGAGAAAACACCACCACCAACACCGTCCACAGTCTTCGAACCTTCTGTGAAGAAGTGGATCGATTCATCATCCAGGAATGATCCCTCCTCCCAGAATGATCTAGTGGGAATGGAGACCTGGAAATTCTTATCGAACTGTAGTTCTGGTGTGGTGTAGTCGATGTTTCCTGGAAGGTTCTTAAAATCTTTCATGGTAGCGGCATGACCAGTTGTTCTACTGGTCCATTGTGAGGTAGCTCTGAGGCGTACGGCTGCAGAAGCTGCCGTTTGCTTGCTGAATATGTCAATGGGTGCCAGATGAAACAGGATGTCAAGTGCAGCAGAGGGGGTAGTACGAATAAGAGCACCGCTAATGCACAAGCAAGCCGTTCTTTGGACTTTGCTTAGCTTATCGCGATTTATCGCTTTGTCCAAAGCGGTCCACCAGACAACCACACCGTACGTGAGTATCGGTCTTATGACGGAGACGTATAGCCAGTGAGTGATACGAGGCTGTCATTTTAAACTCCATTTGTTTCCTATGGGCTTTTTGCAAGAGAAAAGTGCCACAGTGGCTTTTTTTTAACTCTTTCTTGGATGTTAGGCTTCCAGGTTAACTTTCTATCACAAATGAGGCCCAAGTACTTAGCTTCATTTGAGAATGTTAACCTAGTGCCATTTATAGATGGAGTGGAGGGTCAGCTCGCCACGTTCAGAGCTGCCAGTGCACCAGCGATCGCAGATGAGTCGACGTGGTTGAAAGCAAACATTGTATACTCCTTATGGCGGAAGGAATCTTCTATAGAGTGCGTTAGCGTGTGTAGAGCCGTTTCTACTGATTTTCCCTTAGAATAGGCATGTTGCGCCGTTGACAGAAGTTTTTTGTCAATGCTTTTGCGTAAATGGATTTTATTCAGTCGTTCTAAAGTTTTTAGAAGAAATGATGAAAGACTAGTACGTCTGAGATCTTTAGGACTTACATACTTAATGGGTATGAAAACCACTTTCACCTCTCTCCATAGCAATGGGATGTACACTAGTTCCAAACAGCACCTTAGGATTACCATTAGCACTGGCAAGATGATATCCGAGGTGTTTTGTAGCTCGGCTATGTCGGCAGTTTCTCTTGAGTTAATACTTAGTTTATGAGTTTTGTGAAAATAAAGGAGCTAAATATCGACACACTTATCACGATTTTTTGTTCAAAGAATTGCTATATGTGTGCTCTACAATATTTCTTAATATAGCATAAGCTTTCGATAAAGTCTGGCATAAGGCACTGATCCATAAATTACAAAGGCAACTGCCCAAGCAGTATTCGACCATTCTGGAGTCATTTATAACAGATCGATTCTTCAGAATTAAACAAGAGACAGAGTACTCAACATTAAGAGGAATTAAAGCCGGTGTACCACAAGGTAGTGTGCTAGGGCCAGTGTTATACCTTCTGTTTACTAACGATCTACCTGAAAGTGCAGAAACTACAATAGCAACTTTTGCAGATGACACTCCTGTGCTTGCAGTTGTAGCAACAAAAAAGCTCCAAATGGCAATAAACGGTATTTCAGAATGGACTAAAAGGTGGCAGATTAGATTGAATGACCTAAAGTCAGTCCATAATAATTTCACATATAAAAACGTACCACATATTCCAGTATACATTAATACCAATGTATCAGATTTTACGTGGCGAATGGAACATGCAACGAAATGAATCTGCTTTTGTAAATGGATTAGTGCGTTATTTGACAACAATATCAGCTGTTCAAATTGCATTTGTTTTTGCAGAAATCACAAATGGATATCGACTTGAAAAATGTTTCCCCTATTGCACCTACAAATGAAGTATTTTTGGTGATTCGTAGTCTTCAGATGACGAGGAAAACTATGAAGATAATAATTCCTCCTAAATTATATCCATGGCTATTTAATGTATTTCGTTATTTTGGTTTTCACGAAACTACCCCCATTTGTCTTCAAAGCAAAACAAAGATTGATTTTTGGTCCCAATGGAACATGAAAATTGATTTAGGTCAAAAAAAGATTGATTTTTTGTCCCAATGGAAAACCACAAAAGAAACAACCAAAAAGTTATTCGTTGACACTAGCTATAAATTCGACGGTATTATTATTATTATTATTAAGTAATAGGCCCTGTACACTGCGACCAGAAGAGATCTATTGTGTTGGCCTCTAGTATTTAACCCAGGGAGCTATTGAGGCTCTTTATAAACCTCAGTACCCTTATTGGTTCCATGTTTCCTATATCTGCAGGGCTCAAGATCGCCCTTTGCATATGGAAAGCTCTGCTCCTTGCCACAGCAGGGCATTCGCAGAGTATGTGTTCCGTTGTCTCCTCTTCTTCTCCGCAGAGTCGACAGGAGTCATCGTCGGATAGTCCCATTTTTTTGAGATGGTATCTTAGTGGCCAGTGACCGGTAAGATAACCCGTTAGGATCCTTAGATCTTCTTTGCTTAGCTCGAGTAACTTTTTTGCTTTACTACGAGCTGGGTTAATGAATCTTTTTGCCTGCCTCTGTCCCTTGGATTCCGTCCAGTATTTGGCAAGGAGTTCATCTTCCCATTTCCTGAATTTTGAGTATACGTAACTCAGTGGTACCCCGAAGTAGGGTTCAGGACCGGTGAGCAGGCGTGATGCGCCTCTTCTCGCCAGGCAATCTGCTCTTTCATTGCCCACAAATCCCTCGTGACCCGGTATCCAGGCAACGGTGACTGTGTTGTCCTTGGCCAGATCTTCGAGGAGGTTTAAACATTCCCAAACTAGTTTTGATCTGATGGAGTACGATCTCAGTGCCTTAAGAGCAGCCTGACTATCTGAGAGAATGTATATGCGGGCACCTTTTATACGTCTTCGTAGGCATTCTCGGACACATATCTCTATGGCGTGAACCTCCGCTTGAAAGATGTCCGGTGATTTTCCCAGTGCTATAGCTTTATGGAACCTGGGCCCATAGACCCCAGCACCGGTGGCATCATCTTCCATCTTTGAACCGTCGGTGTACCAGATTTGTGATCCTGGTGGTATTACGAATTGGTTGGTTCTCCAGGTATTCCTGTCAGATATGACTATCTTAAATTTTCTGGAGAAGCGTAGCCGTTTAAGCATGGTGTCAGATACCTTGATCACAGGATCATCTTGCAGCATTTGTAGTACCCGAAGGTGTCCTGTGAGGTTTCCTGCTTTAAGATTTGATATATCGGGCAGCCTTAGGGCACTAAGACCTGCTTCCTTCTTTACAGAAATATGTAGAGGCAACAGGCTGAGCATTGCCCCTATGGCTGCAGTTGGACAAGTTTTCATTGCCCCCGTTATACCAACACATGCTAAGCGATATATTTTGTTTAGTTTTTGTTGGGCCGTTGTTTGTTCGGTTTTTGGCCACCATGATATCGCTGCATAGGTGATCATTGGTTTGATGATCGTGTTGTACGACCAATAGATCATTTTTGGTTTTAAGCCCCAGGTTTTGCCGTAAAGACGCTGGCACATATAAATTGCCTTTGTCGCCTTCTTTGTGACTTGATCAAGGTGTGAATTCCAGGTGAGGGTCTTGTCTAGGATTACTCCTAGATATTTTACCTCTCCTGATACGTCGATGATTGCGTTATTCAGCTTGATCGGTTTTAGTTCTAGTTTTCTCTTTCTTGAGAATGGTATCAGGACTGTTTTTGAGGGATTTATGGTCAATCCTTTGTTCTGACACCATCTGTAGGTTAAGTTTAGGGCCCTTTGCATGATTTCCGATATTGTGGAGTCATGCTTGCCCATAACAGTGATTACTACATCATCTGCATAACCTTGTATTGTATACCCCGATTGTGTGAGGTGATCTAGGAGTTCATCTATGACTAGTGTCCAGAGGAGAGGAGATAGTACTCCTCCTTGAGGACAGCCCCTAGTGGCTTTGACAGTCTTTTGTGAACCTCCGTATGTCAGACTAATGATTCTGCTTTCTAGCATATTCAGAACCCATTTTATGATTAGTGGGGCAATGCCTTTCCTTATCATAGCAGATTCAGAAGAGACGTTAAGTCTGCTTCTAAAAACGCACTTTCCGGGTTGTATCAAAACAACCGTCCAGTCTGCACCAAGCACTGCAACTACAGCAGCAACAGTTCCAGCTGGTATAATAACCGAGGAAAAACTTAACTGGGCGATTGAAACTTTCTCCCCTTTTAAGTCTCCTGGGCTGGACGGGATTTTTCCAATCATGCTCCAGAAAGCCAGGTCAATTGTTATACCAGCTCTGACGAGACTCTTCACGCGCTGCCTCGAATGTGGTCACATTCCCAGGGCATGGCGTGAAGTTAAGGTTGTCTTCATTCCGAAGGCAGGAAAGTCCAGCCATACGACTGCTAAGGATTTCAGGCCCATAAGTTTAACCTCATTCATCCTGAAAACCTTGGAAAAGCTTTTGAACGTTTTTATCCGCAGTCGACTTGACAATAACGCGATCTCAACGGCTCAGCATGCCTACATCAAAGGTAAAGGAGTTGAGACTGCGTTGAATGAGGTCACTCGCATCATAGAAAAATCCCTAAAGGACAAAGAATACACACTAGCCGCGTTCCTCGACATTGAAGGAGCATTCAATAATGTTAAGACGTGTGCTGTGAAGAGAGCACTACTCAATAACAATGTAGACCAAACGCTTACCAATGTGATTGAGAGTTTGCTCAATGAAAGAAATATTAACGCAGAATTAGGTGGCATTGAACTTAGAGTGACAGCCTCAAGAGGTACACCACAAGGAGGAGTCATTTCCCCCCTACTCTGGGTCCTTGTCATAAATGAAATATTACTAAAGTTCGAAAACAGAGGGGTCAAAGTTACTGCGTATGCAGACGATGTAGTGATACTTGCTACAGGCAAATTCCTACCGACCATAAGCGAACTACTAGAAAACGCATTACGAACACTTAGTTTGTGGGCAAACCAATGCGGTCTTGGAATCAATCCACAGAAGACTGAACTAGTCTTGTTCAGTAACAAAAGGGTGACTCCAAACTTCGATCCTCCAACTATTGAGGGTATACCCCTTAGGGTTGCTGAGAGTGCCAAATATCTAGGTATAATCTTAGATAGGAAGCTCAATTGGAAACCAAACGTCAATGAAAGAGTAAAAAAAGCCGCAAATGCTTTTTACGCATGCAACCGAATCTTCGGCAAAAGGTGGGGACCAAACCCCAAAATAATTCTGTGGATGTATACGGCTGTTGTGCGTCCAATACTCACATACGGTAGCTTAGTCTGGTGGCAAGCCACAAACAAAGCTTCGAATCTTAAATTAATGACCAAAATACAAAGACTAGCATGTATAGGTACAACCGGCGCAATAAGGACAACACCTACTGCTGGAATGGAGGCTATCCTCAACTTGTTACCTCTAGATCTATACATGCAAGAATCTGCAGCCAAAAGTGCCCTCAGGATCAGCCAAACAAAAAGCTGGAAACCCTACACAACGGGACACACACAGATTCTGAATAAATATGTGGGAGATGCGGTCACTTCTGACTACTTGTCTCCCCTTCTTGACTTTGACATACCATTCTCCTGCTATTTCCCTAGCAGGGAGGAATGGAACACAGATGAACCCACAAAAGGAAAATCGATATCCATCTACACAGATGGCTCTAAGATGGACCGTGGAACAGGTGCTGGAATCTTCTCTGAAGAGTTAAATATACACCAGTCAATCAGACTACCTGATTACAGTAGTGTCTTTCAGGCGGAGGTTCTGGCAATCGCTGAAGCTGCCCATATGGTGTCAATGTTATCAATACCAAACAATGATATTACCATATTCATTGACAGCCAGGCGGCCATAAAAGCAGTATCTGCTATCGAAATAAAATCAAAGCTAATTCACCGCTGCCGTGAAGAGCTTAAGGTTCTCTGCTCGCAGCACACCACGCGTCTCTGCTGGGTCCCTGGACACAGTGACAAAACCGGCAATGAGATGGCTGATGAATTGGCAAGAAATGGTTCTGCTATGGACCAAGATCGGGCGATTAATTCAATCAAACCACCACTCTGTAATCTCAGAGAGAGGGTGGAAAATAAAACCCGGATGAAAGCCAACAACAGGTGGAAAGAACTAACTACCTGCGAAATAGCACGGAAGTTATGGCCGGAATACAATCCAAGTCGGACTATCAAGCTCTTGCGATTTGATAGAACGTCGATGTATAAACTGGTAGGAGCCCTAACGGGTTACAACTTCCTAAGATACCACACAATGAAACTTAAACTCAAGAATGACGATATATGCAGGGGTTGCGGCGACGAGGAGGTACACGAGGACACACCTCACTTCCTCTGTCAATGCCCAAGTCTCTGTCACTTGAGGAATAGGACACTTGGAAGATACTACTTCCATGATTTACATGAACTTTCAGATATATCTTTATCTAATCTTTACAGGTTCATAAACACATCAGGATGGCTGGACAAGGTCGAGTAACCAAGAAGGAAACACTATAGCCAACAACACCGGCTAACCCCCCAATAAGGGCATCACAATGGGTCCACATGGACCTAAGTGGGGTGCGTCAGAACCCGTTCTGACGCACCCACCCATAAACCTAACCTATCATAGCTTTCTTTATGGCATCGAAGGAGGTATTGTCAAACGCTCCCTGGATGTCAATGAAGGCACAGAGAGCCGTTTCCTTTACTGCGAGAGCCTTTTCTATCGTCGTTGTGAGGCTATGTATGGCAGTTTCGGTAGACTTGCCAGCTTGATATGCGAACTGGCTGGCATGAAGTGGGTTACCTTTAAGGAACTGATCCCTTATATATTGATCTTGGACTTTCTCCATGGTTTTTAGGAGGAAGGAGCTAAGGCTGATGGGGCGATATGATTTCGCTAGTTGTTCCGATTTCCCACCTGCCTTTGGTATGAAGACCACCTTGACCTTAGTCCAGCTCAATGGTATATGGCTTAGAGATAGACTGGATCTGAAGACTCTAATTAGTTGGGGAACCAATAGATCCATACCCTGTTGTAGTAGGCAGGGGTAGATACCATCAGTTCCTGGTGATTTGAAAGGCTTAAAGGACGAGATCGCCCATTTAACCCTGTCTCGCTGAAATATTTTCCCGGATAGACTGTAATCCCATTTTGATACCGTGAGATCCTGGTGCCTCATCGGTACGATTGGATTTTCTATGCAGATGCATTCCGGGAAATGTGTATCCAGAAGAAGTTGACAGGTTTCTTCAGGAGTATCTGTAAATTCGCCATTGTGCTTTTTCAGAGAGCAGATACCGTTTGAGTGATCGCGAGCAAGGACTTTTTGGAGTCGTGTAGCTGCAGGGAGATTTTCGATGCTCTCACAGTGTTTCCTCCAAGTCACTCTTTTGGATTTTCTCAATTCTGTGTTGTATTCAGTAAGAGCTGTTCTGTATTGGCACCAATTGCCATTGTTCTTAGCTCTATTGAAAAGCTTTCTTGCTGTGCTCCTAAGGGCATCAAGTCTTTTATTCCACCATGGGACATCTCTTCGTGTTTTCCTGTTTTTGAGGGCACAACTGCTTTCGTAGGCGAAGAGTATGTCTTTTTGGAGTTGTTCGGATTCAGCTTCCAACTCCGGAACGGTCCATAGTGGAACTAAAGAACGATTTATTTCTGACTCAAGGACTAACTTATAGTTGTCCCAATCAGAGGATTTTGGGTTCCTGTAAACTGTGTTTCTTACGGAATAAGCTTCCAGGTCGAATCTGATGTGATTGTGATCCGACATGGATGCTTCTCCGGAAACATGCCAGTTTGTGATGATATTATAGATAAATGGACTTGCCAAAGTGAGATCAAGAACCTCTTGCCTAATCACATTTATGAAGGTTGGTTCTACACCTCTATTTACCACCACCAAATTATTAGCACAAATATATTCAAAAAGTGACTCACCTCTTTTGTTTATGTTGGTGCTCCCCCACACCGTGTGGTGGGCATTGGCGTCACAGCTGAGGATCCACTGTAGTCTCCTTTCTTTGCAATACCTTATCAAAGCCGCTACTTCTGGAGTTGGTGCTTCAGAAGTGTCTCCGGGGAGGTAGGCAGAGGCGATGACGACCTTCAACTCTCCTCCCTTTTGACCGGCTTTAGGTATTGCAATGAGTGCCGCCACCAGATCTCCCTGAATAAATTCTGAAATGGGAAAAGTTGTTTTAATTAAGTTTTTATTTATCATTAAAGCTGCCCTTGGTCGGACATGCTGTTTATCGTAAATTAACTTACAAGTTTCCTCGTTTGGGAGCCCTTTTATGGCTCCTGATAAGGTCCATGGTTCCTGAATCATGGCTAGATCCAGGTCTTCTTTGATAAACCTCCTGCTTAGGACACTAGAAGCTGCCTTAGCATGGTGGAGATTTATTTGAAGGCACTTGAGTTGCCTTCTGGTGTTATTTGCGGATGGACGTCGCATATTTATTTTCTTTGGTGGCTCCTCTGTGCCACCTTTTTGCCCCTACTGCTATTTAATAAGGCCGCCTCTTCAGGGTCTCGCCTCTCGTATTTGCGGGGTTTGCCATAGACACGTTGCCTGTGGTTTTCCCGGCTTGCAGTGGTGCCAGAGCTTGTTTTTGGCGCCTTAGATATAGGGCGTCTATACGAGCAGCTAGGGGTATCGTCCGTTGTGGCCTTCGGTGTAATAGCCACATTCTTTTGAGAGCAATTAGCAGATGTTTTTGCTTTGGGGACTTGGGTAATCCCTGCGCTTGTTCCTGCCGTCTCCTTCTTGTCAGCCTTTGGTCTCGGGATGTCCTAATTTCTCGGCCGAAGGTATACATCGCCGAAACCGTAGCTAATGTTGCCTCTTAGGTCATTGAGGGTATTTGCTGACATTGGGTCTAGAGCCAAGGTGAGTTCCGTCATTTGGGGCCTTTGCACCCGGTTGAGTACTCTCCAATCGTCCACTCTTAGACCATTGTTTTGACCTTTTACGAGGCCCAGTATTTTACTGGTTGGGGTTTCCTCCCCAGGGAAGTAGCCGACAAAGATTTGTGGCCGAGGAACTTCTTCCTCGCTCACAGCTTTGAGTTTGGCATCCTTCCATGGTACCAATGTTGGTATTATTTTCTCCAGCCAGTCGCTCGTCATTTGGTCTTTGCACGTAAAAGCAAGCCAACCAGGTTTGAAGGTGCAACCACGGAACTGGGGTTTGGTATCATTGTCCTGTTTATTGACTATACTGTCCAGGACACTGTTTTGCACCAACTTTAGTTGGTCTGTGGACCATAGTGTGGCAGGGTAGTCGATCGGTATTACCCCAATCTTTTTGCAGCCAACAACGTCCCGGAAGGTTGGTGCCTGCTGAGGTGATAAGTGTGCAGCCTCAGTAGCCTTTCGTTTTGGCGTGTTGCTCGTTGGGGTTAAACTGTCATCTCTAGGTCTCTTGTTGCGGATGTCCTTGCATTTGACAGGTTCTAAGGCCATTGAACGTGCCTCTTCAATTTGATACCCCGCGTCTAGAAGTTTCTTCAGGCGTTTACGTCCAGCACCTGAAAGCTTGACTTTGCCAGCATCATTCGGCTTGACTGACCCAGATGGTTTGTCGATAGCTTTTGACGATTTCGGGGATGCGAGTAGAGCAGCTTCCTCTTCCGCCGATATAACATCCATGGGAGTAGCGACGACCGAGTCCTCACTAATCAACATGGTGTCATAGTGTTCAGTTTCTGCAGCAGGACCAAGTGCCCTAGCTGTAGAAACTGGGAGGTCCAAAGAGACCTCTGGTTGCAGTTTGAAAGGTGTGCATTCCTTGTTGTTTTCAGTGTTATTTTTGTTTGTTTCCATTTATTTTTTTTTAGAAATTGCGAGAAGAATTCATCACCCGAGGCAGAGCTCCATACCTCGGGAGGGCTAATTTAAACCGGAGGTCGCCTGTTATCCGGAGTTCACCGTAGTAAGACACACTTACGTAGTGCCATTCATCCCATAGGCACGGTTGTTAGACACCCGGGATTACGGGTTTTTATCGAGTTTCCGCTCTAGATCCGTCATATTCAGTCGAAAGCAGTGGCACCTCTTGCAGGTTGTGGCTCTGCACCACGTATGACGATCTTGGGAACACTGTTCCCCCGGTATCCTTTTTGGTCAAAGCATGATTGGCTCAAGGTGAGAGGTTGTAGCCTCTCCCCCTCGGTTCAGACAGCTTTCCCATTATGAAACACCTCACCACCAAATTCGACGGTAAGTAACATTTAAATATAAAGAGAGACACAAAAAATCCGTGATGCCGAAAAATCCAAAAATGCAAAAATATGTCAGATTTGGAAGCCGTTTTTCCGTATATAAAAAAACTGATGATATTTCGAAATTAAAATGTGAAACGTGCGGTACCATTTTAACTATTGGGAAAAGCGGTAGGTACGTAGAACATATTTTCATTTCAAGTTTGTATTCCATAAGACCAATGTGTTGGCTGTGCTTATTCAATTATATTTTGCTTCGAATATTTCTTAGATGTGAAATGGGAAATCGAGCGTCACATCGAGAGAGACAAGCACAAGAAATTGGTCAAAGCAGCTGATTCAAGTAAAAGTGAAAAATCATTCTTCACTTCTTTGACTGATAAATCTCAACTCAAAGTGGCAGCTTGTGAAGGTGTTTGGGCCTATCGCACCGTGAAAGAAAATTATAGCTTCCGTTCTTCGGATTGTGGAACAAAATTTTTTCGTGAATGCTTTGAAATGCTTTTATTTACACGTTTGCGTACGAAGTTTTAGTTAGTTAGTTTTTTTAGACTATTTTTTATTTCATAAAATATATAAACTCAAACAGAAAATGGCACTGCAACAGCTCAAAAAAAGACCTAACTGAAACTAGATTCGTTTCTCTGATGACTGATGCTTCAAACCATGGCAACACAAAGACATTACCGGTATTGGTGCACTATTTTTTGGCGACTAAGGGCGTTCGTATTCGCGTATTGACTTTCACAGCGATACCAGGTGAAACTTCGCAAACAATAACAGATGAGGTCAAAAAAGCATACAAAAAGTTTGGTATCGGAAAAAAAATCGTTGGCTTTTGTGGAGACAATGCGAGAGGAAAGTTTTCTATAAATTAAAAGCAGAAATACCGGAGTTGATTGGTATTGGTTGCGCGGCACATATTGTCCACAATACGCTCAAACATGCTTGCGACGAGATGCCATTTGATGTCGAATACATTGTGGTGAAAATTTACTCCCACTTTTATATCTACACAGTGAGAACTGAAAAACTTAAAGATTTCTGCGAATCGGTGAATGAAGAGTAGTACATGAAACTTCTTGGATACGCAAAAACTCGCTTTTTAGCTTTAGGTCCAGCGACAGAGCGAATTTTAGCAATGTTTGATGCAATCCAAGCATATTTTTTACAGCTCGAAAAATGCCCGGAAAAAATTAAGACATTTTTCGAAGATCCATTAGCAAAAGCGTTACTATGTTCGTAAGCGATCAAGGAAGTTGTTTTGAAAATCGAAAGCGACGACGTATCAGCGGTCGAAGTAAGCGGTGCACTTGACGATTTTAGTGAAAAAATGGTAAATCGGAAGGAACAGTCATTTCTGCCAGCAAGAATTCGTTCTGAAATTAACAACTGTAACTAATTTGCGCGAGTGCGGTGAGAGCGCAGAAGACCGGATCGAAAGAGTTGGACCTTGGAAAGATCGCCGGAAACTTTTATGGTAAAAATCCAATTTTTTAATAACAAAAATTGTTTTCTTTTTTAAGTGATTTATATGTACAAATGGAAGAAGTATTTTGATGTCGTAAAATGTACATTGTTATATAATTGCTCTGAATGGAGAGATATCGAAGGAGCAATGAGCGAATTGGCTGAAAAGGGATATTTCAACATTGACAAAAGTAATGAGCTTTTTGATCAAACTAATTACGTACGAACGTAGATATGTCACCAATGAAAAAAAACTTCAGAACAAAGAATATCCCACATAACGAGATTAAGACACTTATTTCATACATTTTCTGTCTTCCTGGAACATAAGTCACGTTTGAACGAATTTTGTCTCTAATGAATAAAATTTGGTCACGATAGAAAACTCATCTGGAAGTTGGAACTATCGAATCTGTTCTCTACGTGAAATATAATATCGACAGCAGTTGTACCGATTTTAATAAAACACTAAAATCTCATCCAGACATTCTCCGACAAATATCTTCTGTGCAGAAATATGAGCGTTTGCCGATTCCGCAGTTGCCAGCCGATGAAGATTCCGTTTCCGATTCATCGAATATGGCTGCAATGGACTCCGGTTCCGATTCCGTGGAACAATAAAAGAATCCAATTTTTAAATCATTAATTAATTTTTAAAGAATTATAGGTACGTGAAACAAAAACAAAAAAAAAAACAGTTTTCTATTTTGCACGAAATTTTTCAGGTCAGTATCTACTTTTGGGAAACCCGCCAAACCCGTCGAAACACGTCCGCATTTAGTTTGAAAAAACCGCCGCTTATTGACAAAAAATAAATGGTCACGTTAGGCATGACAGTAGACGGTAGACGCTAAACTGCGTTGGAAAGCGCACGTAAAGAAAAAAAAAAAAAATGAGTTGAACATGCGATACAGTAAAAAGTATTGGCTTATTGGGAGATATACTCATCCTTGTCCAACTACAATAAGTTATTGCTATACAAGCAAGTTCTAAAACCAGTATGGACCTACGGGCTCCAATTGTGGGCATGTACATGCCAGTGATGCCAGACTTTAGAAGCAGGTTATCCCACTGCCATACCCACAAAATCCCTTTTATCCCTCGCCAAAATTTAAAAAATCACACATTTATCACACGAAGTATTAAATTAAAACATAAGCATGTATTTCATTAAATTTAGGTTTTTTTATTATTATGAAGTTACTATAATCGTGTTTATTTTGAGCTTCGATCTCAGCAAAGTAAAGTAAAGTAGGATTTTCAGCACGCAATTTTTGCATACCAATAATTCAAATAATTCATAAGATTTTAACGGCGGATACTTCTTATGGATTTTTTCAAATTATTTAAAATTAAATTGCCGATTAGTCGAACGACTATAGGTGCAATCCCATTAGGGATGACGAAAGTCAGTCCCTCCCGGTAGGTTTTTTAGAGGTTGTTCGAGTGCCTCACTATTGCAGAAGCATGTCTTTCGATGGTTTTTCCTTCCAGCGAACCCCCATACAAAAAAAAAAAAAAAAAAAAAAAAAGAATTGCTATATGGAAATCAAATCGTTGTCTGTCCCATAGAACCAAAAGAAGTTGACTGAGCTGACCACGTAAGTGTGAGTAACATCACTTGTTTTGATTCAGTGAAATAAAATTAGACAACCATCTAAACAAGACCTTCACTACCAAGGTATTCAAAAAACGAAATTCTCAAGTAAACACAGGGTAGGTATGTTTGGTACTCGCATCATATCAATTTAATTATTTCCGCATTATTCGGCCAATACCCCTATCGAAGTGGTCTCAGTCTTTGGCAAACTATTGGTTTCGTATACGACTCAAGCGGATGTGTACGTTTCTGTATGAATGTCAATACGGAAAACCAAAATCTAATTAAAATCAAATCTCTTCATTTCCTTTTCACCAGGCATACAAGGGAAAGTGTAGGCAACTATATAAAATAAATTATAAAATTTCTTATTTGCGAAACTGGAATGAGAAGATTATCTACCGGGTTGTGCGTAAACTAATAATAATTTCATATCCAAAGTTTACACATTCACAGACTGTGAACAGGTAAACATCAAACCTATATCTGTGCGGATCTGTGCAATTGAATACAGTTGTCACTCGGTAGTGTGCAGGCAGTGCATATGGTATTTCACTCTCTTGGCAAATAGAGAGCGAGAATCCTTTCGTTACATCCGCTCTAGGGAATCCAAATACGCAAAGCCTTGTGGCGCTTCCCCAGGCATTATGTTCGACATCAGCAAATACCCGCATCCTGATTAGATGGATTAAATGCATTGCTGGCTAGCCAATAAAATTCTATGCTAGGTGTGTTCGTATCATGCACCATGGGCCGTATTTACTGTGTGTCAACATGTTCGCTTGCAGCAGCAGCAGCAGCAGCAGCAGTAGCATCAGCAGGACCATCATCACCAATAGAGCAGGTGTTTGCGAATCGGGTTGGCATAACAATTTCCAGATCGAAACACTATAACTCTGTGCAGAGATTTACCCGACTCGATTGATGGTACAGCGTCTAGGATACAAATGATGCGATAAAGCATCCTCTATCCTCCTCATGGGGCTCCTAATTTTAACTCGCTTTTTGCACAAACTTATAACTACAGCTAAACCTATAAAGTATGTACCTACAGCGATTTCGCAAATAAGATGCATTGTTCTACTATCTTGCGCCGACAAGGCGGTTGGGGGCGGCGGCAGTAGCATCAGCAGGGATATGGAATTGAATTTTTTTCTCAAGCGAATGTGTGTGGATAAATGTTTTGTGCAGTGTTGTGTTGCTTTGCTATTCCTTGGAGGATGTAAGTAGAAAACCTCTGGAGTGTTGTGGTGCTCAACCGGATGGAAAACGGAAAATAAATTCATCTGCCAATCATTATTTCACTTTATTCCAGTTTTCCTTTCTCGCGCGGTGGAATAAGATTTCAATTTTTCACTTTCGGTTGCGTTTGAAATATGTTGGAAAGGATTTCGCTGTTTTACTCCCTTTCTGCTTATGTGATTTTGATGATTTGCTTATTTATTCATGTATTTCCTTTTTTCCACTATAGGATAAATGAGACTCTTCGAGGTGGAAAATGTTGCATGTGCTATACCTTTTACACGCCCGGTTTGGGTTCTTATCACTTTGATATTAAGGTGGCAGTTGAAAACATTATAGACGACGTGGAACCACCTGACAGGTGGATATTGGGCTCGTTATACTCCTTGAGCAAGAAAATTCACAGAGAATGCTTTTTTTAGTTCTAGGTATTGTGTCAGAATTGGCACTACACTAATCGGTACGTATCAGTTGGATTATTTTTATTATATAAAAAAGGCAAACAAACTTGAAGCCTAGACTCATAACTCATAAGTCATAAGACATTTCTGCATTTCTTAAAGTTCGATAGTTTGACTCACTACATGCCAACAATAAGAACATGCTTACGAATGATACACTGCGCTAACTCGCCAAGCGCCCTGTTCGATCAGATACGAATAACGAGAGCTTAACTCAGTACGCCTGTCTCACTTGACGAGCTGCATTGTGCAGACCTACTCTAAACTGTTATACCTATGAGCAGGAGGGATTTCCCTGCTGAACAAAGCTAGATCGAGTTGATGGGTAGATTACATTTAGGCTAACACGAACAAACATTTAATCACCGTTTAGGACAAAACGTCACTCTTGGAAGTAGAAACTTTTATAAGTAGTTAAGGAGTTTTAAGATTTATGAGTATTAACATGAACTTCATGAATGACAGTTTATTTTGAATAAGCTACCGTTTGGCAAAATAAATATGTTCAAATTTCCTGAAATGAAAGACGAAATCGACTTTACCTGACAGTCAAAATATTTCGACCCAAATTTGGATATTATTTCCAAAAAAAAAACCAACCAAACGACTTTGTCGAAGAAACCCGTCGGTCGCCTTGTAATGGAAATAAGAAGATTAACCTCTTTTTACCCGACTGGACACAGAGAGGGTTATTAATCATTTAAGGCCCATTTTATTCACTCGAAGTTGAACACAACTCGGGGAGTTTTCCATATAAAAATGAATAAAATGGGCCTAAGTGGGTTTATTCTTAGCTTTTGGTTTCGGTGGCGATGATTCGGGTTCGTCGGCGTAAATGAAAAAAATGTGCTGGTTCTACTTCTACCTCGCTGTCAGAAAAATCGCAAATGCGATGTGCGCGTTTGTTGTTCAGGCTACGAAGGATGTGTTCAGCCAAACGGTGTGTTCGTTTGAAACCCGAATCATCGCCACGAACTACCTACAATATTTAAAAATTTCTTGACAGGCTTAAAAGTAGAAAATTTCGAATTTGGAATTAACAAAGCCCATTCATACTTTGATGAAATTCTTGTTTATAAAATTTTAGAGTATAGGTTGATGCTTAAATTCGGACAAATATTTAAGAAACTATTACAAAAAAACTTCAAATTTTAAACATTTGGTAGTGGACAAATCAGAACTACTAATCTCTACGCTTTTCGCTAACTCATTCTCTCATCAAAAATTTTTAAAAAGTATTATGCACTATCACTTCAACCAACTTGCCGATCTTAATGAAATATTTGTTTTTGCTTACATGGATTAATTAACAATTAATGAAGCACAAGTATGCGGTTTCTAACACACAATATATATTTATTTATTATTTACGTTTTTCGAAAACGTAACAAAAAAATCCGATTTATTTTGGCTTCACTGAATAGGTACGTTCAGAATTTTATAATTACCAAAAAGCTTTTGCAGCTTTCTTGTTAATATAAATATTTATGTTATACAGGGTGGCTGATTAATATTGCTACATTAAGAAACTCGAATCACTTTTTTTCAGTGTGTATGGAATTAATTTTTCTTTTATTCATGTTAAAGCTCATTCAATTTTATTAAATTAGTTTTAAAAATAATGGAATTTAAATGCCCCCCTGCTCGTTGATGCATGTTTGTGCGGCATCTTACCAAAAAGTTGTTCATTACTGCTTGGAGAGTTGAGACAGGAATAACCGCAATTGTTTCTCGAATGCAGAGTTGTAAAGGAATTAAATCATTTAAGAATTTAATTCATTTGATTTATCTTCAAAAATGCTTAACTCATGAATTCACTCAAAGATTTTAACTTCAAAATATTAAATCACCATTCATTTGGAAGTCAGTGATTGAGAATTCATTTGAGTGAAGTCAAAGATTGCATTCAGTTGAATCCAATCTTCTGTGATTGGGATTGCTTTGAAGTCATTGAAGTCTTTTTGAAGTCATTGCAGTTATTTGGAAATCTTTTACATTCTATTGAAATAAAAACCGTGTATTAACGCTTTAAATAAGTTTATTATACTTTTTTTCAAAAATGTAAATATCACATAATAATATAAAGTAATGTAATGTAATGTAAACGATTTCCAAATAACTGCAAAGACTTTAGAAAGACTTTAATGACTTCACAGCAATCACAGAAGATTGGATTCAACTGAATGCAATCTTTGACTTTACTCAAATGAATTCTCAATCACTGACTTCAAAGTGAATGGTGATTTAATATTTTGAAGTTGAAGTATTAAATTGAAGTCATTTGATTTAAGTCAATATTAAGAAGTTTTTCTTGTGACTTCAATATATGCAATCCAAAATGATTGCATTCTTTTACAACTCTGCTCGAATGGATTCGAGTTTCTTGATTTTGCTTTGTAGATTTCCTGTTTGCAATAACCCCACAAGAAAAAGTCAGGCGCAGTAAGGCCAGGCGACCTGGGGGCCCAACGGAATGTGAAGTTTCTGGATTTCAGCTTAATGGGAAATTTGCGTCGCAATTCTGTCATAACAGGCCGGGCTATGTGAGGAATTGCACCATCTTGCAGAAACCACACAGAGTTGAAATAAATTCTTATTCGGCTTAATTCTGGATAGAAAAACTCTCACGACATGCTCAAGTAACGGTCTCCAGTAACCGTAACGGTGTGACCGTTTTCTTCGAAGAAGTAGGGCCCGACAATGCAGCGTGATGAAACTGTACACCACACTGTGACACGAAGTGGATGCAATTCCATCTCATGGAGTATCTGTGGGTTGAAAGCACTTCATTTGTTGCCGTTTAAATCGAAATGGGCCTCCTCAGACATAAAAAGACAGTTCAACATGTTTCCGTCATCTTCCACCATTCGAAGCATCTTCTGGCAAAATTCCAAGCAATTCGGCAAGTCTGCTGCGTTCATCTTCTTGGCCATTTGAATTTTATATGGGAATGAGTCCAACTCATTGTGCATAATTGACTGCAATGACTGTCTGTCTTATACCCAATTGAGCAGATAAGCTTCGAGTCGAAACTCTTGGATTGTTTTGTATAGCAGTAGCTACAGCAGCGATTGTTTCCTTTGTCCGAAATGAAGGGTTTCGATAGTAAGGTCTTCTTTCGACTGTCCCATGCTCGGCAAAATTGTTAAAAAGTCTCATTATGGTCCATCTGCTTGGAGGATTGCTGCCAAACGTACGCCTATACTTTCTTTGACCCAAAACTACAAGGGATCCAGTGCGTGATAGCGGCGGACAATCCAAATTCTTTCTTCATTGTTCAAGTTATCCATTTTTGTTTAATTTAAAAATCAATCAACAAAATAAAAAAAAATTAACCCGATTCATTAAATAGAAAAAAAAGTTATTACATTTTTTTTTGCCAGCGGCTTTCATCAGCCAGAAAATGCAACGCAAATTACAAATAATGTATGTGCAGCATTAAGCCTGAACTACATCGAAACAAAAGTGGGAAAAAGTACAAAAAAGTGGAAAAAATCGGGTGTCCTGCTTCATCCCAAAGTGCACTCTGTATACTTTTGTCTCAATTTAAAATTTGCACTTTGTGGAAAGCTCGAGCATGTTCCAGCTTCCAGCTTTCACTTTTCTAAAGTTCTACAAACAAATACACTCAAGGAATTCATTAGAGATTTGCCGGTAGATCCTCAATCCCAATCATATAATTCCTGTCAGTTTCGAAAGGGAAAGCTCTTTTTGCACTTCACTCCGCTAAATTTGTTTATACTTGCTCTGGAAATTTGAAATGTAAACACAAAAAGCTCTGTGCTTGCTTAGTTCAGATGTCATATAAATATGCGTGTTTTCAGTGAATTTTGAGCTTTTCACTTTTTTGTACTTTTTCCCACTTTTGTTTCGATGTAGTTCAGGCTTTACACAACATTGGTGTAAAATATGCCGTTGAAAGCCCAGAAACTGAAATCGTTGAGGAGGAAAATAATGACTATGCTGTGAACGATATTACGATAGACGATACCCTTGATGAAGTCAGACGGATTAGAGATTCGATCAACGATAAACAAACGAAACTAGAAACAAAAGCTTAATTCAGTATTGAAGTTAATAATAATAATAATAGCTGGAGCAACAACAACAACAACAACAAACGGCTAATTGAGAATGTTAAAAATGTAATCATAACGTATACCTACTAAATGTAATCGGTGGCTTACCTATGTGGTTTCGTTCAAAAATATTTGTGAACATATCCCGAAATTAGCTGTCACTTGCTTTCCGCGGCAAATTGCAAATTTAAAGCGAAATAAGTCAAACCGAATTCAACTGTCGTCAAACCCGGACGCAGCCACATAAGTTGCCGAAAAGTAAGTAAACTTCAAACAATATTTCATGTATTTAATCAACAGAGAATAAACTCATTCAAAATTGCACCATAAGGCGTTTTGTTCAGGCGACGAGAACGGGTCGGCGACAGAGAAGCTCTTTCAAGACAGTTATACTCTCGGATGTTTGTCAGACGTTCGCTAGAGGTGGCGCAGTGAAAAAAACCCTGAGTTGGAATTTGGGTTTTTGCGGGATATTGAAGTTTTGAAGTTAAGCTTAGTACGCTGCTCGAGCTAAATTTTCGCTGCTGAGTGAGTTAACTGCTCGAGCTAAATAATCAGACTTTTGTTTCAGAATGTACTTCATGTATCTGTCAAAATTTAGCGCGCTTATTTTTAATGGCCGCGTTCCACTGCCCGCTAGTCTTCTAGCACAAAATATCCCAGATGAAGGAACTCTCGCGCAGCGACAGCGGCAAAGTGACATTAGACACTTGTCTAATCATTTTGGAAATTCAAAGTTTGAAATTGTTTCACTTTCCTTCGTAATGATTTCGTGGCGCATTATTATTTCAAAACTACATTTAAAAAGAAATGATACATATTATAGAAACAATAATAATATCAGAATTGCTATTTTACTTACCTTTTTGTTTTTATTTTGTAGACGCTTGAACGATTTCCTTTGACAGCTGTTTTTTTTTTTTTCTCTCAAAGCAGCGGGTAGTTTTGCGCTAGATTGAGAAATTTCCCTGAAAGGGATATTTCACAAAAAGTGCTAGACGACTAGCGCAAATGGTAAAATGCCAATTTTTTTATATGGAGTTTGACATGCCGCTGCTCATCTAGCGGGCAGTGGAACGCGGCCAATGGGTCGGGACATTTCTTCGAGCTAAATTTTGCAGATGTCTGTGCTCTGTTGCTTGTTGTGTTCAAATTGTGTTAAAAAAATTGTCGATTACGAATATATGGACGAGGAGTATCTGCAGCTGGAGTCATTTATCGAATTGGAAGAGAAATCTAATAAGAAAAAAAGAAAACGAACAAATAAAACAATTTTTAGTGTGGAGGAGAAAAAAAAACTGGCGATGCTGGTGGAGCAACATCCATCGATATGGTGCCTGGCAGATAGGTACCACAGCAACTTATTTTCAAAGAACAGCTGTTTTTGTGACATCTATCCACATCTCTCTCTATGTCAAAATTTAGCTACGACTTTAGCTGATGTTTGGAGAGAAAAGTTGGAGACCAGATAACATTTAGTTTAGCTCGAGCAGCGTACTAAGCTTTACCTTAAAAATAAATAAATAAACTACCTACATGAGTTCAGAGTCTCAAAAAAAAAAAAATATATTTTTAACTTCAGTTTTGTTTTTCTATCACTTTCTTTGTTCTCTTTATTTTCTTTGTAGAGCTTCAATTTTTTTTTTTTTTTTGATTTTTAAAATGTCTTCCTTGTGTTCTTTGGCGATTTTAAGTTTCTCATAGTTTCTCATAACACCACCCAAAATATTTAGCATCTTTTCGTGATAGTTTATATGGTCAACAGTTTGGTTTTCTCGTAACGATATACGATCTTCCATAAGTTTTTCCTTCCGAGGAGTTTTTTTTTCTTCTGTTGCTCAACACCTTCAAATGGAACTGGACCATCTACAGATTGTTCATTTGCGTCATCTTCAATTGACATATGGTTTTCAAATTCGATACCAAATTTTCTTCCAGGTGGATTGACGCATGTATTTAGTCCTAACAAACTAACAACAGCTTCTTCTAAATCGCTGAAATGGTGAAGCCTGTTCGGGCCACCACCTGTGGTGGCTGTTATTTCTATTTTGTTTTCTTAATTTAAACGGCTCCATGAAATTATGCCCCAATGAAAAATGGCCCAAAAAAAAAAAAAAAATGAAAAAAGGCCCCAAAAAATTATATAGGAAGCAACAACAACGTTTGATAGTCTGATTGGGGTGATTTTTCATTATGTTGGGGCCTCTTGTCATTGATAATTTGGGGTAAAAATTCATTTTTATTTGTGAAATTATACCCCAATGTAATATTATCAGGATTTTTTTTTAAATGAAGAAAAAAAAAAATTTGCCGTAGATGCAATATCACCCCAAAGTAATGAAAAATGGCCCCAAATTCAATGTACAGAGCCCCCAAATTATAACAAATATTCAATAAAAACAAACAAATTGTCTGTAAAGTTTTTTTATTATTTTAAATAAAAGCTTGAATTGTATTGTCAACGCTTTGCCTGCAATACGGACACTTGTATTTTTGGCTGTTATCCATGGCTACTACCTCTGCCATTAATTTTAAGTCGCACTCTGAGCAAACTTTTAAGTGCTTGCAAGGTAAAAAAATAATATTTGCCCGCAAGTCCCGGGTCCCGGCAAACTACACAAAGGTCTGACTCCTCTGGTGACATAATTTCGTCCTCTTCGTCATTGTCCATTTCAAATTCATCAATTTCCCCATCGCTGGATTCGTCGTCCTTCGGAACCATATTGGCACAAATTTCGTTCCCTTCGAATACCATTCTAGAAAGAAATGTTGCGGCTGTAATTTTTCCATGCTCTAAAAGTAGAGTTGCTTCGTCAATTTTAGAAGACTTATCGGTGTATCTTCTTTCTTTTTTCACACATCGTGCCCCCGCTACTAGCAAGCAAGGCAAAAGATCGATGTTTAAAAAATTCTTCATCACGGATGATATTAATAAATTTAAAAAATTTAAAATTTAAAAAATTTTTGGTAGCACTTCGCCCCAATACCTACACCATTATAACCCTCTACAGCTGAAGTTGTCCTTGTATTTTGTTTGTGGGCAGACAAATTTGTACACCCGACCTATCACAAAAAAAAAAAAAATGAAATGAGAATCAAAGTTAGCTCCGATTCAATATTCAGATGGTACCTAGATCAATTACCTTTTTTATCCATTGGGTTTCGAAATATTTAAAAAAAGGAACGAATATTCCTCTGCTATCCATTAAAACAATACTTGATTTGATGTCTTTGTAAGCACTGGGAATAACAGTTGGAGGCAATAGTGCAATTGCCCTTGATGTTTTAACATATTCTAGCAGGGATTTGTATTTCCTGCTACAAATATTTCTTTTTATTGCTTGGCAATAATGAAACCTATAAGATTAAAAATTAAAAAAAAACAATGTTTGAAACATTTGAATTAAATTAAATAGGTACCAGCACTCCAGCAGCCAACATTCTTTGATTGGGGATTGTCATTTTTTACTGCCTGTCTCATGGCTCAGACGGAGCCATATCGAATAGGCTTTCTTTAACGTAAGCATAGGATTGCGCAGACTTTTTGTTCATAAGAACAAAAAAGACTGGAAAAATCTGTAATACAAAAATGCATTAGTACCAGCAATCGAATTGATATATATTTTTTTAATTTTATAAAGCTTTTAATTTTAACTTTATAAAATTTTCTTAAGTTAAAGTTTAAAGTTATTAGAAAACCTAAGCTGACTCTTAATTTTCTAAAGCTTAAAGTCAGCTCAAGTAAAGATTTACCTTTTCAAAATATTCGACATATATGACGAGAAGTTGTTGAAAACATCCCTTCGGAACAATCTTAAAAGTAGCATCCATTAAAATCCGGCGCTGACCTTCAGGAATATTTTCTTTGATAAGGTTGATCGTTTTAAATGAAGAAAATATACAAAATGCATAATTGTCCTCCTCTATACGCCGTAAAAAATGGACGTGGATTGACTTCGTCTCGCGACACTCTAAAACTATTCCAAATGGACTCCAATTGAAAAGTTTCAATAATTTCAATTGGAGTCATCATCGGCGAAGCAACCAATTTCGTATTTACGAGATGCTGAAGTCCCCTTTTAATTTTTGTAAAACTAAGGTCCTTAGTCTGCTCCTGATATCTGTCAACAAAATGAAAGAAACGAAAGTAAAAAAATATATCGTAATATCATTTATACGTTACCTCTTACACGTGGTTCGAAAAACATGCCGTATTCCCGAAATGGCGACAGAACTACCAGCACCCAAGATAGTTGCAGTGGCGTAGCTAGGGGGACAAGGGCCCTGGTGCATAGGAAGAGAATCGGGCCCTCCTCCCCTCTTTCCGCATAGTTTGAACTTATATTGGCCTTCAAAATTATTGATAGGGAATAAGAATAGGAAACAGTGAGTTGAATCATCCCTAGTAGGCTAAATCCATACGTCGTCTCTATCAAAATCTTCATGTGTTCAATGGAAGAAAAAGGGAGTAAATAAACAACGACGCACATGACAGTATAGAATATTTATTAATTAAGAGAAAAAAACGATTTTTAATAATACTCCCCGTCCGATTCACAATCTCTTGCGCGCTTTAATTTTTGCGTATTCGTCTATAATTTTACTCAAATCCAAGTTTGATGCCGCCTCATTTTCTATTGCAATTAATGATAAATGTCGGAGGCGATCTTGTCGAATGCTGTTTCTTAAATAATTTTGTATAATCTTAAGTTTACTGAAAGATCTTTCTGCTGCCGCGGAAGTAACAGGAATTGTGTGAAACAGTAGCATCGCTGTAAACACTTCCGTAAGGTCACATTCCAGCACGTCAAATTTCGTTATAATTTCTTCGCAAAGCTGGCGAATAGACCACATCTCCATCAGTTGAGGGAGGATCAGATGATATACATTAAGAAATTGGAGTGAAAAAGTGGGTCCAATTATATCGCAATATTTCTTCTGAAACTGATTACATTTCTTGAGTAAAATCGTTTCATTCCAGTTGAGCAAATTTTTTTGGAATCAGGAAGTCGAACGATTTACAAATTGCACTCATACCAATAAAACGCGCATCTAACGTTTTCGAATCGATGATCAGAAGCCAATTCATCGAAATGCTTTTCAGTTTTTCTTCGTCGCTTTTCTGGGAAGGTAGGATCGATGTCGTATTTTCTCGCGGTTTCGGTGGCCTTGGACTTGAAGGACTCGAAGTCATTTCTATACTTTTTCAATTTATCCGTTGTTTCGTCCAAAGCCTTATTCGCTTCGTCCAAAACGATATCACGTTTTTGCAAAACTTTGGAAACATAATTGATCTTGTTCAATACGCTGTGCATGAATTCACAAAGAAATACAAACTCAAAATTCAGCATTTTTGATTTTATAATCTCTAATCTTTACTGGAACTCTTCAGCGTTATTTCGGACAATACTTTAATGATATCGAAAAAACGAAGTTTGACTGCAGTTATCGAATTAATCCTGCTGGACCATCTTGTTGGATTCAATTTTTTCAAAGTAATTTCTGATTCACCGGTGAATTTCGATAAAAGGTCCCAGCGCTTAATGCTGTTTCCAAAGAAGTTAAATAAAAAACTTCTGAATTTCGACGGAACCTCGAACGGCATCATTTACGACCAAATTCAAATTATGACTGGCGCAATGTACGTACTCTGCGTTTGGCTGAATATCTTTAACTTGTTTTTGAACACCATTATACGCACCACTCATTACACTGGCCCCATCGTAACCTTGCCCAACACACTTTTTAAAATGAAGAGCCTTTTCGGAGAACAACGTGGTAACTTGATTTACCAAATCCGCGGCGTTGTGTTTAGTGACTGCGAGGAAACCTAGAAATACCTCTTTTACTTCAATATCGAATGCTCAGTTAATCCACTTTTGATACGTCCTGCATGGTATCCATGATGATGGTCAAAAACGGTGACGCCCTAATTCGATCCAGTAAATGATTTTCGAGTTCGGTGCCCAAACACTCGATCATTTCATTTTGAATCGTTGCACTCAGGTATCTTCTTGATCCTAAAAACATGGGGATATTAGAAAACATTAGATTATGATAACATAAATTATAACCACAATAAACGAGATAATTTCACACCTTTGGGCATATCCAAAACTTGACGCAAGATGTGGTCGTATCTAGCAACGAGTTGGACAATTGAGAGGAAATTTCCGTGGTTTCCTCCCTCACTCAGATCCTCTCGGTGTTCTCTCAAAGCCAAAGAACTCTTCGCAAGTGTAATTATAATATCAAATAATCTGCGAAGAATTTGTCTCCAAAATGATGCTTCTTTGCGAATTTCATCTTCAAGTTCTCTGTCGATGGTGTAACTTTTTTGCCACGCTTCATATACAGCGCACGCCTCCGTGTGTGCTTTCGAGGAACCATGTTGCTTAACTCTGTCCGATAAATGCCTCCAGTCCCGAATGCCTGTGCACCATGCATTTATTTGCGAAGCATTTTCGAATAGCATATCCAAAAACGATCAACTGGACCTATTGTGTGCGACGTAGAAACGTAATACGTTTCTGAAAAGCTCCTGTTGTCTTGGTGGGGATCCTTCGGAAAAGGTCCCGGAGGTTTCAAAGGTCCCTTGTCAAGAATCAGGCGTTTTTCGTTATCACTCAGTTTCTTGTTCATGTACTTTCCCAAGTCATTTGAAATTTCAAGAACTTTTGAAGATGTAGGTTGCACGGAAGCGTCGTCGAGGTAGTCATTTTCAACAGGGGCATTGATGGTAGTATTGGTAGTTATTGGATCCTGATCTACTCGAGTCACTTTATTAATTAACACAGCTGCGTCGGCGCTATCAATAAATGAACACTTGTCACTTTTGACCGATATTTCGGCTGTTGAAGGAACTATAGCAGAAAGCGGTTTCGTAAAAAAGCTATCTAGCTTGGGCAACTTTTTTTACTTTCTTCTCTTTCTTGACGTTATTTCCGCTTTGCGGCACTGCTACGTTCCTTTTTTCTTTCCATAATTTTCAATTGTTAACTATCGAAATTTTAGAAATTCGGAGTACCTACTTACTGAGATTTTCCTATATTGCTTGTCAATGTTTAGTATAGATTACAGGAAGCTCAACAAAAAAGAACCATAAAACAGCTTGTTTGGTAAAGATGCGGTGAAATCAATATTAACTCTTAAGAAGATATAGTTTCTATAGTAGCTCGTTTGTCAATTTTAACTTGAGTTTAGAAAAACCTTGGTTATTTTTTATTGCCGATCAGGTTGAGAGCTATCAATGAGTTTTACCAGAATTTGGTGCCAGATGGATGCAACTGAAATAACGATAGCAGACAAACAAACAGCACATGCTTATCGAGGACGGTTGGCGCATGTGTTAAAAATGTCAAATAAGGAGTTTTATCATTGGTGATGTTGATTGAATAAAAAAAAAATAGAAATTGAACAATGCCTCGAGTCTCTAGCCTGCTCACAAGAATTTTATTTTTAAATTTTTTTAATTTTTTGAATTTTTTAAATGTTTCTTTTTTTTCAAAGCTGAGGCTAGAGGGCCCCCTGAGCTCCGGGGCCCTGGTGCACTGCACCATCTGCCCATATGATAGCTACGCCACTGGATAGTTGCCGGATCCAGGCAACTTTTTTTTATTTCATTAAGAGCTTGAAGCTCTTTGAACTCCGCCTCTTGGTGTTCGTGGTTGTGCTGTTCATAGTTTTTCGCCAACTCACATTTTCCTTCCGGAAGCAAATTTATTCTGGATTTATGTAGGTACATGCGTTTTTCCAGCACTCGTACTTAACAATTGATTTATACACCGACTTTTTCCTATATATCATTTTTTGTTCAATAACATATAGAAAGTTCACTATTAATTTTTTTGCCGGTAAATTTAATGCATTCCATTGTAATAATTTTTTTGTTTGTCAACACGTTATGGTCACTGCACTTTCGTCACTAAACTGATCGATTTGTACTCACAAATTAAATTTTCAGTAGGTAATTTTGTCCTTGAAACGATTGACGCCGTTGTAAAAACGGTATACTTCGCGTTTCTTCTAGTAGAATTTTGTTTTCATCAAAATAAGAAAATGAAAAATTGCAAAAAAAAAAAAAAAATAAAAAAGGCCCCAAAAAATGGGGTAATATTTCATAATGCAAAATTACCCCATTAAATCTATGCAATATTGCCCCAAATAAATGCAGAATGGTCCCAAATTGTTAGCATAAAAAATGAAAAATTACCCCAAAATAATGCATGGCAAGCAACAAATACAACAAACATACTCAAAGTACGATTTTTGTATTTGGCTTAAGAATTTCCGATCTCAAAAGATTTTCGCCCAAGGATAGGTTTGAACTGACACTGATTATTTTGATTTTATCTCGTTTTTTCCCCAGATTGACGTTTACTATTCATATATTAGTTTCAATACTTTGGACAACATTCGGCAGTAGGAAGACATTCTAAAAACTAGCTGGCATTATTTTCTTTGCTTAGAAAGTAACCTGGCAATTTTGTGACTGAGCTCCTTACGTTTTACCGAACTCTGTTGAAAATAGCACAAGCCCAAACTTTGAACACAGACAAAGTAGTAAAATGTTGCATATAAGTATAGTTGGCGCGTCTCTCTACAAAGCTATTTTAAATTTATATTTTCCAAATGCTCAGCTTCGACTTTTACACCCATAGTTGTATGTTATATCCTATTTCGTATGGAAATCGGTAAAATATCGAAAATATTTACACAGCATTTGATTCAACTAACACACGGCCATTACAAAGCCGCTAATTGAAGTTGAGGATATCAATGAGCGATCCCTCATATCCGTAACTAACCAGAAGCATAATTTAATGACACGCTATTCAACCACTACCATCAGCCAACCGCTGCCATAGGTCCTTTTGGCATCATGTGGTGCTAGAAATTCACTGCCACTGTATCGCTCCTAAAGCCATCATCGTTATCCAAACCACGCATTTGCATCCAGTGACCACATCGCGCTAGCCCAAATACGACTCTTCCCAGCGTTTAAAATGCGCGCCGTTATTCAGGATGTTATCCATATTTAACAGACTTGCATTGTCCATAGAGATGGCACTCTCATCGCGGTCGCCATCGAATGCAATGGGACGCATTTTCTGCATCCATGCGCCCAAAACCGCACACATTCTCGTTTCGCCGTATAGAGGTAGACAAGCTTGACTGAACTGAGGCTGATGGCCGGGTGTTCTTGGTGTGCTGCTTCTGCTGCATTTGATGGTGTAATATTACAATCGATGCAAATTGAAAATTGTTCAGCGCCAGCCACCTTGTGCTGCCAGGACAATTTCAGGAGTACTTACTTTCAATCTGTTGTCGTGACCAGGAGTCCTGTCATATCCAGTGTCATCGGCATCTCTGTTTTGTCTTTATTTCTAGGTCAGCCATATGACATATTAGGAACTCCTCCTGTATCCTTTAGTCTTTAGTGGAATTTAACAGGCGGCCACGAGTGCGGAGACAGTCATGCCATGGTAGTTAGTGGTGACTGTTGTAGCCTATGGGTACGGTGACCATACGTCCCGTATTTCCCGGGACAGTCCCGTATTTCAATAGCCTGTCCCTGGTTTTTATTTTAGAAATACGGGACATTTGTGTGTCTATATATTTCTATTTTAGTCCCGTATTTGGCCCGTATGTACATAATTTTTTTTTTTTTGTAATATTTTTTTTATCTATTTTACAAAATTAACCATTTCATGATCACTAATAAAGTGCAAATATCCCCTTAATAATCACAAGGGAAAATACTACAAGAATTATACATCTATTACTACCATGTTTGCATACCCGCTGAACAGAATTTGTAAAATAATTTAATACGATTTTTTTTGTTCTTTTTGATCATTTGTGTGCTGTTATATATTTTTGTTTGTCCCGGGTTTCGCTCTTGAAAATATGGTCACCGTACCTATGGGGTATCCATTGCGGGAACGGATAAATAGCTCTAACTGGTATTTTACACGATTAGGCGGCCTGTCAGTTGAACTATAAAAATCGCTGACATACAAAACTGTATCCGCTGATGCGGACAGTGAAAACTGAAATCCATGTGCATTCAGTTGCAAATTGATTTTCAATGTTTTCGAATTTACTTCAGCTGTCTGCGGAAGGACAACATGAAGTTTGTGACAAAATTGTAAGTCCCTGTAAGCAATTCATTGAGGAGAATAATTTAATTTATGGATGAATGCGGTTCGACACTCGCTGTCAGCCAGTGACCGTAGTGTGGTTTGGAGCCGCCCGGGGCAGACCCATTTTTTGCCGCCACTAGTATTTTTTTCACACGCTACAGAAAAAAAACCTTTGTCTACGGCTTCAACCAGTTTTACCTACACATATCGCTCATTAAAAAGAACACCGTCATAGGTCATAACTCAAAAACAAGATTTTTGACCTAACCCGTTTTCTATAAAGTTTTAACTGGAACACTGTCATTTCTACAACTCAAAAACTGAGTAGTCGAGGGCACTTGGGTCGTTATGGAGACTGTGACTTCTGAATACTTTTTGAAGAGAAATACTGTTTTCTTTTCATTTACTCAGTGGCCTTTGAAGTCGAAACTATTCAGGCATTTTTAAAGTGTCATATTTTGTGATAAGACTGTTTTCTACTCCAGGTAAGTTTAGTGCGTGTACTACTTATTAAAGTTTAAAACGATTTATTTCGGGTTATGACGATATAAAGGGTTTTGCAATTGGTATTCGAAGAAAAATGTCATTTTGAGATAAATGATCGGATTTTTAATAAAGAGGAAGGTAAGCCGTTAATAATGAAAAACAACATCAGCCAAATATCCACCACGAGCACGCATACAGGGCCATTTATCCTTTTCATGAAATTGTCCAAAACCAAATTGCAAAATTGCTGCCCTGTGTCCTCAACAGCCTCACTAATTTTATCTTTGAGGTCTTCAATCGACGCTGGACTGTTGGCGTACACCTTATCTTTCACGTGGCCCTAAAGGAAGAAGTCGCAAAGTGTTAAATCACAAGATCTCGGAGGCCAATTGTGATCAAGAGATAAAACGGTCCGGAAACTTTTCCCGTAAAAGATAAATGGTTTCGTTGCTTGTGTGGCACGTAGCGCCCAATCAGCAAAGACACGACGTTGTTGATGATCGGCCGGCTTGAGTTCTTGTGTTAACTGAACTTTATAAGCCTTAAGACCCAAGTCTTTATGCAAAATACGGTGTAATGACGTTTGTGGAATGCCACATTCCAGTGAACGACGAGGAATGGACAAACCTGGGTTTTCTTCAATACTTTGGGCTACAGCAGCAATATTCTCAGTTGTTCTTGAGCGACGTGAGTTATATCTAACGAAGCCAAAGACCCCCCCAGAATTCATAATAACAAACAATGAAGCATCCTCAGTGGAGCTTCCATTGTTTTCATTCAAAGTATAAAATGCCACACAACATTTTATACTCGCCAAACAAAGTATCCCTTACGGATCTTTGTGGCATTTATCATTATCAAAAGAATAACAATGATCGCCAGACAAAGTATCCCTTACGGACCTTTGTGGTATTTCTGATTGCCATCAGCCAACGATCAGCATAATTGTAAACTAGCTTTAAGATTTTAAAATACAAAATAAAGTCAGTCTGATTCTGGACGCTAAACCGAACACAAGGTAGTTTTACTGAAAACTAAACTCGTGCACGGGTTTTATATTTCATTCTTCACATCACTAACTTGTCCCAACAGCTCGAATTTTTTCACCATTTTCTGTACTGCGGTCCGACAAGGTGCTTCACGACGACCAATAAATGATTTAGTTTTGCGAAGTGTGACTGCAAGATTTTCACCATTTTTGTAGTGAATTTTAATAATTTCAATGAGTTGTTGAAGCTGGTATCGTTCCATTTTTAATATTGGCGTCATAGACTTGTCATATATGGACTGCTAGTAGCCAACTTCACGCATGTTCCAAAAATACTGACGCGCCACTGTTTGCCAGCGGAAAACAAAGTAAACTTCAAACGACATTAAAAAAGGAGGTTTTTTCTTCCTTCTTTATGCTTATAGAAATCCACTCAATTTACGTTGATATCCATTGCAGCTGCCAAATGTAAATTTTTATCTATTTTTCACAGAATTATCTTCTAAATACGTTATTGATAATACACTTTAAAGTTTGACAAATGTTTTGGTTGGTTTTGGTGTTAGTGTAAGTTGATGTGAATCTCGCTCATGTCGTTTTTCATTGGGGAAGAAAAAGCACTAATTTAATTTCCACTCCCACGATATAAGTTAGGCTGAATTCCAAAACGCAGTACTTCTTTTTTACTGCTTAATCAAGCGTTCCAGAACGCAAACGGATTACTATGATGCAATGCATGCTTTTCTAAAACGCATTGTGAATGCATCAACTGCGCAAACAAAAGCAAACAGAGCATCGTGAATGATTATTATGCAAATGACATTTGACATTTCAGTTTATACCGCCAAATAGAATGGAATCATCGCCGGAGTCGTAAGTTAATATAATGTAATAATGTTTTAATAATTTGCCGATTTTACTCTAATTTGCAGTAATAAAAAGTGGACGAATGAGTCCATTAAATTATTGGTGAGTACCTACCAGAATGCAATTAGAAAGAGATTTTTGCAACAAAAGAAGGAAGAAAAAGGTGTTGTGGAGAGTTGTTCTGGAGGAAATCCAAAAAATTAAACCAGAATTAAATTTTTCCGTGGATGAAATCACCCGAAAATTTTTAAACACGAAGACAAGCTACAAAAGAATTAAGGACCGAAATTGTACAACTGCAGAAGCGGCAACGTCGTGGGAGTTTTTTGAAGTCTTTGATAATGTGTACGGAACATGACATTCGGTGCGTGTTCCACCTGATAATGTGGATGCGTCTTTGGAGGAGTCAGATGAAAACAATAATATGGAATACTTTGAGGAATTCATAGACGATCCGGAGGCTTCTGAAGCCCGCAACCTCGGACCACCACAAAATAAAAAAAGAAAGAAAACAACCGAACTGATTGACTTCATCCAGTCAGAATCGGATAAGGACAGAGAATATCTGAAGCAGTTAGTGGATATTGAAAAAGACAGGCTCAAGGTGGATCAAGAAAGAGTGGAAGAAATGAGGGAGTTGAAAGGTCTCCTCATTCAATTAATAAATTAAGTAAGTCGTTTGTTCTGTAAATACAATAATAATCAAATTATAAATTTCTGATTATTTCTTCAGTGTGCCATTTAGATTATTTGAAGTTCGGACCGTGTAGCGTGTACCTCAATGGAATCATTACTTAATTATTATTAAATAAAGCAAATGTGAAATGAACTGTAATATTTTTTTTATTTCTGAGTTAATTCTTTTTAGTTTGTTAATAACATTATATACATAAATACTTAAAATGTATTGCGTTCTTATTTCTGACAAACTTTAGGCGGAGAATAGTGTAGTAAGTCGTTCTCTTTTTAGTTTAGCCTCGTTCTTTGGAATTGGATGGTGGTCATCATTTATATTTTCTTCTGATGGTGAATCTACGGGACACTGATTCATATACGAGTAATTCGGGATTTCATGCAAAATAATAAAATTGTGAAGAATCACACATGACATTACAATTCGTTTAACTAATGGAATCTTTTGCACACGTATAAAGTTCAAGATTCTAAGTTTCTTTTTTAAAATACCAAATGGTTGGGTGTGTATGAATCGGGTAGACGCTGATTGGCATCAACCTGGCGGTGCCCAGCTGTTGTAACTTTTCATACATATCAACTGTGCTTATTTTACCTCCCAGTGGTAACCACCGGGTACTGGTCTGCCCATCCGGGCATGACTTGCTGAACTTATAAGCGCGAGTGTTGAACACAAAGAAAATAGCAACACTATAATGCTCTGTCAGATTGACTGTCTGCTCGAGTCACAGAAGTCTAACATGAGCCCCTCAGAAAGAGGACGTACGGCGGATGAATTCACATAGCTGAATCAACGGTGGCGTCAACAGTCAACATGGCAGATACCTCAATGGGCTACTCTGACGTATTTGGAGCTGAGGTCATTGAGGATTTTTTTAACACTAGTCAGGGTGTTGAAATAGAGATGGTGGCGGAAGAGCCCTTAATGGGTCAACGGCAGCTCTCACATCCCCGTAGCGGGTTACTGACACCGGAGGAATCCGGCCTCTTTCCTCCAAGGGGTCCAACAAAGGGCCTGGCCCTCCAGGTTGGGGGTTGTACGCCGGGGTAACTGCCCGACTACGGAAAAAAAATAAAAGTTCCGGAACGACAACAAGCCTCGGATACGGATGATTTTACTGTTGACGAACCAGGCAAACGAACAAAGGACAACGAATTTCGGATCTGCACGTGGAATGTTAGGTCCCTTAACAGACCGCGTGCAGCCGAACAGTTAGCGGAGGCCCTGAACTGCTATAAAGCAGACCTAACCGCCATCCAAGAAGTGCGATGGGATGGACCGGGCAAGAAGAAGATGAAAAACTGCGATATCTATTATGGCGACTGCTATCGGCAACAAAAACAGCGCTTATTTGGATGTGGATTCGTCGTTGGCGGCAGACTTAGGCAAAGATAGGAAGAGAGTGCATCTTTGGTAGTACCGTCGGAAGGTACAGCCTACACGACACCACCTCCGATAACGGATTTAGGCTGATCGACTTCGCGGCGGGGCGAAATGGTGTCATAGCAAGTACGCGATTCCCGCATCTGGATATTCATAAGGACACATGGAGATCTCCTGATCAATCAACCGTCAACCAGATTGACCACATTGCGATCGACGCAAGGCACTCCTCCAGTATTATGGATGTCCGAACGTTCCGAGGGGCCAACATTGACTCGGACCACTACCTTGTTGTACCCAAGGTACGCCTTCGGATATCCCGAAAACCGCCAAGACAAGTAAATACTGTGAGGAAGTTTGACGTCAGACGTCTTAAATCGCAAGAGGTCACCAGATCCTTCTCCGATCGAGTCTCTCTCAATCTCTCAAAAGGTTCTACGCAGCCAGCATCAAGCATTGAAGACCAGTGGCAACATTGCCAAAAACCCATCAGAGACGCCGCCTCTGATGTGCTTGGTTTCACTCGACCACCACAACGAAACCCCTGGTTCGACGACGAGTGCCGGCAAGCACATGCAGCGAAACAAGAGGCATATAAGGCGGCGCTGCAAAGAAGGACCAGAGCTGCTCGTGAGCTCTACGCGCAGAAAAGAAGAGACGAACACCGGCTTCTCAGGAGAAAAAAGAAAGAGCACGAGAAGCGCGCGATCGAGGAAATAGAGAGATGCTATAGCAGGAATGAGGTTCGGAAGTTTTACCAGAGGGTAAAAAGAACCTGCCAAGGCTACAGAGCCCGAACCGAAGCCTGCAAGGACGAACAAGGGAACATCATAACAGAATCGCAGTCGATGCTGAGGATATGGAAGAACTACTTCTGCAAACTGTTTAATGGCGATGACGAACCAAATACCGTTGTCAGGCAGAATGAACCATTCAACCTGGACGATGAAGACCAACAATTCCGTCCACCCGACCTGGACGAAGTGAAGATAGCCATATCTAAGCTTAAGTCCAACAAAGCCGCTGGAGCAGATGGCCTAACGGCCGAGCTATTCAAAGCGGCAGGCGATGACTTGGTTAGGAGCTTGCACCAACTCATCTGTAAAATATGGTCGGAGGAAAGTATGCCCGATGAGTGGAACCTCAGCATTGTTTGCCCGATCCTCAAGAAAGGAGACCCTCTGAATTGCGCCAACTACAGAGGTATTAGTCTTCTTAATATCGCCTACAAGATCTTATCTGCCGTGTTGTGTGAACGCCTGAAACCTTTCGTCAACAACCTGATTGGTCCTTATCAGTGTGGCTTCAGGCCAGGAAAGTCTACCGTCGACCAAATATTCACACTGCGGCAGATCTTGGAGAAAACCCAGGAAGTCCAAATCGATACCCACCACCTTTTCATCGATTTTAAGGCCGCCTATGACAGCATTTATAGAGACGAGCTATACAGAGCAATGTCTAGTTTTGGCATCCCTGCCAAACTCGTCCGTTTGTGCAGGATGACAATGGAGAATGCACGCTGCTCCATCAAGGTTGGCAAAGAACTCACCGAAACCTTCGATGTCAAAAAAGGATTTAGACAAGGCGATGCGCTGTCATGTGACTTCTTCAACATCATTCTTGAAAGAATAGTGCAAAACTCAAACGCTAACACCAGAGGCACTATATTCCAAAAGTCCGTCCACCTACTCGCCTATGCCGACGACATCGACATAATCGGCAGACCGCAGCGTGATGTCACCGGCGCGTTCGTGAGTATTGAGACGGAAGCGGCGAAAATGGGTTTGGCGGTCAATGAGGGCAAGACAAAGTATATGCTGTCATCAAGAAAGGACACCCAACACCGACGTCTTGGTCAGAATATCTCAATAGACAGATATAACTTTGAGGTGGTAAAGGACTTTGTCTACCTAGGCTCCGCTATGAACTCAGACAATGACACCAGCGCTGAGATTAAACGAAGAATAACTCTTGCCAATCGCTGTTTCTTTGGGCTAAGAAAGCAATTGAGTAGCAAAGCCCTCTCTCGAACAACTAAAGTGACCCTCTATAAGACCTTAATCATCCCAGTCCTTCTTTATGGTGCAGAGGCATGGACTCTATCAAAAGCGGATGAGGTTACTCTTGGTTGCTTCGAGAGGAAAATTCTTCGAGTAATTTTCGGTCCCGTCTGCATTGACGGTGAATGGAGGAGGAGATACAACGACGAACTGTACGGGCTGTACAGCGACATCGACCTAGCCAGAAGAGTGAAGGTCCAACGACTGCGGTGGCTGGGTCATGTAGAGCGAATGGACGTGAATGCTCCAGCCCGGAAGATCTTCGAATCCACACCCGAGGGACGGCGCAGTAGAGGAAGACCGCGACTCAGGTGGCGCACGCAAGTGGAAAGGGACCTTAACCAACTAAGCGTGCGAAACTGGAGACAGCTGGCCAAAGATCGTGCTGGCTGGAGACGCTTGTTGGTTGAGGCCCAGGTCCACCCCGGACTGTAGCGCCACCTTAAGTAAGTAAGTAAATGCTTGCTCAATAAATACGCGTGTTGAGCTGTGGCAATAATTAAAACGCTTCTGTTCCGCTGTTAAGTGCCCATTGTCTCTATATGGGACTATTAAATGGATATCCATCCAAAGGGTAGGCCGAATCTCCAAGTAGATGATACTCCGGTGGTACTTTTATTTTTCCGCTTACAATAGCTTTTTGTAATGGACTAGCACGCCAGGCATCGGCATCGTGGCAAGAACCAGGATATCCAACAAACACATCCGTAAATATGAAATTGCTATCACGAAATTATTACGCCCTTTAATTCCATAAAATAAAAAAGAATTTGAAAAATAAATAATAATTATCAATAAAGCACCTGCATAATTATGGAATGCGTTCCTTTCCTGTTATAATAACTGGTGGAATCTTCTTTTGGTGCAGGGATTTTAAAATGGGTTCCATCCACACATCCCAAGACGAATGGGAACGGATTACAGCGCTTTTCTTCGAATTTCTCTACAACTTTATAGCGGTATTCATCGTTTTCAGACCACTTTATGAATTCCTTTTTTAACTTTATTATTAGCATCAATGTTTTTGTAAATATTCTATAAACGGTTCCTCTTCCCATTCCAAAACGATCAGAAATCTCACGAAAGCTACATTGATTGGCGAGTTTCCAGAGAGTTACGTAGAGGCATTGCTTCAATGAATAGGCAGGTCTACCGGTTGCTCTAGATTTGCACATGGGTTTTAGAATTCTTTCAAGCGCTTTAATAGATGAGGAAAATAAAGTACCTACATTAATATGGCTTAAATTAAAAAATCCATTTAAACTTACCCGAAAACGTGATTCTATTCATACGAAAATGACTAAAAAACACATCCGGCCTTACCAATAATCAATCACTAATGTCGACAACTAGTTAGATGTCAGCTTTAGTAAAAATGTACAGCTTTTGTGAAATGGTACCAATAAACAATTAGACCTCCACATTTACTAGTCCTACAACTTTCTTATAATCAATTACATTTTTTTGTCATTGCAGAATTCAAATTTCATAATTTGTTTTCGTGAAAAACAAGGTCAATGGTCTCTTTCACAAGGAGGATTTTATTCTTAAAGAAGGAATACATAAATTGCAATTAATTTTGCCCAACACATATCTTTCCAATGCTCTTTGAGACTTATTATAAGCAAAAAACAAAACACAAAATAGGAAATGCACAAAATATCCGCTGATCTGTCAAATATCATATGCAAATCAGTAATGCCCTATCGTTCGATCGGACACAATTTTCAGTACTTTTATGGTACGCTTTCCATTGTTTTCTAATACTACCTCGCTATTTCTTTATGAGTGCATTTGTGTCGTAATAAAATCCTTTTCAAATTATTCAATAAACGGAGCACAGTTTATTTGAATGGTTTCATATATTCGTAGGCTGACGATGCAAATCAAAACTTATTAGTGGTCTAAACATAACAATCGCGTCGCAAGTGAATGTTTTTGAAAATAGAAATAATAGCTGGCTCATTCATTTCAGAATGAATAACAATCGCACGTAGGTAGGAAGCGTGTTAAGAACTTATCGCTTCCGGGTTTGAAAATAAATACAATTTAACATATAAAAAATGTTATGGCTTATATATTACTTAATTCGGGAAACTTAGAAACCGACAAAAGTTGAAATTCGAACTGAAAAATATAAAACGCATATTCTCGTACTACCTGTTGCTGTTAGGCTGTACTTGCACCCCCAGAAGTTAATAAACTTGTTATTTTGCATGTATTTTGCTGAGTTCTGATAATTCTATTTTTATAACTATATATTTTCCGCGAAGGGAACCTTTTCACGCCAACCATTATCTCATTAGAGATCCTCATTCTCGGTAAACAAACTCCTTTTGCAAAGAGTTTGAAAAGGGTTTGGTTGCAACTAAATATCTACCTGTGTCGCCTAAGGTATTGAGAATTGTTGCAAAAAGGTACCTATAAGCCGTCCAAACTTTGGTAAGAAGATATTTTATTCTGTTTGCGACGACTGTCAAGAAAGTCTTGGAATTATCCCAAACTTATATAAAATTTTTTTTTTACTAAGCAACTAACTAGGAAAACCAATCAAAAAGCAACAGAAAGAAAAACACAGAAATATATGCTTCACGTGTTTAGAAATAAAACAAAAACGCAATATTTTTCAATATTTTGCATACATTTGTACAAATTTGTGTGTGATAGACTTAAAAACCATTTGCATTGTTGTATTGCAATGAATAAAATTAGAAAACATTCACAATTTACTAAAATTAATTAATAGTTAGTTGTAAACGCTCAGGCTGAACAAAATCGTACTAAATTCTCTCCTATTACGAAATTTAATACTGTGATTTTGGATGGTTGGGCAACACTTCTCTTCAAAATGACATAAGGGAGGATTTATTTAGCTAATGTCCGAGATAAACATGGCTTTCTCAACACTAACATTTAACCCTACAGTTAGCGATAGTCTGGCAACTATATTTGTTTATTGGTAAAGGGATTTTGGAAAGTGTGGAGTCTTTTCGTAAAGTGCCAGACTAAAGTTGATTATTGGTAAGGCCGATCGTTTGGATAGGATTCTATAACATTTAAATAATTTCTACACTTCGGTACATTTCTTTTTATTTGTTTAATTGAAGAAAGCAAAGACATTCTCCGAGCAAACTGCTTCCTTCTTAAATAAAGAATATTCTTAAACGTGTTGGCATTGTACGAACCAACATTGTTTATTAAGCTGTTAAAAACGATGGTTGTTACTAATAGTTTGGACATTGTTGGTGTTTGAGACATTTTACGATAGTTTGCATCAAAGTCGTTCCAAAACGTCAAAAATTGCAAAGCATAACAAATGCAAAGCAGCGCGAAATCATTCATAACCTGGCATAAGAAAAGCAGTGTGCATTCACAAAGCGCATATTTTCGACGTTTTGGAATTCAGCCTGACTCCTTATTTCTTCTGCAACTTAGCATTCCATCTGCTAAGCATGTGACGTGCAACAAATTTGGATAAAACAGTGCTAATCCACGAGCTGCCTTCCTGCCTTTACCATATATGGCGCCAGCATCGGTCAAAGAAAGGAGCATTTTGCTTTTATCAATTTCCATTGAATTCATGGATTCATCAAACTCGCGAGCAATGGTAAAATGAGCGAAATTAGGTAAATAAATTCATTAACAAATATATAAAAAAATTATAAATTTAAATTTGTTTAAAAAAATAATTTTTAAATAAAAGGATGAATGAGTTAAATTAAGTTTGAAGTAATTAAGTTTAAGTAAAAAGGGAATGCAGGTAGATATGTAATAAATTTTTTTGGTTTACAAAAAACTTTTTTATTTATTTACAGAAAACTTATTTTAAAATGTTTTATTTTCCTGCTTTTGATCAGGGCAAAAACTCTTATTATTCTTTCAGTATCGATGGTCTCAGTGATTTACTGCTCTGTAGCCATGAGACCCAGATTAGATACCTATCCTTAGAGTGTTCATTGTAGACCTTAAATAACTTTTAATCAGCTTCAATTTGGAGAAACATTACTTAGGTATCGCAATTGTCAGAAAAAGACGAAGCATTATGCCCCAAACACATGTGCAGAACTCACTGCGCAGCAAAATTAGAACACGCATGTTGATATGGTTATAGACACACGTAAATTCTGCACTCACTGCAGTACTGCAACATGTCTCCATTTCTAAATTTGCTGCAAAATTCAAACATACCACAACACAAAAGAAAATAAATTGCAATTGCAAGTATTTGGCATCATCGGCTTTTGACACTGCTGGTTGTGTTTGTTTTTGTTTTGGTTGTAAACACATCAGTTGCTTAGTCGGCGAAAGACAGTTGCCATATAAGCCGATGCAATGGATGTCAAACAATTTTCTGCACATCTGTTTTACTTGCAGCACTGCACTCTGCGCTGCGTACAGAATTTCTGCACATGTGTTTTGGGCATTATTGTTATGTTAGGCATACTTAGGTAGGTAGGTAGGAGTGGCGGTTTAACTAAAAACCCAAGTAGCATCATGTGCCGTTTTGTTACCACAACTCATTTGACCCGGTTGTTTAAGATTATCAATAGGAGGTTTTAGATCCAGCCTGTGGAATTCAAGAAGGTTATCAATTCTCTAATACCACATTTCGAGACCTGTTCAAGGGAGTCGAAGAAGGGTCTACCAAGAGATCTTTGTCTGGCCCTAGCTAGTGCCGGACAAACGCAGAGGTAGTGAGTGAGTGTTTCCTTTTCGGCTGCGTCATTACAGCTACGGCAATGTGTATTATGTGGGATGCCAAGTCTTAATGCATGTTCCCCTATTGGCCAATGGCCTGTGATTATCGCTGTTATTCTGGCAATATCTTTGCGTGATTTGCTTAGGAGGTAGGTAGTTTTTTCCGTGCTGTAGTTTGGCCACATCCTTCTGGATACGATACAGTTCGTCAGCCTCCTCCATCTGAGGTTTGCCTTCGATAGGAATTATGAGGAGATCTTTGCTTTGACTGCTCCGAGCGGTATGTGCACCGATTCCGCAAGTGAACAGTGAAGGGCAGAGCCTTGCCTGGCCAGCTCGTCAGCATGTTCGTTTCCGTAAACGTTGCTATGACCTGGAACCCAGATCAGCGAGGTCAGCTCCTTGCGGCATTCTAATACTAATTTTGAGGTTATATTGACTGAGGCGATAGCCTTGATGGCAGCTTGACTATCAATAAAAATGTCTATCTTTTGCCTCGGAAATATGTTTGTCTGAAGTTTGATTTGACGACAGGCCTCGCGGATGGCCAGTAATTCCGCCTGAAACACACTGGCCGTATCCGGTAGCCTAAAGGATTTTGCGATGTTAAGGGACTCAGAAAAAACACCTGCACCTACTCCACAGTCCATTTTTGAACCGTCTGTGTAGATTGTTAAGTTCGTGTCCCTGTTCAACCGGCCATCCTGCCAATCTAATCTTGAAGGGAATTTTACTTTAAAATGTTTAGTGAATAACATTTTGGGAGTAATATAGTCCGTTGAGGGTGGTATAAGTTCTCTTGATAGAGAAAGCAGAATGTTGCTATGGCCGTAGGGTTTCGCAGACCAGCACCCCGACTCTCTGAGTCTGATCGCGCTATGTGCTGTGATGCTTGTAATGTGAAGGTCTAAAGGTAACAGATGCAGAAGGACTGTAAGGGCGTCAGACGGTGTTGTCCTTAGAGCGCCTGTGGTGCCTATGCATGCAGTTCTTTGTACTTTGTTTAGTTTGATTATGTTGTAAGATTTACTTAGAGCCGGCCACCAAACTATTGACCCGTAGGTAAGGATTGGTCGTACGACGGCTGTGTACATCCACAGGGTCAGTTTTGGTTGCAGGCCCCATCTTTTACCAAATGTTCTATTGCAGGCGTAGAAAGCAATGCATGCTTTCTTTACCCGCTGTTCGATGTTAAGTTTCCAGTTGAGCTTGGGATCCAGGATTACTCCTAGATACCTAGCGCTGGTGGATAAGGATAGCTGTTGGCCGTTTAGGCGAGGAAGAGTGAAGTCGGGTATTTTCGTTTTAGTGGTGAAAAGCATCAGTTCGGTTTTGCTCGGGTTTACACCTAGACCACACCTCCTGGCCCATGTGCTAACCTTCCCGAGAGCATTTTCCATAATTTCACTAATTACGGAAGGAAACTTCCCTGATACCAGTATCACCATATCGTCCGCATATCCGACCACTTTAATTCTTTCTCTGTCTAACGTTACGAGTATTTTGTTCATCACTATGAGCCACAGCAGTGGTGAGATAACACCTCCTTGGGGTGTCCCTCTGCTGGCAAATTTTGTTGTATTGCTATTACCTAGTGTGGACTGAATTATTCTAGTACTAAGCATAGAGACAATCCATAGACTTAGATGATTCTCTATCCCTAGCTCTGTAAGGGAGTCCAGAATTGCTTCAGTGTGTACATTGTTGAAAGCCCCTTCTATATCTAGAAAAGTTGCTAAGGTGTATTCTTTATAGTGTATTGACTTTTCGATTGTTCGCACTACCTCATGAAGAGCCGTTTCCGTTGATCTTCCTTTAAGGTAGGCATGCTGTGCCTTGGATATTGATATTTCTATTGTACCACGCAGGTGGTTATCTAGAAGTCGCTCGAGGGTCTTCAGAACAAAGGAGGTCAGACTGATTGGCCTGAAATCTTTCGCGATTTCATGACCGCGTCTACCTGCCTTTGGGATAAAAATGACTCTCACTTTTCTCCAAGAATGAGGAACATGGTTGTTGAGTAAAGAGCTCCTAAAAATCGGTATGAGCCATGAGATCGCTATGTCTTGGTTTTTTTGAAGCATAATAGGCAAAATGCCATCGGGGCCCGGCGATTTATATGGAGCGAAACTGTTTATAGCCCAGGAAACTTTTTCCTCTGTGATAATGGATGTTATGTTATCCCAGGCGCTGGGTTGCGATCTTTGTGCATTGTTACACCCTGTGCTGTAGTCTTTGCACCCTGGAAAGTGGGTATTCATTAAAAGCTCTAGAGACTCTGCAGTTGACTCAGTCCACGCTCCATCCGTCTTTCTCAGAAGAGAGGGGTTGGAGTGCTCTGTGGATAGAATTTTACTTAGCCTTGCAGAGTCTTTAAGAGTTTCGATAGATTCGCAATAATCTATCCATGACTGTTTCTTAGCCACTCTGATAGATTGTTTGTATAGTTTAAGGCAGTCTCGGTAGGGCTGCCAATATTTACACCTGTGGCAGATATTGAAAGTCTCCCTAGTCAATTGTCTGAGATTTGAGAGTTCCTTGTTCCACCACGGAGGTAGGGTTTTTTTACTGTTATTGACCGGACACGAGACTCTAAAAGCAGTACTAAAGGCTTTTTCGAAGGCCTTTACTTTCGTTTCGAGTTCTGTGTTCGAGGTGATTTTTGGGTTTGGAAATTTGTGGAGTTTAGATTTAATGACTTCATTAAACTTCGGCCAATAAATTTTTCGGGGATTTCGAAAAGGTTTCGGTTTCTCGATATCGAGATCTATATCAAAGAGTATCCAGTTGTGGTCTGAAAAGGATTTCAGATTGGATACTCTCCAATTTTGGACTTTCATAATGCTGTTGTTTTTGCCTATTGTGATATCTATAACATCCTCCCAACCATTAAAACTATCCGTACTCGGAAAGATAAAAGTTGGAGTGCTACCTCTATTGAAAATGGACAGATTGTTTTCGATAATATAATCAAAAAGAGACTCACCGCGTTCGTTTGTTTCTGAGCTTCCCCATAGCACGTGTCTTGCATTGGCATCACAGCCCATCAGCAGATCAGACTTCGCTTTGGTAACGAGCTCATGTACTTCCTCTGGTGGAGTTCTTCGGTCATGTGCCATGTAGACGGAAGCAATTTGCAGGTCCGTGCCTCCCGCACTCTCCAGTTTAACTACTGTTAAATCAGACGAGCTATAATTTGGACATATAAAAGCTTTAATATGTTTTTTAGCTAAAATGCAGGTTCTTGGCTTACCATGGCTGTTGTTATTTCGGTTGTAAAAAAGGTTATACTGGCTGTCGTTTAGGCCCTTTATGGTGGGGCCGTTTACCCATGGTTCTTGAACTATGCTGATGTCGATGTCTTCCTCCTTAAGGAGAATCATCAGGTTATCTGTAGCACATTTAGAGTGCTTCAGATTAATCTGCACGACTTTCAGCATTGGAGTTTACGGTGGTAGGGTTGGTTTGGTCTGTGGGTTGGTTGGTCACGATCAACATGTCCTCCAGCAACTTGCTGGCGCCGTCGACTTCGTCGAAGTCGTCGGTCTGGCCTGAGGATCGGAATATTTTGACTTTGGCGTGTCTGATGCCGAAGCGAAGTTTGCAGCCGATCTTCTCGATCAGGTCCGCGCTGTCTTCAGTAATCAGCATCAGAAACGAGAGTGTGTTGTTGTGTGGTTCCTCTGCCTTGATGACTTTCCAGTCGTCCATGGGAACCGTCGGGTTGTGGAGCTTAAGACAGTTGATAAGCTTATCACTGTCAATGGTCATGTTAGGGAGCCAGATGCGTATTCTAGGTCTTCTCGGAATCTCCCTGGCTAGGATCACCTTGAGTCTCAAGCCGTCCCAAGCGTCACGTATCTCGTGAACGCAGCCAACTAGAAATTCCTTCGAAAACCTGTCTTCGCATTTGATGACCCTGTACCCTCTTACGACATCGGCTGAGTCAAAGCAGGGAAGTGGTCCGCCTTGGTTGTTGATGAGATAGTTGTTGACCATCTCAGACAGCTTATTTTCGATAGCGCCCCATGCGTCGCTCACTGTTTTACCGCCGGTAGACAACTCATCTACCAGTGCGATTTGTAGGTCGTCTCTAACAACCTCACTGACAGTTCGTGCCGATTGGGTCGCTGATGTTGATGGAGCGTTTTGACGGTTTGTGGACAGCTTGGCTACCTTACTCCTCTGAGAGTCAGTCTTGACCACCTCAAGAGAGCGGTTCCGCTTTGTGGCCTCCGTTTTACGCGCTTGTGGCTGTGGCTGTGTGTCTTTGCGGAAGTTGACGTACTCATCAACAATCCGCTGACATTTCTCTTTATCAGCCAGGTCCCGCGGAGAAACCGTACCGGCCTCCTCGTTCTTGGTAATCTTACCCAGAATGAAGATGGCTCTCTTGTACGCGCTTTTCCGACGGTTACCGGCTGATTTGTGGCTGGTTTCGCGTCTTTGGGCACTGGTGCTAGTGTCCTGCGCGGTGGATGAAGAGGATGTGGATGGTTTTGGGAGCGCTGCTAGAGTGGAACTCCTCTCCAAGCTGCTGCTGCCCACTACTGTCTCCTGGCTAGAGGCTAGTAGGTCATCTTCGGATGACATGTTAAAAATTGTTTTGTTTTCTTCTTTGTTTTTTTGTTGGTTCATTTTTTTTGATTTGGATTTAGGTCCCACGAGTAAAACGGAAAAGATATTCGTCCCGGCAGAGCCGTTGTACCGGGATAAGGCATTTATTACGACAGACCTCGCCTGTGCGTCTGAAGGAGCTCGTAGGTGACTGGTTTGACCCCCAGCCTTGCATTCTTCGGCACGGATTTGTGCGTAAAAGCGCTCGCACCACCACTGAAATCAGGTACCCCTATCCTATGGTCAAAGAGCATGTGAAAAGAATTAAACTATTGAGAAGTTAAAAATTCTTTGCAATGCTCCCTGACCTCAGCTAACTCCGTCTTGACATCGCACAAGACAACTGTGGTAGTTATTACCAGCCGGCACCCACGTGGAGGGTTTGGATGAGGATTTTTGCCGGCCCTAGGCATACTTACTTCCAGTCTAAACTTTTTATATATATTTTAATAGTTCGAGTGGGCTTTTGTTGGCGAGTTCATTTCTTTTGCCTGCAGAAGATATCATTGCTCTTAACCGTACGCGTTCGATCTCAAATTCATCCTTATCAATGTCACCCTCATGATTTGCAACATCTGATTTGCTGTCATAAATTTCATCCAAGAGTTTGGCTGGGGTGAGAAAGTCGAACTTTGTCGCCAAATTTCGTAGCTGTTGAAATCTTTGCTGTATTTAAGCACTGACACTGTCCAAGAAAGAAAATAATTTTCGTCGCAGTTCATTTTCATAGGATAAAGCAGCGCATCTATATTTCCGTCACCAAAAATGTGTTTTATTTTTTTTATTTTCCTGGGACGTTCCATTAAAATTCCAAGTTTTTGCCATACATTTTTAGCGTAAGTTAAAGCACCGTCTACCAATTCATCTCGTTTTTCTGTAAGAAATTTTTGTAATGCATTTCTTTTTTGAGAACATTGATGAAGGTTTAGTTCTTCTGTTTGCAAGTATATTTGGGTATCATGCAGTAATGGTTTCCAAAAGCCCAAAAAAACACAGAAATGAAAACGATTGCAATGCTATTAGCAATGCTCCTGCACCCGTATTCAAGGCTTTCGTGTGTTAAGACTTTCGTCTGCCCTCGTCAATTTGTCCAAGGTATCAAAAACGCCCTCATAATGGTGCCAGTTATTCTCGAATGCATCAGCTCTTGCGATCCACCTTGCAGCCTCTTCAATGCTTTGCCTGAAGTACCAAGCGGAACTTCCCAACCATGTTAATTTAAATATTTAAAAATATTTAAAAATTGCAGCCGCTCCTAGCAAAGTGACGCCAGAGAGTTTTTTTTTGGCAGCTGGGCGATATGTTTAATTTTTTGCAAAAGTTTGGCCCATAGATATTTTTGCGAAATTCTAAATGCAATATTCGCTTTGCATAATACCTAAGTTTCTTGGCCTAACAGGAACAAATACGAAGAAATAACTCAGGGACCCTACTTTGTACTTCGACTTGAAAGTTAAAATCATTCGAAAGTGTTTTTCAAATCAAATTTGAATTGGAACTATGTACCACTTTCGGAACGAATAAAATTGCTACCAAATTCATATTCGCAACTTTCGGAATTTTTTTCGAGACTCGCGAGCCTTACATGAGAATTGTCACAACAAATCTGCAGAGTAATTTAAATTAAATATTATTGCCCATCGATTCAACAAGTTTCCACAAAAACATATCTTATAATGGACTCAGTAGCGCAGTGGGTGAATGAAGAGTACAGTAATGAATAATGAAGAAGAAAGGAGAATTGTACCTAAGGGATAAATAAAATATAATGGATCTTACCGATAAGAGGTAGAGTAACTTCCGAAGAAAAGAATGTAATAATTCAAAATAAATAAATAAATTATTTATTATCAATAGCTTTGTTCAAAACTATCGGCTTTCGAAAGAGGCTTTTATGTATGCCTTGAAAAGCATACGCGATAGTCTTGCCACCCCAATACGATTCACTTCAAAACCGATTGAAATTCTTGATTCTTGGATTCTCGGTAAGTATTTTAAATGTTCTAAATCGATATGCTTACCATTATTGCGTATTTAAGGTGACTCAGGATACCCTTTGGAGCCATGTATTATGACTCCATTTCACAACGTATTCGGCATATTAAAAGGAAGATTTCGATGTCTTTTAGTAGCAAGAGAACTCCACTGTGCTCCAGAAAACGTTGTGCAAATAATGAATGTTTGTTGTTGATTCCAAGATTTATCGTATTTTTACGATTTTAGGGCTTAAAATGTATTCCAAGATTTTTGAGCTAAAAAAGCTTGAAATTCTAAGATTTTTCAAATTTATCAAATACAAAAAACGAATGTCTTCTTAATTTTCCAAATATCTTCTAAAAATGTGAAGGCGAAGTAAAATCCGTCTTTTAAAAATGAAACCGAGAAAAATACTTCATCCATCACAAACAAGGTGGTTATCGCTAAACGCTGTAGTAGGTACTTACTCCAAATTTTAGAACTCTATGAACCTTTAAAAATTTATTTTGGATTTGCTTCTAGTATAGACCATAGTGTTAGTAACATACAGGAACATCTAACAACCCATTCACAAAATTGTATTTGCACTTTTTAAAATTTGTTTTACCTTTTATCAATAAACTCAAAAAAAATTATCAGACGCCCACTTAAGCAGAATACGATTTATAAAAGATTTTTTATGGTCGAGACCTTTTATGATTCATAACAGACAATTTATAACAGAATAAAAGATTTCGCAGAATAGGCCCAAATGTTTCGATTCCGAATGATTTAACTTTCGAGTCAAAATACAAAGTAGGGACCCGGGTAATACATTGTCATACTAATTTATCTGTAGACAAATTTTCTTACTTTTCTCTTCAATTTGTAGAAATTTCGAGACTAAGGCGGTGGTTTTATACCAGGTATCATATTGGGGCTATTGATGGGTGTCATAGATTGCTATAATCTGAAAAATACGCACTCGCTGGTCTTACCTACATGGTAGGTAATTAAAATATTTTTAAAAATAACCACATTATTTCGAATTGTTTTGCTAATTGACTGCAGCTGTATGTGACGACCGCACTGTGTTTACAGATGTGCAGACTATATGATGCACGTGTCTTTCGTACAAGTCCTCTTTATGAACAAATTGAGTCATTAATCCCACAGTATCATTTGTTAGGAGACTCATCGTCATCATATTCGTTGACTCGAAATTTTGTGACTCCATTTCGAAACAATGGACATCTGACCGTGGCTCAGTCCCGCTTTAACGTTAGCCACAGTAAGGCTAGAGTGGCTATAGAACGAGCTTTTGGTTTCCCTAAATGAAGATTTAGGAGACTCAAATAATATCGACACAAGTAAATTAGAATAGGCGAATAAGATTGTGTCCTGTAGTGTAATTCTACACAATCACATCCAGCTATCCGGTGACGATGACACCGAAATGGATACGGAGGAGGATGATTTTGAAGAAGAAGAAATTTTCAATGAACAAATGTCGTCAAGAAATAGAAGAGATGCTGGAAATATTAAAAGAAACCACATTCTTTCATTATTCGAATAAATAAAAAAATCATAAAACACATTTAATGTATTTTTTTTTATAATATGAAAAGCTAACACAAATCGAAAAAAAAAGGATTTTAATGATTGAATCCAGTCTTCAGGTTACAATAACATAAAAATAATTATTCTAAAAACAACATGCATTAAGGGAAGTAAGTGAATTAATAATTCAATTCAGTCTTCAGGTAGAAATTAAAATAATTACAATAAAGCTGTGGGATACTGAGATGAGTAGCTAGGCCACAACAACACCAACACGAGCCAGCCAACAAGCAGCACCCGACAGACACACACCCATACCAACATACCAACAAGACGCGACCGACAGCCAAACGTACATAACGACATAACGCGACCGTGCCCTTCCAAAAATTCCAGCAAACATAAGAGAGTAGAGTAGAATTTTAACTGCAGAAGTGGTCGTGGTCGGACGTTCACGTAAATTTAAGAATTAAAAAATGCTTGGAATAAAGAAACACTTGAATAAATAAGGAAATACTTTACTTTAATTGTTTTAACTCTACATACATTAAAAGAAATCTGGGCTCTCATCGCTTAAGACGACGTCGATTCGACGATTGTATTGCTTCGTGTAATAACACAAAAATGTTTGAATCGTCTGGACGACGTCGTTTTGAACGATTCACTAATGCTTCGTATAACTGGCCGCGTTCCACTGCCCGCTAGATGAGCAGCGGCATGTCAAACTTCATACAAAAAAAAATGACATTTTACCATTTGCACTAGTCGTCTAGCACTTTTTGTGAAATATCCCTTTCAGGGAAATTTCTCAATTTAGCGCAAAACTACCCGCTGCTTTGACAGAAAAAAAACAAAAAAAAAAAGCTGTCAAAGGAAATCGTTCAAACTACTGCAAAATAAATACAAAAATACGAAGCCGAGCTGCAATTGTGATAAAATTGGTACGTAATAAGGTAAGTAAAATAGCAATTCCGATATTATTATGGTTTCTATAACATGTACCATTTCTTTTTAAATGTAGTTTGGAAATAATTATGCGACACGAAATTATTTATGAAGGAAAGTCACTTTGCCGCTGCCGCTACCGCTGCGCGAGCGTTCCTTCAACTGGGAAATCAGACGATTGAACGATTGCGAGTGAGCGATTGCTATTTTACAATCCTTTCGTACTTGTTTGTGGTAGCTTCCTGTTTTTTTTTGTTTTGAATAACATTTTTAGTAGAAAATAAAAATATAAGAAATATGCGTCGGCACTACAATGGGCCTTAGCAATAAACTTTTTTAGTTTCGACTCTAAATTTAAGTAGTTTACAGTGGCTATATTTTCCATACAAATATCGCAATTGTGAGCTTCCGTAAATTTAAAGTCGAGACTAAAAATGTTTATTGCTAAGGCCCAATGTGTTGTTCGTCGATGACGAAGAAAATGAAAATTCGGTCAGACTAATGCGAATGCGAAGGACACTAAGAGATCCATCGGATGCCCTTTCACTTCCAACAAAAAGGTGAATATATTATAAACTATTTCTAAACAATAAACTTGCTGAATTGCATTTTTCATATTAGTTTTATTCAACGTTTTCGCTTATCGAAAGAGGCGTTTGTACTAGTCTTGGAAACACTTAACATAAGGAGTGGGTCGCGCTCAACATATATTCCCCAATTTTTAAGACTTAGTGCTACCTTGGAGGTCCTAGCTGGAGGGTGGAGGTGGCTACCAATGGTTGACTGGTTACCAATTTGGGATCTCTGTTGGCCAAAGTACCCTTTCGGAGATATTTTGCGAGACCGTAAAAGCGTTGGAACTAAAGCTATGTCCAATCTAGATTACGTGCAATATGGGCAACGAAACAGGAAAAGAAGAGACAAAGCTGTGGTTTTATCAGAAATATGCAATACCAGGAACGCAGGAAGTAAGTGTAAATATCAACCTAGTCCTGCCATAAGTTCTGTTACAACTTCAAAGTCCCATAGAAAAAAAACTAGTAAACATATCGAATTAATTTTTTTTTTATTTATTAGCCCACATTATTGGCTATTTGAAAAAAATGGTTCATTCAAAATGGCTGCCGTTTGCTTTCACACAAGCCTTCAAACGTAGTGGCCATTGGGCTATATTTTCGGTTCTTGGAATTGTACTAAAGATTTTATTTCCATAGTTGTCGGATGCGTAGATGGTACCTGTAGTGTATTGACATCATCATTTTATAGCATGAATATACATGCTCTCCGACATATTCAAATACATGAGTAAGTAGTTTGTTATAGGCACGGGAGTTGTCCCCAGTCCCCACAGCGTCTACACTGGCATACATAGGGTAAACTGTCCCACAGTGGCCCACGTTCCACAGTGAACCTTTTAAATTTACTTAATCTCTACTTATAAGAGAAAAACGAAGTAAAGAGAAAATAAACCGCGTTACGATCCTTTGTGAATTTACCTGAGAGTTGAAGTAGTGCGCACGTCTGTGTCAGTTGTGCTCAAGAAAAAGTGATTTTCCTTATAAGTAAATTAGAAATCGTGCTTCTTATTTCTGTTCCATTTAAAAAACTATTGTGCTTTATGAGATTTGTGGGATACAATTTAAAATGTTAATTATTATTAATAATTAAAATTAGCTTGTCAATCAAATTTGTGGAACTGTTTTTTTTATAAAAATATTTTTCTCCAAAAAAGGCACTTGTCCAACAGTGAACCAGCTCCTAGTGGTACACAGTGAACAATGGTAAATATGGTAGCATTTCCCAGCTTCAGAATTACGTATTTTTATTAAGCATTTAGCAACGACCTTACAGCATTTAACATTCGTTACTATTATTTTTCGTTAGTTACAAGTTTTGTGATATTACTGAAGCCCTTGAAAGTCATTTTTGTAAACGTTTTGCTATTGTTTATTGGTGTTATTACTTTTCGTTGCTTTTTTTACTTATGTTTTTGTATTGTTTTGTTTTTCTAATGTTAATATTAAATAAAAACTGAATTGTACCAATTAGGTTAGGTAGGCGGGCTGGCGTGGAGTACTCCGTGCCACACTCAGGTCAATGTTGACCCATTGTGATGCCCATTGGGGGAAAGGGGTTGTCCCTTACCCATGTCGACCCTATCTATAAAAATGTGTGATTAATTACTCACTGTGCTGTTGGATACAAACCATCCTGTGGATTTGATGAAGCCCATTATCTTGTCTACTGGTGTGCTAGATAGCTCGTCTATGTCGTGAAAGAAGTATCTCCCTAGGAATCTGTGCCTATTGTGTTGGAGGCTCGGGCAGTGGCATAGGAAGTGGGTTGTGTCCTCAAGAGCTTCCTCATCACCGCAGCCTCTACAAAGTTCTTCTTCAGTCAAGCGTAGTTTCTTCATGTGATACCGCAGAGTGTTGTGCCCCGTTAGGATACCTACGATGATGGAGAGGGATTTCCTATCCTTTCGTATTAAACTCTCGGTTCTTGCTTCATTGAAGCTTGGCCATAGCATTCTAGTAGTATGGCAAGTTTCTAGTGTGGTCCACCTAGCGTTCGCCTCCCTTGTGGCTTTTCTCCCTGCTTCAAGCTTGAGTAAGCAAGGCGGGATATTCACAGAGGGATCGGCTTGTTCTAAAACAGCTGCTGAACCTTGTCTAGCTAATTCGTCCGCTTTCTCGTTGCCTGGAATACCTTCATGTCCCGGAACCCAGCAGAGCAATACCTTATGCTGAGTGCCAAGAGCCCTGAGCTCTTCGCGACAGCATTTCACAAGCTTTGATTTTATTTCTGTTGCAGTTAATGCTTTTATAGCTGCCTGGCTGTCGATAAAGAAGGTAATACCTTCAGGTGGTATTGCCCTTATCGCAGTCTCACGGGCTGCCGTTGTCACTGCCAGGACCTCTGCTTGGAAAACACTGCTATGGTCGGGAAGGCGTATCGATTTAGAAATACCCAGCGATTCGGAGAAGACGCCTGACCCCACTCCGGTTTCCATTTTTGAACCGTCTGTAAAAACGGCTATGGATTGTGCATTAGGCACAAGTCCGTCTTTCCATTCCTCTCTGCTGGGATAGGCGCACGAGAATGGTCTTGTGAACTCCAGATGTGGTGTTATATAATCAGTGTTTGGTACATAACCAAAATATTTCTGTAGGATCAACGAATGTCCCTTTTCATTCAGTTTCCAGTTTACTGATTGGCTTATTCTCATGGCACTAATGGCGGCTGAAAGTTGTATAAAGATATCGAGCGGCAGCAGATTGAGGATAGCCTCAAGACCTGCGGTTGGAGTTGTCCTCATCGCACTGGTGGTGCCGATACACGCTAGTCTTTGTACTTTCGTGATAGCCTTGAGATAGGTGGCTTTGTTTGTAGCCGGCCACCATACGAGGCTGCCATAGGACAGTATAGGTCTTACTATAGCCGTATACATCCACAGTTTAATTTTGGGGGATGGTCCCCATGTTTTACCAAAAATTCTGCTGCAGGAGTAGAAGGCTATAGTGGCTTTTTTGATTCTCTCAAAAGTGTTCAGTTTCCAATTTAGTTTTTTGTCCAGTATAAGTCCCAGATATTTAGCACTATCAGATATTCTGAGGGGTGTACCGCCAACAGAAGGTGCGACAAACTGTGGTATCTTCCTTTTATTTGTGAATAAAACCAGTTCAGTTTTCTGGGGATTTAAAGAAAGGCCGGAGCTCCGGGCCCAGATATCGAGGGTTTTAAGAGCGCCATCAATTAGTTCAGTGAGTGTTGGAAGGAATCTACCTGTGGCCAATAACACTACGTCATCGGCATAAGCCGTTGTTCTGACGCCACTGTTTCTAAGCTGCATAAGAACCTCATTTAGAACTATGACCCATAGCAGTGGGGAAATTACCCCACCCTGAGGAGTCCCTCTAGAGGCATAAGCTTCTCGTTTTGAGCCCCCAAGTTCGGCTATGATATGCCTTTCTTCGAGCATGCTAACAATCCAGTTTGTAATGGACTTCTCAATGTTAAGCTTGCTCAGCGTTCTGCGTACGGCATCCGTTTTGACATTATTGAACGCCCCTTCAATGTCCAAGAAAGCCGCTAGGGTGTACTCTTTTTCGTTTAGGGACTTTTCAATTGTACCCACAACACTATGTAGCGCGGTTTCCACACTTTTACCTTTTGTGTAGGCATGTTGGGCCGGGGATAAGTCTTCCGGGCGTAACCGACTACGAATGTGTATGTCTAACAGTCGTTCTAGTGTTTTCAGTATGAAGGAAGTGAGGCTTATAGGTCTAAAGTCTTTGGCGTTTGTGTGACTTGCCTTGCCAGCCTTTGGTATAAAAATAACCTTCACTTCTCGCCATGTTCTTGGTATATATCCCTGTGTGAGGCTACCAATGTATATTTCTTTTAATACTGGAATGACAGTCTTGGCGGTTCTTTGCAACATAATAGGAATGATTCCATCGAGCCCTGGGGACTTGAAGGGAGAGAAGGATCGGATAGCCCATTCAATTCTGTCCTCTGTAATCAAATCTCCAGGAATGCTCGTTGCCCTAGTAATGTTGGTGCTTGTATCGATGCATGACTGGGTACTGCAACCCGGAAAATGCGTTTTCAGCAGCAGCTTTAAAGAATCTGAACAAGATTCAGTCCAGTTGCCTTCGGGGTCCTTGAGAGATCCCAGGGTTACTGGTTCCCTGGTTAGGATTTTCCTCAATCTCGCGGTTTCTGTAGTGCCCGTTATTTCATCACAGAAATTTTGCCACGATTGGCGTTTGGATCTCTGAATTTCATTCTTGAAGTTTCTCTGACTTGTCTTGTACATATCCCAGTCAGAGTTCGATTTTGTCCGGTTGGCCGTATTGAGAAGTTTTCTTGTTTCCTTCCTTAAAGCGGCCAGTTTCTTATTCCACCATGGAGGTTATATTTTCTTTTTACGTTTTGCCGCTGGACATGCTATTTCGAATGCCTCTTTGAAAACGGTGACTATTTTCTCGGCTTTCAGGTCGATGTCGTTCGGGCAGTTGAGGTTTCCATTTTGTAAGAGATCCTTTCTTTTCTCAATCTCATTACTAAAAAGAACCCAGTCGGCCTTTTTAGGGTTTCTGTATGACTGGGGAGGGTCACAGTAGTTACCCACAAGAATTTCTATCACTTTATGATCCGAGTAGGATTCTACATTAAGAACGCTCCATTTATTGATGGTAAGGGTGTTGGAGTTATTGTATAGTGTTATATCCAATACCTCCTGCCTATTTCTAACTATAAATGTTGGTTCATGGCCTCTATTAGCTACTAAAAGATTGTTTTCAATAATAAATTCAAAAACTGACTCACCTCTTTGGTTTATATCGCCGCTACCCCATTGTGAATGATGGGCATTTGCGTCGCATCCCATTATAATGTCCCATCCCTCCTGTTCCACTTTGTGAATTAAGGCGTGGGTAGATGGAGCCGGTGGTCCTTCATCTTCGTAAGGCATATAAACGGCTGATAAGATCAGTGGGGGGAGCCCCCTCCGTTCAAGCCTTACTGCGGTCTGGTCTAGGTTGCTGTAGGTAGATAGAAGTAGTAAGTTAATATGTTTTCTAGCTACTATACACGTTCTGTTCTTACTCTCCGCATTAAGCGGCGTTATGCTGTAGGTTACTAGATCTTTATGATTTAGCCCACATATTTTGCCACGGGATATCCATGGCTCTTGTACCAGGGCGACATCTATGTCTCTAACACCTAAGAGATAGATAAGGTTAGCGCTAGCGGCTATGCTGTGGTGTAGGTTTATTTGTACAATCTTCATACTGGACTTACCTGATCAACCACCACCTTTCTTTCTCTCTCAGTTCTTTCCGTAAAGGGTCGAACCTTGCACCGGGTAATTCCAGTACGAACCTTGTTGTTGAACTTCCTCAGCAAAGGCATTGATTTGTGGTCTAGCAAAACCACAATTTCAGTGCCTGCTTCGGAGTGTTCACCTACCTCGAGCACCTCCCAGTTCTCACTATGGAGTTCGGGATTTAGATGCCGTAGGTTTCTCTCGATCCGTTCTTTGGGGATATGTGGTCCGGGAACCGAAATCCGACCCTTAGGTCTCGTGAATTCTAGCAGGTCCTTCTTTACGACAAGTCGTAAGTCGGCATTAGCCCATGGAGCCTGTGTAGTTTCCACAAAAGTCTTCAGCCAGTTCATTGTAAACTCGTTATCGCAGGATAGGAGCTTAAAACCTTTGAAGTTCGAGAGCTGCTCAAAGAGGGGTAATTGCCCCTCCTTGTTAACGATAGTTCCGTTAACACCATCAAGGATGCGCAACTCCATGAGCCTCCATTGGTCTTTGCTCAACCTGCGATCTGGCTTGCTGAAGTCTACTACCGCCACTTGGAAATTCGGCTTGGTAGTCGCAGCTAGTTTGGCCCTCTTGTTGACCCTAGTCGAGGGTGGCGTTTGCGTATCATCGTGCCTACCCCTCTTCGAACTTCCCGCAACCGGCACGGATGCCTGTCCGGAGACAACCCCCGCGCCGATTGATGGTCGCTTGAGTCTGTCCGAGACTGAGGTGGATGGCAAAAGGCTTTCCCTCCTCGTCCCGACCAAACCCCCAGCAGTTCGCCTAGTCGTCCCTAGAAAGCGTCGTCTATCGTTCGTACCTTTCGTGTGTCGGTCGCGTACGTCTGGGACTTTATTGGAACAGCTTGCAGCCGGCTCGGGATCGGGTGATACCGAGTCGGTTGCTGGCCGAAGTCTCTCATCGACTGAGGTGGGGAGCAAGCGGCTTCCCGCCCTCGTCGTAAGAGGTCTTCTCTCCTTTTGTCCCCGTTCGTTTATGTCTTCCCTAGTGGACCTAGCGAGCTTGAGCGTGTTGCGGGCTCTATCCAGAGCCGCCCTTTCCTTATCCGTGAAGGATTTCGGATCGCGCTTTCCAAGTCGCCGAATTAGACGAATAGCGTTACGTCTACGGTTTCGTAAGGGTGTACTTGTTGCGTCCCTAGTCTTTCTCTGGGTTGAGACTGGATGGGGCGCTACCCGATCCACTGTACCAGTCCTTACTACTGTCGCAAAGCTGTCTGTCGTAGAGTTCCCTATGTCTACAGTGCTACTGTCGCCTGACGCTGCAGGTAACGTCGATTTTTCCTCCAGAGAAAAGCAAAGGCTTGTCTCCTTTGGATCACTCGGCGTCCCCTTGCAATTGTCTGCATGAGGTCCACTCTCACTCAACCGCGGGATGGCCCCGATCGTCTTTGAGGAGCATGGTTCCCCAGCTGGCTTATGAGTTGGCATTGAGAGGGTTGAAGACCCCGAGCTAACTGATATGGTCACCACTAGCCCTGACTGGCATAGGCTTGTCGCGGACCTAGGTGGCCCCATCAGTGTGCTCTCTATCTGGCTACCAGCCGGCACAGACGGCAGAGGGGAGCCCTCCATTGGAGTACCCCCCGATGCCGACTGCCCCTGAAGGTAGGCCCGCGCGTTGTGGAGTCTTTTTCTATCATTATCGGACAGTTCCTCCCACTTCTTTGTCCCCAGTCTCTTAACTGTTAGCTTACAGTTCTTCGCGTATCTAGAGCTGGTGGAACTATGGGAAAAGGATGAGCTAGCGATGGAGCAAGTATCGCCAGAGTCTAGAAGAAGCTTTTCTAGATTAGCGTCAATCACTCCAACGCTTTCCCCGTCCGAGTTGTGTAGAAGTGCATCTTCCGCACTTACTACCATTTGCCGGTCAGTGTTTGTAGAGCTAGGAGCGCCTGGCCGGTCCGCACTCTTCGCTTTGTTTTTATTTGATTCTGAAATGTTGGTCCCACGAGTAAGGGGGAAGAAGATGTCCACCTGCACTCACCCCCTGTATGCAGGTAAGAGGAATTGAATTAAAACTGAAGTTCCCCAGGTATTCAGAGTTTGCGCTTACGACTGAGCACCCCCCCAGCCATGCAGGCCTCGGCGCGTCGTCCCTTGCCTTGGGGTCATCTCTTTATCTAAAAACACCCGTTCGACGAACCGCTACCTGGGAAAACACCTATCTGAACGCAGAATAGATGTAGTTTTCTCTCTCGGTAAGTCTCCCGGTTGCAAGAGTGCGAGATGACGAGTGGTTTGGTCCGCGATAGGGGTTTCACAGGGAGTACGCAACTGCTGTCCATACGGGTGCAGGCATGAAGCCTGAACCCGTACAGACTGCATTCGCCTGTACATCACTGCTATAACCCTAAGTCCTAGGATCACGAGCGGATCGTACCTAGGCTCCACTATCCGCCACCTGTGGTCGCGCCTGGTAGGGAACCACCCCCCAGGATTGTACCAATTACTTGTTTTTGTTCTTTATTTTTCTTATGGAATAAAAAATCAACACTATAGGTTCACTGTGAACTACCCGGTGGTTCACTGTGTCCACCCTCTAGTACACAGTGAACCATTTGAGGTGCATCTTAAAAAACTAAAAATTTAGTATTTTTTGAGATCTTTCTAAAGCTGTATGTGGTTAAATACAAAGCTAATAAAGCATTTAATAAGTAACTTCAAACCGTTTAAAGATTAAACAAATAATTTATAAACTACATCTAGTCAAACGCAAATTGGTCCACTGTTGGACAGTTTACCCTAGATCTCTTATCTATACATATTGGGCCTTAGCAATAAACTTTTTTAGTTTCGACTCTAAATTTAAGTAGTTTACAGTGGCTATATTTTCCATACAAATATCGCAATTGTGAGCTTCCGTAAATTTAAAGTCGAGACTAAAAATGTTTATTGCTAAGGCCCAATGTCTCGTGTGCATGCACTATGAGAGAGGGGGCAGTTGTAATCTGACCACCGACCGAGGAGTGCGGGCATTGGCGAGCCAGTATTAACTAAATATAGCCATACGGTACAGTACCCACCTATATTTTCGAAGACCTCGAGAAAATAAGGACATTTTCTTTAATTGAAAAGAAAGACACAGCTCGAATGCGATGATTGTGAGTATTATTAAAAAAAAAAGTAAAATCGGTTCATAAAATTGATTTATTCAAGGTTTGCGACCATTAAATGCGTACAACTGCAATAAATGCTAAATACGCTGGATCCGCACATGGCTCTTTGGTTTGGAAGCATTCCAACGAAAGAGCATTTTTCGTTAGAAGCTTCAACGAACAAAGTCATTAATTATTGGCTTTTGGGCAAGAATGCAAACAAATTGTATCTTTACGTAATCCTCACATATAACATTCATTGTAGGTGACAGTGGATATCACACCCTATAGAGCATCTAATGACCAAGCTAAGTTACACTTTAATTCAATGCATTCGAAGGCAAGAAACTTAATAGAAAGATGTATTCGCATTTATAAAGGTATTTAAATGTATTTTTGACTGTTCGTACTATAGGTCGATGGAGAATCTTAATGGAGAAAAGGAAGAGCAGATATAATATAATGACCCTAGCAAAATAGATATTTTTGCTAACGTTTGCGCCGCATTGCACAACATTTGTATCTTCCACAATATGGACAACAATATTGCAGATATTGACATTTGTTGGAAAATGCAACAGATAATATACCAATTTCTAATAATCGCATGAAGGAATTTGCAGAAAGAATTATAAATTCAATAAAAGACTCGCTGTTCGAATAACAAACAAAAAAAACTTTATAAATCCAAAGACTTATTTAATCATGTCAGATACAAAAAAAAAGAAAATAAAGAAGGAGCAAACTTTCATGCCCAAGTAATAAATAAAAGAGAGAAAGCTTCACCCTAATTGTTATTATTGTGCATTTGTTTGGTCAGTTCTAATTGCTTTGTTGTGATTTGGTTTTTCTTCTCAAGAAGCTTTATTACTTCATTACTGCGATGTTCCAACAGTTCCAACACTCCGCTTTGGAAATTATTATCTGCTTTCACTTGTGTTTTCAACAAATTAATTTTTGGGTCGTTTTCCTTAGCTTTCTTTGGTGTGCTCGTGGATTAATGCGGTTGTATCTTTCTGTTAGATAAAACTAATTACATATCTATCAATTCCATTCATATTACGAGTATCTTTATGACATCACCTTTTACCCAGCTTAGTCAGTTCTTTGACATATTTTTTGGGACTTTCCGTAATGCCACGTAAAACCTTTTCCCATTCTAATCCATCTCAGAGTTGTCATCTTCCAGATCTGTGTCGTGCACTTCGATCGCACCATACCAATTGGAGCTGCTTCCTGCAACAGCACCCGTAGGGAGGCCATCTGAATTGCTTTTTCCTCAAGCTCGGATATCGGAATTTGATAAACCAGAATTAGTAGATAAGATTGTGTGCTGTAGTGTAGTTCTACACAATCACATCCAGCTATTTGGTGACGATAACACCGAAATAGATACGGAGGAGGGTGATTTCGGAGAAGCACCCATTTCCAAAGAAGAAATCTGTTCAAAAAATAGAAGAGATGCTGCAAATGTTAAGCTAAACTACAGTCTTTTATTATTTTAATATATTTTTCTTATTAATGAAGTGAAGATCAAAATCTATGATGATTTTTGCCGTACCTATTTTATATAAAAAAATCGTTGTCATTTGTTTAATTTATTTAATTTTATTTAACTCAAAAAATTCGTATGTTTAGAGAAAAAAAGTCAGAGCCAAACGACCATTTGTTTGTTCTGTTCGTCTGCTGACTAGAATATGACTGATATTTTATTTAATTTTTGCTGCCCTTTTATACCCAGAATTTTACAAAAATTTGACAGATAAATATTGGCTTTCTTACATTAATATTTCAATTTAAGTTGTTTTCATTTTGATAATAAATACAGTTTATTTTAATACAAATAATTTAATATGTAGGATGACTGTTACATTAATAATAATTTAAAAAGAATTAAAAAATAATTTAAAAGGAGAGAAAAATTAATTAAAAATTAAATTCAGTCTTCAGGTTTCAATAACACGAAAATAATAATAATAAATATATAATAAACTGCTCACTTCAATTCTGTGCAAAAAGATTAGGGTTTCTGTAATAAAACATAATATTACATAAATATACAAATTTATGTGTATTTGGTTAACAACTTACGCTTTAAGGATATCCAAATATTCCCTCTCTAGTGAATTTGACTCAACTACATAATTATAGCCTTTGCGGTTATTTGTGCAGCTATAGTCCGCCTCTCCTCCATTGCAATCACAGCGAATATTTGCTTTTAAAGCTGCGTTAGCTTAGGTGGTCAGCTTGACGGGGTTGCAATCGGAGATTCAGTTGTTGGTTGATCATCAAAATCATCTGCATCAATAGAATAAGGACTAGACGGTAGTACCTACTGTAGACGTAGAAATCCGAGATGACGAAGCGACATTTGGCAAGAGACTGGTTTGCAAAGTGCGTCTGGTTAAGGTGCTAATCATTGGTGCTGACCTTACTCCTGAGGAATATAGATCGCACATTTGGTCCATGGAGGTTCATGTAATGCGCCCTCGCCCGGTGGATGTTTTTCGGTAATTATAATAAAGAAACATTTAGATGTTCTTACCATTTTGTATTTTTAATACCGCATCTTCGTCGGCATCGAAAATATTGCTCTTTTCAGCATAAATATAATTTCGTGTGGCATTATTTAAACACTACGATTAAAAAGAAATGATTATATTATAAAAACAACCTGAATTGCTATTTTACTAATCTTATTACCAATTTTATCACAATTGCAGCTCAGCTTCGTATTTTTTGTAAACTTTTAAACGATTTTCTTTGAGAGGTGGTTCTTTTTTTATTTTCTCTCAATCTGAAATGTAACGCGGCCAGTGACACTTTCGCCGTCTGATTTCTCAATTTGACGCCTTTAACCGGTGTCTCCACGAGCAAGTTTTCATATCTTGCAATCAATTGATTCTATGAAAGAAATATAGTATGCAATAAAATGTGATGAGGGCATTTCATTTCATACCATACTATTTCATTCGTTGAAATGTCGCTGAGCAGAGCACATAGTTGCGTACTCGCATTAACCTTCACATGGACAGTATCTACCCCGGTAGATATTTCAAGTTTCATCTCTAAAAATCTCTTTGGTTCGTCAGTGGATTCTGGGTCCGACTCAGTGACCAACTTTACGATTTATTTCAGATTATTAGCATGTTCATAATTTAAGAATATTTTATTTAGTTGGTAGCACATAAAGCACCCACCTTTTTGTCGTAAACGACCGCTGGAATCCCGCTCTTCTGGATCGTCAGGAGTAAACTCGTCATTAGGCTTGTTTGTATTATTATTGGGTGACCTAACAAACACTCCATAGCGTTTCTTATGGTAAAAATACCTGTCACTCTGTGATTTTGTGCCCGAGAGCTCATGTGGGATTCATAAGTTCTCGCCCAATCTTTCGATCAATTTTCCCCTTTGGCTTTGCTTCACAGCTGCAGGACCCATCGAATTGTTCCTTGAAAAAATGATTCCTGAAAGGTCAAACAAATTATAAAATACAGCCTGTGGCCATCAATAAGTTTTTCTTTTTGTTGTGTATTGGCCGAACATTTTGTCCATAACGTCCACTACCCCTTTAGTCTGATTGTAGTAGTGGATAATCTCAGGTTTCAGCTTGGGCGCGGAAACAGACTTGTCATGATGAAAAGTTGAGAGCAACACAACAGACTTATCTTTCTTGAGTACATAGGAGCACAATGCAACATTTTGATTGAACCCGAACTCAGAAGACAAAGGAACTCGATCTTTCGATGGTATGAACTCACGAGGTAAGTAATTCGTTTGCAAGTGGAAGAGTTGTGAAGAAATTGTCCATGGTCATATTTCGTCCACTATTTTTGTATGGTGCAACCAGTTCTTTCACTATTCGCTCACCTTGATTTACATTTCTGCAGCCATTCACCTTCCCGGTATAAATTTGCCCGTTGAGAGGGTATCCTGTTGATGAATCACAAGCCCACCAACATTTAATTCCATACTTGGCCGGTTTCGAAGGTATATATTGGGTAAACTTCGTGTGACCTCTATAGCGAAACAACTGCTCATCCACTCTAAGTGATTCGTACGGTCTAAAATTGAGCCTCATATTTGAGTTGATCATATCGAAGATATCACTAATAGGAGCTGCTTTATCAGTGGCCATCCGAGATGTTCGTGTGGCTTCCAAATCAAACCGTATAAATCGCGAAATCGCCTTGAATCGGGTGACCGACATTATTGCTCGATATAGAGGAGGCGCACTGCTTTTCCAAAGTTCAGGTACTATCTTGTAATTAGATCGGTGGCAGCCTATGACCAACAAAATACCCAGGTAGACACAAAATTCCTGTTCGTTGATAGCTTTCCATTCTAGAGGAGCTTTTTCGGGATGTGGTTCATTCCATTTAGCGAAATCAGAGAGTTCTTTTGTTAGTGTGTCGGCAAATTATGCCTTGAACGGAAGGGCTCATTATACGGAAAGTATTAGAAAGTTTCCACATCTGTTAGACCTTTGGTAGCTGGATGTGGACCCACAAATGTTGTTTCCCTTCACTACGCAAACTTGGTGCGCTTTTTATCCACTTTGTACCATCCTTACCAATCCAAAAATTGTCTTCTGCTTCCGGCATAGCTTCTACTTCGTTATCAGCTACCTCATCTGATATGTATTGATCTTCATCTTCTCATCATCATCTTCTATCTCCACTTCTATTTGTTGACTGCTTCCTGGAACGTTAGCCTCTGCAAGCTCAGGCAGAAAGCTGTCTTCAGGATCACCATATGCATCACACTCATCTAGTTCTCCCTCTGAATTGGAGCCAATTATTTCAAGAAGTCTTTTTCTTAGCACACAACTATTCACTGAAAAAATAGCACGTGTAGTGTTTTACCACAATGAACTTTGCGCGCAAATTTTCAATAGGAGATACTTTTCATTTGCGGTAAAAACCTAGCTTCTTAATGAGTAACGCATTCAAATTTCAAAACAAAGGTAAAGAGTGGCAATAAAGAAAAATAGAAGAAGAAAAACAAACAAATTGAGTGAAAAAGCAAACTTGAAAGGGCACGAAAAGAGAGATGCACTCAAAACCTTGGAAAAAAACCGTTATCTAGAGAAAAAAACATAATAGGTAGTAGCCAATTAAAGAGAACGAGTTTAGAAAGTAAATCAGCTGTCAAGCAGAAATAACTCATACGAAATGCATGTACCTAATACTCTTTTATCTACCACGGTAGATACTGTTCATGTAGGACTGTAGGTACATTAAAATTTCTGTTCATGTGAAGGTTAAAGCCCATAAAATCCTTTCTCCTTTCTCCCATCATCCGCAAAAAATCAACGTTTGGTGCGGTTTTCATGTTTGGTGGCGTCATTAGGCCGTTTTGTTTGGTCGATGAAAATGACCGTCACGTTACTGTAAATGGTACCTTTTTGCTACAGAGTTTTAACGTTTAGCAATTGCATGAAATGGAAGTCAGTGATATGTGGTTCCAACAAGACGGTGCCACACCCCACACAGCGGGTGCATCAATCGAGATATTAGTTCGGTGAACGTGTAAAGTCGTGTGACTTAACGCCTCTAGACTTTGTTTTTATGGGACCATTGGTCTATTGAAAATTGGGTTCAACGCATCGACCGCTGCGTGAAGTAGAATTCCATTCATAAATGTGTTGATAGTAGGTAATTCAAGGCAATACAATTTTTTGTGAGATATCTCAAGTAGTTTTCTTTTTATATTTAAAAAAGAACTCCTCGATGATATCGCAATTCGGCTGCACAAAGTGGATTTTCTTTCACTTTGGCACTCTCTTTGGACTTATTCTATCCGGTGTTTTCTAATTTTAAACGGATCTTTTTTTTAAATTTTATATTTTTTTAAATAAATAGTTTTTCATGTCCATATTTTTGTTATGTATTGTTTTTGAATACACATATTTTTTGTTATTTTTTTTAGAAGAAGCAACATTTTTTGTACAAAACCAGTTTGCAGGAGAATGACACTTCTTGACAAATGTATACACTTCGTTTAGAAATTTAGCTTTTTTTGCGACCAATGGAAATCTGACAGCCAGCTGATTTCGAGAGCAGAGGAACTGCTCTGAATCAGGGTTCGGACTTCAGAAATCTCATATCGAAGTGAATGAAAAAAAAGGCGGAGTAAAACAAAAATTTCCGTAGTAGATTTTCAGTTTCACATCAAATGAAAAAAAATAGATCATTTTTTTTTTAAATAAGTGTAGGTATTTAAAAAAAAAATAAATAAACATAACATTAATTGCACATTCAGTTTGCAAATCAAACTGTATCAAACCAAGTCCATAATTTTAATAAAAAACAGTACAGAGTACAAAGGCCCAAATGTGTAGCCAAAACTATATATTTTTTTATAAAACACATTTGGGCCTTTGAACTGTTTTTTATTAAAATTATTGACTTGGTTTGATACATACTTTATGTAGGTATACAATTCATATGGTTAGGTTCTTGTTTCTTTATCTAGGAATTTTTGAAAAAAATATTATTTAAAATGCTTAGATTGGAAACCACTTTCATTATATTATGGTATATCGACCATCAATGAATTTATATTTTTTATGCGGTGGTACAAAAATTTCATCACGATTTTGAATTAGAGAATGCGAAAACATAAGGCTCTCGACGGTTTGAACACTCAGCCTATTTCTGAATTTAGTTTTGATTAAGTTCATTTGAGAAAATTGCCTTTCGGCTGCTGCACTACTGTGGGGTAAAATTGTCAGTGTTAACATGTATTCCGAAAGGTTTTCAAAGAGGATTTCCAAAAGTTGATTTTTTTGTTTTTTCAGGGAATACCAAAACTTAACTATATCGTCCTGATCCATTTCGCTTATATTAAATATTAAAAATGATCTCCATTCTCCACTCGTCGTTCAGTACTTCAATAGGTTTTTGATTAAATGGAAATGCTTCAATTATTTTTAAAATTGAAGGCAGTTCTCCTTTTTAAATTTTCGTGGGGCTCAGATATTCAAGCAAGTTAACTTTGTTGTCGTTAAATGAAAACCTGGATTGAATTTGTTTGCAGAGAGTTATATAGTAGCTCAAGATGTTTGTTTTAATCTCAAAAACGATTTCGTTTGATAAATTTTCTTCGTGCAATTCAAATTCAATGCCACAGAAAATGTTCCAGACAGGAAACTGGAACTCTGGGTTCTCATAATCCACTTCCGTATACTTATGAACTCCTTCTTTATAAAATTGTTAAGCAATTTTAAAAAGTGTTGCTTAACAATAGGATAAAGAAGCAGCGTTCCCTCCCCTGTCGTTAGGCAAAGTTCTCATTGCGGTAAAAATTGGTACTCAAATGGGTCTGAAGGTAGTACGCAATAATGTATCTAAAGAAAACGGTTTTATGGTATTTTTCAATTAGAATAGGAAATATGTTTAACAAAATTCACTACTATACATTTTCAAATATTTGTTTTATATGAACTCACATTTTTTATGCATTAAAAAAAATATCACAAAGAAAAGCTTATTTTAATTCAACATAAATTATTTCATTCATCCACAAAAAATAAAGGAAAACGTAACCTTTAAGGTTTATTTATATTTAAGAATAAATAATAAGTTAAGTATGTATATAAAAATGAACGAAAAAAAACAAAGAAAAATATTCCACAGTTATTTCATCATTTTTGAACATTAAAAAATGTAAAAAAAAAACTTTTTTTTATAAAAAAACATAAAGTAGTGAATTATACATTCATATCACAATTCTATATTCAGCGATTTTGTAGTTAGCGATTAAAGTTTATTTCCTGAAAAGACATAGTCCCATATAATATGTCTAGCCTTCACACGAATATTGAAGATACTTACAAATAATGCGCATTTGAATGGTAGTTATGTGCTGCTGCAAATTTAATTAAATCCACAGTGGGCTCAAACACATCATTTTTAGCTAGCTCTTTAGCAAACATTAGATGGTTAACAGTTTCTACTTCCAGCGAGGGGGAAGTAATCAGGTGTATTCAAGGAACTTTTCTGTGCGTATTCATGGTGAATCTCAGTGTATGACAGTGTATTCAAACGAATTCGCATGCAATTACTAGTAGCAAATCTGTAGTCAAGGACCACTTAAAAACATTGATTATTTCCCCCTCGACTTCCAGCCTATTTCTCTCTTTTGTTTTTATTTTGTTTAAGGTTGAGAGCTGCCGCTCAGCAGAAGCGCTGCTGTGGAGCAGTGAACACAGCGTTAGCATGTATTTAGACAACTTTGAAAACGCCAATTCACCTAACCCATTCTTAAGTTGTCCTATATTCTGCCAGTAAATTGCTACATCTTCATGATAGCACTTTTTAAGTAGTTCTTCAGCTCCAATTAATGCCCTCCATTCGTCATTTATATTTTCCAAATCATTAGATATATAGGGAAAGTGCGATGAGAGCTCTAATATAGTTGGGCATTCTCCTGCCGCAATCTTGTCAGGGTTAATATATGTCTGTTGTTACAAACAATTTTTGGAAAATTTGGAAAATAAGAAATGAGTTATTGATATGCAATTATAAAAAGTAGTACGCGGCGATCCAAAGTAGTATCGTACTCAGTTAGAAAAAATGTACTCAAAAACCAAAAAACGCTACAATTGTAGCACGGGAGGGAACGCTGTAAAGAAGGTGTATCATAGTTTTTTCTGATTTAAAAATTCTATTCATTTTATTTATGGAGCCTAGGGACATACGACCCAAATAGAAAAGGTCCGGGTTCAAGGATTTCAGCTGCTGTTTTACCCCATTCAATGCACCGTTCATGACTGAGGCATTGTCAGTCCCTAAGCCTATCAAATTTTTAATAGGATTACCTAATGCTTCTAAATACGATGAAATAGCTTTTGCTATGGAGTTTGCCGAAGATTCGTTTAACTCAATCGTGTAACAAAACGTGTCCTTAACCGCATTTTGCGGTACAATCAAGACTAAGCATTTTTTACAACTAATGTCAGTACTTTCATCTATTATAAGTGAAAAACATTTGTTTTTAAGCTCGTCTGCAATTAGATTTTTAGTATATAGTGAAATAAGTCGCACAAGTTCAGTTGCCTTTTTTGCACAACACTTGGATTTGTTTGCATTTGGCCCTGATAAGGCATAAATCAAATTCGGCAGTGAATCCATGGTAGTAAACGGCAAAAAATTTGAGACACAATACATAACCATTGTTACCTCGTTTTTCAAATTGGTATTCTTTATTCCTTTGTCGCGTCCAAATTAATCGGTTCTTAAAAAAAGCTTGTTTTTTTTGTGGTAGGTATTGTGAAGATCCATGGCGTTCCAAATTTGTTGCGTTATTGGTGAGGGCTTTGTTAAGCAATTTGCAATATACGATATACCCTTTGACTTGATAAATCCATTTTCAACCACTTTCTATTTTTTTCCCATTCTTGTTTATATTTTTGCTCGTATTTCGGCCGGTGTTGCGAGCTTTCCAACTCCGAGTCTGAATCCTCAATATCGTCATCATCTTCATCGCAAAACAAATTCTGATTCGGAGTTTTGAAAAGGGTATGACGAAAACACGAAATGATTTGGACACTATTTTTCCGCTTTTGCTGTCTAATGTACCTACGTAATGTACTATTTCTAATGTAGGTACCTACGTACACGTATAATTATTAAGAGCGATAACCCGAGAACCCGATGCAAAAATAAATCTGTTTTGGACTAACGGTTGCACACAGTTGACATTTCAAATTATTGTGTTGGTTCTCTATTTGAGTGAGAAAGTTGCTGCTTATTTTATGCCAGTGGCCTACTGTTTTTTCATGTTTGCAATATAAAATTAGAGTTTACAGGGGAAACTCTCACTCTTTAAGTGAGTGCAAAAGAGATAACAGTCTAAGGCCTAAGTATTTTCATTTTGCAATTGCTGAAGTTGGCTGCAATTCGGTGAATAAGACAGTACTGCCACTTTAAATTAAAAAAAAAGCGAAGTAGATTTTGAAAAGAAGGAGTGGCGGAGTAGATTTTAAAATATTGCAAAAGGCGAAGCAAATCTACTCCTTTCGGAGTAAAGTCCGATCACTGCTCTGAATCTGTTCCAATGGAAAACCACATAGGAGACTATTATTTTCCGATTTGGAAAATAAAACTGCCTACTGTAAATGAAAAAAATATCTAGTGTTTATTGTTCTTCCGTTCGATAATTTTCTAGTGCTGTATGTACGTGATTTGGAATGCCAATGCCAATTCATCAATAGTATCGTACATTACCGTACATTACGTATACATTACCATATATAGCAGTATGCTTTAGTGAGTGCTGCGCCTGGCCCTGTTTCCTTTCGCGTAGATCTACCACATTACCTATTACTTTTTTCAAATTCAACTTTTCTCGCGTTGGGCGTTTCAGATTGTACTATTTCGATTTCGTGTTCCTAATCGTCTGTGGTGCTTGAATATGTCCTGTAAGAAATATGTGTTTTATTGTAAGAGTCGCACTTAATTTCCAGAAAGTTTCCATAAATCGCACTAGCTAAGAAAGACATGCATTCCAAGGACTCCCAATTTGAGGTTTTCTCATCTTCTGGTCCTGGTGCAATACTTCCAGACTTCAGCACTTTTTTAGTTTGGGCGCGGTATCGCAACCTGTCGCATAGAGACTTCCAGGCTTGTTAGCAGTCTTCAACTATAGAAACAGAAACAATATCTTACTTACACCCTTTTTTAAAAGCAAATGAAACGAATTACCAGATCAGTTCATTTCATGGGAAATGGACTCCCAATGTGAATTTACAGCCTCTGTGTTGCTGTGCGATTTTTCTTCCAAATTCCAAATCGCTATTTTCTCCTTAACCAAGCCCCCAAGTTTTATCTTGTGGGCATATGAAAACTGTCTCTTGTTTGTGTTCTCAAATATTATACTAAAATCATGAGGATCATGGTGAAACTCTTCTAAAAACTTCTCTTTATATGCCAAATCCATTGCGAATTGATCAAAACAAAATATAACTTTTGAAATAGAATAGGAACCGAAAATTAAAATCCAATTCAAACAAATTGCGGCAAATTGCGGCCTGGCTGTTCGTTCACGCCGAAATGTCAAAAATGTTTTAACAAAAGCCAAGTGAAATAGAAGTGGAACGATTTTAGTACCGCCACTTACAACTCAGTTTTTAAAGCGCTGTTTTTCACGTGAACTGCGTACCATCCTTATAACGGGTGATTTTTTAAGACGTTTAGAACTCTTTAAAAAAAAAAAAAAAAATTCGAAAAAATTAATGAAATATTTATTTGAATCGATAGTTTGAACCTTGCAATTTAATGTTTAAAGATAATTTCATGCAAATGTTGACCGCGGCTGCGTCTCTGGTAGCCCATCCGCTGAGTCCAATTTTGGCATACTCTTTCACACATATCGGCCGGTATCTCACGAATGAATGCATGGATGTTGGCTTCCAGTGCGTCAATCGAAGCGGGCTTGTCCCTATACACATTAGCCTTGACATACCCCCACAAAAAATAATCTAATGGTGTCAAATCGCACGATCTAGGCGGCCAATTGACCGGCCCGAAACGTGACATTAACAGTTCACCAAACTCGCCTCGCAATTGCGCCATTGTTTCGCGTGCTGTGTGGCATGTGGCACCGTCTTGTTGAAACCACATAATCATGCAAGTCAAGAACTTCCATTTCGGACAAAAAAAAGTTTGTTATCATAGCTCGGTTGTGCTGTAACAAAGGCCTAACTGCTGGGAACGGCGCCGAATCGACATTTCGCGGTCTTCTGTCACACTAGCTGATACGGCCGCAATATTTTCTTCACTACGCACAGTACGTAAACGTGTTGGTGGTTTAATGTCCAACAAAGTAAATTTGGTGCGAAATTTGGTCACAATCTTCCGAATAGACTGCTCAGAAGGTCGAGAATGCCGATCATAAAATGGAAGCAGCGCGCGATGAACATTTCGAACCGAGCACGAATTTTGATAGTAAAATTCAATAATTTGCAAGCGTTGTTCATTTGTAAGACGATCCATGGTTAAATTGCAAACCAAACTGAAGCTGTTTGACAGTGACACAAGGTACTAAACACACGTCAGCTGTCAAAACCAGTGTTGCCAAAACCAAACCAGCTAAAAAATCACCCGTTACATCAGGAGTAATAGAAAACTATTAGAGAATTTTTCGTCTATTTTAAATTTGTTCCCAATCTCTATGCAGCTGTCATGCAGGTGTCAGCAATCGTCTTGAGAATGCATCAGTCATTATTTGCTAAAAGGGTTTATCCATATCACCATACCACTTGGGCACCTTGACTATAGTCCCGAAAACCATCTACCGACTTCAGCTCCAAGTGTATTGCCGAAGGTCGACCACACTATGTTGTTTCCATTTAAGTAGTCGCATTTCTTCCACTGCATGTCATTGTAAAGCATTCATTTTCATTTTGGACTTCTGTTCGAGAATTATTCAGCTATTTGTCTGCGACAGAATTTTGATATCCGATTAGTGTTGCTCTAATCTGCCTCGCGGTTTTGAACTACAGCCCACATTTCCACAGCCAAGCATCGCCAGCTTGATGCCAATCAGTGTCAATTGCCCAAGCTACTCCAACCACTAAAACCAATCAAGTCACTTAATCCGATTTCAAAGAACACCGTCATTAGCTTACCAGCTTTATGCAACAATAATGCAAACAAGTGACATCCATTCATGTGAATAAGAACCACAGATTTGTCGTGAAAACGGATTTCCATTTCAAACAGAACAAGAATAAACACACGTGACTTTTCCAATTATGCATCGTCGATTTGTTCGAATGAAAGTCACACCAGGCTGCACAAAAAATTAAATATTTCAGCAATTGAGCAGCGCTACAATGGCAGCGGCTGAAAAAAAAGCACATCAAAGTGAAATCCTTTAAATAATTGCGAATGCTTATTGTCGACGTCCTATTTTTGCCTGTGTTATTTTTTTCTGTGGGATTATTCTCTTCAGCATTTAAATTTAGTTTACCGAACAACAAGTGGAGTCCGACTACAAGCTGCAAATGATTACAGGTGGAAACAGGAAGCTTAAACGTATATGTGCAGTTGTCTACATCCATGAGAGAAGTGAGCGATGAGCGGCAGAAAAAAAATCGAAACGAAACGAAACAAATGGAAGGCGGATTAAATTAAGGAGACATTAAATATGTGGAGCTGACTTTATATTTTCTGTCACCGGTCACCGCGTAAAATGTGTCGGTATTACTTTTGTCTCTTTTTTATTGAACGCTTAACATGTAGCCATAGACAGTGTATGTATTATGTAATGACATTGATCGATTGATGGTGTTTGGTAGATTTGTGTGCTTGTAATAGGGTTGTTTGCGACAACGTCAGTGTCAAATAAGTAGAAAAAAAAAACAAGTGACAGCTAAAAAACTTGTAGGTAAACAAAACTTGTCTTGTAGGGCCTTAGCATCAATTTGTTCAAGCTTATAATGAAGTGGAAAAACATCGGTTGTTATTGGGGACGTTCGGATTCCTAGTTTAGTAAGTCTGACAGCTGTCTCACTAGATCTGTTTCTATTTTGATTGACCCGAGTGGTCACGTGAATAGTTTTAGAAGTTGACGTTTATGGAGGGGAAGCCAAGAAAATCCTGCCTGCGTACTCAGTTGACATTTCGAAGAGTCAAATTTAAAATAAACGAATTCTGAAGAGGCGAAAAAGGGGCCGGTGAGAGAAAAAGGTGCAATTTCTAAGCTACTCTGGTAATTTAGAACTTTCGCGCGATATTTAACAACCATTAGTTCGCATTAGACTATAATAGTGTTGTGATAGGCAACCGTTTTACATTTTAAATGTAGGTACTTGCTTGAAAATAACAATAAATATTTGACCTTTTCCAAATAAAAAATTGCAAAATCAAACAAAGGTAACGCTGCTGATAAATGTGGAATTTTTTGAATTTTGGCGAGGGATGAAAGGGATATTTTGGGTATGGCCGTGGGATATACGACACCAACGAAAAATGGTTTTCCTAATTAATTTTTCTTCTTACGAGGTTCGAACAAAAGACTGATGTTCTTAATTAAACAAAGTAATAAAAATGTTCTTTTGATATTGTGTGTGTGCTAGACTTACTCATTTAAAAACAGTACTTTAAAAAATTGGTACAAGGAGCTCATTTACAAAGAAAAAAAAAAAAAAAAAAATTATACCAAATTTATTGGCCCAAAACATATATCAGGGCCTTCACCAATAAGTGACGTCACCTTTGTTTTTGATTACGGCAATGATTCGACTTTGGAGTGTTTTAATTAAATTAAGACAACATTGTGTGAAAACTGATGTTGCTTCTAGGGATGCCAGATTAAAAAATACGAAAAGGGGGACAACGTGATTATTGTAGGTAGGACAAGTGTTTAAAAAGGGGGACAAATATTTTTTTTTATGATTGATCACCAGAGTCAAAAAAATATGAAATAAAAATAGCTTTGAAAGTTTTCTTGCACTTCAAATGGATGTGTTCAGAAAGAATCTTATTAAAAATATTAAAAGAAAGTATTTTAAAAATTTTCAATTGAATGTTTTCTTTTATTAAATTTTGACTTATTAAGGGGGACAGTTGTTTGTGTTAGGGGGACAAACAGCATTTTTGTATGAAAAGGGGGGACTGTCCCCCCTAAAGGGGGGCGTATGGCATCCATAGTTGCTTCCCAACATAAATTATACAAAATAGAAATTAACACCATACTAACACCATTTATATAAGTTATTGTTAGACGCATATTTGATATGTTGGTATTCATTGTATTGCTCATATTTAGCTAGTCACTGAGATATGGAAAACAATCTCCACTCAAGGAGAAATACATAATCTCAGATGACTGGCACATAATATGAGCAATAAAGAAAGACACTCGCGTTAAAATCTTACAGATTTTATTAAATTAAAATACTGCGAAAAGATCACGACCGACCAAATAAAAAGCTAACCAAACACCAACTGTCAAATCTGCAGCACACGGCAATGAAAGTATTACAACAAAGTATTTGTCTCTCTCTCTTAGCAGAGTTAACATATGAAGGGGTCCATCTGCGGTCTCCCGTCAGCCAACGCACATAACGCAATATTAACGCAATAAATAAATCACAGGAAGAGAAAGAGAAATGCATTGCATGATATACCATCTTAGTCTAACACAATACATTAATAGGGGGCATTAATGCAATTAGATTATACACACTGTTTGACGAAATGTTTATGTAGTAGTATGTAAGAAAAGAATTCAAATTCAAATGTTAAGGTCAACGACCAGTATATTCACCACTGCAAACATATGAAATGTAAAGTACAGTAGCGAGTGACGGCGAGGTTTCATGGGAACCGAAATGCAATTATCAGTCACTTATCATCCAACCGTGAACATATCAAGTGAATAAATTTTATAACGTGGAAGTAGAACCCCAAGCATTTTTTATTTCTTAATCAACCAATTAAGAACAACTGAAGATTTCTTCCCATCTCAAAAGTGCCCAATGCGTCTAAAGAAGTAATCACTTCAAAAACGAATCAATGGCGATTATTTATAGCACTGCGACTACGTTATAATGCAGTGACAAGATTGGGATGTGATGTGCTTTTTGTCTGCGGCTGCTCGTCGGATCCAGGGTTGCCCCCAAAGAAACACTAACTTTGGGGCGTTATACAATTTTACCTTTTATTGATTATTCGTAAATACAATCTTAAATTCTTCTTTACTATCTTGACAATTCGATATTTATCGATACTTAATTCTTAATTTAAGGAAGCTACCGTTGATCGGATATCTCACAATACAACGTTACGGGGAAAAGGAACTATGGTTGATCGGATATCTCACAATACAACGTTACGGGGGAAAGGAACTACGGTTGATCGGATAACTCACAATACAACCTTACGGGGGAAAAAGGAACTATGGTTGATCGGATAACTCACAATACAACCTTACGGGAGAAAGGAACTACGGTTGATCGGATAACTCACAATACAACCTTCGCTTCGGTATACGGATGGCCAATTCTGCTAGCAGAATTCAGCCGCCAAAAATTTAGGGAATGGTGCAAGTCCCCAGAGAACAGGGTCAGCGCCAAGTGTATTGCACTTGAAATTGAGTGTACTGTCCTCCCGAATCAGTTTTTGCCTCGGGTACTAATGTAATTTTACTTGCTAAGTCAGTGTGACTTCTAAGCCAGTGTAAATTGTCACTCGTGTTGTTGTTGTTTTGGTTGGTGATGCTGAGTCGTGTGTTGGCGCTGGTGGTGGGTGCTTCGGTAGTAGTGGGGTTGGATGAAGGGACGTGGGCTGTTTTTGTAGCGGGTCCCTCGTGTTGTTGTTGTTTTGGCTGGTGGTGCTGAGTTGTGTGTTGGCGCGTGGCTCTTCCTGCTTAATTAAATATAACTTAATCTAGAACTTAAATTATCCCAGCAACTGTCATCTTCTTGGCCTGCGCCTTTAGGTAGTGTCGGCGGTTGAGCTGGGTGAAGTCCCGGGGTCGCAACCGGGCGCGTTGTCGGCCAGGCTCGACGGCGGGTGTGGGCGTTGGGTTAGGCTGGTCGTTGTGTCATGGTCGGGACTGGATATCGGGTATGCAATATCTCCTGATGGAGGATCCGGGGAAACTGCGACAAGGTTTTCCCTGGGGTTGAGGGCCGGTCTGGTCGTCCGGCGGTGCTGGCGTCCTCGTCCTCACTGTCCACCAGTATTATTTCGATGGGGCCCAGTGACAGGGGGCGGTGGGTCGGAGTGGTGCTCGGTGTTTTGATCCGGACGGTCCTCTGGGTCCTTGGCATTGCTTCCCCCGGTCGTCTCTTCCTCCAGAGTTCGTCGGCGTTGTCTCTCCGGGCTCGTACCGCGGAAGTCGGCTCTGCCTCCCTGATGGCTGCGGTAATCGGCCTGCTGGTGCTGTATACGGGGTACTTCCTTCCGTGGCGCGGTGGTTACTCGGCGGGGTCGGGTTGGTCGGCGGATGGTTGGTTCTTCCATATTGTCTTGTGACGCGTCGTCTACCACGGTTAGACTTGAACTGGTTTTATTATGGTTGGTGACACTCCTTTTATACTCTTTTAAATCCCGTATGTGTGCTCGATGTGTAATATTACCTTGTTTATTCTGGCTGTTTGGTCGGCGGATAACGGCTATTACGGGAGAATCGTAACGGATGACCTCGAACGGACCGTCATATTTTGGCGCGAGTTTTTCGGCGAAGTAATTGATGCTGGAGGAAAGAACACGTGCTCTGCGGTAGACCCAATCGCCGGTGCTTGGTCGCCATGATCGCCGTCGGAGATTATAGTGTCTAGCCTGGGTGGTGCTGGCCTTTTGTAAATTCCTCCGTACCAGTTCGTATAGCGCTTTGATACGTTCCTCGAAGACGGAGATGGGGCTAGGGGTTGTTTGCGCTCCTGGTAATTGGCTGGCGGTACGGATGGGTCTCCGGGGTTCTCGCCCAAAGTTGATTAATGCCGGTGAATATCCAGTGGAGTCGTGCTTGCTGGTGTTTATGGCCATCGTGAATTCGGGTAGGTGTTCGTCCCATGTCCGGTGGTTGTACTGTACGTACTGCGCGATCATTGTCTTTAGGACGCGGTTTACTCGTTCGGTGGGGTTTTCTTGGGGAGTATAGGGTGCGGTGAGGCGTTGCTCGACTCCGATGCCGCTAAGGAAGGTTCTGAATTGCTGGCTGGTAAATTGGGCACCGTTGTCGGAGAGGAGTATCCTGGGGCATCCGAACCGCATGATGATCCTTTCGCGGAGTGCTTTGATCAGTCCGGCGGTGGTGGCGGCACGGAGCGGGGTAGCTTCCACATATTTAGTGAACTTGTCCACAAATACTAGTAACATAGTGTTTCCCTTGGTTGACCGTGGTAGGGGCCCTACGAAATCCACACAAACGGTATCCCATGGCGCCGTGACTTGAGTGGTGTACATGAATCCGCTGGGTTTCTGCTGAGACGTTTTGTACCGATTGCAGGTGTCGCATTGCTGGACGTACCTCTTGACGTCTCGGGAGAGTTGGGGCCAGAAATGCGGCCTTCGGATTCGGTCGAGGGTTTTGCTGATGCCTAGGTGGCCGGCGGCAGGGTCGTCATGATGGTCCCAGAGCACCTGATTTTGATCCGTTTTGGGTACACACCATTTCCAAGTTTGGCTGTCTGGGTCTCGGAGGGGGTCGTGGCTCGGGAATCGGCGGTAGAGTTTCCCCTCCTGGATCAGGAAATCTGGGTCTGGTTTGGGCGTCTTCTGCAGGGCTTGTATCTTCTCCTGCACCCAGCATTGAACGGTGTGGTTGCAGGCACGAAGGAGGCTGGTTCCTGGATCAGTCTGGGGTAGCGGATCTCTGGATAGGGTGTCCGCTACTACATTCAATGCTCCTTTGCGGTAGCAGATGTCGAAGTCATATTGCTGCAATTCGATAGCCCAGCGTGCCAAACGTTCCGATGGGTTTTCCAGGGAGTGTAGCCATTTCAGCGAATGGTGATCGTAGATCGATGGTGGAGATAAAAACGGCTCCACGTAGTTTGTCCAGAATCGGGTTGATCTGTGGCAGGGGGTATGCGCCTATGATTGAAACCGCATTGAGTTGCCGGAAGTCTACGCAGAGTCGCCATGCCTCTCCCTTTTTCTTTACCAGGACAATATGTGCGCTGTATGGGCTTTCGGATGCTTCGATTTTACCTAGCCGTAACAAATTGTCGATTTCCTCGTTGATGACCTTCTGCATGGCGGGGTTACGGGGGTAATATCGTTGTTTGAAGGGGTCGGTCGTTAGCTTGATCCGATGTTGGGCGATGGTGGTGGTGCCTAATTCATCCGACGCCACTGGTACTTTCCATTTCAGGAGAGCGTCTAGCTGTTGTTGTTGGTGTCGCGTAAGACCGGTATCATTCGACAGGGGTTGGAGTGTTGGTATGGTTTCGGTGCGGGGCCGGGGTTGGTAAGTTAGCCTCTGTCCGTCTATCGTCATTCCAAAGTTGACTTGGTCCAGGAAGTCGATCCCCAAGATCGCATCCTCGTGGAGGTTTTCCAAATAGGTGATCTCCTTGGTGGTCTTTTTGGTACCCAGGCGTAACTTTATGGTGTAGTGTTCGTGGGTGTTAACTGACGTTCCGTCGGCTAGCCGAATGGGTTGTCTTTGATATCGGACTGGGAGTCGTAGTCGTCGAACTTCCTGTCTTACCGCGGGATTCAAAAATGATCGGGTCGCCCCGGTGTCGATTAGAGCGTGAAAATCCCGGTTCCCAATGCGGATGCTGATGAAGCACCGAGGATCAGCCCATGGGCATGGCATGGGCAGTCCCGGCACAGTCTCCCGTCCTCGCCGCAGAACGAGCAGAATAGTCGGAATGGTCGGCGGCATTCTTGCTGATGGTGTTTGCAGTGCCAGCAATTCGTGTTTCGGTCGTAAGTGGTGCTGGGTGCTTCCAGGGCGTTCGGCAAGGGCGATCTGCGGGTTGGGGTGGTCGTGAACCGTACTGGTGGCGGCGTATGGGGGGTGGCTGGTCGGTGGGAACGTTCTTCCGCTCCGATATATTCGTATTCTTCAGCGCATTCCATCAGATCCTCGGCGGTTTCAAAATCCTTGCGCCGGATGTATAACCGGTATTCTGGTCTCAGGCCGTCATAGACCCGGTCTAGATGGGGCTCTAGTCGCCTCTGCGGATGCTGTCTCATGAGGTACTGCATGGACCGGACAAAATCCTTTGCCTTTTCCCGGGGTCCTTGCTTCCGCCGCATAATTTCCTCCTCGAGTCTATGCGGGAATCTCGGCGTCAGGAAATATTTGAAGAAGGCTTCCCGAAATTCGGGCCAGCTGCGGAAGTGCTCCCGGTTGATACGTAACCACTCAAGTGCGGTTCCCCGGAATATCTCAGGGAGTGGGCGGAGCAGGTGGTCGGTGCGTTCTAGGAACTCGAGGATATTCCCGGTGCCGTCAAATCGCAGTCCCCATTCACGCACGGTATCCATAGCTCCGGCGTCGTAGCTGGGTGTTGGCTGGGATGTGGAGGGCATATTCTGGCTTTGTCGGATTTCGGGCGGTGTTATGCGTTGCCGGCCTCCATGGTGCGTGGATACGTGAAAGGCTTTCGGCGTGTTGGTAGGTTGAGGTGTCGGGGTTTCAGGTCGGTGGCTGCAGGTACGGTCTGCACGGTGACGGTCGGTGGACTTCGTTTGACTGGAGTGATGGTAACAGGTCGGTAGTTGTACTTCGTTTGAAGTCCCTGCTCGGGCGCCAATTTGTGATGTGCTTTTTGTCTGCGGCTGGGGTATGCTCGTCGGATCCAGGTTTGCCCCCAAAGAAACACTTACTTTGGGGCGTTATACAATTTTACCTTTTTTTGATTATTATTCGTAAATACAATCTTAAATTCTTCTTAATCTATCTTGACAATTCATCGATACAATACAACGTTACGGGGGAAAGTAGCTACGGTTGATCGGATAACTCACAATACAACCTTACGGGGGAAAAGGAACTACTGTTGATCGGATAACTCACAATACAACATTACGGGGAGAGAAGCTACGGTTGATCGGATAACTCACAATACAACCTTACGGGGGGAAAGGAACTACGGTTGATCGGATAACTCACAATACAACCTTACGGGGGAAAAGGAACTATGGTTGATCGGATAACTCACAATACAACCTTACGGGGGAAAGGAACTACGGTTGATCGGATAACTCACAATACAACCTTACGGGGGAAAAGGAACTACTGTTGATCGGATAACTCACAATACAACACTACGGGGGGAGAAGCTACGGTTGATCGGATAACTCACAATACAACCTTTGCTTCGGTATACGGATGGTCAATTCTGCTAGCAGAATTCAGCCTCCAAAAATCTAGGGAATGGTGCAAGTCCCCTGAGAACAGGGCCAGCGCCAAGTGTATTGCACTTGAAATTGAGTGTACTGTCCTCCCGAATCAGTTTTTGCCTCGGGTACTCATGTAATTTTACTTGCTAAGTCAGTGTGACTTCTAAGCCTGTGTAAATTGTCACTCGTGTTGTTGTTGTTTTGGTTGGTGATGCTGAGTCGTGTGTTGGCGCTGGTGGTGGGAGCTTCGGTAGTAGTGGGGTTGGATGAAGGGACGTGGGCTGTTTTTGTAGCGGGTCGTTACAGGGATATTGTCAATCTGTGATATGCGAAAAAGTCGGACCAAATAGCACTTCAGCCCCAGCTTCTCGCATTCAAACGACGGAACTGCTTAATTAGGACTGTTACAAAGATTTATCTGAGATTGAATTAACCTTTTCTGTGTTTGGAATTTTTTGTTATACTTCTTCTGTTATACGAGTAGAAACAAACTGCCACTTATACTGAGGCCACAAAAATTACTTTTGATCACCAACGTCACTGCCTGTAACATAGATCTGTATATCTACTTTTTCTAAAGAACTGAAAATTATTTACATTTTTTAATTCTAGAATTTTTTTTTAAAAAATAGTGAATGGACAGACCTTGTTTCTGTTCCTTCAGACGGAAATGCGCGGCATCAGTCCGATACTAATAATGTCAAAGCTTTCAATTATTTTTATAATACACGTTCTGTTGTCTGACACTCAGCTTTACGTTGATAGTACATAAATGTTGTGTGTCAAGAGAACTCTAACAATGCACCTCCCAGTCCGTCATATTTCATATTTGTCGTCTTGTCAACAACATTTTTACCGCACCGCAACAAATTTTTATCTTTAGGTATCTTTAGCTCTGAGTCTGAGCTTTCCGACAACTGCCTTCTACGTATGGGTTGCAGAGCGAATTGTTTCATTACAATTACTTAAATAATTCTTAAATACTTAAAAGGATTTCGATACATGGACTAGGGATTTGCTGTGACACATCGTTATTGTCGGCTGCCTGTGCATAAAAAAAATTCCACACGTTAGTTAGTTAATTCCATGGAAATCACAAAAAAAAAATTCCAATTTAAGATTTCTATAGGTCAATTTTACGTTCAAGTTACGTGTTGTGTGAAATTACCAAATACTTTTTGCAATTTGAGATTTTGAAGTGATGTTTGAGAAGTGGACCTATTGAAGTGGTAAATTGCGTAAAAAAAAAGCCAAATCAATACAAATTAAAGAAACTGTAGTTAATACTTCTAATACTAGAATTTAACAAACAATATTCTGTATCTCCGCAGTTTTCAATGTTAAAGCTAAATATCCTACTCGCGCTAAATTTTATCTCCCATACAAAAATGTCTACAAGTATCCCGTTCGCTCGCTAAATTCTTAACTTCATGTAGATGGGCCGATGAAAATTCTTCACTCATTTAGTTCGCGAAATAAATGTCCGGTACATTAAATCGAAGATAAAGACAGAAGAAAAAGAAAATAAAGTGCACGACTGGGTCGCATGAAACTTTCTCGTTTAGTGCGAGTCTGACTGATTCAGCAAATCGAAAATTGAGGACACAATAGTTTTGAAAACATCCATTTGACTCTAAGTTTGCTTTTGGTCAAAATCGTTATCGCTGTTTTCCGGTAAACTGGAAAAAAAACTAAATTTTTAGAAAATGACTTTTTTCAAAAATCCATAAAGATAAACTGAGTTTGCTATTAAGTTACAAATGACCACATTGCCTTAGAAATTCATTTTTGCTACAATCGTATAGACCGTTTTCGAGATATGTCGAAATTTCAAAAGTACCGTTGCTCGAATTTTTAGCCAAAAACTGGATACGCACACGCAGTCATAGTAAGCTCACCTACTTAAGCTTATATACCAATTTTGGTTGAAATCGTTACAGCCGTTTTTGATCAAATCAAACTGGTACGAAAATGTTATATGGCAAGTACCATTAATATTGAGGTTACCTTGAAAAAAAGCCTCCCGAACTGTAAGCCCAAAAACTCCAAATCCGATGTTTGAAAGTAATCCGGGAAGCCGTTTAGGCTGTAGGCCTGTGGAAGGACGCACAGGCCGAACAGAATTTTGTGACCCACTTTCGAGTTCGAAATTTGGTACAATATCTTTCTCTTACTACGTAATGGAGAACGTTAAAAAAGTTTGTGTTGTGTTGCTGCTGCCGGGTGAATTTATTGTCTTCGACTATTTATTTATTTCGATATCACAAGCTGTGTGTAGTGCAATTATGGATTTTTTGGAGGAAAAAAAAACTTACGGGGCTTGTGGAGGAACGACCAGCTATTTGGAACTTGCAGGACAAATCCAACTGCAACATTGAGGCAGCCAACTCCGACAGGCGAAAAATTGCAAGGGAAATGGAGAAAACCAGGTAAGTTTACAAGTACCAATTATGTGGTATTGGGTAGCTATAGTATTTTCAATTATAAATTCAATTCTTGAATTGTTTTCTATTGTATTCATAATGCATACAAATGGTACTACAAAATTTAAAAATGCATATAAAGATTGCAGTAAACCTATGCCATCTGATCCAAATAAGTAGTGGAATCTCATCTGGATTCAACAAATTGATGTGTTTCTGGAAAACCAGATAAGCTACCACCGAGTAGTTAGTATATCTTTGTAAGTCGTTGAACGCTCTCCAAGATAGTATATTTTGTGTTGCAGTTATCCATATATTTTCAGTTTTTGTAGTACCGTATGCATTATGAGTTCTTTTTTTCAATCGAATCAAATCGTTATGTACATATAAAATTAATAATCCTTTTAATCTTGCATATCAGTTGACGAATGTAGATCAACTTGGAAATCAATTAAGGTCAGCTGCAGGTATCAAACTACCAGCAAGAAAAAGGCTAAGTCAGGGAGTGCTGCTGATGATATCCAAAGCGAAAGTGTCGATGACGATGTCTTTGAAGATGAAAGCATAAGTAGTGTCAGCTGGGAGTTCTCAGAGTGTTTGTCATTTCTTACCCCAGCATCTTCAAAGCGAATGTAAATAGATATGAGCACTATTTATACCAATAATAAACTAATGACTTATTTATTACTTAATAGCACATTTTTAAGAAATATTTATTCCAACCCGGATATATCGCCTGCAATATCACAGGATACTCCTTCCTCCAGCTATTCTTATGTAAATATTAATGAAATATAACATATTGATTTTAGTCAAAAAGTATTTGATTCTAGGATAAAGGAAGACAGCGGAAGGATCCTATGCTGGAAAATGTGGCTTTGCTAACTCAAAGTGTTTACACTCTATGCCAACCTGGACAGGATGTTAAAGCAGCTTCCAGACGATGTTGTTGAGGAGTCAGGTCCTACATTCCACCAACAGGCACTGCATGAGCTGCGAAGTTTAAAAAACAAATAAAAAATTAACACAAAATTGAACATACTTTATTCAATAAATTCAGCTTTTTGCTGCCATGGAATGATGGAATAGACCCAAGAGGCGAGTTTACAAAATCTTTTATTTTATTACGAATATCTTTTCCGTCATAACTCTGTCTTCCTACATTTGATGAAAGTACGTTGTGACATAAAGCAGTTTCCGCAACGTTTTTCCTCCATTCACCTTTTACCAAGCATCCAGTACTGTCATAATATCGACATAATGTGGCGGACGGGATACCTACATAATACACAAGTGCAAAATCCCCAAACCCCAAAATCCCCACCTTTTGAAAAATACCCGAATTGATTATCCCCAAGAAAATCCCCAAACGTTTTGCAAACGCAAAATCCCCACAGTAGATGACGATTATTGTACATTCCGATTGTACACAGACGACGATTGTACATACATGTACAAGTTTTAGTAATAAGACCAACATTGCACCCGCACCGTAATCCAACAGTAAACCCAAGCAGGGGGGTTGCAGGGGGGCACCATGCCCCCCCCATACAGATTTCATAGTTTGAATGATTAAGTATTTTGGATTTAGGGATTTTCTGTTTGGGGATATTGACTTGGGGATTTCAGTCTGGGGATTTTAATTTTGGAGTTTTCGTACCCAACCCGTGGCGGACAATATGCAGCTTTACTAGTTCGTAACAAAAAATTGTGGAGATAACATAAAGCAGTTACAATTTTGTTAGCCCTGTCTGGATTGCAGAACATTGTTCTCCCTAAGCAAATCCATTTGGAATACAAGATTCCAAAGGCGTTTTCCACATAACGTCTGGCTCTGCTAATAATATAGATATTTATTTACATAAATGTAATTAGCGGAGTTCATCATCCTCCAACTTTTTCGGCTTCCTGGGTGGAAACGTTTTTATTATCCGTTTCTTAAGAGGAAATGCATCATCTGCAACAAAGAAATATGGAAGCTTATGTAACCCAACAGCATAAACTAACTATTAAATAGACTGACAGCTTCAGCCAAAAAAGAGGGATTGCCTACAAGCTGGATTTGTCCTTGAGTGTAGCCCAGTTTGAATTCATGTGTTTGTGCCATGTTAATCAAAGGGGGCACACACATACTTGAAAAAAACTAGCCTACACGTCTGGCTTCAACCAGATGTCAGGTAGCCTAAGGTGGATTCTCATTTTCATGTCGAGTGCGGGGCTGTGTTTGTAAATAATGAGTTTTCTTAGTTCCAGGTTGTAATTTATTCGCTACTATATGAAAAGTTGTTCGATTTTCTTATTTCTTGGTATCAAGTGAATTTTGTTATGTAATTGAAGTGCAATGAATGTTTAAAATGTACGATATAAAGAACAGCAATACTTTTATGACATCGATATCAACAAATTTTTGGCATGTTCGCGATAGAATTTCAATTATGTTTCGCAACCTATTTCTCTCCTTCTAGCAAAAACCGACAAGCTAAGTAAGCCTCTAGTTAAAGCCACACGTAAAATGCAAAATGTCAGCAAAATTTGTTCCTACGAAAACAATTACAACAAATCAACCACCCCTGATTGAATTCCATCTGAAAAAAATTCCTGCCAGATGGAACAGTAAAGAAATGAAATATTTCAGTGGAATGATTTGGCTTTTTGTTGTAGAATTGACTGAGAAGTAGATGAATGAATGAATAAATTATTATTCTAGAAAATTTAAAGGATATTTGTTTATTATTTTTTTTGTTGATAATCTAGCTTTGTAATTCATAAGCAACATTTAACGACCAAGATTTAATTCAAAAGAACTGAGCCTAATACAAAAATGTAAGGAAAATTATATGCGATCTTAATTTTTTCGGGTATATTAAATAATAAAATAAATCCTATGTATGTAGTTCGCCTTTTATTTATTGAAGTAAGGATGTTTTTTTTAGCTTCGAACTTAGCAAATAAAAACAAAGTAAGATTTTCAGCACGCAATTACAATAACTACGCTCTACTTGACGCTTCGAGGACTCGCAGTAGTTGTTGTAATAAGGTTGTAATTGCGAGCTGGAAACCCTACTTTGCTGAGTTCGAAGCTCAAAAAAACACGAATATACTTAGAACAACATCACTTTTTGTATTTCAAAAACACATAAAGTGTACTTTTTTTTTGTTAATTAACAAATTAGAGACGCTTACAAAAACATCATTGGACATTTTGAAATACAATGTTATAAAACTAAAAATTAACAAAACAATTTGGATTCATACGTTCGATTGAATACGCAAAATCTGAAATCGGATCGAATCGCAGAATCCAATTAAATGCAACATTATATTGTCTTTTTGTTAGGAGTTTAATCTTTAATCATAATTTTATCCGAGAATAATATATATTTTTTTATATATATATCTATATATATTTTTACTGTTCCTAAGTAACAACAACACATTACAGTGTTCACTGTTATTAAACTACAGAATTCCAAATCATATTTTGATTTTGTACAAATATGGTGCACGTTTTTCTAATTCCGTCTTTTTTTGCAATCTGAGTATAGGTAACTCTACAAACTTTACAAAATGCTCGAGGAGAAGATGGTGATGGTCGAGAGATACAGCAAAACTTTTACGGAGACGTTAGATGGGCTAATTTCTTTCATATTTGGTGTGAACATTTCGTTCTGAGTAAACTTTGAAATTTATATTTGTAATGGAAATGCGTTTAAATTTAGCTTTTAAGCAATTTAAGTTTCAAAGAGTTTTTTGATTTTTTTTCCCCTTTATTTTAAGTTTTCCCCTCGTTTTCTCCTTTTTCATTAAAAAAGCGCCAAAATTTACGCTTTCCCCGTCAATCTGGAAACACTGTCCACCATGGTAAAGAGATTATGGAAACTCTCAGGACACATGTGGAAATTCTCTTTAAAATTTCTAGGGTTGGCTACCAAATCCAAGAGCTATAAATAAATGAAAGTTAATAAAAAGTTTTTAAAGCTTCAAAAAATCTTACATCTCTTGCAAATCGGCCTTTTGTTTTTCTTTCTTGCAAATACGGGTTTACGCGATACGAAGGTAAGTGTCGTCGATATTTAATTATTGCGATGTCTTTGAAGTTTGAATTTCTAATTGCGCGTATAATTAAAATGACGTTTACCGCCATCTGTCATGAACATATGGTTTTTGTCCCATCTATTTCATTGTTAAAAATTTAGCTACCACTAATTTTTGCTGTGGAGAAACGGAGTGGAGACTAGGGGCGAGCAGGATACTAAGCTTAAATTACGAATTTTTGTATCCCAACAAAAATCGTGGGGATTAGCGAAAAATATATAATTCGGAAATTGCAACTCAAAATCTTGCAATTGGTGATTTTTAATTCCTTCCGTGTATATACTGCGATTTATCCCAAAATCCTTCATTTAGTAATACATTTAGGAAACGGAAATTATTTTATATTCAAGGTGCTTGGGTATATACGAAGAACACAGCGCATGGGGTCGGTTGCCGTTCCCGAAACTATATAGCTTTTTCCTAAGTTGTCCTACAGTAGATCCAATATATTCAGGGAGACCTCGATTGTATGCTGTCTCATATGTACCTACGGCCAGTCGGGCTCTACACTCGAAGATTTGACTGTTAGGGTCTTATGTGGTGCTAATTTTATTTTAATTCCTTCTTTTAACAACACATACTCAACTATCGGCTAGAACCTAGAACATTTGCTTGGTGGTTTTGTACACTGAAATATAATTATTTATACAACTAATTACAATTCAAAGAGTTTGTTAAGCAAATAATTTCAAAGTATTTTAATTTTTGCATTCGAAATTAATGCATGAAAGTTGACCCTTGTTTTTGTCTTCGTTTTAATTACTTGCGTTCGATGGAAATTATTTACCTCTAGGTATCTGCTGCATATAGCACTTTACTTCTCTTCGAAAGAAAATTTGACAAAAAAATTTTTTTGCGAACAAGGTCACTCTGGACAACTTATTTTAATTTTTTTTTGTGCTGGCCCTGGGATTACTTTGCTCGCTTAACCAATACACAGCGCGATCGCATGCTCTCATGATTCCAGTATAAATATATTCTGCATGCCGCTTAGGAAGCAAGCCATTCAATTTTTAGAAGGTAAACCGAAGTTTTGCTAATCAACTTTGTTGTTTCTGCTCTTCGACCAAGCAGTCAGCTTTAATTGTTTGTAGTGAAGTGACATCTGATTAGTTTAGTTTGTGTTTGAAATGCAACTTTTGCTTCTCGTATTTTCTTTTGCAATATTCCACTCGCCAAAGTCAGTTTTATCTGATTTCAAAGGTTGGTATTAACAGCTTTTTCTAACATTTTAAACGTAAGAAGTTCACTACTAAAGTCTAAAGCAGTGGCTTTAAATATCGTGGTGTAAAAGTGGCTAGACATGAAAAGCTTTATCGTAATTAGTTATTATTATTAGATTGATACACTATGCAATGTTATTTGATTTGAATGAACATTGCAAAATCGACAAATCACTAGACTGTCGTCAGTATAATTCGGGCACAGAACAGATATTAAAAACTGGTTCAATTTTCCCCATAGAGTAAGTGGATTTGATGAGAGAATTTATTGCACCTTTAATTGGACGTATACGTATATTATGGTATGTCATCATAATCCGAAATAAAATTTCAGTGGACTGTAGTAGATTTATTGATGTGTAAACATTTATGCGCGCGTTATTGGATTCTGGTAGAGTAATTCCAAACATAGGACTTGATGCAACGGATATCCGTAACGGATATACTTATACATATATATATTGCGCGCTGTTGGAATCTGTTGGAGTAATTCCAAACATTTAACTTTCTGTAACGGAAATGCGCCATTGCATATATTTTATCATTGCATATGTTTTTTGCATATGTTTTTATCATTGCGTACATTTATGAGCTGAAATAAAGCATGTTTTTTAAGTTATTACTTCTTTAGGCGCGGCGCGTTGGGCACTTTGGATGGAAAGAAACCAATAAACTCGCGTCACTGTTACCGTCACCGATCCCAATGAAACGTTGTATGTGTGCATGGTTTTATGCAGCTAGAAAGATAGGATAGTTTTGGACCCGATAGGTGGTGCTGTTGTCGATTTTTCTGAGAAACTCAACCGATCTCAATGAAACTTTGTATGTGTGCATGGTTGTATGCAGCTAGAAAGACAGGATAGTTTTGGACCCGATAGGTGGCGCTGTTGTCGATTTTTCTGAGAAACTCAACCGATCTCAATGAAACTTTGTATGTGTGCATGGTTGTATGCAGCTAGAAAGACAGGATAGTTTTGGACCCGATAGGTGGCGCTGTTGTCCGTTTTCTGAGAAACTCAACCGATCTCAATGAAACTTTGTATGTGTGCATGGTTGTATGCAGCTAGAAAGACAGAATAGTTTTGGACCCGATAGGTGGCGCTGTTGTCCGTTTTCTTAGAAACTCAACCGATCTCAATGAAACTTTGTATGTGTGCATGGTTGTATGCTGCTAGAAAGATAGGATAGTTTTGGACCCGATAGGTGGCGCTGTTGTCGATTTGTTGGTATTTCATAATATATTAAGAATACGGTTATTACAATTCCCTCTTTTCTCAATGACGTGTATCAAGCCACACACATACCGCACGCACGGTGTTTACACATACATATTTCGGGACTGTTGGATACAGTAGCACAGTTTTTTTATTAAAATGGAATGATGTCTGCGATAGTGTAGTACAATGACATATCGTTTGAATTACGATTTAAACTGAACATGCCGCCACCTCTGAAAGATTGCAAGATTCTTTAAGAAATATCTTCCAATGGCAAGGGAGCCACCTTATGAACTGCTCTGGAAATAATCCCGTTCTTAGTATTGATGCTGACGACTCGAATATGGCCGTCCTTTCCCTTTATGGTATTTACAATACGTCCAAGAAGCCATTTCTGTGGAGGGAGGTTATCGTCGGAAATAAGAACCATCATACCGGGCTTGACATCCGCAAATGAAGTATTCCATTTGTAGCGATGCTGTAGTTGTACGATATATTCACGAGACCAACGCTTCCAAAAGTGTTGGCGAATAGCATTGAGTTATTGCCAGCGACTGAGAAGAGAACGAAGTCAACGGACTCCCAACTATGAAGTGCCCTGGCGTCAGCACTTGCTCATCGCTTGGATCAGAAGTCAATGGCGTAACCGGTCTTGAGTTAGGGATGGCTTCAATCTCAGCAGCAACGGTTGATAGTACTTCGAACGTAAAGGTGCACGAACTATACGTTCTGATGAATAAGACTTTCGCTGACTTGACCGCTGACTCCCATAACCCGCGGAAGTGGGGCGACCGAGGTGGTATATGATAAAACTCGATGTTGTCCTCTGCGCAGATTCTCTTTATCGCTGATTGAGTATGTTTATTGTAAAACTGATATCGTAGCTCTGCTAGCTCATTTCTAGCTCATACAAAATTTGTAGCGTTGTCACAGTAAAGATGACGACAAATGCCAAGACGAGCAATAAATCTTCTTAGGCCCATTTTATTCACTCGAAGTTGAACACAACTTGGGGAGTTGGGGCCAAAAATCCGTTTGTTGATAAGCCCGATACTACCTCCAGATGTACCGCCTTCGTTGCCATGCACACGAATACAGCCACCTACGACTTTCTCGTGCGAGACCCTCGAATCCTCACGGATGTTGAAAATGGACCAGACGTTGAAAACGGTCGCGCAATACACACCCTAGGAGCTGGAAGATCTCCCATGATCTCACACTAGTCGCCAAGCTCCGTGCATCGATAATCCAGAACATTTGCCTCGAAATTGACACCAACGCCTGAGCTCCTGCATGATAGTTCTTGGTTGGTATGCAAACGATTAAGGTAGGCGCGAAAAAACGGATGAGATTTCGGTAGAAGTATTGGATGCTTTGCATCATTTGGTTATTCCGAATGTTGTAGTCTTCCACCAACTCGTATTAAAAAAGTTACAACAGACTCAGGTTTAAGGAATGGGTTCAGTATTCTAATGCGGCTTTTCGAACTGACAAACTCGTTTTTGGACTGTAGACTGACAATTTCTTCTCGAAACCTATTTTGTTGCTTCATACTCACAATTTTCCATCCCGTGCATCGCTAGGTAAGAGATAGACATATTTTAATAGCATCATTTTTATGTTTGTCTGTATGAAAGGGAATAATCCACGTGTTGAATAGGAAGTGGTACTACCTTGACTTGCCACAGGGGTTTCTTACGACTATACCCCTTTCGAGACTAGTGTTCAATTCTCGAGTTCTCCGACACCTCCAATCGCATACGGATTTCCAAAGTGAACTGTTCTTCCAAATATAGGTGTTCAAAGCGACGCATACCAGGATCATAACAGTGAGGTTCTGGAAGGTTCCAAGTTGCAGTTAGGTTATTGGGCTTGAAAACCTAGTTCTACTTATTATCATTCTACGAAAGCTACGCTTCATGTTCAAGCCATTCAAGCCATCCGCCACAGGTTCAAAGAATATTCATCACACTGTAGGGGAGAGTGGGTATGTATGGGACACAGGAGGAATGGGACATAAGCATTTTCTTCAACGTCGTATACTTTTTCTCGTTCCTGTTGATCACAAATTTGCTCTTTAGTGTTTACCCACCGGTCAACGAAGCAGGTCCTGTGCGCAGTTGAAATTACGCAGTGGAGAGCAAAAAAGGTAAATTTGTACATAAAAAGTAAAATAATTGAGTGAAATTTGAGTGAAAAATAATAATTAATGAGTGAACATATTGTACAAAAAGTGAATCAAATAGATATAAACATATATCATGAAGTGAATGATTTCTAATTTTGTTTAGTCTGCGCCGTATTTTAAGAGATATTATGTTTGATCTCTTTGAAGTGCCCTACAGGATGATTGGGACACTTATATGCAGGAGGAATGGGACACCTGTCCGTGAACCGAACAGGGGTCAGGTTCTGAAATCTTTGTGGAAAGCGAGAACATTAGACTACACTACCCCTTAGGTAACCAAAGTACATTAGTGAAAGGTGTCTGTTTGGCAGTACAATGGACCAGTAGTTGTGTCTGAGTGCTCCATCGGATAGTAACACCCCCCGACAAAAAAAGCTTTTCCACATCAAAGTCTAAGCAAAGAACACTTAAAAATGTTCGCATGCAAAGTACATTAGAAATAAAGGTTTTAAGATAAAAAACACACTTGTAATGTAAGGCGTCCCATTCCACCACATAGCTGTCCCATACCTCCTGCTTCCAGGAGGAATGGGACATAGTTTGTTGGTGCATGGAATGCGTTTTAACTTTAATTTTAGTATACTTTTGGTTACTTTTATGTTTTGGATAGCTTGCCAAAATGTTATCGTATATTAAAAAAAATGTTTTGTGGAGATATGATTTATAAGTTGCCAGCAGATCACATTTGACTGAAAAGTGTCCCATACATACCCACTCTCCCCTACATATTTTACCTAATTACATAAATTAGAAAACTAACATTTATGCAAATCTCTCAGCATAATTGAAGCCTTCAGGTGAAGAAGGGGTCAAACGACATTCTTAGGAAATTATATTTTTTTTCCAGCTATGAAGGGGTTATTCAATTCAATTCAATTCAATTTATTATTATTATACAATATAAAGGTACATTAAGATAAATATCTTTTATAGTACTTAGAGTTAATACAATAAGAATATAATTTCAATAATACAATAAGTTAATCTTATAATTACAATTAAGTTTATTATTAAGATATAAAATAAGATAAAGAAGAAAGGAGAGAATAGGAGGAAAATAGAAATAAGCAAATAGAATAGATGACAGATCAAGTGAGGAGGAAAATTAGAATAAAAACATTAGGATAGGTTTGAGAAATGAAGAAAGACTGAGTTTTTTCTGTCATCTATTCTATTTGCATTGGAAATGGTTGTTATATTTGTTGGTAGGGAGTTCCATAATTTTACAGCATAGATAAAAAATAAACGAGACGAATTAAGATAGGTGTAACGCTGTGGAATTAAACAGAGTGTTCTAAGGGAACGAGCGAAATTAAGTTTTTCATATAGATACATAGGAGTCTTAGTTGTTATTATGTTATATAGGAATATACAGTTTCTAGCGTCAATATAGTGCTTAAGGGTTGTACCCAATAGGCTTTTTGCCTGCTGTGAAATATGGTCATATCTTCGTAGCCCATGAATATATCTTACCGTATCGTTGAAAGCAACTTGAAGCTTGCGCTGGGATAAGGAATCGACATTACAGTATACAGCCTCAGAATATGTAATTAAGGGTAGGATGAGACTTATTACAAGTCTACGTCTAGTGGCAATAGGAGTAAAATCTGCACTTAGCCACAGTTTCCTAAGGCATCCATAAACCCTTCTTATTACATAGTTTGTATGTTCGTATCCTGATAAGTTAGAGTCGATAACAAATCCCAGGCTAGTAACAGTATGAACAACCTTTAATTTGAAAACAGAAAGCACGACATCAGGTAAAGTTTGGATGGGTAGTTTTTTTTTAGATATGGGTATAACTTGCGACTTGTCTGGATTTAGAAGTAATCCATTAGTTACAGACCATAAATAAATACTGGAAAGATCCTCATTTAGGTTGCGTACAAGTTCAGCTTTATTATTGAATGGCCTGGCCAAGTAGAGCTGAACATCATCGGCATAAAGATGGACCGAAGTATGTTTACAGACAGATGGCAGGTCATTTATAAACATACAAAAGATAATGGGACCAAGTATTGATCCTTGTGGGACACCCTGTTTTACTGGCAGAAGAGCGGAAGAAGAATCGGAAGTTATAACTTTCTGAAATCTATTTGAAAGAAAGTTCTCAAAAAGTTTTACTGCACTGTTACCAAAACCAAAAAGATGTTGCAATTTCCAGCAAAGAATTTTATGGTTAACCTTGTCAAAAGCCTTTGAGAAATCAAGCAGACAAAGAAGCGTTAGACATCCATTATCAAACTCTTTTCTTATGTCTTCAAAAATATTAACCATTGCAGAAGAACAACTGTGGTTGGACCTAAAACCCGATTGCCCACCATATAGAAGGCTATTAAGAGATAAGTATTCAATAACCTGTCCCGCTATGAGTTTCTCAAAGACCTTTGACAAGCACGGTAAAATACTGATTGGTCTAAAGTCAGCAGCAGATGTCGGGGTGTTCTTTTTTGCAACAGGTACAACTCGAGCTATTTTCCAAGATTTTGGGAAAGTTGACGTGGTAATGCAGTGGTTGATAATATGTGTCAGGTGAGAAACAATATAGGGTAAAATGAGTTTTACAAATCGTATTGGTATTCCATCTTCGCCAATAGCATTTGATTTAATAGCTGCAACACATTTTATGACATCATTTTCGTTAACAGATTCTATTTCAAAACCACGTTCTAACTGCAAGACCGAATTATGATTATTAGAGAGATTGAAATTGTTTTTCTCAGTATTGCTATCGAAAAGAAGTTATTTAACACATCAGGGTCAATTTCACATTTTAAATTACTTTTTGCACTGGAAACACCAATTTTTCGCAGATTACTCCAGAGCTTTTTAGGGGGAAGATGAGTATTCAGTTTAGAGGAATAGTAATATCTCTTGGAGTTTCGTAACACAACTGTCGAATGGTTTCGCATAGCTTTGTAAGCGAGCCAATTGGAATTACATGGACTATGTTTCCATTTGCTGTAAAGCTTATTACGAGCTTTGATGGTCGCGACAACTTCAGTTGTAAACCAGGGACAGTTTCTATTACGAACTCTTACTGTTTTGACAGGGACAAACTGGTTATATAACTCATTAACTACATCTTGGAAATAGTTTAGCTTGTCATCAGGATTAGGAAATGAGCGACAACCATCCCAAGGTGCCAAAAATGCGGCGTTTCTAAGGTCTTCCATATTTATTGACTTATAATCCTTAAATGAGAAAGTCAAAGGAGCAGGAAAGTGATTGAATTTAATGTTGTATGTACAGAACAGAAGATCATGATCCGATATAAGATCAATTGAAAGCTGGTCGAAGATGATAACCGACAATGGGTCTGATACAATTGTCAGATCAAGGAGGCTAGGAATAGAATTTTTAGCAAAACGCGTTGGATAATCGACATTAATTATTTGGAGTCCTAAGGAGGAAGCAGAATCTTTTATTTGGAAGGCTATATGGCAACTTAAATTTTCGTGCAATCCACGTCTCTCTAAGCCCTCTAGTTTTCTATTTAGCTCTATACGAATGTGGTTTGAAGGTGGTAAACGCCATACAATTTTGAAAAATGTTAATGGAAAAAGGTATTAAAGTCACTTAACTCCTTTTAATACTAAAAATGTTATACAAGTGTTTTTATTTTTTGCTTAAGGGAGGTATATGCGCATTTCTGAAGGAAACTATTTTTCAGAAAATGAGGTGAAGGCACTTTTTTTTTGAATCAACAAAAAATGTACCTACTTACATATAACTTTGACTAAATAAAAACGTTTCTCTTAAAAAATCATATATCTTTCCTGTATTTTGCCACTCAGGTACTAGTCTGAGTTTGTTAATTCAATCAAAGTTACAGTTCAAAAACTTTGAGCTCAAATATCTCGAAACTATGCATAGGTATGTATTACAATTAACTCCTTCTTCATCTAAGGGCTTCATTGTAAATTTAAAAAAATATTTTTCTTAAACAATTCGACAATTTTATTTATTAATTTATTTATTTATCTATTTTTACCTGATTTACTTATATAAGCTAGCCATTATTACTATTGTTTTTTTTATTTTTTTTTTTTAATTGAAAATTTGTTCGTATTTTCCTTCAGAACTTAGGTATATTCCTTGCCTAATGAAATTCCTAAATTAGAAACAGTGTTTCAGAAGAAAGATACAAATGAAACCTAATTTATATACGAAATAAAACTATCTATCTATCTATTTAAATACCTATGCACATCCCTTTTAGGACGCACCTGCACTGACAGCAATGGTTTAGTCGGCACCTGTCAGGATATTGGCGAGAATAGCTGCAGCCATGTCGCTCAACTTAAACTTAAGGGTTTGGAATACGACACATGTGGTCGTGAAGGTACTAAAGAATTCGTTTGCTGTTCACAGCGGGTTATTAAAGATATCAAAGTAGTGGCCGATCTGAGCAAGACATACGTGCAAGGTAAAATTTTTACATTTTGAACATAAATTACATCTATTATTTATATAGTTAGGATTTTCATAAATATAACAAAAAAAGCTGAACATTCAAAACAAACAGATGGTTAGTCAAAAAGTACAAAAGTACTTACTTACTACTTACATAACGGTCTCACAATCCGTGACACTACAAGAAAGCAGCCAAAATAAAGCCAACAGAAATTAGATAGTGCTTCTTGTGGATGCGTCATTCATACGGTGTCACTGGAGTGTTGACCTAAACGTTTAATGCAATTGAGACATTTATGAACGGTGCAATACATTATCGCCAGCTGATATTTGATGGCACGCGACTCGTTTTAGGTATCGAGGTATAAAAGGAAACAATAATCTTCTATTATATAAAAATCAATCGCTGTGTGTTAGTCGGGTAAAGGGTTGAGACCTGCTCGACCGATTTGAATGATTTTTCTTTTGTTTTGTTCGTCTTGAATCAGGGATGGTTTAGGAAAAAAGAAAAAAAGATAAGTCAGAAAATTCTCAACAGGTGGCGTTGCAGGCGCCCATTTCGTTTTTCATGGGGAAAAGCACTTTGTAAACAAAGTGCACGACTGGGTCGCATGAAACTTTCGAGTCTGACTGACTTTCAGTCTTCAGCAAAGCGAAAATTGAGGACACAATAGTTTTGAAAACATCCATTTGACTCTAAGTTTGCATTTTGGTCAAAATCGTTATCGCCATTTTCCGGTAAACTGTAAAAAACTAAATTAAAAAAAAAAATCTTTTCTCAAAAATCCATTTGACGATAATATAGAGAAAAACTGAGTTTGCTATTAAGCTATAAATGACCACAATGCCTTAGAAATTAATTTTTGTTACAATCGTATAGACCGTTTTCGGGATATGTATGTCGAAATTTCAAAAGTACCGTTGTTCGAATTTTTAACCAAAAACTGGGTAGGTACGCAGTCTTGGTAACCTCACCAACTTAGACTTAAATATCAATTTGTGTTTAAATCGTTAGAGCCGTTTTCGATCAAATCAAACTGGTACGAACATTTTATATGGGGATTAATATTGAGGTTACCTTGCAAAAAAAAAAAAAAAAACACCTCACGAACTGTAAGCCCAAAAACTCCAAATCCGAGGTTTGAACGTAATCCGGGAAGCCGTTAAGGCTGTAGGCCTGTGGAAGGACGGACAGATAGGACAGAATTTTGCTTCAATAGATATGTTTGCTGAATTTGGAAAGATGTAAAAAATGTATGTAAGCTAGGTAGAACGTAGAAGGTATAAGGGTGAAAAATATTTTATGTGTGTTGTACCTGGAATGGAGTTATACGATTCCAAGACGGTAAATATTATTAATTAATTTCTATCAACCTAAAACAAAAAAATTGTTGAGAAAAGACTTTTAGCTTTAGAGAATTTGAGAAAATAAAAGTAAAAAATTCGCGCGAATTTTAAAAGCCAATTTCTTTTGTCAAAAAAAATATTATTTTAACTTAAGAGAATCTGAGAAAATAAACGACAAATATTGGCAAAAATATTCATCCATACCTACATGTAGGTATGTCCGTATTCATAAATGAATATAATCTGGCCTCTCATCGCGTAATTTTTTACACGATAGTCGTCGAAACGATTGAACACAACGATATCGTTTTTAGTTTGCTTCATTTATGTAACATCATCGTTGGATCGTTCATCGTTTTCATTTTGAACAGTTTGAACATGACTGCAAAACAACTGTGACAGTTAAAAAATAAAAAAATGTATGGAGTTTGTTTCTTTTTTCTTGAATTTGTTTATTTTGCTTTGTTTGTTTTTATTATGTAGGTGACATGGATTTGGGCATTTAATGCAGATATGGATAATTAGTAAGGAATAAGGCCTCTATGTTAAGTGAAAGTGTACGCATATACGCAGATACCCAACAGTGTGTATGAGCCAACCATAGCCCAATGGACTTTGGACTGAAATTCCAAACCATATATTGGATGCAGTGGCGTAGCGTGGGTTGGTGCCGCCCGGGGCAGACCCAATTTATGACGCCCCTAGTAGTTTTTACAAACACTAAAAAAAAAAACTTTGTCTACAGTTTCAACCAGTTTTATCTACACACACGAGTATGTACATATGTCAATAAAATTGGTCAAATTTCTACATTTTACCAAGTTTCTTTTCAAGGTAACATCAATATTAATGGTACTTCCCATATAAAATTTTCGTACCAGTTTGATTGGATCGAAAACGGCTGTAACGATATCAACCAAAATTGATATTTAAGCTTAAGTAGGTGAGAATACCATGACTGCGTACCCAGTTTTTGGCTAAAAATTCGAACAACGGTAGGTACTTTTGAAATTTCGACATGTCTCGAAAACGGTCTATACGATTGTAGCAAAAATTAGTTTCTAATGTAATATGGCTATTTATAACTTAATAGCAAACTCAGTTCTTCTCCATATAATCGTACAATGAATTTTTGAAAAAAGTCACTTTTTGAAAATTTAGTTTTCTTCAGTTTACCGGAAAACGACGATGACGATTTTGACCAAAATGTAAACTTAGAGTCAAATGGATGTTTTCAAAACTATTGTGTCCTCAATTTTCAAATCGAAGCACCGAAAACGCTAATTTTAAAAACTGCTCATATCTCGAAAACACCATCTTTGATTTCGATAAAACTTTAAAAACTAAGCAATGAACAATAACTTATAATCGGTTTTCAACTAAATAGTTGCGCAATAGTATTTTTCAAATTAAACATTGCAATATTTGGTACTATTTTGTCTGGCATATTTTACAAAAACCGCTCTAACGATTTTGACCAAAATACATATAAAAGATATTATAAGTATTCTTAATATGATTCTATTAAAACTCCAAAGTTGCTCCCAGGCCGATGTTCTATCGCCCTGCTATGGTCCATCGTAGTAAATGAGGTGCTAAACTTACTCAGAAATAAGGGATTCTTTGTCCATATGGATACTCTTAACGAGAAAGTTTCGCTCTACCCAGTCGACTTTATTTTTGTAGTAAAAATGGAAAAGACTGTCAAAATGGAACTGGTGAGAATAAATTATTTCACAGACACTTACCAAAAAGTTGGGGACCGCTTTTGTAGTAATCTATGAAAAATGACAGATACATAATTCAAATATTCAAAAAAGTGGTACGAAAAGTCGTTGTCTGATAAACTCGTGGACTTTGCTAATTTATACTAAGAAAATTAGTCCCAACATCCAAGTAGCGTTCTAACATTAATCGAACTTCTTCTTAATGAATCCGAGTATGTGAGAAGAGGAAAAAGCAACACTGCATTTAGAATTACATGGTGGACGTAAGGTGACGGACATCCTTTTTAATTCTTACACCAAGAAATTTGTTGAGTAAAAATTTGTAATAGGCTCGGTGGATTAGTAATATCTGATTCTCTCGACGACGATCTGTTTTACGAATTTTTCGAATTAAAGTACAGCGTTGAGTAAAAATTCGTAAGATTTAAAAGTAAAGGATTATGTGAGAAAACGCTGAAGATTTTTTTCTTCCTCTACCTTTCTTCCTCTATCTTTTCAATTATAAAGAGCACGGCAGCAAGATAAGACTGCAACTTTTATTGCCAACTAGAATGTTTGTTTTCAAACTTCACTTCGTTTGAGCAAAATAAAACAAAATTACACGAACTCAAGAGAGAAGTATATCTGCAATGTAATAAAGTGTTGTTGCTAACTAGGGTGCAGCGTTCATTGGATTTTGTTGCTAAGCAACACAAGGAATGTCTCATTACTTTCTGTGAAGCAGTGTTAATGCTGTTTGTAAATAAGTTCTTTGAACAGGAATAAGAATCCGTTTTATAGAATTTATATATTTAAAAATTGTAGCAGCTCCAAATTGCCGCCCCTAACAAAGTGCCGCCCCCCCCTCGCTACGCCACTGATTGGATGACGAAGTGTCAACGAACGGGTGGGAAAATGCGCACAGGTGTGGTGGAGCAGAAGATTTGGTGTTTTTCGAAATATAGATATGTATTTCTTAACACAATTTAAACGCCAATAAATTTCTTGAATTTCTTGGAACCGATGAGAATTTTTATTGCAAGAAAAAAAAAAACGCGATGCATTCTTTTACAGCTCGGATTAGAGCGAGTCGCCTCCAAAGAGAACATGAGTGTGCGTCTTCCTTTAAATATGTTTTTATACTTCCCTCAGACCTTAGTTAAACTGAACAAATGGACCAAAAACTATGAAACAATTGCAAAATAGCCATCGGTCAATCGCATCGTTCCGACTAGGGTATTTGACGTTTGAATAAGTAGCGTGAATCAACAAAAAACGCTAATCGTCCAATCGTTTTGACGGTGGTTGGGTGTTGTATGAATAGGGTAGACTCTGATTGGCATCAACTTGGCGATGCCCAGTTGTTGCAACTGTATCATACACATCAATTGTGCTTATTTTACCTCCGCGTGGTAACCACCGGGTACTGGTCTTGTCCGTCCGGGCATGACTTGCTAAACTTATAAGCGCGAGTGTTGAACACGAAGAAAATAGCAACACTATAATGCTCTGTCGGAAAGACTGCCTGATCGAGACTCAGAGGTCTTACATGAGCTCCTCAGAAAGAGGACATACAGCGAATGAATCCGCGAGTTTGGATCAACGGTGGTGTCAACAGTCAAGATGGCAGATACCTTGCATGAGCTACTCTGACATATTTGGAGCTAAGGTCAGTAAGGATTTTCAGCACTAGTCAGGGTGCTGAAATAGAGATGGTGGCGGATGAACCCTTTATGGGCCAACGGCAGCACTCATATCCCCGAAGTGGGTTACTGACAACGGAATTTCCGACCCGATGTCCTAGGGTGAATTTAGGGCCTGGTCCTCCAGGTTGGGGGTTGTGCGTGGGGTTAACTACCCAACCACGGAAAAAACAAATGGTTACGAAGCAACCAAGAGCCTCGGATAAGGATGGAATCACTGTTGACGACCCTGCAAAACGGAAAAAGGACAATGACTTTCGGATTTGCACGTGGAATGTTCGAACCCTGAACAGACCGCGTGCAGCCGAACAATTAGCGGAGGCCCTAGACTGCTACAATGCAGACATCACCGCCATCCAGGAAGTGCGGTGGGATGGGCCGGGCAAAAGAAGGATGAAAAACTGTGACATCTACTACGGTGATTGCTACAGGGAACAGAAACAGCGTCTATTTGGATGCGGATTCGTTGTAAGCGGCAGACTTAGGCAAGAAGTCTTGAGCTTTCGACACGTCAGTGAACGTCTTACAACTATCCGCATCAAGGCTAAATTCGCTAACATCAGCCTAATATGCGCTCACGCCCCCACAGAAGATAAAGACGATGCTACCAAAGAATGTTTCTACGAGCTCCTCGACAAAACATACGAGCAATGTCCTAGGTATGACGTTAAAATTATCTTAGGTGATTTTAATGGCAAAATAGGAAAGGAAGACATCTATGGTAGCACAATTGGAAAGCACAGCCTACACGACACCACGTCTGGGAACGGACTGAGGCTAATTGACTTTGCTGCGGGGCATAATGTTTCTATAGCTAGCACACGGTTTCCACACCTCAACATTCACAAAGGAACATGGCGGTCACCGGATCATCAAACCGTCAATCAAATTGACCATGTTGCGATCGACGCAAGGCACTCCTCCAGTATTCTAGATGTCCGAACTTTCCGAGCGGCCAACATAGACTCGGACCACTACCTTGTTGTAGCCAAGGTACGAATGCGGATATCCCAGACGCTACAACAACGGGGAAATGCTGTGAGGAGATTCAACGTTGAACGGCTACAAACGCAACAAACCGCCAGAACCTTTGCCGATCGTGTATCCCCCAACCTCTCGAGAAGTCCTGTACGGCCAGCATCAAGTGCTGAAGACCAGTGGCATCGCTGCCAAGAAGCCATCAGGAACGCCGCAACTGATGTGCTTGGTTTCACCAAACCACCCCCACGAAACCCCTGGTTCGATGAAGAATGCCGGCAAGCACATGCAGCAAAACAGCATGCCTACGAAGCGGCGCTGCACAGAAGGACGAGGGCGGCTCGTCAGCTCTACGAGCAAAAGAGGAGGGAAGAACACCGGCTTCTCCGGAAGAAAAAGAAAGAGCATGAGAAGCGCGCGATCGAGGAAATAGAGAGGTGTTACTCCAGGAACAATGTTCGGAAGTTTTACCAAAGGGTAAAAAGGACGTGTCATGGCAACAAAACCCGAGCAGAAACCTGTCGAGACGAACAAGGAAACCTTGTAGTGGAATCACAGTCGGTGCTGAGGACATGGAAAAACCATTTCTGCAGACTGTTAAACGGCGAAGACGACATCAATTCCGCTGTCAGGCAGATTGAACCATTCAACCTGGACGATGAAAGCCAAGACTTCCGTCCACCTGACCTAAATGAAGTGAGGATAGCAATATCCAAGCTGAAATCCAACAAAGCTGCCGGACCAGACGGCTTACCTGCCGAGCTTTTCAAGGCAGCGGGAGATGATTTGGTAGAGTGCATACACCAACTCGTCTCCAAGATTTGGTTAGAGGAAAGTATGCCTGATGAATGGAACCTCAGCATTGTCTGCCCGATCCACAAGAAAGGAGACCCTCTAAACTGCGCCAACTATAGAGGCATCAGTCTCCTTAACATCGCGTATAAGATCCTTTCTGCCGTACTGTGTGATCGCCTGAAACCATATGTCAACGAACTGATTGGACCCTATCAGTGCGGTTTTAGGCCCGGTAAGTCCACAACAGACCAAATATTCACACTACGGCAGATCCTGGAGAAAACCCAAGAAGTCCAAGTCGATACCTGTTATATACTGAGAGGAGACGCAACAATTAAAGTGACCACTCGCTTTGAGGTTTGAACAACGACTGTTTTATTCTTTCTTACTTCTTATTCTTACTGTCAATGAATAGGGTGCGTTCACAATACGATATAACACCCCCATCCTAAGACCTTTTAACAATATTCATATTCCATAACAACATAAGATGCAAGAACCAAAATTCATTTAATTTCAGTATTTTAGTAACACTTAAATATAACTTATTTTACTTTACATTTTGAAACGTTTGACCTATCCAAGTACGTTTTTTTTTTTTTATTTTTTTTTTTTTATTTATTTATTCATTTCCTTTTTAATTATTATTACTATACAGTTAAATAATCAACTTCCTAAGTCAAATCCAATCTTTTCTTTATATACAAGAATTAAAGATTAAATCTTTTCGGTGCTTTGATTCTGTCCCTAGGTCGCAGTGACATTTTACATTCGACGCGGTTACTCTCGGATGTTGCCAACGTAGAAGCTTTGTCTCTGCAAACAGTGTTACCCTCCAAAGCATTTTTTTTGGCTGATCATGTTTGGTGTTCCACCCCCGGCCGCGGCTTCGGTATGACTATTTGCGTCCTGTTCTTCACTTATATCAGTCAGATTTGGGCTTGTTTCGTTATAAGTTTCTGCATTAGGATCACTACCTGGCTTACAAAGGTTTTTTGGTTGCCCAACATTGTCGTCCTGACCTACTTCTCCATTACCCCCGGAATAGAACTGCCCAGCTTTCATGAGTTGATCTGAGTGTCTTTTGGTTACTGTCCCCGAAACAGAATCTCTACACAAATACACTGATGAACCCGCCCTTTTTGTTACTACACCTGCACCCCAACTCCTTCTATACTGATTGGCATAATTTCGTATATAAACCTGGTCCCCATTCCCAAACTGCTTGTCGACCGTCCTGCCCTTATTGTAATTTCTCGTTTGACTGTCGACGGTGTTCTGCACGTTTGGACGCAACCGATCCAACCGTACCGCAACGTGCCGCTTGAACATTAAAACCGAAGGCTTTTCGCCCGTTGTACTGTGTGGGGCATTTCTGTTCCCGAACAAATATCGCTGCAGTTGAGTGCTTAGTGTCCATTTGTTCTCGGCGGACATTTTTTTTATCGCACTCTTGAAACTTTTCACCGCATTTTCCGCGGCACCATTACTTGCCGGATGAAAAGGTGGAGAGGAAGTGTGCTCGATCCCATTCATACGACAAAAATGTTTGAATTCAGATGAAACAAACTGAGCGCCGTTGTCGGTGACTATCCTTTTTGGCAACCCGAATCGGGCAAACACTTCCCTAAGCTTTACCAGAGTATTTCTGGTATCCGCCCTGGGCACTTCAAAAATTTCGGGCCACTTACTATAAGCATCCGTTATAATCAGAAACATTTTGCCAAGGAACGGCCCAGCGTAGTCGATGTGGACTCTCTCGAACACGGAACTCGCTTCCGTCCACTTCGTCAAATTCGTCTTTGGTTGATCGGGCCTTGCCTGTACGCACAACTGGCATCCCTTCGAGATCGACTCAATTTCCAACTTAGGCCACCAAAAATATGACCGGGCTATTCCCTTCATTTTTGAAACCCCTAAATGTGTATCGTGCAACTCCTTTAAAATAACCGATCGTAGTTCTGTTGGAATGACTACCCTGTAGCCCCACATGACCACGCCGTCTTCTACACCGAGTTCGTTCTTACGTCGAAAATACGGTTTCAACGCATCCTCCACTCTCTCTGGCCAACCATTTTGTACCCATCGAAAAACGTTCCCTAATACCACATCACGTCTAGTTGCATTTCTTATTTGTTCAGAATTCACTGGAATGAATTCTTCTACCCAATTTATGTAATCACATTCTCCCTCACTGATTTCGCATAGCTGCGTCTTTAATGGCAGCCGCGATAACCCATCTGCTGCTGCATTTTCTTGTCCCTTCACATACTTTAAATCGTAATTAAAATTTGTTAAATACGCTGCCCATCTCTGAAGTCGCCCCGCTGCCATTAGCGGAACTCCTTTCTTTTCACCGAACAGCGCGAGCAACGGTTTGTGATCTGATCGGATAGAGAATTTCCGGCCCAATAAATATTCGTAAAACCTTTTCACACCCCAAAAAATGGCCAGAGCTTCCTTCTGAATTACTGCGTAATTTTTCTCAGCTTTTGTCAGCGTTCGCGAAGCGAAGGAAATCGGTCTCTCACAACCGTCTGGGAACTTATGCAGCAGAACTGCGCCAATGCCATTTGCAGATGCGTCACATGCCAGGATAATCTCCTGCTTCGGGTTGAAATGTACTAAAACCCTGTCCGAAATCAACTCCTTTTTGCATCTATTGAAGGCTTCCTCGCAGTCCCTACTCCATCTGAACTGTACTCCCTTCTGTAATAACTTATATAAAGGAGATAACAAACTAGAAAGGTTTGAAACAAACCTCCCATAATAGTTTACCATCCCTACAAAGGCACGAACCTCAGTCAAATTCGTAGGAGTTGGTGAGTCCACAATCGCGGCCACCTTTTCCGGATTTTTCCTTAACCCATTCTTATCCACCACGTGTCCCAAATATTTGATTTCTGGTTGAAAGAAAACACACTTGTCCTTGTTCAGCTTGAACCCGGCTTTCGCAAGCACCCCCAGAACTACCTTCAAATTGTGAACATGCTCTTCTAAATTAGCCCCAGTGACCACGATGTCATCTAATAAATTTGCCGTACCTTTACAGCCCCGCAGTGTTTTTTCAATCTCCCTTTGGAAAATCTGGCTGGCAGGTTTGACCCCGGATGGTAATCGAAGTACCCTATATACACCCTTGTGGGTGCTCCATGCGAGTTTTTTGCTGGTATCTTCATCTAATACAATTTGGTTATACGCCGCGGTTAGGTCTAGCTTCGTGAACCGCTCGCCCCCTTGCAGCTCATTGTATATGTCTGCTATGAGTGGTACCGGGTAGTTCACATCCTCTAATTGGTTATTAACTGTAACATTGTAATCCCCGCATACTCGAATTTTACCATTAGACTTTAATACAGGCACTAACGGCGTACCCCACTCAGAATTTTCCATTCGCTGTAGAATTCCTTCCTTTTCTAGCCTGTCTAACTCCCGTTCTACCTCATCCTTGAATGCAAATGGAATTCTTCTTGGTTTACAGAATCTTGGTCTGGCGTCGACCTTGAAATCTAACGAAATCACTGCGTTTTTGTACTCCCCCAACTTTCCATCGAACAAATCTGAAAATTCAGCACAAATGGTGCTAGCTACCTTGTTGAGTTTTTCACTATCCTGATCTAAAAAATGTTCACTCACTATCTCCTTGCCACCTAAATGCCACGAAATTCCTAACTGTTTCATAATGTCCCTGCCTATTAACGGCCTATTATTGCAATTTTGTATTTCAACAACTTGGAAACAGCCCCAAATCTGCCTGCCCATGAAGCCCACCTTCAACTTTACCTTGCCCACTGGCGTGAGTAGACCACCATCATAATTGCGTAAACAAACGCCACTTGTTTCTAAATTATCGTTACCTACTAATTTGTTTGTACACTCTCATTGGCAACACCGACGCACCCGCACCCGAATCCAGCTCAGCAGTAGTTAATACACCATTTAGTTTTATTTTAATAAAAATTGGACTTGTTGATTTAGGATTCGCTATACTATACAGTTCAATATTGTCAACTACTTCTTCTAAATCTAACTTATTGTTCTGGGACATTGTACTTTTACACATTTTTTCTAAATGTCCTTTTTGTTTACATCTACGACAATTAAAGTTCTTATACTTGCATGTTTTAAACCGATGGTCTGCTCTCCCACACGCGAAACACAGTTGGTGTCTGCTGTTGCTGTCCCTCTCTCCTAGGTTGTGCTGTCGTTGGTTACCCCTTCTTCCTTCTCCTCGTATGTCGTTGGTTCTGCTGTCTCCCCGTCTTTTCTCCATTTTATGTATTGTATTTACGCTCTGCTCCTTCTCTTTGATGGAAGCTTCCCGTTGCAACGCCACTCGTACGATGTCCAGTAACGGCTTGTCCACCTCTTCTTCACACACACGATCCAAAACGGGGCCTTTTGCTAGCCCTGTCATGAACTTGTTCTTGACGTAGTCATCCAACATGTTGCCAAATTTACAGTACATCGCAACACTTTTCACCCGGACCAACCAACCATTTACAGATTCTCCTGGCGTCTGTTTCAGGTCGAAAAATTCGATCCGTTTCCTCATCGCCGACGATGCAGCTTCAAACTGTTCGCTCATCAGTTTCATAACTTCTTCGAAGCTCAATTCTTTAGGCTTTCTTGGGAAAGTTAATTCTCTCAACACTTCGTATACTTGTTGCGAGATTGTCGTCAACACTACTGGCAACCGCCGGTCATCTTCAACGTAATTCGCCATAAAATATTGTTCCAAACGTTCTTCATACACTGCAAAATCATCATCCACGTTGAACGATGGCACAGAGCCCACGTGTCCGGAACTTCGTACGATTGTTGCTGCCATTGCAGTTGCTGGTGCTCTTGGTGCACTACCACTGGAACCCTCGTTCATTTCTGTCTGTTCCTTGTGTCTGATTCACCACTGCACTTCCAAACCCGTCTATCCGCACTATTATACGACGCAAACAAAAAAAATAATTTTTTTTTACACGTGCTCGTTGCGCTACTATTAAATAGGCTTTTTTTTATATTTTCCTCGTCGCCATTGTTATATACTGAGAGGAGACGCAACAATTAAAGTGACCACTCGCTTTGAGGTTTGAACAACGACTGTTTTATTCTTTCTTACTTCTTATTCTTACTGTCAATGAATAGGGTGCGTTCACAATACGATATAACAATACCCACCACCTGTTTATCGATTTTAAGGCCGCATATGACAGCATTTATAGAGACGAGCTATACAGAGCCATGTCTAGTTTTGACATCCCTGCCAAACTTGTCAGATTGTGCAGAATGACGATGGAGAACGCTCGCTGCTCCATAAAGGTCGGAAACAATCTCACCGAGACCTTTGGTGTCAAAAAAGGATTTAGACAAGGTGACGCGCTGTCATGTGACTTTTTTAATATAATTCTTGAGAAGATTGTGCGAAACTCACAAGCCAACACCAGAGGCACAATCTTCCAGAAGTCTGTGCAACTACTTGCATACGCTGACGACATCGACATCATTGGCAGAACACAGCGAGCTGTCACTGGTGCGTTTGCAAGTATCAGTACAGAAGCGGCTAAAATGGGTTTAGTGGTGAATGAGGGCAAAACAAAATATATGCTGTCCACAAGAAGGGACACACAACACCGACGAATCGGACAGAACGTCACGATAGACAGCTATAACTTTGAGGTAGTTCGGGACTTTGTCTACCTCGGCTCCGCTATTAATTCTGAAAATGATATCACCTCAGAAATCAAGCGAAGAATCACACTTGCCAACCGCTGTTACTTTGGTCTAAGAAGGCAATTGATTAGTAAGACCTTGTCGAGAAATACTAGGGAGACCCTATATAAGACCCTCATCATCCCAGTCCTACTTTATGGTGCAGAAGCATGGACGTTATCAAAGGCGGATGAAGATCTCCTTGGTCGTTTCGAACGCAAAATTCTTCGAGTGATCTTTGGTCCCGTTTGCGTTGACGGGCTCTGGAGGAGGAGATTTAACAACGAACTCTACGAGCTGTACAGCGACATCGACCTGGTCAGAAAAGTGCGCATCAGTCGACTAAGATGGCTAGGACATGTAGAGCGAATGGACACCAACGCTCCGGCCCGAAGAGTCTTCGACTCCAACCCGGAGGGACAACGCAGTAGAGGAAGACCTCGCCTTAGGTGGCGCGCGCAAGTGGAAGGGGACCTCAACCAACTTGGAGTGCGCAACTGGAGGCATTTAGCCAAAGATCGCGCTAACTGGAGAGGCGTATTGGTTGAGGCCCAGGTCCACCCCGGACTGTAGCGCCACCTAAGTAAGTAAGTAAGTAAGATGTCGCCCTTTTAGTTTCGTTTATAAAAAATATAAATAAATAACGAAAATAATTATTAATTATTGTAGTACGTTTTTTAGTATATATACTTATAAAAGGTATGGTCGATTTTCGACCACAAGCGATACTAGTATTTATAAATATGTATACATGTACCAGCCTTTTTCTACCAAAAATTCATAATCATTTTTTTTTAGTAATTCGTTATGTTTTTGTTTTATTTAGAAATAGTAGGTATAGTCTTGCAAAGACTTTATGTTAATAAAATTTTAAATGTTTTTTGTCCCTTTTTAGATTGTTTTCGCCCCAAAAAATCCCTTCCCCCTTTTGTTACAAAAAATCGACAAAATTGCCGACTTTCCCCCCAATCTGGGATCACTGGTTCGAACGTATTATCCTTAGGGAACAGACCTTATGTGTGAAAGGGGGGAAGCAGAATGCTTGGTGCAAAACTACAGCGCAATACATAATCAATCGAAGTAATCGAATATCTATAAGATAACCGATATACAAGTGGTATTTAGTAGGGAGTTCTTAGCCGACCAAGAGTGCCGCAAGTCAATGTTTTCCCTATATTACGAGTACTTATACAAGTTAGTTGCTTGTACCTACATCATTATGTAAACAGATGAATTCTACTTAGGTTAAAGACTAATAAAATATTGTTAATCATCGGTATTTAAATATTCATGTGATATCACACCTTTGACGTTTATTTGCCTTCTTTTTTTCAGAATGTGAAAAATTAAAAAAAAAACAGTTCGACAAAGAAATTACATTCACTAGACTAACTGCTGATGCAGTTCCCATTACCATCAATAGATCGAATTGTTCTCAATACACATTTCCTTTGGTCGTTGATGGCGAGAATGCCCTTCCCAAGGAATTTCCGCACATGGCGCTATTGGGGTGTAAGGATAAAAGTGGAGCGCGCAAGTGGATATGTGGTGGGTCTCTCATAAGCCCGAACTACGTTCTCACAGCTGCTCATTGCTTTGATTTGGGAGATAGTGATTGGTAATATATTCTAAACTTTTAAATCATTTGTTATTATTATTATAATTATTTTTATTACTTGCCCGTTGCCGCAACAATAATCTTACTACTGAACAAGTCATTTAGGCGTATACAGAAATATATATTTTTTTTCCATAAAATTTTTGTTGAGGAAATAACGAAGAAAACCTCAAAATCACAAAAAAAGCAAATAAACAATGGGCCTTACTAATAATCATTTTTAACAGTTGTTAGCAATACACAAAATATTATCAAATAAATAAATTAACAAGTTAACAAATATATTAAGAAAATAAATAAATTAACAAATAAAAAAAAAATATCAATAAAATAAATTAATAATCAAGTTAATAAATTAACAAATAAATAAATTATTAAGAAGATAAATAAATTAACAAATAAATAAATAAACCAATAAATAAATTAACAAATTAAATAAACAGATAAATAAATTAACAAAAAATTAATATAGGTAACAACAAATAAATAAATTAATTTACAAATATACAAAACATATACTCAAAAATAGATAGCTTTGAATTAGTTAAGCACATGGTATGCTCGCATTTAGCTCGTTTATCTTATTTTAAATGTATCGGTGAGTTTACGTATTCTGTCGAAGATCAATTCAACATTTGCCTAATATGTATGGTCTGAAGTGAAATGATTAAGCATTATTTGAAGTAATTTATTTTGCGAAATTTGGGATTTTTTATATGACATTCAGCACAACTACCAAAGACTAGACAACCATATAGAAAAATTGATTGGAAGACAACTTTATAAATAATGATTTTGTTTTCCATCGATAATAACGACTTTCTTTTAATGAAGGGATATAGGATTTTTGTAGCAATATTAATGTTTTTGTAATGTGTATTCTTTAAATTTTAGTTTAGGGTCAAGATGTATGAAAAAGATAGTTAACAGAGGGTTCCCACGATATTTGACGTCCATTAACCGATAGCCGATTTGTGGGAAGAAAGCAAGGTTTTCTTTTCCTGGTGAAAAATATAGCTTGCAACTCCTCCTTATTAAGCGTTATTTTCCACTTTGTGTAATACTGTTCCAATATTTTCATAGCATTTTTTAGATTCATCTCAATATTGAGACCGAAATGATGTGACGAACAAATTGCAGTATCATCCGCATATATTGCAGCCTCACATTCCGGTAGATGTGGGAAGTCAGAAGTGCCTATATAGGTTGTACAAAATTGATCCAAGAACAGAACCTTGCGGGACTCTGAAATGGAAACTAATGTTATTGGAAGCACTACTATTGACATAAACTTTAAAGGAACGATTTGAAAAAACACTTTGGACAATTTTACATAGATATGGGGGAAAACGAAAATTCATCATTTTATTATGAGACCATTATGCCACACTGAGTCAAACGCTTTCTCAATATCAAGTTGAATCATACCTGTCGAATTGCCTAGTCTATAGTTGCATATTCTTAGTACTTGATGAGATGTACCGTGATGGCGGTTTGTTAAACCCAAATTGCTCATTTGGAAATATTTTATTTTCATCTATGAACCGCATCAATTTTTTCTTAAGGATTCTTTTATAAAGTTTGCTTAGACCGCTGAGTAAGCTTATTGGTCTATAGCTTTCTAGGTTATCAAGTGGTTTCCCAGCTCTAGGAATCGGCACTACTTTAGCCACTTTCCAGGAATCGGGGAAGTATTGCATTTTAAGTATAGTGACCATACATTTTTAAAGACAATGCGGGACACATTTCAAGAAAATATTTTATTTTTTTTTTATTTTTTTTGTAAAAACATATTTTTTATTATTTTATTAAAAATTCAAATAAAAATACTTTATATTTGGTTGTAATTAGTTTATGTAATTTGAAAACATAGGAATCATTCTTTAATCAGTCTTTAAATAAATAGTAAAAGTAAATAAATAGATATAATTCAATAAATGAAGCAAGCAATCACAAAAACAAAAACTAAAAGTTCATGCCATGAACACATTTCATAAAAAAAAAATAAACTCTAAATTTACTGCGCGGGTCGATATATTTTACAGACGTGTGTAGATATTTTCTGCAAAACTTTATCATCGTTTCTTATGTATTCATAAAAAAAGTTGGAGGAATTATCGAAAAATTTATTTTTACTTAAATTTATTTATTTAAAAGAACTTTGTAATTAATTGAGAGTTTGCATGTGATACATTTTAGTATTATACTTTCAAATGTTCTATATTTATAATTTTGCGGGACAAACCTTACAAATGAGGGACATTTTTCCGGCAGTTGATGATGCGGGCTAGCCATGTGAAATGCGGGACGTCTGTTCACTATAATTTTGAGGCATGCATTTAAAACAAAAACCAAATATGTGATACCTATTTTCGGATACCTTGTTTCTTCAGAAACAAACTCATTAGGTGAGGTAACAGATTGGATTCCATTAAACATCTGGACAGCATTGTTTACGGTTCAAATTTGTATTTGTTTCACCAAGGCCTTGAGAGACAATATGATTTTACGAAAATTGCATGCTCAGTATATTAGCTTTTTCAATGTCGGTGAAACCTGACAAGGAAATTCCTTGTTTTTACCCGACTGTACACAGGAAGGGCTATGTGTTTCGCGCGTATAATATGTAAGTTCCTACGGGACGCCCTGTAGCCCAAACGGCTTGACCGATTTTAAAGAGTGGGGTGTCATTAAATTGGTATTCTTCCCCGGAGTGTTATAGGCTAAACATATTATAAAAACAAAAAAAAAAAAATAAATACTTTTTTTCACACAAATGTCTGAGAGAAAAATGTCAAGATATGCAATACACTGAACTGTGAATTAAATTACTTTCTGATGTATTGACAATTTCGGTCTTGGAGTGTCTGCATTTAGTAGGTAATGAATTAATTTATTTTAAATTAAATATTAGAAACTATTTTTATTACATTAAGCATATCGAACACTAAATTTGCGATCGACATGAAATAGAAGAGCTTTAAAGATTTTCGTAAAGTGATCCAGCCATTGGTGGTTGAAATGGTAGTGATGCGATTACATGAGAACACAAGCGCTCTCACTCTAGCCTCTCACTACCAACTCCTACTCTCACCTCCGCGTTGGTGACTACCGGGTGCCTAGCACCTCGACTGGAGATAGGGTATCCAACCCCTGTGGAAGGTCGTTGGTGGCAGCAGACGAGAGAGGGGGAAGGAGAGTGTCTTCTCACTTAGGCACTCCCTCCTGTTTCAGGCGGCAGCGGATGAATTCCCTAGACGGAATCAACGGTGGCGTCTACAGTTCCAGTTAGGTCGAACTACTAAGTGTTATCCCTATATGAGCTGCTTCAACTTACTTGGATACCAGGTCTATAGGGACTTCCAATACTGAGCCAGGGTGTTGGAAAGAGTTGGTGGCGGATGAGCCCTTTATGGGTCAACGGCAGCGCTCATATCCCAGAATGGGCTACTGACATCGGATTATCCGGCCCGCTGTCCTAGGGTTAAAAGAAGGGCCTGGCCCTCCAGGTTGGGGGTTGTGCCGTCGGGGTAACTTCCCGACCACGGAAAAAACCACTAGTTATGAGAGAGACACAACCAGCCTCGGATAATGGTACTCCTCAAATGGCAACAAGACCCGGAACGACAATGGACTACGACATGAGAGTATGTACCTGGAATGTACGAACGCTCTACACCCCAGGTGCTACTCAAAAACTTGAGTCTGTCCTCACGCGGTACAAGGCAGATATTACCGCGATCCAGGAGATACGATGGATAGGATCAGGCATGATGAAAAGAAAAAATTGCGACATCTATTACAGCTGCCATAAGAGATTGCATGTATTAGGATGCGGATTCGTCGTGGGAAATCGGCTAAGGACAAAAGTTATTGACTTTAGGCCGATAAGTGATCGCCTAGCTGTGATCCGCATCAAAGCTACCTTCCAAAACATAAGCATAATATGTGCACACGCCCCTACCGACGAGGCTGAAGACCCCATAAAAGAGGAGTTTTATTACCTCCTGGATGGAGCCTACGGAGCCTGTCCGGAGTATGACGTTAAAGTTGTGCTCGGGGACTTCAATGCCAAAATCGGTCAGGAAAACATCCTTGGCGGGTTAGTCGGTAAGCACAGAATCCACGAAACGACAACAGACAACGGCTACCGACTAATTGACTTTGCAGCAGCTCGTAATACGGTGATAAGTAGCACTAGGTTTCCAAGGCTAAGGATCCACACAGCAACCTGGCGCTCTCCAGACGGTCGAACCGCCAACCAAATCGACCATGTGCTAATCGATGCGAGGCACGCATCCAACATCCTCGGCGTGCACACATTCCGAGGGGCAAACGTCGACTCTGACCATTTCCTTGTTGCAGCTATATTCAGAGCTCGACTGTCCAACGAGAAGAAGCTGCGGGCCGCCCAGAAGAAGAAATTTGACGTTGGACGCCTTAGCACACCTGGAGTAGCCAGAGCCTACAGAGAGCGCCTAAGCATGAAACTCTCCACTATGCACTCGCCTTCCACAGACGCCAACAATCAGTGGTGCCAGTCTCGCGACATCATCAAGGAGGTAGCCGCAACCACTGTAGGGTACCAGCCACCCCAGAGAAAGAGCCCGTGGTATGATGATGAATGCGTGTACAGGAAAAAGGTGACAGAAGATGCACACAAAAAAATGCTGCAGCGCAAAACAAGGGCAGCTAGGGAAGAGTATCGAGCCAGGAGAAGGGAGGAGAAAAAGATCCTGCGTAGAAAGAAGAGAGCCTACGCAGTATCCCAGCTCAAGGAGATCGAAGAGTCTCGTGATCGCAACAACATCCGGAGGTTCTATAAGAAAGCCAAGCAACTGGCTGCTGGCTTCAAAACCGGAACACAGGCTCCACGAGACAGCGAAGGAAACCTAGTCACCGAAGCACAGGGAATAGTAGATGTATTTAAGCAGCATTTCCAGCAGTTGCTTAATGGGCATCATGTTGAGAGAGTGGTAGGGCAAGAAGATAACCCGCGTCCAGCCAATGAAGAACCTATTCCACCACCCAGTATAGAAGAGGTTGGCTTAGCTATAAAAAAGCTTAAGAACAACAAAGCCGCAGGCTCGGATGGCTTGCCAGCGGAGCTCTTTAAATACGGAGGTGATGTTTTGGTAGGGCGCATGCACCAAATCATCAACCAAGTATGGATGGAAGAAAACATGCCCGATGACTGGACTATCAGCTCCATATGCCCCATCTACAAAAAAGGCGATCCTATGTCTTGCAAGAACTATCGAGGCATATCCCTGCTAAATGTCGCGTATAAGATCCTATCCAACGTACTGTGTGAACGTCTTAAACCGTTCTGCAACACACTAATCGGCACGTACCAGTGTGGCTTCCGGCCCGGCAGATCGACTATAGACCAAATTTTCACGCTGAGGCAAATCCTGGAAAAGACCAACGAATTTCAAGTCGAGACACACCATCTATTCATCGACTTCAAGGCCGCGTATGATAGTATACATCGTCAGGAGCTGTATATGGCGATGGCCGAATTCGGAATCCCGTCAAAATTGATTCAGTTGTGTCGCGTGACACTCGAAAACACGCGTTGCAACGTGCAATTTGGAAACAGCTCCTCCGAACTATTCCAAACATGCACCGGATTTCGGCAAGGGGACGCTCTATCATGCGACTTCTTCAATCTCGTACTGGAGCAGATAGTGCGTAGGGCAGGTGTCAACACGGTAGGCACTATCTTCAACAGATCCGTCCAGCTGCTGGGGTATGCGGACGATATTGACATCATCGGTCGGTCACAGCGCTCCGTGATAGAAGCTTTCACGGCGATTGAAGAACAGGCGAAATCTGTTGGTCTTGAAGTAAACGAGGACAAGACTAAGTACATGCTATCAACAAACAAACAAATATCTGTCCACCGCCTAGGACAGAACGTCACTATTGATAGCAACAATTTCGAGGTAGTTAAGAAGTTCATCTAAATCGGAGTAAACATGAACTCCACGAATGACATCCTAGTGGAGATCCGGCGGAGAATTACCCTAGGAAACCGCTGCTACTTCGGTTTGGCAAAACAATTGGGTTCAAAACTCCTAACTCGAGGGACGAAATATATGCTTTACAAAACCCTTATACTGCCAGTTCTGCTCTACGGCGCCGAGTGCTGGACGATAAGCAGGAAGGGAGAGCTAATACTGGGTTCCTTCGAAAGAAAAATTCTTCGGCGAATTTTTGGTCCTGTGTGCGAGGAGGGCGAATGGAGGAGAAGATATAACCGCGAACTCTATGAGCTGTATCAAGATGTGGATGTAGTCCAAAAAGCCAAAATACGTCGACTACATTGGCTCGGCCACATCGAGCGAATGGACAATAATGCTCCAGCTAAGAGGATCTTCGAAACCCAGCCCCCAGGTTCGAGAAGACAAGGAAGACCGAACCTCCGTTTCAAAGACCAAGCCATCGCGGATGCCAGAGCGCTTGGTCTGGACAATTGGAAGCAGCGTGCCCGGGATCGTAGAGGATGGAAGGCTGCAGTGTCTCAGGCAGAGACTCTCCACGGGTCGGGAGCCCGTTAAGTAAGTAAGTAAGATCCAGCCATCACTCCTAAATCGTTGACAAATAAATATAATGCACACCATTCACAAAAGAAACGGTTTAATACTTTTTTGGTAAATCAACATACATTTTACATATTCCATTCAATTTTTAATTGTTTTATGGAAATCTAACTTTGTACATATTTTTAATCATTTGAAAAAATTGTAGTTTGCGTCGTACTTACTAATAAGTAATTTTAAACTTTAAATCTTACAGAAGCTCACAATTGCGGAATTTGTATGGAAATACATTTTCTCCAAAAACTTTTTTAAATAAAAAAGTTAATTTATAAAACCAAAAAACCCGACTGACTGTAAAAAAGATTTAAAAAGATTAAAATAAAGACACTTTCAAGTATAACTAATTGGCAGTGGGAGGCTGCGCATATTTTTGTTCATTTGTAAGACGATCCATGGTTAAATTGCAAACCAAACTGAAGCTGTTTGACAGTGACACAAGGTACTAAACACACGTCAGCTGTCAAAACCAGTGTTGCCAAAACCAAACCAGCTAAAAAATCACCCGTTACTTGAAAGTGTCTTGTTTTAATCTTTTTAAATCTTTTTTACAGTCAGTCGGTTTTTTTTTTTTTTAAATTAACTTTTTTATTGTTTTTTATAATTTTGACAATGTTCCAATTGGGAAGGGTCGATCTGAGGGGGAAGTATATCAGGTGTATTCAAGGTACTTTTCTGTGCGTATTCATGGTGAATCACAGTGTATCACAGTGTATTCAAACGAATTCACATGCAATCACAAGTAGCAAATCTGTATTCGAGGACCACTCAAAAATATTGATTACTTCCCCCTCTGGTCGATCCTGTTTTGGTAGCGTCTGTCTAATCTAGTGTTTATTATTCAGTCACTGATGCCAAATCGAAAAGTTACACGATTGAGCAGCACGTCTTCAAAGTTGACTCAACAACGTTTGGTGGTCAAATACGAGGCAATTATTGGTTAGGCATAATCAGTAACCACCACTCGAAGCCGTGCCACCGTGAGAAGCCTGGGCTGGCAGATATTTGAATACGGAATTATATTTCATTTATACAAAATGGCATAATGGCATACATATGGCCCGCAGCGCATACTCTTCGGAATCGCGAATCGCTTTCGAGGTAGCCGTTTCGGTAAAAAATAATTAAAATGCTTGTTTCTTTTTCCGCGACTGATTGTTGTCGGAGGACATCGTTAACAGATTCCACAATTAATTTCTGTCGAGGGATATCGGAAATTGGCTATTAAAAAATTAACAAAAAAATGTACTTCATCTCACTGCAACATAATTCGCTCCGTACATATTGGAAAAACGTTGTCTTGTGGCAGAAGAAATGGAACTTCGAGGATTCACAAGATGTAACAAGATCAGAAAATGAAATTTTGCAATTAACTAGGTAGAAATGTAAAAGCATCCGAAAATAGCTAAATCAGAAACTAAAACTAGGAGTACAATAACAGTAGATCTTAATTACCTACATAATTTCTATGATTGCCCTTCCGGCTGAAGACATGTTGTAGAGGAATCTAGGTCTAGAATGAACTAAGCACACCTCATCTTGCTGTTACTTCGACTGAGGGTATGTTTAAGTCAAATGAGGCACTGCATATACTGGGGGGACTAACGCTTTCTAAAAACAGGTTAGATTCGCAACTCTTGGCACTTTACCTACAAACATTTTTTTTCGTTATTCGTACATGGCTGGAGATTGCTTAATGATAATTCTCTTTATTTTTTTTTTTTGTTTTTTCAGCGAGGACATTACCATAGTCCGCCTTGGCGATCTAAATATTAAAACGGATTCTGATGATGCTCAACCTGTAGACTTTAACATAGTATTACCTCATATAATTCATCCAGAATACGACAGTTCCTTTATATATAATGATATTGCACTGGTTAAGCTGGACAAGGGCGTAACAATGAATGAATACATTCGGCCTGCATGCTTGCCGTATCAATACAACAGCAACATCAGTCAACTAATCGTCACAGGGTGGGGGAACACACAGTTTGCTGGTCGTAGGTCGGACCATCTTCAAAAGGCCAATGTTGAGGAGTTTTCATACGATAAATGTACTAAAGCCCATACTGTGAATGAAAGGCTACCTAGCGGAGTGAGAATTGAAACCCAAATATGTGCTGGTTCCACTCATAGCAATAGGGACACATGCCAGGGTGACTCCGGTGGGCCTCTGCAAGCCATACATCCGAACTATCCATGCATGTACACAATATTTGGGGTAACGTCATCGGGGCAAGCGTGTGGTAATAAGGATGTGCCCGCGTTTTATACTCGCGTGTCCTCTTATATCGATTGGATTGAGTCGATCGTTTGGAAATAATTCTCTATACTATAGCCATAATAAATATTTTTATTATTTAGTTATTATGAACGACAATGTTTTCAGGTAATTAAATTGTACCTACATAAATAAAAAAATGGTGGGTGATATGTTTTTTGTTTTTTTAAGTTAAATACGTATATATATGTACTAGTATCTATGTTTATTTTTTTTAGCTACTCGCAGTTGCGTAGCGTGGAGGGCGGCAATTTGGAACTGGTAAAATTTTGAAATACATATATAAAATCCATAAAACGGATTCTTATTCCTGCGTTTAAATCTAATTAGTATCGCTTGTGGTCGAAAATCGACCATACCTTTTATTTTTAAGATTTCTCGTTATTTATTTATGTTTTTTATAAACGAAACGAAAAGAGCGACGTTTATAATATATCAAAAAAAAATACGTAAATGCCATCGGAAACAGACTCTAATGAAAGATGATTTATATTTAAATAGGTACGTTACTATGGTAATATGGTGGCGACAAATAATAAATAATTCCGCTAAATAAATTTCTTACAATTATTGCTTAATTTGCGGGGCAGGTAAATTGCATACCTTTATGTGTAAATGATTCTCTCCAACAGGTTCTAATCTAAGATGATTATAAATACGTTACTATGGCAACATGACGGCGACAAATTGATTGTCACCGAAATCCTTTTATTACCTGTTTTGTATGGCTGATTCATAACTTAATTTTACCAGTCTTCATGGCGACATATACCCACGATTTTGTGTTTGTGCACATCTATGGCACAGCACCTTTCAAATAACATAAGTTTCATTCTAATCATTTCATATTAAACTAGCGGAACCGGCGAACTTTGTCCCGCCCCAATTTAACGCCTTCAGATAAACTCCAGAGTGATATGATAATAAAATACAGATAGTTCAAATTTCAGTGTGATTTATTTGAATGAAATCAAAGTCGATCAAACTTGAATCACATTTTTCATCAGTTTCTAGACGGACAACCGCGTACCGTTGAACAATTTCGGATGATCGACCACCGTCAGCTATAAATTATGCGACGGAGTTCCTGGCACATCAGGCGAGTTTGAAAATTCTGTCGAATAGTTGGTCGCTTCATCTTCGTCGGTGACGCTGTCAACGGACTTGTACGAATGCAGTTCTCCAACGATTTGACGTTAAATAATGAATTTCAAGCTACCGAAGTCCTTATTCTTCGCTGCTAGTATTACACGTTCACTAATCCAATCGAGATTTTTATAATTTTGTGCAATACCGGGGAACACTAGGGTGATGAGTTCCTCCTTCGATGATGTGAAAAACAGTCGAAACATCAACAGCAATTTGGTTATTGCCAAGCGCCAGCAGTTGTCTAGAGAATTCAGCAGCCGATGGGATTCTGCAATATGACTCTGATGTTCGTGGTTGATTTCAGCTTCTTTGACATGCCACAAAGGTGACGATTTCAAGTTTACGCCTTAAGTTAATCGGCAGCAGTAGATTTCGAGAAGGCAGGAAGGTCGTTTATGCGCCGTTGAGCATTCATCCCGAATTCTTGGTCATTGTGCACGTTGGCTTGTCAACCGTGGCAGCTTCAAAATGTGCAGTTCGACCGCCTTCCGACAATGTGCCAGCAATGCCAGAGTATGCGACAGCCAACGCAATTTGAGATCTTGACCGCATTGTTGCCAGAATCAACGAATTGACGAATGTCCTTTATGTCCCACCGGGAGCATCGAAAAAGTAAATGCTTCCAGTTGGCCGTTCTTCTGCACGGCACTCATCAGCGGTGCTCTATCAATTTCTAAATCTATCAATTTCTATGATTTGTTTTGGTTTTTAACTTTAAAGAGGCCTTAAAAAACTTGAATTCTTTATTATTTCTTTTGCTAACAACTAATTAAAACTAGCTAAGCTACTTAACTTAAATCCTGATCGCGTCCCTAGGAGACTGACAGTCGCTAACGAGGCGAGGCCTTAAGCGTCACCAAAAATCGGTGAACTGCATTAGGCTATCTATTTTGTCCCGTTCCGCAATTGCGATAGGAGGAGCTCCTGGATGAGCCGCTTATCTCTCACACTGCGGTGGCTGTGGTAAAATATCGGCAGACCATCTTTTGTTTTAACTAACCCTTTCATGACTACATGAAGAAATGTGTCAGACGGTATAAAGCCAAACCGAAGCGTACTCTCGTGGTACATCAAATTGGGGTAGTAAGCCCCTTAGATCAGGTTATTATCACTGGCCATCGCCCTTGCCACGTGCCTCCGAATCACCTTAATAACGAAATAGTCAATCCTGTTCACAGGGTGGAGTGGTTTTGTATGAACATTTTTTTTTTGGTGAAAATTAAAAGCCCTGGGTATGGAAAAGTTGCATTACCATTTACTTGTAACAGATACCAAAATAATTTTTCAAATTGTGAACGTTTAATACTGCCCCACCCTATTTGAATAAATGCTAAAAAGCGAACAAATTTCGACTATTTAAAAAAAAATTATCTGCACTAGATTACCATGCAGTTTTGAATATAATGTTTTGACAGTCGAGAGGCAAGTGTTGTTTTGTGACTGAATAAAAAGGTTTAATTGGAATACATATTTTCTAAATTGCGTAAGATTATGTCTTTGTTAGGAAGTGAAGTTATTTGTCCTATATTCGGTACTGGGTGTGATTTGCCGCGCAACGTTTTACCATCTTACTAAGATGCTATGAGATGTTTTCTCTGGGGGAGCCATAATAAAAACAATGCATTCAAAGATTCAGTTCCTAAAACAAGTGAAGAAGTGGCTCTTTAGTTAGCAGAAGTGTGGAAAAGGGCATCAATTCCCATAGTTGAACTTCACACTATTTTGGCAAACATAAAATCTTACCATGATAAGTATCGCGGTATTTTGAAGCCCTACAAGGGAAGAAAAGACGTTGCAAGCTATCGCCTAAAACTCCATAAATTTAAAGAAGAAGCCCAAGTTATTTTTGATATAGCCACATGCAAATGCAAAAATTTTGAGATATGTTTATGTGAAAAAAGTCGTAAAATACCCACCATTGAACGAGACTTTTTAGTTGATCAACGTACTTGTCGGCAAATGATTATGGGCAGCATAGATCACAAAATTTCAAATAAAAAAACAAGCTTCTTTGATCAGAAAGCAAAAGTTTGAAGAAAACCAAGCAGCAAGGAACAAATCTGAGTTAGTTCCACCTGGGAGTTCTTGTCGTTCTTTAAGGCACACATATTGTGAAGGCACCACTACTCCTGATCCTTTCCCGTAGTTGCAAGAACCCTGGATCGGTACGGAATCTCTGATCGCGCAGGAGCCGCCATTGTATCCGCCACATTGCAAGATGTTGGTCTAATATCGTCAAATAATACATCTAATGTCATAGATAGGAGCAAAATACGACGAGAACGCACAAAGGAAAGGGACTTACTATCTAATCAAGTATTAGATATAATACCGGAATTTTTCGGTGCATTCTTTGATGGGCGTAAAGAAAGAACCGTATCTATGGAAGATAATCGTCGAAAAATTATAACGGAAGAACATATCAGCTTAGTTTTCGAACCTGGTTCTGAATATACCGGACACATAGCCTTAAAGTTAGGCAAAGCAACAGCAAATCGCATATTTCGTCTTTATATTTCTTCAGAAACGCAGTCTGAAAATTTAAAAATATTGACAATGTTTGTTCTTGCAGTCAAGAACTCGCACTATGGCGTATATTAAAAGCACGACTCTCGAATCACGTCGATCGAAATATTCGAACCTTTACATTGCCCGAATTCAATTTTAATGTGTTGGATTATGTTAATATGACCAACTGGGATAATGTAACAGAACCACCGCTTAGTGATGAAACTATCAAAGGCGCTATTTTGGATCGGAATAAGTTTAAAGATATAGTCGCAAAAATAAAGGCATTTTCCTGCCACACTCAATCTACCGAACGATGTGTTAAACTGGTAACGGAAGCCTCTCGTCTGTGGATCTATACGACGAGATGGTTTCATAAGGGCTAAGTTGAAGTCACGTCAAATAATCCTTTTTTTGGGACGAAAAAGGACTACTCCCTGCAGTAATGCATTATCCTCAAAAAGAGTTTTTATTTTTATTTTTTTACTTCAATAAATGAATTTTATATTCCAATTCCCTGTTATTTTATCTTATTCGACTTAGTTTAAATAAAATTTGATATAATCCACCGGTTATTATTTCCGTTTTACTTGATTTCTTGGAAATTTTCAGCTTTGAATAGCACTCAAATAAGTAAAATTTTGAAGGGGATGGGGCAGTATATGGAATTGAAATATCGGAAAATTTCTTTTTCAGGTTACTTTCTTATCCCTTGATGCAACTTTACCACACCCAGGCAAGTAGATTTAAAGTAAAAGTAAAATTCACTCCATACCCTACTGTTCAGTCGAGCCCCATTATAATAGGGTCCTGTTGGGATAATATTTTATGTACTCAGATTCAGGGGTTCTAAACAACCCTAGACAGGCCCTGAGGCATTGTCTCTCAAACACGCGAATCTTTTCCATAGTATAGGACAACGCTATATTGAACCACATGGGACAGCCATAATCGAAATGATGGGCTTTATAAGGGCCACGTAGCAAATGACCATCACCCTGGAATCCAGTTGACTGCTATGTCCTCTTAGCCCCAGGAAGACAACCATCTATAAATGTTTGTCAAAATACTGGTCGAGCCAGATGCCAAGATATCTCAAGACGTTTTTCACCGCCAACGGCCGCCTCTGTTTACCAATAATTGTTAATTTTCTCCAGTTTTTTCTGGTATCCCCAGAGGCCCTAGATAATGGAGTTCTGAAAAAGATTGTTTCCGATTTTTCAACTTCCAATCATCGCAATACCTCTTAATTTGTTCGAAGTCACGATGCAAAAAGATGTTGATGAACGGAACTAGCCGATTTAATTTGATTTGCAATTTGTACTATTACGATAATTCGAGTTACTGTCGCTCCGCTACTTGGCAACTCTGCTATAGAGACACAGCTGTACGTAATGACGTTGCGATTGGTAATGAAATGACCCATATCTTTCTAATTAAGTAAGGCGGCTCTCCCACTGATGCAACAAGCAACAAGCAATTGGCAATAGGAAACATGCGATATTATCGCTAACAGTTATTTTACATTGAATCGAATTAGACGCCTCACATTAAAGCAACTCAATATCGGTCGAACGAAAAATGTTGCTGATTGCGGCAACATTATTGCTGGCGATACACAGCGCATGTTGAAAAGCGATATAAATCGCGTTGTAGTATCTACACTTGCGAGTAGTGAAGTGACAGGCCCGAGGGGGAAGTAATCAGGGCACTCATTCCGTAACTCTGAGAACGATAATCGCTTCAGCGATAGTAATCAACGATCTCGTCACCAATTTGCTTTCCGTAACTCTATCACTATCGTCTCGTCTATCGTTTATCTTACACAAAGTTTGAGAGCTTTCGGTATCTCCCAGAAGCTCACAAACTATAGTTGGAATCTGATTGGAATTGTCACTAGACGTCATCGTAATTGTCATAAGTGACACTTTGTTAGACGATTTCGGTTTTTGCCGTCGAATTAATTGGTTTTCAATTGCAAAATAGATACCTAACAATAAACGCCTAACACATTTTTATTAAGGTCAGCTACGCCGAAGCAAATGTCAATATTAATTGACTATATGGAGCTACATCCGGACTTGGCAAAGGGCTACAAAGCTAATTCTCTGCAAGGGAAATTCCGAATAAATAAAATGTCGGATGAATTGGCGGCAATTTTAAATGCCGATGGCCTGCCCACAAAAAACGTAACTGCTTTTTACTTCGATTGGTATTAATTTATTTATGTCTATTGCTTCAAGGTATGGACAGACTTCAAGGTTCAAGTACAGGGCAAAAAAAAAGTGCTGCCAAAATATGATGTCCATTCAGAAGACCGGGGGTGGACCTGCTGAAGTCTTCTATGTACTATATTTCCGAGCAAGAAGAAAAAGTAATACAGATGACTTCACTCCGTTCCGCAGTTTCTGGCAGCTCGTCTAACATTTTTGGTGCTCCATCAAAACAAGAGCCTATGGAAGCCCTGCAAGAAGACGAACAGGAAGAAGACGAATTGGAAGGCGACCTAAGAGGACTTGTTGAAACTCCAGTGCTGCTTCAGCAAACCAATAAAACTGAGGAGCTTTTAAATCCCCGCAAGAGGTAAGAAGTATTTATTCAAATATAATCAGAATATGTAATTGTGTTTATCGTTCGTTTACAGAAATTCAACTCCGTACAAGGCTGCTGGTAGCTCTAAACGTGCCAAAGAAAACGACTCTACGATAGAGCAGATTCTAAAGCAACAAATCGAAAGGGATACTATATTCCAAGACACCGTCACTTCGATATTAAAGGAGAGGAATCAGCAGGAAGCAATATTTCACGCAAAGCTCATTTCTTTGTTTGAAAAAAGAAATGAGGTAGCGGAAAAGCAATTAAAAAAGTGAAAAAAGTGAATTGTGAATTGAATTGTTGAACGTGATATTTTCGTTTATTAATATTATAATGAAGTGCTATTTATGTTTCTAAGTAGGTACATTGGAGTACATTGTTTTTATTTTTATGTGTAAATACACAAGGAAATCCTTATCGAAACAGTGAATTTTTTACTTCATCCCTTATTCTTGACGCAAACTCCTTCATCCGGTTGTTTCCACTTCCAACTTACGCCTTGTTCATTAAGTTCGATGTCATCGCTAAGTCTTCGTTTTCTGCAACATTAAAATGGACGCAAATGTTATGGAGGACAGCGCAAACATTTGCGAAAACAGCCATTTTACTGGGGTCGTAGTAACTTTTCCGTTCCTCAAGCAGAATTCTCCAGCGACCTGAGGATTATAATAGTAAATATTTCATTTTATAGAAAGTTAACGAGAAGAATTCTCTACCTTTGTACACACCAATGCACCTTTCAACTATATTTCTTGCTTTTGCGTGTATTTCGTTGAAATGTGTTTTCATTTCATCGTTAGATCTCCTATATGGTGAAAGCAGCCAAGGCTGTAAAGGATACCTTCTGTCACCTAAAAATTGTTGAAATTCTTGGTTTACTGTATACAATACTTTTGATTTCAATTACTCACCCAGAAGCCAACAGTTGTGGTTTTGTTCATTAAAACCATTTTCAAAAAATGCTCTTTCATTAGAATGTTTCCATACTAGGGAGTCGTGAGCAGATCCGGCATATAGTATTCATTGCCATTATCCGCATATTGTGGTCACAGATCTAAAGGAAAACATAAATTTATATTAAACATGTAATATTGTATTAGGTAAATTACTTACAACCATCACATTTAGACTATGTTTATCCTTTCTGTTGAAAAACATTTGTTCATCCCGTCGTGGTCTTTGTAAAAAAACATGGTGCCGTCTACGCATCCGCAACAACTAAATGGAGAGGATATAACTACAATTGTAGTTCATGGTATATATAGACAAATGCGAGAGTTTAACTTACCTCCTGGTATTGAAAATTTTCGATAAAACCATTGTTTTATTGCAGCCCTTTCAGCATCCGTGGAAAGTCCCCATTTTATCCATAAAGGACAAATTTCAGCCTCTAGTACTGTTGCAGTCTTGGTAACTTTGGGCGATAGCAACTCCAAAATCGTTACCTGTCAGCCACTGATAGCCACCTCCACCAAGAGTCTCCAGCGTAGCCGCGAGCCTAAGTATTGGGGGAATGTAGGTTAGGCGGCAACCGCTTGGAAGATTTGTTGTAGTTATTTAATACCATCAAAAATGCTTCTTTTGATATACGAAAGCGTTGAACAAAACTACGAAGATTTAAAGTAAATTATTAGAATAAAATTAAGTTTGTAATGAATTGAGGTACTTACATTTCCGTTGGAAGAGATAATGGGTCGGACGCGTCTCTTAATTGTCTCCGTATTCGTATAATTTGTAATTTTCTATGGTTTTCATTTTGAAGCAATTTTTAACTTTTGCGATTTTTAACTTTTCAATGTGACGCAAAGCATTTAATCAAATTACACTCGGCTACAAAGTGCTCGCGGAATATGTAAATTACAGTCACACACAAAATTTGCCCATTTATAAGAAACAATATTTATGATTTTAAATGTGGATTGTCACATATCTATTATTTAAAAATCAACCGTTGTGTGTTAGTCGGGTAAAGGCTCGAGAACTGCTAAACCGATTTGAATGATTTTTGTTTCATTTTGTTCGTCTTGAATCAGGGATGGTTTAGGAAAAAAGAAAAGTCGGAAAATTCTCAACAGGTGGCGTTGCAGGCACACATTTCGATTTTCATGGGGAAAAGCACTTTGAAAAAAAAATAAACTGGATATAAATCGAGTAGTGAAACTTCCAAAACAAAAAAAAATTATTTTAAATTTTAAAAGCAATTGTTGTTGTCAATTATTTTGATTATTTTCCAAGCAAATTGTTGTTGTCAACAATTTTGAAATTTTTTTTTATTTGTTTATGTTTACTATGTTACATTCAGTGACTTTTTGAAATGAAGTAGATTATGTTGATTTGTTTGATGTGTGAGTACCTAAGTTGAAATGTAAGTTGAAATGTACAGGCAACAGTATGATTATGGGGAGGGCAGCTCAAAGATACCATAACACCTTCGGTACTGGTGTGGAGAGAGAAGGGAGAAGGCTTACCAACCAAGTTGATAGGTGTCGTTAGTTTTCTTCTTGGCTATTAAAGTTACAAATATTTCGTTTAGAGTTAATCCTTTCCCTATTTCCTTCCTATCCCTTTAATGCCAACAAATTTTAAAATTTTCGCATCAAAATTCAGGCATGTAAAAGTACGGTAGTCCGCAAGCCAAGCAGAAGATCCCACTCCACCGACGAGCTAAGCACAGGCTTAAACAAGCATGCCTGCCTTGCTTTGTTGACCCTACAACCCTTTCAGCAAAGTCAAAATTGAGATTCCTGTGTCTCTAAATGTAGAAAGAAATAGATATGCGCGTTAGTTAGATTTGAATGATTTTTGTTTTGTTTTGTTCGTCTTGAATCAGAGATGGTTATAAAAAATCATAAAATTCTCAACAGGTGGCGCTGTAGGCACACATTTCGTTTTTAACTTAAATTCAATTAACTTCTAAAATATAATAATACAATAACTATAATTTATAAATATAATTCCTTCGGTGTAAAACTCGATGACTTTATATCTCGATAACTGATATGACAATTTTCATGAAACTTTTTGGTTTTGCTCGTATTGACATATTTAAGGTTTAACAAGACTTAAAAGATAACATTCTTTTAGACTCAATAGGTAATGTTTTCGATCTCCAAAGCCACACAGGCGATTTCCATGTAAATTTGTTGTTGCGTATGGTTGGCGCCAGTTTGAAGGATAGGATACCTACTTTTAGACCCGATAGGTGGCACATAAATCATTGCGGTTTTATTGACACACATCGATATTGATATACTTCAGTTATTTCTATTGGCCCTTAGCAATAAAACATTTTAAACGCGACTTTTGGCAACAAATTAACTTTTAGTCTAAATTAGAAGAAATAAAGCATTAAATTTGACTTTAAGTTGAGAAATAGTTAGATTGGAGTAATCGCCAGTGATGCTATTCCGGATCGAAGATTCCATGCCTGAACCCTTAAAATATTATGCCTTTTTCGTAAAAAAGATAAAAATTGCATATCTTACAAAGAACTGCAACTTACCTACAAGGCGATTTAAGAAATTGTTGGCAGAATGTTGGTCGATTGATAGGCAATTCTATATTTTTTTTTTTTTTAATCCAAGGTTTTGATTTTGTGAGTAAAAGTCAAGTAGATAAATGGAAAATAAGCATGACGCACAGTTGTAAATAAATATTTATAATGCGATTTTGATCAAAGAGTGTACCAGATTTACCAAATTCAAAATGTATTTGTGTGAATTGATTGTAAAAAAAAACAATTCACAAAAAATGATGCCTACTTTCTAAAAACTTTTCCTCAAGGATCGGAACCAACATCACTGATCATCGCTGACTAAGTGAAATATAAAGTTTCATTTGTAACAAGCGTTTTTACTTTTTCGAATTTCCCCTTCCTTTATCTGTCAAATCATAACAATTTTTTTATTTAGTTCACATCATCAACAACTTGAAGTTCGCCTCAAGTGAAACAACTAAATTCAGTCACAATAGCTAGCAGAAGTTGATTTTTGTTAATTTAGAGCAAAAGTGGACTAAAGGATGGAACTTTTATTTTTAAGTGCCATCGTATTTAATATAACTTTTGAATAAATAATTTGAATTGGCCGAATTGCATAAAAAAGGATATGCATTGTGCATGCTCGGAACTATTATTTTCATTACATAAACGAATTGCGGCGGAACTAAGTTCGCCGGGCCAGCTAGTATAATATGAATTTGGAATCATTTAAAATTTTACAAAGTCAATTTTTCACAATAAAATTCATGAAAAGGATTCCAATTGTCTGAAAAATACACAAATAAATGCAAGACGATACCTCTTTAGCTATCGAGCAAACGCTATCGTCTTGACGATAGTAGTCTGTCGATTATTGAGTTACGGAATAACTGCCCAGGTGTATTCAAGGTACTTTTCTGTGCGTATTCATGGTGAATCACAGTGTATCACAGTGTATTGAAACGAATTCACATGCAATCACAAGTACAAAATCTGTATTCAAGGACCACTCAAAAATATTGATTACTTCCCCCTCGGACAGGCCGCTAGAAACTTCTGCGCATGGTTACGAGGTTTTAATGAATTTTGTAAATATGTCGGACGATCCAATTTTAAATACAAAATTCTTACAAATATTGGAAAAATTTCCCTGGGGCCCTACTATGAAACTTGATTCTAAAATGAAACTGTTCGAAATCGCAAAATCGGTACTCTGTTATTCTATAAGTAAGTTTGGGAAACGAGATTCGAATTAATCTAGTAGTGCCAACTTATTTTGTATACTTTCGTATATTTGTGTAACTACCGAATTCGAAAGCTAATGTCAGAATCATTCGAATTTGCTTTAATTCATTCGATATCAAATGTGTTTTCGAGTGATAGGTAAGAGAATTTGTCCCTGCATCAAAAATGTGAGTAAATAAAAATATTAATTTATTAATTGCATTAAAATTTTAATTTACTTTTTATGAATAGGCAATCAACAAAAATAGTAAACACTAAGCCATCACAATTCGAAATGCTGGTCAATTATATGAAAACTCATCGAGTCTTATCCAAGGGATATATAAAAACTTCAGAAGCGAGACAAAAATCTAATCAAATGTGGGCGAAATTAATCCAAAACCTTAACGCTGAGGTTCCACCGCAGCGTGACATTAAAGGATGGAAGAAAGTAGGAATATTCAAGTTAACCATTAGCTCATTATTAATTTCCTGTTTCGTTCTGTGGGTGTGGGCGGATTTTAAGAATACCACCAAGGGAAAGCTGAGGTCAAATAAGACCAATTTATCGGGAACCGGTGGTGGTCCGTCCAAGCACAAATCTCTGAATCCATTAGAGTCGGAGGTGGTTGAATTGCTTGACCTTGTACAAGCCGTCGAGGGAATGCCGGGAAGTACTAGCTACGGGGTGGACAATAGCACGAACCCACAATATGTTCAAAACAGTGATGATCAAGACATTATAAGCATATACGATTTCGTAGGTGCCGATATTGAGAACGAAATGCAAAATGAAAAAGACGATTATTGTGCAAACATCCCTCAGCGAAAACCTCCAACTAAAAACCAACAAACAACACTATTGGAAAGACAAGCAGAAAACCAAATAAACTACCAAAGGAATTCAAATGAAACAATGATAATCATCAAGGAGAATTTATTAACAAATCATTTCTTATATGATCTCTAGTTCGTTTAGCTAGATTCGAATATTGCTCGTTGTCCAATGAACGTTGTTGCAAGTTTAGAGGGCACTCATTCCGTAACTCTGAGAACGATAGTCGTTTCAGCGATAGCAGTCAACGATCTCGTCACCAATTTGCTTTCCGTAACTCTATCGCTTTCGTCTCGTCTATCGTTTACAAATTGAGAGCATTGAGTTTCAAACAGAGACTCTCAAGCTATATATGAAATGTTAATCAGACGTCGGTCGTCTAAAATGTCATAAATGACATTTTTGCAACAATTATGTGTTTGTGTTTGGTGCGGGCAAATTGGCAAATTTCAAAATATAAGTAATTCATCTTTGTTCCTTAGTTTATTAATAATATAACAAAATAATATCCAAGCTACACCAAGCAAATGGGCATTTTAATTGCTTTTATAGATGAGCATCCGGATCGTAATTGGCCAAAGGTTATAAGCCAACTAGCCACCAAGGAAAGCAGGAGATAAACAAAATGTGGGCTGATTTGGCGGCAGCTCTTAATGCAGATGGGGTGCCCACAAAAAGCGTACTCGCATGGAGAAAGTTACCTAGTTTATTTTAATTTAATGTCGTATAAATCACTTTAAGGTAAGTACCGAGCCAAAAAAAAAAAAATGCAGCCAAAACTTGCTGTCGTTACAAAAAACGGGTGGTGGACCTTCGGAAGAAGTTCAAATATCGGAGCAAGAGGAAAGGGTCATTCAAATGACATCGCTCCGTGCTGCGGTTTCTGGGAGCTCTGCAAAAGTCTTTGGGGCTATGTCAGAGAAAGTTGAAGTTCAGGATGAGTGTGAAGAAACTCTACGAGGACTTGTCGAAAGTCCACGTATCGAAGACGATACAACTGAAGAACTATTCGAAGTACGCAAAAGGTATATTATATATGGATTTCAAAAGGTAGATTGTATTATTGAAAATTTATATCGTTATAGACATTTACCTCCATATATGACTGCCAGCGAACCTAAATTTTCAAAGGAGAATGACACCGTAGAGCATCTGCTGAAAGTGCAAATTAAAAACGACTCCGAGTTTCAGACCAATGTATAGTCAACATTTTAAGAGAACGCAACGAAATCTTAAAGGAGCGGAATCAGAACGAAGTGCTTTTCCATGCAAACGTTATCCGTTTGCTTGAGAAAAGGAATGATATCGCTGCAAAGGAATTTTGAACGTGATATCATACTTAATAATATATGTACCTACCTTCAAATATGCTAATTGTGATACCTAGGTACATTAATTTTGTAATTTTTCTTTGATAATTATTTATTTTTTCTTATTAATTATAACGAATTGTTCTTGTTTTTGTTTCAATTGTTCTTAATAAACTTTTAATTTATTTGCTCTTAAATGAAAATATGAATACATAATTAAACTGAAAGCGAGTTTTTTATTTCATCGATTATGTTTGAAGCCAACTGTCTCATCCGATAATTTCCACTTACAGCTTGCGAGTCGTTTAAATTTGCATTTCCGAAATCTTCGTATTCTTCGATTGCTGTACTATCACTACCAACATTGTAGTGGATACAAATGTTGTGGAGGGCAGCGCAAACATTTACAAAAACAGCAATTTTTTGGGGGTTATAACTACTTTTCCCTTCTTCAAGCTGAATTCTCCACCGTCCTGAGAATTATGGCAACATGTTATTTAATGTTATAGGAAGTTGCTTATATAAGTTTTGTACCTTTGTAAACACCAATACACCGTTCTACAATATTTCTTGCTTTTGCGTGCACTTCATTAAAATGGGTTTTCATTGGATCGGTAGAGCTTCTATATGGAGAAAGCAACCAAGGCTCAAGGGGATACCCACTATCACCTAGCGGATGTTGTTATAAATTAGTTTGGAATAATAATAGAAATGCATCTTAGCAGTGCAAGCAGTACATCTTTAGCTCTTTGTTTACTTACCTAGAATCGAAGCCAACAGTTGTTGGTTGTTGTAACTTGTTCGTTGAAATTGTTCTGAAAGTATGACCTTTCGTTCGAATGTTTCCAAACAAGTGAGTCGTGAGCAGATCCTGCGTATCTGGCATTGATTGCCATTATCCTCATTTTATGGTCGCATATCTTAGTAGAGCATTATTATATCGACTTATATATGTAGTAATTTCAACATTACTTACAACCATTGCATTAAGACTATGTTTGCCTTTCCTTTTGAAAAACATACCTATGTTCATTTTTTCGAGGTCTTTGCAGAAAAAAAATGTGTGCCGTCTATGCATCCAACAACTAGACATGAAGTGAATAGAATTATAATATGCGATTTTTGTATATACCTACAGATAAATAATTCCATAAATTGCAGTGGTAAAGAATATATTCAATAGGTACGATGGAATGTTCGGGGAGAACATTCAATATTTATTTTGCGACCTGTTGATACCATTTTAATAGAACGCAAGAAATCAAAACAAATCCAATCGAATGTCAAATATGACAAGAAATTTCAAATCAGCTGTTAATTGTTTGGTGACCCTCATATTTCTTACACCAAGAAATTTGTTGAGTAAAAATTCGTTAGATTCTCAGTGGAGGGGTAATATCTTGCTCTCTCGACGACGCTCTCTTTTACGAATTTTTCGAGTTAAGGAACGGCATTGAGTAAAAATTCGTAAGATATAAAAGTAAAGGAACATACCTAATGCAAAAATACGTTCGCGAAATATTTAAATTACAGTTGGGTGTTAATAAGTATATAATTAATAATTTCATACAATAACGGTTAAAATGTATTTTTTTATAAATATATGGTAGCATTTGAAAAATATCTAAAGTCAATTATTCTTCAATAAAAAGTTCTTGGCTTATTGCAAAACATACAAATCCATGCAAAACGATACCTCATTAGGTATCGCTCAAATTGTATCGTCAGGGCGATAGCGTTTCGACGATTATTGATTTACGTGAAGCAAATTTTCAATCGTCAAAACGATATCGTCTGGACGATAGACGATTATTGAAGTTACGTGAAGAAACGATATCGTCTGGCGATAATCGACATACGGAATGCGTGCCCAGGATTTACATCATCTTCCAAAAACACCTCTTCGGTTGTTTCAGGTAATGCAACTCTGAACTTTATACATAGATTGTGGAGTGCACAACAAACGTTTACAATTTGCGCGACCTTCTCAGGCGAATAATGAAGCTCCCTTGCCGCCAAGAGACATCGGAACCTTGCCTTTAGGACACCAAAAACGCGCTCAATTGTTGATATTGAAATCGAATGTTTTTCGTTGAATTTGCATTCAGGGAATCCTTCAGCTACCGTTCTATATGGTGTCATAATCCAGGGCTCCAAGGGATATCCAGAATCTCCTATGAAAACTTTTGAATAATTTTAAATATTTTAATATACCTAAAATTTTTGTCTAACTTGCCTAATATCCATGACTTCGTTTCCACGTTTTCAAAACCACGTCGAAGGTATGCTCTTTCAGCACTAAGATCCCATATGTGGGAATCATGAGATGCGCCTCCATATCGTGCATTAACCGATCTTATGATCATGTTGTTGTCACATATCTAAAAAAACAATATTTTAGAATGAAGATGTATTATATGGATTTTTTTACTACCACCATGGCATTAATGCTGTGCTTGACCTTTCTGTTAAAGAAAAGGTGCTCGTTCGTGACCGGGCTAATCATTTGAATATGCGTTCCATCTACTACCCCAATTATACCAGGAATTCGCGATTTTTGCCAAAAATAACGTTTTGACTTTCTTTTTTCTTCGTCATTCATTTCAAAATTTATAAGCGCGGGCACATGACTCTTTCGAGGCAACAAAATGCTTACAAATGGAGACAAAATGTAATAAATGTGTGTAAAAAAGTATAATAATTGAAAATTGTTTATAAGTTTATATTTTTGTTTAGCCGAAAACACCCATCACTTTTGCTGGAACTAAGATTTAATATAGTAACCCATTTGATCATCCTGATGTGAGTAATAATTCCATAGACATATGGACTGCTAGTGAAATTTCATTTTCATATACTTCTGCGAGAAAATATTTTCCAAAACAGCACAGGCTCCACAGTTTGCCAGCGGATTAGCAAAGAAGCATAGCCGCCGTCAAATTTAAATTTCCATAGTAACGTAAACAAAAAACCTCCATTTTTTCAAAAAAAAAAAATATGTTTCCGTAGAAACATGTAAACAAAAGAGCGACTCATTTTAATAGTAAAAGGTAAACAAAAAACTATTAAGCAATGTTTATTATTTTGAAAAAGAAAACGAAAATAACAATTTATTAACTTATTAACCCACAAACTGAAAACGAAAATGCCCACAGGTATCTTCCATGTATCGTTCAATCAAACTAATATCGTGGGAGTGGAAAATTAGTGTTTTTTCTGTCCCAATGGAAAACGACATGAGCGAGATTCATACCTACTTACACTAACACCAAAACCAACCAGAACATTGGTCAAATTTTAAAGTGTGCTATTAATCACGTATTTAGAAGACAAGTCTGCGAAAAATAGAGAAAAATTAACATTTGGCCGCTGCAATGGATATCCACATAAATTGAAAGCTTAAATTACAATTTAAGAACAGCTGACTACCACAAATGCGAAGAAAGAAAAATCTCGTTTTATGTTCCATTGGGCACGAAAAATCTGAAATCTGAGAGCAAAATCCGAAAATCCCAATGGAAAACGACATAAATTAGGTCGTTTGAAGTTTACTTTATTTTCCGCTGGCAAACTGTGGCGCGTCAGTATTTTTGGAACATGCGTGAAGTTGGCTACTAGCAGTCCATATATAATAAGTCAATGAATAATTCAAAACTTTACTCCTTTCACCGGCAATTTTATGCTATTTTGCAAAAAAATTATCAGGTGCCCACTTAGTATTTACAAAAAAAAAAAACAAAGCTGTTTCTTTTGAAGGTTCGTAACAGACTTCAATTTTCGAAGTTCTATAGCAGAGTTTCATAAAAGTTCGAAACCCAGAATACGATTTATAAAAGATCTGTTATGGTCGAGACCTTTTATGATTCATAACAGAATAAACGATTTCGCAGAATAGGCCCAGATATGTTGTTAAGTAGAAACATGAAACTCTCTTTACAAAGACGATAGTTTTTAACAAAACTGAAATCAAAATATTTGGGCCTATTCTGCGAAATCTTTTATTCTGTTATGAATCATCAAGGCCGTAGCCAGACTAATATTTCGGGGGGGGGGATATGATCTTTAATAAATAACTTTTTAATTTAAAGGGTGGAAGCGATTGAGGAAAATAAAATAATCTTCAATTTCAAATTTCATCTTTCGATGTGGCCATGTTGTTTTGGTAGAGTCTCTCTAATCTGCTGTTTATTATTCAGTCACTGAAATAAGTAGCATAATAATCGCAGCGGACATTTAAACGATGTTTTATTTCATGCATTAAGACATGAATGACATTTTTAAATTAAAAAGTAATATTTCGTTAATACCTCATACACAGCTTGTTTCATTTCATTTAAAATTTTTAAATAGTGGCGGAAGAAAATGAATTTTCAGGATTTTCAAGAGTGTGTTCGAATCGAATGTAATAAAATCGATTCACGAACAAAAATTTGTTTTGCCATTTATTAAGGCTGGTACGCAGTTCAAGTGAAATCCAATTTTTCATACAAATTTTTCACTGCGAAATGTCAAAATGTACTTTCCAAATGAAAATTTCACTAGACGGTACGCAGTTCGAGTGGAAAATAGCGCTTCCAAAACTGAGTCGTAGGTGGCGATACGAAAATCTCTCCACAGCTATTTCACTTTTTTTTTATTGTCCGTCGCATTAATTTGTTGACATTTCAGCGTGAAAAATTAGTTGTAGGATGCGGTTTAGAAATTTATTGGAATTTCAGATGTTTCCTTAAGAGAATAAAAAGTTTAAAAAGCACTTATAAAATTGTTTTTTCATTGAATATAGTGCGATAGTGTTATGTTTACAAATATTTGGTGGAATGGATGACCTTTTCCATGAGCAGGGTGCCTCAAGAATATTTTTCTACACAGTTTTGATCAAGCAAAACCAGCAGATGATGTTTGAAAATATGTAGGTATAATTTCCATGCACTTTCAATTATTTAAATTTGACGACTGTCCTTTTTATTTTAGAAATCAGACATTATTTGCCAAATTCAAAACTATTAAAATTGTCATGAAAAAAATACGAAACATTGTGTGTTTGGAGGTTCGCTGGAAGAAAATACCTACCTACGAGATGCTTCTACAATAGGGAGGGCCGTTCAGCCGATCTAAAACACATACTTTTTTCCTCAATTAGTATTTACTATTATACTTGTTGAATGCTAAAAAATTATTAACTCCCGAGGGCACTGCCTTTTGAAAACCGAATGTGATTGCGCTTAGCCGTTCGACTAATCGAAAGATCCCTCATTTGTAGAATTTCTGAACTTTTTTGTTAGAAAATAATATATTGACTTAGCTAATTTTTATAGATCAACGTGTTTTATCCGCCTTAATCTACTGATTACACTGCCTGTAATTAATAATTCGGTTTTTTCTAAGCTACGTGATTGAGAAGCTCTGCGCATTTAAGCAACTTGTTCGACTTCTTTCTCCACTGTTTCAATATCTAGAACCGTATGTAGATCAGCGTTGTGCGTGTACCAAAGTGCATTGACTATGAATTTATGTTTCTTTCTAATATTTTTGAAACACCTTAATTTTTTTAGAAATACGTTTGGCGCGGTCATACCCACAACTGGTGCCGTAGGTCCATACTGGTTGCAGAATTTGGTTTTATAGCAATAACTTATTGTTATTGTTGTTGAACACGGATGAATATCTTCCAAAGAGTCAATACATTTCACTGTATCACATGATTCACAAAAAGTGAAGCTTCCAATTTGTTTCTTCCAGCTGTTTTCTTGTCTAGTAAAATAAAAGTGCGAGAGTTGAATATTGGAGTAACTGCCACAAAAAAAAAACTAGCTCAGTCACCCTGCACAAATTTCTCCAACTAAAATCTCCAACAAAATATTTCACTCTCTATTTCACAGCACTTTTTGGAGAGGAGTGAAAATTTCACTTCACTCGACCTGCATACTAGCCTTTAGGTAAAGGAATGTTAAGGAAAAGTCAAAATAGTTCGATTCGAAATAAAAAAAATAAGAGTACAATTTGTAGTTGGGGAGTACCTGAGTACTTTTGGAATTTTTTTTATTTTTGTGGTATTCTTGTGTAGTGTGTAACGGTGCTTTGGTATTTTTAATTGAAAAAAGTCAATGCTATGCTTGATTTGATTTGAACATTCTTGCATTTTGGTTAACGGCCAAATTTGCTCATTTTTGTTTAGATTTACTCTGTTTTAAGAAAGTGCAATTGTTAATGTTTCGGGGGGGGGGGGGGGGGGGGGGGGTTCAAACCCCTGTGATCCCCCCCCTAGCTACGGCCTTGTGAATCATAAAAGGTCTCGACCATAACAGATCTTTTATAAATCGTTTTCTGGGCTTCGAACTTTTATGGGACTCAGTTATGAAACTTCGAAAATTTAAATCTGTTACGAACTTGCAGAAACTTGCCTTACTTTTAAATGGAACTGGCGGGGTCTCACACTCTGTAGAAGAGTGGAAAACGGTATATTTTTTTTGTGAATTTTTGTGTGTCTATAGTTCTTTGGAGCTCTTGTTTAGGTTTTCGATAATTGGCGCTACTCTGTGACGCATAAACTTCGTCAAGAAAAAGCGGATTTAAAAAAGACTGGTGGTGGATCTCCAAAGAAAAATGATCTAGAAAAGTTAGAGGTAAGAGCAATGGCTTGCTGGGGTCGCATTGTGGTGGAAGGTCGCAAAAATGTCCCTGTTGCTGGTTGCTTTAAATTCGAAGGCAGCACAGTTCAACCATCAACATCAAGAGGTAAACAACTATATGACCCGTTTATTCAACTAAAAGAAAACAGCTCGACAGCGTACAATAAGAGGCATGTTTCGGATGATTCTGCATTGGAATTGTACGATGCAATCGGTGCCGGTGACCCGAAACAAACACACAAAAAACGCAAGACAACAGCACAAAATCTAGGTGAACTTGTACAACCAATGACAAATACATAAATACTAATTAATGATTTAAATTGCAGATGATGATTTCATTGAAGTGCTAAACAGGACTGAAGCCAATAAGCAGATACAAGTCGATGGCGTTAACAACAGATTGGACAAAATAATTTCAAGTATCGACAGTTTGACTGCTGCACAAATGGCCACTGCATCTGCTATAGAAAAGCTTGAGCAAGTAATTAGTAAAAGTAACATCAAAATGTTATAACATGAATAAAAATTTGTTTGCTTTTGTAATTGTTGTATGTATTATATAAAATAATTGTTTCCTAATGTTAAATTGAATACATATCGTTCTCGAACCCTAGATCCAACGCCGTGCCATTCGTTGCGATTTCTTTGATGGTTTTCTCTATCGTTTTCATTTGCGTTTGCTGTTTCTGTGTCTTGATCTACATCGTCAAGAAATTGTTCCAAACCCATAGTATACATATTGTGTATACAAAAAATTGCATAAAAAATTTTTGCTGCTCTTTCAGGTGCATAGTGCAATATTCTTTGACGGGACATGCATCTGAATCGGCTTTTTATAACTCCAAAAGATCTCTCCACAGAGTTTCTTGTGGACAGGAAACGCTTATTAAGATTCGATTGAGGTGACCCTTCTGGTGGGTTATTTATTGGGGTAAATAACCATGGCTCAAGTGGAAAGCCAGAATCGCCTTGAAGCAAATGAAACATTAAAACGTTAAAAATATGCACATATATGTGATTATAATTATTGTAGATACCAATAATATGCGATCGTTGATTTTCTGCAGTTGTAAAAGCGTCTTTTAGTAATCTTCTCACTGGCGAAACCATCCAAATAGCTGAATCATGAACTGATCCAGGAAATCGAGCATCAGCGTAAATCACTTTCATATTCGCGTCTGTTATTGCCAATACAATAAGACTGTGGTAGCCTTTTCTATTTATGTATAAATGACCTGGTGCGTCAATGTCATCTTGCGGTGGAGCAATTATTGGTATATGTGTACCATCAATAACTCCTATAATGCCAGGCATATTGTATTTCTGAAGAAACCTGCAAACAAGAAACAGTATGATTAAATAGATTACCATAAACCAATACTAATGTTCGCTTATTGTCTTTTTATCTCCGCTGTGTCGAGTATGCCACTCGGGAATTTGATGGCTTCGTGAAGTAAGTGATCATTAATTAATTCAGTAACCAATCGAATCGATCTCGATGTACTGGGCTGCGATAAACCAAAAATGTGGTTGCTTCCTATTGATGTCTGATAGGAACCGTATCCATAAAAATATAGTGTCGAGAGAAACTTGAAGTAAATATCCAACTTTACATCGTCATTACATCATTAGAAACACAATTTACTTGAATTTGAAATGAAATGGTTGTATTTGTGGCATGCGTAAATTGTTCCAATTTGTTCATTAGAATTCTAGCATTCCCCTTATCCAATCTAAAGAACTGAATAAATCGCACATCAGGAAAATCAAATGGATTACTATTACATCTTAGTTCCAGCAAAAGTGAACGGTGTTTTCTGCTAAACATAAAACAAAAATTTATAAATTATTTTCATTATTATTAAACATTTTTCAAAACATTTATTACATTTGTCTCCTTTTGTAAGCATTTCGTTGACGAAAAATTACATATACAGATCCATTTCAATCCAAATCTTTCTATTAATAAAAAATCTTTTATAATAAAAGTCACATAATTCTTTCTTTTATTCTGTTATGATTTTTAACAGAATTCATAAAAGATTTTTTCCACGCAGAATACCAATTTTGGAGCCCGTAAAAGATTTTTTGACAGTTCGAACTTTTGTATGGAAATTCATAACAGAATAACAGAACAAATTGATAAAAGATTTTGCCGAATAGGCCTGATTATTTTTGAATAAAAACACGTTAAAATATTTTATTATGTGACAATGAAAACCTTTTCTCGCTAAGCTCCATTACATTAGAGGTGTCTCTAATTCTTCTTCGTTCAATTGGCTCATTTCATTCCTGATTTTCTTGTAAACCAAACCAAATTGCAACGCCATCCATTTTTGTAATTATTCTTTTGACTATTTTTGTTTTTCCGTAAATGTGAAGTTTTGTTTTTTTTTTTCTTTTTTTTTAAGGATTGAGTTTTGTCAAACAGCTCGAGGCTCGTTCGAAAGTAGGATTTGAAAGTAGAATCGAATTACATAGTTGGCCCCCTGTATTTACGATTTTACTCGAAAAGACCACAGCAGAAGGGATGTTATTGAAAAGGCATGGAAAGCAATTGAAACGCAAGTAAAACTTCCAGGTAAGTTTATTACAGTCTTTTTCATTTTTTACATAGGTTTCAATAGTATAATTATTTTCAGGTTTTACAAAATATTTTTATTAAGTAATCTCTTAATTCATAAGCCGATTTATTATTAGACTAGCTGTGCCCGCAACTTCGTACGCGACGTGAGACTGTGTAATTTCCAATAAAAGAGATACTAATAGTTAAGTTTCAATACATGAGATAATTATATTTTTTATGATAATTTTTTTACAAAGCTTCTTGAAATACAATACGTATTTGAGGTTCTGTTGCCTGGAGCATACACAAATTTGTACTCACACCAACAATAAATCAAACAACATAATTCACCTATATCGTCTTTACTTCTTGAATTTTTCAATTCTTTACTGTAAGGTAGGTATCACCGTAGGTACTATAACAACCGTTAAAACAAAAAAAAAATATATCAGGCACTCCGGAAGTGCCGACAGAAGTTATTACTTGAACATTTACGTGTGTATTTTTCGAATCATAAGGAATTTTACTGCACAGGAAATATTTAAAACTGTTTTGGGAGTAAAAACAGCTAAAATCGACAACAGCGCCTCCTATCGGATCCAAAAATATCCTATCTTTCTAGCTGCATTAAACCATGCATACAAACAAAGTTTCATTGAGATCGATTGAGTTTCTCAAAAAATCGACAACAGCGCCACCTACCGGGTCCAAAACTATTCTATCTTTCTAGCTGCATACAACCATGCACACAAACAAAGTTTCATTGAGAGCGGCTGAGTTTCTCAAAAAAATCGACAACAGCGCCACCTATCGGGTCCAGAAATATCATATCTTTCTAGCTGCATCCAACCATGCTCACATACAAAGTTTCATTGAGATCGGCTGAGTTTCTCAGAAAATGGACAACAGCGCCACCTATCGGGTCCAAAACTATCCTATCTTTCTAGCTGCATCCAACTATACTCACATCCAAAGTTTCATTGAAATCGGTTGAGTTTCTCAAAAAACGCGACAACTGCGCCACCTATCGGGTCCAAAACTATCCTATCTTTCTAGCTGCATCCAACCATGCTCACATACAAAGTTTCATTGAGATCGGCTGAGTTTCTCAGAAAATGGACAACAGCGCCACCTATCGGGTCCAAAACTATCCTATCTTTCTAGCTGCATCCAACCATGCTCACATACAAAGTTTCATTGAGATCGGCTGAGTTTCTCAGAAAATGGACAACAGCGCCACCTATCGGGTGTCGGTTTCTCGGTGTCGATGACGCGGTGTCGTTTTAGAAGTAACCCAAATTCATTGATTTCTTCCCATCTAAAAGTGTCCAACGCGCCTAAAGAAGTAATAACTTAAAAAAAAACCTTGAACTCAATTTATTATATACACCACCTCCACCATATGTACGATTGTACGTCCATCAGCGCACGTCATCAGCCACCTGCGCATTTCCTCAGAGTCAGAAACACATTGTCGTTGTTGATTACATTTTACATACCCATTCATGTCGCATACTTCTCTTTCGTTTCACTTAATTTGGAGAAAACACCACGCAGTTTTTTTTTTACATGAACGTGCTTGTGCGATGTGCGCCACCCAACCACCCCAAAGCAGAACAACGATCAAGAACCGCGGCTGCTGATAAAGTTCGATTTGAGAAAATAAATTTAGTTTTTTCGTGTTAGATTTTAGGTTGTAGCTCAGCTTCTAGAGAACATAGAAAGCTGATTGATGGCTTGAAATAACTGTGAAAGTGTTGGCTCTCCTAAGGATTTTATTTTGTTTGCATTGATTAAGAATTGTTTGAGTAATGGCGAGATGAAGGCAGTAAAGTTAGTAAAAAAAACACACTTTGGTCAAAAACGCTCCCAAAAAATAGGCTTGACAATAAAAGGAATAGCCTATGTGTTGCTCAAAATCTTAACTAACATTTCAAAAAAAGTTTCATCAAAATCTGTGCAGTAGTTTTCACGTCAACCGCGAACATAGAAAACGGCTACAGTTTTATTATATTTATAGATTCATTGTTAAATTGTACAGGAGGTATATTGCCATTATCTTCTTTTTGACCTGGGGAGTAGAGACCTTCTGTTAGTTTTATGAAGTTATCAAGAACGCAGGCAGCCTTTATATCAGGAATTGCTGTTTTTTCTTGACATAAAATTGGCCTTTGGAATATTGCAAATTTCGATACCAGCATACCAAATGAACATTCTACACTCTTTCGACCTCTTGATAGCCTGTAGTTAAATATGCGCTTGTCGTGTTATCAAGAACTCTCTGGGGATATGGTCGCATAAGATTTCTTTTCAGAGGAAAAGCCTCATCTCCTACAAAATAAAAAGGAAAATCAATTGTGTCATTGGGCATCACTTTTGGTTTTGGAATGTGGAGTTTTTCTTTATCCAATAACTTTCCTAGGGCGGAACTACGGAAAACTGCACCATCACTGTTCCCGCCTGCATCAGAGTATATCCATTAATGAGTAGGGACACTCTCTACACATTTGCATTTCCTTCTACCACAAAGAAAAATGCATAAAAAAACCTACAATAAGTGGGAGAAGGGCGAAAGGATCTGTTTTAACCCTTATGCAACGACCCCTGTGAAAAAAAGATCACACAATATATTTTGCTTGTAACACTACATGCTGAGCACTTCGTAAGACGAACGTTTATGGGTTTTTTCATAATGCTTTTTTAAAGGCGCCTCGACTTGAACATCGTTGTGTGCATCATTTCACTTTGTGAAGTGTTACCTGCTTTGCTTTTTTAGATGGTTTTATGGCTGGTTTTTTGTGATTTTTTTTTGCACTAATTACGCCTAATAAGGCCCCTCTTTAATAACTTTTCAGTAAAAAATATGAACCTAAATGTTTTTCCTTTGCTTTGACTTCCCTGAAAATAATGCAATCCTGTGATCCGCCCAGTAATAATAAAAATTATTTGACTCATTATTTTCTAGTTTCTATTGTAATTGGTCACACTGGTTTTACAATAAGGTGGGGTAGGCGGTGCTTAGGTTTTTTCGTAATGTATTTCCAAAGGCGTACTGACTTGCATTCTTATCAGTGCTGCGAAATAAGTCAAGAAAAAACAATACGGGGTGACGCGTGTTAGTTTTCAGTGCAAAAATAAGAGTATATAAGTGATTTTTTAAAGTAAAAGTTCAACTGTTTTTGAATTTAAAAATATTGCAAGAAGAAATGGGAAAACATACATTCAAGTGTTTGGCCTGCGGTCGAGAGAAAAAACAAAATTTAGGAGTCAAATATTTTTCTGTACCGAAAAATAGTGAAAGGTGAGCAAAATTGAATTAGTGGAATGCAATTTACGGAGATAAGAAAAACTTGCTTAAAATCATTATTTTTTCTTACCGAATTTAATTAGTCTTTCTTTTCGCTTTCATCCGTACTTTTTAAAGAAATAATAATCGTAAAGAAAAATTTAATTGAAAAAAAAATTTCGATGGATTGGAGAGTCTGCGAAAGACATTTCACAGAAGACATGTACTCCAAGTCAAAATTCCGCTTAAAATTTTCGGCTGCACCTATCTTATTCAGTTTAAAGAATGTTTCCAATATGAACGAAGGTAAAAACGAAGATGGAATGAAAAATTAAATAAAATTAAGTTATTGAATTTTTGTTTTTAATACCTAGGCGAAATTCATGAAATTGACTTAGAAAACTCAGAAGTCACACCAAGAGAAACAGAGAGTGTACCCACTAATGAAGATACCCATACCCAAGAGCTGGAGGCTTATGACGTACTATTGGAAGAAGTGAACGATCCAACCATAGAAGCGGAAAATTCAATTGGGCCCATTAGTGAGGGAATTATTTGAAGTCCCGGCGAAAGAAACGCAGAGAGCATCAATAAAACAGCAATCAACACAGACGTATTTTGAGGAAACCGCAGAGGTAATTAGTTTAAAAAAGGAGTGTGGTAATTTAAGAAAACAAATTGAAATTCTGAAAAGAGAACAAAATTCAGTGGCAAGGTATTTAGATCAAACTAAAATTATGTTACCTACCGAATTAGCAAGAATTGTGGAAAACCACGTGAAGAACTTTCAAAAGAAGCGAAAGGGATGGAGGTATACTAACGAATTTAAAAAGTTTTGTTTAAGCATATTCTTCATTGCACCTAATTCGTATTACTTCTTAGAACGTAATTTAAATTTACCAGCAAAGAAAACCTTAACGCGGTTTACGAAAAATTGGACTTCTGGACCTGGGTTCCACAAAGCATTATTTACTGCCTTAAAACTAAAACTACAGGTTCTGCCGGAAATAGCTAAGAATTGTTTGATATGTTTAGATGAAATTTCTTTGAAAAGTCACCTTTATTTTGATAGAAATAGGGGACAAATGGTAGGGTTAGAAGACGATGGACATAATAAGACAAGACTAGCTGCTAATTATGCCATAGTTGTAATGGTTAGAGGTATCACTCACCGGTACAAACAGTTACTAGGATATCAATTTGTCAATTCCGCTTGCCCATCAAAAACTTTAAAAAAAATTGTCTTTACATGTGTAAAACAATTGACCGAAGAAGGCATGAAACCACGCCTTGTAATCTCAGATCAAGGTGGAAATTTCGTTGGTCTAAATAGGCTTCTTGGCATTCCAGTGGGTGAACCTTTTTTTTATGTAGAAACTACAAAAATTTATTATATGTTTGACAGTCCACATCTTATTAAATCCTTTTGGCGTAATTTTATGAAATACGATATTGTTGCACTTGATAACAAGAAAGTAAACTGGAATGACGTAGTTAATTTTTACTTGTGGGACAAGAATCGTTCATTTAGATTGACCCCTAATTTGACAGACGAACATATATTTCCAAATAACTTCCAGAAGATGCGGGTGAGGCTTGCTACTCAAACATTAAGTGCGACAGTTTCTGCTGGTATTTACACTCTTGCCAGTGTAGGTGCTGTATCCTCAACTACTATCAATACTGCTGAAATGATCGAAAAACTAGATAGGTTGTACGATCTTTTTAATTCGTCTAAATTTAAGGACCCCAAGAAATCCAGAAGGCCATTTTTCGGAAATTTAGAGCAAGTCAATTTCTTAAATGATATGAATATATTTCTGCAAAATATTACTTTTCTTGATAAGTGTACCAACGTAACTAAAAAAATGCGATTTTTAAAAGGATGGCAGCAGAATATAAATGCTCTCATTTCCATTTCAAATGATTTAAGAGCAGATGGTGTTGAGTTCCTTTTAACGAGAAACCTCAATCAAGATTGTCTGGAAAATACCTTTGCTGTTATACGCAACCGAGGAGGAAATAACAAGTTACTGACTCCATTTCAATTCATTTGTGCATTTAAAAGATCATTTTCTGCAAAGTACATGGAGGATATAATCCACGGAAACTGCGAGCCAACTGCAATTTTAGAGCTTCCCGACGTTGAAATGCAATCACCAAGAAAGAGGGACAAAGTGATAAACATTTTCAAAACCGAATCTGACTATAAAACTGTTGATTTCGGTAGTGAAAATGCGTTTTATTATTTTGCAGGCTATATTTTAAAAAAATACCGTCAAAAACACAAGTGTGAGTTGGAATTAAGTCAGAAACCTAGTGTTTCCTCCATATTCACTGATTTCAAAGAATATGAAGGTGCTCAATTAACGCGCCCTCCTCAAAACTTTTTAGATGCGTTAGAGAGCCTGGAGCAAAAATTTATTTCTCGTTTTCCCAATTTATACTTTTGCAATAATTTTGAAACGGAAATGTATAATATATTAAAAAATGAATTTGAATACTTTTGCTGTAAAAATCAAAACAACGAATTTCTTATAAAGTTTTATGTACGTGTTCGAGTGTATCACATTATCAAAAAATTGAATAGAATTATCAAAAAAGCCAACAATAAGCAAAAATATCTTAGCGTAACACACATGTAATTCTTATTTAATTTTTAATAAAAATGTATGACAAGTTAGTGGTTGCCTTTTTTAAAGGGAGCACCCTGTGCCTGTTTCCAAAAAAACGATCATCCTCTTTTATCCCTCTCTTATACAGTACTTTTTATATCCATCTACTTCTAGTGTCTGTGTGACACAAACGTAAGAACTGATAACGAAAAAGTCGAGAGTGTCCCTACTCATTAATGGATATACTCTGGCCTGCATCACCCACATCAATAGTTATAAAAAGTCCATCGGCATCTGCACACGCCATTAAAACTACCGAGAAAAAGCTTTTATAGTTAGTGCTGTAGTGCTTCTATAAAATTTATTAATTCGACAGTGTTTGCCTTCTATTGCCCCGAGGCAGAAGGTCCCATAATTCATAGAATCGCTGTGCTATATCGACCTCCACTTTTCCTCTGTTGGTGCAGGCATGCGTATATGGATTTAAGAATAACCAAATAGCGGTAGCAGACTCTTTTACAATTTTCCCTATAGTATTATCTCCTCTCATGAAAATATGTGATAAAGCCATAAATGAACATCCGGTGACCAAATATCTGTAACAAAAATGTTGTTATAAATAGGTACAGATATAGTATTATAGGTATATGCTCGTATTATAAAATACTAATTAAATTTAGTGTAGTGACTGTTTTATTTGATATTTCAGTTGATCAAGAAGTGGAAAAATTTGCGCACAGCTTTTTCTCGCGGCATAAAAGCACCACGTTCTGAAAGTGGGGAAACTAAAAAAACTTACTAATTGAAGGATGTTATGCAATTCGTTTTGCCTTTCGTCAAATCAAAACCTCAATTTACTATACCTACGTAGAAGAAATGACAGAGACAGAGTTCCTAACTGGCAACAGTAACGAGGCTTTAGAATCAGATCCTAACGATACTTTGATATTTCAATCAGCTGATGATTCAATATCTGTAGACGAAATTGAAAATGTCCAAAATGTAGTTCTCTCTTCTTTGGAAACTAAGAAAACAACCGAAATACAGACCAAAAATGTTAAAAAACGATCATCGCTTTCAACAAATGAAGCTGATAAATGTTTTATTGAATATGTCAATTGGAAAAATGCCAAAACTACAGTGTCAGAAAACAGCAATCCCAAACTAGATTCGCGACAAACACTAGCAGAGTGGACGACAGAGGTGGCAAGTGTTGTCGATCAGATGTGAGACAAGGACAAAGGCAAGTGATACATGTAGAGCAGGGATTCCCAATCTATTTTGGGCAAGAGACCCCTTTTCCAAAACGAACTAAAACTTTAGACCCCCACAGCAAAATTACTTTAAAAATTATATCTCTAGTTATTTTCCTATTGACGCTTACCAATTTAAAAACTTTGCGGTTGGTTAAGTGAGTAAACTTGCCATAATTTTCTCATCAAAATTTAACAAAACAAATAGACATAAGATTTAGTTAGTATCAAGTGTAATTAATAATTATTAATAGGAACAAATTAAGTAAAAATAGAAAAAAGTAGGTAGTAATTATTTTTTGAAAAAAAAAAAAAAAAAAACATTAAAATAGTAACAAAGAAAAACAAAAAATAAAAATTCAGTGAGATGGATGAACCTGGTGACTTTCTACTAATCTAGTTAAATCCGGTTCAATGTTGGTGAGTTGCAACCTTAAATCCCCGCGTTCGTTGGTTTTTAAAGGTGCCGTGAAATAAGGCCAAGCGAAATAAGGCCAAATCTGGAAATTTGGCCTTTTTTCACTTTACAAAAGTGAAATAAGGCCATATTTCAACAGTTGGTGTTATTTCACTCCGACAAAGTGCAATAACGCCAAATTGGTATTATTGCGCTTTCAAACTATGAAATCTGTATGGGGGTGCATGCTGCAACCCCCCTGCTTGGGTTTATTGTTGGATTACGGGGTGGGTGCAAGTTTGGTCCTATTACTCAAATTTTGTTGGCATTATTGCACTTCGCCCGAGTGTTATTCACTTTTGCAAAGTGAAAAAAGGCCAAATTTTCAGATTTGGCCTTATTTCACGGCACCATTTTTAAACGGTTTCTTTGTTTAGTCGACATGTGCTTCTTCAATGGCTGTGATATTGTACGGGTTTATTATCAATTGAGGAATTTTTAAATTTAAGAGATCCTCAAACCTTTTAGTAAATCCTTGTGTAATGCATCCAAGTGAGTTGTATACAGTGCTTTTACTGTATATGTACACATACCAAGATTCTTGTATCTTGACTGTTGCCTTGTGTTGCTGGTAGTACACCAGAACTACCAATTGAGATATAAAGAATTGAACTGATTACGTTACGTGACGATATTTAATCTCAATCGCAACAAAAAATCAAATTCCTCTTTTTTCCAGAATTAAATTCAGTTTTATTTACAAAAATCTATTAAAAATATACATATTAGCATTGAATATATAATACAAAATAAAAACAAATTAATATAATTTTATATTAGAGGCAAGTGCTTTTAATAAGCCAAGATCGGAATAGTCATCTTTTTTTTTTCTAAAATACTCTTTATTCGGCTGTCTTTGTCTAAATATTTTCTTTTTTTGGGGGGAATATCATCACCCCTGCTTATTTTCTTCTACGTTTTTTGTCTCTTTTTTCATTTCACCAATTAATTTATAGAAACCTATTAGCAGTGCCTACTACTGAGTTCATATGCCTATGAAAAGACTCTGCATAGTTTTGAGTGGAAGCACACTTAGATTAGAGTCTGTTTCCGATGGTGCAGCTCATTTACGTATTTTTTTCGATATAGAAATGGATGTCGCTCTTTTCGTTTCGTTTATAAAAAGCATAAATAAATAACGAAAATAATTGTAGTACGATTTTTAGTATAGGTACATACCTACTTATTAAAGGTAAGGTCGATTTTCGACCATAAGCGACACTAGTAAATTGTAAATATTCCATTTTGCCGATATTCGGTCGTTTTGAAACAATTTTTTTTTTTTTTTTTTGTAACGTTTAATGCTATTTTTTTAAATATTCCTTCCATTTCTCACAACACCATCTAAATTGGTTTTTTTTTTTTTTTTTCTTTAATGCAAATGACAGAATACCCATCAATAAACAATTTTTCTTTGCCCTTCTGTGATTTTATCTCGTTTATTTAGATTGCTGTCGATTTGGTGTTTCTCCGCCAACCAAATACCAATGTAGAAATGAAGCGATAAGCGGTAAAACTTGTTTGCTATAAGCATTTGTATGTATCGATAAGCGGTACATGTGCAATCATCGGCATCTACTGTGAGGATTTGTACTTGGGGATAGTCAATTCGGGTATTTTTTAAAAGGTGGGGATTTTGGGGTTTGGGGATTTTCCACTTATGTATTATGTAGGTTGTAGGTATCCCGTCTCTAAATATCCTCAAAAGAACGGTGCTCGACGGTCCACAGATATCATAGAGATCGCATTAAGATACTGAAAATATACATTAGAACTCAATACTGGCAGACAAATGTGTTGAATTAAATTTTATATTAAAAAGAATGTGTTTCCAGAAATAAAATACCGACCGTAGGTAGTTTAAATGTTGAAAACTGTTTTCCTGCCACTATTCATCGCCCACACAAAGACAAAAACAGTCTGAAATGAAAAGAGAAACTCATCAAAATGAGGTCAGAAATGACATAAATTTCCAAATGTTAGTTTGAAACAAAATGAAAACTACCATTTCTATATAATATGCTGCACCTCATTTTTCATTCAGGTCCTGTCAAATATTCTTTCATCTCAAACAAAATGATTGTTCCTATTTTCATTCGTTGCCTTCTCCCTCGCTCTTTCTCTCTATTTGAATGGCTCATAAGCAAGCATTAAATTTGGCCCAGAAAAGTGCACTGCTGCCTGCCACAACCTCCAAAGTCAAATAATTCATTATTTCATAATTACTTTGGTGCTACCCCAAATGCCATGCCGTCGGCACCGTACCAGAACCACCACGGTGCTGTCACCCCTTTCTGGTGCACCGTCTTTTCTTGCAGCGCTTCACACCGAGCATTACTCCAATTCCACACCGAGTAGGTATACCAAATACAAATGTGCAACGTGGGAAAATAACAAGAAAATAACGATGAACATTTCAAAATTGCATTCCCCGACCATAAAGAAGGATTTCTTCTTCAGAATATTAAGTGAGCCGTACTCGTATATGGGGAATAGGACCGAAGGTGCACACGTAAATGTGAATGAATGCGAATAGTCGTGTCGTATATGTGTGCCCCCTATACTGGCATTCATTCGGCTGCCATAATCATTATCATCATCAGCATGGGGGCAGGAATGATGATCAACATTTACCCCATTAGCCTACTTATTTCTTATTTGTGCATTTCAACGTTTCTGTGGATTTCTTGGATTCTTTTTGTTACCATTATACCGCACCCTTTTTCTTTCGCTGACTCTGGCTAGCTTCGTGACACTTCGTGATACTTACATTATGTACATGCTCCCAAGCGGTCATAACATGTACCTACTCGATTCGAAAAGATACAATTTTATATCACATACATATTTCTCTTCCGCCTTGGAAGTCAAACATAAAAGTTGAACACACTTTCTAAATGGCTGCGATATCGCCACAGCATAAACAACCGTTCGCCCATGTTGGCCATTCGTTGTCCGATGAATAAGGGATGTTGGATCTTGGATGTGTGTGCGAGGACTTTGTTTTGTTGCATTCTGCAAGTAAGTGGTGGTACGGGGATGTATAAAAATAAAACTGGTTTTCTTTTGAATAATGGCTGAATGGCAGCGGGATAGACTAGTGGTAGCTGAAGGCATTAAGTCGTCAAAACGATAATTAAGACAGTAATGACTAACGAGCAGTTCAGTTCATACATCGTACATATGGCAGCCAGAGGGAATTTGAATGGCAGTGGGAGAGAAAGGAGCAACATAGACACGCACCCAGAAGGCTAATTGGCAGACTTTTAGTAACTGTGGTATGCTTGCGATTCACTGACGTTTCGGTACAGAGTTTCAATGCTCGACATTGTAGGTGGGGGAACAGTGAGTGTTGCCAAGGCAGTAAGGCGGTGTTGTCATATATTTGTGGTAACTTCCAAGGGGTTGGTGAGTTCTTAGGTGTCGCTTCAGTCCGAGTGCATTTGGTCTTTAATTAATAAGAAGAAAACATTAGACACCAGCTTCCATAGCTTCCCTAAAGAAAAAAATATCTTAAGGCAATAGTTATATCTTTTTGTAGACGGAAAGATCCAATAAATGTAAAGACTGCAAGACTTTTTAGTCTGCATTTTGTCAAAGACGACTTTCTACACAATATTGAATATGAAATGGGTAAATTGTTGTATTAATATAGTAATCTTAATGCTAATTGGTATTGAAACCTGGAGCTGTTCCCAAAGTACACTTATCTGAAGGTAATGTTTGTGTTCCAAATGCTCCTCAATGTAGCCGTTCAAATAGAATGGCTATCCGACAGGACAAAGAAGTGGTTGCGAGCATTATGGAACATTTGAATTATGCTGATCATATTGTCCCTAATGAAGGAAGCAAAATGTTCGGATCCAGAACTTGAAATTTCGGTGGCATACGATGGCCTGGAGAACCTAGCAGGTTACATATGTCACCGGCTGAAAGAAAACCTGCCTGAGTTTGGACAAACTGAAGATAATTCTTTATCTTGGGTGAACCAACTCAGCGGAGGTGGTCTTTCACTTAATTGATTTATCAAAAAAACCTAAAATTAATTGCAACATCCGTGTAAAAAAACTCTTCTTCCGCTCGCGAATGAGCATTCGCATTCGCCTTCTAAATCGACAAATAGTTAATGAAAAAACTTCAGAAAACGAAAATATAAAAAAATTATTAACTAAACCACTTGTTTGTAGTGGAGGTGGCATTGCGAAAGGAGGAAGGTAGGGGGAAGGCATTGACGAAACGAAAAAGTTGTAGGGTTGTGGGAAAAGGGGATGGGAACGGATAGGGAATAAAATAATTCGGTATCCCTGACGCGGGTGCATGCCTTGCTAGCCTAAGCTCAAGCTCGTCGGATGGGGGGGGGGGATATTGCATCTGGGACACCGAAACTGCACCACTACACAAAGAAGAATTGCATGCATAAGGTATCGAAACAGACAAGAAACTGGTTTTATAAGGAACTGGAGAGACGCGTGAAAACCGGAGATAGTTGAAATGGGTCCAACATTACCACGTGAGGAACTGCTGGTCGTCCTCTTAGCGGGTCTATACCCACCCTGCCTTGTGCCATATACCGCTGAAATTTATTCAGGCACCCTAGAGAAATCCCTACGCTTTCACTGTCTGGACCACGAAACCCATTCTACGAAATGAGACACGGATATGTACTTTTAGGCGAGCATCACTTCATTTATTCTTTTAGCTTACTATATACTAAATACATATAGGTACGCCCCGAAGCGGGAAGAAGTCAAACAATTATTTTCAATAGTTGCGTACATCTTCGTCAATAAATTGTTCGTATGACTATTTATGACCTTATTTAGAAAAATAAAAACATTTTTTTTTTTTTGTATAATTCAACGGTATTTAAAATCAATATTGACAAATTGAGAGTTATATTAAAGGGTAAGTACGCGGTCTGGTCCTGTTTCAAAATAAACCTCAAATTGTGGGCCTTATTTAAGATACATTCAAAAGGAACTGCATGTGTATCGGATGAGGGAATTTAAATACAAAGTTTACAACAAAAACTTACCCGGTGATTCCGCTTCGTCAGGCCTGTCGATGTGGAGTCCCATGGATGATACCTGCGAGGAATTAATTGGAAAAAAAAAACGCGCACGTACACACACCCAGTTATTTTTATTTTTGTTATACGAAAGATTCGCTATTTCCCTAATTATTTAAGCAAAACTGACCAGACGAGGTACTTTCACTTTATCTTTAACAATGATGAATAATTTTAATATGGATGGAATAGATAATTGTTACTTATTTATATATATATATATTATTTAAATTAGGATTTATTTCTTTTCCGTTTTTTTTTCTTTTCTTTCGTTTAATTAGGTAGTAATCTTCACAAATTTATAAACCTTTTCTTTTATAAAATATAAGTTATCTCATGAGAAGAGCACAAAATGTTTAATTTGGGGCCAGTCGGGCGGAACACGTAAAGCACAAAATGCATCAGGTAGATTTGGGACGTCTCGTGGTACTTCTGCTGCAGGGTAGATCAGGGAGGAGGGTAGCGGCCTAACACCGGGGCTTCTTGGCAATCTTGGGTGCCCTACCGCGGAGATTAATGATCAACTGGGCTTTCGCCAACTAGTGGCGACTGGGCTGATGTCTCGGACGTTAGCGGTCGGAGCGGAGCATCACAAAAGGGGGAGGAAATTCACTCGTATATGGCGCGACGCGCGAGAGATTTGGTGGTGAGGGGGGGTGGTCTTTGTTTTTTTTTTTTTTTTTTTCACGTGTAGGGCGACAGTTTACTCAGTCAGACAAAATATGTTTTTTCTGTTTCTTTTTTTTCTTTTGTTTTGGCCCACTTCGTTACACAGAAGTTGTATTAGAAAAAAAAAACGCCACTTGTGTAAGTTAATTATTCTTTTGTTTGCTACCGTTTTACTCGTATGTGTTTACGACTTTGGCCGAATATTAAACCCGCGCCGGGTGTCCAAACGTTCTCGCTGCCAAAACTCAACTAACTCCCAACGCTTTCCTCTGCTCATCGAGTTCTGTTTCCGCAATCAGTTCCGCGCATCTGACCCCTTCGCATGTTAAGCCCTTTGCCTAGCTAGTTCTGCAGATGAACTGATCGCGGTTATATACTAGCCTATTGGGTTAGCGGATCCCTTGCGAGCAAAGCAGATTAGCATAGTTTGCTAGCATCCCGAGCCCTGTCGTATGATCGACCCCCTGCCGAATCGCTGTATCGGCATGCACTCACAAGAGAGAGAGATTGAGTTGCGGCTTGCGGGTTTATCACGCGACCATTTGATCAAAAAAAAAAATTGAAGTGCAGGTTGTTGTTCGTTTTTTTTTCCCAGGGGAATTTGGTACATAGCGAAAAAGGGAGAAAATGAATACGAGGATTTTAAACAACGGGTCGATTGTGTTATGTGTGTAGTATAGGTATAGGTCATGAACACAGAACTTGTCAGCTGTACTTTGCCAAATTTATTGCCAAAAAAAAAAATGTTCGCCTATATCTGACCGCTACATGTTTTTAAAACATTTTATTTTCTTCACTTCATATTTAGCATTTTTTATACAATACAACTTTACTTTTAAATTTCTTCTTCGCCGCGTCAAGCAAAGCTAAATACAATAAATTTTCAGCACTATGTAATCGATAGCAACAGCAAAAAAAAAACACATATACTAACGTAAATGTTTATCCAAACACATTTAAAGGAACAACACAAACCGTTCCATGTAAAACACATGTAAATGCCAAATTTCAAAATGTTCATCGGGCTCTTGTGACGTAGATGCGCAGACCAAATCAAAAATGAAAACTTCTCTGCGTTATCTTGTCTTGTTGTATCATGCACACGACATTGATCCCAGGACCCCAATTCTCGAAAATTCTCGCATACGTTTATCAGTCAAAATCTCCGATGCTATGCGAAAAACTGAAATTTGTAATTCTCGAAATCCGCCTACGAGAATTTCTCTTCGAATTGTACTCGTCTGCATTTTCCATTCATATTTGCATGCATACGGAATTGTGAGTTTGAAACTTCAGTACTTCAAATAACGGTTTGTGCTTTGAATTATGTGAGAGAAAAAAAGAGTCAAATCAAAATAAATTCCTACATATTATATTATAATAAAATAAAATTAAAATGGAAGCAGCTAAACAAAAGAAGAATACTGGTCATGTCTCGAAAGACCAAAAACAAGCATTGCTAGACTTCATTGAACTGAATCCTGCAAAAAAACAGGAAAATTTTCACAAAATTTTACATATAAGGATGTGAGAAAATGCCGCTACATATTTCAAATTTGATTCCCGGCTCTAAAAAAGATTGGCAAAGTTGGCGAAAGGTAATTTTATTGCTATTTGTAAATACTACATGCCTAAACACTTAGGCCCGTTTGCTGATACTACTCATAGCGATTTAAGTTCTACTTAAATACCTTATGGGCTACTTTTTCCTTGTCATAAACTGTCACATAAGATCTTAAGTGGAACTTAAATCGCTATGAGTAGTATCAGAAAACGGGTCTTAATACTACTTCTAGTGTTGGCACGATTTAAAAAATGATGTACGATCCAAAGCTTCAAAAATAAAATCGTACGAGATTGGTACTGGTGGTGGTCCAAGCAGCAAAATCACCCTTAATGACTTTGAGGAAAGAGTTCAGGCGATTATTGGAAAAACATGCATTACTGGGCACGACATAAAAGAAAGAAATGTACTGCTGGTAAGTAAAACTGTGAACACAAGGCTTAAGCCATACTAATTCAATCGCATATAATTACTATTCTTCATTTCAATACTCCGATTACGGTTGCAGGATCTTCCTTACAAAAGTGATCAATCCGAAAAAGAAAATTTTGTCGTTGAGTTTTTGGAATCGGATAGTGAACTTGACGGTGATGATCCTGGCCCTTCCACTTCTAAACGTTCGAGGAAACAGTACGTGAGCAGCTGGGAATTTCACACAAATGGAAATCTCAGAGCCCAAAGTACCAAGGTATATAAATTAGTATGAATAATATCACCTCGAATTTATAAAATTGTATATATGTACTTACTTACAGCACGAAAACGACATTCTTCATCAAGTCAGCGCGTTGATAATTGTGTTAAAACGGCTAATGTAATACGATCTCAGAAAACATATGTATTCAAAACGCAATGAAGGAATCATGAAACGGAAAATCGAGCTAATAGAAAGAAATGTAAAAGCCAACGAGGATAAAGCCAGAGCAAAAGAAAGAACTGCAGACATTTTGCAAAGTATGGCCAATATTGCTCAAGCCTTAACCAAGATATCCAAATCTTATCACTGAAGAATGTGTTCAAGTTTTATTATGTATTCTTGTTTTATTAGTATGTGCATTGTTATTCTTAGTTCTGTTTTATTGTATTGATTACCTATGTGAAGTATTTATTAAAAAAAAAACAGTCATTTCAATTAAAATCACCTCTATTCTGAGATCCGAATCGAATAGAAAGCTATTCGATTTCCTCAAACTGGCATTCCTACTTTCGATTTCGATAGAGATTCATTTTTTGTTCATTTCTCCCCGCATTCTCAGTTTCGATTGCATTGAGTTAAATGTCAAATTTGATTCGAGCGGAAAATTCTGAACGAAAGCTGTATAAAAATGTAAGTAGAATTGTTTTTGTTTTAATAAATTGTTGTTTACTTTTATCATAAAATGAACTAGAACTAGAAAGCAACATTTGTTTGTATTATGAAAAACAAATAAATTTGTAGCTTTTAATCGCAGGTCGCAATCCAAATGGACGAACCGCGGACAGTTTGAAATGCTGGTTAAGCTTATGGAGACAAATCCAGATATTTCAAAGGGTTTCAGCAGCAACAAAATTGATGCTGATGCATTTTGGAAAGACGCAACTAAAAAAATGAATAGTTTGGGACCTCCATTTAAAGATGCCACCAGCTGGAAAAGGGTAACCGGTAACTGTAACTAAACTATTAACCGATTTGTAATTATCAAATAATTCATTGATAGGTGTGGATTGACTTCAAGGGGAATATAAAAAAAACTTATTGAAAATGAAAAAAAAGAAAAAACAATCGGGATTCAACGCCAACAATCTTGCTACATTTTCGCCTCTGGAAGAAGCTGTTATAAGGATTACGGCACTAAATAAGGCTGTTCTAGGAGTGGACGCTCGTATTTTTGGAATCTTAAATTTAAATAAGTATGACCAAACAAAGGAAAAAGGCAATTTACCAAGCACTTCCAAAGACATTTCAGATGAGGGGTCTGATGGTAGGTAGGTAGGTAGAAGTGGCGGTCCATCCTTGAACCCAAGTAGCACTATGATGTGCCTTTTTGTTACCACGACTCGTGTGACCTAGTTTGTGATGGTTATAAAGGGGTGTAATGCATTATATAATTATATCCAACCTGTGGAGTTGAGGAAACGGATTATATCTAATATCCCTTTACCCGAAAAATCGCTAAGGTCGTCAAAAAAAGGTTGGTTCAGTGTCCGCAATCTGGCTCTTGCCAGTGCCGGACATTTGCAGAGGAAATGGCAGAGAGTTTCTTTCTCGTTTGTATTTCCGCAGCTGCGGCAATGAGGGTTGTGTGGGATCCCAAGTTTGGCCGCATGGTCGCCAATTGGCCAATGCCCCGTGATTATTGCCGTGACTCTGGCAATATCTGGGCGGGTTCTATTTAGCAGGTTTCTTGTTCTATTTTGGTCGTATGTGGGCCATATCTTTCTTGATATGACACAGTTGGTCAAACCCCTCCATTGGAGATTGGCTTTCTGTAGAAAATGTGAATGAATTTGTCCCTTTACCACTCCTAGTGGAACATGGACCCTTGCCGCGTGTGAGACGTGTAGAGCTGACCCCCGCCTGGCAAGCTCATCTGCGCGCTCGTTTCCTATTATGCCACTATGCCCCGGTACCCAGAGAAGTGTGACACTGAAACGTTCGCCCAGGCGGGCAAGCTCGTTCCGGCACTCCTGCACCAGCTTGGAGGATATGGTAGCCGAATTGATGGCTTTGATGGCGGCTTGGCTATCAATAAAGATAGCAATGTTTTGTTTGTGCGTTGTGTCATGCCCTAAAAGCGCGCAGGCTTCTCGGATAGCCAGTAATTCAGCCTGGAAAACGCTGGCAAAATCCGGCAAACGGTATGTTTCTGATATATTCGGTGATTCTGAGTAGACCCCGGCCCCCACACCACAGTTCATCTTAGATCCGTCAGTGTATATGACCGTGTCAAAGCCCTGCACTACTTCGTTCCTCTTCCACTGAGCTCTGGAAGGGAAACTTACCTGGAAGCCTTTTTTGAAATTGAGTTGTGGTGTGATATAGTCGGTTGGAGACGTGGCCATACCGTTTGGTAACGAGTCCAGAATGTTGCTGTGGCCATACGGCCTTGCACTCCAGCACCCAGACTCCCTGAGTCTTATGGCGCTGCATAGTGCGGTATCTTTGGTGTGTAGCTCGAGAGGTAGAAGATGCAGGAGCACAGTAAGGGCATCCGTTGGTGCCGACCTCATTGCACCCGTGGTGCCTATACTGGCTGTTCTTTGCAGTCTTTTAAGCTTTGTAAGGTTGTAGCCTTTACTCAGCGCAGGCCACCATACGAGTGAGCCGTATGTCAGAATTGGACGCACAACGGCAGTGTACATCCATAAAGTCATCTTTGGTTGAAGTCCCCACTTCTTTCCAAATGTTTTATAGAGACTATCCATTGACTAATAAATTCCTCTATGCCCATCTCAATCAGAGATTCTTGAATTGCTTCAGTGTGTACGTTGTTAAAAGCTCCCTCTATGTCTAGAAAGGAGGCTAGGGTATATTCTTTATAGTATAAGGATCTTTCTATTGTCCGCACTACCTCGTGTAGAGCCGTTTCCGTAGATCTCCCCTTGAGATAGGCGTGCTGTGATTTAGATAGCGATGATTCTACTAGAAAGCTTCGCATGTGGATGTCTAGGACACGTTCTAGAGTTTTGAGAACAAAGGAGGTTAGACTAATTGGCCTGAAGTCCTTTGCGGCTTCATGCCCGCGTTTGCCAACCTTCGGTATAAACACCACTCTAGCGTGTCTCCAGGAGTAGGGAACGTGGTTTAGTATTATACAGCTTCTAAAGATTGACGCCAGCCAAGGTATTGTTAAGTCTTGCGTTCTCTGTAGCATGACAGGTAGAATGCCGTCAGGGCCCGGAGACTTAAACGGAGAGAAGCTGTTGATAGCCCAGGAGATCTTTTCCTCGGAAATTAATGAAGTGATGCGATTGTGGAGTGCAGGTTGTACTGGCCGAGACCTCTCGGGTTCTGTACTAATATCGCTGCAACCGGGAAAGTGTGTGTTAATTAGGAGTTCCAGGGTCTCCGCACAGGATTCAGTCCAACCTCCATCTGACTTTCTTAAAAAGGAAGGGTTGGAGTGTTCCTTGGACAGAATTTTGCTAAGCCTGGCGGAGTCCTTAAGGGTTTCTATTGAATGGCAATAATCCATCCAGGCATCCTTTTTGGATAGTAGGTTGTCCTTGTTTGTTGTTGCGGCTATGAGCTGCTCCACTTCCGCTGGCGGTGCTTGTACCTCATGTGCCATGTATGCTGATGCCAGGTACATTGATTGGTTTGCACACTCCAGTTTAACCACTGTTAAATCGTTTGAGCTAAGATTGGGACATAAAAAACCTTTTAAATGTTTCTTAGCGAGTATGCAAGTTCTAGGCTTACCTGTGGCCAGATGTTTGTAAAAAATGTTGTATTGTCTGTCTTGAAGCCCCTTTATGGACGAATCTCTCACCCATGGCTCCTGGATAATGCCGATGTCCACGTTTTCCTCCCTTAGAAAAACCTTCAGATTGTCGGAGGCACACCTTGAGTGCCTCAAGTTAATCTGAACGACTTTCAGCATTATTAGTGGTTTTTTCTGTTAGTAAGAGGTCCTCCAACAACTTGTCGGTTTCGACGATGTCCGCATCATCATCAGGACCAGAGGAGATGAAAACTTTGAGCTTAGCATGCCGTATGCCAAACCTAAGTTTGTGATCTGCTTTCTCGAGAGCGGCCAGGCACTCGTTATTTATGAGTAGCAGGAAAGACATAGTGTTTTTGTGGGGTTCCTCCGCCTTTATGACTGACCAGTCATCCATTGGAACCGCCGGGTTGTGAAGTTTGAGACATTGGAGAAGCCTTTCCCCTTCTATCTTCATATTGGGCAACCAAATGCGGGCCCTGGGTCTCCTCGGGATGTCGTTAGCTGGGATGAGTTTGAGCTTCAAACCGTCCCAGGCGTCGCTAACCTTAGCAACGCACTCGCTAAGGAAATCCCTGGAAAATTGGTCGGCGCACTTGATCACCCGATACCCCCTCACCACCTCGGCGGAGTCAAAGTCTGGAAGAGGTCCCCCTTGGTTTTTCAAAAGGTGGTCCAGTACCATGTCGGAAAGCTTGGCCTCAATGCTTCCCCACGCCTTTGCTGTTGATTTCCCATTTGTGGATAGTTCGTCTACCAATGCGACCTGAAGGTGATCCCTTACCACCTCGGTGAAGGGTCTCCTCTGGACCGCACTGGCTGCCGATGAACTTGGCTTGTTGATGGCTGCCGTACCTACGGTTGCCTTGGTTTTTTTTGAGGCCGGGCGATGGGAGGTCTCATCTTGAGATCTGATTCTCTTCGTTGCCTGCCTTGGGTTGTTTTTCAGGCGCTCGTTGTATTCGTCAACAATCGCCTGATATTTGACCTTGTCCTCCTTGTCCTTGTCATGGGGCTTTCCGTCGGCCTCATTTTTGGCTATCTTGCCTAAGATAAAAAGGGCCATCTGGTACTTGCTCTTAATAGCTTTCCCAGGGGACTTGTGTTTGTTTTGTTTTGTTTTGGTTTCTTTTTGGTTTGCAGTCGAGGTGCTAGCCTTAGCACTCTCACTGCTTGGTGGACGAACGACTGTCTCCTGACTGGAGGCCAGCAGTTCTTCTTCTGATGAGGTGCCAACCTCTGGCATCCTCAGCTGGTACTTTACCTTATTTTTTTTTTTAACGTCTTCTTCTTTTCTTTCCATTTTAGTGTTTAGATTTTGTTCCCACGAGTAAGATCGGAAATGGTAGTCGACCCCGGCAGAGCCGTCTTACCAGGGTAAGGCACTTATACAACCGACCTTGCCTGGGCATCGGAGGGGACCGTTTGCGGCCGAGTTGGTTTAACCACATACTGACCATGCAGCCATCGACACGGTGCCTTGACGTCTTGACTTAAAGTGGGATTTTAACTAGGGTTTACTCCCGGTAGGGTCGCTCTTAGTTTCAGTCTGGGGGCATATGCCTCGCAGACTTACTACAAGCCCCTCCGCCCCGCCAAGGCGGCAACCGGTCGGAAGGGGTCTGATGACGCGGATCAGTTTTCACCTGTACCTGTACATAAGGAGTGTCCGATTCCTGCCAAAAAAGCAAAAAGAGCATCAACAGCGGATATGTTGAATCGCCAGCACGAAATAGAGCTGCACCATATACTGCTACTGTTGCTTCAAAATTGGACAGCGTAGTTTCGAAGAGGAGAACAACAATGAAAAACATCGGCATAACATGGAAATCGAATGACTGCAGCGAATCAAGGTAAACTTAAAGAAAAAGATTCTGGATTCGCAAATGGAGAATAATAATCAATCTTAAGATACTCCATATAATGTAACTACTGATACCTGAAATAAAACTACTCATTTAATTTAAAGAAACTGTATTTTTGAACAAAAATTCGCAATCTGATAGCTAAAACGTCAAACAGCTGATTTCGAAAATCAAATTCATCCACTGAAATCATTCGATAATGAATTCCTTTCCCTCGAATCTAAGAATGTGAGGAGTTCATTCGAGTGAAAGTTTCAAATTCGAGGAATACTCGATTCGATCGAATCTCAGAATTAGCGTGAATATCTTTGTATTATTGATCTTTGTATTCTTCTTCCTTCAACGAGCAAAAGATTCACCCGATTGTTGTTCAAGTCTGAAGGATCTGAACTATAGTTTCTAAGATACAGCCCATCGTAAGTTTTATCATTGTGTTCTGGAGGAACGTTTACAATATTGTTTTGCACACATATTTTGTGCAATCCGCCACAAGTATTTATTATTTCCGATGCTGTTTCAGGATCACAATGAAGAGTCCGGTGTTTCAGCAGACATGTGAATCGGGCTTTTAAGATGCCATTAACGCGTTCAATAATGCTTCTTCCTGACATTTGGCAATCATTATATTTAATATCCATAGATCATTTAATATCCATAGATCCGTATCGCAAACCTGTGCAATATATTCCTATTGACATAAATGTGCTCGGAAATATGGCCATTCGTTTTCGGTCGAAAACATTTGTGCAGTCGATGCAGCCGATTATTCCGGGAAATCCATAGATATTATAAAACCTTAATTAAGAGTTTTTAAACGTTATATAAATAGGTATATCGAATATCAACCCACACAGAAAATATATATAATATTTCTTACTTTTGTCGTGCAGCATTTAACTCGACTATTTCTATGGAAGTACACATATTTGTCGAGAAATCTGCTAGACTGCACGGCATCTAAAACTTGGTGCAAGCTTCGGCTTATACTGACGATTGACTCATAGCAATGTTGCGGTTATCTCCTATGCAGTTTTGGTAACTTCCAACGGCGAAAAATCGAAGGGAACACAAAATCTGAAAACACATCTGATTTTTCAACACAAATTAAATAAGATCTAATATATGTATTTACCTTTTCTTGAGCGGATAAATCATTTGATCTAAATTGGTCAAGCATATGCGGAGCCAAGAAATCGATGAATTCCTGTGTCAAACGCTTATTTAGTCGAAATAATTTTATAAATTTAGTATCAGAGAGTTCAAAGCAATCTTGGGGCTCTCGAATAGTTCGGTATATTTCCATTGCGCCTTACTGCTCCATTGCCAAATCAACAAATGCTAAGCCCAAATCACCCAAAGAATCCCTTGAAAAAACACATAAATGTTCACTAAACATACAAGTATTTTATTATATCTCTTGTTTTTGTCAATGAAAAATATTAATACGAAACCAACTTAAATTTGAATGTTGTTCTTTGAATTGATGGGAATTTTTTTTTACAACCTGTCAAAAATCGTTTAATTGACGTAGGTACTCAAAAATTCTCCTCATTCGAGAGGTGAATATAATTTTCGCATAGGTGGAAAAGAAAGCCGAACAGCTTTGAGAATACCAATTTTTTCCGTATGCGAAAATTTCAGTCGGATTTGCTCGTATACGAAATATGTTATGCGGAATTCGAGAATCGGGGTCCCGGATCTCTGTTTCTAGGCGAGTAAAAAGTCTACCTGGTAAGATTTTCAGTCCAGATAAAGTTAGATGGGCAGTTTGCTCATTCAAACCTTTCAAAGCATCTGGAGGTGACGGCATATTCCAAGCCCTGCTTCAGAGAGGTATTGACGTTATACTTTCAGTAAGTAAGTTGCCAGTTGGGGATACATTCCTTACATTTGGAGACGGTTGAACGTAATTTTCATTCCCAAAAATGGCAACAGACCAAGCGAACTACCTAAATCATATCGACCTATCAGTCTAACATCCTTTGTTCCTTAAACCATTTAAAGATTAATTGATGTTCATATCAGAGGTCAGATATTAATATCTAACCCTCCACACTCAAATCAGTTTGTGTACAGAAAAGGCAAGTCCACTGAGGGTGCTCTTCATCATCTCGTCAAAAAGCCACAAGGAAATTGCCCCAGGTGCATTCTTAGATGTTGAGGGTGTATTCGGCAATACTGGATACGACTCGATTGCTAGGGCATTCAGTTGTAAAGGTATCGAAGACTCGACGAACCGCTGGATCCGAGCCATGCTGGAAAATCGAGTAATAACATCCTCGTCAGGAGGAGTGGCCGTGTCGGTGTCAGCAGCAGTCAAAGGCTGCCCTCAAGGAGGTGTGCTCTCCCCTTTGCTGTGGTCACTCGTTATAGACAGCCTATTAGTCAAGCTACATGATGTAGGTTATGGCGGCATCGGATATGCCAACGAATTGGCAATCATCATTAGGGGTAAGCATTGCGCCACCGTTAATAGTAGAATGAGGAGTGCTCTAGGTACTACATGTTTCAGAATGGTGTACTACGGAAGGGTTATCTATCAATCCTAGCAAAACTATTCTAGTTCCTTTCGCCAGAAGGAGGTGCAGGTCAATTTAGGACCGCTTATCCTGAACGGAACTAGTACTTTAAAATCGCACCGCCGCGAAGTCGATCAGCCTAAATCCGTTATCGGAGGTGGTTTCGTGTACGCTATACCGACAGTACTACCAAAGATGCCCTCTCTTCCTATTTTTGCTACTGAGCTATAAAACATAACTTCGACATGAGTCTTATGTTGTTTGAACCGGAAATTATCTGCGAGATTTAGAAAATTTGCCGTGAGTAACGCATAAATCTCGGGATTTATCATACAAAAGTTAATCTCATAAAAAGGAGATTTAGAATACCTAAATCTCCTAAACTGACCAGATTTACATGTAGAGTCCGGTTTGAGAACACACTCTCCACAGCTCGGAATGTCACAAATACAAAACAGACAGAGCTGCATTTGACATTTCATATGTCATTGCGTCCGCGTGAAGTCCTATCGACTTCGTTTCCAGCTCGGGCTGTCCTTGATAAAAAAGTCAGATGAGCCGCTCATCGAAATTGAAGCTGAACGCAAAGTAATACTAGATAATACTCAATCTCCCCGAGGATCTGGCCAAGGACAATACAGTCACTGTTGCGTAGATATTGGGGGCAATGAACGAGCGGACTGTCTAGCGAGAAGAGGCGCATCACGCCTGCTCACTGGGCTTGAGCCCTACTTCGGGTTACCTTTGAGTTATGTAGATACACTCAAAATTCAGGAAATGGGAAGATTATCACCTTGCCGAACACTGGACAAAATTCAAAGGACAGAGGCAGGCAAAAAGACTCGTAAGCCCAGCTCGTAGTAAAACAAAAACGTTACTTGAGCTAAGCAAAGAAGATGTAGGGATCCTTATTTTACTTGTCACTGGCCACTTAGATAATACCTCCAAAAAAATTGGACTTTTCGACGATGACTGCTGTCGACTCTGCGGAGAAGAGGAGGACACAACGGAACACATACTCTGCGAATGCCCTGCTGTGGCAAGGAACAGAGCGATCCACATGCAAGGGGTGTTTTAATTCCTGCAGATAGGTACAGGAAACATATAGAATCAAGAAGGGTAACAATAATAATTTTTGGCTCAACAGGTCCGTAGGGACTCTAGGCCTAGCTTCTCACAACCATTCGTTTTGTGTGAGTTTCCATTTTTGAAACGAATGGAAGGGATCTACAATTTTATGCCGATTCCAAACGGCTAAATGGAACCTCTTTCATGACAGTTTTATTCTCGGATGTTTGTCAGACTATCGTAAAAGGTGGCGCAGTGAAAAAACCCTGAGTACGAAATTGGGTTTTTGCGGGATTCGAACCTGGTATCCCTCGCTTAGTAGTCCAACTCACTAATCAAGAAGGGTACTGAGGTTAATAAAGAGCCTCAACAGCTCCCTGGGTTAAATAATAGAGGCCAACACATTTGATCTCTTCTGGTCGCAGTGTACAGGGCCTATTACTTGCAATACAATACAACAGGCGGTGCACTGTGAACCTAAAAGGTCAAGCCTAGAACCCTTACCAGTGAAACGTTGTGTATGACGGCATTTTGCGGCTGCCAGAGAAGCATCATTTTTTCGCTTTGCAGATAAAATCATCTATCAAACTGCACTCGAACTAGATAAAGTCAACTCTGTACAGTTGGTTAGCTAGCGTTGTCTTGCTACCTGCACAACATAAAACGGAAGTAGTAATTATTTCCGGTAGAGAAGTTCGGTAAACGATAACTTTTGGAGTGCATTTTGAACCCTTTTAGGTTATAATTCCTTGACCTGAATGTTTTAAAAAGCTGCGTTCGTTTATTTCTTCCTTATTCTTATGAACACTTCTCGTAAGGTGGGTTTTCCTAACCCGCACAATGGTTAAGTAAGTTTTGCGTTGCGCCTTGCTTTGTCAGAGAATCCTGTGCATTATTGCCCATAATGCCTAAGTTGGCCGGTACCCAGCCGACAGTGTTCCTACAGTTCAAGTCTAATTGGTTACAAATTTAATTTCCACTTAAAATATAGACTATGTTCTTATTTGTACTCACCTTTATAAATAAATTGAATTGAATTGAATTGAACTCGTAAATAACAAAGACAAACCCGTTTTGGAACGACTTTTACGTAGATGTAAGGGAAGTTTTTCGCGTAGTACGCAGGGAATAGTATAAATTTGCAACGAATGCAGTTCTTACAATTCCTTCCTTCCGTTGGCTCATCCGCCGATATGGTGGTTTTCAGCTCCATCAATCCGTCACAAGCTTATAAAACGTCATTTAAGCTATTTTACTAACCTCATTTTTAATAAATTAATCAATTCTCACGTTAGACTTCGGAAACTTATTCAGACGAACAGAGGATAATACTGTTTTTATTTCGTCCTGTTAAAAATGTCAACACCTTGAAGTGCCAAAAGCCTACATTCAACTCTAGATCCAATACCTCTACGCCTCCACTCAAACGGCAACACTGGCAATTTCCTTTCAATAGCCTCGAAGAAAAGTTCGTGTCTTGTTCTGCAAACGGGAAATTGCCACAACTATGAATGAAACAACCAAACAGAAGAAGAAAAACAAACAAACACTGTTTTTTCTTCTTCAAGACAGATGAAGGATTCTGCTATCCTTGCAGCAGCAACCAAATGCATCGCAACATTGAGACTATATTGAATATCAAGCGCGAACAAAATGCTAAGGAACGAATCCAACAGTCAGATGAAAAAATATATACGAGTATTCCTTATTTCTTTCTCCATGGAAGTCTCTGGATCTGGATTGTGTTTCCTTCGTTTTTTTTTTTTTTTTTGTTTATGTTCGCCCTTCATCCGTAAGTCAGACAGTGCTTTTATGAAATGTCATTCTATGGTAGATGGTATGTTTGGCTGAAATTCTGGATGCCATCAGCCAAACCCAAACTCTGCTCCTGTTGAAAGGGAATACAAAGCAACGATGAATACAGTCTGTCTGTGTATATAATTCTTCGTGCAGAAACAGAAACTATACGAGTATAGGTATCTCTAACGCTATAAATGTGTACAGCTCTTAAATTACCGCTATATTAGTGTTGCAATTCTATGCGCGAAATAAAAACTTTTCTACTCGAGAATATCTTTAAGCATGTACGAGTGAACGTGTGGGTGGATGTATCAACACCACCACCACCACCACAACCAGTCGTCGGAGTAATTTTTCGTTTTCGGTATTTTTTTTTTGTTTTGTTATTTCTGTTGAATGGTAAAGGCAAAAGGATCCGCGCAGTCTAACCAAAGGACACCAAAATGCATATATAGAATCCAGGGATTGGAATAACGCGTTCAGTGGGTAGATGGTAGTAATAACAATAATCGTAATAATAATGACAAATGATCCGCAGTGCCCGGGTGTCGGAATGGTAGTTTTCTTTTATTATTATTTTCGTTTTTGTATTGTGCTCCTTTCGAGGAGGATTTTCTGCAAGTAATTGCTGAGTGTTTTATAATTGGACGAAGATTTTTTGCCCCGTAGGGAATATAAATGAAAAATTTCCGGGAGATGGGTTCTGTTTCTTTTTGCTCATTGGTATAGCTTTTTCAAATTAGAATGGTTATAGTTATAGTTTGCAAGATACAAAGTTTCGGAATGGGTACTAAGGACTTGGGGGTCTTTCAAAGTATCTATATATAGAGCAACATCTTTGTATGGGGATTTGTTCGATGATGCTGACCTATTAGAAAAAATGTTGAACCAAATCAGCGGAACGAAGAAAAAGCACCCCAACTAAGATGGTTTTAATCGGTTTTTGGAGAATTGAGCCTCCAAGGCCTAGTTTGCTCCTTCACACAAGAGAAAATGGATACAATCTGGATAGGGTTGTAACTACAAACGGTAAAACATCCTTTTGATTTCATCATATCTTAAGCTAACTCTGCGTGGCAAAACAAGTCCTAGGTTCATCTGTCTTATAGACCTATTATCGTTAGCGAGTCGAACAATTCGCGTAAGTCGAGTTGCTTGTCGAAACACTCGCCTTGTACGATTATGGTAGGCGAATTAATTCATTCGCCTAGAAATCAAGGGCTACCAAAATAATAAAAACGAAAATGACAGCACCAAAACGTCAATTCAAACATTTATGTCAACACAAAAATAATTCCAAATAAAAAATTTGTGTGCCATAAAAATTATCAGCAATATAGATCTTTTTTTTTTTGAAGAAAACAATACGGAGGAAACTTTGGATATGTATAGATTGAGACGAAGTATAAGGGACAATTCCAGTCCTCTAGAACTTCCAAGCCATCTGTAAGTACCTAAAGCACTTTAATTTACGAAATAATTCAGAGATATTTTTTCAGATTTGTGTCCAACTTTCGTTTAACCAAAGAAGCATTCGTGCATGTGTTGGACCATATAAAAGACAATTTCGTATCTATGCGTACTTCTTCAATCCTTCCTATTATAAAAAGTTGGCCTGCGCACTTAGATTTTTCGCTGACGGGAGCTATCAAAGGAGCGTAGGCAATGATTTTGATCTGGGCCTCGCGCAACCAACCGTCTCTGTGGTTCTAAATGAACTTTTAGATGTGTTCCAATCTGCTATGTGCAAAGAATGGATAAACTCAGAAATGACCGAAAATGAAAACCAACAGGCAAGGAGCGAATTGTTGCCGCAAGTCAATTGAGACATCAGTATTTAAATAGGAAAGGGTATTATAGCTTAAATACCATAATAGTAAGTACCTAAATAACTACAATAAATTATATGTCTACATATCGTCAGCGGAAAGCAAAACCGTTCTATATCCACTTTTTATCGAAAATCAGGTAATGATGCATTTTTACTAATTTGAGTGTGCTCTTTCTGAATCTGAAATCCGTTTTGGTCTACCTCTTTCGGTTCAGCAGATATTTTATAACCTCTTTGTTCTCAGTGAGAAATTTTTCAAGCGAAATTCATTCCAAATCGTTCAAAGTGACATTTTTGTATGGAGTAGAACGTTTTTTTTTATACATATTCATGTTTCAAAAAAAAAAAATTCCAAAATAGTCTAAGTCCAATTTACAATATCACTTAGACTAATTGGGAATTAAATACTGTGCACACGATTCGCTAGGCCATTTTGTTCTAAGTGACAACGAATTCACATTTGGTCTATCTCCAACGAGTAATCGAGTATACATCGCTAAAATTTCAAACGGTATTGTAACTGACAAAAATACGTTACCAGGAAAATTGATTGACAATGACAGTGCGTGATTTGCTTTTGATGTTGAAGGTCTATTTGTGCATTTTGTTAATAGAATTACAAAACAATGATGGATACGGAAAATAAGTAAGTAAAATAAGAGCAAAATAAAGGGCCTGTTAAAAAAATTGTAAACATAAAATATTCATTTAATCGAAATGATTTCACATCGCTTTTTTAGGACATTCAAGAATAGGTACAAGAGCTGGATGCAGTTCATAGTGTTATTGATCGGCATCTTAAGAACATTTCATATTTCAGCCCAATTTCACTTATGCGTAATCTGAAAAACATGGATTACCCAAATATAAAATTAAAATTGATGCAATTAAACCAAAACGATTTTTTTTAACTATAGCATCGCTACAGTACGGTTAAATTTCATCCCATTTTCAAAATCTAAAGAGATAGTTTATGAACAAAAGAATATACTTCACATACAGTACCCTGAAGATTATGGGGAAAACATAATCTTAAAATCTGTTTCGTTATTCGCAAACAACAAAAAGTTAAGAAACCCAGGAAAAAGAAATGTTTTGCCTAAAATAATAAAAACGTCAATGGGAGGCTTCGTTTCCAAGGAAAAGAAAAAGGATATCGAATCCATGTACAATTGAATGCCTTCCGAAGATGTCCAATTTTATAAAACAGTTGTTAAATAAGACGTACATAAAAGCTTTTCTCTTTTCTTTAACTTATATTGTATGAATTATTAACTGTAATTTTTGCTAAGCTTTCATTTTTCATTAATTTAATAAATACATTTTTGTTTAAGAGTGGGTGTCCCTCAGCTATGAACTCCGAGCTCATGTAAACATGTTTACATGTATTAGTGCACAGAATTTCAAATAGCCGAGCACACCCTCCCCCATTAAGATCACATTTGTGACTACAGAGTCTGTAAAATGAGAACTCGCTCAACGTTCACTAAATAAAAATAATAACAAATTCGCTGCAAAAAAATCAAAACAAATCAAAACGAAAAACAACAAAAAGGACAAGCTGGCTGCCTAGGGCGATAGGCTAGCTGTATTGAGCTGCAAACTCTGTCTGAATAGACTGAAAATGTTAGTGTGTGTGATATCCAGTTTTCTACGAATTACGTACAAATCCAATCGCAAATTTTCTACTTTTCAAGATATGTAGGTATCCAAAATTCTATAATTTATATTTTTGTAAAAATTGGTTCGGCTTGATTGTTGCTTTTGCTTTGTTTGTGGGTCTAGGATGGGTATAGTTAAACTAAGAATCTACGCCCACCGAACTTAGCCTAGGGATGATACACTATTCATGGATGTATTTATGATTGTCCTTTTACAAAATTCTACACCAAGGGGTTGGACAATCTTTCTTACCGCTAATATTAGGGGACATATTCTTAAATTTTAACAAGATAAAAGTTGTATCAATATGTAACTTTACGTTTCGGCCGTTGTGAGTAAATCGAAGTGTATACTGTACCTACTACTTAGGGGATACCTAATAATAATACATAAATTTAATGATATGTGCTGGTAATCTACACATTTCTTCGAACTAAAAGCGATATGGTATTACATGGATTATTCTTTCAACTGTGAACTTTATTATTGCAGTCTAATTTAAGTCATGCTAATGCTAAGCATTTTAAGCACTTTTATTATCTGCCAATTAGAAAAGCAGAGCTTCTCTTAGTTATTTTTATACTCGTTTTTAAAAACTTCAATTCACCAAAATATTCAAGTCTAATATATGTAGTTCTAGCAGTTACATTGCAATAATGTACGTACTATATAGTCAGATCCATAATAACTCTTACCGATAATTACATTATATACATTATAGAAACTGATGAATGGGAATAGTTAGTACATACTACTTTTAAGCTTTTAAACCAGACAGCTTACAGGCATAAGGTGATTTTTTTTTTTGATATCGGAAAGTCATAATGAGCATCTCCACCAGCACAACGTAAAAAGAAATTCAAAAAACAAAAACAATCAAATAGGGCATTTATTTTAAAGCTTATGGACTTGGTTTTTTTAGTTAGGTGTTCGATTTGCCATAGAAATTCTTGGATTTTACATTTACATTTCTCAGGAAGTACCTTCTTTTAATTTTAGTAAATACACAAAATCATAGGGCCCGAACACTGTAAAGCTAAATTATATCTTGGTATTATGAACTTGCTCTTCAATTTATTAAAAAGAGTTTCTGAGTCGTGGGTTTCTTTTAGCTAAAAATAATCTTTATTAATTTTCAATTTATAAATTAATTTCTTTTTCTACACCTTCCATAACTATTAAGTCTCTAGCTGATAATACCATACTTTTCATTTTGTATAAGTGTTGACAATGCACTATACAGGAATGTTTTAATTAGGTACCTTAGTTTAATTATTTTACTTTAAATTTGTAAAACACAAATAATTAATATTTTGAAGCCAAATGTGACCCTGTAAAGTAGGTACAGCTTCATTGAACAGGGAAATCCCTCCCTTATTTCGAAATATCTAACTAAAAATACAAATATTATACGTATGCTTTTTCTAATTAGATATAAAACAATAATATTTGAAACTGGGATTCTACATCTGCATACAAGCAAATAAATTCAAGTACATCTACAACAAACAAATCATCACCCATTTCCCACCCACTCTCATATCAATGTTTTTTGGATTACCAAAATTTATACACAAATATTGAACGTATGCCTTTTCCAAGGAAAAATACAACAATTTTATTTGAAACTTCTACAAACAAAAAGGAAAAAAATTAAACACATTTACAACAACAAAGTCATTACCCAGTCCCCACCCACTCTCATATCAATGTTTCTCGGATTATCAAAATTTATCTCATTTTTGCTTCCTTCACTTTATCAAACAGCAAGAATATTAGTATGTATCTATCAGAAACCCAAACAAAGCGAAATAAACTAATTTTTGTCATTTCCTGTTCAAACAGCTCCAGCGAGCGAAAATCTGCAAACTATAGAATCTCAATAGAGAGTAAATTTAGAGAAAAATCGAAAAACGCCATGTCGGATATTTTGTGAACTACATTACATATGTGTGCGTGAAATCTGAAATAAAATTGAGAATGCAGTAAAATAGTAAACTTTTAAAAATTATAATTTAACTATTTTATGAACTAAACATCAACTTTTTATTCATTGAGCAGACATACAAATATGCAAAGCCCATTCTCTTTTTTACAGATTAAAAAAATAGTTCCTTGTTCCTCCACAAAGATTGTTTGCTTTTAGTAATATTAACCTGCAGTTTTAAGATGGTAAGCACAAAAAATCAAAATTGTGCTTCAATAGCTACCTCGAGCAGTTCATTGGTAACAAAAGTAAATCATAAAAAAAATAAAAATGTTTGATCTAGGGATTGCCCCACCGGGGCGCAGAAAAAACACCCAAAAAAGGGGGTTTTTGTTACTTTATGCAATATCAAGGTCGAAAAATAAAATTGTGCTTCAATAGCTACCTGCGTCTATTTACTGGCTACTGAAAACCGTTTACTCCGGTCGATTATCTCTTAAGAGCTGCGAGAAACTACGGGGCGCAGAAACGTCTACCCCTGCCACCCAGCCTTAATGTTATACGTTTTGTTTTTTTGTCTGAGTAGATAATAAGAAATAATATTTTGTTGATTAAAATTTAATTCGAAATTGGACATAGAACACAGCAATGCAGAGGTGAGTCATCACTTTCATTACAGCAACGTTGTTCTACCATTTTTTTTTTTTACGAGAATGCACGTATGGGAGTTGTTCTATGTCTATTTTGGAGGTTTTTGTTTTTAAAATTATTTATAATTAGTAAAAATTTGTTTATAAAGCAGCTTTTTTTATTTTTGAAAACAGAATTGCAAAAAGGATTAAAAAAAATTTACATGAGCAATGAACTAGCCAATAAGTATGGCAGTTATTCAATTTGAAACCAAATTATTGTCTCCTGTAAAATTTCGTTTTTGTGACTTAGACCAATTATGCTTTCCGCTGTCGATATATTGTCATTAACTGCGTATTATCATTTAAAGGCTTGTGATCACAATATGGTGATTAGGTACGTAGATGGCAGGTATCCTGGATCTAATCACGATTCGTTCATTTGGACCTCAAGCGAACTAAAAGCGTTGCTTGCAAGATGGTACCAAAATGGTGAGAGGAGTTCAATGTATTTAGGTAAGTACAAATCATTAATAATTGCAGGCAAATAACATAAATTCAAATATGTAGGTAGGTAGGTAAAAGGGTGCTCTTGTGGCAGTTTGCCACAGCTTCACTTAGACCAACAGTTGGGTCCATTGTGTTCTGATGTATCATGATCCTAAAGTATGTCCTACGAGTAACCATTGATAATTATGAAGTCTGTTTGTCTACTAGAACCACCCAGATTTGAGTATGAATCTCAGGAGTGTATTGAGATCAACATTCTTCAAATCCTCTAAGTCATCGAAGAAGCAACTGTTGAGGATCCTCCGTCTGCTGTTTTTAAGGGCTGGGCATTCGCAGAGTAGTTGACGAACAGATTCTATTTCTTCAACGTCCCTGCAGCTTCTGCAAAAGTCAAGTCATTATGCAGTATCCCCAGCCGTTCCGCATGTACGCCTATCGCACAGTGTCCAGTAATGACCCGCGTGAGTATGCGAATATCTTTGCGGCTTAGTCCGATCATGCATTTAGATCTCTTTTCACTCAACTCTGGCCACAGTTGTTTTGTGTGCCTGCAGGTAATGAGATTGGTCCAGCGTAGGTTAGTTCTACTCCAGGATTCAATGTCGATCTTCCTTACAAGCGTGCTGAGCGGAGTTCTTACTGATTTTCTGAGTTTCTTGCAAGCTCATCCGCCTGTTCATTACCTGGAATATCCATGTGCCTTGGTACCCAGCATAAGGTCACCGCATTGGCTTGTGATATTACGTCCAGATTTTTCTTGCAGTGACATACTGCCCTTGACTTCACCACGACTGACTCCATGGCTTTTATTGCCGCTTGGCTGTCAGAGTAGATGGTAATCTGTTTACCGACAATGTGTCTTCTTTTAAGGTCTTTTGCCGCTTGGGAGATAGCGGCTACCTCCGCTTGAAAGATCGCAAATTCTGAATGATTCTCGTAGGCCCAGTGCTTCGCTGAAGATGCCCGCGCCTGTACCGATATCCATCTTAGAGCCGTCGGTGTATAGGGCTAGCTCATCTTCTACTGTTACCTCTTTGTTCACCCATTCGCTTCTGTTTGGAATTCTAGTATTGAATCTCCTGTCAAAAACAAGAGTGGGGGGTAGATAGTCTGTGGACACCTTCTCTTTCGCCGCGCTCCATTGGGATTCGATGGATGCGTGCCCGTAGGGTTTAGATGACCATAGTCCAGACTCTCTTAGTCTGATTGCGGTTTTCACCGCCTTGTTGCTGCAGTAAATATCCAGAGGGATGAGGTTTAGCATCACCTCCATAGCTGCAGTGGGGGTGGTTCGTAAGGAACCCGTTATCCCAATGCATGCTGCCTTTTGTATTTTGGTTAGGCTTGAAAGATTGTATTTCTTCTCAATATCCTTCCACCACACTGCTGTACCGTATGTTAGGATGGGCCGCACTATAGCTGTGTATAGCCAGTGCACCACGTGTGGCCTGAATCCCCATGTGTTGCCGAATGCTCTTCTGCAGGCATATAGTGCCACGTATGCCTTTTTGACGCGATGCTCTATGTTTTCCTTCCAGCTGAGCTTGGAATCTAAGATTACTCCCAGATATCTTGCTGTTTTAGAAATTTCAAGGTCTACCCCGCCCATCCTTGGGGGATTGAAGGCGGGGATCGCCCTTTTCCTCGTAAACAGGAGGATTTCCGTCTTCGATGGGTTCACTCCGAGTCCGCGGCCCGTGACCCAGTTATTGACTAGTAGAAGTGCGTAACTAAGTCTTTCGCTAAGAACTGGAGTGAATTTACCTGGAACCAGAATAACGACATCGTCTGCGTATGCGCTCACAATGAAGCCTTCCGCTTCCAGTATTTTTAGCAATTCATCAACTACGAGGAGCCATATGAGCGGTGAGAGGACTCCACCTTGAGGTGTTCCCCTACTGACCTTCCGTTCAATGCTCAAGTCCCCTAGCTGTGACTTGATACTGCGTGTGCCTTGCATGAGTCCAATCCAGTCACATAGGCTGCTATTTAGGTGGGCTCTACGCAAGCTGTTTAGGATTGCGTCCGCTTCGATGTTGTTGAAGGCCCCCTCAATGTCTAGGAACGCACTCAGTGTGTATTCATTATGGTGTAGAGATTCCTCCACTACCGATACTACTCTATGTAGCGCTGTGTCAACAGATCTGCTTTTCATGTACGCCTACGCATGTTGCGATTTTGATAGATAGTTATCGCCGATCGCTTGCAGGCAAATAACATAAATTCAAATATGTAACTGAAAACAATTTCAGGAGATTCAGGATATCCGCTACACCCATATTTGATGACACCCTTCCGAAATGCGAGTCCTGGGAGTAGGGAAGCAAAATACAACACAGTGCATGCCAATGCCAAGGCAAGGAATATCATTGAAAGAACGATTGGCGCTTTAAAGTCTCGCTTTCGATGCATTTTGACCAGCGAAACGAAACTGCATTACTCACCAAAAACGAGCACAACAATTATAAATGCGTGTTGTGCTTTGCATAACATTTGTCAACATTTTAATGTGACGATCCCAGTAGAGACGGAAAACCATGTTCAAGCAACAAGTGCAACCGAAGGAATTGAGCCAGAAACAAATAATGATCTCCGAGAAGGCCAACAAAGACGAATGCCAATTTTAAATTCACTAATACACTAGTTGTTTATTATAAAAAAAATAACAAAACATAAATAAAAATAAATACATTCAATGGCCAAAAATACAGAAAAAAACATATACTTAATTCAATTTCACGTAACAAAAAATAAAAAAATTCATAAATAATAGTAATTGCACCAGTATCTTTTTCTTTTGTATTTTTTGATATTCATTTTGTACTTATAACTTATTAGGCTCAACTTTGCTGGGACGTACATATACGTATGTGTAGCGCTAGGCGTGTCTAGAAGGTGTTTAAAACTAATTGCGTTTGCTAGCCTTCAATTCGAGTGCACGCAATTGGAGATCAAGTTTTTCCTTATGACGGATGGACTTCTCACGATTCTCTTTTCCTTTCCGTTCTTCTTTGGCTTTTAGCAGAGCCAGTTCTTCGCTCTTGAGCTCAAACTTTTTTTTAGCGTAGGTTGCAATGTCTTTTAGAGTGTTATCAATCGATTGCGAGATGCTGAGCAGATCAGCTACTGCCGACTGGTAGGTATAGCTATTGCCGGGAGACAATTGTAATCCAGTTTTTGGAAACCTTTCAAGCGAAAGGAAAAATAGGCGGATCAGGCAAGAAAATTCAATAAAGTTTAAGGTTTTATTGAGGATGGGTCCGAAGACTTGAGACTGGAAGTTTGTCCAGAAAACGAGCGCAGTGCTAAAGTGCTAGTTCCGCTTATTAAAAAGCACGTGAATCCAGGAACGATCATCCACACCGATTCATGGAAGGCGTATGATTGTTTGGGTGCTCATGGGTTCATTCATAAAAAAGTGAACCACAGTGATCCTGACAATCCTTCTGTTGGTGCTGATGGCATACACACAAAGAATCAAGTTTCAATGGCGTGTCGTTAAAAGAGAATTCTATAATGACAACTCCAATAATTTCGCTGATTGGATTGTTGAATACCAGTGGAGGAGGAAAATAGCGAAAATAATGACATCCCTTTGAAGAGTTGCTTCAAACAGTTGTGTATGTGTATGGAGATTTCGCAACAAAGGTTTCAAATCTCGGTGTATAAATCACATAAATATGGTTTCATTAAAAAGAAAAAAAAAAAAAAATTTTAATTTAATAAAAAAATTTAAAAAAAAAAAATTTAATTTCATCAAGAAAAAAATACTATATTTATGTTTTTAGACCATTTTAAGCCAGGAATTTTTTTTTGCTTAATGGAAACCCACCCCAATTTTATTTCACTACATTAAATTTCAACTACGCAGTTGTGTACAAACTATGATTCCGGCAAATACTTTTCTTTCGTTCTTCATGCCCGTACCTATAAACTGAAATCTGCAAACGACGCAACGTCACGAATGAGAGTCAACGGCCGAAGAGAGTTACGTACGGTCAAAATTAGTAAAACATAATGCTGGCACACACATTCACCGACAGGAAATATATTTTTTTTTATATGTATTTCGAAATCGAATTTGTTTGACGATATTACCAAATCTCTTGGTCTGGGCTAAATCTTATAAATCAAGAGGTTTTACTCGTCCCAATCTTCTGATTACATTGTCTATATTTAAAAATTGTGTAAGTTCAACATTAACATGGTTGAGAAGCCTAGGTACTTCTGTGCCTTTGGGCAACTTTTTTAACTTCATGTTCAGCCATTTCAATATTAAGATCTCTCTGTAGATCAGCGTTGCGTATGTACCAAGGTGCATTTACAACGTTCCTTAGTACTTTATTTTGGAAGACTTGCATTTTTTGTAAATTTGTTTGGCATGTGCATGCCCACAATTGGAGCCCGTAGGTCCATATTGGTTTCAAGACTTGCTTGTATAGCAGTAATTTATTGTAGTTGGACAGGGATGAGTATGAGTATCTCCCAATAAGCCAATACATTTTACAAGCAGGAAATCTAAGAAAGAATATTATTTTTAAAATTTGCGGGGGCATTGGCGGGTACTTCCACTGACGGTCTATCCGATACGTGGCGCTGTTGTCGATCTCCAAAACCACTCAACCGCTTTTTGTGGATGGGTTTATGGGTATGGTTGGTTCCAGTTTTAAAGACATGATAGTTTTCGACCTTATATATATATAATTTTTTTTTGAGAGAGATATTCGAATCAGACCACCATTGACGGGTCTCTTTTCGTCTCTCTACCACTATAAATCTTACCCTGATAGACTATATGAATTTCTCCAGAGTTTTTATCGGTTTTGAATCTGTTTCGTCGACTGGGTCTCTACCCAATGATGTCCCAAGATCTTCATTTCTCTGCCAGCCAAAGCTGGACATTGACACATTATATCTGCCGCTGTCTCAGATTCCTCCAGGCATAGTTTGCAGGTATCATCCTCTCTAAGGCCCATCTTCCTTAAGTGATACCCGAAACTACCATGTCTACTACATTACCATGTGGACAAAGCCACCACCCATTTCAATGTTCCTCGACTCATGCTTAGAACCCTCCTTTGAGTGTAGCAGGTCGGCCACTTAATTGCCATTTTAGCCTGTCTACATTGTTCCACTATTGACCACCTATTCAGGTGTTCTGTCGTGATCCATATGTGAATCAGCTGTTTAACCATTCCTCTGCAAAATTGATGCGAATGGTTCTGGTCCCAGCAACTTTTCAGTTGACCCTGTTTTGCAAGGGTGTCCGCCTTTTCGTTGCCTTCGATCCCTATGTGTCCTCGTACCCAAGTCAGTGTTACTTCATTTTTATATGAAAAGTTATTGAGCTGGAGCACACATTCCAGTGCCAGTGATGCTGTAATGTTTGTTTGTTCCACGCGTCTGAGCACCGCTTGATTGTCCATTGCTATAAGGATATTTCTTCCCTCCACCTCACTCTCAAGCAAGTAGTCCAACGCATGCAGCAATGCAATCATCTCAGCCTGATATACGGAAGTGTGTTTCCCGAGGCTAACGTAACGGGCTAGTTCAAGCTCTTCTGAATAGATACCAACACCCGCTCCGTCATCCATCATGTATCCATCTGTGAAAATAACTATTTTAACAGTCCTTTTTTCTGGAAGTAATCCGTCCGTAATACGTAATACGCACCCTTGTCATCCCATCTATAGGCATGTTCAGCTCCCTAATCTCGTTTTTGGCGAGTTCCAGGATCTGTCCATAAACGGTACAACGATTATGCCATTTCGCGTCTCGATGCAAACGAAGTGCCGTTAGGGCCGCTGTTTTCATAATAAATGAGTCTAGCGGTAAAATCCCCAGGATTACTTCCAATGCGCATGTTGGTGTTGTCCATATTGCACCTGTAATTCCTATACATGCCAAGCGTTGGACCCTATACAGCTCAAAGTGATGGACCGGTCGTCCACAATGTGGTGCTTCGGATTGAGTAGCTCCGAAAAGTGTTCTCTGCATCTGTGCAAAATTTCCTTCATTTATGTCTCATGCACATATACTCAAAAGTAGTAGTAACTTTTCCTTCACATAAAATAATCTATACCTGTACCTCTGCACTCTGCTCTAGTTTAAAAGGTGAAGGCCAGAGAAGGCCGCAAGTCACTATAGTCAATATCTGGTAGCCAACTAAATTTAAATCCTAACCCCTGACATTTATGGATTTCTTATTCATTACACCAGCAGCTTAATCTGAACGGGAGTAGGCGACCAAACTCAGTCCTTATAATATACTCCTTTTCTATATCTGGTAACAAAGGCAAAGCTAACTTCCAGTAAGCAGATAACAGCTAACTCTGCAAAGTTCCTCTTCTGCGACTAGTTGTGGTCCCGCATGTCGTTCGTATAAATTACATTGCCGCAGACCTCATGCATACAGCAGCCGTATAGAGAACACACAATCACAATCCGACAATGACTAGAGTAAACTTGAAACCAAACAAGCAGCCAACATGTCGCATAATATTTCCGCGTGTGTGTATTTGCTTTGTACATCTACGGCGCCCGTCCTCTATTCGGAATACGTCTTTTGACTTTGGCAGCAACTGGCATAAAGCGGTACGCCCGCCCCAGCCGCACCAAAAGGACAAACTTCTTGACATTGCTTTCCATCTCTATGTCCATGTTTACGGAGGACCACCTTTAAAGCAATTTTCGCATTCATGTTCCATGTGTGTCCTTCATATCTCTGGAGAAATCTCGCTAACAAACTCTCAACCAATTTACTAACAACACACCGCATACCCACATTCGCGTATAACTGGGCGCGCATTCTATATGCTCCTGTGGTTTCTCTCGTTAGTGTAGTTGGACTTTGAGTTCGGGTTTCCCTTTGGACGTCGGACCTGATAACAAGCACATTATTTCCGAGTTTTCGCTCAACAATTTTCCATGTGGTGCTCCATAGCCAATGCAGTCTGCACACTGCACAGCCTGCAATGCAATAAGTCCTGGCATTTGAGTGTGCTCACTCCTGAACGGGTCCGTTTGCTAGTTTAGTTTTCAGCTGGAATAAACATATATACATAGAAATTTATTTCCCAACAAAGGACGTCAGAGATGACGAGCAAGGAAAGCGGAGGTTGGCTCCTCGCAAAAATAATTTTCCTCTCCACTTCGCATCCTTCGAGTGTAATGTATACGCTAATTATAATTACGGGGGTGGCTGAGTGCCGGCGGTAGTCAACTTTGATGGAAGTTTTGCCTGCACCTCCATGCTCCACGCCACCCTGTGTCAATGCGAAAAATGCTACGTCTTATTGGGGGGAGCCATTCTGTTGTAATATCTGGGTCTTGGTTGCTCCTGATGAGTCTATTCTGCGCCGGCAGCGGTTCCTGATAATGTTGGTTGCGGGGTGTGGGAGTTAAATTGCTTATTTAGTGTTCGGGAGGAACCAAAAATGTCTTTACACGCCGCCAACCAGCGTTGTGGTCCTTGCGGTATGTGAATTAAATTTCCCGGTCCCACGACTCAAAGGTTGAAGTTCCAGAGCTGAAGCTCTTGTACATGTCCGGCTTCTGGTGGTGATAATGATAAAAAGGATTTTTGTAATTACAACGACTGTTTTGTTGGAATCCAGGGTATGGCTGGCTGCAAATGGGGTTGAGGGTGGGGGGGCCTGGCAATTTAATTATTCCCGATTGTGTTGGTTTTATTTGATTTCACACAACGCTACGGAGCATATAGCATGCCGCTTGGGACGCTTTTGTGGTTGGTTTCCTTCTTTTTTTGTTCCTACTACCCTTGTGTAATCTTCCCTTATTGTAGTCGTAAATTTGTTGTTTTGTCTTGTAGTGCCGGCAGCAACTATATAAGTGGATGGAAGAATATTTGGCTTAGATCTTAGTTCTAAATGTCAGAGTGGGTATACCTACACTTGTACGAGTACATCAGTTGGGGCTTTTGCGTAATGTTGGTGATTTTTGTTGCCGACTGATAGTGCGGCTGGACTTAGCTGATGGGAGGTTTTATGCGCTAACTTCCCGCAATAGAAACTTTTTCGTATTTAAACCACAACCGATAGGGGGCGTTAGTTTTATGTGAGGAACAGTTTAATTTGAAAAGGACGCTTCTTGGTTAAGGACAATAATATTTAGCTGGGGTAGTAAAGTATCATTTTATGCGACTTTTATGGCTGCGCCTCGGCTTCTGATTGCAGATGTTTTGATACTTTGTCTGCAGATAGGTAGCTCTCATGCGCTCTCCGCGATCATGCGTCAGATTTTTTTTTTTACTGATTTTTTGAACACGCAATTTGACTAAAGGCTGGTTAGTGATGTCGTGAGATGAGATGACTAATTTCCATTTAAATGTTTTGGCTCAACAACGGAAGCCCAAAGGACTTTTTTTTACTTCCTTAGGTCCTTTAACCCCTCGGGAGCATAGGCCGACAACCACGCCTGCGCACCATCTTGTTCGTACATCTGCAAACGCGTTTGAGCTGCTTCCAACTTATTCCTAAAGAGATCGATTCCTCCTCAACTGTCCGCCATGTTTGCCTAGGTCGTCCCGCTTTTCCGCCTGCTTGGGTGAGCGGATTCCTTGTCCAAGTTTTTGGGGGATCAAAATCATATTTTCTAACTGTACGAGGAGGTAAAATGCGCTTAAGATTATTATAGAGGTCACATTGTACTTAATTTCAATGTTACTTTGAAATGCTGGTGAGAAGTGGGACAGTTTGTACTTTTTTCATTATTAGAATTTTTCTAAGTTTTAAGCAAATTTGACTTGTAATTGTAATTGTAAGTAATAGGCCCTGTACACTGCGACCAGAAGAGATCTATTGTGTTGACCTTTATTATTTAACCCAGGGAGCTGTTGAGGCTCTTTATAAACCTCAGTACCCTTCTTGGTTCCATGTTTCCTATATCTGCAGGACTTATAAATGCCCCTTGCATGTGGAACATTCTGCTCTTTGCCACAGCAGGGCATTCGCAGAGTATGTGTTCCGTTGTCTCCTCCTCTTCTCCACAGAGTCGACAGGAGTCGTCGTCGGATAGTCCCATTTTTTTGAGGTGGTATCTTAGTGGCCAGTGACCAGTAAGATAACCCGTTAGGATCCTTAGGTCTTCTTTGCTTAGCTCAAGTAACTTTTTTGTTTTACTACGAGCTGGGATTATGAGTCCTTTTGCCTGCCTCTGTCCTTTGGATTTTGTCCAGTGTTCGGCAAGGTGATCATCTTCCCATTTCCTGAATTTTGAGTGTACGTAACTCAAAGGTAACCCGAAAAAGGGCTCAGGACCAGTCAGCAGGCGTGATGCGCCTCTTCTCGCTAGACAATCCGCTCTTTCATTTCCTTCGAATCCCTCATGGCCTGGTATCCACGCGACGGTGACTGTGTTGTCCTTGGCCAAGTCTTCGAGGAGGTTAAAACATTCCCAAACTAGCTTTGATCTGATCGAGTACGATCTCAGGGCTTTAAGAGCTGCCTGGCTGTCTGAGAGGATGAAGATGCGGGCACCCTTAGTGCGCCTTCATAAGCATTCTCGGACACATATGGCATGTACCTCCGCCTGAAAGATGTCTGGTGATTTTCCCAGTGCTATGGCTCGTTGGAACCTGGGCCCATAGACCCCAGCACCGGTGGCCTCATCTTCCATCTTTGAGCCGTCGGTGTACCAGATTTGTGATCCTGGTGGTATTACGAATTGGTTGGTTCTCCAGGTACTCCTGTCAGATATGACTATCTTAAATTTTCTGGAGAAGCGAAGCCGTTTAAGCATGGTGTCAGATACCTTGATCACAGGATCATCTTGAAGCATTTGTAGTACCCGAAGGTGTCCTGTGAGGTTTCCTGCTTTAAGATTTGATATATCGGGCAGCCTTAGGGCACTAAGACCTGCTTCCTTCTTTACAGAAATATGTAGAGGCAACAGGCTGAGCATTGCCCCTATGGCTGCAGTTGGACAAGTTTTCATTGCCCCCGTTATACCAACACATGCTAAGCGATATATTTTGTTTAGTTTTTGTTGGGCCGTTGTTTGTTCGGTTTTTGGCCACCATGATATCGCTGCATAGGTGATCATTGGTTTGATGATCGTGTTGTACGACCAATAGATAATTTTTGGTTTTAAGCCCCAGGTTTTGCCGTAAAGACGCTGGCACATATAAATTGCCTTTGTCGCCTTCTTTGTGACTTGATCAAGGTGTGAATTCCAGGTGAGGGTCTTGTCTAGGATTACTCCTAGATATTTTACCTCTCCTGATACGTCGATGATTGCGTTATTCAGCTTGATCGGCTTTAGTTCTAGTTTTCTCTTTCTTGAGAATGGTATCAGGACCGTTTTTGAGGGATTTATGGTCAATCCTTTGTTCTGACACCATCTGTAGGTTAAGTTTAGGGCCCTTTGCATGATTTCCGATATTGTGGAGTCATGCTTGCCCATAACAGTGATTACTACATCATCTGCATAACCTTGTATTGTATACCCCGATTGTGTGAGGTGATCTAGGAGTTCATCTATGACTAGTGTCCAGAGGAGAGGAGAAAGTACTCCTCCTTGAGGACAGCCTCTAGTGGCTTTGACAGCCTTTTGTGAGCCTCCATACGTCAGATTAATGATTCTGCTTTCTAGCATATTCAGAACCCATTTTATGATTAGTGGGGCAATGCCTTTCCTTATCATAGCTTTCTTTATGGCATCGAAGGAGGTATTGTCAAACGCTCCCTGGATGTCAATGAAGGTACAGAGAACCGTTTCCTTTACTGCGAGAGCCTTTTCAATCGTCGTTGTGAGGCTATGTATGGCAGTTTTGGTAGACTTGCCAGCTTGATATGCGAACTGGCTAGCATGAAGTGGGTTACCTTTAAGGAACTGATCCCTTATATATTGATCTAGGACTTTCTCCATGGTTGTTAGAAGGAAGGAGCTGAGGCTGATGGGGCGATATGATTTCGCTAGTTGTTCAGATTTCCCACCTGCCTTTACGTCCAGCTCATGAGAGCTTGACTTTGCCAGCATCGTTTGGCTTGACTGACCCAGATGGTTTGTCGAGAGCTGTTGATGACTTCGGGGATGCGAGTAGAGCAGCTTCCTCTTCCGCCGATATAACATCCATGGGAGTGGTGATGACCGAGTCCTCACCAATCGACATGGTGTCATAAGGTGCAGTTTCTGCAGCAGGACCAAGTGCCCTAGCTGTAGAGACTGGGAGGTCCAGGGTGACCTCTGGTTGCAGTTTTAAAGGTGTGCATTCCTTGTTGTTTTCTGAGTTATTGTTTTCTGTTTCCATATGTTTTAGAACTTTCGAGAAAGTGAGTCACCCGAGGCAGAGCTCCATACCTCGGGAGGGCTAATTTAAACCGGAGGTCGCCTGTTATCCGGAGTTCACCGTAGTAAGACATACTTACGTAGTGCCATTCATCCCATAGGCACGGTTGTTAGACACCCGGGATTACGGGTTTTTATCGAGTCTCCGCTCTAGATCCGTCATATTCAGTCGAAAGCAGTGGCACCTCTTGCAGGTTGTGGCTCTGCACCACGTATGACGATCTTGGGAACACTGTTCCCCCGGTATCCTTTTTGGTCAAAGCATGACTGGCTCAAGGTGAGAGGTTGTGGCCTCTCCCCCTCGGTTCAGACAGCTTTCCCATTATGAGACACCTCACCACCAATTTAACTTACTTTCATACCAATAATATTCATTTATAGTAGAAAGAAAATGTCGATAAACAAAATTTCGTTGTAGCTGTATTCCTAGATCCAAGAAGTGCTTTCGAGATAGTGAATCACGAAATACTAATAAATAAACAATCAAAGATGGGCATCCAAAACTGGCTCAGATCGTTTAGCACTGGGCGAACACAACGAACCAGTGTTAATCATATAACGCATCGTCACCGTTAGCAGTTAGCTTAGGTCTGCTGCAAGGAACAATTCTTGGTGTTATTCTTTTTCTGTTATATATGTGTGGGATTCTTTATTTGATGAAACAAAAAGTATTTATTGTACGCAAAAAAAAATTAATAATTAAAGGGCACGGCACTGGTCGGTGCACTTCCGTATCTTCTGAAGGATTTCTACCAACTAACTTGGGGACGATGGAATGGAAAGAAAAAGGTCTGTTCGTCGGTATGCGTGAGAGATGAAGAGTGACTGTATATAGTGCATTATGTATACGACGCGACCGTGTCGTCGGACCTGCATATCCCGCATATATGGTAAAAGTTGTGGTAAAGCTTCCATCCCGAACAATAACTCATACTCAGTTTTCAGTTAAAAAAATCGAATAAGGGTAGGTACCTATGTACTTTTAAAATAATGACATCCATATTTCGAAAATGGTCCATGCGATTGGAAGAAAAACTCATTCCTAAGTTAATGTAACTTAAAAGCGAACTCAGTTTTTTCCATATTATTTGCAATGGATTTTTTAAAAGTGGTATTTTTTAAAAATTGAATTTTCTTCAGTTTTCCCTATAACGAATTTGTGGTCCGACTCGATTATCTTTCGAAAACTATGTAAAATACTTAGGGCAAATTCGGTATTTTCAAAATTATTGAATCCTTAATTTTTAACTCGAATCACCCAAAACGCTATCTCGAATACACCATTTTCGATTTAGATAAAACGTTAATTTCATACTCAGTTTTCAGCTAAATAATAGTGTTTTTGAAACTAAACATTGCTATATTTTTTTCTGTTTGTCTGCAAAATTTTAACGAAACGATTTTGATCAAAATACATATTAAAAATTAAATGAGTTCTTTAGATAAGATTCCATACTTAGTTTTTCCGAAAAAAATCGAATAAACCAGTTTCTTAATTATTTCTCAAAATTTAATTTCATTTCATTTATTTATTGATGGCTTACACATTAAGATAACAATGATCTTATAAACTAGTGCAAGGCTGAAATATAGTTCATAAATAACAAGCTACACAGCATATTATTTTTACATGAATAATTAAGTTTTCAATACTGCTTCTAAGATAAGAATAATAATAATAATAACATAAACAGAAAAAAAAACATCTCTCTTTTCACAAGCAAAACTACAATCTTTGTACATAAGAATTAAGAACCATTGTATTATTTTGAAATTGTCTGGAAGTAAGACTGTAACCCATTCCGAAATCGCGAGACGGTACTTGACCTTCTCAAATGCAGTGGAAGTGAGTTCCAAAGACGTGTTACATTGACGAAGAACTGGCGCTCCGATGTTAGATAACGATACCGCCATTGAACAAGCTGTTGGGATCGGTTGGATAAACAAAAACGTAGTCTGTTAAATAAATAACTGGGTTGATGTGTATGAATTATATTGAATAACAACACAAGTGATCGAAAACATAATAGATGGTCGAAGGAGATATTATAGATCTGTCGGGAGAAATTGGAGATATGGTCGAACCGCCTCAAACCATAGATATAACGTGTGATGTTATTAAAGGCAACATTAAGCTTTCTTCTGCTGATTGCATAACATTTACAGAAAATTTCGCAGCCATATGTGAGTGTTAGAACAACGAGTGTCTTGGCAAGACGTAATCGTGTGCTCAGAGGCGTAAAGTGTTGTGAGGCCCTAACAATCGCAGTATGCCATAAACTTTGCCTGCTGCTGCATTAATATGCGTATCCCAAGATAGTGTGCTATTATATAGCATTCCAAGGTTTTTTGCCATTTCAACATATTCTACGGTCGAGCCATTTAGATGAATTTCAGGAAAATAAGAAAGATCGACGGGTATCCGACTAATCACTTAACATTTCGATTTTTTAGGATAAAGGAATAGTCCATTCCTCTCTGCCCATATTGAGATATTTTCTAAATCTATGTTAACTCTACTTGCGCAGTCTTCAATCAACCCGAGAGAGCAACTATTAAATAATTGGACATCATCAGCATACATATGTATGGAGGATGAACTGACTATGGATGGGAGCTCACTGACATATAATGAAAAAAACAGAGGTCCTAGAATGGAGCCCTGGGGAACCCCTCTGGTTGTAGGAAGAAACTCAGATAGCATATGGCCAATCGCAACAGCTTGTTCTCGGAACTAAAGATAGGAAGACACCAATCTATCCGATTGTAATCCAACATCTTTAAGACAGAGTTTTTTGTATTAGCTTTCCGATATTTAGAAAGCGATGTGAGAACAAAGTTCCTATCATACGGCGAACGGAATTTAATTATGATCGTGGAATTGCTATTCTTTGGCCGGGGCCGGAAAATGTCGATAACGATTGGTGGTTGTATGTTGATGGTGTGACAGAAGTGGTTGAAAAGTGATTTGAGATTATCATCGGGAGTGTGGGGGATACTAAAGAGAATTGCATCACGAGCGACACTTTTGTTTTCATAGTCCTCTTGAGCGCTTTTGATAACGTCGAGTTGTGTTTTTACATCTGACAATTCACTTGAGCAGCCATTTAATTTGATTTTCGTATCCGATAAATCACAATTTACATAAGACAATGAAGTGTTTAGCTGTGCGATTTCGGATTTGAGCATTTCAATGTTTTTACATGACGTTGTTTGAGTAGATTCCAGCTGCGTAACCCTAGTGTTGATATTAGAAATACTTTAACTGAGTTCGGCGAATTGGGTTTCCATTCTAAACGTAAGAGTTCCTTAATTTTAGATGAAAGCAGATCAATAATGAATACACTTTGTGTTTTAAGCTTCTCGTCCATTTTCTCCCACATCTTATCATCATTAACTGCCAGTTTAGTGTTAGTTGTTTGTTGCGGCGATCCCATTGAAGTTCGAGGTGAGTTACGACACAGTATTTCGAGCTTTTTGGTGCACCGTTTATTACCAGACATTTACATATGTGTACAAGTAGTTGTGAGTAGTTGTATTTGTGTTTGAATCCACAAAGTAATGAGGGGTTTGATACGGTTTGATAAGGTTCGACACTGTTTCAGGGGATTTGACACAAAATACAATGAAATAAAGAAATAAAATTAAAATTTTATGCTTTACTGTCACTAGCACGTAATGAATTCTGATTTAGCTGGAGAAACTTTATTATTTCACTACTTTAGCGAACATCCAGTACAGAAAAAACAATTCGGTTTGTAATAAATTGCAGAAAAATTACCAGCCACCAAAAAACACGTCTACTCGGTAGCTTGCTTCATCACAGGTCCCGATCTGTCTTCGTATATTTTTGTAAAAGTAATCACCGTAATGATAATAAAAATTCATTTACAACCTCTTTCTAGCAAATATTTTCCACTTCTTCTTTTTTTAAACCATATTGAATGTGCACCTAAAAATAATTCCAACCACTTGGAGTCTTACACAATGAGAAACTGCCACTCCATTTGCACCCCCACACACGTCCATTGGCATATTCTCAAAAACAAATCTCTAATTTTTTACATAATATTATATAACTATGTAAAGATGTCGGTGTAATACGAATCCGACTTCGAATCAAAGACAGCTTAAACCAGCGTTACTAATGTAGTGCAGTCAAAAATAATAATATACCAACAGATCAAAATACAGGAGCTCCTTCTACGCTTGTCCTCGTGTACTCAAAAATCTTGTAAAGTGTAAGAAAATATAAAATAGTACAGTAGGAGTAGACACTTATGCAACTCTCTAACCAGGGGTGGAATCGGCTAAGGTGATAGCCGATTTTTGATTATCGACTATGTAACAAAAGATGGTCCCACCTTATGGATTTGCGATGTTCTACAATTCCCACTTCTTTAAAGAAATAAAGGAACTCGCTTTGAAGTAAGCGGGGCATAAGGTGGGTTATCCTGGCAGTGTAGTGAGAGTAGGCATGCTTGCTTACGAGCAGCTGAAGCTCGACGGAGGCGTGGGATCTTTTCACTAACTACCGGATTATCGTTACTTTTTCTTCATGCCATTAGTTATTTTTGAATTTGAAATATAGGAGCACACGAGCGATATAAACTAAAAGTTAGGAAACAAAAAAAAAATCACCGAATCTATCCGTATCTTATGAATACGTATAATGAAATGAGTTCAGGTAAAACTCCGCTTTGGTACAGAACTTGAAAAAAAAAAAACTAATTATTTCTGGGAAACCTAAGGAGTAGTTGGTTTCCATTGCGTAACCCTCCCACGATCTACCATAATGATAAAAGTAGATTCTACCTTGGCTATAGCATCGCTAAATCTGGCCATAGCCCCTATCAGGAACTTAAGAAATCCATTAAGATTCCCTTAAGTAATTGCCGATGTGTTCATCCTTACCCTTTTCACTCCCCAATAGCACAAACGAGGATATTCACACAAAAAGCATCATGCTTAGATCACCAACCGTTTAAAAAAAAAGTATCGAAAAATGTTCATTGCGTATAAAATAATATAATTTATTTCATCGAGGTATAATCAGTAAATAAAAAAAATTGTTTGAAATCTTGTGGCACAGACTGTAAATGTTAAATTCATTAAATGGATTCGATCGATTCAAAACAACTATTTTGTTTAATTTTATTCAAAATGGCTCTCAAATGTAGGGTAATTGTGCTTTTAATATACTGCAGGGGATATCATATCAAGACTTCATTCACTTATGTACCTACTTGTAATAAAAAAATTCAAATTTTTTGTCTTTAGGTTGTGACTAAGGTGTCAACAAATAAAAAGTAATTCCCCACGAAACTAGATTTTAAATTGTATACTTTTAGGTGCACTGAATTTACGATAAAATTTGAATTCGCATTTAAAGACATCAGCTAATGTCAGAACCCTTAAAATATACACTTACGCAATTAAATACATGCGTATATAATATACTAGCCCTACAATAGATCGTTCAATAGAAAAGAAAAATACTTGGACTCACCGATACTCATGTATGTACTTTCTTTGCGTACATTTATATACGATTCGTATTGACTGGTGTTTACTGGATATCTCTCCGATGGATGGTGTGCACAGCATTCATAGAAGGGGTTGAAGATTATCTAAAGGGATATTTATATAAAAAAATTGTTATCCTTTTCCCATCGAACGAACTTTACAAAAATATATTTTTGATACTTAGCTAAATCTCCTTTTCTCTTACCCATTTCTTTTTTTTTTTTTCCTTCAAGCGCACATTTAATTTATAGCCTTTGATATCATATATATGACGTGAGAGCCAACACAAAACAAAAACAAGAGATAGTGACGAAGCTAGTTGATGGGGTCTCGATCAATTTAGCTGCTACAGCTACCTGCTACCTCAGCGTCTCGTGTATGGCACCCGAGGGGGTGGTGGGGCAGCCTGTGCTTGCTGCTGCTGATCTTCACTAGTTTATGTGTTTTTTTTCTGTACTGCAGGTATTTCGATTAGCGGGCAGTGGGTTGCAGAGTTGATAGTTCAGCTCAGCGCTAACGCTCATGGACTTTGCGGCTACACTGGCTAATTGATTACGTGAGCGGAGTCTCAGCTAGAAGTTGATGGACTCAGTAGACGAGAAAAGCACTGAAGAGCGGGAGCGTGGATGACTCTAATCACGCTGGTGCCTGGATGAGTGGTTCGGTCTTGCCTTCAGCCGTGCTCGTACAATGAAATGTACTCGAATATTTACTAGCCTTGACTTCACGCGCTCAAATTGGCTGTTGTTGGTGGCTTGTATGATCGAAGTTTGCGTTCTGCTGAAACGCTCGAAGAGCGAAGATGATGCACCGGGCGGAGGTGGCGGTGGAGGACAGATGATTCGCAGGCCTTTTTTTGCTTTGTTTTTTGTTTTATCTGTTTCGGAGGAGACACTGTTGCTCTGGTATTTTTCGATTTTTTTTCGTATTAGATATATATACATACCTACGTATAATTGTGCTGGTGAAATAAAAATCGCTGGGACAGTGCCGGCTGATGAAAGATTTAGTGGTATTTTTGGGGATAAACCGTCATCAAAATTTGGGCAACCTGCCGGTCCAACGTGTTTATCAAAAAAAAAAAAATTTTTTTTTGGTTTGTAACTTGGCGCGAGCGAACGACTGTCCTCGGTGCTTCAAAAAGAAAAGAAAGAAGACAGGAAGTTTTTCTTCCAAAATGGTAGGTAACTTATTATTGAAAATAGGCCAGCAAAAGGGTGTCGCTTCCGTTCATGTATAGTTGACGAAAGGACACAGCTGATTGCAGTTGGAATTCAGTGTGGTTTTGACTTTAGCTATTTACTTTTAGCTTTTTACTATTTACATTGGACTCAGCTGTCGTGATGTTTCTTTTAATTAATTTTTTTTTTTGCTTCGAGTAAGTCGTCCCCCACAACTATTCTTTGCTCTGTGTAAAGCGATCACTAAAAGTGTTTGAGTCTTGGCAGCACTTACAATTCTAAAATATAGAAACGTCATTTTGGTCAGCTGGCATAATCACATTCAGGAAAATTTACAAAAAGTCGAAAAAGTGACAAAATAATTCTTTGTCTCCCTTTATCACATCAACTACTTTCTATCATTCTGTTCCATTTTTGTTAAAAAAAAAAACTATTTTAAAGCTCAAGATACTCTGAGCTTTCGCATTTTGCAAGTTCCAAAAACCAACACACACTAAAAATAGTTTATACAATCTCCTCACCAGGCTCTGAAAGTCAACGATTTTGAGGAAACATACCTTTTTCTAACATTTGACGTCTTGTCAGCAGCTCAACATTAAAAACTAAATAAGAAAAAGTGGAATCCGAGTTGGAAGACGATAGCGACTTAATTTTTACTCCAAAAAACAAAATATTTGGAAAGGTTTATATATTTATTAATTTATTAGAGACGAGAATATTCTTTAACCCAAATTATTTTCCGCGCATAGATATGTAGGTAATGCCGAATGCACAATGTCGCGTTGACGCGCGCGTGCGTTGACAGATTATGTAGAAACAAAGCGTTCATATGCTGCCACACAAAATACAGCTTCAGGCGTTGAGTCGACTTTAGATCGCAAATATCGTAAAGTTCAACGCGACGCTTGAGTAGAGCTACTTTCTACTATCACTCGCGCTTGACAGTTTTAAAATTAAATAGTGCAAATGGAGGATTTTGAAGAAAATTTGATCGCCTGCGTAAAACAACACGATTTCTTGTATAACACGAAATCAAAAAATACAAGAATGTTGTAGGTAAACCGCGATTCAGCTTGGGCGAAAATTGGCAGACAACTTAACAGGCCGGGTAAATTGTTTTGCTTTAAAATAATTTTACATTTTTTAATATCCATCTATTTTTTTTAGCTAAAGAATGCAAACAAAGGTGGAAAAGTCTACGCGATCGGGTTGTGCGGGAAAAGAAAAAGCTAGAGCAACCTTCTGGTAGCGCTGCCAGAAACTCGGCACCTTGGGTGCTTTACCCACTGATGGAGTTTCTAAACGAATCTTTGAAAACAAGAGAGTAGGTAATCAATCAGAATACACACATTATGAACAGTTATACAAAGTTTCACAACTGAAACCATCCATTTAGTTTATATTAAAATAGTTGACAATACAATAGTTCGTTATTTTAATTGGTTTAAATCTGAAACTCATAACTAAGATCATTTTGATGTGTTAAAGTTGTTGTCCCTCCAAAAAAAAAAAAATTATAAAATTGTTGTAAACCGAACCCATTCCATATTCCATCATGTTTATTTATTGGCACAATGAATAAATAACCGTCCTCACAAAAATAGCATCCGTACCCATATTTTCAGTCGAGTTGGAAACTATGAAATCATTTTTGATGAGAGTAGGGGACAAGACGTTTTCTGCCCAACTCAAGAAGATCCCGATGATCCCGTTACGCCAACTTTTTCAAATAGGCCAAACAAAAGACCCCGATCAGCTGACTTTCCAATAAAGGAGTTCTTTAGGAACTTGTCGGATGCGCTCTCAAAGCGATTTAACGCTCCTACTACGGAACTCGATGAAAACGACATGTTCATGAACAAGAACATGCTCTCTTAGAAGATGAAGGTACACTTAGAATCCATTTGTAAATCTATATACCTGAAAAATAATTAATTACTACAGATATTGCCAGAGGAGAGCAAAATTCGTCTTCAGTCAAAAATGCTGAAAGACGTGAACGATGATGTTTTACATTTTATTCAAAATAAATAAAAAAAAGAATCTAATTAAAGTTATATGTATTATTAGTAAATAAATAGTCTTTTAATTGATCCCTCATTTGGAACGCTACCCTCGAAGGAAAGTTCGAACCGATTGATCTAGCTCGTGGATGAGGTTGAACTTCGTTTCTCCACAAGCCTCGATGAACTATTTCGTCGTCCTCATCGTAAGTAACGACATAATCTTCGGAGCAATAAGCTGCGTCGTTTATAGCTTCATGAAATTATGCAAAACAACAGAAGCCTTTACTGTACGGTCAGCATTTTCAGGCAACATTTTTAGAGTGGTTTGCAAAATCCGCCATCTAGCAATTAAAATGCCGAAAGCATTTGCTATAACTCGACGAGCACCCGATAAGCGCTTGTTGAAATTAAACTTGTCGGGAGATAAATGTCTTCCTGGGTAAGGTCACATCAAATATGTTTTTAGCGGAAATGCTGAATCACCAACTAAGAAGTGATTGAAAACAATATTTGAGTTCGGAAGTTGCTTAGATGGTGGTAAATTTAGCTGGCCACTCAAAATTTTGTTTCCAAATGATGATTCAGCAAACACTCCACCATCGATTTGACTGCCGTATGCACCGATGTCAACTGCAGTGAAAATATTATTCGCGTCACATGTGAAGAACAATAATTGAGTGATGGCCTTTATAGTTGTAGAACTCTGAGCCAGCTCTTGGTGGACGACGTATATTTATGTGCTTTCCATCTATTGCAGAAATACAGTTGGGTAAATTCCACAAATCCTCAAAATCCTTGGCGATGTTTTTCCAATTTTCCTCTGAAGGTGGAGATAAATAAAGCGGCATTAAAATGTTCCACAAGACGTCACATGTTTCGTAAATAATAGAGGATACCGTCGACAGACCCATACGAAACATCCAAGCTAGAACTTGCTTCGGAACACCTTGCGATAAGTACCTAAAAAAAATCGAAAGAACATATAACTCTTCTTAAAAAATACAAAAACAAAAAATACATTAGAACTAGGAATAGCCGACAACTTGGTGTAATGGGCATTCGCCAAGATGTTTTTTCCAGCGATGGTTCGATGAGTGTGCGCAAAAGTTGAAATGTTTCTGGCTTCATGCGGATGATTTTGAAGAATTGTTCCGGGTCCTTTAATTGCATAGACTCATAGTTAAGTGCAAAGAAGCCATCGACATCCAGAGTTAAATTGAGCTCTCGCACCCATTGCTGGTTTTCCTCCCTTCTCGTACTAGATTTACATGCTTCGTACCCAAGATATCCTAGTAGTGCGAGTATTGACAAATCGAGAATATCGTCGTTATCCATATCTGCAGATTATATTCCAATATATGTTCTTAGTTATATACGGTTTTTTACACCTAAATAGCAAATTTTTAAATATATTACAAACCCACAACTATTCTTGACTCACGTTTGCTTGACAGTTTCGGATGTGTTCGCCCTTCATTCTAGGTTTCGCTTGCACTTGTTCGATTTGAGGTCAAGGGCGTGCCGTTCGTAGATGGAGTGGCACAATTCCAAAAATGTTTATGTTTTATGTTTTTCAATGCCGATTAATAAATTTTGTGTGTGTAAATGACGTATTATATTTTTTTTTTTGGATTTTTTATGTTATTCTTTGATAAAAAAATATTAATCATTGGTAGTGTATCCATATTAAGGCTGTTCTTGGCTTTGATATGATGTTATATATGATTTTTTTTATCTATTTCGGCGAACAGTTTTTCGATTCCTGTACAAAAATTACGGTTATTAGATAAAAGGAAGTACACTTGAAATTTGGCTTCTGCTCTAAATTTGTCTATCATACTCTACTCTCTCAACGCGCATTCGCTTCAAAGCAGCATTTCGTTTTACAAAATTGTTGCTCGCGCGCTTTGGCACTTAAAATCGTAAAATTTCGATAAAGCGTGTCAAAGCGCACCGACGCACGCACGTGTTCAACGCGACGTTGTGAATTCGACATAATGATGACGAAAATTTGGCGGCAATCCATTAGAAATCGAAAAACGTCTTAGCTTTTTTAAAAGAAAAATATCGAAGGGAGAAGAAGAAGAAGACTGCGCCCGCAAGATCAGGATCTGGGTCTCATAACAACAAGCCATGTCATTTAATGCAACAAATGGAATTTCTAGGACGGACATTGAAACCAAGAAAAACCCTGAGCTTTGACTCCCGCTTTAACAACGTTACAGCATATGAATCCAATGTCTTGTATTCCTCTCATGACGTACAATCACCGTAGCCGATTCAAGAAACTTTACACGGACACTGTACCAATTTCTGTTTCTGCAGCATCAAAATGTCCCTTTAGTTCGTCAAAGCCATCGAACCGTATGCGTGAAGAGTTTTTTTTTAAAAGAAAGCACAAGTGCAATAAAAAGAAGTCACTTCAAAGTCTTCGAATACATTGCAGAAGAGTTCGTTTCCATGGAACGGGATATGAGAAATAGATTCGTTCGTGACATCTTAAATGTTTTTTGGAATTACACGATTAATTAGCAGTTGTTTGACGAAGAATTTAACTACATATTCCCTATTCAAAAAGCGCTCCCAATAATTACCTATTAGTAAATAATAAAAATATGTTAAATATGTACAAAGAAAGTTGTAGTTACGTATTGTTTTATTAGTCTTTTAAAATTATGTGGTTCTTATGTGGAACTTATCTTCATCGTACTGCCTTATTTCTGGGACCAAATTATCGTAGTCTCCTTGACCTATTCGGTTTCCATTCAAAGGGTGAACCCACCATCGCGCCTTCGACTACATCAACTATTTTGGCTATAGCTAAAAAGTTTTCCGCTATTCTTTCCAATTATTTTAATCCAGTCACCTACATTGTACAAAGTTAATTTTCTGGTTGAATATTTAGGTACGTAATAACAAAACTAATGACAGTTTCAGAGTTGCGATAGGAAAACATTTTTTTCAACAAGTCCAAGTATTTTCAGCACAATAATTTAAATCTTTAACAAAGAAAAAACCCATGTTTTTGTTGACATCTTCAAAGTGTCTAAAGAAAGCTTTAGGGGAAAATTAAAAATCTTTGAAGTGTCCAAATAAAGCTTTTAGAGATAATTCTTCGGGATAGATGGCGCTTGCATATGCGTGATTTTTTTTTATTTTGTCTACTTTTCTAACTTTTTTAACATGTTCTTGAATGAGATTATGCCTTAAGAAGTCAATCAAGCAAACGGGTGGTGTTGCATTTGATTTAAAATCATTAGACGAGACGGATGAAGCCATTGTTTGCTGCGTGCGGGATGGAAGCAGCTGTTTAGGGCATTGCGGGAGGTTTTTCTTTTGGCAGCAGTGCAAAAGGTATACTTATGTATAAAAGTACCTACATACTTCTAATTTCATTATCTTTGATATTTTTTGTTTAACAGAAAACATTGAAGAAGAAGAAGCGGCTGATGTCATTAGCCAGCTTATGGACGATTTGACAAATTTACCGGATCAGGACAGACAAGATGTTTTGCGGGACACATCAAATATAACTGCTTCCACCCCAAGAAGGCCACATCCACAAAATAAAATGGATGATGTTATAAAAATGCAGTTGGAACTGCAAGAGAATTTCTTCAATGAACATTTGGTAGCTCAAGATAAAATGAACAAAACGCTTGTTAAAATTCGGGAGGGAATACGGCATCTTGGCGAGCTCGAAAACAAAAAGATTCAAATGAAAACTGCCTTAAAGAAAGAAGAGTTAGAACTTCGAAAACTGGAACTCGAAATCGCAAAAATGGCAAACGAGTTAAAAAGAACTGACAACGGAAAAGCAGGTAACTGCAAGACTGTTTTTTTTTTTTATAATTTGGTTTAAGTGTACACTTGTAAGGTATTTTAATAATCCGATCCAATAAGCTTTAGAAAAGCATTTTATTTTGTTCTGTGTTAATATTTTTTTTTATTATTTTATTTAGTTTTGTATGAACACATGGTTTGTTTGTTTTGTTAATAAATAAAAAGCCTTAGAAAAGCTAAATTTTACCATAATATATTATGTGTAATAATTGTTTGCAAATAATAATTCATCACTTAAACTGTCACGACTTCTTTTAGCCTCTCTGCTCGGAAAGTGATCACCAGTCGGAAGTCCTTGGAGTCTGTGGTTTTGGGAAACATTTATTTCTTGTTCAGGATAGCACATTATATATGTAGAGCATAATATGTGCAGCTCAGACAGTTATTATTTCGCTAACTCTTATCGGCTTGTATCTGCACTTCATTTCCTCTAGAATTATACGTCATCGACCTAGACCTAGACCTAGACAAAATAAATTGTGAAGATTAAGACACTTATTGAAATCAAAATTGAACATAACTTTTGAAACGACCGATGCTTCTGGCCTGTGAGTGAATAAAGTTGAATTTCAGTTCGGGAGAGTTCTCACTTGCGTTTCTATAAGGTTCCAAGGGGTAGCCACTGTCACCTTTCACCATACCTCGAATTTATAGCAATGATTCTTGTTTTTTCGTCGCAAATCTAAGTAGTTTCTCAGTCGTCGATACTTTTTGTTTTAATAAACTCACAATCATTGCATTTATACTGTGTCCTTTTCGGTTAAAAAAACATGTTTTTATTTTCTGTTGGCCTATGATTCATAACGTGACTGCATCAATGCATCCGATAACTGCAAAATTAAAAAAATAAGTAATAAGTTATAAAAATTATGTTTGAAGTAAATGTACCTCCAAGAATTTTATACTTGTCAAAAAAAATATTCTTTTGTTGAATCCTCAGGCGCAAACTTAATCATAAGTGGATAGAACACTGACTGCATTCTTTTAATGACTAGCACTTATTTCAGTCACAGTACTTTGACCCATCGGAGCAGCCCAGTCAGCCCCGACTTGTCTTTGGTAGCCACCACCACCAAGAAGATTTAAAGTTGCAGCCAGTTGAAGAAAAGGTGGAATATGTGTTGACCTTGTTCCTGATGGTAAATCCAGCAGCCTCAAAACAAACATGAACGTTTCTTTGTAAAGTCGAAAATTTGTCAGGAATCTAAAAGAAATAATTTATGTTGGTAATAGTAACTATTATCTATACAAAAATCTCATACATCGAGTTAGGAAGTTCCAGATTATATGCCTTCTTTTTTAAGTGTATTCTGAGCAATCGGACTTCTTTGTAATTACTTTCTTCATTTCTCGCCGCGGAATAGAATAATTACATTGAAGTAAACATTTCGCCACAATTCTTATTTTTATATCTTTGAAACACTTTTTTCCCAAAACTTAAATTTTTTGGTGGAGTTGAAGCCGAGCCAACCTACATTGCTCACGAAAACGACACAAAATGTATGAAAACGACACCTAAATAGATGTCACAAGCAAACGGTTGCAAAAATGCGATAGTCAATTTGATAATCACCTTACGTAGAGCCAAAACATGCATTTTGATTATCAACTATCAACTATCACCTTAGCCGATTCCACCCGAGAATTTGCGACAATTGGCTGTTATTTGATGTACACTGCCATATCAGATGAATAGGTAACGCAAAAGTGGATTCTATTAACACTATACGTATATTTCATTAACCGTTTGATTTATATAGCATCAGTTCTCAGATTTTGATCTACCTACGTAATGAAATAAGAAAACATTCAACCGAACTTTTGAGGAACGAAAATGTTTCGCTCGACCAAGTCGTGCACTTTATTTTGTTACGATTTCGAAAAAAGTAAACAGTTAGAGTTAGTAAAGATCTAATACCTACTAGCCCTACTCCCAATCACAGACAACGCATTTAATCAGCGTTACTAATAACGGGTCTTTCATTAGCGACCTGACAACTTCGAACTTTCAGCGTGAACGCACTTTTTTTTGTATGGGGCTACATTAAATCATTAGTCTATGCCAAAAAGCCGGCGACGTTTTTTGTTAGATATCTCAAGCAGAGACAATACTGAAACCACCAACTTCGGATGATTTCCCATTGTTTTGCCTACAAGCTATATTTCTACGGAACTGAATTGATTTGGTGCGGTAGTATTGATACATAGGAATTTGTATTGGCAAATGTCACGAAACTTAAAAAATTCCGGTTCACCAACTTAGTCTCAAAAAAAAAATGAACCACTTCCGTCCGCTGGGGGAAAAGTTACTGGCAGCGTTCATAGAATTTTATCCGTTAAATTTGAAATTATTCGTTACGCATGGATAGGAATTAAGTGTACCTACTTTTACTTACAATATTTATGAAATATCAACAATGTAGATTGTGTGAGGGAAAATAAAAAAAGTTAATAATATTCAAAAGCGGAAAAAACACAACCATGTTTTTCCTAATAATATGTTTCTAGTATATATACAAATAATGTTAAAATGTGGTATTCCCGAACTCAATCACATTCCCCGACCGTTGAGATAGATGCATTTAGCATTTACTTTTATTAAACTTTCTTTATAATACAATTTGACTTAATTCTAGATAACAAAATATGGTGGTGAATATTAAATATTTAAATGCGTTGGCTCAACAACAGGGGCCCAACGGTATACAATGTTTGTTTTCTTATATCTATTTTACATAAATTGTACCTGTCTTCTCTGATTCATACTCGTAGTATGCATCGTTGTCTGGGTTGACCTCAGGGGGTTCAAGTCCGAAGTGTTACTGTCCTTTGTGATTTGGGGTGGTTCGTCATCTTGGTATTATCCTCGATGGTGGGTTGTCTCGGGCAATTCGTAGAAGGGCAGATCTGTCCTGTCAGTGTCGCTTGGGAATATCTCCTCGTTAAGCAGAGCCAGCACATGAAGATACCGGTGCTCTGGGATGTGTGGCAGGTCCGCGATCCTTCTGACTAGTGGGTTTGGATGACTGGAGGTATTCCTGAGAATTTTCCGGAAAAGTGTGACCATATACTTTTCCAGTGGTAGAATTTTGGCTTCTTCGTAGAGTCTTGAGCTTCTGACGTCTTTCTTGCGGGTTGGATTGTAGTGCAGTCCTATGCATATCCGCAAGAGTTTTCTTTCGAACACGCCCAGCTTCCTCATGTATGTCTTGGAGACGGTATACCAAATGGGGAATCCGTAGGTTATTACTGGTCTTATGAGGTGTTTGTATAGCAGCAGTTTTGTTCTTCTGCTTAGTCCATTTTGCTTCTTCATCAGAGGGTAGACTCGGTGTTATGCTAGTGATGCCTTCTTGAGAACAGCGTTCAGGTGTGGGTTGAATCTAAATCTCTCGTTGAAGTTGACTCCCAGATACTTTATGTTGTTTGTGGTTGAGAGTGATGATCCGTTTCCGGCAGGTTTATTTGTATGCTGCGGCAGTTGGTGGCCGACCTTACTCTGGTTCCTCTGATTAGTCTTCTTATACAGATCGGTTCAGATTTGCCCGTGTTGATCCGTATGCCCCATCGTAAGTAGTATGTGCCGGAGTCATCGGCGAATAGGCAGGTGTTAGATGCGTTCTCGAGTTGGGGTTGGTCGGACGTGAAAATGTTGAAGAGCAATGGTCTAAGCTTCGATCCTTGGGCGACACCAGCTCTGATGCTGTTGACTTGCGATTGACGGTCTTCTATCTACACAAAAAATGACCTAGAGTGAAGAAAACTAAAAATTATATTAATGAGGGCATTAGGAAAACTTAGCTGTTTTAAGTCCTTGAATCCATACTGAGTCAAATGCTTTCTCCACGTCTAGGAAGCATGCGACCGTAACCTAATGGTTGTTCAGAGCCATTGTGACATCATGATGAAACTTCATTAGCGGGTATTATGCTGAGTTGGCTGCATACATCTTTTATTCGCCGCAGAATCAGTTCTTCAATTTTTTTGCTCACACTGCATAGGAGCGATATTGGCCTGTATCCAGTTACGTTGCTACGGTCGCCTTTCTTTGGTATGGCTATTATCTTAGCGGGCTTCCATTTTGCTGGAAAGTAAAAGTTATTTATACAGTTATTCATAGCTATAGCTAGTAGGATCATCATGGTCTGTGGTAACTTCTTTAGGACGAAATTCGAAATGTTGTCCGGTCCAGTTGACTTCTTGGAGTGAATGCCATTAATTATTTCAGCGATTTCTTCAGGCGATTTGAAAAGCTGTTTTCCGTTGGTCGCGGTTGGCAGCATTTATTTCTTGTTTTTTTGTATGTTTTTGCATGTCACACGGATTCTAAATAGACATAACATCGATAGCAAAACTAAATAACGAATTTAAAAAAAAATGAGGGGGCAAACGGCAAGAGGATTGCGAGTTGGGGGTCTCAGTATCGTTTGTCTCTGATATCAAGTAGCTTGGATTTTATTTAAAAAATAAAATGTCCTTAATGAAAGACCCTTTATATTCCAGTTAAAAATAAAAACATGTCCTAATAGATAAGAAAAAAGAAACTCCTGCTACACTTGGATTTGTTTTAAAATAGGACAACAGGCCTACAACTCTCTAACCAGAACTTGCAACAACTGCATACATACGTATCACGTAATAAACTAAGAAAACAACCAAATGTCTGTTGCCATACACTTTTAAGCAGCTTACATGACTCCTCCTCCTTTACTTATCTATGCAATGAAGTTAATCACTTGCAATTAGACATTTCAACTGTTCTTCCACAGTACATACCAATACCAACCATCCGATGTGGAAACGACTCTTTAATTATGTTTTGCTATATCCATTTAATTGACGATGTAAGAATATATTCGTAATACTCTCGCTCCCTCTGACTTGCTTTCAAAGTAGCAGCGCACAAAATTTAGCAGATAAAATCCAGCGGAAGTCATGATTACTCTGGAAGGAAATAAGGAAGCAAGGCTCACACTATTAACAATCTCTAAATGAATTACACCCTCGCCTCGTGGAGTGCAAAGTGTAACCATTTGAAGAACATGGAACCAACAGTAACTGTATATAACTTACTCCATTTGCAAAAAGCTAACCTAACAAAAAAAAAAAAGAACAAAAAACATTCCCTACCTCTCCGTACAAAAAATTACAGCCAGTTTTCACCCCCTTTGGTTAAATATTTGCCCACCAACTGCCATGTAATTATTTTTCCATTATCCTTGAGGGAAATACCTATATTTGTAATATTACAACAACGAAAAGAACACATAACACACAAAAAAAAAGAGGGAAAACCAAAACATTGTCGACTCTCATGATTGTTACTGTTGTGTACTTCCTTTGCACAATTTTTGTCCTATTTCCTGTTGTTTGCCGTTAAAGCTCCTTAATTATTGTGAGAATTTGAATTTTCCAAATTGCAAGGACATTCTATCATACAATGGGAGAAAAATGTTCTTATTGGTGTATGTTTTTTTTTTTTTTATAAATGCATGGAAGGATTTTCTCTACGATTCTTGGGTGCATTTGAAAGCAATTTTAATTGGAATAATTTCACGAAGGAGGTACCGTTACAAGACTGCATCAATTCGACACATCTAAATAGGTAATTAAAAGAAGTGTATGTGTATGGAAGGGGTGTACACAAACTGGGTTAGCGGTGCACAATAGTTTTGAGTGCATGCGTTGCAATTTTGTGTTACTCCGGAAACTGTAATAAACATGCACGTTGGTTCTGCTTTATTGTGACATGAACGATGGTACGATAAGCAGTACCTACTCCTTATGCATTGCTAAAGCCCCGCAGGCAGTTCAAGCTTTATTTAAATAAGGCATACCCCAGACGACTGTAGACCTACGACAGCACGAAGGACAAAGAAAGTCGAGAAAGTATTTCTCAGAACGAGAATCTACAGTAACAGCAGCAGCAGCACCCATTTAGCAGCATCAAAAATCTGCTATCTGCCGACTGGCACCAGTTTCTACCAAAGGAGGGACAGTTGTGAAGGGAGTGATCGGAAGTATTGTCGTGATGTTAGTTAAGATGTAAGTAAGATGCTTGGTAAAGTGTCCGTAAAAACAGCAAAAAGTTGTCGCCAGCCTTTTGTGCTGAGAGGCAGCAAGAATGCCGCTGATTTCTTGTAGACGTTCGGGAGCACACGTTTATTCTGTCCGCATTTCAGACGATCGTACCACATACAATTCAATTCAGTTAAGCCCTGACCGAGGGGAAGACCGAACGCAGGTTCAGGTCCCGAGAAAGTATCGTCTGAGTCTTGCTTAGCAATCTTATCAGAGCGCTGATTTCCCTTAATCTGCGACTCAGACGAGAGTCAAATGGTTCAATTTCAGGAATTCAAAAATCTTCCACCTGCGAGCTATTCTAAATTGAGTTGTCCCCCAAGGCTAAGCGAAGCGATTTAGGAAGCGGAGTCTGCCTCTATAGGGACAAATTAGAGAAGCTCCACATTACAGACGGTTTCGTTGTAAGACAAGAGACGCACGAGGTCTAGGAGACTCCAGCGTGGACAATGCCAAGAACCAGCCCGAATTAGACAGTAGACTGTTAAGATAATAGAGCTCATGAAAAAAGCATCAAAATGGGTAAGCCTTTTCACACCAAACCGAAAACCGTATTTTCGTCGAAAGCTCGTCGATGCATTCACACCGAACACCAACTAATTTTCGTTTGACGTTTCTAACAGCAATGAGATACAAGTCTTAAAACTTCGGTGCAAACTATTTTTGTTACAAATTTCTATCGCATTAATTAACAAATGAAATGAATTCTTCTATCAGCTATTCTGCTGAATTTGCTGAATATTGCAAAAGGTGTCTCTGTTTCAACAACCCAACGATTGGAGGTCGTCTTCGTGGTGTTTTTGTGGAAAGCGACTCGTTTTGAAAACAGAGATACGTTTGGGAATCAAATATAGTTGCCAGAATATCGCTAACTCTAGGGTTAAATGTTAATGTTGAGAAAGCCATGTTTATCTCGGGCATTAGCTAAATAAATCCTCCTATAATATCATTTTTGAAGAGAAGTGTTGCCACCCGTTCAAAATCACGTTGTTAAATTTCGCAATAGGAGAGAATTTAATACGCTGTAGTTCAGCCTGAGCGCTTACAATTATTAATTAGTTTTAGTAAATTGTGAATGTTTTCTAATTTAATTCGTTGCAATACAACAATGCAAACGGGTTTTAAGTCTAACAAACACAAATTTGTACAAATGTATGCAAAATATTGAAAAGTATTTAATTTTTGTTTTATTTCTAAACAGGTGAAGCGTTTATTTGTGTGTTTTTCTCTGTTTTATCTTGTTTAACCGATAGTTTTTGCTTTTTGATTGGCTTGCGTGCAACGAAATTAATTTAAAATAAGTTTCTGATCTTTCCAAGACTTTCTTGACAGTCGTCGCAAACAGAATAAAATATCTTCTTACGCAAGTTTGGACGGCTCATAACTTTTTACAATAATTCCCAGTACCTACCTTAGGCGACTCAGGTATTTATTTTGTTGCAATCAAGCCCTTTTCAAACTTTTTGCTAAAGGAGTTTGTTTACCGAAAATGAGGATCTCTATAATGAAACAATGGTTGGTGTGAAAAGTTTCACTTCGCGGAAAATATAGTTATAAAAATAGAACTGCAAAATACACGCAAAATAACAAGTTTAAACTTCTGGAGGAGTAACATAGGTTTATGTGTGCATAAAAATGTGTTATGAAATGAATTTACACTTTTGTCGGGAGGTAGGTAAGTCATGATTCCAGCTACTGACTAGACGTGTTTTCTTCTGGCTGGCAAATTCATATTTTTCATTACAAATTTCCTCAACTTGATACATTTTTTTTTGTTGTTGTGCAAAGTCGTCAACTAATCAAATATCTAATTGAAGTGAAAGTGACATTAATAAGACATTGTTTTTGTTTTTAATCCATATAGTGGTGCGCTATTTTTCTTAATAACTCGAACCTCGACCTCCAACTTAATTCTTATACTTTGTCTAACACTAAATGGGGTAGGTCAAACTCCAAACTTGTCATGCAAAACATAAACTCACCTCGTCCCTCTCTCGACTCAACGCAACTAATACCAAAAAAAAATTGCAGTGGACGACAACAAAATGTTGGAAAAAATGGATGATTATATTATTTCTCTCATTTCATCTAAAATGGAACAAAATAATAATACCCGTCAAATAATACCCTAACATTGACCGCGTCCTTGACATTGACCGAAATCTGGAAAGTTTTTAAATCCGCTCCAGTCCCTACATGAAGCGAACAAATGCACTGTTCTCTCCGGAAAACGGTTGCCCTATTATTCTCCAGATGGCATTTTCACCAGTAAGGAGATTTACAAGCACAGATGTCACTTCAGTCGATAAAAAGTAAGTGCTCTTCAAAAGGCGAAATTTCGAGTGCGGGAAACTTTTATTTGTAAAATATAGTTCAGATAATCTGTGCAATAAAAAAAGGTATCAGGTATGTTAATTGAATTATTTTCTTTTGGAAAAATATGAATTCTGTTGAAAAAAGTTGTTAATTTGTTTCAAAAATGAAAATTAAGAATGACACCGAAATTTTTATTGGAAATTCCTAACATTGACCGAGTGGTGCTTATTTTAGGGGGTTCAAAACATTGACCGATTTTTTTTTTCAAATATTTTTTATGCAGGATGCCAAAAGTAAACAAAAAGCGACGTTACAATATCACTTCAGCTAAGGATATGGAACTAGCTTTGCGATTAATAAAGGATGGCACAATAAGCATCAACGCGTGTGCTAAAAAGTACCAAATACCAAAGGGAACCCTTATGAACCGAATTAAGGGATCAAGAGGAAATAAAATCGGGTCTCCAACGGTACTTTCAGATGTTGAAGAAATGGAGATAGTCAATTCTTTAATAACAGTAAGTGAGTGGGGCTTTCCTTTTACTGGGGCTAGTTTGAGATGCCTCACAAAAAACTATCTCGATTCCTGCAATCGTGAGATTCCTTCATTTAAAAAGAGTAACATGCCGGTCAGAAAATGGTTAAGAGGATTCCTTTCAAGGCACAAAGATGCACTTTGTGTTCGAGCATCACAAAATTTAAAGCCAGCCAAAGCAAAGGTCAGTCATCAGATGGTAAGCGACTTTTTTAGTAATTTGAAGACTACGCTAACCCTGGAAAATGAGTTCATTCCCCCTGAAAACATTTTCAACTATGATGAGACAAATCTTTCCGATGATCCGGGCTCAAAAAAATGTGTTTTCATGAGAGGAGTAAGGTACCCCGAAAACATAAAGGACTCATCAAAGTCCAACATACCTATCGATAATGTTTTGTGGATCTGCGGCAGGGGAGCTCATTCCACCGTATGTGGTTTACAAAGCGGAAAACTTGGTTATTGGGAGGTCCTCCAAAAACGAAATACAACCGAAGTAAGTCAGGATGGTTCGACGGGACTATCTTTAATGACTTATTCTCAAACCATTTCCTTCCACACACGAGGAGGTTAAGTTGTCCTGTCGTTCTTCTTGGTGACAATTTGACAAGCCACTTTTCGCCTGCCGTCATTTCAGGGGCTCAGCAAAACAACAACGCTTTGCGTGTTTGTTGCCAAATTCAACACATATTTGCCAACCGTTGGATGTCGCCTTTTTTGGACCGCTTAAAAAAGTTTGGCGTCGAATTTTGGATGAGTGGAACGACAAGCGTGCGCACAAAGCGCAAGCGCTTTCTAAAGATGCATTTCCGCCATTATTAAAAAAGTTAATAGCTGAAAGTTTGAACGAACAAAACCTATCTTCAAACCTTATATCTGGATTTAAGAAGTGTGGTATAGTGCCTTTCAATCCAAACGAAGTTCTTTTGAATATACCGGGTCCATCAAATCGCGAAGTGAATAATGATGAGGTACGGTCCAATGTAGCTGAATCTGTTGTAACAGTCTTAAAACATCTGCGCTTTGGTTCTGGAGAATCACCAATCCGAAAACGGCGCACAAAGGTCAAAACTCAGCCAGGTCTTGGAATTATGCTTGAGGATATAGATGGTTACGGGGTAACCCTTGATATGGCAAATGCTTATGATGGAGCAGTGGCTGTGAATGCCGATGTAGCTACCACCACTCAACATCTCCTTGTAGCAGACGCCGCAGAAGTTTATAATGAGCAAGTTTGAGACTGGTTCACTCCAAGAACTCCAAATTGAAATATTGGGTTCCGATTGTTGTGATGACTCGTCAGTCGAAGACCTTTTCCAGCAAGTCTTACTCAACTCCAAAGATAATCATTAGTTCTAAAATTCAATATTCTTTGTAAACTTTTTTTTTAAATAACCTTATTAATATAATTTAAAAGCAAGACTGGTTTGTAGATAGATTTCAATAACTAGTATCCGATCTATGTAATAACAATGCCTTAAGTTTCCTCTTTCTTAAGATGAGATTCTGTAATGATCTGTGTTTTCTTTGTGTTATCTGCATTTATTTAATTTAATTGAAGTAACTGTGTTCTTTTTCTTGTTAATAATTCTTAATTTTCTTAATTTTATTAAAAAATATGAAATAAACTACTGCGTTTTCGTTATTTAGCCGGTGGTCAATGTTAAACACATTGTGCGGTCAATGTTAGGAACAAATGGAATCTAACATCGTATCGTGTCTAAAATTGATTTGAAGTTTTCTGAACTCAATAAAACAATTGCAGACATAAATTCAAGGGTGACGCAACTTGAAATCTCGAATATCACAATAAACACTGAAATTAGCACAATGAAATCAGAATATAGTTTAAATAAGACATAATTATCCAGATGTAAACAAAGTGGTGTCAGATACCAAGCTGCTCTTCAAAGTAACTCTGATGAAATATTTGACCTTAAATTACGGGTCGAATTTGGAAAACAAATGTGTCGCTCGCGCTGCTGCTCTAATTGGGATTTTTCAAACTCCGAATGAAAGTCTGAAAGCGCACTTTAACTACATTTGCCACATTATAAACATTAAACCATCACTGATTAAATACATTTATGTACTCACTTCAGTTTCCAAATACCGGGAGGTGAACAACTTAAGCGACGTTGGATTACAACCTCAATTGACTGTTTACCAATCAATAAATTGTTGCATAATGCACTTCAACTAAAAAAATACAACAAAAAAAAAACTCTCTTCGGTCTTTACGATGCGTGGTCAACTATATGTCAAACGTCGCCCAGATGAAGAAGCTGTCAACATTGAAAACATCGCAAAGCTGAATCACATTACCAGCCCTAAAGAATAAATTATCTACATATAATAATTATTTTCTTATTTTTTCTTAACTTGTTATTTCTTTTCATATTTTTCTTTCTTTTTATTTAAATGCTGTAGTTCTTCATACATCTCTATTAGTTATTAGTCTTTGTTACAGTTATAACTTTCTTTTTTGTTGTTTTGATTTAAAGGGCAACTTATCTCCTCGATCCTATTGTGCTGCTGCTTGTCTTTCTCAACATGCTTTTCCCATTGATTATTTTAATTTATAAAAGGAGGTCCCATGGGCGGAAGGAATACCGTGATTCTTCGGTCAATGAGAAATGTCCTTGGTGACCAAAAGACTGGCTTTCGGGTGTGTCACATTAATGCACAAAGCTTGTCTCCAAATCTGGATGAATTGAGGGATCTGTTTGAAGGTTCTAAGGTTGATGCTATTTGCGTCACAGAATCGTAGAAAAGTATAAATAAATATGAATATAAATATTTTACCGCATTTTACTGCGTAAGAGCCAATTAGCATCTTATCTTATAATCATTTACCACCGCCATCTAATGAATTATTCAAGCAAGAACCGCTGCGTAAAATTCCAATTAAAAGTATACCTACCCAACATTAAGTTCCTTTCAATCTATGTCTATGAAAGTATACACAACACTGAGGCAATTTCTTTCATCTCCAACAGACCTAAATTATTTAATCATGACTACACTCCTAATTACACACCCCAACAGGAGTAGTTGTCCTCAATTCAACCTTCTTAAGTTTAATAAACGGAGTTGTATTGCCTTGCCAACCCATTTCCTCTGTGGCTGTGCTTGTTTTCGGATTCTTTTTTTTTATTAATAAAGTCCACTGGAATCTGCAAATCAACCAGGAGTACAGTTTACTTGGATAGGTATTTGCCATTTTTACTATCTGGTTTGCACTTACAAGTTAATCCCTCCTGAAGAAAGTTGCATCTTCATGATTGTCTACCCTGTTGCACTTTACCTTTGAAACTTGGGAATTACACTTTTTCACTTTGTTTCTTATTTATTCATTTTTTTTTATAAATCAAGGGAAAAGTTTGCATAAACGTTAAAAGGTAAAACAACAATACTGACAGTGGGTGTTGTATACCAGTATACCACGCCAAGTAAGTTTTGTGGAACGCAGCGAAGGGATGAGCTCTCCGGCGGGATTTGGAGGGCAATTTTCGCAAGTGCGAAGGAAAGTTTTCCATCTTCCCCGTCAAGTAATCAGTTAGTAAACGATGAGACTGTATTTTGGCAAGTTCAAGTACAGACTTTGATTTTGAAGTTTTGTCTTTTTTTTGCTTAAATAAATGCGTCTACTGTCAAAATTATTATGCGATAAACTAGAGAGTATATAGTCGGTATTGCAAGGATCGAGGCCTGGCTGGGGGCTAATTGCAAACTATTTTCCATTTTAAGAATTTTGTCCCCGTGTTGTTCTTATAGCGAACTCAAACAAGTTTCAGATCTTTTTAAACCTGGTTTCGCCTGGTTTATATTTGGGATCTATTTACAGGGTGGCTGATGAATATTGCCACATTAAGAAGCAAGAATAACAAGAAAAAGTCAGGCGCAGTAAGGTCAGGCGACATCTTGCTGAAACCACACAAAATTGAATTAATTCCGGATAGAAAAACTTTCTCAACATGCTTAAGTAACGGTCTCCAGTAACCGTAACGGTGTGACCGTTTTCTTCGAAGAAGTAGGGCCCGACAATGCAGGGTGACGAAACTGCACACTACACTTTGACACTAAGTGGATGCAATTCCGTCTCATGGAGTATCTGTGGATTGGAAGTACTGACAATTTTGTTTGTTTATAATGCCGTTTAAATCGAAATGGGCCTCGTTAGACATCAAAAGACAGTTCAACACGTTTCCGTCCTCTTCCACCATTTAAAGCATCTTCTGGCAAAATTCCAAGCGAATCGGAAAGTCTGCTGCGTTCACCTTCTTAGCCATTTGAATTTTTTATGGGAATAAGTCCAAATCATTGTGCATCATTGTGCATAATTGACTGCAATGACTGTCTGTCTTATTCCCATTTGAGCAGATAAGCTTCTTGTCAAAACTCTTGGATTGTTTTGTATGGCAGCAGCTACAGCAGCGATTGTTTCCTCCGTCCGACCTGAAGGGTTTCGATAGTAAGGTCTTCTTCCGACTGTCCCATTCTCGGCAAAATTGTTAACAAGTCTCATTATGGTCCATCTGCTCGGAGGGTTGCCGCCAAAACATTTTAAACTACGGACTCCAGTGCGTGATAGCGGCCGACAATCCAAAGTCTTGTTTCAGTGTCAAAGTTATCCGTTTATTGTTAGATCCAAAAATCAATCTGCAAAATAAAAAAAAATAACCAGATTCATTAAATAGAAAAAATGTTATTAATTTTTTTTGTAGGGGTTTTCATCAGCCACCCTGAATATTTATCATTTTTTGTTTAAATCTCAAAATTAAATTTTACAAAAATGAAATGATACTTTACTTTGGCCAAGTAACATACATTTTTTAACTTTTGTTTTGTGGCTATCGACTATTGAAGTTAGTCCAAAACTTTAATCGGCCATATTCGAAAATGAGGTTTTTTGTTTAGTGTCACTTTTGTTTTCAACGTACGATATTACCCTAATATGTTAATGCATAAAAAATCAGTAGTTATATTGTTTCGATTATATTGTTGCAAAATTATTTATTGATATTAATATCGCGATCAAACTACTTAGTTAGATAAATTAACTGGCGAAACAACCGAAAGAAAAAATAAATGCAGTCGCCACTGCCCGAGGGAAAAAGTCCAATATGTGATATATGACACTTGCCAAAGATCAGCAAAAGAGATCGCGAACTTTTTGCAACCGCAGCCAGTGAAATTGCTACATTCGGCTAAGCTCAGCGAAGGGGGTGGGTTCAATGATGTTAAGTCGTGTAAATATCGTTGTTACCTATATGGAAAATGGGCGCCACGTAATTTTCGGCAAATTACGAAACCTGAAAAACAGTAACTCAAAAAAAGGAAACGAATGTTGTTTTTTTTAAATACGTTATAAAAGCTCCGTTGGAGCGCGGTCTTTTATTAGCTGGGTAAAAAAACCCAGAAGAAAGAAATCGTTGATGGCGACGCACCAACAAAGTGTATAATATATATATATATATATGGTTGGAACGTTGGCGTGGCCCGCTATCGCGTTGTCTAGAAATTAAAAAACACTAAAAGGTCGCGCGTCCCGTTTCTTTCGGGAATTTAACGAAACAAAAGCCTACCGAAATTCAATTTATGACAAAAAAACCCTAGTCAAACGATTTTCACTTTTCACTCTACTTATCTTTTTCACCACCTGTTGGATTCCTTGTTTATTGTCTCCTCCTTCCGATACCCCTTTCTGACACCCTGCTATTCTACTCCGTTTTGTCCTCTGTCCACTCTCCAAGATCCTTTCTTCCTTTCTTTTGGATTCACTATCCACTAATCTACTCTACTTTAATTATCAAACGAAACTTCAAAAAAAAACCTCCACGGTTTACTATTTCAGAATATTTATTTAAAACAAAAAGTTGCTTTTCTCGCAACGCAAAATGAAAAATCTCTGTGAAAAAAACTTCTAACTTTAACTTTCGCTGGTCAGCCAAGATGCGACTTCCAGTTCCAGGGCTTTCGCTTTGTTCGAGGTCGCTCGGCTTCCCCACACACACTCTCTCATACATTCGCTGGTATTAGACCCCAAGTCCCCAACGGTGGGATCTTAAGTTAGCATTCAGCAATGCCTCCCACGGCCATTAACCACAACATTCAAACATACTAAACGGGCTACACGGTCACTGTAGTACGACACCAATGCGCTGCCGTTACACGCTAGTCCTCTCATACTTTCCAATCATTCCTCTCTCTATGTACTGGAATTCGCCTTGGGAGGGTCTTTCCAGTACATTTGGGATTAGCCAGCCGACTTCGAACTCTCTTCTCTTCTTTCGAGAGTTAGCCTTCTTTTAATAAATTTTCTATGACCATCTGTCATAGTAAACAAAACAACAGAGTAACTCGTGGAGGAATTTGCAACCGGCATTTTTCCCCACGAATTAAAACAAAGTTAATTTAAACAAAAGAAAACCCAAATACCCGGCAAGGAATCCATCAGGTATTTGTTTACAAAATTTCCGCGAGTACTCTAAACTATTTCGGTGGACTTTCGCGCAGATTTGGGGGATGAGTGTTTCTATAGTAATTAATTTTCTCCTGTGAAAATATTAACGATAAAAGCCTTTTCACATCGAGCCGAAAACCGGATTTTCGCGAAAACTCTCGAAAACTTATATGAAAACAAAAGTTTTCCCATACACTCAGTTTTCAAAACGAGTCGTTTAAAGTCGTTTTCCACAAAAACTCCACTAAAAAGACTTCCAACCGTTGGGTTGTTGAAACAAACACACCTCAGCACACACAATTCAGCAGAATGGCTGACCGAACAAATGCCACAACTCACAACTTAAAATCATTTTCCACAATTAATTGATGGGCTTACATTATTTTGAAATGCACCAAATTCATTTTGTTTGTTAAATAATGCGATGGAAATTCGTAACCAAAATAGTTTACACCGACGTTTAACGACTAGTGTCTCACAGCTGATAGAAACGTCAAACGAAATCTAGTTGGTGGTCGGTGTGAATGCATCTACGAAAACACGGTTTTCGGCTCAGTGTGAAAAGCCTATAAGACTCAAAATAAGTTTATAAGAAATAATCTAATTATTTACATAACGATTTTGTCGTCTTGTATGTCTCCTTACAATCACTGTCATTCATTATCAATTTTTAAGCAAAAAATCTGTGAAATTCAGCTCAGTCGGCTGACAAAAAAATTATTTATTCAGCGTGTGAACTGGTATTGGTGTACATGCAAACTGTTTTTTTTTAGCAATTTTTCCATCGCACCGTTCGGCGAATTTTGTGCTTCAATTGGTGTGATGAAGTCGGGCCTCAACTACTCCGCTGCCGCTTCGAAATTAGCAGCCTTATTTATAAACCCAGCGTAGAGTCTGCCTAACTTTACGCAACCCTTAAAATGGCCTTACGCAGGAAAACGTGATTTATAAACAAAAAGCACTTCGCTTTAAGCCTGCGTAACTTTAAACGCAAAAATTTGCGTTTAGAGCCTGCGTAGAGCTTACGTAAATGTGTTTTTGCATCAAATGTCAAATAAATTTTTGTTTATGTATTCATTTCGAATGCTGTGCAAATTTCTGCCAATGCAATTTCGTTTGCATGTTTTATTATAAGATTGAAATTATATTTAATAAATGAAAATATAGGTACTTCAGTTTTGTTGCTTGTGGGGAATGTCTTAGGATGTATGTGAATATGTTTACAAATGGCCCTGGCTCCTGGCATTGGATTTGGCGGTGGTTGGTAGAATAGAAATAGCAATATGCATATAGGAAAACACATAGATATATGATTGCAGTTTGATATTTCAGCAGTCCCTTCGAAGACTTTACGGAATTGTTTTAGATAATTTGACTTTTTATTGTGTAAAATGATTTCATTTACAAAATAATCACACTTGATGTCGGTTTTAGGGCAAAAAGGTAATAGATTTCTGTGTTTTCTGTAATAGTTTATCGAAATTCTTACCTATTTAGACACAAACCTCGTTTAGCAAAATTACTGCGGAAAAATGATTATAAATCACAATTTCATGAAAGCCACGTAGAGGCTGCGTATATCTTTACGCGATGTTTAACTAAACAACGTCGTAGACCGTAGAGGCGTCGTAAGCGAATCTAATAAATACGGCAGTAGGTGTTTACGAGTAATTTAGTTGAGCACGTTTTTGTCGATGGTCAGTGTTTCAGGATAAAACTTCATGTTTAACCGCAATGACAAAGCGATATGGGTTAATTTGGTTATAATAAGAGTGGATAGAAATTTGTTTAATGCTGGTCCACAGAAAAACACTACATACAAAAAATAGAAAAATTCACGTTTTATTATTCCACTGTTGTTTTTTTTAAATGTTTTTTAATTGAATTGAATTGACTTTGTTGTTTGTTGTACAATCTGTTTCAGGATTAATGGGGATACGCTTTCGTTTATGTTGGCAAATACATTAACGACGTGAATTATTTTCAAATTAATTATATAAATTGCAACAATGTGTGCTGACATATAAGAGTCGCATAATTAAACTCGACAGGCAATTAATAAATAGAATTAAAAATATGCAAATACATAAGTGATTAAAAAAATATGCATAAATGTTAATTTTCATATTAAAATAATGGTTCGAATAAACAAACAAGGTAGGCTATATTTTTTCTTTTATTTTCATTGGGATAAACATCATCATCATCATCATGGACTATCATCAAAATGGAAACAGTCGAATTCGTGGTAGAAGCTGCAACTTTTCCAATATCCATACATCCTCATCTCATCTGTGGGTAAGTGTTTTTTTCCGAGGACAGTATTTTATTTCGTTAACTATCATTCTGAATTTATCATTGATTGAGAAGTTGTTGTTGGAATTTGGCGAACACAATGGCTGATGAATATACCTAAAGAACTCTTGGACGATATTCATATTCCGCAATTCGATTGAAAAGGATACGATGACTGAAAGGGCAAATTTATTTAGACGGCCCAGCTTGCAATCGACAGAATTGAGCCATGGGCTTAATATTTGTAAAAAGAAAGAAACTCCAAATAAATTGGGGTAAACTGTACCAAGTTGATTAAACTTTAATCGAGAGAAGAATATTGCAGAGAAATGAGAAAAAAGTTTTAGGTCACTTCAAGTTCGCATTCGAGAAGATGTCAGATCAAGTTCACAAATCGTCAAGAAGAAGAAACTGAAGAAAGGACTGCATAGCATAGAAACATAATTTTTTCTAAGAAGATTTTGATGACACTAAATCTTTCAAGTGTGGAAAATTTAGCCACCAAGCATGAGTCTGTAAAAAGCCAAACCAAAAGTGTTCGTTTCAACAAAATGCCAACATTTCAATTGAAAGTTTCTGATTCAACTATACTCCAAAAGCGCTGCACAAGAAGCATTTTGCGAAATGTTGGAACATTTTTACCAGGAGCACGTAAAATGGCCTTCCAGACATCAATAATTTCTCACGTAAGTTAACAGCTTTTATTTGATATTATTTTTAAGTAATTGAACACCTATATTTATTGTATATGGCATCTTTGGAGCCATTGACGGCAGGGCTGCCGTTTTAGTATTTCGCTGGGGAGCACAATAACTTATTTTTGGGGAGTACATATGTTTTTTTGAAACCAAAAGAACAAATAACACATTTATCAGATTGCGGATTAAATAATTTAAAATTAAAAAAAAAAAACAGTTAATTATCTCTGTAGTGCAAAACATACAGACTTCAGTAAGGTACAAGAAATTTAGATGGAGCTATACAACAAAATATTTCTATAAAGTAATAAAAAAGATATTTCAATAAATATTATGTATTTTATTTTTATTTTTGAATCCCGAAGTTGACGGTATTGGAGAGGTATTTAAATTATTCTCACTCGTTGAATTACGTGTTGTGTCTCGTACACTCTCTGGTTTTAGCTTTATCAGAAATCTTTATTGACAGTAAAATCACAAAAAAAAAATTCAGTCAAAGTTAAGCATAACTTCACTGCTTTTTTGTGGAGAAAACCGGCACTTAACGAAATATGACACTTATGAATTCACTTATCTGTATAATAATAACTCTAGTTTTAATTCATATCGACATTATTCCCTCCAAAGACCAGACTTGAATAGCCGTTTTAAATATTGCCGATGAAGTGATTTACGTCAAAGTAATAAGTGACACTATTGACCTCTTGTGGAAATTACACAAAGTATCAGGACGAGTATCTCTACAAACGATGCGTTGTATATATCGGAACCTAAATGTCGCTCTAACTAAAAATGTTGGATTTTGTATAGTGCCACTTTAATTATTTTAATACAACAGGGCCAGCTTAAAGCCGCATTGCATATCACCAACAAACGTAAGTGAAAGTCATCATATTATACAAAATTTAATATTTTAATTGGTCACGCAATTTAAATGCATCTTTCGAAGCGTTGTTTAAGAAGATGGTCATTGTATTTTCTGGCTTTGAATGTTTGCTGTTTTCCTCCACATCCCATAGACAATGTCCTCACCTTTATATTGGTCCACATATTCTTGAAAAATGTAGGTGGAATCATTCATCAGTAAGCAACTCTCTGCTGGTAATTCGAGTCTGCTTTCGAATAGGTACTTACCAATGCCTGAGTGCCATAACCACCGGAGCCATAACATAAGCACCAATGTCAATCCAAGTGAACGTTGAATATCTTCCTTTTTAATTATAAAAAGGGATCCTGAATTCAGTTGTCAAGTAATCAATTGCAAGGGTCAAAAATAGCCTACATGTAGCCGATATGACAGGTTAATTGGAGGCTATTTGTACTTGGTCAAGTCTTCTTCGACAAAATTAAAAACCAAATGAAATAAATCGTTTTTCAGTCATCTTAAATTTGCTCCGGATCATCCAAATAAACTTGCTTGAAATTGAGGGCAAAAATCAATTACTGTCCCTGTGTTGATATAATTGGCGAACCCAGATCCGACGACCGCCACCCAACATTATTTTTAAGTATTTAAAAGCTTCACATACCGTAAACTGGGGTTATACTTTGTGCCAGGTTTTGATGTTTTAAAAATACATAAAAAGGATTCCAATGTTTCTATTGAGTAAATAGATACCATACTTACGGAAGCCACACTTTAAGCTTTCTGGTCCAATTTGATAAAATTTTAGAAACTATTCCTTTTAAGAAGTGCCGGAAAGCAATCCTATTTGTAACTGTAGCACATCTAATGCCGTACTCACAGTATCTTTCCAAGCTTAAGATTTTGCGCCATTCCTCTTTAACAGGTCTAAACTAAGCCACGTCCAAAGGCTGTAAGAAATGGGTCGCTTTAGGTGGCAATCACAAGATCGAATGACTTCCATATCAATACTTTTTTGCAATTTTTTTTTTTTCGAAGCTATGACTACAACTTTAACCTGCACGCCGCACTAAACCAAAAAGGTACATAATATCATTTTCGTAACGTATTAAAAACTAGCTTCACCTGGTTCAGAGCTGACACGATGTTACAAGAAGGAGATTGCAAAATTTTACACAATGTTAGTGTGTACGAAAGTAAAACACTTAATCAGAACAGGCTTATAAAAAAATCACTGGCCAAAACTGATTTAAAAAAAACAAGAATCCTTAGATGAGATCTCATAGTCCTTATCAACAATACTCAACTCATCCAAGGTATCCAGTATGCCTTTAAAAATTTCTTTGAACCTCAATAATCCGTCATGATTTTCAAGGAGTTTCACACATAGCCGTTAGTTTCTTCCATTTAGTTTCGGATAATTTTTTCAATGTTTTCCTGCATAGTTTAAAAAATTTCCAACCGAATTTACAATGCCAATCGTATTACATATGGCCTGAATTTGACAGGAATGTCCTAAAGCGAGGTTTAATGAATGTGCACTGCAATGAACGTATAATGCTTCTTGGTAAAAACCCCTCTACAACTGCTTGGACATCTTTAAAACTATCCCTCATAGCGGAAGCACCATCGCACCCTTGTCCAATTAAGTTGCTGCAATTCATTTTAAAATTTTGTAATGCAGAGAGAATTTTGTTAGCTAAGTATTTTCCGGTAGTGCTTCCTACATGGGGAAATTCATAAAAGTCTTCGCGTAAAATAAAAATTTGGTCTTCATAATCAACGTAGCGAACGGATATTGACATCTGCTCCTTTCGTGAAATGTCAGTATATTCATCTGTTAAGACTGCAAAAGATTCTGCTGAATTTATTGCTTGCTTGAACTATTTTTTTATTCTGAACAATAATACGACATACAGGATACAGCAATGAATTCGTTTTGAATGGTAGGGATTAAATTCAAATTTTCGGGATCTTTTTTAAGATTTAAATCGCCACATTTGCTTCGCATTCGTAGTAGAGCTCTAAAGTTACCATCATTAAACTTGATTGGACCGGAGTCATATGTCCCTCTTAAGGCCAATTCTTGCCGTCCATAAATCTTCATAATTTTAACAATAGGTAACAATTTTCCGCGATTTGGAAAGCACGAAAAGATTCAAGATGACTACCGATGTCCTTATGTGAACGTTTTTAACGTTTAAAAAATTATGGGCTGCAAACACACAGGTTTTATGGTACTGGCCATCACTGTGTTGTTGAAGATCTTCAATAGCATTTTTCAATTTATTGGAAGGTTTAGTAACCAGGGATTTTAAATTTTGATGGCAGTCTTTGCCAGCACATTCTTTAAAGAAGAATACATGCATAATGTAGTTTGTAGAATAGGAAACTTCTGTTTTTATCAGCATCAGGAACAGGTAAACATTGATTGGTTTCAGAAGAAGTAAGTACTACTTTCCCAATTTGAAGTTCTAGTTGGCTTAGGCCCATTTTATTCACTCGAAGTTGAAGACAACTTGGGGAGTTTTCCATATAAAAATGTGCCATATAAATTGGGCCTTAGTGCTCTTGAACATATAATTAAACAATGTATTTTATTTTGTTCTTTTTGACCTTTTAGAAGAAGTATTGAATCTAAATTGGTTTTAAGAAAATAATAAATGAATTATGTTTTACTTACTCAGATGAAAAAGTTTTAAGTTTTTAATAGATATTTCTAAAACATCCAAATCGAAATGAATATTCTTATTACGGTGCTACGATACGAACAATCGTTCCGCAGGGATCCCAGATTAGATTAAATGCAACAGAAAAAGTGGGAACAGTATGAAAATGTTTTTTTTTTTTTTCGTTTATGCAGTCATAGTCGCGAAAAATCTGTCAGAAAAACTGACTGTCACTTTGGTGTCAATACAAATTTAATTTAGTCGTCCTTGTGTTGTTTTTTTTTAGTTTTATAATAATTGTCTAAAACAAGATAGACAGCGTATATCGTCGTGTTTTGTGTGTTTTGTATTCGGATTTTTACAACAATGGTGCGATTAAACAATAAAAAGAAAGTATTTTATATTCTTACTGTGCACTGTGTGTATAAAAGAAAACAAAAATGAATTACTGTTCGAAGATACCAAGTTCATCCCCTGTACTTGGCTCGCAAGACTCATGGAGAATATTTTTCACTAATGCCTCGATTGGAGATGTATCCAGTGGAATTTTTTCAATATTTTCGTATGAGCCAGGAGCAATTCAATTTTATTTTAAGGAAAGTCAAAGACGACATCAAACCGAAATGCGTTTTATATCGAAATGACTACATCTATACGCAAAACAAAAACTAGTTTTGACTTTGAGGTATTTACATATATAATATTTTCCATAGGCAGTACAATTAATGTTTAATTTTTTACAATGTTTTAGATTTCTCGCTACGGGAGCTAGTTTCGCTGATTGCGATAAATAAACACTTTAAAAACGTTGAATTGCCTGTCCCAGAAAGTCCTATGGATTGGATAAACATTTTCCAAACAATTTTTAAATAATTGGAATTTTCCCAATCGTCTTGGAGCTGTGGATGGTAAACATGTTCGCATGTTTTCTCCTCGAAAGTCTGGAAGCTTTAATTTCAACTACTAAAAATGTTTCTCAACAATCCTTATGGCAGTAGTTGACGCAAACTATAAGTTTATTATGGTAAGCATCGGGGCTCTTGGATCGAATACTGACCCTACCGTATTTTCATCATCAAATTTCGGAAAGTGCTGGACAAACTGTCCTCAAAATCTAAAGGTTCCCGCCGATTTTCCCCTACCCGAAACGCATGATAAACAACGTTTTGATAGGCGATATATAACTTAAAATATAATATAACGTAAAATATATACTAAAAAGGAATAGTCTTTGGATTTCATTTACATTAACTTATAAGTATTATTTGTATCTACTTTATATCACATTTGGTAACTATACTAATAAATTCTACTAAAAGCTTGTTAAGAAACTACTTGTACTATTATTATTACCGAATGGCATTGATAAGAACAAAAAAAAAAAAAAAAAAAAGAACACCAAGACAAGATCTTACAGTGCTATTTTGATGAACATCTTCAGCGAAATCTGTTTTCAGGAGTTCAAGCACTCGCATCTGGAAATCGATTTGCCTCGGCATAGAGAAATGTTCCACCTGAATTGCAATGTTCCCAAAAAAGAGATCCATCGGCGTTCTTCGAACAGTGTTTGTATTTTCTATGGCACTCAAAACCTTTTCTAAGTGCTCCTCAAAATTATTTTCGGTTTTTCTTTTTTTTTTGTTCTTTGTTGTGTACTTTTTTTTTTGTTGTTGGTTGTGTGCTGCCTGCTCGAGCCCATCGTATATTGCCTTCCATCGACTGATGCGAAGTCGATGGATAAACTGGTGGATCATCCAGATCATCGACGTCAAAGAGGAACTCTGTACTCATGTACTCGTCAGCCACATCAAAGTTTCCGCAGCCGCTAAAAAAAGGAAAATAATTACAATTAAAAAAAAAAATGCTATCGCTTCAAGTGTTGTACATACTCTGCTGGAACTTTTATAATATAGGGAATCAGAAACTACAGTGCCTCAAAGTGTACCCACTTCACTGGAGACTTTGCCGCAGACCCGCTGGGTACATTTACTTCTGCGTGGAAGTAGGCCCTAAAGCTGTCCCTCAAAGACGTCCATTTCTTTTGGCATTCATCAACTGAAAAGTTCAAATTAAATAAATACAGAAAGCACATAATATTAGTAGAACATACCAGACTTGTCCAAAATCAGAGCAACATCTTCCCATGCATTGGACCTCTGGAATTTGTTGCAATATCCCGGATCGTCTTTTGCATACAGGGAAGATTGATTTTTCACCTCCATTATAAGCTTTTCTTCCAACTCTCTCGAGATCGACTTGGCCTCTTCATTAGAAGCATTTGTTTTTTTTTTTGTGCGTGACGACATTGCAAAACAAACAAGCACAACAAAGAATAAACGTAAAACACGGACGAAAAAAAAATCCTGGCAGATGGAACAGTAAAGAAATGAAATATTTCAGTGGAATGCTTCATTTTTTTTTTCTGTGGAATTGACTGAGAAGTAGGTCAGAAAAAGTTTTTCGTACGGAAAAATGAATAAATTATCTTTCTAGAATTTTTCAAGATTATTTGTTTATTTTTTTTTATAGACTAACTTCATAAGATAACTCATAAGCAACATTTTAAGACCAAGATTGAGTTTAACCATTAGGATTAAGTGATCTAAAAAAGCAAAAGAAAATTTGTACGGTTGCATTTTACGTATGGCTATAGCAAAGATAATATAATTACCTAGATGACGCAGTCCAATAGGAAATGTTGTCATATGAAACCAAAATGCGAAACATTAAGAGCTTTTCCACAAAGCTTTTACAGAGAGAAAGCGTAGGTAACCAAAGCAAAAGGAAAACACACATCTATATAAATTACACAGATCACTTATTCGGTCTCCCTTTCATTATTCCTCATTTTTGTCCTTCCGTGAAGGCGCGAAGTCGAACCTGTTCTGTTACATGCATATTGAACTCATACGAATGCAAGCGTATCATTTGGATGAGCATCGTTTGTGCATGAAGCATGACTGATTTTCTTTCTTTTGTTTTATCCTATGCTTCTTCTTCTCAATATGAATCGAATGTCCTCCTGCTCTTCGGAAAAAAAAATACACATTGTGCTCAGTGTTGCCATTCTGACCGGATTCCGATCATATCCGACCGAAATCTCTTTACTCTGACCGGAGAAAATTTTGAAATCCGGTCTAACCGGTTTTTAACCGGAACGAAGACAATTTTTAACCGGCAAACCCTTTTTTGACAAGAAAAATAATATTGTTCTTTGAGTAAACCTAAAGACATATTTCTATAATTGGAATGAAACTTGGCCATACTTAAGGAACACGCTCACAATTCCGTACAGAAACCAGTGTTTTGTGAATAAAATAGGAATATGGATTAGATACATTGCTTTGCTTTTCTGCAATTCAGCCTTATTAATGACGACATCATAAGAAAAATAGGGACAAACGGGGTATTTAAAAATTAAAATTCAAGCGATTCCGATAGCTGAAAATAGTGAATTTTTTAATGATTTGCAAAAAATGTCAATTTTTTTTATTAATATGTTCTTAACAATATGTTGGAGACTGAATTTTATTGAAGTTCCTTTTTCTATTGTGATGCAAACCATTTCAACGAACAGTTATTTTTTTGTATTAGGTTTCAGATTAGTCAATAATTCTTATTTTAACTTATGACCGGATTTGAAAAAATATAAATCGGTCATTCGGTCAGATTTGACCGGATTCACTTTTTTTAGTGGCAACAACAAAAATCGAGGGATTCTCATTCATTTTTCATTATCTGCCTGATAGAAGTGTTTGCTCATTTCATGTTGTGTATTTTTTTAGGACAAATTAAAGGCAAATTTATAGGTAATTCCTTAACAAAATTAATAAAGTAAAATAGGTACATGAAATATATAGGAAAAAAAAAAATATATTTATAAAACAAACATAAAATAAAAAAAATCGAGCTGTCGTGGGACGGCCGAATGAAGCGAAGCATTGGACGCAGTGTGACCAATTTAATTTTTGAAATCATGCTAAACTCAGCAGTATAGCATTTATTTTTTTTATAAAAAGTGCTAAAAATCATGCTAAATATTTATTTCAAATCAAAAACTGCTAAAAACCCAAAAAAATTAACAAAAAAAGCTGTTTTTCAGAAAAAAGAAGAAGATATATTTAAAAAAAATCACTTCGTGACGCGTATTACATAAGAAACAATTTTAATACCATTAAGTTCAGTCTTTGTTTGTTAATTAAATATAAATGCTCTTATTATTAATTTTAAAATAAATTAATATTGCTGGGCTTCGAGTAAAATCCCCTCAAAAACATCGGCCATATCATTTTCTTATCCTGGTGGATAATAGCACACTAATGCCGTTTTCGATTTCTATGCAAATAGCAAATCTAGAAGTGTTCTTTCTATGTTTCCTATGTTTCATTGAAATGAAAAGGGAACTCTTCCAGGTCAATTCTTAACACGACAGAAGTGTTCGGGATATTTTTAAAGAATTGCCCTGAACTCACATTATGTGTTGTGTTGTTGGAAACAAAATTTGCGCTATGTGATTCGAAAATATACAATTAGGCGTGCAAAATGTAAGCATAAATTGATATAGGTATATTGATTTGTCCTATTAAAACATTCATATTTACCGTAGAAAACAAAAAAAAAGTAACAACAGAATACCCAATCTCACATATTACGGTGTCTATCACTATTACAAAAGTGCCCCAACGAATTTCACTCTGGAAAGAGAAATTCTGGATTTCGAGGCAATTCTCTCGGATCTTCAATGAAAAACGCCATAAGGATCGACTGCTTTGATTTTATTTTATTATTTTAATTTATAATTTGGCTAAATCAAAATCCTGGGCTCTCATCGCGTAACTTTTGAAACGATAGTCGTCGAAACGATTGAACACAACGATATCGTTTTTAATTTGCTTCATATAACATGATCGTCGGATTGTTCAATCGAATCGTTCATCGTTTTCATTTTGAACAGTTTGAACATGACTGTAAACAAACTCTGACAGCAAAGAAATCCAAAAAATTATGGAATTTGTTTTTTTTTTCTTGAACTTGTTTAGTTTTCTTTGTTTGTTTATATATTAATTGGCATATAATGGAGAAATGAATAAGTAGTAAGGAATAAGGAATCTTTTAGTATCAAGATACAAGTGAAATGTTAAGTGAAAGTGCCCAATGGACTTTGGAGTGAAATTCCAAACCATATATTGGATGACGAAGTGCCTACGAACGGGTAGGAATATGCTAAAGTGTGTGCAGGTGTGGTAGAGCAGCAGATTTTGTGTGTTTTCGAAATAAAGATATGTATTTAATAAAACAATTAAAGCGCAAATAAATTTCTTGCATTTTTTGGAACAGATGAGAGTTTTTATTGCTTAGGAACGAGTTGCAAAAAAAAAAAAAACAAATAAATGAAACTCAACCATTTCTTTTTTGCAAGGAATGCATTCTTTTACAACTCGGATAAAAGCGAGTGCCTCCAAAAAGAACATAAGTGTGTTTTACTTTAAATATTTGCTTATACTTCTCTCTAAAACTGAAATTTCCTAATTAAAACTGCAAAAATGTACCAAAAACGATGAAACGATTGCAAAATAGCTATCGTTCAATCGAATCGTTTCGACGAGGGTATTTGACGCTTGAATTAGTAACGTGAAGCAACAAAAAACGATGATCGTCCAATCGTTAGGACGATTATCGTTGTTTAGTTGTTACACGAAGTTGAAGTATCGTCGAGACGATGTCGTTCGATCGTTTTGTGCTTACGCGATTAGAGCCCTGCTAATTTTTCCTGCTAGAGCATAAAATAATGCTAAAAAAAATGCTGGCATTATTTGAAAAAAGAAGATGCTAAAAATAAAATAATCCTGCTAAATTTAGCAGGAAATATGCTAAATTGGTCACACTGATTGGACGTAAAGTATTGGCCCGTGTTACGTGGCGGCCTATTTGAAATTCATTTTAATTTTTCATAGTGCCAGTTAGTTTAGATTACTCTCTCTGTTCCTCTTTCGCTCTCTACACACATATATACATATATATACATACATATTATATATATCTTCTGTTATTTACATTATCTTTATTAAAGAGAGAAAAGATATATACGCTAACGCTACCGCTTTCACCTTTTCTCGGTTCATAGTGCTAGTTAGTTTAGATTACTCTCTCTGTTCCTCTTTCGCTCTCTACACACATATATTTGAGAATTTTCCGACTTTTCTTTTTTCCTAAACCATCCCTGAATCAAGACGAACAACACAAAACAAAAATCATCCAAATTGGTGGAGCCGTTCTCGAGTTTTCATCTTCCAAGTGCGCCATGGAGGGGGAAGTTAACGCTACGGTGACGATTTTTTTCGGTTTACTCCCCATCTTTTTGAATAATTTATATGCGTGACCCACCGACCGTCCGTAAAAAAGCTATATTCGCTTCAAAAAAATCGGGCTGTCGTGGGACGGCCGAAAGAAGCGAATCATTGGACGTAAAGTATTGGCCCGTGTTACGTGGCGGCCTATTTAAAATTCATTTTAATTTTTCATAGTGCCAGTTAGTTTAGATTACCCTCTCTGTTCCTCTTTCGCTCTCTACACACATATATTTAAGAATTTTTCGACTTTTCATTTTTCCTAAACCATCCCTGAATCAAGACGAACAACACAAAACAAAAATCATCCAAATCGGTGGAGCCGTTCTCGAGTTTTCATCTTCCAAGTGCGCCATGGAGGGGGGTGTTAACGCTACGGTGACGATTTTTTTCGGTTTACTCCCCATCTTTTTGAATAATTTATATGCGTGACCCACCGACCGTCCGTAAAAAAGCTATATTCGCTTCAAAAAATACAAAAACTAAAAAAAAAAACATGATTTCCTTTTATTTTTTTGGGTAGGTTCATATAATTATGAAGTACTAGCTGATCCGGCGAACTTCGTTCCGCCCAAATTCGTTAGGTAATGTAATGAAAGTAATAATTTCCAGCATGCACAATGCACATGCTACTTTATGTAGACGCTTAAATACCTCTTTCGTTGGGACAAAATTGCAAAAATTCCGCGACAACGAAATCAATCCATTCGATGCGTCGACAGGAACATGACCATTACCAATACTTAGCAGTTGATTGGAGAACACTTCGGCAGATGGATCATTTAGCAAACATGCGATGTCGTCAGCTGAAGTTTCTTCAAAACATTGATCTCATCGGCAGCGGTCGATCGTGGTATTACTGATAGCGTTTGCCGGAAATCGCTTTAGAGTAAAATCAATGCACCCCCAAAACGTCTTGCGTCATTATACAGATCTTTCATATTGCGATTCAGAGCTTCTAACGCACGCTTATGCGACATTGTGCATTCGTCCCAGATAATAATTTTGGTTGCTACCAAAACTTTGGCCATTGCTGAATGTTTCGCTATGTTACATATTATTTCTTCAACCGCTTGAATGTTTAATGGCAATTTCAATGCCGAATGAGCGGTTCGGTAACCTTCCAGCAGCGTAGCCGCTATTCCAGAAGATACCATCGTTGCCAGTGATGGTCTCATTAGTCAAATTTCGTGGATAACGCTTGGAACACTTGCCGTCGACCATGCACGGTGATTGTATGTTAATGGCGCAACACGGTCCATGAATCATGTTTGTAATTATGACATCATGCAGGTCTGGATCGGTTTCGGGACCTGGAATCTCGGCACATATCTTTCGACTAACCAAATGAAAATGTGCGCCTCTTTTTTGCCATTCAATCGAATACATCCAACATCGAGTATAACCAAAGACACGATGCTTAACAAAATAGTCCATCAGCGACCGACGAAATATTTGTAACTTTAACAGCCAAGAAGAAAACTAACCGAACCTATAAACTTGGTTGGTAAGCCTTTTCGCTGCTCCTCTACACCGGTACCGAAGGTGTTATTGTACCTTTGAGTTGCCCTCCCCATAACCCTACTCACGAATGAGCAGAATATCGCGATTGTTACTCGCTCATTTTTCGTAACAACCCCTACGTGCAAACTCAAAACGCTCCACAACTCCTGTTGCCTGTCATTATTGTCCATGTCATCTCAATCACCCTTACATTTCAACTTACTCACACATACTTATGCAAGGATCCTGAAAATACATGTCAAACGAAAATGATGGATTCAATAACCATGAAATAAATCAAATCTACTCCATTTCAAAAACTTACTTAATGTAACATAGTAAACATAAATAAACGTATTAGGTAGGTTACATTTAAAAAAAAATTTCAAAATTGTTGACAACAACAATTTGCTTGTAAAATAATTAAAATAATTGACAACAACAATTGCTTTGAAAATTTAAAATATTTTTTTTTGTATTTGAAGTGTCACTATTCGATTTCTATCCATTTTATTTGTTTACAAAGTGCTTTTCCCCATGAAAAACGAAGTTTGTGCTTTTAACGCCACTGGTTGAGAATTTTCCGACTTTTCTTTTTTCATAAACCATCCCTGACTGAAGACGAATAAAACACAACAAAAATCATTGAAATCGGTTGAGCCCTTCGTGAGTTATAAAGTCACAACGCACTTGCAACAATTTTATATATATAGAGATGTAGGTAACGCAAACAAAAATTCAAAAAAACCGCATCATCACTTAGCCATTGCGCCGAAGAGTTTTAATTGTTTATTCGTAAGTATACCTATCCCAATGGAGAAATCATTTGCAATTCAGAACAAATTCATAAACTCTTTTTTTAATTAGTTTTATAAACATTGCGTGCTCTTATTTTTCCCATCAGATTCTTGACTCTGCATTATTTAGTTCAGGAAATCTAAATAAATTTTGTCAAGTATAATTAGAATTACACACTTTACTCCAAGAAATACCCCTATATTGTACTCTAATGTTCTTAGTTTTATCAACGGTAGTAAATGGTTCACATAAGTAACCAGTAAAGGAACCCCTAGACAGTAGACACTAGTGGCACAGATGATGTATTATTTATCTGTGCTAGTGGCATGCACAATGGGCCGATCAACGGCCTAAGTGTTTCTCTCAACGAGAGCCACTTTAAACGTTGGTAATAAGATTCATCATATTTTGTGTTATCATCAGCCGTATTAATAAAAAACCCGTAACTAATCTCTAACTCGTGTATTACCTAGCACCTAGTTAAACAAATAACATATGAGTTAAATATTCTTATTATTAAAAGAAAATAACTCATATAATAACTAGCTGATGTTTTCTCTAAAATAGCTGGCATTACCTAACCAAATTGTACTGAAAACAGCTGAAAACTATTACATATTGGCTATCATCACGGTTGGCTAGTGAATTTCAGTTGTGACAAATTAAAAAGAAAAAAAAAAAAAAAAAAAAACAGAAAATAAAGCAAAACAACAGAAATTTATTATTTATTTTTGAATGTTTTATTATTTGTAAACATTGTCATTTCTTTTTTTGTACACTTTTTTTTCGAGTTGGGGCGATGGTAACCGAATCCTCCGCTAACATATTTTACCAAATATTCACACGATTCACACTATTTAAAATCACTGCAAAAACGGTCAGCCATGTTGTTTTATAATTTTTCAAATTTAAATTTAATTTATTTGTCATTTTGACGGGAACGAATTTTTTATGATTTACTCACTCGCTAACAGACCTCCTGCCGTTAGTTAGTTATATGAAAGTAACGAAGCGTTAGTTATCTTCTAAGAATGTTTATTAATAGGAATTTGAGTTTAACTAATGTGTTTGCCAATAGTTACGCCTAACATGTAGTTACGCGACTATTATTAATACGGCTGATATAGGTATGTATACCTATCAGAAAAATGTGTTTGTCCCTTTTTCTTTCTAGGCGAGTGTAAAGTGAGATAATAATTCAACAGTTGTCGGTTTTTTGTTCTACCAACTGCGATTTTTATTTATCACAAGAAAAATTTTAATTTTTGCTTGTGGGGAATGGGAACGAGAAGCACAGGATAAAACGAAAGCAAGAAATTTCGTCACGCACAATACCTACATTTGTGCACACACGCAAACGATTACGAATTACGATATGCTCAATTGGCACTCAGGAAAAAGCTTTTATATTGTTGGATAATCGTTGTTGGACGAAGAGAAGAGCTTTTTGTTGGACAATCGTTGTTGGACGACCGCAAGAATTGTGGACATCAGCCAACATGGGACTGCGACATCTGTATATTATAACTATTATCTGTGGCTATAGCTAGCGCCTTAAAGAAAAAAAAATCCCCCTTTTTTAACACCAAAACGATATTTGTTCCCCTTTTTCAAAAATAAAAATCTCTTTCTTTCTCCCAAAAACAAAAACCCTTATTTAAGTTTTATTTTAATCAAATGCCTGTGACCCCCCCCCCCCCCCCCCCCATACTTACGGCCTTGGCGGCATTCTTTAACTAAAAACTCTAAATGTCTCGGCAAAACTTTGCAAAAATGCTCCGCAGCACTATGAATGAAGTGGCGAATACACTTTACTGTAATCAGTTCTGGAACCGTTTTCTTCAAAATTGAAGAAAATGAATTGTGAGCCCAATCTACGCACCAATTCCAATCAATTTTTCAATTAGCCCGGCAAGAGTTTTGCCATTACCTGCTTTCATTTCAAACAACTTATAACTATAACGCCTGCACAAGTTTTTTTCATTTCTTGTACTAAAGTACCTGACTGTAATGCACGTAATTTTTTTTTGTATCAATCGATGTGCTTTCGTCAATGTTTCGGAATCGATGAATTTCAATTGAACCCTACCGACAACAGCAAAATTGCAAGGGAATTGCAACGCCCAAAAAGGAAGAGAAAACAGCAAATCAATTAATACTTACCAGCGATAAGGTTCCAATGTTGTTGCGGCTGAGAGCTAAATCAAAGTGTACGAGAGTTCGATTTGGATTACGCAGCACAGCATGAACCGTATGGAAAACAAGTACCATGTTAATCGCAACAACACCAACTATTGTTATCTCTTAGAGAATAGCATGATATAGCAGGTGAATTGTTGTTGCGATCAACCGCGGCACAAGATCTTGTCACTGAACAAATACAGTGAGTCACAGATTTCAAAATACAATATTATATAGTGTAACAATACATGAATGAACAAGATAATGTTAACAAATAGAACAATTTAACAATAGTATTCCTAAACAGTCAATAATCATTGAATAAAATGAATCGCCATAATCGGTGATTTATTCATCGTAGACACAAGGTCCTAAAACTTTTTTGATCAGGGCAGTGCATTTATTTATGTATTTTCATTTGCCCTATTACTTCCGACGAACTGTCAATATTTTTCGAAAGACAACCTAGGTTGTTGTTTTATAGAGCTCGCAAATGCAGCTAAAATTAGTTCAGCCAATTTTCTTTTCTCCAAAATTTGATTCGGCATGTAATTTTCTTCGAAGTACCAGCTGGATGTATAAAATGGTGGGCTTCTACATGTTTTTTTTTTTTCAGTTTTACCCCGAGCAGTTAAATCGGATTTAAGTGCACTCATTGCACATTTGCACAATTTACTAAGCACCCTAGAATCTTCACCAGGAACTGGAACGACCCATGCTGAAAAGTTGGCTTATTTTCTTATTTGTAAACCTAAATATTTCAAACTTACATGAAAATTTAGGCTCAGTTGCCCAGGCTTTACGGTATCTTTGTGACATTCTTAACAGATAAACACACTCTTTTGGTACTCTTTTGGGGATAGGGTAGCGATATGGTACAAGAGGAGTATGAAAGTTAACTTTCTGTTAGTTTTTATGTTTTTTTTTTTAAATCGTCGTAGCAGAAGACTTTCATGCATAAGTATTATTATTGCTTTTTTAATCCAGTATCTAATTGTTTTTTTTTTTTTTTTTTTTTTTTTTTTTTTTTTTTTTTAATAAATGTTCATTCAAGTATTTTACGAAAAGAGTTGTAGAGGAATTAAATCATTTAAGAATTTAATTCATTTGATTTAACTCATGAATTCACTTAAAGATTTTAACTTTAAAATATTAAATCACCATTCATTTGGAAGACAGTGATTGAGAATTCATTTTGGTAAAGTTATAGATTGCATTCAGTTGAATCCAATCTTCTGTGATTGCTGTGAAGTCATTGAAGTCTTTTTGAAGTCATTGAAGTTATTTTGAAGTCAAGAAATGATTGAAGTCATTTTGAAGTCATTGAAGTTATTTTGAAATCATTGCTGTTATTTTGAAATCTTTTACATTCCATTGAATTGATTTCAAATAAAAACCGTGTATTAACGCTTTAAATAAGTTTATTATCCTTTTTTTCAAAAAATGTAAGTATCAAATAATAAAATAAAGTAATTAACAAAACATTGGCGTATCTACCGTAAGAAAAACTATTTTATTTTCATTTAGGGGGAGAAGGGGATGGTGTAAACGCGGGGCAGGTGTAAACATTCCATATTCCGACTACACACTACTATGTAGCAGCAACCAGTTGTTGGCAGTACTTACAAAAAATAGACACGATTACACTATATGAAAGCGGGGAAGAACCGATAGTGTAAAATTTTATTCACGAAAGAAGTTTTTCGCTGTACAAAGTAAAATTTGTAATGAGTGTTAAATTGTGGTTTTCAAGTGCAGTTTTTGACCAATTCAAAGCGAATGTGTATATTTTTGTAGCTGCAGCATAGTAGTTTCAAGTTATTTTGGTAAGTTCTTGTTTGGGAACCTTTTTGACTTGTCAGACAATTTTCTTCTCAAAAAGGCCAACTGGGGCAGCTGTAAACGACATAGAGCGGGGTCTTGTGAACGCGTTTACACCTGTCCCATCTTAATGAGTGTTCAAATTGCAAATATCCGCTTCTATTTCTCTGATAGAAAATGGTCCGTACCTACACAAAGAAAGGGAGTTGTTCTACCAGGAACATCTCGGGCTGCATCTAGATACACTTTCGACACTGATTTAAGCAATTTCGTCATTCGCTAATTTATTTAAAATAATAAAATTTCATGTTTATACCTACCCCACATGAGTTTTAGTTTTGTTTACACATACCCCAAGGGCGGGGCAGATGTAAACAATATTGCTTTGTTTTTTAAGGGCAGTGATTTTTATATAGATTCTGATATATTTCAAAATTGTTAATATAAATCGAAGGCCAATATTGTAAAGTTAATTTTTGTTCAAAGCCCCGAGATATTTAAAGCCCCAAATTTATTCTACGACCAACCTTCCAAAATTCGTTTACACCATCCCCTACTCCCCCTATAAAGCAAATAAACAAAACAGCAATCTCTCAAAATTGATGTCTGATAATGCTAATGCTCCACGTCGAGGGACGGTTATTAACCCAGCGAATGAAAAAAGGCGCTCCACTGCTGCGGATGAGGGTAGAGGTGTATTATACTTCAAGGATATTTTTTTAATTGTTGGTAATTGATCCAACATTTCCAATACCGCGGAGGTATTCGCAAGGTATGCATAGTATTCGCTTTCTCCAAATGTATTTGCAGCATTAGATGCTCATCTGACATACGATTTGAAAATATGTTTGAAATGCATTAGAAATTATGGAATATGTATGTACATAGTTACAGTACAATAAAATACCTTCAATAAAAAAATCGAAATATGAGGTGGTTTCATGACTTTTTTTCTGTAAATTTTTTTCTGATGAGTCCTCTTTTCTCTTTTCTCCTCGTCTTGAATTATTTTTCTCACCGAACAACTTATCAAAGATATTTTGCAGTCATTAAATGAGGGATTAAGCGCTGAGATCCAAATAAGCTTAACCGAAGGACAAAGCACGAATGCGACAATCGCATCATTGACTTCTCCTGTTAAATTGAAGTGATGTGGGAATCGTTTCACAAGGGAAAAACTTTTAGAGGACTTTTTAATATCATAGGAAGAAGATAACCATATATCATTCCTCTCTCGCCTTGAAAAAAATCCAATGCTTCCGCTATAGGTTTTAGCAACAAAAAAATCATCCAAATAGTCAAAATCAGTTTGGAAAAATTATTTGCATCTGCAACAACCTGCATACCTACTTCATTAATAATCCCCTTATGTTTAAGAATGTCCTTAACAGAATCATAAATAGAGTTCCATCTTGTTACTACTGAGTATTTTAATAATTGCGACCCCTAAGTTGTGACAATTTGCTCGGAAGTCTTCGGCCTGTTTATCTTGCTCCACAGATGTGAGCATTTTTGCATAATCTTTTTACAAATTAATTGAAATTATTATAAGTCTAGGAGTATCAAATAGAACATAAACACTTAGGTACATGTTTATGTTTTTTTAAATTTTAATTGTTCTGCTGCAGTATACGGTTGAAATCGGTTGATGCCAGCAAATGCAGTGTATGCGTTGAACATTTTATATGCTTCGGCAAAGAGTTTTCAAAACGTTCATTATTGAACTCAGTCTCATCGATTTCATCACTGTCAGCAGTTTCACTGTCCTCAATATTGCCACACACATATGATTTGGTGATCCCAAATTCTCTAAATGCCTTTATAAGATTGGAGCCATTATCGGTAACAGTTGCAACAACATTATTGCAATTAAATCCGAATTTGGCATGAACCTATAGGATAAAATCACTTATACGATCATATGTGATCCTAAAAAATTTGGTGTACAGCTGACATTGTTCCTCAAGTGGTTGTCTAACTACTTGAAAGTTTTTGTGCTAACCTGCCTGTGGGTGGTTAGCGAATTGCCGAGTCCGCCGAAAGGAAGACTTGTAGATTGCCGCGACTGCCGCAAGGCGGACCTGTAGATTGCCGGGACTGTCGCAAAACGGACCTGTAGATTGCCGGGACTGTCGGAAGAAGGACCTGTAGATTGCCGGGACTGCCGCAAGGCGGACCTGTAGTTTGCCGGGACTGTCGCAAGACGGACCTGTAGATTGCCGGGACTGTTGCAAGACGGACCTGTAGATTGCCGGGACTGCCGCAAGGCGGACCTGTAGATTACCGGGACTGTCGCAAGGCGGACCTGTTGATTGCCGGGACTACCACAAGGCGGACCTGTAGATTGCCGGGACTGCCGCAAGGCGGACCTGTAGATTGCCGGGACTGTCGCAAGACGGACCCTCCGTAGACCGAGCCGTTTAGAAGCAGCTGAAGCCGTAACCGTGCCGTTTAGAAACAGCTTAAAGCCGTCACCGTTGCCGTAGAAGCAGTAGTTGTTGATTGTAATTAAAATAAGACGTTGAATTTGTAAAAATAATAATTTAAGTGTACAATTGATTAAAGTGTAAAATAAACTTAAAATTATCAGAGATTGTAAGATTGAACTTAGTAAAGTTATAAACTTTGAATTATATAACTCATGGATAAAACCTGAAATTGTAGTTTAAAGACTAGATATAAGAAATAAGGTAATAAAAGGAACCTTCTCGAATTAAAGTTTGTGTTTCTTTAGTAAAAACCTTGGCGATCCGACGAGCGAACCTCAGCCCAGACAAAAAGCACATCACTTCACAGGTCTCTAAGTCTAACAAACACAAATTTGTACAAATGTATGTAAAATATTGAAAAATATAGCATTTTTGTTTTACTTCTAAACACATGAAGCATAATTATATTCCTGTGTTTTTTTTTTTTCTGTTTTATCTTGTTTTACCGCTAGTTCTTGCTTTTTGATTGGTTTTGCTTTTAAATAGTTGCTTAATAAAAACTAAATTGTATATAAATTTGCGATATTTCCAAGAATTTCTTGACAGTGGTCGCAAACAGAATAAAATATCTTCTTACTTAAGCTTGGGCGGTTCATACCTTTTTTGCCACAATTCTCAGTACCTTAGGCGACACAGGTAGATATTTTGTTGCAACCAAACAATTTTCAAACTCTTTGCAAAAAGTGGTTGTTAACCGAGAACAAGGATCTCTAATGAGACAATGGTTGGTGTGAAAAGGTCTACGTCGCGAAAATATAGTTATATTATAAGATTAGAATTATCAACACTCAGCAAAATACATGCAAGATAACAAGTTTTTTTAACTTCTGGGCTGGGGAGGCAGGTACAGCCTAACGGGTAGTACGAAAATATGTGTACACAAAAATGTGCGTTTTATATTTTTCAGGTCGAATTTCAGCTTTTTCCGGTTTCTAAGTTTCCCGAATTAGGTAATATATAAGCCATACAATTTTTTATAGGGTAAATTGTATTTGTTTTCAAACCCGGAAGCGATAAGTTCTTAACACGCTTCCTACGTGCGATTGTTATTTATTCTGAAATGAAAGAGGCAGCTATTATTTCTATTTTCAAAAATATTCACTTGCTAACGATGCAATTGTGATGTTTAGACCACTAATAAGTTTTGATTTGCATCGTCAGCCTACGAATAAATGAAACCATTCAAATAAACTGTTCTCCGTTTATTGAATTATTTGAAGGAGATTTTATTACGACACAAATGCACTCATAAAGAAATCGCGAGGTAGTATTAGAAAACAATGGAAAGCGTACCATAAAAGTACTGAAAATTGTGTCCGATCGAACGATAGGGCATTACTGATTTGTACATGATATTTGACAGATCAGCGGATATTTTGTGCATTTCCTATTTTGTGTTTTGTTTTTTGGTTATACTAAGTCTCAAAGAGCATTGGAAAGATATGTGTTGGGCAAATTTAATTGCAATTTATGTATTCCTTCTTTTAGAATAAAATCCTCCTTGTAAAAGAGACCATTGACCTTGTTTTTCACGAAAACAAATTATGAAATTTGAATTCTGCAATGACAACAAATGTAATAGATTCTAAGAAAGTTGTCTGACTAGTAAATGTGGAGGTCTAATTGTCCGATGTCCTTCCTATGGAAACATACGTCGGTCTAGAGGAATATTTCATATTTTGCTAAAAAAAAAACGCCCCCAAAAAGTGGGCGTGCCATTGAAAGACAGAGCCTAAAGCCTTCTAGGCTGTGTCTTTTATTGCCACGGCGACTTTTCGGGCCGTTTTTTACTACAATACGTTTTTGTACTGCCATTAACATTTGTACTGCCTTTTGTCATCGAAATCTGCCCAGTAACAGATTTAAACATACTAAACTTTCTTTGTATTTATTTTAATAGATTTAAATCTTATCACTCTCGTGACACAGTTCATACGGTGTCAAAAATGTCAAGAAGAGTGACGCAATCACAAAAATAAACGAGCCCATGTGCACTTTAATCTTGGTCAACTACAAAAATAAATATCCAAGGGGAACTACACAGAGGTGATGCTGCAATTTCTCTGAGCCAATCTCAGCAAGAGCAAGTTTGGGAATACATTTTTTTTTTAAATGTCTGGTGAATCATTTTGGTAGAAGGAATGTAACCAAATTACCTCAATTCGCTGACTAAACTTGTCCCATTGAATAGAACGACAATATGTGCTGAAGTTCTTTACAGTCTTACACATATTAATTGTGATAGCTTCGGTATTTTGCAGGTTGTTGTATTTTATACTATCTGTCGTAGCCAACTGACGTATTCCTTTATAAATATACGGGGAAAGCCCATTAAGATGAAAATCCCAACGCAACAGCTCTCTCTCTATGGAAATGCCTATCTCATTGCAAACTTATCTGAGCTGAGCTGCGATGCTTGATTTGGAAGACTTTACTCTTAAAAAGCACGGATTATCACTCCAGTCTCATTGGAAGCCTCGGGCACATAAGTCAAAATTCAAAGTCAGTCTCAGTCGTCGCGTTGTGGTTTTTAACGATGTTAGCTAGAAGCTTAGACTTTATTTACGTAATTATCTTTTCAATCGCAGCGTTCGGCGCGGTCGAAGCAGGTATGTCTTGCAATTTTTTATACAACATGGTGCTGACTTTGTACGGCATTTTCAATAGAAAATGAAACGCATTGCCGATGCGAATTCGTTCATTGAAAAAGATGAAGAACTTCAGGAATGTCTGTGAGAAAGCTTGCACCCCTCTTAGTAATTTGTACACATTCAAACCGGTTGTTTATAGCCTGCATCTTTTATTTGTAGCTTTTGTGTGCGATTGGAAATGTAAAAATGTAATTCTCATATAAAACTCCTTTCCAGAGCTCAAGAGCACTTGTTCGACCTTGCAACAGAAGACTGGAGTATGCGTCCCAATATTGACATGCCGATCAATAGTCCAATTGATCGAAGAGGCGCCAAAGCCCTTACCGGCTTCGACCATTGAAGATGTACGCAAAGTGCACTGCGGAACTTTAAATAAAATTGTAAATGGCGCGTATTGTCAGTCAACAAAAAAATAATTGAGTCAACATTTTTCCAGCCTCATGTATGCTGCGAACGAGGTCAAACCACTAATGGATCCAATATCAATCCGATGATTCGCTCAAGCGTTGAAAGTTCGGACGCAGATGTGCAGTCCGGAATGGCGATTTTATCGTCGATCCAGTGCGGACAACAGAGTCGCCGCAGTCGTAGGCACTTTTTACCAAAAAAAAGCATTGCAAGAGGGAAAGACAGTTATGTGTCTGAGTTCTCGTGGATGGCATTATTAATCTACGATGACGGCCTAGAAAGGACGCTGGACTGTGGTGGGTCGCTGATCACCGATCGGTATGTCCTAACTGCTGCGCACTGCATACGCACTGGACTGTACAAGAAGTTGTAAGAGCTTTAATATTCGACTGTTCTAATTAGCTAATCAAGGACATACCTCCTTCTATTTGAAACAGAGTTAGTGTACGTTTGGGTGAGCACAATACAGACACCGAAATCGATTGCTTATCAGGCTCAATGCGAATCTGTGCTCCACCTGTACAGGAAATCGGCGTTGAAGAAGCAGTATATCACAAGGACTATAGACCGAGCAAGATGGCCAACGACATTGGTCTCATTCGCTTGATTAGCAAGGCGATTTTTCAAAGTAAGTTGAAACTCTGATCGAGCTTTAAACAAATTTAAGCCTATCTCACTTGAAGATTCAAATTTTCAATCGTTTAGGTAGCGTGCGGCCGATATGCTTACCAATAAATGAATCGAGAATGGCTCGCTTACAGCAGATGACTATCGCAGGATGGGGACGAATGGATAATGGTCAAGTGGCGAGTATTCTACAGAAGGCAGTGGTTCCAGTGCGGGCAAACGATCACTGCCAGCGAGCTCATAAACTCATCGAATTCACTGACAAGCACTTATGTGCCGGATCAGAGAATGATATCGAGACGTGTAAGGGTGACTCTGGCGGACCGATGTTTGCAAGAACTCTGTATGATGGAAGCTTACGCTGGATACAGTATGGAATCGTATCGGCGGGTAGTATCCTGTGTGGTTCAAACTACCCAGGCATATATGTGCGACTCACTTCGTATGTAGAATGGATAGCTGCAAATATTAAAGTTTAAATTTCGATAATAATTAATATTAAGGAAAAAAACAAATTGCACTCCCTCCAGGGAATAATTAAGAAAAGGGTTAGCCAAAGGCCCAGGTAGCTAGTGCTGTAATACCATTTAAACTATAATTCATTTAATATTTAAAATAATAATAATGGTAGTTCAGAAAAATTAACAAAGAGTTTTACAGCCGTATTAATAATAGTCGCGTAACTACATGTTAGGCCTAACTATTGGCAAACACATTAGTTAAACTCAAATTCCTATTAATAAACATTTTTAGAAGATAACTAACGCTTTGTAACTTTCATATAACTAACTTACGGCAGGAGGTCTGTTAGCGAGTGAGTAAATCATAAAAAAAAATCGTTCCCGTCAAAGTGACAAATAAATTAAATTAAAAGTTGGAAAATTGTGGAACAATGGCTGACCGGTTTTCAGTGTTTTTAAATAGTGCAAATATTTGGTGAATATGTTAGGGGAGGATTCGGTTATACCATCGCCCCAAATCGAAAAAAAGTGTACCAAAAAAGAAAAAACCCTATTTACAAATAAAATATTCAAAAATAAATAAAAATTTTCTGTTGTTTTGCTTTATTTTCTGTTCTTTTTTTTTCTATTTCATTTGTCACAACTGAAATTCACTAGCCAGCCGTGATGATAGCCAATATGTAGTAGTTTTCAGCTGTTTTCAGTACAATTTGGCTAGGTGATGCCAGCTATTTTAGAGAAAACATCAGCTAGTTATTATATGAGTTATTTTCTTTTATTAATAAGAATATTTAACTCATGTGTTATTTATTTAACTAGGTGCTAGGTGATATGCGAGTTAGAGTTTAGTTACGGGTTTTTTATTAAAACGGCTGTTAATGTTTTAGTTTTCGCCTTTTGTGAGGGGTTTCCCCTTTTAATTAGATCCAGTGGAATGTAAAAAAAATATTTATCGAACTATAGAGGATGTGTTCATAAACTGTTAAATTTAACATGATCACAATATTTAAAACTGTACGATACATCTATTTATTCCCAATATATACTTTATAAAATGTAATATCTTTGACGTTAGGCAAAAAGGTCTTATGTCAAAAAATTGCATTTTGGGTTTTCGATTGGGTTTAACTCAATTTTTTCTCTCTCTTCTCTTTTGTTATTAACGACTTAAGTATAGCACAACTGCTTCCTATCGTATTAATGTAGTCTTCAGGCAATAAGTCAGAAAAATGCATATGTGGTTTGGTATTTACGTCTTAAGTTCATTTAAGTCTTTGTGACCGATGTCTCTGAAACATTAAAGATTCTTCTAAGGACTTAAGTCTTTTATACCGAACAGAATAATCAAATAGGTGAATAGTGTAGATATACTTATGTATTTAAATATATATATGTATATATTTTTTTCGTTACAACGCATTTAGAAAAACATTCAAAAAACGAAACAAGAAAGAGAAGAAATATAAACGGTTATTGCATCAGCTATCTAATCTAGTTACCCAGCGCTTTTTTTCGTTACAACACGTTTAGCAAAAAATCTCAAAAAACAAAACAGATAGAGAAGAAAAATAAACAGTTATTGCATCACCTGTCTAATCTACTTAGGCCCATTTTATTCACTCGAAGTTGAATACAACTCGGGGAGTTTTGCATATAAAAATCCCCAAGTTGTGTTCAACTCCGAGTGAATAAAATGGGCCTTAGTTACCTAGCGCTTTTGTTTTGTTAATGAGTTTTAATTGAATATATTCCGGTGTGTAAACTCTTTGGTTCTCTGAATTCGATTGACATTATTATTCGATTATTAAAACAATAAAAATAATTAAGTGTTGTGGATTATAATGAGTGAAAGGAGTAAATATATATTGAATTTAGCTTTAGCAAATTCGGGAAAGCGTAGTAAGTGTGCTATATTTTTTTAATAGAGAGTGATATTAATAATTCACTAAACTTTTTATCAGAAAATGCTGAATTTGCTTCTGCTGCTGAAAAAACAGCTTCACCTGAGTCTTCGCCAGATCCATCTTTACCTGCTGATGTGCCAAATATTTTCGATTCCGATGATAGCGTTATGGATGAGGATTTTATCCCAGAAGAAGAAACCCGTGATAGCGAAATGAATGAAGTGGCAACTTGTTCAACTCAAGTAAATGAAGAGGCTGCAGTTGAAAATATTGAAAATAATGAAAAGAAGTGGTCCAGTCGCATAAGGAAAGAACGAACTAAACACATTCATGGCGGCAAAAGTTACGTGAGTGTGAGCGGAAAAGTTGTTCAAGCCAGGGAATTAAAAAATTTAAAGCAATGTAGGAAAAAATGCAGTTCTTTCATTGAAGAGGACATTAGAAAAGTTATTTTTGACGAGTACTGGTCGCTTGACACCCACGACAAAAGGGTAACCTTCATCGCAAATCTCGTAAATGTTAAGGAAAAACAGGTTGCTCGCAAGAGAAAAGCTGGCAGTTCAAAAAGCAGGGAAGTAACTTATGAATACTTTCTTGAAGTGAACGGTGCAAGAGTTTCTGTGTGCAAGGTTTGCTTCAGCAGAACTTTAGATGAAAAAGAAAGGTTCATATCAAACGCCATCAAAAATAAGATGCTTAACACATCCGGCATTGCAGTGGATGACAATAGAGGTAAAAAATCTTCGAAAAACAAAAAGTCTGAAGAGGAGCTTAATGAAGTCCTGGCTCACATAAAATCTTTTCCAAGCTATGAAAGTCATTACACCAGACGTACAAATGAGAAACAGTTTTTACCATCTTATTTAAACTTGCGCATTATGTACGACTTATACAAAGAAGGACGAGAGAGTTTTGTTGGTTGTTCAATTTATGAGAGGGAATTTCATAAAATAAAACTCGCCTTTAAAAAGCCAAAAGTGGACACCTGCTACAAGTGCGACACCCTTCACATGCGCGTTCAAGTTGCTGCTAATCAGAAAGAAAAGCAGGAAGCAGAAAACGATCTCCAAATCCACCAGGAGCAGGCTAGTTCAGGTAGAAGGTAGACTCGCTTCCGTCGAGGCAAGTCAGTGGTGAGCCTGGCAGGCGGCCAGGAGACTCCCACTGACCCCAAGGCACAACGAAAACAGACGGACGGTCTGAAGAGAAGGATGAGTGGGGGGAGGACGATTCCCTTGACAAACACTCCATCGTGGGACCACTAGATACAAAACACTTTGTCTAGTTACAGCCAATACCAAAACACCCCAACGAACGTTACATACCACCATATTTGATGAAAACATTATGTGCGATGGGTGGAGGGACGACGATCCCTTTTTATAGAATCACCCCGACGCTGGAGCAACGGAGGAGCATCAGGGGAGTGTAGGCGGACGGCCAACCAAACAGACACTCTTCAGGGCAATAACAAAGCCCGTTGAACTACCACATTATCGGTAGGGACTAGGGAGTCTTGTTTGATGGGCGTAGGGAAGACGATCCCTAAGTCAATGCCCCGACGATGGAGCAACGAAGGAGCAACAGAGAGCGTGGGCGGACGGCCAAACAAAATCACGCACTCACAAATACCACCCGCACGGAAAGTGCGTGATAAAATCATTGTACACATAACACGGAACAAAAGCAGCATCAGCAAATGATAAAGGGGTACGAATGTCGGACCACAGATCAGAAACATAAGTCAGCAGCACTGAACTGTGATAACAGAGGCGAAGGCAGAGATCGTTACCGCAAAATATTGATAGCCCGAACGAAGGTCAGCCTCGTCACCTAGGATGCTGCCGATGTCAACTGCAACACGAAGGCAGAGAGCCCACCCTAAACTAAACTTAATTGTAAGGGATGACCTACTATCCGCAAGTCCCATCCCCCAAATCTGCGCGAGAGTCCACCGAACGAGATTAATTAGTCGCGAGAAGAAAAAAATACAATGAAGTCATACCTGTGGATTCTCTGTAACCTCTGGCTGTCCAATAAGGAAGGAAGTCCAAGTACGGGTGGGGTATAACAACACTAGCTTCCACTTATATTCTTTCTTCCTTTATCCCATTGTGTATTTAATTTTCTTTATATAATTCGTGGGGAAAAATGCCGAGTTTGATTCCTCCACGAATTACTTTGTTTGTTTACATTTTGTTTGACTAAAGGTCAAAGATAATTTCTTAAAGGAAAGCCAACTCTGAAATAAGAGAAAAGTTCGAAGTCGGCTGGCTAATCTCAAATATACTGGAAGGATTCCCCCACGGGCGAATTCCAGTATACAAGAGAGGAACGACTGGAAGTTTTGAGAGGATTAGCGGGTTACGGCAGCGCATTGGTGTCGCACCAAATTGACCGTTCAGCCCGGTAATATGTTTGAATGTGGTGGTTAATGGCCGTGGGAGGCATTGCTGAATGCCAACTTAAGATCCCACCGTTGGGGTCTAACACCAGCGTGTGAATGAGAGTACGAATGAGAGTGTGTGTGAGGAAGCCAAGGGACTTCGAACAAAGTCAAAACCCTGGAAGCCACTTCTTGGCTAGCCAGCGAAAAAGCAGGGTGTTTTAAAGAAGTTCTTTTGTTCGGATTGCGAGTAGCGACTTTTATTTTTGAAGAGTAGCGAAAGGTAAATCGTGGTGTGAAGATAAAAGTAAAGTAGCATAGTAGGAAGTGCAAAAGCAAGAAACAAGGAAGAAAGGATAGTTGACAGAGGAGCAGAAAAAAAAAGTAAAGGAAAAAGGGGTGTCAGAAGGGACACAGAGTAAGAAGGACAGGACAGAGGAAGACAGGGAATCCATCAGGAAATTCAAAAAAAAAGATAAGTAGAGTGATATATGTATATTTCGTTTGGTTAGGATAATTTAAAAAAAGTAGCTTTCGGTAGGCTCTCGTTTCGATTAAACTCGCGGTAAAGCGGGACACGCGACCCGTTACATAAAAATTTGCAATCTTTCGGACGACGCGATTGTGGGTTATCTCTAGCGGTCTGAACACCATATTTGTTTTTTTTTTTTCTTTATCACCACCGTCATTGAATCTCTTGGGTTTTCCCCAAGGAAATAAAAGATCGTGCTCCAACGGAGCTTTATAACGTTTTTGAAAAATCCGCTGTTTAATTTTTTTTTACTTTTAGATCTTTCGCCGTTGGCTTCCAGCCTCAGTGTTGTATTTTGGCTGTGTTATTCTTTTATTGATTGGTTTCAGAATTCCAATTAAAAATTCCGTGGCGTCCTTATTTTTTTAGCAACTAACGACCTGCGCAAAACCTACCAGTTGAACCCACCCCCTTTGCTGACTAGCCATTGGAAGCATCGAAAGTGCTACCTGTTGCATACCTTCTTCGTTATATATAATGGTCTGTGGCGTTTGACACATTCGACCCTTTAACTCTCGGTGCAGTGGTGGCTGCAATTTTTATATTCATTTTTTTTGTTTAATTTTATCGCGTTCTTTTTCAGTTTGACCACCAATTAATTCGTTTAATTAATAAAGTAAATATAAGTGCAACAAAATCTTACAAAGAAACAAAACTTTTACAAATAAAACAAAATGAGAGAATTCTAAGGAAAAACGATAAATACTAATGAATTTGATAAAATGTAATAACATTATTACAATAATTAAACTATTTTCAATTTGGTATAACGAAAAACTGCCGTTTCTGACTTAAGACCTTTTTGCCTAACGTCAAAGATATACCAAGTACTAATTTATGTGTGCTAATAATAAATAAAATAAGTTCTAAGTGCACATTGTGCGCGACAAAAACAAAGCGAAAGAATAAACCAGATATCCGCTTAATTGTGCCAATTGATATCGTTACAATTTGATTAACGTAACTACTAGTTTTGGATATTCGAATTCTACCAATCTTATGCAAAGATTTCACCTATTACTAAGCCATACTCAGCGAACACAGTCTAATTAAAATTTTCAGCTGCGCCTGTACTATCGATGAAACTCTGACCATCTCTATCTCGTTAAAAAGCGCCAAAAAAGAGCAAAACTTCTCCCTTCATATTACTCTTCCCTAGAAACACTATTTCATTCGGTAAAGTTCAACTAAAATCAAGAACATCCTTTGCCTTGTCTGGCAAAGTTTTCCCCCCTATTAAATCCCACCATAATTTTATCCCCCCCCCCCTATCATCCATAGCGTTGTTTTTCCATCATTTTGGTTGGAAAAACCACCACTCGCACTCTGGGAACACTGCTTCTGGGGGATCCAAGCGTCCAAGGCTTATTCCGTTTCATTTAAGTACAATTTCATTTTGTTTTTCCCCGTTTTTGACTGTAGCTTTATAAAGGGTGTGTTTTTTTTATAACTTTAAGTTGGCGACACTATTTTAACTGGAGGCCATTTTGTCAACTGTCAAGTGAGTTATTTTTAGTTTGGTTTGGCATTTCAACATGAATAGATTGACGCCTGAACAACGCTTCCAAATTGTGCAAAATTTATTTTGAAAATCATAGTAGGGGAGAGTGGGTATGTATGGGAAACTTTTCAGTCAAACGTGAACTGCTGGCAACTTATAAATCATATCTGCACAAAACATTTTTCTTAATATAAGATAACATTTTGGCAAGCTATCCAAAATATGAAAGTATCCAAAAGTATACCAGAATAAAATTTATAAGTCATTTCATTCACCAGAAAACTTTGTTCGTACATTTTTAAGTGTTCCTTGCTTAGACTTTGATGTGGAAAAGCTTTTTTGTTTGTCGGGGGGTGTTACTATCCGATGGAGCACGCAGACACAACTATGGGTCCATTGTACTGCCAAACAGACACCTTCCACTACTGTACTTAGGTTACCTAAGGTAATGGGTAGTGTAGTCTAATGTTCTCGCTTTCCCCAAAGACTCCAGAACTAGACCCCTGTTCGGTTCACGGACAGTGTCCCATTCCTCCTGCATAGAAGTGTCCCAATCATCCTGTAGGGCACTTCAAGGAGACAAAACATAATATCACTTAAAATACGGCACAGACTAAACAAAATTAGATATAATTCACTTCTTAATATATGATAATATCTATTTAATTCACTTTTTGAACAATAAGTTGACATATTAGCTATTTTTTTCACTCGAATTTTACCCAAAGATTTTACTTTTTATGCACAAATTACCATTTTTGCTTTCCACTGAGTAATTTCAACTGTGCACAAGACCTGCTTCGTTTACCGGTGGATACAGACTTAAGAGCAAATTTGTGATCAACAGGAACGAGACAAAGAATACGACGTTGAGGATAATGCTTGTGTCCCATACATACCCACTCTCCCCTAACGGTAACACCTATTTTCCCTGAATTTTCTTTTCTTTTTTCTTTCGTACAGCCTTTTCTTCTGCTACATCTTACTCTTTTTCTATTTTCTCTCTCCCCTACTCTTGTATTTCCTCAGTTTGATGTATAGGTAAGTGTTGTGTGAGTTTTTGTTTATTCTTCCAAAAAAGAAGACTATATTCTTACTTGTAGGAGAGACCTGGGCTAGTTGGTCACAGGGGCACGTTGACTCACTGCTATTTTATTTAAAGTGAAGGGATGAATTTTATGTCCATTCTTGTTTTTACATTCAATGCCGATACCCCGGTACCGGGGTTAGTTGACACGTTGTTTCTTTTTTAATTGAATAACTTTGTTTAGACACACCAAAGGATGCTTTTTGCAATGATATTTGAACTCTCTTACAATCGGGCTTAGTTCAAGAGAAAAGGAAACAAAATGTAAATTTTGAGCCAGCTAGCCTCGGTCTTCCCTACTTTTCATTATAAATAACTAGCAAACCCGGCGAACTCCGTTTCGCCACCAGATGGCTTCGTTTTTTGTAACATTTCGTTTGAGGATTAAAAGATGAAAAAAAATTATTATTTTTTTCTTGTATTTGAAAATGGAAAATTTTATTTCATTTCACAACAGTAATGAATTAATTTCGATTACAAAATTGAAGTGTAATTTAGTTGAACTTCTCTAAGTAAAAAATGAAAGTGAATCCAAAGTAAATACTGAATCGATGCGTTACGTGTCCGCAAATTATCCGTTTCATTGAAGTGCTCTTTGGTAAACCACATTTTTTGTGTTTGGTCTGACGTTAACACAAACAAAGCGGATGGTTTCCCAACTCGTGAACACGCAACGTATAGCTGCCCATGTGAAAAACAATGATTTTCTAAATGAAAAAATGTTTGCAGCTGTTCAATAACTCGTCTCTTTAACTGTTGTGTTCCCTGTATCTTGCACCGCACATTCAGTTGATCCACCATCGACGAAATGAAATATATTTGCAGAAATTGATGTGGTTCATCTGGGTTGGCTGACCTGGTGATTTAAACTTAGTTTGGTGATTAAATAAATTTTGTAAGTAATTCAAATTAATTCAATGCCTTTTATTTTCCTGTAAATTGATATTAAATTTCAATGCAAATATTTGTAGTAAAAAATTGCAGTCGTTTGAATTCGAATGGTAATTCCGTGGGAATCATCGGGATGTGTGGAATCAAAACATATTCTCCTCTATATTCTGCGGAATGCCCGGAAAACACGTCGAATGAGCTCTTCCTTAGAATCGGTCATGTGGCAGAAATCAGTGCGCAAAGTGATAAGTCCGGTCGAGATATCAACTGCAATCTTTCCATTACCAATTCCAAAAATGTTTTGATTGACACGAAGATCTTTCAACGTTCTGTCCACCGCCACCATTGACCATTGACCTTTTGTGGGCCATCGTGCATTCGACCCAATCGATCAATTTGCATCATTGTAAAACCTTCGCATTTTTTTTTTTTTTTTTTTGATTTTTCACCATGGTGTCTGGTTGATTTGCATGTTCAGTGGCAATATCAATGCTGGATGTGCAGTTCGGTAGCCTTCTAACAAAGTTGCTGTTATTCCAGATGAAGCCAATGCCAGAGCAACTCATGCTGCGATCAAATCCGTGCCAAAAGCAATGAAATTAAGAACGTTTTGGCAGTACCTCCGGGAGCACCCAGAAAGTAAATGCTACCAGTTCTTTTGTTCACAGCTTCCATCAAAGAGACATACGCAATCATTTGTTGAAGATTCAATTGCAGAACATTTTTACGAACTGCTTCGGCTAATGCTTCAGTATCGTATTGTTTTGTTGTTCTCTTTGCAATTTGTGGTTGAATGCATCGTTTATTGGACGATTAGGTGATATCATGCCCAACTGCGCACTTTATTCGCCATCAATAAACACTAACTCTAAAAGAAATATTTGTAATTTTAACAGCCTAGAAGAAAACTAACCACACCTATCAACTTGGTTGGTAAGCCTTCTCCCTTCACTCTCCACACCGGTACCGAAGGTGTTATGGTAGCTTTGAGCTGCCCTCCCCATAACCCTACTCACGAATGAGCATAGTACCATGATTGTTACTCATTCATTTTTAGTAACAACCCCTTCGTGAACACTCAAAACGCTCAGCAACTCCTGTTGCCTGTCATCATTGTCCTCGTCATATCAATCACCGCTCCATGTGAACTTACCCACATATTCAAATGCAAGGATATTGAAAACAGGTACTTCCCAAAAAAAATGATGGATACAAACAAATCAAAGTATCTACTTCATTTCAAAAAGTTACTTAATGTAACATAGTAAACATAAACAAAGTTATTAGGTACCTATATTTAAAAAACAAAAAAATTTCAAAATTTTTAACAACAATTTGCTTGGAAAATAATTAAAATAATTCACAACAACAATTGCTTTTAAAATTTAAAATTTTTTTTTGTATTTGAAACTACTCGATTTCTATCCAGTTTATATTTTTTTCAAAGTGCATTTCGCCATGAAAAACGAAATATGTGCCTACAACGCCAACTGTTGAGCATTTTCCGACTTTTCTTTTTTCATAAACCATCCCTGATTTAAGACGAACAAAACAAAACAAAAATCATTGAAATCGGTTGAGCCGTTCTGGAGTTATATCGTCAGGAAGGAAAACCCGACTTATTTTTATATAGTAGATTTGAATTTTTGCTATAATCAGCCTCTCATAACTTTTATGGAGGGCTCTTATCGAACTCAGCTCCAAGTATGTTGTAGGTTTCTAATGTAGTAAGTTCGAAAGCCATATGACCTCCCAGACGCTCATATCACTTAGTCATGGTTGGATAAAACCTATCCCGATAATCACCATGGTGAAGTTTTAAGAAAGCAGCAATAACAACCTAGAGCAAAGTTCCCCTAATCCGCTCTTAAATATATACATTTAGCTTTAATTAAGTCAGTAGACATGCGTTTGTCCTTTTTCGGACGACATTGACAAATCCTATGAACACAATCCTCCTCAATTAGGTATACCACCATCCACTCCACCCACTCAAAAGAAATTGGGTCAACCCACTCCCCGTTACTATCCGTAATCAGCTCAAAATACAACATCCACATTTAATAGGCCAACTCAACAACGACGCTCTCGTGTAACTGCATTGCGACTAAAGTAGTTAATTATATTCATTATTGGTTAGTCCAAAGTCCACCACCCACCATCTATGCAATGGTGGCTGCTCAAATTTGCTTAATCTCTCACTTTAATTCGCCAAACTAACTGGCAAACCCTTCCCGTATGCTTGTGCGGCTCAACACTATACACAGACACACCGAACGTGTGTAAAGATCAATAAACAAACTTAAATTAGCTGCTGACATCAATGCCATCTAATTAACGGTTATAGCAAATAGCAGTGTGCGCCAATGTGGTTTAGAAGCTGATTAAAATCTCCGAACCATCCGAACACAACACCCTTCAATTTGCGCAAATGAACGCGAATTGTATGGTCTATGGTGTTGCAGGAACTATGTTGCTGTGCCTTTTCAACTCGCGCGACATCCTCCTCCCATACCATGGTTTTACAGCGCCTCCTATCGCAAGCAAACCATTCTAACGACATATTGACTTTTTAAGCTAATATCGTTCATCGTACGTTTTACCTTGACTCGAGTACACTATCGCAACAGTAGCATCTACCACTACTCTGGCATTATTTTAAGGGTGAACATTTCGGTCGTCTAATTTGATTTTAATAACCCTCGATAGGGTATACTGTTTACACCGATGCAGGCACTTTTATTCGTCGCATTTGAGTCGGTGTTGCTGTGGCCAGGAGTGTTTTTGTTACCCTTGCCGAGAGGGTTGGTGAATGGTGACATCCTAAACGATCACCATCCAGAATTGGTGGGTGGTACTGAGTACCTTTCCGGGTGACTGTTCGAAGTTGGGGTTGAATAAATTTATTTCGTTCTCTTTAGATGTATACGGTGAATCCATTAACGTGGCAATTTAGGTTTTAACACTTTAATTGTGGGAGTAGGTCTAGGGTATACTTCAGCACTAGCTTATTGTCTAGGCAAACAAACTGTTTTCCGTATTCCCCAGCGCTGAGGTATATGTCCTTATCAAAGTGTTTAGGTAGTACTCTAATCGCTGTCGTTAAGTGTTTTGTGTACTTTGGAAAATCTGACTAACTCCTTAAGTGGGATTGTGATGGCTCGAATTTTGGAATTATGGATCCGCGCTATTTACTTTTGGGGGACTTCAAGTTTTTAGCGTTTTAGCGCTTGATTTTATTCAACTGAATGTATGCTTCCTGGAGTGGAGATTAGGGAACAAAGTGAATAAATATACGATCCACTTAAATTGTTTATTAAAAGAACAGAAAATGAAAAACATTTTTAAAACATCACGCAGTGCTTCTGAGGACAGTGAAGACTCCGTCATGGAAAAATTTTACGGTCTTTTTGATAATGTCAATGTTAAGTGACGACAATATTTTTGTCGGCGACTTTAACACAAAAACTTTGAATTTTGGCTCTAAATTGTAATCCTTTACCCGATTGTATTACAATAGGGGCTGAAATCCAAAACGCAGTACTGCCGCAGTACTGCAACGTCAAGAGTTCTAAAACATAAAAGAGATCATAGTGATGCAATTCATACCATTTCAAAATGCATTGTGAATGAATCAACTGCGCAAATTAAAGCAAACAACGCATCGTGAATATCTATGATGCAAATGTCAAATGTAAAATTGCGCTCAAACAAAATGGAAGAGTCGACGGCCTCGTAAGTAAATTTAATTATTAAATTTGTATTGTATTTCGAATTAATATTGTTTATTCCTTTAAATTTGTAGAAACAAAAAATGGACTCATAATTATACAAAGCTTTTAATAAGCACAAGGCTGCAGTTTGAGTCCGAATTTCACGCAAAACGGAGGAAGAAAACTGTGATATGGCGAATGGTTCTACTAGAAGTAAAAAAATTGGAGCCAGGATTCCCTTTTCATGTGGATGAAATCATCCGTAAGTTTTTAAATATAATGACCACCTATAAAAGGATAAAAGCTCGGAATCGAACGTCGGGGGAAGCAGCAACGTCCTGGGATTTCTTCGACGAGTTGGACAAGCAGTTCGCTGTTCCGCGTCAAAACCTCGACGCATCTTTGTCTTTGGAAGATTCCGATTCCGAAAATCAGGAGAATGTAGATGACCCAGGACAACCCATTGAAGAAGCTAAGGACGAGCTACCGAAAAAAAAAGAAGCAGAAAACGTGCGAGCTGCTGGATTTCATGAAATTGGAGTCAGAAAAAGACCGGGAGTATTTCAAGCAATTGATCGACATCGAAAACGCCAGACTCAAAGTTGACCAACAAAGGGTTGAGGAAATGAAAGATTTAAAGGTGCTCCTTCAATCACTCGTAGATTAGAGCCAATGGTTTTGAGACGTGTTATATGAAATTTGAACTGAATTGTGATTTTTTTTATGTTTTTTACTTTATTTAAATAAATAAATAATTGAAGTTTATTGTTATAATCATTTTGTTTATGGTAAATTTTAGGCTGAAAATAAAGTGGTAAGACGTTCCCTTTTCAATTTTGCTTCATTGGTCGGAACTGCAAGAATTTCATTGGAGGTTTCTTCAACTTGTGGTGGTAATGTAGAGCTGATATGAATGTAATCAGGCCTTTCGTGCATGTGCCAAAGTTATTAATTAAATTGTTTAAAGCTATCGTTGTTATCACTTTCTTCGACATTTTTGCTATTTAAAAGAAGGAATCAATTGACGTGTGTTTTCAACAAATGTCATTCCAAAACGTCAAGTATTTAAAAGCATCACGGATATAAAGCAGTATAAAAGCATCATTTGAATGCATCATGATCGCAGTATGCAGTCGTTATGCGCAATTTTTTGACGTTTTGGAATTCAGCCAGGCTTTTTAAAAATGTGTGCCCTTCCTTTGCATTCTATTGTGGTGGCTCGAAAATACATTCTTAATGTATCGTTGAAGACTGGTATCTTTCCTTCCCTGTGAAAAAAAATTCGTTATAGTACCAATATTAAGACTGGTAGGAAAAACAATATTGAAAACTACAGAGGGATCTGTATACAATCTTCCATCCCTAAGCTGTTGGTGACTGATAACTTAATTTTTTTTTGTAAAAATCTAATTAGTAATAACCAACATGGTTTTGCAAAAAAAAAAAAAAAAAACAGATCCACTGTCTTCTCCTTTTACAGTGAGTTATCTAATAGGCTTTTCCCACCAAGCCCAAAACCGGGTTTTCGCCAAAACACACGAAAACTTCATCGAAAACAGAAGTTTTCCCATACATTTTTCAGTTTTCAAAACGAGTCGTTTGCACTCGTTTTCCACGAAAACCCCACGAAAACGACTTTCAATCGCTGACTTTCAGCAAAATGGCTGACCGAATAAATGTCACAACTCACAAATTAAAATCATTTCCACAATTAATTGATGGGCTAATATTGTTTTTAAATGCACCAAATTCATTTTGTGTATTAATTAATGCGATCGAAATTTGTAACCACAAAAGTTTGCACCGAAGTTTAACGACTAGTGTCTCACAGCTGATTGAAATGTCAAACGAAAACGAGTTGGTGTTCGGTGTGAATGCATCGACGAGTTTTCGAGGAAAACCCGGTTTTGGGCTTGGTGTGAAAAGCATATTACAGTTGATTGAAACGTCAAACGAAAACGAGTTGGTGGTTGGCGTGAAAGCATCGACGAGCTTTCAAGGAAAACGCGGTTTTTGGCTTGGAGTGAAAAGCCTATAACACAGCATAGTCGTGTGGAAGACTCTGGAATAATTAGGCCTAGTAATTTTATTTAGTGCTTTATTTTCTAGGATCAAAAAATTCATTACTCACGAGTTTTTGCCACTACAATTAGTAAAAATGATTTTCGTTTGAATATTGTAACAGCCACCATCAAAACAAATTAGAAGGATGAATTATAACATTTTTAAAAAAATACAAACCTACCGACTCCATGCTCCATATTGCATCCCTTATTTTATGACACTTGGTTTGGTTTTTGGGGAGCGTTTAGAAAATTATCGCAATTGGCAAATGTCATTGCGAGTGCGATTGTTTTGTTACTGTGTTAGTGTGCTTCCACACCGGATGGAACAGACAAACAAAACTGCTTTTCTAGTTTTGTTTTTCCTTATTCAGTGTGGGCGCGTGTATTAAAATATGGGCATTTAAACTCCAAAAAAAGCGTTTTGTTTCATCCGGTGTGGAAGCTCCCTTACCAGTAGGGGAGGCACGCCAATAGTGAGAAACTTTTTTTTTTAAATTAGGTACTGTAACTTAAAAAGTTTTCAAAATATTTTGAAATTCTAATATGCATCCATTTGCGTCGTGTTTCACGTTAACTTTTGCATACCAAATTTAGTAGGTATTTGTGTATATGGAATAAAATTGGTGATAGAAAAAGTCTGCAAAACTCTTTTGTTTTACTGATGGCACACGTGCACATACAGTGAGACAGCTGATACCCAACAGTGAGACACGTGACTTAAATAAATATATTATCGTTTTTTCCTTAAATTAAGAATAAATAAATTTTTTGCTACACTTCAATTTGTTTATTGAGTTTTTAATGTTATAAAGCAGTCTTCAGTGACTAAACATAGGTAAAAACATAATTAAAAATTAAACTCATACTTCAAAAAACGGAATTAAACAAAAAAAAAACTAGCGAATATCAATCTGGTCAAAATGTATTCCAAACTGTAGGTATGCTGCCTTGTTGCCTACTAGTATGGCCACATGGAATATGATCGGGTAGTACAATTTTTATGTCGTCTAGGGTAACAAATGATATATCGGAAACATTTGACACTGTCTTTGTCGTTGTACACTATCTCCCTGTTAGCGAATCCTTCAAAATTAAAAAAATCCAAATATATATACCTCCAAAGCTACACTTTGAAACATCTTAATTGCACTATCAATATTGATTACACACACAAAACTAAATAACAGAAATACATCTTGTTGTGAATCACCTAGAAATATATAACTTTTGACTTTCGCCGAAAATTGAAAAAAGAAAAAAAAAAAGATTTCTTGAAATTAAATTACAGCATTGGCAACACAGTCCCTTTGAGTACCACAAACGTTAATGATTATGTAAATCACTTGTTATATACAGTAGAATTAGTTAGTTGAGAAATAAAACCGATCTGAACTGGATGTGTTCCGAGTAGTTGTACTTATTTTCTCCTAACAGTTTTCAATCTCATAGCCGGTCTACATTACACGCGAACTTGATGAGAAGTGAGCCAAATGATTAAACACAGTCACACCTCTCACTTCTTATAACTATTATGCAGCAGCGTTGCCAAGTCATTTTGGCGTTTGAGCACCGTTTTCAATAGAAGTGAAAAAACAACAACAACAAAATTATATTCATATTCAGCCATAGCGAAAGCGATGAAAGTAAAAAAAATATTTTTTTTAAATTGACCCTGTGCAAATGTAGACAAAAAGACGGCGTGCAGCGGCAGCGTTAAAAAAGCACTAAAATATTTTTTTATGTACTGAAAAAACGCGCAAGCGCTAAGTCTACTTTTTCGGCACTGAAATTAATTTTTGGACACTAGATTTAACGCTGAAAGCACTGACTTGGCAACGCTGATATGCGGGGGCAACGTGTACGAACAAGTCATTTCGGAGTAATATTGAGTGTCTCACTGCTACTGCTGGTGTGTTTCCCCCACAGCCATATTTAAAAAAAAAAAATCCACAGTGACGTCAAATGCCGAACGTAAACACTTGGTAGGTGGGTACTTAGGTATTGTTGGTTTTTGTAGAAGCGGCCTCTGTCTGGAATGAAATGAAAAATTATGGTAGGTGTCTGAAATACGAGCACAGAATTTAGCCGGTTGTTGAACTTTGCTGAACAAATTTCCCTGTCCACTCAACTCCAAAATGCTTCCTCCCACGTATAGCAGACCTAGACATCGTAAGATCTGAAGCGTGGAGGTACTTGTGGGCATTATTGATGAAAAAAGGCAACCAAACAGGTCTTGCGATGTCTAGGTATGTTCATTAGTTTAAGTGTGTTCAGAGGAACAACGTCTCGCAAGTTTAGAGTGAGGAAGATTGTTTTACAAAAAGCAAATAAAAAGGCACAACAGGTACAGGACAAAAATTCATTGTACGGGAGGATTAAATATTTGTAAGAACAAAATCGATAAAATATAATCATTGGGGTGAGTTTGGCCTAAATACAAGTTAGGCTGACGTGAACCTCTGTAGAGTAATATATGCGGTCGTCTACTAAAGTCGATACAGTATTGGGTGGATATTTTGTATTTTTTTTTTAGATTAATTTTAAGTTTTAAGCGCTATTTTTGTTATTACTCAAGTTGTCTGTATTGTGAAGATATAGACTTTTAATGTGATAAGAATGAGCTTCAGCATTCCCATAAAGAGCTCTCTATAGGTAGGAACCCCGCGTAATTTATGATTAGTTGGTTAAAATTTATTGGCTTTGTTAAAATTATAACTGATAATTTTTAATGTTTGCAAATTTCGAATTTTATTTTTTCATAAAATGAATCTGCGATGTCTTAAACCCTTAGAAACAAAAATAAATGTAACTTTGTAATTGTATAACTGAGTAGAGAAATTTCAGAAGTTATTAGAGAAAAATGAAAATATTGCAGAAATCGAATTTTTTTAGTTCAACATAAGACCATAAACTAAGTATTAAATAGACTTCAGCTCCGCCAACTTAAGAGAGTTTGCCTACAAGCTGTTTGTGCGAAAGTATGTGTGCCATGTTAAAGTGCATAAGACGCACGCATACGCTTGCACATAGCAACCTGACAGATGACTGACACTTCATTCTGTGGTGACATTGGGAAAAATTCAAATAATTCAAATAATTGCCAGTTATCGGGACGTGTTAACAAAACGGAGGGTCTGGTGTGGTGAATTTAGTACCTATACATATATTTCATTAAAACGTTTTGTATCAGGCCTGTTTTTTGAGCTTCGATCTCAGCAAAGCAACGTAAAGTAGGATTTTCAGCACGCATTTACAACAACTATTGTACATAAGTTGTTGTAAAACACGGATATTATTAGGATTTTCTTATTTTACCTAGATACAGTACGGGATGTTTACATAGTGGTTGTAAACAATGGAAATATTGATCATTTGCAAAATGTAATTAAAATCAGTATCTACCAGTAATTATTTGGAATTTTACTATATATTTCAGTTTCGATTCTTTGACTTACAGTTTAGAAAATAAATTCATAAATTGATTTTCAACTACAATTGGTTGGTCATAAGAATTTCTAAAAATTTATTTGATGTCCTATTATTATTTGTTGAGGGCTATGAACGTTGCAACCTTATTATTTTGATTGTTTTCATTAATTACGTTAATTTGAAACTCGTTTGTTTATTAAATTGTTGCAAACTTTGTTAAAAATTTATTTTTCCCCCCTTTTTGTTTTCGGTTATTACACGGTTACTTCATGAAAATATAATAACTCATAAATTATACCCACTCAGAACCCCAACACATTTTAAGTCTTAATATTCCTTAGTTCTTCGCTTTGAATCCGTTGCCATTTTTCTGTCAACATTCGCGGGCAAAATAACATTTCGCCAAAAACAACAAACGAAAACAGACACAATAATAATTGTAAAAACAAAACTGTTTTATTTTATTTCCACGAACGAATATTTCCACCATTGCATAACACGTTTTCGTGGTGAAATAAAACAAACAATCTTAACTGTGGGAACGCATCCATCAGCTGATCGAAATCACCAAATCCACTAAACTCCGTCAGTGTTCTTAGCATTCTCTCTTTATTTTTCCCACGAAGCGAGGGCATTTTTCCCTTTTCGCCGCACTCAAATACCCACGATTTGCTTATGAAAAAATATTTCTTCTAAAAGCAAAGCTGGTATTATTCGGCAAGAAATTCACATTAAATTAACCTTGAGTATAAAAATCGCAGTTTGTTAACATTATAATGATTATTTCTTGGTACTAGAAATCTTTTGCTAAAAGAAGAATCTCTTTTTATAGGCATTTAGTGTGTTCCATTGTAGTTCGAAAGTTTTTTCGTCAGATTCATGATACTAAAACAATTTTGATGCTTAATTTTTGTTTTGTACGAATCGTTTTTCGGGCAACAAAATTTCCACAAAAAGGTAGAAATTCCACGATGTAAGATGACTGCTGAGTGTCAGTATTTCATTATACCCCCTCCATCACCTTTTTTTTTTTTGTTTTGTTGCCTGACACGTATTCACCGATACGAAATTTAAGAGAGAATTTTTCTTTCAAAATTTGAGGGGGGAATCGGGTAGGTGCGCGGGAGCTGACCGTCTATTTAATACTTAGTTTATGGCAGCAGGTATGCTATAATTACGGTGACCATATTTTGAAGAGCGAAACCCGGGACAAACAAAATTATATAACAGCACACAAAATGGCCAAAAATAACAAGCAAAATCGTATGGATGTATTATTTTTGTAGTAGATTCCCTTATAATTATTAAGGGGCTATTTGATGCACATTATTAGTGATCATGAAATGGTTAATTTTTTTTTAAAAGATAATAAAATATTACAAAAAAAAAATGTATGAAAATACGGGACAAATACGGCACTAAAATAGGAATACGGTGACTAAGTGGTGACTTTTTCTTTGTATGAAGCGGGGTGTCTTTATTATTAATTAGTCTATGATTATACCCCCTCCATTCGCTTTTTTTTTGTTTTGTTGCCTCAAACGTATTCACCGATACGAAATTTAAGATAGCATTTTTCTTTCAAAATTTGCGGGGGGAATCGGGTAGGTGCGCGGGAGCTGACGGTCTATTTAATACTTAGTTTATGCAAAAGACCTGATAGCAATGGGTAAAAGGTTCCACAAGCTAATGGCGTGAATGAAAAATTGTACGCGCGAAGCTAAGCAAGTGTGCATAAGCAGCCTTAATTATGTGCAACGAGTGGATCTATTTAATGTAATTTTTTCGTATAGATAAGGTGGCTGTTTTCTGCATATAACATTTCCAAGGAAAGTGCAGCATTTGCAATAGAGAAAGCTGTTGAGAGTACATCCAAGAATTTGACACGATGCAGAGGAAACATACCGAGCAATGGAGCTAAAAGCCATATTCAGCCTACGGTATGAGATAGAGTCCAAATCACATATATGGTGTGCCTGTCCTAATACCTGCTAAACGCAAGGTTTCAGGGGTGCGGAATGGATGGCGAATATTCCTTGGCATATGGTGACCTGGTCTAAGCGAGGCACATATATCGGGGAAGTTCCCAAAATGGCCACGGAACTTCAAGGTCTGGAGGGTAATGGCCTCGCTGAAAAACCAGCAGCAGCGCCTCTCAGAGTAGTGGATGTTCGTCCGCATCCGGTACTAATGCGGAGGAGTAGTGAGGACAAGGACTCCCCCGTCCGGCGAGCTAAGTCGTGCATATATACCAGCATGCCACGCTCCTCACTTTATCCTTTTCTTTCTCTCATCACATCCTAAGGTTCCGCCGTTTGAAACAATAGTCGTCGAAACGATTGAACAAAACGATATCGTTTTTAGTTTGCTTCATCATATATCATCATCGGCGGATCGTTCAATCGAATCGTTCATCGTTTCTATTTTCAACAGTTTGAAAAGGATTGTATTATAAAAAAATTTTAAAAACCATTTGTTTTCGTTTTCCTTTTAGAAAAGTAAAAATGTAAGTACCTACCTACTTATCTATTTGGTTGAAACATAAAATTGATTTGTAAATTATTCAACTTTATGACAGCAACTAATAAACAAATAAGTATTTTTTGGAGGAGTATCCAGATATTGCTAACCCCGATGTACCACGTACGACCCAGGGAAGGGCGGAAACAGCAAAGTTGTGGAGTGAGAAACTAAATGCTACTCTGCTACCTGCTAAGACCGCTGTTGCATGGAGGAAAGCAAGTACTAATCTACCGAACTCAAGTTCTTTTAGTGGGCAGAAATATATGTTAATATCTTCATAAAAAAAAAAAAAAACGATCTATGTTTCCTAACATACTTCTAAGAAATATTTGATATCTCTTAGTTCGACCCAGTTCGGCGTTCGGCCTTCAAAATGGAATGGCTTTTAATGTAAACAAATTTCTACTGAAAACCACTACAAAATTTCAAATTAAAATGGAAAATGCAAAACAATGTATAACATTTTATAGAGCACAGCAAGACCAATTCAGGGATACTGAGTGGTAGCTTTTATGGTTCTCAAGAGACAGGTGCGAAAGTGTAGCCTTTTTCATCAATTAACCATAATTACTGAAAAAAGCTAACCTCTCGAGATTGCTATAGGAAACCAGATGTCCTACCAATAATTATTTAATATCTTTGAGTAGGTCTCACTTCGGCCTGCAAAATAGTATATTGCTTTTAATGTTTATCTTTGTTATTAAAAGTTTTGTAGTACAAAATGCTTCTTGAATTCGTTGTTTTCTTTGCAAAATAAAAATAGTTGGTTTTCAGTACCAAATTTTTAACTGAATTCCATTTTGAAAACCAAACTGGGTCGAACTTAGTGATACCAAATATTCATAAGTAGCTTATCTGGATCATACGGAGCAGGTTGGAAAGGATCGGAGTTTTTCAAAAGATTACGATTGTTGTATGGAAAACAAATATCCTTTCCCACTTCTTCTATAAACTTAGGTTGGCCACTATTTAGTATTTGATATCTCTAAGTTTATCCCTGTGACCTAGAAGAAAATATAATCGTTGGGGTTAATCTTTTAAATTTTTGGGGAGTAGTTAGAGGTCTTTTTTTTTTGCGAAATAGAAGGTGCGATTAACAGATTTTTGCTGGCGAACGAATATCACTATTCCAAAATAATAAATAAATATTCCGTTTATGAAGGTGTGGACCGATAGCAAATACAGGGCAAAAAAAAAAAAATGCTGTGAAAATCTGCGGGTGGTGGAAGAAGTTCCGATTTCGGAACTTGAAGAAATGGCTATTCAGGTGGCCTCTCTTCGTACTGCTGTAACTGGAATCAGCTCTAGAGTCTTTGGAGCGCCAACTAAAAATCCAATGTGGGAAGAAAATGAGGTGGAGGAGGTGAAGTTAAAGAACGGGGAGAGGGGAGAACGAAGAGAAAGAGGATGACCCTCCAAGCCTCATTGGTGAGTTTGGTTATTTTCTTTTGTTGTACTATTCGAATCCAACTCTTCTGCCTTCTATTTTAGGTACTTTGTACGGTGATGTGGTGGAGGTTATACGAAACGGGACCATCTGTTTTAATTGTTTTTGTTTGCTGTATTATTATTTATTAATTAGACTTAAGGATTTTATTGAATTCTATTTTGCCTTAGTTTGAATTAAGTATTATTTTTTTAACTAAATGGTTATATAAACTAACTTATTTTTGTTAAATATAAAAAGTTATGTACAATTTGTATGTTAAAAGAGGGACTCTTTAATGTCGTTTCGAATTTTTTACAAAACTAACCATTTCATGATCACTAATAAAGTGCAAATAGCCCCTTAATAATCACAAGGGAATCTGCTACAAAAATAATACATCTTTACTACCATATTTGCATACCCGCTGAACTCATTCATTTAACTTGTTAAACTCATGGCAGTGGGTGAAAAATGGGTGGATATTTTTACACATTTCTCAGAAAGAAGCATTGCTTTCGCTAACCTTTTACAAACTGCCGAAAGAATTTTTTCGGTAATGAACAGTGTATGGACGAGCGATAAGGCCCAGCTAAATTTTAAAACCCTAAAAACCATATTAATTGTAAAGTGCTGTGCAATTACAATTTAAGTTATCTTGAGTTCAAAAACTATTTAAAAGAAAACGACATATTGGTAAACAGATTTCTTCATCTACGTAATAAGTATTGGACATGAACTTATGTTTGGTAACTTTTTTTTTTTGAATTCGCACATTAAATTACTGAACAAATAAAAGACTGATTTTCTTATTTTGTTTTATTAGTTTTATTATTAATTATTATTTAATGTGTTGTTTTTGTTGCTACTGAAGGCTAATTTATTTTCGTAACTTAATAAAAAGAAGACTTTCTTATTATTTGTTTTTTCTTAAACAATTGTTTTTGTTTTTTGTTGGTTTTTAATAAAGAATTTGAAAAATAAATAATTTTGTTATTTTTGGCCATTATATATTTATTATATTATATTATATAGTTATATATTTTTGTTTGTCCCGGGATTCGCTCTTGAAAATATGGTCACAGTACCTGTAAAGTAGTGTATAGAAATTAAGGCCGAAAGGCAATCATTTTAAGGATATAGTTAAGTTTAGAGCGCTCGCTAAGAGCCAGTAAGCTAGAATTAAGATAAATGTTAGCTTTAAATTAGATTTAATCGTTTTTGTCTAGCATATAAGTATAAATATTAACATCAATAAAAATGAATTTAAAAGTAAAAAAAAAGTAGTGTATAGAAATTTTAAAAAGCTAAGTTTAAAATAATTTTTAGTTGCATAACTAAACAAAAGCCAACAGCTACGATCACGCTCATTAAAATAGTTAATGGAAATTGACCGTTCGTTAGAATGCTTGCAAGCTAATGAATCGTGGGCAGATCCGGCGTACCTTGTGTTTATTGCTGTAATTCGCATTTTATGATAAAAGTAAAACAAATTATAGGTATTATAATTTTTGCTTTTAAAATAACTTACAATCATCGCATTTGAACTATGCCTTCCTTTCGTTTCCTCTTGGCCTTTCGAAAAGTAAAAGTGTCCCGTCAATGCATCCGACTATTTATATTTGAAAAAAATATATATATTTAGTTCGATTGAACCAGTGTTACAAAAAATGTATTAAAGTACCTTCTGGTACGGCATATCTTCCCTTGATTGGCAGTTTCCCATTTAATCCACAGTGGACATAACTTTTCTTCCATTGCATTTGAAGTGTCGGTCAAAATTTCGGAAAGTGTGCTTTGGCCCACAGAAACCCCAAAAATCGTTACCAGATATCCATTGATATCCGCCGCCGCGAAGAACTTCAAGAGCAGCGCAGTATTGGAGGAAAATATTAAGTTGATCGCAGACCGGATCTTAAATCAATAGTTTCTAATACCAAAACAAAAGCTTCTTTTGAGAGTCGGAAGCATTGAATAAAACTGCAATGAAGAATAAATTCAACAATACAAAAATTCATATTTTCAAATTTACTTTTGTGTCGTGGTACCCTTGAATTTTACAGAAAAAAATTAGAAATATAAACATGTTGCAGTGAGTGCAGAATTGGCTATACCATATATACGTGTGTATTATAATCTTGTTGCGCATTGAATTCTGCACATGATTGTTTTGTGGGCATAAGAGCGCTTAGGAGAAATGCGTCAAGCACTAGCAATTTTAAGAAAGGACAAAGAACACTTATAAATACACTTCTTTTGAAGAGTTTGTGAAATATCTTAAAAGACAATTGAAACCATATATATTAATTTAATTTTTCCAGGAACCATACAAAATCTCGATTCACATAAAAGCTATGCCCACAATCAAAAATGTAGACAAGAATTATTATTTCTTTAGAATTTTGCAACATTTTATTGGACGGAGAATATAAATCCAGTATCGATTTTTCTTCGTAACTGGATGGAGAAACATGGAGGGTGTAATAGGCATAAATATTGGGACTAAAAGGCCGTTGGGATTTGAAAATGACAGGAGACAGGATGAGGAATTGACAGCTGGATAGGATGTGATAGAGAAGGCGGGAGTGTTGATTGCGAGGAGCGGGGCATGCTTCGCTCGCCGTAATGGTAAGGGTTCTTGTCCACACATACCAACAATGGGGCATATTCATAGTTATAATATAAACCTGGGTCTAACTAAACTCGAGTCTAAAGTTAACCCACAGGAAAAACACAACTGCTATTCATAAAGAATTTGGCAGCTCTGTTTAATTAGACCCGAGTCTAACGTGTATTCTACTACAAATCTATTACATAAATACTGTGTGACAAAGAAATTATAAAAAGAGCAAGAGAACAAAACTGGTAGAAAGCAGAAAAAAAAAAATATTTGAATATATGATTTCATCAAAAAAAGCCGCAGGGTTAGATATTCAATTAAATATGAAAGCTGCTAGATATAACAGAATCCCGAAGCTAAAAGACCAGTGGCATCGGATGAAGAACTCAGCACGGAAAAATGTAAGCCAAATCAGAGTAACACAAAGAACAACTGGAAATGTATAGTTGTTATAATGGAACCAAATATCACATCATTATTTGTAAAATTCATAAATTTTCTTTTCGTTCAATTGGTTTTGACGTTTAATGGAGTTAAAAACAACTTAAACATACGTTCTGTCGTGTTTAATGTTAGACTCGAGTTTTTCGTTTAGACATGGGTTTAAATTGTCTATGAATTACATAAACTCCGGTTTAGCTTAGTTATAACATAGAAATAGCTTATCAAAGATCTATGAATATGCCCCAATACCTATATACAAACCATTCATCGTGCCTACATTAAATAGAAAAATCCTTTCAGACGCAGACGGACAATTAAGCACAGAGAGGGCGCTGTCGGTGGAATTCTTGTTGGAAGTTCGGCGGCCAGATGTGAACTTAACCAACGACGACGACACTATCTTCACCAAATCAAGCCATTGGCCAAAAGCAGCTACTCACCTTTCCACACCCCCTGGAAATTAATTTTAAAATGACATACGCATTTTTACTTTATGGCTCAAAAAAAAAGAAAAAGTAAATTATTCAATTTCTACGTGACGAATCGTGTATTTTGCCTTATAATTTAAAATTGCTTAAATTAAAGTAAAATTAAATTAATTGATTTTATGGATTAATACTATTAAATGAAATTTAAATAAAAATTTAAAAGAAGTTAAGTTTACCACAAAAAAAAAAAATTTTAAACGTGTATCTGGCAATGCTTAAATTTGCATCCTATTTGCCCTCCGCGAAACTTTAGGGGTATTGTATACGATGAATCAAAAAAAATATATATACATATTTGAAATAAAAAAAGATGCCTTTTTGGAAAAGGCTAGCTAACGAAATAATGCCTGAAAGGCATGAAAAAGCCTAGGTTGGCATCGCTGCTTGTTGGTGATGTATTTTATAAGTGTGTTGTAACGTACTCTTTGTGCTTGATGGTGACGTATCACGTACCTATACTTTGTGTATAGGTATGCGCATATTTGTTCCGTTTATGGCGAAACACCTTTTTCCCGGTTCGGGCAGTTCAGTCGCTTCAGAATTGCACCAAAAACTGCACCACAAAAATGCAGAAAAACAAATGTAGGACGAAAAAGGTGCAATAAAGACGTTGGCGGTCACGGCTTCCTTTCGATATTGTTTGTGGATAGTCTTTGACCACCAAATGATGACGTAGTGGTAGGTGCAACTATTTAATTAAATATAAATTTAATATAATTTATTTGGATAAAATCCTTCTGCTTCTTTTTCAATTCTTAAATATTAAAAAAAGCTACTGCAAAAAAATCTTCGGCACTATGGCCATTAAATGACTACCACTGTCTTTGACTTTGCACCACACTATGGTTTCGCCAAGAACTATTGTTCGGCTTCACCAGCCAATAATGCCCTCCAGTCTCCTAGTACCACTGTCACTAACATTTGTCCAATCTTCCACCGTTTCCGGAGTATCCGCTACAGATCATACTATTTTCTTCATCCCATCTCAATGTCCTGCTCTTTTGAATTTTCAAATTCGTTCAACATTGAAGCTGAACTCTGTCAACATGCACCTACAAAAATTCACTATGCCTGAAGGCAACTGATTCACAACACATACTCATTTTGAAATCGATTATAGTGCGGTGCGCAAGTGCCCTTACTGCTTTTAAACTCTACGTCCCGTCCCTTCAGTTGTAAATATTAGGAGATCTCCCTTCTGTGTCCTCCTAGTTCTAGTTTCTAGACACTGCGTTTCCCACAGTTTCCAGTTTAGGATCTGCCTTCACCTTGCCTTACCATTAGTATTTCCGCGTATGAGAGGGTCCCCATCGTTTTAATGACAATAGCGTCAGGTCTGTATTTGGTGTTTTTGGCCTCTTGTTGCTTCTTTTCGGTGGTATTTGACCTTTTCCCTCCTGCCGCCTGTTTATTGCTTGTGACTGTATTTTCCTGCTTATCCCTTGTTAATTGGGGTATCCTTGGTCTTTAGCAAGGCTAGGTGTTTTTGGTTACGCTTCGGCTCCGGACGCTTTTTTCCTATAACATCGTTTGAGGAATTTTTCTGCTTCCGCTTTGGTTCTGGTAGTCCGTTGTCTGCAGCACCATTTGATGGGTGTTGCTGTTGGTGCTTCCGCTTTGGCTCCGGGGGTTCCCCGTCCTCAACCTGTCTCCTCTTGGGTTCCGATGTCGCCTTTAACCACGGTGAAGTTTGCGAGGAATTATTCTTGCGAATCACTAACTTGGCTCTCTTATCGTGCAGCTGGATCGCCGTGAGCTCGAATAGAGCTCTGACGCTTTCCATAGCATCTCGCATCGGTTGGTGGATCGAGCGTCTCTTGCCATCTTCCAACATTTCTACCAGCCCTCTAATTTGCTCACCTAGCTTGTGGAAAAAAGTTTGTTGGGTGGGCGGTTCGACCGTCATATTTCGTATTGCAGGTGACTCACGTTGCTCCGTGTACATGTGTGATGCTGCTGCTTGGCCCACCGGTGACCTCAACATCCTCGATCGCCCCTGGAAGGGGTTCTCCTCGTTCGCCTCCATTGTGCCTCCGGGGTTTTTGTTTGGATTAGTTGTTGTCATTTCTATTGGGTCCCCACTCCAAGCCGCTATCAATGTTCGAATGTGCAGGATCCCATGGTTGTCTATGCGAGCAGTGAGGCCATGCGATGGTCGACACAAGCCCTTATGGGGCTTTGTGCCAGAGCCGGATCGGTGCTAACCAGGAATATTACATCTGGACCTACACCAACAACTCAATGGTGACGAAACATTGAACGTTCTTTGAGTCCTGCCAAGGTTCTAACGGGACGGGGGCGCTTGCAGCCTGAAAGCCATTTCCGCAAGATTTCACTCTTGCTTACTCAGGTAACAGAATACTGCAAAACGTCCGCCCTCATAGCTGTCATTCAAATTCTTTTTCCAGTACGCCATAATTAAGACTGGGCTTAGTCTTAATGCCAAAAAGGTACCGATTCATAAAAGAGACGGTAAAAGTCATAACGGAAACCACGACTGTTCCGTCGAGGCAGATACATCGCGCCGCGCCGCTAGAAACCTATACTTGTGTATCCCACGTTGTCACGGGTACATCTGGGTCTCGCCATTTACAGTGTTCTGTATCCCCCGTAGCCACCTTGTAAGGTGGGGGGCACTTTATTAAAGACGTTGCCTATACGTCTTGTCACAGAAAGTTTATAGGGGTTCCTGTGGCCTTTTAAGCCGCGCCCTCCTCTTCTGCTAGCCTACATATCTGCAGGCCGTTCACTATCCGCCACCAGTGACTCCACAGTAGCCTGAGCTCGGCCCCTCCCATCCTTGATGCATCGGCCCATCTGCCAAACTCCGAAACATATTCGAGACTACTTCATATGCGATGGACGGTGGACGAGTGAGGGACTTTTGTAAATTTGAATTTGCTTAATAGTTTTGTTTCGGTTTACAGGTCTTAACTGAGGCGAAGCGGGTGACTGGCTGTAACAACTGACGTCGAAATTGCCGGTTATCTCTTCGCCACAAACCACAAGAATCTGTTGCCCGTGACTCCCAATCTACCGCAAAGTTCCTGCTGTCAATATTTGAGATTTTATCCTAGACATTATGTTTTATCATAGAAAGCTGCCGCAAACCGACAATGTCACACAATAGCCAAACCAGTATATTATATAAAGATGATGTCCTCTTTACGACCTATTCCAAATTGAACATTGTAAATGTCTGTTCGATCACTTTTGCCAGGCTCCCGAGTTCGTCTACCGCCATTTGTTATAAATAGCTAGTGACACCGAATATGCTTTTATATGCGGCATCGAACTCGATGAAAACGACGCGACTAAGAGTGAAAGATACACCCACCCTACCTCAAATAACTATTAAAGTCAAAGCCATAAGCTGGATAAGCGAATCCCCGATCGGAATTATTCTCCGTAAAAGAGCACGTGTAAGTCACCACACATGATGCGCAAAAAGTCCCAAAATATCATATTTTCGTTTATACTCAAAGAGTTGCACAGTTCCAGTCATCCTCGGAAAATAACAACACCGCAAAATACCAAAAATCAACTTTGTTACGACATCTCGTGATCGGATTCTGACGAAATCCCATCCCATGAGAACGCTAAACACACATCCAACGTACTCGTACATTTTGCATATGGCAGCTTGTAGGCCTGAAACAAATGTAAGCGGTCCCTTTATGCTTGTTATATTTTTGGGGCTTGTACCGTTGCGTGTAATCCTTCGGGCCAAATAGGATTTATGGCGACCGACGAACGAGTACCGAGCAGGTTGGTTTCAGGGTGTGTTTGTTTGCTTTTAAAAATTTTCCAGGATTTTCGTTTCATTTACCTGCCTCTCTGCACATGCATCCCCAGATCGAGCCTTTTGGACACCTCTTCTAACTTGTTGTGTTTACATGCAAAAACAGCCAAAGCATACGCAAAAGGCAACAACAGTCATGTAGCATTATAATCAAACCAAAAAAAAAAGACTTTCGCGGTAGATGGTACACAAAAAATAAAACCCCCAAAGAGAACGGTGATGGGGGATACAAAGGCAACTGCGGAAGTAAAACTCGATAAAAAGAGTGAAATGTGGTTACACGTTTGAAACTTTGATTTTGAAGGAAGCGGCATTTTTGCGCAATTTTCTTTCTTTTTTTTTCTGTCTCTCTTTTGTAAAATGGATTTACGTGAAAAGAGCAGATTTAACTTATCGAATAAATGTTTCAAAGTACTTTTTGTGGCCGGGGGAATCGACTGACGTTTTTATAGAAAAGCGATTTTCAAGCATTTCGTTAAGCCGATGACGAGGTGATTTGAGGTGTTCCAAAGTAAAGCTAGATGACGCAATTTATACGAGAGAATGGTTGTGAAGGTATTTTTGGATGGTATTGGTAATTGAGGAACGTTTTGACGAGGCTTTATTTCGATCCTCGTAAGATGCACAACGAGACGGCTTTATACAATATAAGTTAGCAGACAGTTGGAAATTTGGATTTTCCTGTAAGGAGACTTTGAGTATTCCACTGAATTCTGTAAATTCTGTTTGCCCACTGATTATGAGTAGGTAAGGTAGGTACCTAACCTATATTGGGATGGGACTCGCCATTCGAAGGGGAGGAAATTGTCGCTTTGATTGCTTGGTAAATATGCTTTCAATTTCATACTTGGAGCTTGGAGGACGTAAGAGAGTGGTCCTTTATGCGTTCGATGGGGTAATTTTACTTTTCATTTATCGAACTAAAAAATACTGGAATTTTTTGGGTTGAAAACTACGGCATTCCGACTCGAGCTGTGCGAATGTTTGTAGATACTATTGACAGTTCTATTATAGAGGGCTCATAACTACTTAATGTAACGTAACGCATAGGTGCAACAAGAACATACAAAATAAAATGTTATGTACGAGTAGACGATGTTTAGTTACCTATCTTTTTTTTTTTTTGTGTTGGGAATTCGCTGGAAGTAAAAAATTATCGAAAGACATTGCAGAGCTATACGCGAGGGATGCTTCTGCAATAGTGATGGACTTTAACTCATCTAAAAAAACTCCCGGGGGACTGGCATAAGCCATCCCGAAAAAGATTGCACCTAGTCGTACGACTAATCAGCAAATTATATTTTGAATAATTTAATGAATTTAAAGAGATAAGAGATAGCCCTAGCCAAATCTTACAGATCAAGAGGTTTTATACGTCTCAATCTTCTGATTACATTGTCATTATTTAAAAGTTCTGTTATTTCTGTGTTTACGTGGCTGAGAAGCCGATTTCTATGCCTCTGAGCAACCTTCTTAAACTCATCTTCAACCATTTCAACATTTAGATCCCTATGCAAGGTGCACAGGAACATAGTTATCCTTAGTACTTTATTTTAAAAAACCTGAATTTTTGGTAAGTTTGTTTGGCATGTACATGCCCACAATTGGAGCCCGTATATGTCCATACTGGTTTTAGAACTTGCTTGTATAGCAATAACTTATTGTAGTTGGACAGGGATGAGTATCTCCCAATAACGTTTTTATACGTAAAACTAGCAAACCCGGCGCACTCCGTTTCGCCACCAGATGGCTTCGTTTTTTGTAACATTTCATTTGAGGATTAAAACTAAAAGATGAAGAATAATAATTTTTTTTTATATTTGAAAAGGAAAAACTTTATTTCATTTCACAACATCAATGAATGCATTTCTATTACGAAAATGAAGTGTAATTTAGTTGAACTTCTCTAAGTACAAAATGAAAGTGAATCCAAAGTAAATACTGAATCGATGATATCCGTTTCATTGAAGTGCTCTTTGGTAAACCACATGTTGTTAGTAATTCAAATTAATTCAATGGCTTTTATTTTCCTGTAAAATAGATGATATTAACATTCAATGCAAAGATTTTAAGTAAAAAATTGCAGACGTTTGAATTCGAATGGTAAGTCCGTTGAAGATCTTTCAACGTCCTGTCCACCGCCACCATTGACCATTGACTTTTTGTGGGCCATCGTGTATTCGAACCAATCGATCAATTTGCATCATTGCAAAATCTTCGCATTTTTTTTTCGATTTTTCAAGATGGTGTCTGGATGATTTGCATTTTCAGTAACAATATCAATGCTGAATATGCAGTTCGATAGCCTTCTAACAAAGTTGCCAAAGAAGCCATTGCCAGGGCAGCTCATGCTGCGATCAAATCCGTGCCAAAAGCAATGAAATTAAGAACGTTTTGGCAGTACCTCCGGGAGCACCCAGAAAGTGAATGCTACCAGTTCTTTTGTTCACAGCTTCCATCAAATAGTCATACGCAATCATTTGTTGTACATTTATACGAACTGCTTCGGCTAATTTTTCAGTATCGTATTGTTGTTTTCTTTGCAATTCGTGGTTGAATGCATCGTGTATTGGACGATTAGGTGATATCATGCCCAACTGCGCACTTTATTCGCCATCAATAAACACACGTCTTCGATTATGATCCATAGACTCATTGTGTATTTCTGCTTTCCGAAGTTTGAACTAATGCAAGGATCCTGAAAATACTTGACAAACAAATATGATGGATTCAAACACCATCAAACAAATCAAAGTGTCTACTCCATTTCAAAAAGTTACTTAATGTAACATAGTTAACATAAACAAAGTTATTCGGTACCTATATTTAAAATAAAAAGAAATTTCAAAATGTTTGACAACAACAATTTGCTTGGAAAATAAATAAAATAATTGACAACAACAATTGCTTTTAAAATTTAAAATATATTTTTTTTTTGTATTTGAAACTACTCGATTTCTATCCAGTTTATATTTTTTTCAAAGTGCATTTCCCCATGAAAAACGAAATATGTGCCTACAACGCCAACTGTTGAGAATTTTCCGACTTTTCTTTTTTCATAAACCATCCCTGATTTAAGACGAACAAAACAAAACAAAAAACATTCAAATCGGTTGAGCCGTTCTGGAGTTATAGCGTCAGGAAGGAAAACCCGACTTATTTTTATATAGTAGATTAATATGGACTGACTTAAGGTCACTTAATCTAATCTGCCATTTCTTAGTCCATTCTGAAATATTGTTTATTGCCGTCTGAAGCTTTTTTGTTGCTATTTCGATAGTTGCTCCCACAGCAAGGACGGCTGTGTCGTCTGCAAAAGTAGCTATGATGGTTTCTTCACTTTCAGACAAATCGCTAGTGAAGAGTAGGTATAAAACTGGACCTAGCACACTGCCTTGTGGTACACCACCTTTAATCTCTCTTAATGTTGAACACTCTGTATCTTGCTTAATTCTGAAGAATCGATCTGATATATAAGACTCCAGAATGGTCGAATACTGCTTCGGCAGTTGCTTTTGTAGTTTGTGTATCAGTCCTTTGTGCCAGACTTTATCGAAAGCTTGTGCTATATCAAGAAATACTGTAGAGCACACATTTTTCTCTTCAAATGCTTTTTCGATTTTATCTGTGATTTTATGCACCTGATCAATTGTAGAGTGCTTGTTTCTAAACCCAAATTGATGACTTGGAAGTAGCGATTTTTCATCAATAATTTTTTGCAGCCATTTTGCCAGCATTTTTTCGAATAGCTTGGACAACATTGGTAGTATTGATATTGGGCGATATGAGGCTACTTCGCTAGGTGGTTTGCATGGTTTTGGTATCATTATTACCTCCGCGACCTTCCACATGCTTGGCACATATCTTAATTTAAATGCAGCATTTATAATCTGCGCTAGTTTTTTTAAACCTTTTCGAGGGAATTGTTTTAAAATTTCCCCTGTGATTAAATCGAACCCTGGGGCTTTTTTTATGTTTATGCCTTTTTTGATGTCTTTGGCAAGTTTTTTAGCTGTTACCGGCCGAATAGGTCTGTTTTCTTCGCACGTTTCTTCGTTTCCTTGATAATCTTTATCTTCATAAGGTTCGAAGACGTTCTCAAGGTACTCTGCAAAAGTATTTGATTTTTCTTGACTGCTTTTTGCCCAGTTACCTTCTCTGGTTTTTACTGGCGGAATGTGAGCTATTGATTGGCCTGTTCATTTTCTTTGCTGCCTTCCAGAGCGAGTAGTCGGTACTAGCATCATTTGTAAGACTCGTAAGATACGTTTTTATTATTGAATTCTCTTATAGATTTTCTGAGCTTATTATTTAAGTTGTTCAATGTGGTTTTGTCACTTGGCGCCCTTGTCTGTTGCCAGCGTTTTCTAGCTTTCCTCTTCTGTGTAATAATTTCACATATTTCACGCGGATAAGAGTTTTGTTTAATCTTGTTTGTTCTTTGGGGAGTTACAGCCCATGCAGCTTTTTGTATATCCAGTGTAAATATTTGCACTGCTTCTTCTAGTTGATCTTCTCTTTGAATAGCTGATGATAATTGGATACATTCTTTCATTAATTGTAACATTTTCAATGCTGGACTCATTCATTGCAGTTTCTTCGACTGTAACTTCTTGTTTTCTTTGTACTTCTAGTGTATTTTAAGAACATGAACAAATGTTTTGATTAGTAGAAATGGTTTAAAATTTGCTATCAATTATAGGCTGTACGTACCATTTTCATCAGACTGATTAATTGAATTTTGTTCTAATGTTAGTGGCTCTGTTAGAACTTCGAATGAATCTTTAAATAGTTACAACAAGTTGTAATACGTTAAAATTGTTATTCTGTTTTTACTAAAAGTTATTTAAAAAAAATAAAACAGTTTTATTCTTCACACAATCGTTATAAAGTTATAATGACATAATTAGTTAAACATAATACTAATCTGTATTACCCTGTTGTTTTAAGACTACGTTGAGCATGAGCATCTTCTGGCCTCTTGACATATTGCTGGCAAAAAAATCGTTTCTAAAAATGGAGCTGGCTGCGTTTATTTAATCGCTGCGGTTATTTAGCTGCATTTGTGCATTCATGTGTAAAAGCAATGGGTCTCATATTTTGCGACTAAATACGACAACGATTTTTCAATCGCAAGTGTTGATATTGCTTGAAGTTGATATGCGTTATTTATTTTGGCGACAATCGCGTCGCTCTAAAAATGGAACAAATCGTGGGATAATAAACGGTGCGATTCGTAGATGTTGAGTGCGCGCATTCACATTGAAATGTGTGGGTTACATTTTTTGCGACTAAGCAGTCGTGCGATTGAAATCGCATGTGCGCTCCTAGGGTGAAAAAAATAAACCCCGAACAAATGAAAAGTTTGGTATAAATTATGGAACAAAACATATCGTTTGCAAAAAATTTTAAAAGAGGTGTTCCACAGAGCGATGATGTGCAAAATGGGTGGTAGTCGGGGCACTTCGACACTCAACTATTTAGGGCCACCTGTAAAAACAGAAAAAGAGTGGTTTAGATTTTGCCCCCCTTCGGGTAGGGGTTAGAATTTACCCGAGGTAGGCATGCCTGTCGTAAGTGGCGACTAAAATCCAACCTCCGTATACCGAGCGTGTAGTGTATACAAAAAATGCAATGAACAAAACGAAAAGATTAATTACCCCAGGTGGCAGTCCAGCTTTACTGGAAAATCCACCCTCTTCGGAGGTCGGCTCTACGGATTCTGGGGAGAGCCGCTTATTGCAGTCCATTAACCCTTTTATTAAAAGTTCAAGGGTATCTCGATCGCCTCCATCACGATCGAACAACCCCGGGAAAAGAAGTCCGCCGGGAGCGCCAGGGCGTGAAAAACGTGACTCAGTGAAAGATATAAGCTCTGAGGAAGAAATTAAAACACTCCGAATCAAGCTTAAGGAAATGGATCTACTCTATCAAACCCTGAAGAAAGAGATAGAACTGTTAAAAGAAGAAAATAATGTTCTAAGGAACACTAATTCTCAGAAAGAACGCGAATGTACTCCACCACGCTTGCCTAGTCAGGAATACCACACTGACGAAGAAGAGCTAGCACGCGAAACGAATCGGGTCCCTAAGAAAAGACCTAGTAAGAAAAGGAGAGCCGGTTCTTCGCCTGAAGTCGAGCCTCTAAGAGAACAAACGCGTAAAGTACCGCAAGAAAAACAACTCCGAGGCCAAATTCGTCCACCACCTCCAATAAACGTCGTTGGGGTAACGGATTATAATAAGTTATACAGCCTCCTTAAAGGAACGATAACATCGGAATTTAAGGTAACATCTTTGAGGAATAATGCGTGGAAAATTAACGTCGTTAACCACGAAGACTACCGGGTAGTGTCCCAAAAGCTAAACACCGAGAAGATCCAGTGGTATACTTTTGAAATAAAGTCAGAAAGGCCACATCGTGTTGTAGCGAGGGGACTCCACCCCTCATGCACCAAAGATGAGGTTATAAATGACCTCCGTTCCAAAGGGTTTAAAATTCTTGATGCCGTAAATATCATCAAGAAAGAGAAGCAAAAAACGGAAGAAGATAAGGACATCCTGGTAAGGCGTGGTCTTCCGCTCTTTATGCTTACCTTCGATAGGTCTAATAATATCGAAGATATCTACCGAATTAAAACCATACTTAATATTGTGGTAAAAATCGAGCCCATGCGCAGAAATTTGAAAACAATTCCACAGTGCAAACGTTGCCAAGAATTCAATCATACGCAAATGTATTGCAAAAAAGAGCCGCGATGTGTCAAATGCGCCGGAAGTCACTTCTCCCAAGACTGTGGAGCAAATAAACAATCCTCCGCTACCTGTGCTAATTGTAAGGGAAAGCACCCGGCGAATTATAGAGGCTGTGAAGTAGCTAAGGAGTTGCAAAAACGGAGAGATGCGCTACTCAAAAGCCAAAATAAAAAAACAAAGCCGCTTACCAAGGTAAAGCGTAGGACCGCCCAGGAGGTAGTAGGCAATATAAAACCTCCGGTTCAAAAGCGTAGCATTGTCAGAGAAAGAGAGACAATAGAAAGGCCCTCGACCTCTGTTGTCAAAAGAAACGCTACTGAAAAGTTATTATCAGGAAAGCCATCGAATAGTGGCCCTCGGACAGCCAGAGTGCAGACCTACGCTCAGGCCGCGGCATTCGAAGTAGCGAAAAACGTTGAAACTTCGCCGGACCCTGTTTCTCATGTTTTCTCCATTATTCTCGAGAAACTTGAAGAACAAAGCAAAATAAATAAAATTATTCTCGATCGCTTGGTTAAGCTCGAAAATAATTCACGGAAAACGCGTGCTTCAAAAATAACATGAATGAAAAACCAATGTTAAAAATATGCATTTGGAATGCAAACGGGCTTTTACAAAAACTCGGCGAATTGGAAATATTCATACGCGAGAAAGATATTGACATTTGCTTAATTTCTGAAACTCACGTGAAAAAGGGATCGAATTTAAAAATAAAAGGATATAATGATTTCCACGCTTGTCACCCATCGGGGAACGCCAGAGGTGGATCATCATTGCTTATTAAAGACTGCATTGAACAATACGAAGACCTGAAGATAGAGCTCGAAACTATGCAACTGTGCACGATTCGAGTTAAAAATAGTCAGCGTACTCTTAGAATTTCATCTATCTACTGTCCACCGCGTTCCGCGCTTGAAAAAAGTGATTTTACTAACCTGCTTAAATCGCTCAAACCAAATTTCATTATTGGCGGCGATTTTAATGCGAAGCACACGTTCTGGGGCTCCAGATACATCTCGCGAACAGGTAGAATGCTCTATGGGGCAGGTATGGAATACAGTTGCGATTTCCTCTCGACGGGCAAACCGACCTACTGGCCAACTGATACTTCAAAACTACCTGATCTGATAGATTTCTTCGTCGTGAAAGGAATACCTACCAACCACATTAAAGTTGAAGAGAGCTTTGATCTATCATCTGACCACTCACCGGTTATTCTAACATTGAGTGTAAAATTAGCCAATAACCTAGAGCCAGCGAGATTAACTGGTAGAAACACTAACTGGGAAGGCTTAAGGAACGAAATAGAAGAGAATGTTGAACTGAGTGTTCCACTTACGACACCCTATGAACTTGAAGTTGAAGTTGATCGCTTCGTCGAGATCGTACAGCTCGCCTCCTGGAATAATACGCCTAATCCAAGGAAAACGCCGGCCAAATACGGGCTACGATATCCTCCCGAAATAAAAGAATTGGTCAACGAAAAAAGGAAGGCGCGTAAGAAATGGCAACAGAGTCGCGCTCCGCAACATAAAGCACATTTGAATTATTTGTGCAATTTGTTGAAGACAGTTATTAAGGATTTTAAAAATCGTGCGATAGGTTCTTACCTTGAAAGTTTAACAGCGAAAAAAGATTCCAATTATTCACTTTGGAAAGCTGTAAAAGGCACCAAAAGGCCCAAAATCCCCGCGCCGCCAATTAGAATTAATCAAAATGAATGGGCAAGGGAAGATAAGGAAAAAGCGGACGTTTTTGCCGCTCATCTAGAAGAAACTTTTAAACCGTACGATGGCCAAGCGATCCACGACAATACTAATAGGGCGGAATCACAATCTGACTATTCAACACTCACTAGTGCAACGCTAAGTGAACTAAAACGAGAAATCGAATCCCTAAAACCTAAGAAAGCTCCTGGTTATGATTTGATCACCGGAGAAGTTCTGAAAGTTCTACCAAGGAAAGCATTAATTAAGCTTCTTCATATTATAAATGCCGCGCTCAGACTAAAACACGTGCCGAGTCAATGGAAAGTCGCGGAGGTCATAATGGTTTTAAAACCAGGAAAACCGCCAAATGAAGTAAAATCGTATAGACCGATTTCCCTTCTTCCGGTCATTTCCAAAGTCTTCGAAAGAATATTGCTTAGGCGCCTACAGCCGGTTATTGAAGACAATAATCTTATCCCTGACCACCAGTTTGGGTTCAGAACCAAGCATTCGACGATTGACCAAGTACATAGAACTACTGACGTAATCGAGAAAGCATTTGAAGAAAAAAAGATTTGCTCAAGTGTATTCCTTGACGTCTCACAAGCCTTTGATAAGGTGTGGCACGACGGCTTGAAATTTAAATTACGACAAGTTCTCCCCGCAAGCCTATATGATATTCTAGAATCATATCTCGGGAATAGACTCTTCCGGGTTAGAAATGGAAATGAATACTCGGAGCTAAAAGAAATTTCGGCCGGGGTACCGCAAGGAAGCGTCCTTGGTCCGCTTCTCTATGTGTTATATACTCGCGATATACCAAGGGAAGATGGCACTACCCTTGCTACGTTCGCCGACGACACAGCTATCCTAGCTGTAGGCAATACAATCGAAGAAGCGACTACAAAACTGCAAGCCGCAGTGAATAAGGTAAATGAATGGACAAGGAACTGGCGGATCGCCCTCAACGAAACTAAATCTGTTCACGTGAATTTCACTTATAAGAAAACTAATGACTTGCCAATTTTTCTAAACTTGGCCCGAATACCCTTTGCAAACGAGGCCAAATACCTGGGAATGACACTCGACGCAAAGTTGAAATGGAGTTCGCACGTGAAAATGAAACGTAAAGAACTCGATATCAAATATAGAGAAATGTACTGGTTACTCGGAAAACATTCCCAGCTCAGTACTGAGAACAAACTGCTTTTATACAAGCAAGTGCTAAAGCCGGTGTGGACCTACGGTATACAACTTTGGGGTTGTACCAAGAAAACAAATGTCAATATTCTACAAACTTTTCAAAATAAAGTTCTTAGAGAAATTGTACAAGCACCATGGTATATTAGAAACGACGATATCCATAGGGATCTCGGAATTCCAACAATCGAAGCTGAAACTAGAAGCTTCGCGAGAAAGCATAGAAACCGACTAATCGGACATATCAACAATACAGTCCGACAAATCTTGGACGAGAGCAATTTATTGCGCCGACTACAAAGAACGAAACCGTTCGACTTGGCAAGATAAGATTAACCGCGTTTAATTTGCGGAACACGCAGGATCTTTCATTGGAAAGTAACCTGTCATAAGTTTTTATTTAATGATAGAAAAATTGCTTGATAAGTTATATCTTAGTTGCAGTATCTAACAATCTTTAGAAGGGTGGTGTTTTTAGTCAGAAAAAATCTGACACTACTATGAGAACGCGCTTGCTATTCTCATAGTGTCTTTGGAAGATTTTCACCTACCCTCGGAGAAAAAAAAAAAAAAAAAAAAAAAAAAAGATTTTGCTAAGGGTTGGTTGGGCAATGGGCAAGACCCAAATTAAAGTCATTCCCTACGCCCTTTTGCTAGCCACCTTCCGCAAGAAAGCGCAATCTCGAAGACAGTTTTAAAATGACTGGCACTGACAAAGAACTCCCCGCGGCAGGAAGCTTATACTTTACTTCATTTAACAAATAGACAAGGACTTCTTTGCTACTTTTGAATCTGGGAATTATTGGCATTATTTTCTATCTCAAACTATTTTGCGTTTATGTGTATGTACTTACTTTGAATCTGGTAAATCCTATCATTTTAATATAATGTCATCTTATATTAAAATCAAGATAGCATATAAAAAAAGTATTTTAATTCAATAAAAAAAACTTTAAAGAGGTACATAATAATTTTCATTTCATTTTAATAATTTATTTAGCAAAATTTAGCTATTTTAACAATATTTATACAAATAGATGAAAATATAACGAAGTTTTACATTGAAGCTTCTACACATTTTATACATATTTAGTTTTAATATAATTAATACCTTTTTTTTAAATCTGATTAAGCTTTTCTCAACTTTTAATTCATTAGGTAGTTCATTAACTAATTTTAATCCATTGTACATTAAACTATTAAACTATCCATTCTAAGGCTCCATTCATCAGGCAGACTTTAATCTAACCAAATCTTTTAGACGAGTTGGTGTATGCACTCTACCAAGTCATCTCACGCTGAATTGAAAAGATTGGCAGGTAAGCCTACTGGTCCGGCTGCTTTGTTGTACTTCAACTTGGATATTGCTATCCTCTCTTCACTTTGGTCAGATGGACGGCGGTCTTGGCTTTCATCGCCCAGGTTGAATGGTTCACTTTGCCTGACAGCGGAATCTATGTCGTATTCGACGTCTCAAGGTTTATAAATAGTGCGTGGAAAAGAAATATGGAAATCACCGGTAAAAATTACGCATTGATTTGTATAGATGTCGAAACCCAGGCTTGCAAGCAATTGCAGAAAAGCTTAATAATTAGTTTAAGTGCACTCAAATGCTTACAACGTGTTTTGGTCCTTTCGTGGTGCATCGGCTAAGAATACAGTATATCTAAATTTAAATTTTCTTAAGTAATTCTTTTTGTTTTTTCTTTTTAATAAACATTTTATGGAAAAATAGGTGCGGTGCAAGATTAAAGGGCGTATATTGCAACATGCAACCTGCACAGAAAATAACCGAAACCAAAGTGCAGTTAACGAAACTGGAAACAGGTTAAGGGAAGACCGTTTATAAATATGTACATTTCTGCACGTATAGAGAATCCTCAGCGTGCATATATTTTGGGAGGTAAATCTCGACCCCTGTAGGCGCAGTGGCTTGGTGGTTAGTGTGTTGGACCAATAAGCGAGGGGTCCCAATTCCAACTCAGGGTTTTTTCACTGCGCCACCTCTCGCGAACGTCTGACAAACATCCGAGAGAATGACTTTCTTGAAAGAACTTCTCAATTAGCCGTTTGGAATCGGCATAAAATTGTAGATCTTTTCCATTCGTTCTAAAAATGAAAAACTCGCACAAAACGAATGGTTGCGAGAAGCTAGGCTCAGGGTCATTACAGACCTGTTGCGCCAACTATTATTATTATTAAATCTCGACTCCAACCATTATTCTGTTCCAGCTTCATTTTGAGTCCGAAATTATGAACAAGTTCGATTCTAAGGTTAAGAACACCTACAATTGCTACAAGGTATATCAAAACATCTTGAGAACACCAGTTTGGTTTGTCAGCAGGGCTCTTCACTTATGGGAGTGACATTTGGTAGCACCAAATATCATCAGTCAACTTTCGGAAAGGCATCATTGTTCCAAAAGAAATTCAAACGCAAGGACCTCTCCTGTTCTGCTTTAATTAATATATAAGATAGTTGGAGTAGAAAGATTATTCTGTGTTTGCCTACTTCTCATTGTGTTGCATATAGACGAACCCTTGTCATATCAATGGAGCTCCTGTTAGTCCTTTATCTATGCAATTATAAGCACCTACCTATACACTTGCAGGTTTCCTGTTTCCTCCCTCCCTTCATCCTTCTTCCAGCCAACGACTCAGTGTCTTTCCATCATCATCCTGAAAGCCAATGTATTCAATTACCTCCCGCCAGGATCCCTAACACAATCCAATGCCGCCTGTGTTTTTCTTCAGTCCATATGCAGCTTCAATTACTCACCAAACCCAGAAACCATATGGAATGATTTTCATTCCAATTTAATTACAATATCTGGCTACTTACACCCCCTTACCTGCAGACAAAGGCATCCACATCCACAAAACTTGGACTGCTGCTCTCTGGCAGTCGTCACATTTCTCCCCAACCGAACTGCCATGTTGCATTTATCCAAGCCTCGCCAAAGTCCACCCTGTCGAATACCGCATTTAGATTGGCTATATATATGAATTCATGTGTATGTAAGGCGAGGACAAAAGTGGGCAGCTGAACGGAACTGAACTCGTTGCCACTTTCGACAGAAATTAATTCTTTGACTTATGAGGTGGAAACGAGTTATTTCCAAGTCACTTAACTTTCATCCAACAAAGTGCTGCCGTCCAGCCAACACACACAAATAGCACAAAAGATATTCGATCCTGTAACACCATCCCCGTCGGCCGTCGCACCTTGCTTACTCGTTTCTGCTGCTGGAAATCTTTGAATTTGAATGGTTAGGCTTTGATTTTCGACGATGAGTAGCCAGTAGCGACTGTGGCAACCAAAGCATTCGAAATATGTGGTAAAGTGAGAGGGGAGCTACCCTACTACGAGTTGAGTAGCAAGTCACCGTGTGAAAAGTGGTAGGACGAGGCTGGTCGGGCAACCTTTTGTGTGAGATTGTGCGTAAAAACATCAATTGCTCGAAGATAAGAAATGAGATCGGAAATGGTTTTCGCAATGCTTCGACCGTTAATATATTAGGGGCCAATGCAAATTGGCTGCCCAGGACAAGGAAAAAAAGGAAGTGAAAGGCAAGGCAGACAAATGGGTCTTGGGGAATTTCGGTTGATTGGTATAGGTAGCCAGGATGTCAGAACATTTTGTATATGGAAGCCAACGAATTTAACGAGCTTGAAAAGGTTACTGAAAGGATATTGTTAGTGATTTTGCATTACGGACCATAGGCAAAGATTTTGTGTTTTAATTTTTGAATGAATTGAAGAGACCTACTTATCCTACTTAGATCTTGCAGGCAATAAAAAAGGTATTAAGACTTTTCTTTTCTAGCCTACACGACTTTTTCAGCAAAGCTATACGGCGCGTGGGGCAAAACGCAATCATGACAACCATGCGAAATTACAACTTTTCTTCACGAAACAATCTTTGTCAACGGTTTCTAATGGATTTGAGAATGTTCTCAAAGCTCTCTGTTTTGGAAAACTTGTCACTAGCCACTCCTCGGCTATCTTTTTTTCTTCGATTGATCTGAAGATTGTCCTGGTAAGCTGATAAGAGTTGGGGGTGGTTACGGTCATTGGGTATTTAACAGTTTCTTTGGCTGCTGTGCCTGCAAATTCGTTGCCCGTAATACCGACGTGTGCGAGAACCCATGCTTGAGTTATGTTTGAGTTAGAGTTGAGACTGCTCCTGATGCATTCTAGGGAGGGGGACTTATACAAACTGTTTCGTAGTCCATTTATAATACTTAAATTATCAGTGAAAATTATGCTTTTTACTAAGTAGGATTGCGCGATGGAGATTGCTTTTTCGACTGCCGTTAGCTCAGCAATGTATCTGCCTGCTAATTCTGGAAGGAGTCCTCTTTGGATAATTTTGGTTTCTCCGTGTTATCTTTGAGTTCGTAGAATTATTGTCCTTGCACGACCCGCCCGTATATAAAAATCTTGCTGCGTTCGAGGAGGTCATCATTTTCTGGTGTGGAGCTTGAAATTGTTTGTCCGGTGTTTCGCTTTATATTGTTATAGAAGAGAATTGAATTGAACGAAATGTGTGCCTACTGCGCCACCTGTTGAGAATTTTCCGACGTGCACCTGCACGCGTCAGATGGAATGTGAAATGTGAACGTTATTTCTTAGCCATGATGGGCCTGATGCGTAGTTAGATTCCTTGAAATGAGCATGTAATTTATATTTTTGAGTAGGTATTGTAATTTTTGATTTTTTTTTGTTCTGAAGACTGATATGTTAATGTTCAATAAAAATAAAATTAAAACATGGGCGCAAAATTATAGAAATCGTGTACTAGGAGAGAATAGTAGGAGATATTCAGTATATTATAAACGCTTTGCACCTGCCTACAACTAGTACCAACCTAAGAGCAGGCGCGACGCAAATTTTTGTCAAACAGACCCAAAAATGTACAGTTTGGGGAATTCTCTTTGCAAATTTCAATAAAATGACAGCAAAAGAGAAAAAAAAATTATAAATGCAGGAATGTTATGAACATTTTTTTTTATTGAATCTGTAGCTAGAAGAAGTCCTACATATTTAAACATTCCGAGATCTTAAAAAATATAAATATCTTGAAAACATTAACCTAAAAATTAAAAAAAAAAATTGAAATTAAAATTTTTCAATACAAATAATGACAGATGGGAGAGGATTGAGAGTCCATACTACGGGATAAAATGTCCTTTTGGTGGTTTTAAATTTAATACCAGGTTATAACTATAAAGTGGGTATTTTGTCGACTACCTATAATTAGAAAAATACTAATACGGACATTGGCACGTACTAAAATAATCCTAAAGTGGGCTTTATCCGACAATAATTTCGCGCCATGGTTTTTATCTGGTATTATTTTCATTCATGGAATTTCTTACTAAAGATACTGTTTTGTTCTATATTTTTCAAATATAGGAATGAAAAATGTGTGGAATGAAAGAATGTATAAAATCAACATCTTTGGTAATGACAATGAAAGTTGTAGCCTCTGCTACATCGGCACAACAAAACAGTTCCTGTCCCAAAGAATGTCCAACCACCGGAATAACATGAACCGAAAACAGGACGGAAAAACCTAATACTAGACTAAACTTCAACTGAAGTGTTACACCCTAAGTGTGTCAATTTTGTTGTTTATAAATTTGTTTTTTTGTTTTTTTGTTTTAATCGTTGTGCTAAAGTTAATATCATTGGCGCAAAATTATAGTCGGATAAAGCCCACTTTATGATTATTTTAGTACGTGACAATGTCCGTATTAGTATTTTTCTAATTATAGTCGACTAAATACCCACTTTATAGTTATAACCTGGTAATAAATTTAAAACCAACAAAATGACATATTATCCCTTAGTATAGACTCTCAATTCCTCTCCCATCTGTCATTTCTATTGAATAATTGTAATTTGAAATTTTTTTTTGCAAAATTTTGAAAGAAATGTTCCCAGGATATATTTATACTTTTTAAGATCTCGAAATGTTTAAATATTTTGTGTTTCTAAAAAAAGCAAAATAAAACCCGAGCAAATCCTTTTCAAGATTTTGATTAGGAAGATTGCCTTCTAGCTACAGATTCAATAAAAATCTTTTCATTCCATTTCTGCATTTTTAATTTTTTTTGTTTTTTTTTTCTCTTCTACTGTCATTTCATTAAAAATTGCTTAAGGAAAATTCCCCAAACTGTGTTTAGTTTCTCAAACTGTACATTTTTCGGTCTGTTTAACAAAAATTTGCGTCGCGCCCGCTCTAAAGTTGGAACTAGTTGTAGGCAGGTTACAAAGCGTTTATAATTTTCTAGAAAGTTAGGCATGGGCTTTAAAGTTAGAGTGGTGCTAGTTAGTATCTACTGTGGCGTGGAAGGTATCGTGTAACTTAAGTGGTGAAACAAGCCCTTAATCACAGTTTGGTGAAACCAGGCCTTAGACAGTTTGGTGAAACCAGACCTTAAAGTCACAAAACAAGTTCCACTCAAGTGTCACTTCCAATTGGAGACTGGAATCTGTCACCACTGAACCTTGTTCTAGAACCACTTAGAATTAGCTAGAAAGTTCTCGTCAGATGGCGGAGCGGGTATAAAAGGACAGCTTTTAGAAGAGGGCGAGACAGTTGATTTATAACAGTGATTGGTTAAAGTTCGAGATAGTAATAGTTTGTGAAGATAAATAAGTGAAAAGTAATAGAGTAAATTAAGTGATTGGTTTGAAACGTTGAAGAATTGTTTAAGTAATAGTGTTCTGGTACTTAATAAGTGAAATATTAGAATAGTCGATAAAAGTTTAATAAAAGTGAATTTTATTAGAGAAGTTAAACGGAATAGTGTTTTATCTTTACGAATCCCTGCCTGAATGTAACCTTTCATGTCAGAAGTGGGATAAAACTTATTCTGTGCTAAGTGTCTAAGAGTAGTTTAAAAAAAAAAAAAAAAAAAAAAAAAAAAAAAAAAAAGAAAAAAGTGAATTTGTGATTTTTTTGAAATTACAAGAGACGAACAAAATGGGTCGTGTATTGCTACATCTAAGCATACCCCAATTGAAAAGTGAACTAGAAAAGCGGAATCTCTCCACAGCTGGAGGGAAAAGTGACCTCATACTTCGTCTGCAGGAAGCTGTCCAAAACGAGGGAGAAGATCCAAAAACCATGCTATTCGACGTGTCAGAAGAACAAGTAAGTACAGGCGTTGACATTAGCTCTATGATGGAATTACTTCTTGCGAAGATGGAAGAACAGAAATATTCTATGGAATCTAAGTTCGCAGAACAGAAAAATTCTATGGAATCTAAGTTCGCAGAACAGAAAAATTCTATGGAATCTAAGTTCGCAGAACAAAAGAATTCTCTAGAACAACAGAAAAATTCTATGGAATTGAAGTTCGAAGAGCAGAAGAATTCCATGGAATTGAAGTTCGCAGAACAGAAGAATTCTCTAGAAGAACAGAAAAATTCTCTTGAAGAACAGACAAATTCCATTGTCGCAGCACAAAAAGATGCAGTGGAAGAATTTAAGAATGTTCTAGATGTAAAAATCGACGCGATTGATGAAAAATTAAACGAGCATGAAACAAAGTTTGAGGAAATTACCAAAACGTTTCAAAAGCACGAGACAAACATCGAGAACATAGCTAGAGAGTTCGGCACAAACATCGAGAACATAACTAAAGAACTCGAAAAAGTCAAGAAGCAGAAGGCTCGGGAATATTCTGCTGACTGTCCAAGAAGGAAGGAGATGCAACCACCCGTTTTTGATGGGCAAACATCATGGCCAATTTATAAGAGACAGTTCGAAGCAGCTGCAACGACCAATGGATGGGACGACGAGGAAAAGTCGATTGCGTTAACACTCGCATTACGAGGTACAGCTGCAGAATTGCTTCAAACTGTCTCAGCAGAAAAACAACGCGACTACCATGCATTGGTGAAGGCTATTGAGATGCGATTCGGTGACGACCATATGCAGCAAGTATATAGAGTGCAACTTCGCAGTCGAATCCAGAAGAGGGGAGAAACACTCCAGCAACTGCAAGCTGATATCGAACGGCTAGCGCACTTGTCTTATCCCAATGCCGGCGAGGATGTCATCAATGAAATGGCTATTGAGGCATTTACACAAGCCATAGAGGACAGACAACTGCAGATGGCTCTACGAATGGCTGGAAAGAGAACTCTTCCTGAGGCACTGGCATTTGCCTTAACCATGAGAGCTGCTGACCAAGCATCTCAAGGATTTCACCGCGTGAGAGAAATGACATCCGTTGAATGCTCGTGCCAGAGAACAGAAGTAGTCGACCGTAACAGTTCTCGAAGGGGACCGATCCGTTGCTGGAACTGCAACAAAATTGGACATCTACAACGACAGTGCAGAGCCGAACGTAGACAGGGCAGTTGTCCACATTGCAGAGCTAGGAACGAGGAGGCGTTTGAGCGTTCGGCGGATGGAACATCACAAAGCCATCAGTCGGGAAACGAGTAAGAACCAACTTCGCGGGGCAGAAGCTGGTTTCTGGAATCGACGCCCCCAGGACCGCAATTCAGGTTTCCCAGACCAAACGGTGTAATAGAAGCTTGACAGTGGAAGCCCATATCGACCAGAAAAAGTATGTCGCCACAATCGATACAGGTGCCACCGCTTCCATAGTCAGGAGGGACATCGTTCGCCAATCATGGCTGCACAACACCAGCAGCTACTGTCTGAAAACAGCAACTGGAGCAACAGCAAAGGTGTATGGTGAGGACTCCTGACGATAAACCTTGCAGGAATAGTCTTCTCCCATGCATTCTTAGTGGCTGATATATGTGACGAATGCATCATCGGAATCGACTTTATGAAGACGCATGATATAGTGCTCGACATCGGTTCGCAAGTTTTAAAGTACAAGAACGTCGAGATTCCGATGGTTTACGGGAACGAGAACGTCGCAGCTCTAAGGACAGTTGTAAGTGAGGACGAAATACTACCACCTTCGTCAGAAACAGTTATTTGGACAAAGCTGGAAGGCGACCCTGGGAGCCACCGATTCTACCTAGTCGAGCCAGATGCAGAAAATTATTATCAGAGGTATATCGTCGGAAAGATGCTGGTTGAACCTAAAAACAACTTGGTTCCCGTTCGTGTCCTCAATGTGGAAAACAAAAGCGTGAAACTAAAGCAAGGGGAAGTAATTGGAAAGTGCGTACCGATTACTGCGGTCACAAAGTTGTCCAATGCAAGTGATGTGAAAGCGGTTAGACCTGCGGAGATATCGGAGATGAAAAAGAATATACTCGGAGAGTGCGAGCTGGATCAGGAGCAGCGGTCCATGGCAGGTAGTTTAATCAACGAGTTCGCTGATATATTTGCTTTGCAGAACAGCGAGTATGGCCGAACACATCTCGTACAACACCGAATCGACACCGGAGATGCGAGACCGATTCGTCAGCCTCCCCGACGACTACCATTGGCTAAGCAGACGGAGGTTGCAGAAATGGTGTCGACGATGGAAAAGGAGGGACTGATTGAAAGCTCAAAAAGTCCGTGGGCATCGCCGGTCGTCCTAGTCAAGAAGAAAGACGGAAGTACGAGATTCTGCGTGGACTATCGCCAACTCAACAACGTCACCAAGAAGGATAGCTACCCCCTGCCAAGAATTGACGACACCCTGGACACACTATCCGGAGCCAAATGGTTTTCGACTCTCGATCTGAAGAGTGGCTACTGGCAAGTGCAGATCCATCCAGAAGACCGCGAGAAAACAGCATTCACAGCAGGAAACGGGCTTTGGCAGTTTACAGTAATGCCATTTGGACTGTGCAATGCTCCAGCTACCTTTGAACGTCTAATGGAGCGCGTTCTGCTGGGACTAACGTGGAAAACCTGCTTGGTCTACCTGGACGATGTCATCGTAGTAGGAAAAACATTTAACGAACATCGAGATAACCTTAAGGAGGTGTTCCAAAGGCTACGAAGTGCGCAACTAAAACTTAACCCGAAGAAGTGTTCCTTATTTAGACCAGAAGTGAAGTACCTCGGGCACATCATCTCTTCTAAAGGAGTCAAGACTGATCCGGAGAAGGTCGATGCAGTGAAAAACTGGCCGGTACCCAAAGACAAACATCAACTGAGAAGCTTCCTGGGACTTGCAACCTATTACAGACGATTTGTAAAGGACTTTGCCAGGATCGCAAAGAGCTTGCATCAACTGACAGAAAAAGGCAAACAATTCAAATGGTCAGGTGAGTGCGAAAAGAGCTTCAAGGAACTTAAACAACAGTTGTGCAACGCCCCCATACTAGCGTACCCCACCCCTGGGAAAACATTTATTGTGGATGCAGACGCTAGTAATGTGGGAGTTGGAGCCGTCCTTTCCCAGGTGCATGATGGCCAAGAGAAAGTAATTTCCTACTTTAGCAAAGTTCTCTCAAAGCCAGAAAGGAACTACTGTGTTACCAGGCGCGAGCTCCTTGCTTTGGTACTGGCAACAAAACATTTCCATAAGTACCTTTATGGGCGAAAATTCATCCTCCGCACAGACCATGCGTCTTTAAAGTGGCTACTACACTTTAAGAATCCTGAAGGCCAAGTCGCAAGGTGGATCGAACGGCTGCAGATGTACGACTACGAAATACAACATCGAAAGGGAAGTCTTCACTCTAATGCAGACGCTCTCTCCCGTCGACCGTGCAAAGCAAATTGCAAACATTGCTTACGACACGAGGAAAAAGATGTCGCGTCCGTTCAAAGGGTGAGAGCTATGCCCATTGGTGGCTGGAGTGCGCGGGAAATACGGGAGGCTCAAAGGGAAGATCCGGATATCGAACCGATTATCGCCTGGAAGGAGCATGAGGGAAAACCAGACTGGCAGGAGATATCCAATAGGAGCCCCGAGCTGAAGGCATACTGGGCGCAGTGGGACTCCCTTCACGTACAAGACGGCATTCTAAAAAGAAGATGGGAAAGCCCGGATGGAAAGTCGTTCGTAATGCAGCTTGTTGTACCCAGGTCAAAGGTAATGGAAGTGCTCAGGGAATTGCATGATGGAGTGTCTGGAGGCCACTTGGGAATCAATAAAACGCTCGAAAAAGTGCGGGAACGCTTTTACTGGATTCATTCAAGGGAGGACGTTGAAACTTGGTGTAGGAAATGCGTTACATGTGCGGCCAGCAAAGGTCCGAGACTGAAAGTCCGTGGCAAAATGCATCAATACAATGTTGGAGCCCCTTTCGAAAGGATAGCAGTTGATATTGCGGGACCGTTTCCTGAAACAAACAATGGAAATCGTTACATCCTCGTTGTTATGGACTATTTCAGTAAGTGGCCTGAAGCATTTGCTATCCCTAATCAAGAAGCTAAAACCGTGGTGGAGCAAATCGTCAATAACTGGGTAAGCAGATTCGGTGTACCATTGGAACTGCATTCAGACCAAGGACGGAACTTCGAGTCGAAGATTTTCCAAGGAGTGTGCCAGTTACTCGGGATTCACAAGACAAGGACAACCCCGCTTCATCCACAATCAGATGGGATGGTGGAGCGCTTCAACAGGACACTGAATGAACACCTCTCTAAGGTCGTTGGCGAAGACCAGAGAGACTGGGATAAGCAGATTCCCATGTTTTTATTGGCTTATCGAGGAGCAGTGCATAACACCACAGGACATACTCCATCTGAAATCTTATTTGGTCGAACAGTCCGCCTACCTAGCGAGTTGATGTTTGGATATCCATGCGAAGAGCCCAAGAATGAGGAGGAATACGTTACAGACCTCAGGGATATCATCAGAGACGTGCATCGAGACACTAGGGATAAGATTAAGATAGCCAGTGACCGCATGAAAACGAGGTACGATACTAAAACGACAACTACAGGATTCCAGGAAGGAGATCTGGTATGGCTATATAACCCTCATCGAAGGAAAGGTTTATCGCCTAAGTTGCAACAAGACTGGGAAGGGCCCTATACAATCGTAAAGCGCATCAACGACGTTGTCTATCGCATCCAACGAGGAAGAGGCAAGCTGAAAGTCGTTCATGTGGATCGTCTTCATCGTTATAATGGTGAAAATGTTAACGAGTTTGTTCGGGACGAACAAGTTTAAGAGGGGGATATTGTGGCGTGGAAGGTATCGTGTAACTTAAGTGGTGAAACAAGCCCTTAATCACAGTTTGGTGAAACCAGGCCTTAGACAGTTTGGTGAAACCAGACCTTAAAGTCACAAAACAAGTTCCACTCAAGTGTCACTTCCAATTGGAGACTGGAATCTGTCACCACTGAACCTTGTTCTAGAACCACTTAGAATTAGCTAGAAAGTTCTCGTCAGATGGCGGAGCGGGTATAAGAGGACAGCTTTTAGAAGAGGGCGAGACAGTTGATTTATAACAGTGATTGGTTAAAGATCGAGATAGTAATAGTTTGTGAAGATAAATAAGTGAAAAGTAATAGAGTAAATTAAGTGATTGGTTTGAAACGTTGAAGAATTGTTTAAGTAATAGTGTTCTGGTACTTAATAAGTGAAATATTAGAATAGTCGATAAAAGTTTAATAAAAGTGAATTTTATTAGAGAAGTTAAACGGAATAGTGTTTTATCTTTACGAATCCCTGCCTGAATGTAACACTACTAATCTCTCCTAATACACGATGTCTATAATTTTGCGCCATTGTTCTTTGTTTTAGCAGTTATAACTTTTTTTAAATATTGTAAGTTCCACGCTATCTCCGCTCTTGTATTTTTTAATAATTATTAATGTTTCACAATAAACCTGAAGAAGGCAGCAATCCCTGCCGAAACGTCGGGAAAACAATGAACTAATTGATAGTTTCATTCACACGCCTATGACCAAAAAAGCCGAAGGAATAACCATTTCCACGAATTACACATTACACTAAATTGGTCAAGAACTCTATCTACAATTTTCTAATTATTGTTTACTTTAGAATTTGTTGTTAGAATATCATTGCAATGTATTGCGCATTTACGTAATCTCGTCCACTTGGATTTCAGACGCAGCGCGGTAAACAGCTTCTAATTTTTACCCTTTTGAAATACTGGCAACACTGGTTATTAGATTTCGTATTATATTTTGCAAAATTCATCTTATAACAATTTTATTTGCACAAAACCATTTTTTTTTGTGTTATCACGAGTCACGACCGAAAGTCACGTTGCGACAACACAATACTATAGGTTGACGTCCACGAGAAATATGTCAAAAAACAGCGTTGCCAAATAAAACGTACAAAGTCATTTCACATAAATGCAAATTAAATTATAGCGGAAGATTAAAAAACAAGAATTCTTTTGATTTTGCCTCCTTTGTAATACACACCTAAAAATTTAGAAAAAAATTCACGCCTTAGCTAATTGGCTACCATAGGAGGGAAAGGGAAAGCGTAAATTCCATTTTGACGAAGTATTCTGATTTTACAGCGACGCCAACCTAATCAAAATGTGTCAACTTTCCTTACCTGACGGGTTTTGTAGTAAATCTCCGAGGCAAACTTCAACCTTAAATCTATTTGACTGAGAGGTTTTTTTCTTTAAGTCCGTCATCCTATAAATGTCATCTAAAGCAAGCAGCCAAAAACTAAATATGGGTATATTTGTCTACAAAACCACTAAAGGTATAACGGGATGTCTTTGAGGCAACAATTTTTTCTCAGTAACAGTCCCGGGGAAACGCATTATCCATAACTGGGTTTACTTAGCCTCTGTCAATTTGATATCGGTTCGAGAACACTTTCCCCAAAGTGCTGGAGCAATATTGGAAAGATCCACAGGCCAGAAGCCACCTTAAAGCCACAAACACCTTTTACTCCTGAGTTCTTTCACGCCTACTCAAAACACTCTGGGTTATGTTGACTTTATCGCCAGCTACGCCCACAGGGACGCTCCTCGAAAATTGTCAATGACATCCGACGTATGCCTTATCAACTGCGAGAAAGTGTAATTGGAAAACATTATCATGTTCACGTACGGAACATGTTTCCTCTTTCTTCTTAATAACATTATGCTTCTACAAGTACATCTCCCACGGTATGAAAACAAACAATTTTGGCTTCTGAACCTCGGTTAACAGAGGCCACACAGCACAAGCTCAAAATCCTTAACCCCCAGGTCGGTGCGGTGTACACGTATGCGATGTATTTCCGCCAAAAATGTAGCTCCCTTGTTGGGTAATTTGGGCAAAACGAATGTAACGTCGTTACTCCCTAACCGCCCACCCTCCGTACTCACTTTAGAGGAAAACAAGTGAAAAAAAAATAAATATTTATGAAAAATTCGTCCTTCTTCCGTGTGATTCTTGTGTAAATCCATTCCTCAGCAGAGTGGCCGTGTCGCTGTTGCCTTGTTGCTGTCGGATATAGAATCTTGCATCGTTATGAGAGATAGGTATAGGTACACACTCTGGCCGGGATTGGGATATAGTGCACGACACGGCAGAGAATGTGCGAGGTTGGGATGGTGTGAAACTACCAAAAATTTCACGGAGGGGGATAATAAAGGAAACATGACACCTAATGGAAGTCTCTCGGTGCACTTACATAACAGATAGGTGTTAGATGTTAATGTGATTTAAAAGCTTTGTGCACACAGGGGCTGCTGCAGCTGTATAGGTATACGATGCAGACGGTCTAGCTGTCGCTGTTTCACCACTGTGTGGGTGTGGAAAATGGAACAAACTCATCGCAAAAGGTTGCTATCACTTTGGCCTCTTACAAGTCAGTGTGTCACCTATTGACACTTTGGATGTGCTTAGGTGATTGGCAGAGCAGGATGCCTGTTGAGTGGCGGCTCCTGCTGCCGAAGTTGAATGCTTTTAGAATCTTTTCTATCTCGTATCTTATCGGGGATACGCGCCTTGTATAGATGTGTATGAAGGCGACTTTGTGACGATGTTGTGTACGCTCTGCCAATTATTTGATTTTGCTAATAGACACTCGAGGCGATGTCGATGTTTGGTAGCGACATGTATCCCTGTGCAATTCATCAGCCCTGGGTGGCGTAGCAGAAAACATCACCTTGTACAGGAAGAGGCACAAAAAGATCTGTGATGCGAACTATAAAGGTGAAACATGATATTCTTCTGAAAGGTTTTGGGTTGGTGATCTGTAAGTGGCGAATGGGGGTGTATGTCTCAAACATGAAAGGCACAGTCTGGTGTTGTGAACACTTTGACGAAAATTGGATGACAAAGGACTGGGAAGTGTAAAATGGTATCAACCAGATAAAATTGTGTCCCCTGCAGTGAGTTTCTGTTGTCGTTTGATAAACCAATTTCATCCAAGACCGACGCACAAGTGTATTTTCCGCACATATGGGGTCAGACTTGATTCCATTAAGGGGCGTGCGATCTGTTCCTTTGTTAGAAAAAGTAGTGTGACCAGAGTTGCTGTGCTATTTGGTCTATTTGGCTCCAGTATTTTAGCTTACATTTGTCTCAAAATTTAAGAGCAATAAAGAGCAAAAGAAAAAAAAAAAATTGTAAAATAAAAAAAACAAACCTAATCAGTAAATGAGAATTTACTCGACTGGTTAAAAGATTCACCAACGGTTTTCTCTCTACTTTTCTGTCAGTTGCAACCGCTGACAGTTGGGATTTTGACTGGTCTTTCCGTCAATAATGACGGATTCGTCAACTATCTGTACAATTGTTTCTAAGCCTGGGCCTTCACTATAACAAGCCTCTTGGTCCGTCTACCTACAACATTTCCTAAGGACACTTTTATGCTTATGTTTGCATATCATTTTACCTTCTTTATCCTTGTTGCATTTGTCCAATGAGCAATGACGACTACCATAGTTCAGCTTAGGGCTGAGGCGGATTATTCTAGATGAACAACAATTTAGACCCTGCCAATAAGATTTGGAATAGTCGGATAAATTTCAGAGAATCTTCAGCTCTATCTAATCCGTAAGAGCGACGAGAAATAAAAGTAACGAAAGACTTAAGCTCAAATGACGCACTAATTTAGATAGGGTATGCTATGGGATGGCTTGTACTCCCACCAAAACAGAACAGAGTAAAGGTGAGTTGGCTGATACACTCACCTTAGTACATAGGGATAGCAATGAGGAGGCTGGTACTCTCATTGATGTTCCTAAAGGCAATAAGTCGACGAAGGTGACTGGAGGCTTTCGCACAATAGGGGTAAAAAAAACCCACTCCAGCTGAACAAGCTTCTGATGCACAATGCCAGACACAAAGTCGAGAGTGCGAGGCGCAAAGTATTGCAGTTCAGGGGGTGTGACGTTATAGTTCACTTAGCACCTGGGATAAGAAACAGTTAGAACGGGCCAACGAAACCGCTGCCGCTGAGGCTGACAAAATGTCGGTAGCCGCAGCAGTCGAAGGTAGGGAAATAGTTCAGGCGGCTAGTGGATTAATACCTGCCTCTAAATACCAGTGTAAGAAGGATGGAGTGGGGACTGTATCTGGTACTTCACCTGAGGCACGCCGGGTTTACGACACGAAAGACGAGCTCCTTATAGCGGTAATAAAAGAGCACGAGCCGAGCGGACGCATGACCATGGGGCAGTGGCTATGTGTCGAAGGCGCCTGACCACGGAGAGTGGTGACCTTCTCTTTGACGGCGATGGATGGCGGATGGGATAGCGGTCGCAAGGTTATTGCCTATGGGAACAAGGAATCAATTGGCTTCCTCAAAGAGTTTGAGTTTTTTTTGGGGGTTGGCAAGGTATGGAACGAGGCTCAACTCATTTGCGTGACTGTGGCGTAGTTGACCAAGTACTCTCTGCCCATCAAGGCCTGGGTATCGGTTCGGCCTTCTCCGCATCCGGAATAGGGAACTAAAGGCAGATACATGCAGGGTAGGTAAAACAGGGACCAGAAGGCAATTTGGCCAGCACTTCCTTGAAGGTACAATTATTGCTTGTATTAAAAAAAAACAATGTAAGTTCATTTCTTTTGAATAATTTCAGTGATGGAACAAGTGGGAATGAAAACCTTGTGCCTTATATCGGCTTGGCTTCTCTACGAGTCCACGGTAGTTAGGTATTGAAGTATGTACCATGTCTCGGCACCTCATTTGGAAGTTTTGCGTAGTTGTTAGGTATACTATTTTTTATTGAAAGTGAGGCCTTAATATAAATAAAGATATACCGTTTGTGAACACAGATTTCGCTTTGGAAACGGAAATATGAGCGACCGATAATGTCGATAGCATCCGAATACAAGAAAAAGAACAATGCAAAAATTAATATTGCAGTGATTTACACATATCGTTCATCCCGCTGTTGGTTTTTCCCAGGAAACAGATATCGTCGGCATAATCTAGGTGACTTAGCCCCTCAAACGGTCTACATTGGATACTGTTGAATTGCAGTGAGATACCAAGCACATAAACTTGTTCTCTTGAAGCAGCTGTGAGCCAAGCACTTGAACTTGTTCACAAGAAAATGTGTAGAAAGAAAACAACAATGATTGTCGTTCGACCGAATCGATATGATTGCCTTTATTATTGGGCCAAATGCCTCTTTTATACTTAAAATTAATTACATAAAATGATAACCTAAACAACCTAGTTCTTAATGCTATAATAACCTAAATTGCTTAATACTATTTGGTGCGTCAGCGTACGAGCGATTGTTACTTCTGGTGTGCTGACGGTGGTTTGTTTGTTGTATGCATTTTTGATTAGGTCACTGGGTGCGGTGTTCATTGCACTCAATGTGTTTCTTAACATTCTCCCCGCGTTGAACTGCGTTGCATTCAAGTATGTTCTTATGTTTCGCTGACATTGTATTGCGCTCGAGTTTGCGGAACAGGTGTGGGCCTTGTAGATGTCGTCATTCGACTGCGCAGTTTGTAGATGATTGTGAATCCGACGGAAAGTGACACCAGAAGCGCCAGATAACTAATTAAATGATGATGAATGCTGTTGATGAATACCGTGTCCTGTAATTCTGGGAAGCCTCGAGGTTGTAAGTCTGCAAGTTGAGTTTGGAGAGTCGTCAAGGATTTAATAGATGTATTGTTGAATGCAGGAATTAATTCAAGAATGGCGTGTGTTTTTTGGTGGTTGATGACTGATGAGATGTTCCCAAAGCTAATGTAAGAGGTATCCAATGTGCTGGTCGTCGTTTGATGTGCCTGGATGGTGAATAGATGGTTTCTTATGACGCAGCCATCGTCGAGTGAGAGAAGTCCAGATCCAGTAAGCTCAATTTGAATGGTTTTTGTTTTACATACGGCCGTTAGTTGAGTGTCTGGGAGTGTGCCGAATATCCACTGGTTACTGCTGCTTAGCTGAGTCCACATCATGTTATTGGTTGGGTTTATAAGATTGCATGATGGTGCTGTGTTATTGTTGAACAGATTGAACTCGCAATTATATGCCTGTGATCCGGCGTGGTATTTTGCCCTTTTGTTGGAACAGAAAATTGTAAGTCCTTGCCTTTGTCACAAGCCTTCAGTTCGGTTGCCGTCATTGCGAAATACTGATCTCTGTGACGATTTATGGCGAGAATTTCTATTGACGGGTTGATGATTAGAAGGGTGTTGTTTACCTTTGCCGGGAATGGTATCAGTCGAAACAAGTTGAAGGTCTCTTGTTCTACGAGTGGAATCTTGATAACGAACAGAAGATGATTATCAGTGGCTCCTCCTTTTGCGGTTAGGATCTTGTAGAAGTGTAGCAACTCTTCTTGTTCGAATGGCAGTTTTTGTGACTGCGGCAAATGATTTTTGATGTTCGTGATTTCTGCCCTTAATTGTGCTGGAGAGAGTAACAGGGGGCTGATGGTTCCATAATGTGCGTCCGTTAGTGTGTTGAGAATTGCAGTTTCAATTCGCTGCAGGTTGGATGCCACAATCATTAATTGCATTGTCAAGGATGTAAAGATTTGAAAGATTTTGGATTGCTCAGAGGCCTCTCCAATTCGAGCAAGGATCTGTTTGGATTGATTTTGAAGGATATTCATGTGTTCTCTTGCTTCGAGTTGATCCTGTTTCATGATATTAATCGTGGAATCTATGATTGAGGTCTGGTTTTTCAGGATCGTCCATAGGTGTGCTTCATTGCCCTTTAATTGGTTAATGGTTCGGGATAGCTCGTCTGCGTAGTCAGAATCAAGCAGTCCGAATAACGTATGTGCTATATTGCCAACGAAGTTGATAGCTGCCCGAGGCCTTCGGCGTTTTGAAAATAAGTTGGAATCTGTTTGCAGTCTGCTTCTGAGGGCAATGAAATGTGTTACTAATGCAGTACATGTTGCCTTTTGTTGTAACTGGTTGCAGAGGTGTTGAAGTGCCGTCGTGCCATTATCGAATGCTCCTAGCTCTGTTTGAATGGGTGTTAAGTCATAGTACACGACAATTTTCCATTCGGTTGCCACTATGTTCGTGGATCCGAGATCTTCGAAATAAATTCCTGGCTGATTGTTGAACCTTGTTACGTTCACTGGCGACGCGCATATTATTGGTAGTAGTAGCAATGACAGCATGATCGTGGTCGCTAGTGAGACATATGATGTCCTTCTTCGTTTTGTGGGTGTATCTCTCGTATCATCTGTTGCGAGTTCGGATGAGGTCATTGCAGCTTCAGATGTGTTCGTATTGTTATCATCAGGTTCCTTGAATAAGGGGGCTAACCGATGGATTGGTCGCTTCCATGTTCCTGATCTGGTTTTGACGTTGACTACTCGAACCCTGTCGTCATCACCTTTGAAGATTTCAGTCACTCTTCCGATTGGCCATTGAAGTGTGGGCGTGTTGTCCTCCTTGATTATGACCATGTCGCCAACCTTGATGTTGTTCTTTTCCTGGTTCCATTTGTGCCTATATTGTAGTTCGTTCAGGTACTCGGTCGACCATCGTTTCCAGAATTCGTGCTTCAAATGGCCAATCGCCTTCCAGTGGGTAAGCAGATTGGTTTTCTCTGGAGCGGTATCACTGTCGACTTGAGCAATCAAAGGCTCGCCGATAAGAAAATGGCCAGGTGTTAGTGCAGCTAGGTCGTTTGGATTCGATGATAGAGGAGTGAGTGGTCTTGAATTCAAAATGCCTTCAATTTCAATGACTATGGTTTCCAATTCTTCGTGTGTCAATGATGCTGGTGAAACTGTTTTAATGAGAAGGTGCTTTGCGGATTTCACTGCTGCCTCCCATAGACCGCCAAAATGAGGGGCTCGAGGTGGGATGAATTTGAATGCTATACCCTTGTCGCTGCTAGCCTTGATTATGGCCTCCTTTGCTTCTGGAACATGAAGGACATCGAGCAGCTGGTTTCTTGCTCCCACGAAATTGGTTGCATTATCGCAGTAAAGTGTTTGAATGCGACCGCGTCGGCTGATAAACCTTCGAAGGGCTCCTATAAATGCTTCCGTTGTTAGGTCAGTCACAATCTCTAAGTGTACTGCCTTGGTTGTAAAACAGCAGAAGACTGCTAGGTACACCTTGTGCGGCTTTTTTCCTCTGACCTTGTAGTGCACCCATAGGGGGCCACAAAAGTCAACACCGGAGATCATGAATGGTCTGGTTGGTGAGACGCGATCTGCTGGGAGGTTTCCCATTACTTGAGTCATTAATTGTGGTTTAGCTTTGGTGCATTTAACGCAATTATGAACTGTGTGACGAGCCATGATCTTTCCCTTGATTGGCCAGAACTGTTGTCTCAAGATGGAGAGGAGTGTCTGTGGTCCACAATGGTTGTGCTCGTCGTGTTTTGTTTTGAACAACATTTTAGTTACTGATTCATTATATGGCATCAGTATGGGATGTTTTGCACTGAAAGAAATGGGAGCGGCTTCTAGCCGGCCTCCGACTCGTAGAATACCCTTTTCGTCTAGAAATGGTGCTAGGGTGATCATTGTGTTGGATTTGCATAAGCCCTTGTGACTCTTAAGGTCTTGGATTTCCTTCCCAAATTCTGATCCTTGTACTTGCCTTATGATGACCGTAAGAGCTTCGTTGAGTTCCTTAGGCGATAGTGCTGTATGGTTTGCCTTGTTGGTGTCTATTTTTCTGGATCTTCTGATGAACCGAAGAACGTAGCCAATAGTGTGCTGAAGGAACTTAAAGGAATTTCGATGATTGATGTGGTAAATCATCTGCTCTGTGCTGTTTTGTGTTGATGCTAAAGCAACTGCATGCTTTCTCTTTCTTTCCAGGTTGAAATTAGGATCTTGTTCCTTTATGAAGGGTTGGGGCCATGCTGCTTCGTTTCCGTGCAAGAAGAGTGGCCCATAAAGCCACATACTGCATGACATAAAGCCGACTGCTGATATTCCGCGAGATAGGAGATCTGCTGGGTTTTCCTTGGATGGGACGTGACGCCATTGGGTTGCCAAGGAGCACTCCTGTATTTTTGCCACTCGATTTGCCACAAAGGTGTGTAGTGATGAGGAAGTCGAGTTAATCCATGATAATACAATTTGGGAATCGGTCCAGAAGAAAATTGGAGTTTCTTGAAGTCTCAAGTCTTCTCGGACTCTATTTGTGAGTTCAGCTCCTAATACTGCAGCACACAATTCAAGTCGAGGAAGGGTTTGTTGTTTTACTGGCGCTATGCGTGATTTTGCACAGAGTAATCTTACGAGTGTTGTTCGATCCTTGTAGACTGACCGTAAATAAACTGCTGCTCCGTAAGCTTGCTCTGATGCATCCATAAATGTGTGCATTTGTACGGATATTGGAGTTCTTTGGTTGAACACATGCCTTGAAATCTTGGCCTGATTGAGTGTTGACAGGTTGTTCCTAAACGCTATCCATTCTTGTCTTAGGTGTTCGGGCAACTCGTCGTCCCACGACAGCTTCAGGTGCCATAGTTGTTGCATGAACATTTTTGCTTTAACAACCACCGGGCCAAAGAGTCCTAATGGATCAAAGATGCGTGCAATGTCGGAGCTAACTGATCGCTTCGTGAGTATGGAGATGTCGGATAACTGAGCTCTTCCGCACAATTGGTCCGATTTTGGTTGCCAAATTACCCCCAAGGTTTTTATTGTGCAGTGTGTTGATTCGCTGAAGTCGAGGTTGACTTCGTGGTCCTCCACTGGGAGATCCTGAAGTAATGCTGGATGGTTTGCACACCATTTGCGCAGTTTGAATCCGGCACTGTGAAGTAGTGAAGTGACTTGGGCTTGGGCTTCCTTTGCCAGTGGGATACTGTCTGCTCCGCTGATACAGTCGTCGACATAAAAGTCATCTTGAAGTATTCGGGCTCCAACTGGATGTGTTATCTTATTTTGGAATGCTAAATATTGTAAGCATTTGGTGGCCAAATAAGGTGCTGATGATGTACCGTATGTTACGGTTTTGAGCTTGTAATACTTGATCTCATCAGTTGATTGCCTTCTCCAAATGATGAGTTGATACATTTGATCATCTTCCTGGATGAGTATCTGCCTGTACATCTTCTCAATGTCGGCTGTAAAGACGTACTTGTGTATTCGGAATCGAAGGAGTATGGAGAATAGTTCACTTTGTATGGTGGGTCCGGTGTGTAGAATGTCATTGAGCGACAACCCAGATGACGTCTTTGCAGATGCATCAAACACCACACGTAGCTTGGTTGTGCTACTGTCTGGTTTCAAGACGCAATGGTGTGGTATGAAGAAATGTGATCCTTGGATTAATCCCAGTTTGATCTCTTGCATATGCTGAAGTGATTCATATTCGTCCATAAACCTTACGTAGTCCTCTCTTAGGCTTGGGTTTTTATTGAGTCGTCTTTCTAATGCTAGGAATCGATTTAAGGCTGTTTTCCTTGAGTCACCTAAGTTTGTCCCATTTTCCCGAAAGGGTAGTCGTACGATGAAGCGATTGGTTTCAGATTTCGACACAGTTTGCGTAAAATGTGTTTCACAGTACCTTTCTGTTGATGTTAATGGTCTTGGTGTAGTTTCGAAATCGTCAATCCTCCAGAATTTTTCGATAAGTTCATTCGTGGAGTCTTCTTCGCAGAATATCCCACATGTTGCTGTGTTGGGTGTTATGTCTCCAATTTTTCCAGCTACGACCCAACCTAGTACGGTGTTTTGGAGGATTGGCATCCGGTCTCCAATTTGTATCTTCTCTGGTCGCATGAGATGATGATAGAATTCCGCTCCCAGTAGAATATCGATTTTGTCGGATCGGTGGAAGTTTGGGTCAGCTAACTTGATGTTTTCAGGTATGATCCAGTTGGTGGTATCCAGGTTTTGAGTGGGTTGAGGTGATACAATGCTTGGAAGTATGAATGCTTCCACTCTGCAATCAAAGTTTCCGCTTGTCGATCGTAGTCCGATGTTGACTCACTGATTTGAGCTTCGTGTTCTCCTGCCAATGCCTTCGATGCAGAGTGATGATGGTGTTGGTGACAGAGAGAGGCGTTTGATGAGTCTCTCAGTTATTAAGTTTATTTGTGAACCGGAATCCAGCATGGCTCGCACCTCACATCTTTGTCCATTGCTTGCGGTGATGGTCACTCTTGCGGTGGCTAGAAGGACGTAACCTTGCTTATTGTTTACTTGCTGGATCGTGGCTACAGTTGTCGGAGCCTCCCTTTCGCTCGGTTGTGTTGTTGTGTTTCCACGTTCCAGATGCAACAAGGTATTGTGCTTCCCTGAGCATTTGGTGCAACATCGTGCAGAGCATGTTTTGGAAGTGTGGTCAGTTTTGAAGCAATTTACACAAAGCCGTTTTCTTTGGATCCATTTGAGCCGTTCCGATGTTGACAATGCGAGGAATTTTTCACAATAATAAATCGGATGACCTCTTATGCCACACACCTTGCAGCCTTCGATATTGGATGTGGCCATGCTTGTCACCACTCTCGTTTTGTCCTTTCCACCAACAGCTTCTAAGGCCTCGAATCGGGATTTCAGAAATTTTAAGAACTCATCTATAGTTTGTAATTCTCGTGGGTTTCGTAATGATTGCTCGTATAGAAGGTGGCTTGGCCGATCTAATTTCTTGATTAATAGGTGGATGAGGAGTGGATCCCAGGCGTCAGTCTCGATGCCCAGCGTTTTGAGTGCTGCTAGGCATTCATGAATGGCGTCATGAAATTCTCTGATTGACTTCATCTCTGAGGTGATGCTAGGTAAGCCAGTAAGTCGTTGAATCAGTGCTGATGTGATGGCCCTTTTATTGCTGAATCGATCTTGTAGCGTTCTCCAAGCTATAGGGTAATTATCTTCAGTTAGCTCAAGGTGTCGCAATAACCGCTCTGCATCCCCTGACACGTTTGTCTTTAAATACCACATTTTTTGGATTGGTGGTAATGGCTGATCATGAATCATTTTTTGGAAGATGTCTGAAAATGTCTGCCATTTCAGATGATCTCCGTCAAATTTTGGTATCGTCATTTTAGGCAATTGGATCGCCGGATGATCTGCGACAATCTGCGATGCCGTGTTGTTCTTCTGCATGGTTGATGTTGCCTTTCCCAAAAGAGCTTGATTCCGTAGAACCTCTGCCTCCAGCTTGATGTAAGTATCCATGTCATACCCGTCGGCTACCGGATCATTACCTGTTTCCCAAATCGAGTAATGAATTTCCTCGATTTGGCTCCACAGTTTGTTCATTGCCTGCAGGCACTGGGTTGGGGCATCTTCTTTGGCCGATCCTTGGATGATGCGGGCTAAAGAATTCATCATGGCCTTCTGTCTTCTTTGGAGTGTCTCCCACCCCTGTTGGTCCTCTTGTGGCCGAGATTGTTTTGTTACGATTGGAGATGAATGTGGTTCATCTGGCCTTGCTGTCGGGTTTTTCCCGATTGCCGCCTTTTCGTCGTTGCTACGCCTTAGCTGTGCCAACGATTCGCTCAAGATTAGACTATACTTGTCGTATAGTTGTTTGATCTTGGTATAGTAGTCCGATGCAAAATACTCGTCTTCTAAGGGAACTGCCTTTAGAGCGCGAATTTTGTTGTCATTTGCATCGAACTCCTCCCATAAGGCCTCCAGTCTATTCAACCGTGAGGTGAAATACTCTTCCGTGGTTTTCCGCGTTGGGGAATCCTTTGAAAAGTTTCTTATAACTTGCTGGATCTCGTCTCCCAGCGTTGTTTGACTCGTAGTCAATTGCTCCATTGTTCGTCTTCTATCACGTCGGGGTCACCAAAATGTTGAATTGCAGTGAGATACCAAGCACATAAACTTGTTCTCTTGAAGCAGCTGTGAGCCAAGCACTTGAACTTGTTCACAAGAAAATGTGTAGAAAGAAAACAACAATGATTGTCGTTCGACCGAATCGATATGATTGCCTTTATTATTGGGCCAAATGCCTCTTTTATACTTAAAATTAATTACATAAAATGATAACCTAAACAACCTAGTTCTTAATGCTATAATAACCTAAATTGCTTAATACTATTTGGTGCGTCAGCGTACGAGCGATTGTTACTTCTGGTGTGCTGACGGTGGTTTGTTTGTTGTATGCATTTTTGATTAGGTCACTGGGTGCGGTGTTCATTGCACTCAATGTGTTTCTTAACAGATACCATTCCTCCCAGATGTACCTACGGTGGCAGTTAGTACATCGTTTATGGCCAGTAAAAGGAGGATCGGCGACAGAATATACCCTTGTCTCACTCCCTGTCGCACTTCGAAAGATTCGTAAAGCTGTCCCTAACGAAGCATCTTGCCGTGTGATAGGACTCCTTTATTACAGCAACAATTTTCACAGGAATCCCCCGGGAGTCGGACAGAATCCCGAAAACACAAAATCCCGAAAATCCAAAGTCCCGAAAGCTCAAAATCCCGAAAATCCAAAATTCCGGAAACCCACAATCCCGAAAAGCTACAATCCCGAAAAAAAAACAATCCCGAAAATCCAAATCCCGAAAGGCCAAAATTCCGAAAGTGAAACTAAAAATTTTATTAAAGCAACAAAAAAATTTAGCAAATGCAGATATTTAATAAAATAAACAAAATAAAAAACTTCAAATAAATAAAACAAAAAAAAACAGTTCAAGTCTTATTAACAAAAAACATCAAAAACGATCCATGACAAGACAATATCTAATACAAGTTCATATTGTACGCAATTCCTGGAAGAAAACTTATTTCAGAACGCTCGTTACGTTTCGCGTAAATTTTTTTTATTTTTTTTTTTTTCCTTCAAACTGAAATCTAGGAAATTGTAGAAAATTTGTATATTATTACACAACAAAATAGTTAATAAAATATAAGTATTATTTCCGTACTCCCTTTGGAGACCAGACGATTGAATTTTTCGCCAAATAATTTGCCTAAAATTAAATAAACAACCCTTGCTTTCAGTCTCAGGAAATGCGGAAATGGCGGCCTTCACACTTGCCTTTTCAAAGTCGGAAAGTATGTATTTTGGTCTAAGTTCAATATCATTCTCGGCAGCTATGGCTTTAATTTCGGAAAAAAAATTCCGTGTAACATTTTAGGCTCTTGGAGGACATGAGGCAATACAATAATGGAACTATTTGACCGTCAACTTGTCCATGAACTGAAAATAGTTGACGAAAAATAGTTGGTACTACTTCAAACGTACCATCCATGAGCCATAATACACAACCTGCTAGCTCACGAATATTGGCCCCAAAGTTCCCAAAATAATAATTTTGTCATTTGGAATTTCTATGCCTTCCAATGTCGTTGGCTCAACCTGACGAAATTTGTTACGAACTCGTCTTATCTTCTTTTTCTATGCTGTTAAGCTTGGCAAATACACTCGCTTGTTTTGTGAACACTCGACTTCAGACGATGCAACAATTTTTGATGGTGGCTGAAATGTTGTTTTTGCTTTCTCTCTCACATACGCATTTGTTACATATACCGCTTTCGAGTACGATAACGCCTCGTGGCATTGTTCTGTGGGAATTTTTTTATATTTTGTGAGAATTGTTCTTAAATATTGGGGACAGGCGTGATTTTCACAATGTTTCCTTTCGCTGCTCACACTCCCAGTAAAATGTATCCTTGTATTTTTTGTTGAGATGGTAACTATAGCCGTCAATAAGCAGTTTCTCATTTCTTTCATTTCTACTCTGTAGGGGGCCCGGTGTCAATAACCCTGTAAAAACGCCGTGTTTCTAGCTGTTGGGAGCTCACCGTTGCACTCAGCTCATCTGAGTCCTCATTTAACAGGGCTCAAAAGTGATCCCTCCATCTCCTCAATTGTTCTTCTATTTTTACCAATAGCGTGCCGTCCACATCCAAGACAGGATGGTTGGTGTTACTTTTTCGTCCAACAATATCCTTGCGGCGATTTTGTACAGCTCCCTTACAATCATCTCTTCTAGCAGGGATCCACGCATTTTCCGCAAGATCTGAACTGACATTTGTCAAATACGAATTTCTAAGAAAATTAGGAGCACACCTAAGAGTTTTGTGAGAACAAATTTGATCGTATGCAAGGAACTACAAATTTGGGCTCACCCTCTTCTTCCTTCCAATATTGTATGGTCTTAAAAAAATTGTTTTTTTAACACGAAATATGTGAACTAATTAACAATCGCAACGAATCCGCCCAAAATATCAATTAAATAAATAAAAATAAAAAAGTTAATTTAGAAAAACAAAAAAACCCGACTGACTGTAAAAAAGATTTAAAGAGATAAAAACAATACACTTGCAAGTATAATCTCCGATTGTCAATTAGATATACGTGTGTCTTGTTTTAATATCTTTTACAGTCAGTCGGTTTTTTTTTTGTTTTTTAAATTAACTTATTTATTTTGTATTTTTCTATTAAATTTATATTTTTTTCTCCAGCCTATGACACTCCGTTAAAGAATACCAATTTAATAACACCTTACTCTTCAAAATCGGTCAGGGTATCACAGTGTACGTAGGATACACGCGAAACACATAGATGAGTCCAGTCGCAGTCGGGTAGAAACGAAAACGAGCCCGCCAGCGTCAAAAAGCATTGCCCCAAAATAAAACTCAATTTTAGCAACAGAAGATTACAAGTAACCTCACCCAAAGTGCTACCCTTTTTTCACTTGCATCCATCCACACGGCACAATACATTCATTTCCATGTAAACTCGAGCACTCTCCCTGGCATTTACCTAATTATTTCTTTTTCCGCCCGTGTTCCTGTTCGCCGTTCAAAGTTATCTGCCAGGGATTACCACTCCTGAACTTCTGCGTTTGTTGCGCTCTTTTAACATTTTTGCCAGATTTCATGCTCACCGAGTTTCGCGGATACCTGCCGCTGCCGGCCTGCCAGGCTGCCACTCCACTCCTGTTGCTGCAAGCTGCACTATTGTTTTTCGTATCTTGTGTCCTGTGAGCCTTTGTGTTGTTCAACTGCTACAGTCGACATCACTTCAACGGTATTTCGCAAAGCACTGATTATACTCCTGTGTGCGGGGAGGACAACTTTAAATTTTTGTTTTAAACGATACTATACACACTGATGGAAAATTCTACAACCTATGACGATCAAAGTGTATAAACGGCTGTACAAATGGGAAATTAAATTCAGTGCAAATTGGAAACACAAGTCTTTTGCATGGGCTCTCCAAAAGGACCACATACGACCAACAAAACAATAAAAGCAAAAACTTCGCTGCAAGTGCGGCGTAAATTTGGTAACAGGGAGCTCGCCGAAATGGTCTGGTTCGGGATACGGAGATTAACTGACAGTTTATGGACTTTTGGCAAAGCCTTTCAGCGAAATGTAGTGGTAATGCCAATGCGAGGACAGTGAACGAATGTAGGTGGCTGCCTGTTGGTGAGTTAAACTTTGCACTGAATGGCAATTTACGGCAGACTGACTTTAAGAGCAGATAAGAGGGTTTTAACAGTTTTCCCTGTTGGGGAGATAGTTAGTCCTTCATTTTTTGTTTGCAGGACTTTGTGATGGGTTGTTATACATGCGCCCCCAACTTGGTTGATATGCTTGACAACCTGCTGGGGCGGTAGTTTGTTAAATTGATTTGATTCAATTGAGAAAAGTTCTTCCGTCTTTTTTTTCAAAACATCAAAGGGCTCAACTGAAGCAGGTTTTTAAATTTCTCTCTTAATCCACTTGTCTATGGTAGAACCTTTTTTTAAGTATCTTACAATGTCCTCCAAAGTTTTCCCTTTGATTTTCAATTGCCAATAGATATTCAAATGCATTACACACAACTGCAGGGACATCAATATTTTATGGCCGCCAAATAAAGTCATTGCCCCATCGAATATGTATGCGAGTTTACGGATTCATTGCACTTCCTTTTTCGCCAAAAATTCTTTTGTTTTATTACAGCGAGTAGCTGTCATTGCATTGTTCCATTCACCACAGGCACATAACACCCAGCTACACTCACGTCGTATTATGTCCCGACGTATGTATGTAGGTTGCGGCGGGACACCATACCACAGGCATCCGCCAGGAATGACTCCTTTTTATCGTTTGCAATTTTTCGGTTTCCGTTTTTACGATTGTCACTGTAGCCAAGCGACACTGCCGGATTGGGATTGTCTTTGTTTTATTCCAAATACTGGAAAGTCGCACACAAAAACAGAGTAAAAAAAATAATAGTATCTATCTACAACGTTATCCCATAAATATCGAGAAAGCGAATGTTTTTATTTTGTTCTTTTTTCGGTTTTAAATAAACAAGTCCCGTTAATTTAATTTTATGGGTCACTAGATGGCGTTATCGGTTCGTTGAGCTCTCGAGGAGGGTGATAAAAGTTCACTCAATTCGACTGAGTGGTCTAGGGACAATTCCCATCAGATAAGCAGTTTGAACGCCAAGAGCATTCCCTGGTGCTCTGTTTGTTCTTGTTTTTTTTTGCTTTGATTTCCATAACGGCGTACTTTATACTTTAAGGAGGCGTTTGGAGTTTATTGTCGTTTTCCATTGGTTTCACTCGGGGATCCACTCATTCTGTAGCCCAATGGAACAAGAAATCTGCTTCTACTCAAGTTTTGTCCTTGTGTTAGTTAAACGTCAAAGAGAATTTTTTTTTCACAAAAAATAAAAATAATTGGTAAAAAATGGATTACTCCGATCTCAATAATTTTAAAGTTGATTTTGAGTAAGAACACCCGCTCTTTTGCTAAAAATAGATTCACAAATAAGTTTTATTTCAGCTCAAGAAATGGTTTTGGCGTCTGAAGAAGATGTTGCCGCATTTGATACCTAATCTAGGGCGAAACGGAATACGAAAATCGTACAGGTACCTGGTAAATATAATCGACATTTCATAAGAGCAATGTATTCTTAGCGCATTTCAATTTGTGTATCCACAGAAATATTTAAATGGTCAGATGACCAAACAAATTTTCTTATTACGCTGTATGAAGAAAAGTACAAACAAATAGGTCCCATGAAAAAATTCAGGACTAAGCAGCATAAATGTGGATATTCATCTATGAGGCTTGCTTTAAAAACTATACCATAAAAGTAACACCGGAGCAGGTAGAGGGTCGCTTCAAGACCATAATTAAAAAAACCGAAGCCATCCTAAGAAATAATCAGATCAGTGGAGCAACACGAAAATAAATTCCATATGCCAGTGCTATGAATAATATCATAAAAGACGACGATTCATTGTTTCCGGAGGTTTTTATGGGGCCTAATAAGTTTCTAAGGAAACAGTCAAATCTTCTACCACTTGAAAACCGACCATCATCATCATCAAGCTCTTATACCTCACATCAATCTCAACCATCCACGAGCCATTATGATGCAGAAAACCAGTCCCCAAACCCTTTGCCCATCGGCGATTCGGTTAAAGCTGATGACGGTGATCAGTGTTGCCATAATTTCAAAATGGAAAATGCTAGACTGCAAAAAAATGCTAGAAGCAAAAAAAAAAAAAATGCTAGACAAAAAAAAAAAAATTTGTTCAATCATTTAAAAAATGCATGTGTACCTCTTCTTTTAGTAAGGAATTTAGTGCCTGAAAATAATAACAGTTCAAACACTTGTATTTAAAACAACGAATTTTATTTAAATATTAGTATCAGTCTTCAAAACAAAAAGAAAAAAAAAAAATGTATCAATAGTAGGTACCTACCTACTAATTTCTTAAATATATCTTTATGACACCTACTCAAAAATAAAAGTACATTGTTACCATAAAATACGTAATAAAATATTGCCTTCTTTAAATTATTATAGTCAATAAAACATAAAAAAAAGAAGTTAGATATGATTTCATTCCTGACACATTTTCTTGTCTTTCTTTTTTTATACTCAATATAAAACCGTATAAACAACAAAAAGCCGTTAATTAAATATAATATCAGTCTTTGTAACAAAAAAAGTACATAAATAATATAATGTAGGTACGAAAGTAGAAAAAAAAAGAAAAAGCATTATATATGATGAATTAAAATAAATATAAAGGTATCTTAGTAATTTAGCTTTCCAACTGATGAAAATGTTCGTTATATAAATCGGTTTATTCTTCATTAGTTTCTTCCCGGCTTTGATTATATTTTTCAAAGCTTGCTATTTGCTTTGCTATACTTTTGGCCACATCCTAAGAAAAACAGCATTTCTCTTCTAATTTCAAACCTTCCTTGATTTGAATAATATTATTTTTAGGTTTAAGGCCCATTCTGTTTCTAAGATTCGATTTCATTATATTTGTTTGGATAAACAGCCGCTCTACTTCTGCGTTTATTGAAATTGGTAATGAAGGCAATGACTAAACGAATCTTGCCAATTCCTCATAGGTACACTTTTTTCCCAGCGGAATCTCGAAAGAAATTGACTTGAATCCAAGAAGATTGTGTTTTTAAATCTTTTCCCCATATATGAAGTGATATGTTCTGCCATTGCGTTTCAATCACAGATATGGTTTCAATATCTAATTTGTGGGTAATGTATAACGTGCCCACGCTCTAGACTTGGAAGTATTAGCACGACTAGACGGTACCTTGCCAACGTCGTACGTAAAGAAAAGATGGCGGAAATGTTCCTGCAGCAGCGATACTCGGAGGGTATGTCGCCTTTAATTGCTGTGGCTGCCCAATCTCGGATAATGCCCAGAGTACCAAATAAAACAGCTATTTTTAAACGCTTGAATATACAACAACTTTATTTGCTTTAAGAGCTGGGAAAATATGCAAAGGCCTGATTATAGCAGACTTAAAATGTGAGGGCGATGGCTCTGCTCCGCAAGAAAATCCGAATGGCTGACTGCAATCGCGCGGGAAATAAAATCGTTTTTATTCTTTCCGTAGTTAGAGGAGTCCGATTGCCTGTCACTCAGGTCTTCTCTTTCGTTTTGTATGAAATTAAATTGATACTGGACTGCGTTCCAGTTTAACTCTTAATGTGTGCGTTCCACTTTTCAGTTTTTGTTGCTGGTCCGCTTGCGTGAGGAATTCCGTCCGCCACAAATTTAAAGCTAATAAGGATATTTGCAAGAGAAGATTTAATCGGATTCAGTGCGTTATCAATAGAGAATATTGAACTGTTTTCCAAAGCAGCTACGTTTTTAGGCAGACGTTGCCTTAATGAGATTTCAATTCTGACTCGCGTTTGGCTCAGCCTTTTGTTGTACTTTCGCCGCTTTGCTGTCACCTGTCATATTCCCTGTTTCCTTAAATGGCGTCATCAAAAATTCTCTTTATGGATATGCGGCATCGCCCAATAGATGATATTGTGATCCGCAAATATGTGGAAGATTCTTACTTATGAACGATAGTTGGAATACTCTAGCATCATGAATTTTACTAGGAGCAACAATAAATACGTCCACAAATCGGATATCATATGTGATATGCACGAAGCGTCAATGACAACAGATCGTTTCGATTGATACCTATTGTCTTGATCGTATTTTGTTTGCTGGTTTCCTTTCGTATATGTAACATCGATCGATGCATCCCAGTACCTACATTTTAAAATTCTGCTATCTGAAACTAGCAATTTTAGGTATATGTTATAATATTGCATGGATCGACTTAGGTACCTGTTCAAATTTTGCTGAAATTTACGCTTTCTCTTCGACCGTTGTTGGAAATTTAACATACTGCGGTGAAATTTTGAAAATTAATTCCATCACATTTGATATTATTCTGTATTTTGACGATATGTATACACCAAACAGATAAGCTACTTCAGGATAGGAGTTGTTGTTTCCAGCAAACTTTATTATAATAAAAAAAATTACTTCGTTTGCTCGGGCAAATAATTTTTATTAACGCTTACCAAAAAAATATATAAATTTGTTTTTTAGCAGGAATTTCTCGCCTGCCTCCGGTACCAAGCCTCCTTCTAAGATAAGTCGAGTTCTCGTACTTCGATATTACAATTTGTGCAGTTGACCTTTGGACATGAAATTGTTCGCGGAACTAAAATTAATAATAACTCTTAACAAACATCTTTCTTCTTCGGGCTTCGGCATATTTTTCCACAACATCAATAAATTTGTTTACTCTGTTTCTTTTTGTTGGTTGAAATAGTTGCTGCATTACGAAATCATCATTATCTGATGAGGAAGTGGACAAAAGATAACTTAACTCCATAAATATATCTATCCATTTTTTTAATGAACTTGATCCTGTTTCTTGTCTCGCACCTTTTTAACTTTATCAATTAGATACGTAGTAAGAGAAAGATATTGGTTTCGTACAAAATTTCGCACTCGAGATTTTAATCAATTCTGATATTACGATGATAGAGGAACTCAAAAAAGTGGGTCACAAAATTCTGTCCGGTCTGTCCGTCTGTCCGTCCTTCCACGGGCCTACAGCCTAAACGGCTTCCCGGATTACGTTCAAACCTCGGATTTGGAGTTTTTGGGCTTATAGTTCGGGAGGTGTTTTTTTTTTTTTCAATGTTACCACGACTGCGTACCCAGTTTTTGGCTAAAAATTCGAACAACGGTACTTTTGAAACTTCGACATATCTCGAAAACGGTCCATACGATTGTAACAAAAAATTATTTCTAAGGTAATGTGGTAATTTAAAACTTAATAGCAAACTCAGTTTTTCTCTATACTATCGTACAATGGATTTTTGAAAAAAGTAATTTTTTACAATTTAGTTTTTTTCAGTTTACCAGTTTCAGTTCAGTTTCCAAACTTAGAGTCAAATGGATGTTTTCAAAACCATTGTGTCCTCAATTTTCGATTTGCTGGACACTCTGAAAATCAGTCAGATTCGCACTAAACGAGAAAGTTTCGTGCGACCCAGTCGTGCACTTTATTTTTCTTGTTTCGCATTATTTCTTTATTTTAAATAAACTTTTCGTTTTCAAAATTAAAATTCGTTACTTAAACCACTGCATTAACATAAACACCAACTGAAATTGACGTTTTCTTTTGACCTTCGGGCCAAGTTTGTATTAGTGCTTCTTGAGTGGATTCTGAATTGAAATCGAGAACCAAAATTTTCTTCTCAGGAACGGTTTCCGAAGTGATTTTTTTCGATTCCGGACTCTCCCGGACGCTTCTGCTTGCCCAATTTAAAACGACATATGACTACCAAATGAAATTGGCCATCGAAGTGAAGAGCTAGAACTGTTGTTGTTAGATTTTTCTAGGTTGTTAGTCAGAGATTTAGTTTAGACGTAGTGGTTAGTGTGTTGGACTACTAGGCAAGGGGTCCCAGGTTCGATTCCCGCAAAAAAAAAAAAAAAACAAAACAAATTACGTCTTATGTTTTTTCCGACTGCGCCACCTCTGACAAACATCAGGGATTTTAACTGTCATGAATCCGTTTGGATTCCGCATAATACTGACCTCTTCCATTCATCCCGAAATGAAAAACTCCCAGAAAACTAATGGTTGTGAGAAGCTAGTTCTAAGGTAAGGGTCTAGGTTTTCTTGGTCAGTGATTGTGTAAGTTAAGCGCCTGACGAAGGATAATAGCACGACTCACATGTTGGTCAAGTTCAAACGATCATGGGAGAAAAATTCCTTCGACCAAATCTTCGTGATGAGTTGATTTATGCTATCCATAAAGTCATTTTCCGCTGACTTATATTAAGACCTATGTAAGTAAAGAAATTATGACCTCACTTCATTTTCGTTAGACAGACGGAAAATTTGGGCTCGCTCGTCGCTCTATCGGCCATTCGTCTTCACAATTTAACAGTCTATAGAAGTTAATTTCCAATAACCTCAGCATCCACTATATAGCTCGCCAAGAAGATATCGCATGGTCTACTTTCAGCATCCTGTGTATATATGTGGTTAACAGAACACCAACATCAAAACTTTTGGCAGCGGTCCAAAAAAGCGATTTTGAAACAAACAATGAGTTCCAATCTTGAAACCTATTCTACTGAAGCCTATTTTAGAGTTTTTATACTGATTCCTTCGCATAGATTCGTTAATATGAAATCTTACGGACAAATTCATGTACTACGAAGACGTTCTACCATCGTTTAAAGCTCTGCTTCCTGGTTTTGCTGTAGTTGAGTGAGTGAACGAAATGGAAAAGCTAACATGTTACTTTGATAATCCAATTTCGTTGTCAGCTGTACAAGCTGAGTACGTTCTTCGGTGCGAAGAAATATCGTCGAGTGATCCTTCTACTGAAGTTATGAAATTGCTTGGTATATGTGAAAAGACTTACTTTAGAGGTCTAAACTTTTTGCTGTCGGTTCTGGCCACGCTTCCAGTGACCACAGCTAAAGATGAAAGAAGCTTTTCCACTATGAAAAGGATTAAAACAGTGTCCCGAAGCGTTACGGGGAATGCCAGATTAAGCTCACTTGCTATGATATCTGTTTATTCAGATATTAAAGTGGATCCAGATAATGTGATCTCAAGTTAAAAAAAATTAGGACGTCTTCTGCTTTAAAAAATAGAGTCTGACTGACTTTCAGAGTGTTCAGCAAATCGAAAATTGAGGACACAATAGTTTTGAAAACATCCATTTGACTCTAAGTTTGCATTTTGGTCAAAATCGTTACCGCCGTTTTCCGGTAAACTGAAAAAAACTAAATTTAAAAAAATAAATACTTTTTTCAAAAATCAATGTACGATAACATAGAGAAAAACTGAGTTTGCTATTAAGTTATAAATGACTCCAAATCCGAGGTTTGAACGTAATCCGGAAAGCCGTTTAGGCAGTAGGCCTGTGAAAGGACGGACAGACCGGACAGAATTTTGTGACCCACTTTTTTGAGTTCCTCTATCATCGTAATATCAGAATTGATTAATATCCCGAGTCTACATTTTGTACGAAAACAATATCTTACTACGAATGGAGAAATTTAAATTTGTTTTTTAATATAATAATTTAAGTATGTTCGTTTGAGTACCTAAATACGATTTAAAAACTAATAAAAATCAATGGATTGGAAGTTTTTCGTTTAAAGAATTCCTCATTTATTTAAGTTTTAAATTTTTACTATATTCAAAATTGATCTTTATTTTTCTTCAATGAATCGAAACGGGGAAAAAACGGATATGGAATGGGGAAAATGTTCAAATATTTCCCCCAAAATGGGGAATTGTGACAAAAAAAAAAAATCTGGCATCACTGGCCGACACCGTAAATCATAATAAGAGTTGTAGCAGTCGTCAACGAACAACGACCGTCGACCAGTCTTCAACCGGCAGCCATCCGCATCGTTTTGCGCTTACATTTTTTAAAATTGTATTTTTTGCTTCGAAATAAAATATTATAATAAAAAAGAATAGTTGGTCTCGTCGATAGATCAAAACTTCTTTTTCAAGACCGCTGCATTTGACAAACTCACATCTAGCCCAGGGCTTTCCTTAACTTAACTCAGTCATTCCTACTCAGCATAAAATTGTAGGTCCCTTCCTTTAGCTCCAAAAATTGCACCAACAAGTGGTTGTTCGAAGCTGAACCTAGAAATCTCTACAGAGTTACATTTATTTTTTCAACTTTCTTCCAAATTGGCACTCGCCAAAAGCGCCAGCAACAAAGTTCCACCAAAGCATCAGTCTATACAAGACTTACATAGGTTTCAACAACAAAATATTTAAGACCATTCGTTGCAAAACATTCAGCTTGACAATGTCAATTTGGAAAACATAATTTACTCAGTTGTCCTGTGCTCACCTCTTCGTGTGACTTTTTAATTTAAAGTTCAAGTTCACAGAAACCCATGCCGACACAAATTGGATCCTTGTTATGATTGTGATAGGAAGTTTTCAAAACTTTCCCTCCAAGATAATTTGTGTGGTTTGTTGGTGTTTTTTTTTTTTCCTATTTCTTGCATGAAACTTTTGCGAAGGTAACTAGATGAGTAAAGTCCACCTTTTGATGTGGGTACACGAGCACAAGTGATATGGTTTCTTATCAAGTTTGGGTGAACGTTTTTTTTTTACACTCCATTCTTGCCAACAGTATAAGTTTCGAAAGGATCATCTGTAGAATGGGTTATCTGTTGAGGTATCTGTTATGATGGATTAGCCAGGGGTGCAACTTTTACATGATGTGGCCTCTGTTACAAAAAAGTTCCTTCTTGATTGATGTACGGATTCGGGGGGTTCATTCCTCAAACAACAAGTTTTTCTTACTCAATTTATTTCTATTTGGTTTTTGTTTGCAAACGTTAATTTTACAAATACATTTAATTAGCTAATATTTTCAGCAGATCCTACAAATTAGTATTATTAATAATACAAATACATTTTTAAATAAACAATCATTTATTATTTCAATTTTAAAGTATATTCATATTAAAGTACGTTCATGAAGCTGTGTGTAAATGTTTTCAGTGGGTGACAACTCCTCTTTAAGGAAATTGAGTTGTAAATTAAATTAAATAAAATTAAATTGAAATACAAAACCCAAGTTAGTGGCTATCGTTCGCTGTGCTGTGGTTTCCTTAATTACTATGCGCGTTCTTATTTCGAATGCAAATCGAGAGTGTCGTGGTGAAATGAGATTTACGGATGGCTCATTCGACCGCAATTAGCCTTATTCGCTTCCCAAATTAACAATTGAATCGCGAACAAAATTCGTCCATCTACACGAGTGTGTGTCGAGGGTAGGTATAATGAGGCATGGCAATTGACCTTACTTATGTGGGTGTGTATTTTTGTTTTCCATATCCGTTCGATCGGGATTATCAACTGCGTACGGGTCAACTTTTGGGGGGCAAGGGGAAACTATTTTTTTTTAATTCGTGTGACAATTTAATTTACAGTACCTATGTGGAAACTTATTACTGCAAAATTTAATTCTGTAATGGGAATTTAATTATTTGATGTCATACTTATTTTTGGGGGAAATTCAATGCGGACAAGCTGTGAGGGAATACATTTTCATTTTACATTATTTCAGGCGATAAGTTGGTTTTTTTTTTTGCCGTGCTTGGCTTTAAGTTAATCTTATCAAGATGTCGGCGATAAAGAGTAATTTGGCATGAGTTGATTTTATGGTTATTCGACTGCAATATTATTACTTGCAGTTCCGAGGGGTTTTTGGGAGTCGTATTGACATTTTTTTTAAAGTGTAAATGGAGTGCATATCCTCATATTATTTACTGGCCGTTTTTTTTTTAAATGAAAGACGACTGATCAGGTTGACTTAAGAGTTAAGAAATAAACAGTTTATTAATGTATATACTAAAAGAGTTCAGTACTTATTCATTTGCATAGTTCATAATAGTTAAGTGTGCAATACAAAGAGTGTGTTTAAGTAGAGTGTAGGATAAGTGAATGATTTATTCTTAGGCCGGACGCCTGGGCTGTCATAAAGGCGGAGGAACCCCAGAAAAATAGCCTATCTTCCCTGCCGTTAATCAACGAGGAGTGCATAGGGGCACTAGAAGCAGTTGACTTCAAGCTGATGTTTGGCATAAGAATTGCCGAACTCAAGATCTTCCGATCGACAGTACCTACCTGATGTCGTCGCTGCCAACAAGAGCCTGGGTTAGGAAGATGACCATTCTCCTCTCAGACAACAACTACAATCTGTTTTGTTTTTACAAAAAAGCTGGAGGTAAGCCAAGAACATGCATTTTAGTTAAAAAAATAGATTAACGCTTTCTAATGTCCCAACTTTATCTCGGCGATTTAACCGTCGTTAAATATATATTTATATTAAATACATATCATCCGCTTACATGGCGCACGACAAACCATCCCCGACAGAAGAAGTGCAGAAACCCACAGCAGAGATACAAGCGAGGCAAAGGGAGTCTACTTATAAGTTGTGACGCTAACGCTCGACATCATCCTTGGGGCAGCAAGGGAATAAATAAACGAGGTGACTCTTTATTTGATTTTCCTTTATCCGACGATCTATGTGTATTTAATGTGGGTAACACCCCCACCTTTATATTTCCAAGTACGGAAAAATATAATTTATGGGAAGAGGTGTTAGGCATTACAATTAAAACAAACAATGACATCGAATTGGAGAGTCTCCCACTCAAGGTCCTTCTCGGAGCACGAGTAGATCGTCTTCAATCTTAATATCAAGGTAGATACTCCTGTTCCATATAGAAATAGAAAAACAATAGTCTAGAACAAATTTGGTCAAGTATTGAACTCTGAACTTCCTAATACCTATACCACTCCTGAAAATTGAACCAGGTGTAGAACTCGACACAATTACGTTTGTACTAGAAAAGATGATGAATACAGATCGGCATCGTGTCCGGTTAAATACAGCAAAATAAAACCTTACCGTCGTGGTGGAATGAAGACCTTTCCATTTTTAATATCTGCTACAGGCATAAGTACTGGCAACCATACAAGGACTGCCGAAAGTTATACAATAAATCTATCAGGTCAGCTACGTCACAATCATGGTGCGAATGCTGTCAATTTATCGATACTCTTAAGGAATCTGCAAGACTCAGTAAGAATCTTTCCAAAGGACACTCCAGCGCATCTTTTATCAAGAGAACGGATGGAACGTGGACGGAATCCACTGACGAATCCTTGGAGCTTCTACTTAACACACAATTTCCTGGTTGTACAGACTATTGCGCAATCCTGCCCAACTTGCTGGGCAATCTTCCCTCACACCGGGAAGAAATAGAGCGCATCATAACCAAGGAACAGATTTTCTCGGCCTTTCACAGTTTTGCTCCGTATAAATAACCAGAGCAGGACAACATTCTTCCATATTTTGTGCCCATACTAGTTTAAACTTACAGAAACAGTATCCTATACTAAATCTCATACCTTAGTCTTGGAAGTATGTCCAAGTAGTTTAACCTCAAAAATTTAGAACGTGTACTTGACCTTCACATAAGAATAGGCCTTTAAAGGTCTCCCTTATGTAATTCACAACACGCATACCTCAAGGGCAGGTCGACGGAGACCAAAATACCAACCTTCTCACTTCCCCGCTTAAATAACCAAAATCTTCCTCTTTTCACCAGCGCAAAGTAGCTTGTAGTCATGCTTGACCCTAAACTCAACTGGAAGTCCAATATCGAACAACGAGTGCAAAAGGCAAGCATAACTTTCCACGCCTGTAGTAAAACTTTCGGCAAGAAGTGGGGACTTCAACCAAAGATGGTTCGTTGGATGTACACAGTAGTGGTACGTCCCATCCTCACCTACGGATCACTGGTATGGTGGCTCCAAGATGGATTGTGGAGTAGGAGCAGGCATTTTCTCAACAGATTTAAACATAGATAAACGCAGCCAGCCAGTCTTTCAAGCAGAAGTATACTTGCAATTAAGGAGGCGTGTAGACTGCTCCTTAACATATTGACACCCAGAAAAAAATAGGCATCTTCGTCCACAGTCAGGCCGCGATTAAGGCTATCAGTTCAACTAAGTCAACGTAAAAGCTTGTTGTGGAATTCAGGGAGACACCGACCAACCCAACTAACATTTCAGTTTCCATAAGTCTCAATAGAGGATTACTTTTAGTTTCCAAAAGAATGCTCTTAAGCTTCGGTTAGGTACGAAAGGCGATCACTTTTCGATGGCCTTTTGTCGTTAAAGTCTCTAAAATGATTTCCATTAAGTATTAAATGACTCAATAATAAAAGCTTTATAGAAAAGTATCTGTAAAGTTTCGGATACCTAGTGCTTCCAATAACATGGTTGGAGGTAGGTTATACAAGTTTTATAGAAGCCTAATTTTTTTAAGAGAAAAAAAATGTCACAGATTTTTTATTTGCATTTTCTTTACCTCTTCCGTCCGCCTGATTGCGTTTTAAGGGCCTGGAATGAATACATGAAACAAGGGATAAATCTGTCGAATTAGTTAAATTGAAAAAATCATGGTTTTGTAAACTCACACACGGGATTTGAACTGACGACCTCCAGCTTCGGAGTCGGACACTCTATCATATGCTCTATCTGTAAAATACCCGCTATGAAGTTAAAACTTAACCAGTTCAAACTTGTCTCTATATCAAAAAAAAAAAAAAAAAGCTTCGCTAAAACCTTCGTTAGAGGTTTCCATAACGTTTACAGAAGACACGAACTTTCGTCTTCTTCTTTCAATGTTTTACGTTACGGTTCTCTTACGATTGCATTATGTTTTTAATATTTTCGTGCTGCCCATAACATCGTTAAAACTGAAAACAGAGCCTCTAGTAAATCGTGTGAGTTACCTATTTCAAATTACATGTATCGCTTGACTTTTTGTAGTCAAAATAATTATAAAGTCATTCAGACCCTTGAAAATGTTAATTTTTGTAACATACGTTTTTTTTCCTTTAGATCGGTCTCACAGACAACCAATCGGATGAAAAAGTTTACCTAGATGTTCCAAATAAAAACGCTTTCAAATAACAAGAAATTTAATTTTTGTTAATAATTTCTGTTAACGAATTTTCATTGATTTGTATGCAATAGTTGAATAAAAGCAAAGTTTGAATGATTAGTTAATCTTACCACCTTACAATTTAATTAATTTGGTCGACCTGCGTTTCAGTTGGTTTTCATGGAGAACATAAAACATATGACTTCTGGAACTCTTTTTCTTTTAATATATCATTTATAAGACTTCGCTAGTGTAATTATAGAAGCCAAAAACAAGTCTTCCACAAAATTTCCATTAATGTTTATTGGAAGTTTTATCCGGGTCAGTGAAACTTGTATATCTATATTTAATAGAAGCGAAATGGAAGCTACAACTTCTTCTTCTTTCTATAATTGCGCTTATGAAGTTATGACTCTAATGATTATTTAAAGCTTCATCTTATTTTTCTAAAAGGCTTAAATGAAGTTGCTATATAAGTCAACACTTTTGTAACGAGTCTGCTTCTTGTAAAGGCTCTACAGATTGACTTCTCAGCTCTGTGCTTGTCTCATGCGGAGGAATTCGTCCCTCCGCTGGGATATGTAAACAGAGAAATCCTCCTGCTCTTCACCTCAAGGGCTGAGACTGAGACTAGATGGATGAACCTGACGAACTGTTCCATTGGCTTTTAGGAACTCACGCAGCCAAGCTTGGCATCCGATGTAACACTCACAAGCAAGAGTGAAACAGTATTCCATCTTCTTTGTGAGTGTACGGCCCTAGCCAAAACCAGACGTAGTGCACTAGGCCATTATCTACTTTTATGATGACCTTTCGGTCACCCAAGCATCCATTTAAACAAGACTTTCAAATTTCTCAACTCCACAGGCTGGTTTTGAGCTCGCTCAACTTCCTTCAGGTTCCGTTAGTTGTGGTTTCAAAAAGGCGCTCAATGTGCTGCTTGTGTTTTTCCCTCGTCGGTAACGGGAATACAGCCACTTAACTTGAAATTAATTAAACGGTTTAATTTTATTCAATAACTTTGTAGATAATCGGCTAATTGATCAATAGATGGTACAAAAACCATTTCAAAAATATTTTTAAAAAAATTTTCTCTGATAAAATGCTCACGAACATAAATATATTTCGTTCTGGAATGGTATTCGGGATTCTCAATAAGCTTAAGGGCTTTCTTGGTTATCTAAATCAGCGCACTTAGGTATCCATATCAATTCTTTTGTAGCTTCTGATGCCGCTATATAATCTGCTTCAGTTAACGAGAGTGTCCTACATATCGCTGTCTGCGTGAACCCCAAAATATTGGTGACTTTCCTAAAAGGAATATGTATCCACTGATTGAACATTTAGTGGTCATGTCACCAGCATAGTCAGAGTCACTCTATTTAATAAAAGAGTTAAATTATCAGAATATTTTTAAAATATCTGTGTTTAGAGTTGCTTTGAAGTACCGAAAAACCCTTTTCACCGTTTTGACATAGTGTGGAGCTGGGTTGTCATGAAATCTACTCAAAACTCCAACGGGGTATGATATATCTAGCCTTGTAGGTATAGCTATTGCCAGATACATTAGACATCCAACTGTTTCATGAAATGGGAGACTGCTTGAATCTAGTGAAGCTGGGGCCAGCATCGTTGATTTTTTGATTGTATAACATGGCGTTGATACTCACTTCGAATTTCCATATTAAATCGATTCGAAAGTCGTTGAATATAACCAGATTGATGAACTTCTTGTATCGATCCATCTGGTTTTCGCTGAACTTCCATAGCTCCGCTCCGCCAACTGTGATCTGCATATGTTGTTTTAGGTAGTTGATAACGTCTTTGACATCGTTTACATCACTTGCAGCAACTAGACCATCATCAATGTAAATAGCTATGAACATAATTCGCTCGCCTCTACGATGAGGAAACACGGATCCGCTGTACATTTCTCAAACTCATAATTGTTGAGAAGCTTGGAAATAGTTTGGTTGCAATTTCTTTTAGTCTGGGCTCAGATTCTGTAGGTAAGGCTAAGCGAGCAACGACCAGTAATCAGTGGAATTGCGTTAACGTTACAGTAACTTGGGTAACTCAATGGGGACAGAGGCTTCCATTTAGTAAGGCGAGTAAATTTGAGTTAAGAGCTGATTTTGATCACTAAACACAGAGGGCCCTCCAACTAATTTTCTTCACCTTCAATATTTTGTTGGTCACAATAGATATTTTCGTCTGGAAATTTCCCCATTGTGAGTTCGGACAATATTTCGCATTTTATTATATTTATCAAAAACCACCAGTGTGACTCCGCATGACACTAATAGTAGGTAGTTAGCATTTTTGAAACAATGATGTCAGTTCACCGTATGCCTTGCTTAATAAACTTTGGCCTAAAACATGTCCAACCAACGTCACCATCACGGCAACAGCAGAAAAAAATCACAAAAACTCAGAAATGTTATTTAGATTTTGAAAAAAACCTGAAATGCTAAACAGACAAAATTATTTGTTCTCGCTTTGGTAGAACAAGACTAACGGGTTTCTCGGTAAAAAACATAAATTAGATTATTCCACAAACAAAAATCTATCCGCATACATTTTTCAAATTTATCTGCGGAATTTTTCTTTCGTTTTACCATTTGCGCAACTTTACGTTATTTCATCAACAAGTTTATTTTAATTTGAATTTGCGAAACATTTCGCTGCATATAAGTTGGGCCTTTATTCGAAAGCAAACGCCCAAAACCGCGAAGTCAATAGGTAAATTAGTTTTTATGTCTTTTCCAGCGAAGTTGAACAACAACAATAACCTGTCCACCATAAATTGAATATTTTATTCATAGAGAGCATCACCACAACGGCAGACTATAAAAGCCGATTTCCGCTAGGCCAAGACAAACAAACCATATTGGAGAGCTCTCAAGTAAACAGCGCACTTTTGCCAACACGAAGCTTCAACAGGGAATGTGTCAATGAATAACCGGGCCGATACCAAAGCGAAACTGCTTAATAATTTGAGGTGAGTTGTTTGTTAAGTCGGACTTGTAAAATATATATTATAAAATTTGTTATTTCTCAATTGCAGTCTATCAAAACACCTATCATCCAAGAAAGGATCTCGCACTAGCAACTGTGCGAATTGTCTTGAAAATTCAGTTCTAACCTATATGCAGAACGTGCCCTGATTACCCAGCGGTAGTTAACCAACATATTACTTACTAAAGAAAACACAATGGTTCAAAAGCATCGTTGTACAAAGAATGTCTTCGCTAAGGATGTCAGTCCAATGCGTCAAGCTGGTAAACAAGCGGCTCTGTTAAAGGAGGTCAAGAAAGAGAACACCACTTACGCCAACATCGAGGCTGACAAATGGAAATACTCAAACATGGTCATGAAGGACAGGAACTCATTCAATAATCTGCATTTTTGTTAGTCAGTTTTTTTGAATATACCTACGATAAGAAAATAAATTATTTCAAAAAAGAAGATTTTGAATTTTGATCTAGCTACATGCAATTATCCTCTCTGTTCTGCTGAATAGTGTGTCTGTTGCTTACTTGGAGTTGGGACTTGAGACAGTCGATATCAGGTGTTTTCCTCTTGGCAAGGGAAAGAGAGGAATACCAAGAAACGACTTGAGCTTTGAGTCTTGGCGTTCTTCGGAGTAGTTACAATTCCATCAACTGCGAAATGAAGTATCATGTTCTAACGTCTGCAATTCGAATGGCTCCTAAATGCAGATAGCGAATAAAGAGCGATTTTTTATTTGGTCTTCTATAGATCATGGTTTTTGTATATCAGAAGCGTGTTTTAATTATTTAAAATTACGGATTCGACCGAGGCAGCTATATATTTCTACCTCAAAATGCCACCACAAAAATCTATATATTCTCAGTCTTTTTAAAAAAATCCATCAAGTTATATACACTAATATTTTGATTTGTATATGTATATGTAATGTATGATTATGTTAATATATTTAAAATAATGTTTTTACTTACAATCCGAATCATTTAAGTTTTATTAAATTATTTTACAAAGAGAATTTCTTATGTCTAGTTTTAATTAAAAAATAAAACACCACGTACCATATAGAGCAGATACAAAATTGGGCAAGAACTTTTTGAAGAATTCAATTTATTTTACACTAACTAAATACATTAAATAAAAAACAAATTTCGTTGATGTGTTGCTTTATTGAGTAAACATTTACAGCGCCCGCGATATGGAACATCCTCCACATTTCTGTTGTCATGTCTGGGTCATTACAGTTAGAGCATCTAGAAAGGAAATATTAGAATTCCCAGGACATTCGAGTAAGCTTTAATTACACTGCCGGATGAGGTTACAGCCGATGCGGACGATTCTCCTGAGGAATAGTAATAAAAATACGCAAAATTAAATCATGAATAAAGAAAAAATGATTGTACTTTGAAGGGTAAAATATTCACTATCAAATCGGTCTTTCCCCCTAGAACATGGGAGGACAGAAAAGGAAATAATTCAGTCTTTCCCCCTATGACAGAGGAGGACAGAAAAGGAAATAATTGAGTTTACAAATTGACATGTTCCGCCAATATATCCTGTCCTGCCTGGTAAAGAGAACTCCATAAACTTTGAATTATTTTTTAGAGTCACTTCCCCTGCTTTGTAAAAGGGTGTCCAACAATTGAATTTTTTTCCTTTTTTTATATTTTCCACATCTGAACTTCCAAACTAGATGACGCATATTTAAGGATATTAGAATCACGGTGGTCCGTTGCTTTAAAAGCCTTTTTATATTTTGTCAGCTTCGCTGGGAAAGAGTGCCTGGCAATATGGGCGATGACAGTGCTTTATTCTGGCAGAGACTCGTGAGGAAGTTATTTTCGCCTTCTCATGAAGCTCTGTGCTCTGAATATGAAGGACGATAAATTAAAAAAGTTTCCACCGAATTTATCGTACTAGATGAAGAATGCATTTTATAGCGACTTTCTAGAGATTTCGATATTATTTAGCACTTTGGAGGCACTTTTTAATACGAGTACGAGTATTAGTCGTTAACGTTTGAAAGTTGAGTTCAGAAGAATAGTGGCGGTGAAAGCGCGTTAAATTTTGAGTTCCATCCAATCGTAGACTTACTTAATATTAATGAATCTATGCCTTTTATGAAACTGATGTAGAAAAGAAAGAGGCACCCAGCCCAAGAATTTGGATCAGCGTTGCATCTGAAAAATAGCTACAGCGCCAACTTTGTTTTTGATGGGTGCCACAAAGTGTCACACTTAAAAAACCAAACCATAAATATAACTCATATTCAAACTAAAACTTCCTCTATATATTTTTATTGCTAATTACTTCATTAATATATAAAAAATTAATTACCTTATTTATATACCTACCTACCTATCCCCTCTATATTATTTCTGTAATTTCTGTACAGTGTTTTTACCTCTTGCTTAACCAATCGTAACAAATGAAGTGTCAACAAAAAGATATCTTCTGGGTGCTTATCTTTGCATTTTTACTTTTTTTTTAAATATGTATTAACAATTAAAAAAAATTATTACACTACATTAAATTTCAACTAGTCGTGCACAAACTGTGGTTCCGGGAAATACTTTTCTTTCGTTCTTCATGCCCGTACAGAATACAGACGACACGTCGCAAAAGAGAGTCGACGGCCGAAGAGAGTCACAGTCAAGCTCAAGATTAATGAAAACATAATGCTCTTATGACTCTTAACACATTCACAGATAGGAAATCTAAGAAAAAAATTTATTTTCAAAATTTGCGATGGAATTGGGTATGTGCGCTGACGGTCTATGCGATACGTGGTGCTGTTGTCGATCTCCGAAACCACTCAACCGATTTCAATGAAATTTTGTGGATGGGTATGGTTGGTTCCAGTTTTAAAGATAGGATGGTTTTGGACCCGATAGTCCCAAACGAAAGGCACGGCCAAACCGGGTGGGTGCCATTATATCGGCTTTTTCAATAAGAGCGCTACAAAAGATTTTTGTAAACAAAACAAAAACGGTTTTGGATATCAATGAAATTCTTTTGTAATAGGACTATAAGGACGTAGGGATTTGAAAATGACAGGAGACAGGATGAGGAAATGACAGTTCGATAGGATGTGATAGAGAAGGGGGGAGTGTTGCGTGCGAGGAGCCGGGCACGCTTGCTTTGCTCGACTTCGCTCGCCCAAATGGTGAGGGTTCTTGTCCTCACACACCAACAATACCTATATACAAAACATTTATCGTGCCACACTAAATTAAAATTCTTTTCAGACGCAGACGGACATTTCAACAAAGAGAGGGCGCTGTCGATGGAATTCAGCGCGGCCTAGACTATTCCCACCCTACCTGGAAGTTCGGCGGCCAGTTGTGAACTTCCCCAACGACGACGTCTTCACCAGATCAAGCCATTGATCAAAGGCAGTTATTCACCCTTCCACACCCCCTGAAAATTTATTTAAAATGCCATGTTCTTAACTTGTGGCTCACCGTAAAATAAAAAGTGCATCGTTCATTTTCTCACGTGACTAATCGTTTATTGTGCCATTCACTTTACGTTAGAATTGTTGTTTAAATTACTTTAATTGAATTTACAAACTAGGAAAATAATAAAAAAGTTAAAAGGAAATATTAAAAAAATTAACTAAAACTAAAACTAAAAAAAAAAAAATGTTGTATTTGGCAATGCCTAAATTTGGTATCCTTACCCTAACCGTTTAAATTTTCGCTTTAATCCCCTCCGCGAAGCTCCTAAATTCCCATTTACTTCCTACCTAGAATGAGCTCACTTTAGGGGTCTTACACAAATTGTATAAAAAAAATTTTATACTAGGATGCAAAACTTATCACAAATATGGACATTAATTAACAACACAACGACATAAAATTAAATGTAAAACAAGAAATTATAAATATTAATATATATGATTACAAAAGAATGAATATAAATAAATAAATTTTAAATATGGCAACGATTGCACGTATATAAATACGTATGGGTTTAATTTTTTTCTTCTTCTGTTTAACGTATCTTCCTGTCTTTATGTGGAATTTTGTTGGTGTAATGTGGCTCGGTGATACCTTTTGTTGTTGTTTTCGTGACGTCGTTCATATAATATTAATGTACTTGAAGCTGCTTGTTGGTGATGTATTTTGTGCTTTTTGATTATGTATTTTATGTGAATTTGGCACGGTCTTATACTGACCGTTTGGAAGCGGTAAACTATGGTGCTCTTGTGGCACTTCCGTACCCTCTTTCCCGGTTCAGGCCGTTTAAGCATTCGCACAATAGCACACAAAAAAAATTGTACAATTATACTGTACGATACACAAAAAAAAAAAGGTTGGCGGTCACGGCTTCCATATTTGTCTGCGGGTATAGTCGTTGACCGCCAAATTATGACGTATTGGCACCTATTATAAGCACAAAATTAATTTCTACATAACGACACTAAATATTTCCAGTTAAACTCACCAATATCTAATTAAATGCACCTTTTTTTTTTTTTTTGTCTTATTTTTTTGGGTTCCAAATTGTTGAACGACAAATGAATTTAAAAAAAAAAACTGATAAAAAAAAACTCTGGCACTGTGGCCGTTAAATCACCTCCACTTCCACTGTCTTTGAATGATTTTAACACAATGGTTTCGCCAAGAACCACTGTTCGGCTTCTCCAGCCAATTATGCCCTGCCCCCTTAATCTCCTAATACTACTAACACTAATATCTGTCCAATCTTCCACCGTTTCTGGAAGAGCCGCTACGGATCATGCTATTTTCTTCACCCCATCTCAACGTCCTGCTCTTTGAATTTCCAAAATTCACTCAACAATGAAGCTGAACTCTGTCAACATGCATCTAAACTGTGCCAACATTGCATCCCTGAACTCTACCGGTTCACTATACTCCCTTTGACGTTTCAAAATGTCAACAAAAAATCAACGAGGAACACAAACAAGCATGGACAACTTGCAGGTAAGTAATGTTTTTCTTTATTTTTAATTAGTTGGTCTATTTTTCTCATCATTTCAGCTAGGTGCCTGTAATAACCATCACGAGTTTGGATTAGCAATGGCTATTGCGAATATTTACGCCGAAATGGATTGCACATCTCATACCTATACATAAAATATGCAATGTGCCGGCAATAGTTGGGATCTGGTTGGAATGCTCTAATTATATCAGGTGTGTGTTTATTTATTTGTGATATGACTAGCTGTTATTATAATAATTGTCTTCTGTTTCCGTTCTTTTGGTAATTTACATAGGTATGCACTTGACGATGAACGAACGAGGGACTATACTACAGCTACAGGACTAAATATATGAGAGCTGCGGGGATACTATGTGATTACAGGCAAGTAATGTTGAAATTGTTTTTGGTCATATACCTAACTCTTATTTGTGTACTCTTTACATTACAGAACAACATGAGCTACGCAGTACACGGGTGACAGGGGCAGTGCGTTTTCTTTATAAACAAGGGTAAGTTCAGTAATTTCCGATTTGAACTTGATTTATAATTGCATTTTATTCTTCAGGTTTAAAGTGAGACGGGTGACTGTAACACTTTATTCCTGTGAAAGTACGTTCGATGCCATTATGTATGGAACTCGATTTCTTTTGCAGACGCTGAACCCAATTTTCGACGGTTTTTCAGCATAAATCGGCCGATACTGCTGCAATTTTACGTTCGATATTCGTACGAAGTTCATCAATCGTCGGTGGCTTGTTGGCATAGACCATAGACCATAGAAATAGGTAGTCTAACGGTGTCAAATCGCACGACCGAGGCGGCTAAGCGACTGGACCATTTCGTGATATAACACGTTCTCCAGACATTCGCTGTGTGGCTTGTGGCGCCGTTCTGTTGGAACCACATATCCTCCAAGTCCATATCATCCAATTGGGGCCAAAATTATTCGGTTATCATTGAACGGTAGCGATTGCCATTCACAGTAACATGCCGGTCTTGATCATCACGGAAGAAGTTCGGCCTAATGACGCCGCCGGCCCATAAACCACACCAAACCGTAATTTTTTCGAGATGCAATGATGACTCATGGAGTACGTGTGGATTGCTGCCTGACCAACACCGCATATTTTGTTTATTGACGAAGTCATTCAGCCAGAAATGAGCCTTATCGCTAAAGACAATTTTTTGGACGTAGCGCTCTTAACGTTGAGGCCACTGACTCCGAATTTCGGTAGAAAATTTTAATAATTTCGACGACTCGTTGTTGGCTCGTATATCTTTCCATCATGAAATGGCAAGCCTTACTGAAGAGAAATGTCAAAAGAGCGGCAAGAAATTCGGCATCGTTTGCTGTCCCTGTCGCTCTACTTTTGTAGCGTCCCTGTTGAAAAACCCTTTATATGAAGGAGACTGACGTCTGTGTGTGCACTCATAAGTCATAACTCGAGAATGGATCGTTCGATTTTGGCCTTGGTGGATTCGTATTGGAACGACATAATGCTACTTTTTGACGTGAAGATAAAAGTTTAAGGGGATAAGATTGTAAATAAAACTTAGCATGAGAATCGGACTTTGAAAAAAATTTGACTGGATAGAATACAATACAACAAAACTTATTTCAAATGTTTAATTATTTAATTCTTTGGATGTTTCGGGCTACATAATTTGAAATCGAAAGTTTGATTCGATTGTGAAGAGTCTCAAATCAAATGTCATGTAAGGATTTTGACTTAAAAATTCAAGGCAAACATTATATTATACATTGGTTTTCAAGCGCCTTCAATTTCCCATACGTATCGCTTTCACTATGAAAATTAGTAAGTCGCAAGGACAATCGCTGAATATTTATGGCATGGATTCTTCAATTAGCATATTTTTCATATGGTCAATCGTATATGGCGTGCTCACGTGTGAGTAAATTCTTCCGTTTTGTACGTCGTGTAAAGCACTTTAGTCAAAAAGTGGAAAGTTGGCTGACACGTTAACCAGTGCGGTTTGATTTAAACACATCGACAATGCTATACTTTAGTTATTTCTATTGTATTTATTATAGCCTTTGAAAGCAGAATAATGAACTGAAAGAATTACATATAAAACAGCATGTAAATTGTTCATTCTCGGAATTATTATTTTCATTACATTAAGGAATTTGAGCGGAACGAAGTTCGTCGGGTCAGCTAGTAACTTAAAATGCCAATTTATAATTTCTTAACATTGACTTGCATGGAGTCCAAGAAGTTAAACCACAGTTTTTTATTAACTGTTTTGTTATTAGAAAAGCATTAACTGTGCTAATTTTTAGACAATTTCGATTTTTCGTTTTAATGTTGCTTGTCAGAAAACATTTTTTTAGTAGTCGGGCTGCTGTGCGCAATATTCAACTTAGCCCCGATAAGAACTATTAAGTTTGGATACATAAATTATTCTTACCCATTCTTTAAATCAAAAGTACTTCCCCAAAAGCCAGGTGTTCTGTCAGTATTTGGAAAAAAATCTTGGTGAAGAACAAAGCACCATTCATCTTCAATTTCTTCAAACTTTCCATCATAAAATTTGAGAAATAAAGGAACCATACTGTCACCTAAATTTTGGGGATTCAGTTTCTGCATGTGAACTAATGTTTCATCTTTGAAGTTGAAACGCTTCAATGATTCACTACAAAGCTTAATATAATGTTTTTTTGCAGTGGTATTATTTTATTTATTATTGTTAAAATGAATTATATTAAATGAATTTGGTCACTCACACATTAATATTACTATAATCAACATGTATACAAATATACTTACATTTACATTCTTACCTTTGCTTCTTATACTTACTTACAATTATTCTGTAACATAACTCTTTAGTTCTTACTCACTACTTGAATATATCGGACGTGTATAAAAAGGGCTCTGCGTTTCTTTTACTAATATTCCTTTCAGCTAACTCTGCTTCACGGTCGTTTAATTGTTAACAATTATTATTAAGCTTTCGGCCCAACATATAAATATTGAATTATACAAATTTCAGATTTCATTAAAAAATTTTCAATAATAAATTCCTTTTTATCAAAATTGTGCATCACATTTAATAAAAAAAAACTTTTTACAGTGGGAAACAGTTTAAAAACTTTTGCTGCCTCGCTTTGGAAATTTTTAAATTATTTGTTAGCTTTTGAAATGAGGGGAAGTAAAAATATGTCCTGTTACAGTCATTTAAATTTTTACATATTTGCACGGCTAGGTCTGAATTGCTTTATAATTTCGAGGCATTTAATAATGCTGAAGTGGTGGCCACTGCTCTAAAATACGATTTACAACTCCTTCTAACGACAACCATCTAGTGGTCGAGGTTTTTAGGATTTTGTGAACCGGCATATTGGCCCTAAGAAACAAATCAATTTAGAGACGACTTTTGCCACAAGCTCTAAGGCACTTTCCCTTTCAAAATCTATTGGGGTAATCTTTTGAACAGCATACTCCAATCCATGGGGTTCCTTAGGTTCTTTGCCGCCGCCGGTAGCATTTAAATCCCATTTGTAAGCGGAAATATTTGAACGGGCATTCGTTTTTAACCGTCCCTATTGTGCTTTCCGCTTTCCTATTGGGAATTCCATGACGTAAGCTTTTAAATCTTCCGAAATCTTTTTCCATGCTTCGTTCTACTTTGCAATCATGTTTGTGTTATTTATTTTGGAATCAGCCACTGCTACGTACGGTGCTAATGTGTCTTTCAAAATCTCCTATTCCTCCTATGTCCAGTTGCGTTCCCTTTCGCGATTCTGAGAACAAATTCTTATAACAAATGTTTTCCAGTATTCAATCGTAATTCGACTTACCTTATCCATTATATTTTTTGAAAACGTCTTACATGGTCTTAAATAAATATAATTTAAATAGATTTGAATTTTATATCTGTCGAATTCAAATCAGTTGAAGTTTACAATTGTGAAACAACAGAATTGGGTCATAACAGCGAACAGAAGGGGGCAAAAAAAAATTCAAAACATACATCTATAAAAAAAAAGTTCTGCACTTAACACTAAACCAAATAGGGGAAAGTGGTCACCCTTCGTACACTTTTTGAATTTTTATTATTTAGTTAAAAATTAACTCACCTTTGTATGTAGTTAATGCATTTATATGTTCTATATATATCGTAGCTTATAACAAAAAAGTATGAAACCATTATGTCAAAGATTTACAGAGTTATAGAAAATATTCTAGGATTAGATTTTTGTACGAATGCACCCCACCTGTGGGGTACTTTCGTACAGCAGATGGGGTACTTTCGTACGACATGGGGAAGACTCATACAGGGTATTTAAAGAGTTTATTTAACTTGCTAATTTTTATAAACAGCAAAAAAAAACTTATTAAATATCAAAATAACTAAATAATATTCAAATTGACTTAAAGTTCACTTAAAATCTTATTCCCATTTCGCTGGATACTTTAAATTAAATGCTTTTGCGTATTCACTGAGAATACTATATGGGTACCAAACACGAAAATTTGTTTCCTATACCCAATGTTGCTATAAGTGCAGATTTGTCTGCGTTTTGCAGATTTCCAACCGAGCTACAGACTTTAAACAATCAGATTTCTCCATAAATCTGCACTTCTGATTTTGTCTGCATTTAAAATAATATACTTTGGTCCTTAAAAAAACATGTCAATATTTTTTGTACACTTGCTTTCGCTGTATGCTGTCATTTTCCTATTCAACTCTTTTTTTTTTTGTATTGTTATTTAAATAAAAAAAACATTTTGCGAAGTAATATCTTTCCATAGAAGTCTGCATTTCAGATTTATTTTATGTCATAACTGCAGATTTATCCAAATATTTTTATGGCAACACTGCCTATACCCCTAACTTGGCAAACTTAACCATATCTTGGATGTTCATAGTTACCATACCATAGCTCTTTAAGGCGCGATTTGGGTAGGGTGTGAACATCGTTGATCAATGTCCTGTTAGCTGTTACCCGTTAATAATGCTATGCTTGTTTACAAGAGCCTTTTATCTACTACGTTACCTAGTCGTATGACAGCTCTTTGCTGTGCAGTTCTGCTTAGGGTAAGGTTGTTCTGGCTTGTAGAGTAAGTGAGAACTGAGTCGTTTCTAGGTATAACAACGGATATGAAGCTATGACAGCTCTGTGATGGACTAACGAATCCTCTTTCTTCGTTTCTACTGCTATTAGTGCCGAAGAAGTCGTGCTGTAGAGACGTGTTATTAATTTGACCAGGTAAGAGTTTTAATTTTTTTTTAAACTGGTCTAAATCTTTTTATGCATTTTAGAAAAAAACGATAGGTACCTATTCATTCATTTCGAATTTTATTTTTATATTTTTTATATTGCCTACATAACTGTAAAGGCTACAACAGATAAAGACATTGCCATTTCTAATAAACCTCATAGAATGCGTAAAACAAGTTTTAAAGAGGTCTATATAATTTTGTGTCATTAAAACCGATATTATTGATCTTTCGCTTGTAATTTTCGTAAATAAAATTTGAAGGGGAGCATTCGTACGCGTACGAATGTGCCCCCTGTATTACTGTCCGAATGTACCCCAGGCTGTGCACAAAATAAAAATTACAACTTTTTAATAAATTAAAATTTAGTAGGGAAATATTAGTAATTTAAAAACAAAATAAACATTGTAAACATAAATTCGTCATCCCTATTTTGCAAGAAACGTAAAAAACTTACTCGCAATGCGATCGCGAACTTCGGTAAAAATATTACTCACAGCGCTCGAAAACACGTTACGCTTGTCAGCTATCATATCTTTTGCCCGACTGTCCCGAAGTTCGTTGAGCGAAATGCTACCTGGTATGTCTATGCACACGAGCAAACACGTGTTTTAGCGAAGCTTAGTTTTTCTTATATACTTACTGTACGAATGTGCCCCACGTACGAAGGGTGACCACTTTCCCCTACTACTAAGATTCGATAAAAATATAAAAAATTTAGTCATGTTTGCAAAAGTTTGTCCCCCGTTATTCTGCCGGGAGCACAAGAAGAAACGTTAACTTCGAAAATTCCAAATATGGCTTAAAACTACCCGCGACAAAAAAAAAACATAAATGCAGAATTGTATATCCATATTGTACTATAAAATCACAATTGGCACTTCACAAAAAAAAATTCCTTGCTGCTCCTTGGGTGTCTGTTGGGTCCCCGTTTTAGTGGGACACTGTGCTTTTGTGCAGGGTGGCGGAACACCTTGCCTTCGCCACAACTGTTCCGTTGGGGTATTGCTTTTTGTTCGTGTTGCTGTCCTTTCTTAGTTTTTTTTTTTTTTTTGTTTTATTGTTGGGGGGATAAGGGGAATGGTTTTTCGAGCCAATCTTAGCCGACGATGTGGAAAGTTCCGGTATGCGTATCGGACCGGTAACCGTGGGCGAGACCGCAATGAGAATGCTGGCCATTTGTATCGCTCGTTGGGGTCCGTTTGGCTTGGAACTAAAACTGTCCAAGCCGATCAACGGGAGCTAGGACGCCAGCCAACACTTTGGAGACGTTAAGATTCTCGTCTACCTTACGGATCTCTCTCTTTGAGGATAAACTTATTGTTAATATGAACACAAAATATTCAGATTCCACCTACCTCTGTAGAAAATCCTTTTTTTTGGATTTTCTTCCAATTTCACACCCTTCCTGGTCTAGACTTTTTATTTTATCTACATAAAATCGATTGGCCATTATTAATTGCTTTCACAAAGAATATAATAATAATACGAGGGGACATTTTCTTTTCTTCGCAACTGTGCGATATTTCACAAAATTTTTGCAGCTATAGGTCAGTGACCGCTCACTATGGCTGATTGTGGGCCCGTCGACCAAAAGAAAACCCAAAATCTGTTGCAATCATTTTCTTTCCCTTTGTTTCTCAGTGTTTCTTAGTTCTATCTTTGTTTTGTCCATACTTCCTAACTGCATACTTTTTCTATTTCCGTCTATTTCTTTCTTTTAATATTATTGCTCTTGTATTAGAATGCGTAAAACAAGTTTTAAAGAGGTCTATATAATTTTGTTTCATTAAAATCGATACTATTGATCTTTTGCTTGTAATTTTCGTAAATAAAATTTGAAGGGGAGCATTCGTACGCGTACGAATGTGCCCCCTGTATTACTGTCCGAATGTACCCCAGGCTATGCACAAAATAAAAATTACAACTTTTTAATAAATTAAAATTTAGTAGGGAAATATTAGTAATTTAAAAACAAAATAAACATTGTAAACATAAATTCGTCATCCCTATTTTGCAAGAAACGTAAAAAACTTACTCGCAATGCGATCGCGAACTTCGATAAAAAAATTACTCACAGCGCTCGGAAACACGTTACGCTTGTCAGCTATCATACCTTTTGCCCGACTGTCCCGAAGTTCGTTGAGCGAAATGCTACCTGGTATGTCTATGCACACGAGCAAACACGTGTTTTAGCGAAGCTTAGTTTTTCTTTTATACTTACTGTACGAATGTGCCCCACGTACGAAGGGTGACCACTTTCCCCTATTTGAAGGTGTGTGCCATTACGATATGTGCCACATCATTTGCAAATTAATTGCTAAACGTTATTTTGACTTCAATAAACTGAATGACCGGAAGAAGTCTTTTAACTTTGGTGAGATCGAAATTGGTAATATTTCGCCCGAAATAACTCATGCTAATTTGGACAATATTCTCATCAAAAAATGACAGCTCGTGAGATAATGAGTTTTATTAATCTTTTTCCAATGATGATCGGCGACTATGTTCCTGATGATGACGAAGTGTGGCTTTTTTTTTTTAATTTATTGTATGCACGAGCTATGTCCAGTAGAACAAATATTTGTGTTAGTCTGGCAAAAAAGTTCCAGTTAAAATAATTCGCGCATTCATTGCTGCAACCACCAGTAACAAAATCATTTTCTGTAAAAAAATTTAATGAAGTAACTAATACAATACACCCAGATTTGATTAAGAATTTCTGCGACCTTAATGCATTCGAAAATAATTTCTTGTCATATAGTGCAAAAAATTCAAAAAGGGCTATTTCATTTGCCAATATGCGGATATTAATATTCAAAATTCTGTGGTACCTGTAGAGTTCTATATTACACACGTCTATATTGTTTGTTTGTCTGCAGTCCAGTCACTTTATTCTCGCAATCTGTCAAACATATTATTCCAATTCGACATAGTGATCATACACATTTTTATAATAATACAGTACAGATTTTGTGGATACTACATCACTTTCTTCTCTTTCTCTTTTAAGAATGAAATACAATTTCTTTCGTAAGCATTTAGCTATAAGTTATGCACACTGTCATAACAAAATCAGCTTGTCGAGCAAGTCATATTTTTATTCACATTTAAGCGAATACCGAAAACCATTTGTCGATTTCTCGAGCAAAATCAGCTTGTCGAGCAAGTCATATTTTTATTCACATTTAAGCGAATACAGAAAACCATTTGTCGATTTCTCGAACAAAATCAGCTTGCCCGTACAAGTCATTTTTTTATATATAATAATTATACACCACGAAATTACATTTTTACATTTATGCACGAAAGTACTTAAAACTGTTTTTTTTTTCTTACCATTTTAATTGTTAAGATTCATATTTGTCCTGTTGCTGTTTATTTTCTTCTACTAATGTAGAGTTCTATATTAGACACGTCTATATTGTTTGCTTGTCTGCAGTCCAGTCACTTTATTCTCGCAATCTGTCAAACATATTATTCCAATTACACATTTTTATAATAATACAGTACAGATTTTGTGGATACTACATCACTTTCTTCTCTTTCTCTTTTAAGAATGAAATACAATTTCTTTCGTAAGCATTTAGTGTAGTATCCACAAAATCTGTACTGTATTATTATAAAAATGTGTATGATCACTATGTCGAATTGGAATAATATGTTTGACAGATTGCGGGAATAAAGTGACTGGACTGCAGACAAGCAAACAATATAGACGTGTCTAATATAGAACTCTACATTGGCGACGAGGAAAAAAAAAAAAAAAATCGAGCTGTCGTGGGACGGCCGAATGAAGCGAAGCATTGGACGTAAAGTATTGGCCCGTGTTACGTGGCGGCCTATTTGAAATTCATTTTAATTTTTCATAGTACCAGTTAGTTTAGATTACTCTCTCTGTTCCTCTTTCGCTCTCTACACACATATATATCTACATATATATACAATATACATACATATTATATATATCTTCTGTTATTTACATTATCTATATTATAGAGAGAAAAGATATATAATATACGCTACCGCTTTCACCTTTTCTCGGTTCATAGTGCCAGTTAGTTTAGATTACTCTCTCTGTTCCTCTTTCGCTCTCTACACACATATATTTGAGAATTTTCCGACTTTTCTTTTTTCCTAAACCATCCCTGAATCAAGACGAACAACACAAAACAAAAATCATCCAAATCGGTGGAGCCGTTCTCGAGTTTTCATCTTCCAAGTGCGCCATTAAGGGGGAAGTTAACGCTACGGTGACGATTTTTTTCGGTTTACTCCCCATCTTTTTGAATAATTTATATGCGTGACCCACCGACCGTCCGTAAAAAAGCTATATTCGCTTCAAAAAAAGGAAAAGTAGAAGAAAATAAACAGCAACAGGACAAATATGAATCTTAACAATTAAAATGGTAAGAAAAAAAAAAACAGTTTTAAGTACTTTCGTGCATAAATTTGTACAAATGTATGCAAAATATTGAAAAATATTGCATTTTTGTTTTATTTCTAAAAACGTGAAGCATAAATATTTCTGTGTTTTTCTTTCTGTTGCTTTTTGATTGGTTTTCCTAGTTAGTTGCTTAATAAAAAATAAATTTTATATAAGTTTGGGATAATTCCAAGACTTTCTTGACAGTCGTCGCAAACAGAATAAAATATCTTCTTACCAAAGTTTGGACGGCTTATAGGTACCTTTTTGCAACAATTCTCAGTACCATAGGCGACACAGGTAGATATTTTGTTGCAACCAAACCCTTTTCAAACTCTTTGCAAAAGGAGTTTGTTTACCGAGAATGAGGATCTCTAATGAGATAATGGTTGGCGTGAAAAGGTTCCCTTCGCGGAAAATATATAGTTATAAAAATAGAATTATCAGAACTCAGCAAAATACATGCAAAATAACAAGTTTATTAACTTCTGGGGGTGCAAGTACAGCCTAACAGCAACAGGTAGTACGAGAATATGCGTTTTATATTTTTCAGTTCGAATTTCAACTTTTGTCGGTTTCTAAGTTTCCCGAATTAAGTAATATATAAGCCTTTATAGGTTAAATTGTATTTATTTTCAAACCCGGAAGCGATAAGTTCTTAACACGCTTCCTACGTTCGATTGTTATTCATTCTGAAATGAATGAGCCAGATATTATTTCTATTTTCAAAAATATTCTCTTGCTAACGACGCAATTGTGATGTTTAGACCACTAATAAGTTTTGATTTGCATCGTCAGCCTACGAATAAATGAAACCATTCAAATAAACTGTGCTTTGTTTATTGAATAATTTGAAAGGGATTTTATTACGACACAAATGTACTCATAAAGAAATCGCGAGGTAGTATTAGAAAACAATGGAAAGCGTACCATAAAAGTACTGAAAATTGTGTCTGATCGAACGATAGGGCATTACTGATTTGCATATAATATTTGACAGATCAGCGGATATTTTGTGCATTTCCTATTTTGTGTTTTGTTTTTTGCTTATAATACGTCTCAAAGAGCATTGGAAAGATATATGTTGAGCAAATTTAATTGTAATTTATGTATTCCTTCTTTTAGAATAAAATCCTCCTTGTGAAAGAGACCATTGACCTTGTTTTTCACGAAAACAAATTATGAAATTTGAATTCTGCAATGACAACAAATGTAATAGATTCTAAGAAAGTTGTAGGACTAGTAAATGTGGAGGACTAATTGTTTATTGGTACCATTTCACAAATGCTGTACATTTTTACTAAAGCTGACATCTAACTAGTTGTCGACATTAGTGATTGATTATTGGTAAGGCCGATGGTGTATATTATATATAAAAAAATGACTTGTACGGGCAAGCTGATTTTGTTCGAGAAATCGACAAATGGTTTTCGGTATTCGCTTATGAATGTGAATAAAAATATGACTTGCTCGACAAGCTGATTTTATTATGACAGTGTGCATAACTTATAGCTAAATGCTTACGAAAGAAATTGTATTTCATTCTTAAAAGAGAAAGAGAAGAAAGTGATAAGTGATGTAGTATCCACAAAATCTGTACTGTATTATTATAAAAATGTGTATGATCGCAATGTCGAATTGGAATAATATGTTTGACAGATTGCGAGAATAAAGTGACTGGACTGCAGACAAGCAAACAATATAGACGTGTCTAATATAGAACTCTACAGTACCTATTCCAAGTAGTTGAGATTTTGGTGTTCGCTGGCCAAGACACACCACATGTCATTTGAAAGCATGTTAGAATAAATAAATATCGGAGGCATTATGCAGCTTACGATATTAATGTTTCGTCTGAACTAATTGAATTTAAAATAATGAGTATAAGTAACTTTGCTGGACCGCCTACCAATTCACACAAAACCGCTCACGGATTTCATTTGGTCCGCCCAAAACAATACTGTTAATTTAACGCTAGGTATATGTTATTTTAGGGGGTTTGAGAGTGTATGCGGCACTAGGCATTGACAGAGGCGCGTCGTGATCCCTGAGGAACTAATTGATTTAAACTGCAATAGAAGAAAACAAATTTCCCTTGAAAAACACCCAATTTCCTTGCAGAAACTAGTTAGCCATTTGTTGTCTCAGAAGGCACTATCCTGACAAGATTCTGACCAGTGTCCTGAGTTGTCCCAAACTACCTTGGACGCCTTAGGCCGGCTTCCTTTATTATTCGTTTTCTAATGATGCCCCTTATGATACACGGAGGTTTTTTAGTTTCCACTCCCTCTCTTCTTTCTTATATTCCCCTCCTTTCCACGCGAGCTTGCATAAGAGGTGACTAATTGGCCTGAAATCCTTAGCTGTTGCATGACCCTGTTTGTCAGCTTTGGGAATAAAAAGCACTTTTACCTGGAGATTTGTATGGCTTGAAGGATTGGATAGTCCAATCAGTTCAACACATTAAAAAAGAAGAATTTGTGGTAGAACTTTGCTTTAAGATTTTAAGTTTATTGCTTTTCGTTACATTATTTAGAAAATTTGTTTGTGATCCTGGGTTTGTTTCACATCCCGTTAACGAATAGCGTGTTTCACATCTATCCTTCTCAGAAATTTATGTCTTGGGTAAATATTATAGTTGTTCATACCAGTCTTCCAGTATTTGAGATTTTGACAAGTAGGTAATGGAAATTATAAGGAAGAGAATTGTTTTCAAAATCAGCTGGGCTATTGGGTACATTATCTACCCATTAATTTTGTGTGTAGAACATTGACCGCGGGTTAGACTTTTGAGGTTATTGTGAGACGCACATGAGGATATAATTTGCTGATTAAGTTCCAAATAGGTAGCTTCATTGGGACTTCACTTTAACAATTTGAAAAATACCCTAAAGGTATGACATTTGCTACTCGTATGTCAGCATTCTAAAAATGGACGTTTTTGAAATTTATTTGTCTTTTAATATGGAGAAAGATGGAAGCACCGGCAGTTGATGAAATCTCGACGTTCAACATTTCAGTGCGGATGATGTTATCAATATAAGCAAGCAACTGCATGAAGAGGCGAGCAATGAATGTGAAGTTATATACATACATCTGTTTAAATGCAGCGTGTGTGTTATTCACATGATAGCGATGTAATTGAACCTTTTGAATCTTTTGGCGAGTTGGAATTTGTCCAATTTATTCGACTATTTCGAAAGTATGCTACCATGTTTTTTACGTATTTATTGTTTATCCAGCATATTTAATTGTTCCATATTATAACTTATTCAATTAATACTTTTCCCCAACAAATTAGAGCAACAACTTTATGTCGGGGTCCTTATACACTTGCCGGACCAATTAGTTCCGAAATTGTTTAAGGGCACCAATTTTTCCGTGGTCATGCAAGGCGAATTCGTTCACCATTGGTCAGCCTGGAAAAGCTGTCAGTCATGGGAACAGCCCGTGCCAGCAATTGCCTTGCAACCAATCTTGTAAAATTGTATGTGACTATCAAGAAAAGCATGGCGAATTGGATGAGAGGACCCGAAAATTGTTGGTGGAGGCATTTCTGCAATATTGCGTCTCAAACAATATTGAGACTGTTTCTAAGGCCCAATGCAGCATTTCCTCGAGAAGCTATGGTAATAATCGCACTTTCATTCGCTTTATGTTTAAAATATCCAATTTCTATTATTTAGAAAAAATACATTAACTTTTATTTGTAATGTGTATATAGGGATTTTACTATGTTGAGAGACCTGGAGCTCCACTTGGAAAGCTCTACAAAAAAATCCATAACTGGAAAAGCTCCAAGTTGGGTAAATACTCGGAGCCGAGAGCAGCAAAGAGTGCTAAGAAAACAATGCACCTTAGTCTATATCAGGACAGGAGACTGAAAACGAAGAAGAAAATATAAGGTCTCTGATATATAACAATTTGTCCTTCGATGACATATTAAATAGATGGAAAGGTTGCCTCGCGACCAGGCTAAATTCAATAAATCTCGAAGATGAAGAAAGAAAAAAAATAACAATTTGTGAATCTTGGCCTCAATATAAAGAACCATATGGCTTTAAACTGGTAATTGCCTGCTACTGTTTTTAATGTTATTTATAATTGTTATTAATTCAATTTCTACTAATTAGCTGGAATCTGATTTTAATCAAGTCTTCGGGATTAAAAAATCTTTTTTGGATGTACACAAAGAATTTATGGAAACAATGCTTTAACGTGTTTTGCCCCCACTTGTACGAAATAATGCTGACATTGACTAAGGAGGAAGTTAATAAAAATAAAGAATAATTGAACCGAAGTTTGTACATTGCTTATTCCTACTTTTATTATTGTTGTGATTTAATTTATTGAATACGTATCTGCTTGAACAGATGCGATTTGCGCCGATGTATTTAGACTAATACAGTCGCTGTTGCCTAACGGTAAAGTAGTAAAAATGTTGCCGGACTGCTCAAACCCAAAAAGGAAAAGGAAATCTCCAAAAAATTTTACTTTGTAGGAATCACGAGATGCGTTCATCGTAGTTTGCGAGAATGACGTGTTGTATAAAGAGTACTTTGATGCTAAAGTGTTGAGCGAATCGTCAGTGCCGCCATTTATAACTATAATTTTGGCACCAACCACAATTTATTGCGACTTTGAAAACATAACATATAAAATGGATAGCCTGCCCAGAGCCATAGACATATGCTTTAAGGCATATAATTTACTCGCAGGGAATATTCGCCAGCCGCGCGGTTTATGTGGCAGTTCATTAATAAGCAATTTTATGTACTACCAGATGAGTCGCCGAATCCAGTGGTCCATATCCTTATAGAAAATATTAAAGGTAACTTAATCGCTTTAGATATGTATAAGTTATAACCAACAAAAATTGAAAAATATTTCTACATAGACGCAAAGCAGAAGCCCAAATTGCAAGAAGAGGCGAAAGGGTCAACTTAAAAAATAAATAAATCAGCATAGGTACTCCCAATCAAAATAAATTTATAAATTCATAACAGCCGTGCGTCGTTTAAAATTAAATATATCATTGTTTGATTTTCTTATTTTCTATTTCAGAAAAAAAAACCAGTTCTGTCTAGAACTTGTCTTTGACAAAAATTTTTAAAGTCGCCCACACTGTTTTCTGTGGATTGTCACAAGCCAAACAAAAAAAAAAAGACTGAGTGGAAATGTTTGACTGAGAATATAAAATCGCACATCGATTTACGAAAGCATTTGTAATATTTACAAATATTTATTAGTACATTACATACCTAGTACAAATATATTTGCCCAATAAATAAATACATTCGTAATATTTACAAATATTTATTGGTGTATAGCACAAATATATTTGTCCAATAAATAAATCGTATATTTTCGGCCAAATCTCATTAACTGACATTTTTCCAAAAAGTTTTATTTTTGCACCAAAAGTATCCTTTTCAAACTGTTTTTCAGGTAAAAGTCATTAAAATCACGTATATTCTATCATTTTTATAATAACTTGGTTCCAAAAGTCATTCACTGAAATTCTCATACCTTACCTTACCAACCAAAACTCATTATGTGATTTAATGAATTTTGAATGAAACTTTTTTTTTGAATCATAGCAGTCGATATATCAACTATCAAATTCATAATGTCACTAACTTATGTAATTCGTCACCTCAAATACATTTTTGGCGCCATTGAAGCTTAACGTTAATTTTTATCCGTGCACAAAAATGTCTGGCTTATCTAATAAGTTAGTTCGAGAAATTCTTGAAGAATCAGACTCAGATTTTTTAAACAACAATAGTATTGCCGATCCAGAGTATCGTCCAGAACCCAGAGACTTTGACTCTGGTGAAGATGAAGACAGCGAGCCACTGAGTGCACTCGTTAAGATACTTCCTAAGACTCCAACAAACCCAAAAATACCTCTTAGTTCGTGCTGCACCGATGGTAAAAATAGTGGTAACCTTATGTCATATTGTATTAAACGAAGACCTTTATCTTCTTAGTGTGCATAGAGATGGATTCTGGGGTGGAGACGAGCAGAACATCTCCAATTTTCAAAATCCTTTGAATATAGCTGCCCCTCTAGCAACTTCTGCTGAAGAGAAAGAACTTATTATACCAGACGACAGCGACGCAATAGCGGCTGATTTTGAATTAGAGCGTGTAGTGCAAAATGGAAGAGAAGAAAGACTTTATACTTTCTAATCCCAGAGAATTTGTTTTTGTTATTTTTCAATGATTTTTTGAAATTAGGCCACTTTCTGTAATGGTATTACACAAACAAAACCAAAAAAATAAATTACTTACCATTTCTTGGGGATGATGTGTACCCTATATGGTACAGTGGGATAATGCACTGTCATAACCCAATATTAATACATAACGCTAATTTAAGTATTTTTAGATAGATAGTAAGGTTTTATTTGAATATTGTTGAAGAATGGTTACATAAATGTTTATTGCATGGTGTGATAAGTTTTGAAACAACGAACGTGTAAAGCAACGCCGCATTTTTCGCAACGAGTAGGTAGCCGCTTGAGTATGACAAAGTCGACATCTTGTTCGTTTGTCTTGCTCGACAATCAAGTGGTTGATTTGGTCATACCGGATGTTTTCTGTGCTTGCGGGCCGTAAATTGCGTGGCCTGTTATGTTTTCCGTACGTTCCCAGCAAACTCCTTGCTATTCTAGGACGGAACTCTAAATTGTCCAGTGTACCTTTATTACAGCTGCCATGCGTTAGAAATTGCCATATCGATGCAATGAGCAAACAGTGGATAGTACCATTTTTTCCCTCTAATGGCAATACGATAAAGACCGATATTTTGGTCACACCTATCGACTGCTCCCATGTTTTTATTATAGGCTTTTATAAGTTTTGGCTGCGAAACCGATATTTCTTTTTTTTGAGAGCGAAAGTATCTTTTTACCAAGTTTGTTGGGTGAACTGGAACAGAGTTAGATATCATGTTAACAATGTTGTTGTCATTCCATTTGCACACAACAGCATTGAGTTCTGAACAGAGTTCGTAGCTATCAGCACCTCTACCTCTTTTTTTTAAAGCTTTATCCGATCCACGCAAAGAACAGTTTTTCAAACGATTATCTCTTATAGTTCCAGTGCCTCTTATTTTCAATGCGTTTATTTCTTGAAAGAGTTCGAGTGAAGAAAAAAAATTGTCAAAAAATAAGTGGAAGCTAAGATTTAAGCCTCGTCCAATCAGTGCCCGACAAAAACTTAAAACAACCTGCGTTCCAAGTGCATGCTCTTTGTTTTTAGGAGTTGAGGATACTTTCGACCCAAGATAGGGTTCAAACCAAACTATGTATCCGGTTGGAGTCGTTCCAACCCAAAATTTATAGCCCCATCTGATTGGCTTTCCCCTTATGAACTGTTTGGTAGGGTGACGTCCAAAATAGGGTATCATACCTTCATCCACACTGTAATTTTCCACAACTGGAGCAAACAACAGGAACTTTTGAAAGCAGGTGATGAAACAAACTCCGTACTTTAGAGTAACGATCATTTGGATCTAGTTGAGTGTTATCGCAACAATGTAGTACTCGAAATATGTGATCAAATCTATTTCTAGTGATTGATTTGGATATAAGAATATTTTGTGAGTCTTCTTCATTTTCCCAGTACATTCTCCGTCTTGATACACTATTATAGCCACTCAAAATAAGTACTCCAATAAAGGTTCTAAGATCACTAATCTGTATATCAGCTGGGAGATTATGTTGCTGGGCATATAAATTGGAATATTTTGTTATTTGTTCGAATAAAGTCTCGTCAAAAAAGAGCGAGAACAGGTCCAAAGGAGTGGAAGATGGATTCAACCCACAGGCTTCGTAGCTAAAGTCTGTTACTGTTTCCTCCAAGTCTTTTTTCTTCCATGAAAAATTTATAGTTCGTGCCTTCTTTTTGGGGACAAAACAAGAAATTGGAATGTCATCTTCTTCATCGAAGCTTTCCGGATGTAAGACAACTTCTGCCACAAGCTGGTTACGAGGCAAATTGTCTACACAAACCACATCTTCCTCACCTGAATCTTCATCTGTAACATCCCCCTCCGCCAATGGCGGTAAAATTGGTATTTCAGAGTAGAAATCGTCGTCATCGCTTTCGTCTATGCAACTTACAATCTCATTAACGGTCAGCCTAAAAAAAACCAAAAGGACTTGTATTATCCCACTGTACCATATGCGGTACATCACAATGCACGTCCATGTAACAGTAACATTGTATGTTTAAATTACTAAGATTGTTTATTATTACTTTTCATTATTGTTTTAGCTATATAAACAATGTTTATCTAGCTTTTTAAAATACACTGATTAGAAATTAATTTACCTTTTCCTCGACATTGTTTTTATACGGAAAAATACGCGCACTTCATTTCAACTTTACATCTAATTGAACGAAAATAAGTTTAAATTGACACATAAATATCTTAGCCTACTTATATTTGAACTGGATAATTCAAAAAAGTAATCGATTAAAAGTTTTTTTTCTGAGCTAAATTTTTTTAAAGAAAGTGTACCATATGCGGTACAATGGGATAATTCGGGCTAGCGTCAAGGTTACAGAACCCAAAACGAGAATTAGGTTTACAGAAAGATCAAGAGCTTTTTCAAGAGCTTATCAATTCTCTAAGGACTTAACCAAGCAACGTGTCTGCCAGCACTTTTTTGAAAAAACCCTATGCATAAGCAATGGACCGATAAACACTGCAGTAAAAGGGCGAAATAGTTTAGGGTTATTCGATGCTGTCGATAAACGGGGTAAACGTGCTTCAAATAAGAAGCATTCAGATAGTACTACGGCACATGTAAAAAAACATATCGAAAGCTTTCCGACAATGGAAAGTCATTACTGCAGGAAAAGCACATCGAAGCGGTACTTAGACAAAAAAAACTATCCATTTTAAAAATGTATGAGTTATACAGGTCCTACTGTGACGAATATGATATCAAAAACGTCGTCTGCCAAAGTTCTTATAGACGTCACTTTTGTAAAAATTATAACTATACATTCTTCAAACCAAAAAAAGATCAATGTTCGGCTTGCAGTAAATTTGAACAAGCTGAAGACAAAGAACGTTTAAGAGCCACGTATGATGCCAATATTGAAAGAAAGAACGAGTGTAATTCTGAAAAAGCAAAAGATAAGCTAGGTACTTGCCTAAGCCGATCCATCTTTTGTAACCGCAACTTTTGATCTGCAGAGTGTCCTTCAGCTTCCATGTTCAGATGTTTCCCAGTTTTATTACTCTAGGAAAATTTGTGTCTACAATCTTACCATCTACGAGGGGGCGAGTGGAAATGCGTTCTGCTATAATGTGGAATGAATTGAATGGCAAACGTGGAAGCTCAGAAATTGGAACTATTCTTTTAGAATGGCTGAATTTGCTACCTGTTCATGTTAAGACATTAACATTTTTTTCCGATTCGTGTCCAGGGCAAAACCGAAACAAAAACGTTGCAGCGCTCTTGCTCCACGCCATTTGCAACTCACGCCACATAGATGTTATTGAACAAAAATTTTCTGGAGTCCGGGCATACTTTTATGGAGTGTGAAGTATGCATTCCGCTATTGAAAACGAGAGTAAGAGAAGAGAAATTTTTGGGATGAGCGGCTGGAAGTGCATTATGAGAAACACCAGGTCTTTCAGGGGAAAAGCTTCAAAGAAAGATCCTTACCATGTCAAAGAAATGCGGTATACAGTGATTTTTATGACCTACAAGCGCTCTTAGATGAGCTTATCAAAAATCGCTTAAAAGATGAGCGAGGTACAAAAGTAAGTTGGTTAATGGTGTACAAGAGCTTCGAAAATTGTACAAAGGCTTACTTCCTATAAGCAAGGAGAAACAAAAAGATTTATGGAAACTCGCGTTATTCCAGAAGAGTTCCATGGATGGTATAACAAGCTGCCTGTTGGAAAAAAAAAGCAGAGGCTAATAAATTGCCAGAACCTCATTTTTCAGAGGGAGAAGACGACGAAGATGAGAAGAAGAAGATTAAGAAATAACATTTTCGATATTTTATCCAGAAGTGTTCCCTTATTAATTTACTTATACTAAGTACCTACCGCTACCTTACTCAATTTGTCAATTAACATACTTTTTCTTAATGCTTAAATAAAAGATAATCATCAACCAATTTCTATTTGACATTAATTTAACTAATGTAATATAGCAGTCATGAGGTTTGGGTGATGACCGAAAGAATAAGATCGCGGATACAAGCTGCCGAAATGAGATTTATCTGTATTGCTGGTGTGACGGACGGAGCGATCCGTGCTTTGGTGGTTTGGTCATGTTAAACACATGTCCCCGACCAGCATGCCACAACATGCTATGGAATCCGTACCATCGGGTAGGCGTCCTCTAGGTAGACCGAGGATGAAATGGTTAGATCAAGTCCATAATCTCTCCTCTACCCGTATGGCGATTGCCCTTGATGATTTGGAGTAAATGGCGGAAAATCGAGACCGAGAGCCATGGAGGGTCCACTTGAGCAACCTACACCCGCGACCCACTTAATGGATAAGCGGGACATTGAAAATGAATGAATAAATTAATTTAACTTAAAGAAACAAAACTCTAAACTAATTAATGTGATAATTAAGTTTTTTTTTTTTTCAGCCAAAAATCTTAGATGGAAAGACTGATGGTAATTTTTGAATCTAGATAGTTTTCCACATGCTTCCTACACTGGACTTATATTAAAACCCGATTTTAGGAAAATAAATTCTAATTCAAAGCACTAGTAACAAAAATTAAAAACTGTTATTTTAAAACTTGTTTATCTCGGACTTTATATTTTGCCAGCTAATGATTTTTGGTCGAACATAGACGAAATGCATTCGTAATATTTACAAACATTTATTGGTACATAGCACAAATATATTTGTCCAACTAGCTGTACCCGCGTCTTCGTACGCGTGGAATTTAACAAAAAAGTTAATTAGTTTATTTAGTTTTTGCATTTTTATTTTAATTATCATTTATTTTCAGTTTTTTGCATTAGCTCTATTGAAAAATTTCCTTATATACAATATTCGGTGTACGATTTTCTTGGGCTAAAACAACAACACTACTGGCATTCCTCGCACGTGAACATGCCACGTATAGTTGCCCATGGGTAAAGCAACCTTTAGTTAAATCTATACCAGCTTTGCTTAACGTTTGTCCTTGGGACTTGTTGATTGTCATAGCAAAACTGACATTGATCGGGAATTGCAATCTTTTGAATTCAAATGGAAAATTTGATGGTATTATAGGAATCCGTGGTATAAATACTATTTCACCTTTTCCGCATTCGGATATTATACGACCTTCTATAACGTTTCTTTGCAACGATACTACTCGCAACCTAGTACCATTGCAAAGTTTCGGCGGGTTTAAATTACGCAATAGCATGATGGGCACGCCAACCTTAAGTTCTAGTTTGTGGGGGGGTAGACCAGGCACAATTATACTGTTTAGAAATTCTGTTGGGTAATTAACCACTTCATCCGGATTGCAAACTGTATTGATGGAAAGATATGTTTGTGATTCACCAGATAGTTTATCTAAAATGCGCTGATTAAGTGCAGTAACCTGGTCGTTCGTAGGTGCTAAAATTGATCTGTCACACAACCACGAATCTTCTTTGGTATTGAGATTGTGAATATCATCATAAATACTATGTATTAAAGTATCAGTTTCCGCCACAACCTGGTGTTCTGTATGGTGTCAATTGTGTAATTGTACAATGTACATGCAAGCATGTGAGGTGTATCGTGTATGGGCCGCTTTGCTTTAGGCTTTAAATGGATAAATATATTTAATGAGATGCCATCTCTCTCCTACCTATTTATTAGACTATACACAGTACACACCTCCGCTTGTGCAGAGAGTAGAGAGTAGTTTCCCTTCTTATTACCGTTATGGTACCGGGTATAATGGATTTATGTATGCATGAATGAAATAGGAATTGATCAAAAGAGCAAGAGGAAGATTGTATAAAAGTGCTTAGTTATGGTCTATGGATATTGGATAAGTATCTTAGACGATAAAGATACCTACATAAAAAGGACTATGGAGGCGAATGAGTTGAAATTAAAGACAATCGATGTCTTAAACAAATTTGAAGACAACATCAAACAACTATCAGAAGTTGAAAAAAATATTAGACGTATAAACATATACAAACAAATATATATGGCCAGCGTTGGCTACTTGCGCAAAGAGGGTGAGTAAAATATTTTCATTTGATTTGTAGGTATTTAATTTAAAATGTTTCTTTTCAGAAGAGAGTTCAAAAAATGTGTTACATGAACGGCATGTGCAGAGAGTAAATTCCGAGAGTATAGCCAATTTATTTTGGTAATAATGTACATATCTAAATTGTGTTTTTTTTTTTCCTTGGTTTTAGTGATTCTAAGTGAAGAGGAGGTAGTGGAAGTATCTACCATTTCTGGTATTTTCCAAAATGAAGACGAAGATTTTACGGGGACTGCAGAAATAAACGAAACGGAAAGAATAAGACAAATAATTGAATAAAATGTGAATCAAATGGATGTTTTTAATTTTTTAAATACAAAATGCATACCTATATATCTATTTGACATTCTTTCATAGATACTGATAGATACTTCTTTGGTAATCGAATCAAACTTCTCATGCGCAATCTCAACCACAAATGCATTTTTCCTTTTTGTTGATTCTTCAAATTATGTCATCACATTTCATTTATTAGCGAATATCGACGAATTTAAGAGCAAAATAAAGTAGGTAAACAAAAATAGTAAATATTTTTTGACTGAGCAAATCAATTTACTCACAAATAAGACGAAAATGTTTCGTCCGAAAAAAATCCCTACGTTATACAAATCTGCCCTTTTTTCCCTTTAGATCGAAAATCCTACGTGTAGGAATTTTTCCCTACATGTATCATCACTGATTTGACATTTCTTTTATGTGCTTATTTTTTTCTAAGCAAACAACAGCAACAGCATAGGTACTGCCTCCGTATGTCTCTCTCTGCCACAGGGGTAAAATAAGTTTAAAAGAGATATTGCGCGGTTAGTATGTTTGATTTGAGAATGAAGTGCATATCAATCCACCGAGGTGAAAATCGTAGAAAAATTTCAAATTTTGCCTATTTATTTAAAAACCTTTTAAGTTATCGAGATAATGGATATCCTAAATTGTACTTGCAGATGTCCTTTATAAGCTGGTACTTAGTATATTTAAATGCTCCCAGTATTTTCGAACGCAAAGCGTTGCAAAGAAAAAATCGAAGCGAAACGAAAAAAAAAATTACTCTTGTCCAATTTTTTCCGGAATTTATAGAGATATAGAGTTAAGAAAAAGTGGAGATTGTAGGCCTAAGTATCCTCTATAAGCCTGTGAAAAATTCACCAGAATATATTCAGCAATTTCTAAGATTTTTGCATTTAAAGACATGCAGTCAATTTCAATTTTAGTCGAACAGAACTACACCAATTTTATTTATATGTAGAGATGTAGAGATAAATAAATGGATTCGTAAATATTTCACGAACGAGTTCCTACATAATTACGAATGCATTCGTCGTACTAATTTGTAATTTTGTGTGTTCGTAAAACCTATTTTTTTGTCGTTCGTACAATGAACAAACAGTCGCATGTAATTGGTACAAAGGCGTTCGTCTGCTGAAAACTACAAACGGTTTCGTAAAATGTAATAACTATTTCGTGCATATAACGAATTTTTTTTTGGGTGTGGCTCTTTCTCTCACCGTCTTTTCAGAAACCGATACACATTTTTGTCCATTATTTTTCTTAAGTTTTCTCTGATTTTTTGCCATTGCTCGGACTTACCAATCCTTTTTTTTTTTAATTTTTTGTGGCGATGGATCAATTTTTGAGTGCTCACTCCACTCTTTCTTTGCTTGGCGATGGAATAATTTTTGACTGCTCCTTGTCAGACGAAGATGATGACATCAACGATAAGCTTTCATCATCTAAGGGCTTATACTCACTTTCGTCTCCGGAAAAATCTTCATCTGTTGACCCTTGGTTTTCATAGCTTATACAATTTTTAACTCTTCTTAGTTTTATAGGAGTTAATTGATCACAATTATCTGAATACCTATGAATAAAAATAAATAGAAGACATAAGTGACACAAAAATTAAGGTTGAAAAATGTACCCTCTGATGTCAGAAGATTTGTTTGATCGTCTTGCACAATCTTACTTCCAGGAAGCGAATTTTCAGTCCCGTCTGGTGATATATAAATGTATCTGAGAGATCAGTTGTAGTTCTGTTATCTAGATATATAGTTAGGTAAGTGAAATGAAGCCTATATGTATTAATTGTTATAATAAGTACCTATGACTTACCTATTTCAATTAAGTTTGTGTTTGATTCACTGAGAATATTTTGTCTAATTTTCTTTGAGAAGAGGATGCCATGCTATCTTTTTCAAGTGCTAATCGCAGCATATTTTTTTTGCACGGTTGCCCATATTAAATGTACTTTAAATTCTTACACTGCAAGACACTTACTTTAAAAAATATAATGAAAATAGGCAATCACTATATTTATACACAAAAATATTAAGGTCTATAATGCCACAATGGCACTTTCTCAAAAAAAAAAAAAAAAAAAACGCAAAGGGAAAAATAAAAGCAAAAACAAATTTAAGGTTCAAAAACGACACAACGACTTCTAAGCAGTAAAAAGTAAACACCTTGAAACAATAACCGCGCAAAGTTCACTTTTGACTTAAAAAAATAAAAATAAACTCGGATATATCGACGTAAAGTGCATTTATGTCCTTCTTTCCCTAATACATACAAAACTGAACTGACGGATTGGAATTTACGACGTTAGAGAGTTTAAAGATATACACTCTCTCCAAAGGCCCGCACGCAACTGACTAACATGACATTATTGCTTTGGAAAGCTTTTTCGATAAAGTTTTTGTGGCAAACTAAAAAGTGCCTACTTTTTGTCACTAGACAAGATACAATTATTTTGTTTTTACACAAAAGAGAACTGAAAATTTGAAAAATCATGGCGCATTAACTCTATTTCATAAAAAATTGCATTTACGCCATTATTGCACCGGATGTGCGATTGCATTGATGGAGTGCAACAGACAGAACTGCGCGAAACGGCACAGACGGAATTGGAACGAAACGGCCACCAAAAGAAGAAACAAAAATTGACAAACTGCAAAAGCAAAACGTCAAAACAAAAAGCATGGGGATATCGAATGGACATATTTCTGGTTAGAAACTTTATTTTATTAATTACCGTATATATTAATTCGATTTTCCTCAGGTGGGTGAGATAAACAATTAATCAGGCACGTAGTTTGTTTTGATACTGGCGTTTGCCTGATAGGATGTGTATTTAATGGAAATTTCCGTCGGCAAACGCCACTGAACATTTTTGTTTACATCTAGGTGCTAATTCTTTTTGTTTTGTTTTCTTTTCTTTCCATGTACGATGCACGATACAAATTATAAACGTATGGCCCCCGTAACAAATACTAGATGGGACTAAGAGCTAACTAACTAAATAGGACTTTAGAGCAGAATTTATTTTTTTCTATTTCTTAGGGCCATTAAAGTTAGTTTGAAGTTCCATAAATTGTTTTGTCTTTTTGAGCTGTGTAAAAAAAGAAATTTAATGTTTCTTGCCAAAATTCTCACATTCCTATAGTGAAGGTTTTTACCTGCAGCAGGTGAACATAAATGAGCATCCAATGGAAACAAACATTTCGATTTTTGATGTGTAAACATCTAAGCGCGCGTTGTTGGAATCTGCGGTGGAGTAATTCCAAACATAGAACTTAATGCAACGGATATGTGTGACGGAAATGCATCATTGTGTTTTATCATTGCATACATTTTATGATTGCATACGTTTTTATCATTGCATACATTTATGAGCTGAAATAAATCATGTTTTTGAAGTTATTATATATACTTCTTAATGCGCGTTGGGCACTATGGATGGGAAGAAACCAATAAACTCGCGTCACTGTTACCATCACCGTCACCGATCCCAATGAAACTTTGTATGTATGCATGGTTGCATGCAGCTAGAAAGATAGGATAGTTTTGGACCCGATAGGTGGGGCTGTTGTCGATTTTTTGTTATTTCATAATATATTAAGAATACGGTTATTACAATTCCCTCTTTTTTCAATGACGTGTATCAAGGCACACACATACCGCATGCACGGTGTTTAGGGGAGAGGGGGGCACCTTTGAACACTTTTTGCTTCCAAGTCTCATAAAAACATATGTTTTTGAATTATCGATCTGTAAATTCTTTTAACTTTTAGAAATGGAACTCAGCTTTAGTTTAAATGCATATTTCTTTCCGTTTTATGAATATTTCGATTTATTATTATCTTTTGAGTATAACAGGTCCTTATGTTCAAAGGTGCCCACCCTGTGGGGCAGTTTTGAACTAGGCTGGGGCACCTTTGAACGGCAGTTTTTATAATTAATTGTTCACCTGAAATAAGACTTCACGCTTTAATTAAATTATAAATTAGTTTTAGTTTTAAATTAGAGATAAAAAACATAAATAAACTAGACTTCACAAATCGATTTAACAAGGTAATAATATATACAATACTAGCTGTACCCCCCGGCTTCGCCCGTGCAAAATGTGGTTTCAGAACAGTTGATGGAAAAAAGATCTAAGAAATTTGCTATCTTGTATATATATTCTCATAACGCTTGAGTTGGCCAATAACAGGATATTTCTTCCCACTGCATGAAATAATTTGTCTTCCTTCCGTAATTTTAACAGGTATTCGTTTCAAATCATTTTCTTTCAGTCCCGTATACATTTCGCACCCTTTCTCTTTCAATCCCACGCCCCACACGCCACATTCTTACACGCCAAAAACAGCGAAACGAAACGAAAAAATAAATTACTCTTATCTATTTTTTCCGGAATTTATTTAGTTATATATGTTGAAACAAATTGGAGATTGTGGGCCTAGGTATCCTCTATAGGTCTGTGAAAAATGCACCAAAATGTATTAAGAAGTTTGTAAGATTTTTGCATTTAAAGGCAGGCAGTCAAATGCATTCTAAGTCGAACAGAACTACACCAATTTCTTTAGAAGATTATCAATTTTAATTTATAAAAACTCACAAAATCGCATTGAAGAAATCCGAATCTGTAATTCGCAATGGCCGACAAACGTTATTCGAACGAACAAAACACGAATTCGCAGTGCAATATGGTAGCTGAAACAGCAACGAATGAAAAAACTGCGCAACTGAATCAAATGGCACAGTCAACGTGGACAGCGCCACCACACATGAAACAAAATTGGCTTCTCGATTGATCGATAATAGATGGCGTTACGTTGCGTGTCTATCTGGCAGTTCAATTGTGATACAATACCTATGTTACATTCAAATTTGATTCTATTTCTGGTTGTTGCCAAAATAAATAAATACAAAATGAAAAAAAAAAAAATTGAAAAAATCAAAAAAAAACCTGTCGTTACACGCTGGGTGGTTAAAATAATACATTTTGGAATTTTGAAAATTTTTTTCTTTTAAAACCCGTGCTGAGAAAATACCTTTCCAACAAAGTATTAATCATCAAATTCGGTTCGGCCAATCTAGAGTTATGGGATAACATCGCTTCGGACACTTTCTTTTATATATATAGAAGACTAGAGGACCCGGCGAACTTCGTCTCGCCCAACTCCTTCTTCGTCTGTTGGATTGTGGCACATTTGATGATAAGGCGAACCACACTTCAATCACTCGATAAGTCTGTTTGTTGCTGTGACTGTCATCTCTCCGCAGTCCGCATTTTATTTCAAGCGATTAGGATATTAAGCAAAGTATGAAATGAAAAACAAATAATAAAATAATTTCATTTTCTTTATTTTGAAATAACATTAATTTTTCTAATTTTATCACAATGCGATTTTATGAACAATATTTGTAGTTAACTCCTTCGGAGTATAAATGAATAAGCTTGATGGTTTTCCCACGCGAGAACACGCCACATATAATTGGCCATGTGAAAAGACCGGATTTTCTAGATCTAACCCACAAATCGACATAGTTTGTCCTTGTGACTTATTAATAGTCATTGCAAATGCCAAGCGAATGGGAAATTGCAGACGTCTGAATGGAATGGGTGAGTCTGAAGGGATCATTGGTATTCGTGGCAGAAGAACAACTTCACCTTCAAATTTGCCGTTCAAAATTGTAGCTTCAAGAACATTGCCCATTATTTTTTTTATGACTAATCTTGTACCGTTGCACAACTTAGGTGCATTTAAATTCCGAAGCAATATGATGGGCGCGCCAATTTTTAATCGCAAGTTATGCGGTGGCATTCCTGGTAAATCCAGCGAATTCAAAAATTCAACAGGATAGTTGACTGCTTCATCAGGATCGGTAACAGTGTCGATCGATTTGAACAATATCTCATTGCCGGGCAATGATTGTTGTATTTTGAAGTTAATAGCGTCAACATCGATATTTTTCGGAGCTAAAATAGCTCGTTCACGAAGCCAGGCATGATTAATGTAATTAGCTTGCAAATCTGGAAATATGCTTTCAATCAAAGCCTCTTTCGTATTTACCATGTTGCAGAAATTTTCTGGCAATTTGATACATTGTGTGTCTCCATGCAATGGTATTGTTCCATTTCCAATGTTGAGCAATTGCTCGGAGAATGATATTTCCAATGGATCGTTTTGCAGTTGTACACGTATATTTGTGTTAAGATGTAATGTAGTGACATTTCGCCATAGATATGATTGTTTAATGCATGCGTTAATTTCATCAGCATATGTAGCGCGTGGAATGACTGGCAATGTCTGTCTAAAATCACCGGACAGCAGCAGTAAAGCACCACCGAATAGCCTGGTGTTATTATTTAGATCTTTCATCATTCTATCTAGAGCTTCAAGTGAATGCTTGTGGGCCATAGTGCATTCATCCCAGATAATAATTTTGCATTTTTGCAAAACTTTAGCCATACCTGAATTCTTTTTTATATTGCATACTGCATGTGGATTTGTGTGAATGTTCAACGGCAACTTGAGTGCTGAATGTGCAGTCCGTCCACCATCAATCAACGTGGCTGCAATACCTGATGAAGCAATTGCTAACGCAATATGATTTTGTGATCGAATGCCCGCAAGTATTAGTTTGATGAGAAACGTTTTTCCAGTGCCACCTGGTGCGTCCAAAAAGAAAAATCCACCTTGTTCTGCTGCAATTGACAAATTAATTCGATCGTATACATTCTTCTGTTCATCAGTGAGAAGTTGTTCATTATTTTCAACGAAAGTAGTTAAAGAGACCGTATCGAACTGTTGTTCGCGCTGAATCTCGCTGTTAATGATGTCTGTTGCTGGGCGGTTAGGTGAGGGCATAGCAAAATGAATGAGTGGCATATTCGAAATCTGAATGCAAATATCTTCAATCTTTGTTAGTGCCTCGTTATACATTTCCGGTGGCAGAAATCAGTGGGCAAATTGATAAGTCCGGTCGAGATATCAACTGCATCTTTCCATTACCAATATCCAACAATTTCTTCGAAAACACATCTGGAGTTTGTTCTGTTCAATCGGAGTGTCTTGACAGGCCGCCACAAATTTGATGTTTTCATTTAGTTCGTCAGCTGCAGTTGATCGTGGGAATAACTGGAAGATTCTCCCGAAAATCACCGGATAATACAACCATGGCTATTCCAAAAATGTTTTGATTGACACGAAGATCTTTCAACATCCTGTCCACCGCCACCATTGACCTTTTGTGGGCCATCGTGCATTCGACCCAAACGATCAATTTGCAACATTGTAAAATCTTCGCACTTTTTCCGATTTTTCAAAATGGTGTCTGGTTGATTTCAATGCTCAGTGGCAATATCAATACTGAATGTGCAGTTCGGTAGCCTTCTAACAAAGTTGCTGTTATTCCAGATGAAGCCAATGCTAGGGCAACTCATGCTGCGATCGAATCCGTGCCATAAAAGCAATGAAACTAAGAACGTTTTGGCAGTACCTCCGGGAGCACCCACAAAGTTCTTTTGTTCACAGCTTCCATCAAAGAGTCATACGCAATCATTTGTTGTCGATTCAATTGCGGAACATTTTTCCGAACTGCTTCGGCTAATGCTTCAGTATGGTATTGTTTTGTTGTTCTCTTTGTAATTCGTGGTTAAATGAAAATACTTGACAAACAAATATTATGGATTCAAACACCATCAAACAAATCGAAGTGTCTACTCCATTTCGAAAAGTTACTTAATGTAACATAGTAAACATAACAAACTTATTAGGTAGGTACCTATGCCACTATTTACAAAAAAAAAAAAATTTCAAAATTTTTGACAACAACAATTTGCTTGGAAAATAATTAAAATAATTGACAACAACAATTGCTTTTAAAATTTAAAATATTTTTTTTGTATTTGAAACTACTCGATTTCTATCCAGTTTGTATTTTTTTCTAAGTGCATTTCCCCATGAAAAAATTATATACATAAAGAAGATTTGTATGGGAGGTACCACGCCCCTTTGTACAATCCCGCCCATATTTGCAGCAGCACTTAAAAAATGCACACCAAACCGACGTACCAAATTTTGTGCAAATACCGTTATCAGGAGCAGAAATAATTGATTTTTAATTTGTGGTTTGTATGGGAGGTACCACGCCCCATTGTCCAATTGGACCGAATTGTAAATCTAAACCACCCGGGGCGCAACCCAAACGCATACAAAAAAATTTATTCAAATCGGTCCAGCCGTTTAGGAGGAGTTCAGTGACAACACACGTACGCTAGAATTATATATATTGTATAGATATATATTGTACAGATGACTTTATTTGTATAGGTACCTAAACTACAAAAAAAGAAACAAGCAAGTTTTTACGTAGAAATGTAGAAACCTAACTGAAATTTAGAGAAGTCAAAAGCGAAAGTCATCATCGCAGCTATCCTCGAAGTTCCTGGAGGATGTATATGTATAGGCGACAACTTAGCTTTTTTTCTGTGACACTATCAGACCACTTATCTTCTATGTCAGGATAGAAAAACCTATAGGAACCTGGTTTCTTCTTTAAGAAGCCGTCGTTATACATGTTGTCGTCTCTCTCATTTATTCGGTCTACAAAACCTAATAACTTATTATTTGAAAATTATTTAAAAAAATAAAAATACCAACTTACTATAAGTCCATACACTACACATATGGTCTCCAAAAACAAATTCAAATGCAGCTAAACATGACAAGGCACATACAAAAAAACACCTTTGAACATGTTCAAACCTGCCCCGACCGTCTTGTTCAAACCTGCCCCAACGTGTGTTGTCAAGAACAATATAGCTTTATTATTTTGATTGTACTTATATATAACAAAACTTAAATTAATATGGCTCTAAATGAACCTTCGCCTTCGAAAATTATTTTTGACAAATAAAAAAGCTCACCAAAAAATTTGTATTCTCTTAGAAAGAAAACAAAAAAAAATTGGAAACGCACCATAAAAACACACCATGAGCGTGTTTCAAGCGACTACTGAAAAGATGACCGAAAGTTTGCCAGTATAAAAATTTGATTTACGCTCGCATATATCTTTTTAATAAGGTTTTATTAGTGCTGTTCAAAGGTACCCCACGTTCAAAGGTGCCCCCCTCTCCCCTACACATACATATTTGGGGTCTGTTTGAATTCTCAATTCTCAATATTTGAAAATATTTGTGGGTCATTGTTCAAATTTGCTCCAAGCTCCGCTAGCTTTCAATTTCCAAATCCAATTCCAAAAACACAAATCGAATCTAAAATTTGTCAATTGATGTTATTGACGCGTTTAAAAAGCTGGCAGATGTTTTAGTTATATTTTTTTCAATTTATGAGTGCCAAATTTAAAGATTTTAAGTGCCAGATGCCAGTGAGTACTTAGGTGCCAAACATATTTGAAAGTCCCAGTTTGCCCTGTTTCTGCAGCAGTTTCTTCCATATTGAAATTAACAAAAAGGGGGACTTCAGAAAAACCTTCAAGGAATATATTTTTAATTAGAACAACAGTACGTACTAAATTTTCTTTTCATTTTGTGTTTTGTGGGTTTTTTTTTTTATCATAATATCTATTTATTCATGGTCACTTATTTTCAAACTATTTTAGAAACCCAGCGGAAACCTTATCGTACTTATCAACACAATTTGTGATCACATAGTCAATTAATGTGTGTATAGTTGCCTTAGTGTTGGAAAGGATTTTAAATAGGTACTTACATCGCATTTATATTTTCCCACAATCTTGGAAAGAATCGCATGTATTGCCATTAGTGAAAAATTTCAAGGAGACTACAAAGGGGCCGTCACACAAAATATTAGGTAAAAGAAAAAAAGAAAACAGTTCAACAAAGATATTTATTTTTAACATAAGAACAAATTTATTCATTCGAAACACATCTTTTCATATGTTTGCATGCTTTTTCGTTCAATAAAGAATAAAATCTTACTTAAAGTGCAAAAGGGACCATAGCTATTGATAATTTTTCAAAAAGTTGGGGCCCAGGGTCCTGAACCTTAAAAAAGGGCCAATCGGCAACACTGCTGCCGACTAGTAATTATGATGCCCTTATATGAAAAAATTTTAACAAAAACTGTAGTGATGCAGCTTCAAAAGCACTTAGAAGTTCAAGGCCTTATTTATTGCTACTAATCGGGATTTCGTGCTAACCACTCATTTAAAACCTATACGAACATTGTCTTAAATGTTTGGAGGAGATAAATTTATGGAACAATTATGTTTTATTGAATTCAAAATATGTATCCAGGAACCAGGATACCCGCGCAAAAACAACCTACAACCTACGAAATACCGAGGACCTTAGAATACAACGAACAAGAACAATGAGAAGGATTGAACACTCTCCCCATAGATATTGAGAACACAAATAGGAAACTTGATTGAATTTAAAGGAACACTTATCTTCGATCTACAGATCCTTTTCTATAAAAATGTAGGTATTAGTGATAAACCATTTTGAAGAAACTGTAGTCCAAACGGTTTTGAAAGCTAAATAAAGCACATTCATTCATTCATTTCAATTCGACTCGTGACCCAAAAACGTTACGCCTTCTTTGGGTAGAAATACTCCAAGTTTTTAAAAACAAAACTTTTCCTAGTAATAACAGTAGTATAGAAAAATAAAACCGCCTTATTTGTGTGGCCAAAAATATGAGACATACTCTTGCTCTATCTCAATAACCCATCAAACTGAAGCACAAATATCCACAGATGCAACTGCATTCCTTCAAAATTAAAACACTCTGTTTACCAAGTCCAGCTATAAAAAATGTGTATGATCAATATTTAATTAGCGACACATTCGAGTCGTGCTCGAAAAATCTCTGCTCAGAGTAGGTAAATCAATTCATAGTGACAGGCATTTTCGAATCAGAGCACCTGGACATGTACATAATTATTCCCATGGGTAAATACATTGAACAGCCTTCACCTTTCCTTTGCGCGGCAAAATCTGTCGCACAAATTGAAAATTCAAAGTCAAAGTCGTTAATTGAAGACAAACACTGATATGAATGTAATTAATTTCCACTCAAACCAAACGTTTCCAAGTTTAAATTAATTTCATCCCAAAGACGACACTGCAGAAATTCCCACCCCACCCGATACGATGATTTGGCGATGAAGTGAGCAAAACCGATTTTACACGCCCTCTCTTCAAAAACACGCTCACCCGATGGGGCATTCTCTTTCTTTCAAACTACTGACAGAGAGACAGTGACTTTTCGTTTTAATTAGAAGCCCATCCGAATTGTAAAAGCGGAATTTTTAATGATTTTTTCGCTTTCTTTTCCTGGATGGTACACTGCCTATATAATCGGCAGTCGTCTTCTTCTGGAGCGTCTCATCGACAGATTGAATTAAACATCGAACACAACCGTATATTGAAGACATTGATTGGAATTACAGCGTTGTGCGCTCACTTTCATTTGCTGTACCCCACTGGCAAAAGTATTTGGAAAATTCCGTCAAAGGCATTTTGTGAAGATATTTTGTAATCGAAAATTGTTGTTAATGGATTCAGAGTTGAGTGTACCTTGTATATGACAAGGGAGAGGATGGGAATCCTGTCACTTGGGCTCTAATCCGTATAGATGTACAGAAGAAAATGCGGAGTAATCGGGAGAAGTTTTTGAGCGTGTCATCGCAGACAGGTCTGTTCTGGACTGAAATAGGAAAAATATAAAATTGTTTCTATTTGATTATTTTCTCCAATTCGACAATATGGCGACGAGGTAATAATTGGCCCTATAGCGACACCATCTGACGAAAACGAAATCCATTTGGCATCACAAACAGATCTGCAATATCCCAGAGCGACTGAATAATATACTTTGGGAGTAGAGAAGGCAGTTTCGAAGAGTGAACCATTTATCATTTATTCGCATTTCTTAATTAAATTGAAATCGGCAATTAGATTTAAAGGGCTCACTAATGCCTTGGCTTAAGTTATTTCGCCGGCGAAAGTTGTGATAAAGAACCTCTGGAGTTTAACTCAAATAAGTAGCTGATACGAGTATTAATTGATTAGGAACAAGATTGGTGCCATAACAGAGCCATGAGGTGCTCCTAAACTTTTGAAATTATTTCCACTCCTAGTTGCCTCAATCCTTACTCTTTGTTATCTATTATCCAAAAATGATTTGATCCAAAACCTCGAATGCCCAAAAAATCATGCTTAGCCATTACAAAAACTTTGGTAATATCGACGAACAGAATTTTGACGTTTTTGTTATCTAATCTTAAGGTACCTATAAAAAATTACGTGCAGATATTCAACATTGCATTAATGATTCGTAATTGTCCTGGAGAAACCTGTTTTTAAAAGAGCAAAACGATTCCGTTTCACTCGACATTTTCAAAAAATGCCGCTTGCTAATGAAATGAGCGAAATAGGTCTGCGGTTGTCTACACCATTTTGCAGTTTATTTTTCTAGAAAGTGGGGCTACATCAACAGACTTAAGATCGACTAAGAAAGCCCATTTATATATAAACAAAAAAAAAATAGATTTCGTACCTATACGTGGAGAAATCGTATTGGCCGTCTACGGCACAATGGCCGAGTGCCACTGCCCGCGGGATGACTAGCGGTATCCGGTATGTCATACTCGACTTGACATTTCACCATTTTCGGTACAATCGGATTGTGGTAGCTGAAGTAAGATTATGTACAAACATTCGAGACTGTATCTAGATTACGCTGGAAGATAGCATCGATGGTTGTTGCATATCGTGTTGTTGAAATTTTCCGGTTGGAGTTCATTTGAAGATTAAATTTATCTTATTTCATTCGGCTTGCATTGCATATTGTATAGAGGTGCTGGTCTACGACATTTTTGTTAGTGATTTCTGCGTGCCGTGTAATTCATGAAAGATTTGGCACCGAATTTGCTCGAGATGTTCGTCACAGGGAAGAAATGTGAGACCATCATTATATGAAAAACATGCTTTATTTCACATCAACAAAAAGCTAAAATTAATATGCCCCAGCTCATAAATGAGGCACACAGCGCCAAAACAGCCTAAGCCACATTTTCAAAAAAGTTCAACTGATTGCACCGTTTGAATTCAAATTTTAAAATTTATAACATACAAAAATGGCCTATCCCGTAGTCGGGACTGTATTGCTGATATTGCGGAAAACTTTTTCTTCCCTATAAGAAATTCAAAAAAGCTTCGAAGCCAAAATGACCTAAGCCGCTTAGGCCAAAAAACATTCGAGGAAATTCAAATATTTATGTAGGTTAGGCCGTTATGGCATCTGGGCAAAAATAGGTATGCATAATTTTATCTGGGCAAAATAAACTTTTTGACAATGCATAGGCATATCACTTCATGATTAATGTTCTACAGCTGTGGTTCCCAACCTTTTTAACACCATGCCCGTGTTAAACTACGCAGTATTAATATCAATACTACTTATGCGTTACACATTCCCATTTTTAAGAGTTCTTGCGGTAATTTTCGAGAAAAAATAAGCAGAATCTACGGCGAAAGGTGACTTTTGTATTCTTATTGTTATTTATTTATTTGGTATTGTTTTGAAGGTTTCATTTAGAGTTAGTGTTGCAGTGAATACTATACTTATTTGTTAATTTCTTTAATACATTTATATAGGCAAGTTCTTAAACTTCGATGGTTCCATTTAAATATTTTAATTGAAATATTTATCAATTAGCAAACACAAACTGAGCATGCCGGAGTCAGGGTATTTGTTAGATTTTGAGAATTCCGGGTCGGAGTAGGTATGTACATACCTTCATCATCATCATCTACTTCATTGGGAGATTACTTCCTTGGACCCTCTGGCGTACAATATGGTCATATGGAAACAAACCATTCTAAAATACAAATAGAAGTTGAAAAGAAAATTTTTGGAAAACAAGGAAACGGATTCTTAACAAATCGAAATGGAAATAAATGTAAGTAAACTTCAAAGAGCTACTGGTAAAGCGAGCACGAATGTGAGGCGAGTTGCTAAAGCAGCTAAAATTCTAAACACATCTGAATGTGCATGTGACATGCAGCATGTCCGTTGAAATGCCATAGAAATTTGAATGACAATGTAGATCTATAGATGCGGCGAAATTCAAGAATTTGCAAGAGCTGAAAGAATTCATCCCGCCAATATAGGTACCATATTCATCAATAATTTCAAAACGAATTTGATGGCCGTGGAAGAGAACATTGAAGGGGAGGAGGAAGATTAAAGTTTTTTTTAATTAATATCTACGCTTTTGGTAATTTACTAAACACAAATTAACAAAAATAAATAAAAAGTGATATAAACATCTATTTTCTAATTACGGACAAAACGGCCTAAGCAACGATTTGTTGACAGATTTACAATTTTCAGTGAATTCCAGAATGACTTAAGCCACACTTTTTTTTTTGTTTCGCAACTTAATTCACTTTTTTCTTATTAGTAATATACATTGTACTAGTTCAAAATATAAAAAAATACTATTTCAACTTATTTACGAACAGAAAAAAAAGAATAGATGTGTTTCAAATTTCTTATTATTTTCGAACCCACTTTCCGCGGTTCGAATATTTTTCGCTTAGGCCGTTTTGGCGCTGATTGCCTCAAATGTAGGTATGCAATGATAAAACGTATGCAATTATAAAACGTATGCAATGATAAAACACCGGGGCGCATTTCCGTCCCCGCAAGTTAAATGTGTGGAATTACTCCACCAGATTCCAACCACGAGCGCTTAGATGTTTACACATCAAAAAAAAAAACACACGTCAAAGGAAATCGTTCAAACGCTTACAAAATAAAAATATATATTCGAAGTCGAGCTGCAATTGTGATAAAATTGGTAATAGGGTAAGTAAAATAGTAGGGTAAACTGTCCCACAGTGAATCTTTGAAATTTACTTAATCTCTACTAACTTATAAGAGCAAATCGAAGTAAAGAGAAAACAAACCGCGTTACGATCGTTTGTGAATTTACCTGGGAGTTGAAGTAGTGCGCACGTATGTGTCAGTTGTGCTCAAGAAAAAAATTATTTTACTAATTAGTAAATTAGATCTCGTGGTTTTTAATATGCTTTATGAGATTTGTAGGATACAATTTAAAATGTTAATTATTATTATTAATTAAAATTAGTATGCCAATCAAATTTGTGAAACGGTTTTTTTATAAAAATATTTTTCTCAAAAAAAGGCACTTGTCCAACAGTGAACCAGCTCCTAGTGGTACACACACAGTGAACAATGGTAAATATGGTAGCACTTCCCAGCTTCAGAATTCCATATATTTATTTAGCATTTATCAACGACCCTACAGCATTTAACATTCGTTGATAGTATTTTTCGTTAGTTATAAGTTTTGTGATATTACTGAAGACATTGAAAGTTATTTTTGGTACCTAATGTTTTGCTATTGTTTGTTGTTATTACTTTTCGTCGCTTTTATTACCTACTTATGGTTTTGTATTCTTTTGTATTGTTAATGCTTATATTAAATAAAAACTTATTTGTACCAATTAGGTACTGTTTTTTGTTGTATATTTTTCTTATGGAATAAAAAATAAACACCATAGGTTCACTGCGTCCACCCTAGTGTTCCTTAAACATCGATAGTTTAATATTTCGATAGTATCGATAGTTTCGGAGTAAAACTATCGATAGTATCGATACTATCGATAGTTTTATATACATACGTTTTCTAGCGACGGGGTTGTAAATTTGTCCATAATTTATTAATAAGAAACTTCCTCAGACTCAGGCAAACCATCTTGATCATGAGAAGTTCTAGGGAGAACTTCCGACTGATGATTACGCTTTAAGTGATCGGATAGATTACTCGTGCTACCATAGTGCTTGTACTCCTTTTGGCAAAAAGTACACTTAACAATATTATTGTCACCTTCAACATATTTAAAAAATGTCCACACAACCGATTTTTTACTTTGATTCATTAAGGTATCACTAGAATTTTTAACTTTAAATTTGAAGAAATAACTTTACTATTTTATTGTAATTTAATTAGTCAACTAGTCAACAAACTTGAGCTTAACCGTAAGAACAGCCTGCTTCAAGTGAATTGCATCTACAAAGTTTGAAAACATACAGCACTTGCGGCACTATCTGCGATTGTAAATGCTACAAGGATATGCAACGATTGTTTCTGACACAAGAAAAAACAAAATATGTACAAAAAATTCAAATCACTTTCACCAGCGCCAACGGCCACATTGCGCACATAGTCGCGCAAACGTTATTTGTAGTAAAGAGGACGCCTTTCTTTTGCCAGAGTTTTGTTATTGTCGGCTGTTTTTTTATTACAGCACCATAAACCAGATGCATATCTATACAAGACCGATGTCTATACACTAAAAAATATTAGAATACCGAAGCAGCTGAGAGAAATGTTTTAAAAGAATTATCTCTTTTTCAGTACAAAAGAAATACTTCTTTATACGTAGAAAAGTAGTACTCCTACTAACGAATTACTTCTTTTACGTACATGTTTCACATGTTTTATGAGTACTTCTACGTTTGCTTTGAACACGCTCATATATGCGTTTCGATAGTATCGATAGTTTTTTTTGAACAATCGATAGTATCGATAGTAAAAAACTATCGATACTATCGATAGACTATCGATGTTTAAGGAACACTAGTCCACCCTTTAGTACACAGGGAACCACTTGAGGTGCATTTTAAAAAAACTCAAAATTTAGTATTTTCTACGATCTTTCTAAAGCTGGATGTGGTTAAATACAAAGCTAATAAATAATATAATAAGTACCTTCAAACCATTTAAAGATTAAACTAATAATTTATAAACTAAATCTTGTCAAACGCAAATTGGTCCACTGTTGGACAGTTTACCCTAATTTCATTTATCATCACAACAATTTTTTTTTTGCTGTTCAACAAAATATTTTTATTGATTTTTTACAATAGAATTTTGTCAATATTACCTGGCATATTTTATACGAGTGAAATCGTTGGACTTTTTGTTCAACTACTAGGTTAATAGCAAGTCTGATTCTGAACGATATTTTATCATTTGATAGTTCGAATGAATAATTTTCGGCTGTGTGTTTGAAGGCAATGAAAGTAGTGCCTACGGGGAGTGTCGAATTAGGCCTTCTGTTTATTTTTAAAATATACCCCCTCACAACGATGTCGCGTGTACAAACCATTAACCCAACTTCTTGTCGGCGAATGCAATAAGTCCCCGCCATTGATATAGCTTGACCTTGAATTAAGAAAAATCCCTTGCCGATTCCGAGAGTAATTATCAGAAAACTTTTCCCACACATACAAATTTCAGCCCCCTAATTGCTTTGTGTTCAAATGAATAGGCATTCTTTCACAAAAAAAGGTCGCCCGTAAATTGAATGCAACCCACAAGAGAAAAATTAACAACAATCCCCAATTATATCCAACAAATCGACTTGTCACGTCCGCATGTCACCTTAATGCTTTGTTGATTTTATTCCGGGCACATTTGTCAACATCTATTACCATCGCACTCATACAAGCTTTGGATCTCTTATTAATTAACTAAATGCTTAAGATAAATATACGTTCTGTGAATATCTGACACCACAAAAAAAAAAAACGAAAAAAGCTGCTTAATTTGTATGCCCAGAAGGAAATCGGTCAGGACCCGTCATTGTCTTTGGCTGTCACAGCGGTACTCGACTCCCCGTACGTTGTACTCACCATTTATAACATTCAGCGTAACCGTCACACTGGGACTGTTCGATGGACTACATGTGTAGATGCCGGAATCGCTCTTTTTCGCCACCACGATGATTAATGAACTGATCTATATACACTCACACATTCCAAAAAAAAAATAGATATTGTATGTCATTGGAATGAAAAAAAAAAAAAATTAAATTCGTCCTTATACTCACTGAACTGGGGCCTTCTCCCTTGGTCGCTGGAGGATTGCTGTCGATTTGCGTTCGATGACGGGCGGATTCGGATGGCAGCTGCTCGAAACCGTGGTACCATATAATGAACGTCGGTGCCTCGAGTGCTCCTCTAACTATGCAGCGCAGAACAACTCTGCTGCCAGCTTTGACATATCGATCAGGATCTCCGAGCAGTTCGGTGCGTGGAACTGAAAAAAAAAAAAAAACCTCATCTACAAATCTCAGACGTATCCTAAATATTGTCAAGAAAAGTGTTTGGTGTATGCTGGTGAATGTAAAATTCTGCTGTGCATATGAAATGCAACATAATTCCTATGGAGGATTTTCCCTGTAAATTCAGGACAGTACGTGATGTGGGCGGATGACTACATCGACGACGGGACATGTGGCAGATTTAAGTTGTCAATGAATGGAGTGAAAATGCAGAGAGGAAGGAAATCCATTGGGGTGAATTTAGTACGTGATGGAAATCGCCAATTTAACGGTGGATGGGTGTTGTTTGGCTGCGCAATATGTTAACTGTGTAACATTTCCTTTAATGGCGGAGATCATATGCGCTCCGATGCGAGTTTAGTATCTGTGTGTGGTTTCTGTATCCAATTTGTTCCTGTGGCAATTTGTCGATTATGAATTGTAATGGCTTGGACGTGCTCCTCAAAGCTGGTTAAATTTGTATAAGCGGCGAACAGATGGAAGTAATAAAATCTTTTGGGACTGATTTGCTCTGTATATATAGATCAGGGGTTTCCTCAGCCGGAATTTGGGGACACAAATCTGAGGGATTCCAAAATTATTACCAACATCGGTTGTTTGTGGGTAAGATTTTCGAAAATCGCTGAAAATGATTTGAATATACGATTTTGGAGTGGGGTTTGTAGGTTAAGCTTTAAAGGGGACTGTGCAATGGAGTAATGCAATGATGTAGATGAAGAATAGCGACGATGTAAGGGAGATGGGGCACTTTGATACGATTTTCATTGGAACTCAAAAAATAAGAAACCAGCGTATTGACAATAATAGCAAAGTAAAATATTGATTGTGTTCAATTCTGCTCTAAATTTCTTATTTTAGACGAATATACTCTTAAATTTGTTATTTACTAAAAAAAATAATTTTTATCAAACTGCCCCACTCAAGGGGTACATTGATACATCGCACTTTGATTTATAACCAAAAATCAGTATTTATTGTAAAATTTATAGTTAATAAAACAAGTTTAAAATAGTCTTATAACATATATTAATAAAACCAGTAGGGATTTTTGAATTATGTAGTTTTTGTAAATATAACATAGACTTCAGTGGAATCCAGCCACTCTTACCCAAAAAAGAGAAGAAAAACTGTCAGTAAAACAACCCAAACAAATAGTTAGCCTCTTCTATTATTCCCTCACAATCTCATTTATGTAGTATTCGATCCGCATTCTTCAGATTTGCTCTTAGATTTCCGATTTCGTGTGTCTAGTCGAAATATAAAAACGTCACCTGCTCTTTTTTGTGTTGATACCTATTCGTGCGATTTGAATATATACAGTCTTCGACACTTTTCTAAGCGATTTCCATTCACTGGTTAAATTTTGTATTAAACCATTAGAAATATCCGTCCCGATTGATTATTAAATATTTATACATAAATAATTTACAAAAATTGATTCACTCGATGCAATGCCTTTCTTTGCTGGAGAAAAAAATCACTAAAATGTAAACAAACTCTACCAGTTGTCAAATTCAAACGCACTTGCAAAATATCTTGATTCGCAAAAGTGCTCTGAAATCTGAAAAAGATTTTTTAAGCTGCATCCAACCATGCACACATACAAAGTTTCATCGAGATCGGTTGAGTTTCTCAAAAAAAATGACAACAGCGCCACCTATTGGGTGTCGGTTTCTCGGTGACGATGACGGGTGGCCGTTTTAAAGGTAACGCGAATTCATTAATTTCTTTCCATCTAAAAGTGCCCAACGCGCCTAAAGAAGTAGGTAATAACTTCAAAAAAAAACGAACATTTTTTTTTATATATTTACCTTCAGGATAACGTACGAAGATGATTTTAAAAAATAGATAAAAAAAAAACAATACCGATCACAAAAGGGATTAGTTCGTGGCATGCATGCACATGAATCACTAATCAGATCACAATCAATATACCTAGCGCATTTTAAATCACAATTGAGTGTGACTCCCTCCCAATCTCAATTACATTACATTATTACATACCTGACCTGACCTATCCCCCTCCCACCCATGCACCACATGAATACTCCACCGTCCACCCACAACTCCACTCTCTCCACTATCTCATCACCAGTTCAAATTCAATTTAAAAGAAGTGAGCAAAGAAAAAAACAACACAAAGCACAAAAGGTGTATAAAAAAAAGATCTAGCTTCAATCGAACATTTTACTTTTTTGAATTGTATAAAATTTATAGTTTAATGCTTATTGTTCAGCTTCAGGACTATGTACAAAGATGATTTATATCTTAAAATCTTTGTACATAATTGAACTTTATATTAAAACAAATCCTATTTCATTCGGTTGAGTTATTTCAAAGCTAGGAGCTAGAAGGCATTCGAGAATTACAACTTTTGTTAGATATCAGCTTAAATCTCCGCTTCCGGACAGCGGATAATGATTAAACATTATCCTAAATTCTAATATCGACAATTTCCAATGAAATTGTGAAAACCGAAATCAATTTCGTGTTCAATGTCCCCCATCTCCCCCCATCCCTTCTCTCCCTTGGAACCAAAAAAACTTTTTAAGATGAAGACAAAAATTATCTGCCCAGGAAACTATACGGAACTTTATTAAGAGCGATTAATAGTTAAGATGCGGATGCTCATGCAAGTTCACAAAATGCACTTAAAAAACGCATTCTATATACGTGTGAGCATTTGATTTGTGCATGATTTACACTTGCAAATAAGCTCTATACTATTAAACAGTACTTTTTACATCTTCATACCTTATAAAATATAAAAACAGGTAACTCCTGTAAATGCTTCTATTTCATACCTATCGCTTATTCGTTTCAACATAGTTTACAATTACAGCCTTACGAGTCGTTAAAGGGTTTAACTCAAAAGGATTCTAATTGTTGAAAGAAAATTAATTGGATCTTAGAAGAATTCTTTAAAACAAAGATCCAATGGATTTCTTCTTAAAAGAATGTCGATCCATTGCGACTTTATGAAAATATGACAGAGAATTATTGGAGAAGTTTCGAAACAAAGTGTTCGTCATTTTCGTGCTCTAAAAAATATGCAATTGACAATGAAGTGGTCTACTGGATCGTACGGTCCTTTCCCGTTTATTGAAAGTGTGGGGGGATTTTTATTTTCTTTTATTAGCTTTATTGCGGTATCTAAAACTCATAGTCGTTCCCTGTAGAGCAGATAAAGCTTCGTTGTACAGGGTTATGCTTTCTCATAATGGTATGATAGCAGGTATTAGTAATTATATATATATACTCCAAAACATATACGATTAGACCCAATCGGCAGTTTGGAATGGAGTAGAGGCTTCGGAGTTCGGAATGTTTTAAAACGAAAATAGGAGTATTTGCCCTCTATATTGACTATTTGACCGATTCCATAAACACAATAAAGAGGGCTCCATGAAATTATGCCCCAATGAAAAATGGCCGAAAAAAAATAAAGAAGGCCCCAAAAAATGGGGTAATATTTCATAATGCAAAATGACCCCATTAAGTCTATGCAATATTGCCCCAAATAAATGCAGAATGGGCCCAAATTGTTAGCATAAAAAATGTAAATTCACCCCAAAATAATGCATGGCAAGCAGCAACAAAAACGATGACAAAATTGGTGAGAATTTTCGTTGTTTTGGGGTCTTATTGCAGATTTTTAGGGCAATTTTTCATTACCTTATTTTGGTATCAAAACAAAATTCTACTAGAAGAAACGCGAAGTATTCCGTTTTTACAACGGCGTCAATAGTTTCACGCACAAAATATTGTATAAATTTTCTTCATTTAAAAATATCAACCTTATCAAAGAAAATATTCCTGAAGGTCAGCGCCGGATTTTAATAGGTGCAACTTCTAAGAATGTTCCGAAGGGATGTTTCAAACAACTTCTCGTCATACTTATATGTCGAATATTTTGAAAAGGTAAATCTTTACCTGAGCTGAGGTTAAGCTTTAGACAATGAAAAAAACATAATTAAAAGTCAGCTCACGTTTTCAAATAACTTTAAATTTGAACTTTCGAAAATTAAAAAAAAAAAAGTTAAAATTCGTGCGAATTTTTGTTGTAGTTTGGAGCTCTATGAATTGTATTTGGGGTGATATTTTATCTATGGCAAACTATTTTTTTCCAGCATAAAAAAGACACTGATAATATTACATTGTGGTATAATTTCACAAATAAAAATGAATTTTCACCCAAAAATATTAATGAAAAGAGGCCCCAAAATAATGAAAAATCACCCCAATCAGACTATCAAACTTTGTTGTTGCTTCCTATATAATTTTTTGGGGCCTTTTTTTAATTTTTTTTGGGACCATTTTTTATTGGGGCATAATTTCATGGAGCCTGAGACGAGAGTCTTCATAAAATTATAGCAAAGAACACAATCTAAAAGCGTACTCAAAATTAGAGTAACTTGCGACCTACTGCAGAATGAATTTTCATTTGTTGGATGAAACGTGCAGTTAGCCTCAGGCAAACTGGGTCTGTTCCTGGAGAAGGAGCAGCACGATCTGGCCCTAATAAGGATCAGGTGATGGGATTACGAGTAGGGTCTTTGAAATACGACATACTCAATGTCAAAAACAGATCGTGTATTTTGGCAAAAAAAGAACTTAATGCACAAATATTGCTTAATTTTAGCACATGGGATGTTACGGTGGTGATCAGAGGCGAGGGTGAGAGCTGGAGAGAGGCGTCAGTATACATTCCGAACGATGACGACGTAATCAGATCCAGATTCTTTGAAAAATCCTGTGCGAAAAGTGGAACAAGTGGGATGGAATTTCCTCTCCGGTGGAGTCCTAAGATCGCGGAACTAATACGAAGCTCAATGTCTAGGTGGAAAATAGCCTGGGCAATCTAATATTCGACCCATAATGCTGCAGAAGTCAGAGGAAGCTATTATTCCATGGCTTAAATGCATTTAGACGTGCTGTCTAAGGCTATACTACTTTCCTAGAGCATGGCGTGAGGTGAGAGTGATTTTCATCCCAAAAGCAGGAAAAGCTAGTCACACTCTTGTGGACTGATGCTAGGCACAGGCAGTATCAACTCACAGCTAGGGGACGTGAGCACTGAACGGAAGGTCCTCTCACCGCTCATATGGCTCTTCGTAGTTGATGAACTACTAAAAACGGAAGGTTTCATTGTGAGCGGATACATATACGCAGACGATGTCGTCATTATGGTTCCAGGTAAATTCACTCCAGTTCTCTCTCAGCGAAAGACTTAGTTACGCACTCCTGCTAGTTAATAACTGAGTCACAGGCCGTGGACTAGGAGTGAACCCATCGCAGACGGAAATTCTTCCGTTTACGAGAAAAAGGGCAATCCCCGCCTTCAATCCCCTAAGGATGGGCGGGGTAGACCAGGAAATTTCAAAAACAGCAAGATATGCGATGAATGCAGTGTCTTTCAAGATAAAATAGCCGCAATCACCCAAGCGGCAAGAGACCTAAAGAGACGGCACATTGTCGGTAAAAAGATTTCTATTTACTCTGACAGCCAAGCGGCCATAAAAGCCACGGAGTCAGTCGTCGTAAAGTCAAGGGCAGTAAGCCATTGCAAGAAATATCTGGACGGAATATCATTACCTGCAGGCACATAAAACACAAAACAACTGTGCCCAGAGTTGAGTGAAAAGAGATCCAAATGCATGATCGGACTAAGCCGCAAAGATATTTATATATACTCAGATCCATTATAACTTCATAGATCAATCGAATGTATGAGCTCCAAGCCACAGGCAACATCAGATGACTGTAGCCGCAGAAATACACTCGTATTAAATATAAATTTGCAAAATTTCACAGGCAAAGCTCAAGCGGCCCAACACGATGATGACTTCTACTCAATTCTTGTACTATATCACTGCCCTATTCTTGTTCCCCGCACTCCTTTTAATAAGATCCAATAACACAGCCATCAGAACTCTGGAGGCCGTTTCAATATTCATGACTTCATTTAAAAAATTTGCGCAATTTCATTTCGAAAATGCTATAAACCACCCTACTCCACCCTGGATGCATCTGCTTAAACATTTTTCAAGTTTTTCTCTCAGCGAGACCTTGGCATAATTCCTTCATGAATATGCAAGTAAGAAATTTAAATTAAATAACTGAGCTTATCTCATAACGGCGACTCTTGTCCTTGCCTGTCAGTTTGTCACCTTGTATTTCTTCCGGCAACGGATACCAAAATTCCTTCCCGAAGAGGAAGACACCAGATAACTACATGTCTCGCACACTCGCTTTATATAATATTTTCAATGCAACGATATACTTACCTACAACCTGAAGATGAACTTTAGCACTAATTTTTGGCTCTGTTGACACTTGGCACTCATATGCGCCAGCATCTCTCGCCTGAACATATTTAATCTTTAGCGTCCATAACTTATCGCTCTGCTTAAGCGCTACGAATCTCTGGTCAGCTATGAACACTACCCTAGAAGAGAAGAGAATAACAATTTAAATATCTTTTTTTCTTTCCTTTATATTTTCGAAAAGTTGTGACTTTGGCATGCACTGAAAGTATAAACTATATCCGTAGGAGGAAACTGGGTCAGATCAACTTGGGTGCAACAAAAGTGATAAACCCATAAAGTGTCCTGGTTTATGGATTAGGAACGTGTGCACCGAGAGTTTTGCCCATCTCAAAAGCTTCTTAGGCTGCAAAGTTTTGCCGCCGAAAATTTGACATTCAGCCTCTCGAAACGGGTATACTCGGTGGAAGAAGTTTTCTGCAAACACAAAGATCCAGTCGGGGTGATAAATACATTTTTAATGTATGCGGAGTCTCTGCATGTTTTCAGCAGCATCGGGAATGGGAGCCGAAATCCCAGTCAACGAGGAGGATGGCATATATTTCTTCGGGGTATCGGATTTGACCTGCCACAACCGTCCCACAAAAAAATAATCTCCATCTCGTAGTGCGATGGGTATGTGATTTGGTATGTAGGTCGTTTAAAGCGGCGACCTTCCTCCCAACGGATCCTTGTTACAATTGATTTTGTGGTGTACAGCTCAGTCACAGAGGCGTTGTTCGCCTGGGAGGAAAGTAATTTGCATCTTTGGTGAGGAAACTTTTTCGCCACATACAGTACATGTTATTCCGTTCTCTGTAAACTCCTACGAGGTATGTGGTCTGTTCTAGATTTTAAAGCTGTGAACGGTGTAATACATGGCAGGAAATTTATTTGTCTCCTCCCGACGGAGGACGAGGGGTGGGTAATTCTATTTTAATTTTTGGACACAAATTTCACTTGTTCGTAATTTGTTTGCCTTTTGCGAACATATACGAGAGTGTGGACTCGTATGCGGAATGGGGTGGTTTGTTCGGATCGAAATCCTTGTGTGGTTTACAATAATTCAAATGTTCAACACTGCAGCGCTGCTGGTGAATATATTGATTCGGAGAGATTGTAACGAAAACACCAGTTATGTCTGGAAATTTCTGAAATAGCACTTGTGGGGATTGCTGGTAGACCTCGTGTTTTGAATGCGGCCCGATAGGAAATGGCCATTTGATGAGTGCAATTGACAATGTCATCATTGCACAAATAGAAACAATACTTGTTTGGGGTTGTTGTGAAACGATATTATTACCAGTTTTGGGAGGAGTTTTTTTTTGTTTTTTTTTTGTAATGTTCATCTTGGGCTAACATCGTAGGTTGTTCATAGAGTTTGCTGATGACCTAGGGTGGGCATTGGGCATTGTTTGAGACCTGGATTTATGAAGGAAGTTAGGACAATACCAAAACAATGTAGGCGCAGTGGCTTAGTGGTCATTACATTGGCACTATCGCCGATGTAAATTCTCATCTGTTCGTGAGTAGAGATGAACTACGGTGCATCTTTGAGTCACTGAAAAACATAAAGTCGGCGGGAGTTGACGGTGTCCCAATCCCAAAACGTCGTATTAAGATACCTGCCGCTAGAGGCGATCGATATCTTCGCCACGCTATTTAACAATGCGCTGATTAATGCATAAGATCATTCCGGAAAATCAGGACGGGGCATAACACTATTCATGCCGCGTCGAAACTGGTCTCCGACATTCAGTGGAATAAAAGTAAGGAGCAATGCACGGGTGCCTGCCTGGTCGACTTTGAGAAGGCCTTCGATACCGTTTGGTTGGAGGGGCTCTTCTATAAGCTGACGAGATTGGGCATTTAAAAACCGTTGCTAAATACAATTAAAGACCTGCTCATGGGAAAGAAGTTCGTTGTTAAAGATGGCAACGTGACTTCGAGCAGGGTTTTTGGAAATTAAAAACGGCTTACAACAGGGAGCAGTGAATTCTCCGGTCCTGCTTAATATTTACACAAGTGATCTGGTGGGTTCCCTCAGACATGCTATAACGTACGAAGACGATTTAGTGGCGCACAGGCCAAGACCAAAAGTCTGCAGCGTGACTTCGAACAAATTATGAGGCATTGCGATGGTTGGAAGTTGAAAATCAATTTCCAAAAATCTGAAACAATCCTGTTCAGAACTCCATTGGCTGGGGCCTCAGGGGATACGAGAAAAAAACTGTTTGTCTTGCTGGGGCTAAGGGGGCCTACGCTCTGACAAGGAGACTGTTTCGCTGCAGTCAACTTGACTCCAGAGTGAAGGTCATTTTGTACGAGGCCCTTAAAAGGCCCATCATCGCTTATGGCTGTCCCATGTGGGATATGCGGCTCATCCACGACGGTTACGCCGCCAATGCTAAGGAGCTCCTCCATTTTAGTACCGCAATTGCAGAGCGGGACAAAATAGATATCCTAAAGTAGTTCACCGAATTTTTGTGGCTTGAGGAAGAGGTGAGGGTGGATACGCTCTCCCGGGCCGGTGCGCTACTTATGTAGTAGCATCCTTAGTTTTAAGCTATATGTGAAGTTAGTAGGTTTGAGTTGGAGTAGGCGGTCCTTGGGAGGGACTGGGCAAGCCAACATGCTTGCCATGTTGGCGGCTGTCAGGCGCCCAGGGACGCGATCGATGAGATTGCTCACCACCCTGATTATAGGAATTTTAGGTTAAGTAGCTAAGGTAGTTTTATGTGGTTAAGCAAAGCCAATAATAAAATTATTCAAGTTTTATATAGTTTCTTGCAAATTAAAAAAAAATAAATAAATAAATTATAGATATGTAGATAGATTTAAGGCCGAATGGATACAATTTTATAGATATTGATAAGTTTAGAGCACTCGCTGAGAGCCTGTAAGATCGAATAAAAAAAAAAAAAAGTTTTTAATTAGATTTATTCGTTTTTGTCTAGTATGTAAGTTTATACAAAAATGCCAATTAAAATGAATTTAAAATAATATGAATGTGTTGAACTACTAAGCAAGGAGTCCCAGGTTCGAATCCCGCAAAAACCCTAATTAAAACTTAGGATTTCTTCCACTGCGCCACCTCTCGCGAACGTCTGACAAACATCAGAGAGTATAACTGTCTTGAAAGAGCTTCTCAATTGGCCGTTTGGACTCGGTATAAAATTTTAGATCCCTTTCTTTCTTCCCAATAATTAAAAAAAAACCTCACACAAAACGAAAGGTTGTGAGAAGCTAGGACTAGGGTCCCTACGGATCGTTACACCAACTATTTATTTTATAAGTCAAATTATGCTTTATTTCTTTTAAATTGTTCTACGCCAAAAGTCTTTACTAAAATGTTTTATTTGCTAGATGCCATTGCACCTTAAAAGTTACGATTACCTATAGCACGTTTTTCAACCCTGGTATATAGGTCGTTCAATGAACTGTAAGCTCTTTCGTGCAAAGAGTACATACTACTGAATTCAGGGGTGGAATCCAGTAGGGTGATAGGTGATAGCCACTTTTGTCAAATGCGATTGTCACAACATTCTCCTTCTACGTTTGGTGATGGTAACTCCTGATTATAACCAATTTTGGCATAGGGATACATGGAACCTCTTAGAGAAGGACTTAAGCTACTTTTTCACATTTTTTTAATCCAGCCACTCGAAGAACCAATTTAACACAGACGAAGTCGAATGCATCAGCGTTTATTTCATATATACATACATTACTATGCCTTGGTACAGCCTGCAGTTTTTATTATGTAAGCCCATTTGGTGAAAAAACGTAGGTTTGTTTATTTTTATTCTGGCGAAGAGTCATAAGATGACTGCCATCAGCCTATAACTATATAGGTTCGTATATAAAACCTAGATTTGACTATGACTCGGACAGCAATTAAGGCTACAATCTGCTCATCTATTGATAAATGAAGTATAATTTTATTGTGACTATCAACTATTGCACCTTACGGAATTCCACCCCAGGTGGTGGGTATCGATTTAGATTTCTTGGACTTATTCCAGGGTCGAAAACCGCACAGATATGGTCCAATCAGTTCGTTGGCAAATGGTTTCGGGGGTTCACATAAAGCGGAAGACAGGATCTTGCACGCGATGTTAAGGAGACTTTATAGTTGGCGATGTTTAGAAGGTCTCCTTTCTTGTGGATCGGAATAATTACGATGAGGTTTCATTCATTAGGCATACTTTCCTCTGATCAAATGTTGAGGATGAGTTGGTGTATGCTTTCAACCAAGCCATCTCCCGCTGCTGCCTTAAAAAGCTCGGGAGGTAAGCCGGCTGGTCCAGCAGCCTCTTTGGACTTAAGGTTGAATATTTCTATCCTCACTTCATTTTGGTCAGGTGAGCGGAAGTCTTTGGTTTTCATCGGTTGAATGGTTCATTCTGCCTGAAAGCAGAAATTGGTTTTCCATGTCCTCAGCACTGACTGCGACTCCACTACAAGGTTTCCTTATACATCTTTACATTTTTCTGTTCAGGTCTTGTAGCCGTAACACGTTCTTTTTACCTATTGGTAAAAACTTCCAAATATTGCTCATAATGTAGCACCTATGCAGCCTACATGATGCCAAAGTCTGGCAACGGTCTTCGGCTAAATGACTTTGCTGCGAGACAAAATGTAACTTTGATTTTACATCTAATGACCAATAGATATTCACTAAAATTAGTCACATTGTGGTAGAGAATATAAATAGGCCATCACCGAACCTTCCGGGAGGTTGACGAGGCTAGAATTTGGATATCCCAGACGCCTATCAAACGAATAATGTGAACAAATATGATGTCGAAAAGCTGGAGTCACTGTGTCTGGAAGTTCATCGCGATTAGTCACTCGACTGATGTTCTATAGGGTTTACTGGGTGATCGAACAACGAAACCCCTAGTTTGATGAGAAATATAGACTTGCAAATGCAGCAAAACAAACGACGACAACGAAAACGAGAGTCCCACTGCTAGGCAAAACGTAGCATTCGTAATAGGGGCGACGATAAACGAAACTTCCGTAAAAGTTAGGATAACAATATACAAGCTGAGGACCAACAAAGCTGCTGGCCCCTGGCCCTAATGGACCTTTTAGACAGCTGGGTAGAGAGAACACACCACGATTTTCGTCACATGAATACCGCCTGAATCTCTAAAACATCTGAGCTGTCAACAACAAATACCCTCTCAGACTAAGGCGTCAGTCTCCCTAACATCGAATACAAGATTCCATGTACCATATTGTGGAAACGAAGGTACTTCGTAAATCGGAAGAAACCTGATTGGCCTTTTTCAGCTCTGGTTTTAGGTAAGGAATGCCCACTGCCAATAAAAGTACACACTTAGACAGATCCCAGGAAAACCCCAAGAAGTCCAAAATGATTTAGTTATTTATTAATTAATATCAACATCATTTACAATAGACTAATATAATCTTTAAGTTATAAATGAAGATGCAATTCGGAAAATTACAGTTAAAATAATACAAGAGTACACAATGAATTCACAAATTTGGGGAACACAATTAAAAAACAGTTACATATGTATTTATTTCCATTTAAATTTAACTTATCTAGTAAAATATCTACAGTTAAATATAGTTAAGTATCTGCCATTGCCATATGCCTAAAGAGAGTGTCTTGGAAGGAATTCGCATAACAAGATCTTCTAATGTTAAGAGGGAGAGCATTCCAAATACGAATGGCATGAACGAAAAATTGATGCTCTGTACATGTGTAATTATACCGGGGGAGAACTAACGTTAAAGACCGACTGGATTGCGTAAAAATGATTTTATTATACAAATAAGGTGGTTGTTTAGAGGTTATAATCCGGTGAAGGCATTTAATAGTGCAAAATTTTAGGTATTGTTCTAATGAACATCCAATATTTTTTTTGGAGTGAGCAGAAACATGGCCATAGACATAGCGAGTTATATTGTTGAACGCAACATTTAGTCTTCTCTTAACATTAGCCTTGACGGAGCAGCAGATTTCGCAACCATAGGCTATAATGGGTATGGGAAGAGATTTTGCTAACATTAGTCTAGTTTTAAATGGTGTGTAGCTTTGGGATACCGATAAATTCCCGAGAGAACCATACATTTTACCAATTATGGTAGTTACATGATCATCCCAACTTAGCTTGGAATTAAACCAGATGCCGAGGTTCTTAGCCTTGCCAACATACTCGATTGGATTATCTCCTAGGCATATAGCCGGTAAACGACTTACATCTAATTCAATTCTGCCGATGACCATGCATTTCGATTTAATAGGATTAAGTTTTAAAAAGTTTTCTTGAGACCAGTTTAGAATCCTTTGAAGATCGTCATTCAACTTTAATATAGCCTCAGGTACCCTACATCTTTTCATCGATTGTCTTGTTTGGCGGATAATAAGGGCGATACCAAGTTTATGATCTCACCAAGACTCCAAATCGAAAGATGGGACATAAGGTACAAATCTTCAGCTACAACTTTGTGATAGTTGGGAACTTTGTTTACATCGGCTCTTCTATAAATTCCGACAGTAATATCTCTATAAATTTTATACCGAGAATACATCTTGCCAATCGGTGTTTTTTTCAGCTCATCAGAAGGTAATTGAGTAGTCATAGCCCTAACCCGAACAACTAGGCAAATACCAGACCTATCCTATCCAGACCTGGTTTAAGAGGTTTAAGCTTGCACTTTTTGCGAAGTAGAGTTAAATTCGGGCGCTTTGGGAGGAAAACGATTTGTATAGATTTTCGGGCCCATTTGCGTTATCGGGCTTTGAAAGGTGTACGGCACTGGAAGGGCTTGTTAGTTGGGACCTTGGTTCACACCGAACTATACAAATTTTAAGTATTCACAAGCCTGCGGTACCAATTAAAAACCTCACCTAACATCGAAAATGACATCAGCGAATTGCAGCAAGATATGTTTTTTCAGGAAGCTTAGATACTGAAAATATTTCTTAAAATCCTAATAGTCCTTAAGACGTTTTCTGTGTTCATGTGGAAAATGATCATCTTTAACGATGGGTCATAACGCTGGAAATATAAGAACCTTCGGAAGTTGAGATCCAATATTCTCAAAGTTCTATGAAGATAGTTTTAGAAATATCTGAACATTAGCGCAGTGCCCGCTGAATATTTAGGAACAAAAAACAAATAGCTCTAAGCTTACTTTGTAAAACGTAAGTTCTATCGAATATGTCTGCGACCAATAGTTACCATTTGCTTGATCTTTCTAACACAGCCAAAGTAGCAACTGCTTACTTAAAATCCGTATCTAGCTTTAAAATTCATCAAAGTCCACCATTAGCATTTGGAAAAAAATTCCAAACCTGCAGGAAATTTATGTACAATGTACCGGTACCACCTACATATCGGCTAATGGAAACCAACACACACACTCGCAAGCACCATACACAAGTTGTGAGTGCGCTTTGTTGTAGCTCAACAATAACAAGCCCCAGACAATAGTAATTTTCCAAGAAGGGTCCTTTGCCGGCACCTCTCCCCATCCATTTTATTGCAGAAAGGCGTTTGTTCGAAAGTTTAGCTTTGACTCCGAATTTGCTCCTCTAAATCTCGGCGGAATAAACGAAATGCGAAGTTGTGCATTCATTTCGTTCTCATACTTCGTACCCTCCCCAACAGAAGCACTCGCTGTCGCTGCTACTGTATGCTGCCGGACGGGAGGAGAGGTTGCCTTTTCTGCCAGCTGAATGCATTTGCTATGCGGAAAAAGATCTCTCCCTGCCGATGTTGCATCCCTTCGCGCGATTTATCACAAGCACTCGCATTGTGTACTTGGGTGTTTTGGTTGTTCCCCGCCTTCCATAATTTTTAACTTTACGACCATTGTTGGAGCTGTCACTGTTTTCATGTGATTTTCAGGCAAAAATAGAGCAGCACTGTGCAGACTGCGGGGTATAGATACAGATAGTGTTTATAAACGCGAAAGCGCACCTCTATAATATACAGCGTCCCTGGATGCCATTGTAATGGTTTCTTTTTGCGATGGGCTGAACGATGGGATGAGTTGAGCACTTTTGTACAAATTGCCTAGGGATACTGCTTTACGCAGCTTTTTTTTTATGTGGAATTTTGTTTCTTCTGCTATAAGTTAATGGAAGGACTAAAAATAGAAACATTTTTAACTCTCGACCATGTAAGTGAAAACAATTTTACGGACTGGGTTTATTTGGTTTTCAGTTTTTTTTCTATAGTATGGGCTGTCGCAATGACATCTGGACCTCAGGGAAAACTTTCCGGTATAACCGCTAAAGTGGTAAAGGATATTTGATTACGGAGACTGGAAAAAACTGCAAAGTGGTATTACAAGGTCGAGTGCTCGTAGTGGAGTTTCGAATTTTTACTAAAAACAGACAGAGGTGTCGGTGCATCGGGGGCAAATGGATTTCAAATCCAGGCATTACTGATGGTCCTACAGTACAGGTTGGCTGCGTAGGCCATAATAATAATAGTTGGCGCAACAGATCCTAGCTTCTCGCAACCATTCGTTTTGTTTTTAATTTTTGGAACGAATAGAAGGGATATACAATTTTATGCCGATTCCAAACGGCGAATTGAGAAGCTCTTTCAAAACAGTTATACTCTCGGATGTTTGTCCGACGTTCGCGAGAGGTGGCGCAGTGAAAAAAACCTTGAGTTGAAATTTGGGTTTTTGCAGGATTCTATCAATATCCTACAGATAACGACTTAGATATCTTAGCTTGAATCGATGGCTCAAAAAAAGAGATACGTATACAGGAGAAGGTTCTTACTCCAACGTACTGAAAAACTCATTTACCAGAAGAGTGAACTGTATTCTAATCTGAAAGCTTAGCAATAGTAACAGCTTCAAGATTCACAGATGACGGATTCAGGGCGAGATCTGTCCAGTGAAACAGATGGATCATTCTTTGATTCGGAAAACATAGACCAGTAAGCTCAAACACAACTACTTCATTCTTCTTTTGATTTGTCGAAAATTCATTTGGTTGCGATTGTTAGATTGCTTTCTATGCTGCCCACTAGCAAGATGGGCGCTACAAATGCTCACAGCGCCTCAGAAGGAAGTGCGAACCGATTGGAATTTTTGGAGCTTTGTAGTGAGGAACCGGTAAGAATTTTCAATAGAACTATTACTGGAGACGAACGACGAAGCACGCGTTAATCGCAATGACACTGACAGCAAACAGGAGACCATGCAGTAGCACAAAAAGGCACAGGCTTGTAAAGAGGTTCATGGTCACTTCGTCTGCCGCAAAGGCGATGGCTACAATGTAAATATTGCTAAAATAGGTCAAATCTTAAACGCCGGAAGAAATAAGTAAACAAAATTTATTTAAAAAACCAAAAAACACGACTGACTGTAAAAAAGATTTAAAAATATTAAAACAAGACACTTTCAAGTATAACTAATTGGCAGTCGGAGGCTGCGCATATTTTTGTCAGATTGTGTAGGTAGTCTTACAAAGCCGGTTATATTCACTACAAGCTCATAAGGTAGCAGATTTTTTCTCTAAACTTTCGACCTTTTATGTATGAACTGCAATGTTGATTGTACGAAAAAGTAAGGTCTAACGAATTTGATGTGTTCGTATTCCACAAGTGACTTCTTTAACAAATAATAAAGTGAACTAGGAGGTCAGACCTTGGGTGTATATCTGTATATGTTCGTAGCGAGTTCAGGCCCAATATTTTAGATTATGTCTTGCTTTTCTTTGGAAAAACTCTTCAGCAAATATATTGTCATCATACATTGACGAAGGCGAAGCTATAATGAAGTTGGAAAGCGAAAGCGATTGATGATTAAAAACATGTACAAAGTTAAATTTCCATAAAACAATTAAAAATTGAATGGAATATGTAAAATGTATGTTGATTTACCAAAAAAGTATTAAACCGTTTCTTTTGTGAATGGTGTGCATTATATTTATTTGTCAACGATTTAGGAGTGATGGCTGGAGCACTTTACGAAAATCTTTAAAGCATATTCTTATATAATAAAAATAATATCTTATATTTAATTTAAAATAAATGAATTCATTCCTAAATGCAGACACTCCACAAGACCGAAATTGTCAATACATCAGAAAGTAATTTAAAATCGGTCAAGCCGTTTGGGCTACAGGGCGTTCCGTAGGAACTTACATAGGATACGCGCGAAACACATAACCCTCCCTGTGTACAGTCGGGTAAAAAAAGGCGGGATAAAGTGGCTGCTGACAACTCTCCGGTGCACACGGCGAGCTTTCTAAAGCTGGGGTTGAATTACCGCATCCGTGATCGAGTAATACGTGACTGAATTTGTAATTGCTTTTGATTGTAACATCCGAAAAATTCAGTGACGTATGGCTCGCTCAAGGATGCGGTAATTCGGACCATGCTTTTTTTTTTTTTTTTTTTTTATAATTAACACGCACTAAAGAGGTTATGACTACTCTTATGGTGTAGTTTGAAGTACACAGCGCGGGCGTTAGGGAAATTGGGATAGAGAAGATAGGAGATTCCGATGCACATTGGTTTTAAATGTCTGCAAATTGAACCGAGGGGGAAAGACAGAGCCGGGCAAGGCGTTCCACATTCGCGTGGTACGGCTTATGAAGGAATCTCTATATTTCATAGTACGACCGAAAATAGGCTGAAGGGTAAACTGATGGGCATTCCTGGCTTGGCGAGTATTGCGGTTGAATTGTTGAAGGGGTGGAATGCAGCTGGCGATTTCGCTTGAGCACTGTTTGTAGAAATAGCGATAAAACAATGAAAGACATGTTACATTTCTGCGATGTTCGAGCGAATTTATAGAATTCGCTATATTTGTGTCTCCAATGAGTTTTAAAGCACGATTCTGTATCCTATCCAGCAGGTGCAGTGAGGTTTTGGGCGCACCAGACCAGATATGAGAGTTATACTCAAGTTTGGGGCGAATGAACGCCTTGTATATGGCAGCCAGATCAGAAGGGGTAAAATATTTCTTGCACCGTTTGAGGAAACCTAGACATTTCGCAGCGTTCTTGGCGACTTCGTGTATGTGGTCATTCCAACGGAGTTTGTCATGGACACACATACCGAGAATGGAAAGTCTTTCGGTTTCGGCGATGCAAGTGCCATTCATGGATAATGGCTGAGGATTCTGATTTCGCTTTAATGACAGCAGACAGCATTGTGTTTTAGAAGCATTAAATTCCACTCTATTGGCTGAACCCCATTTTATAATGCTGTCGAGATCGGAATTTAATGAGCTTAACATACGTTGCCGTTCCAGTTCTACGGCCGAAGAGCAGGGACGTGAGTCTTGGAATGAATATGAGAAGCTGAGGGTGCTGTCATCGGCGAAGGAGTGGATTGGATTAGAAGTTACAGACAGGAGATCATTTATGAAAATGAGAAAGAGAGTCGGAGACAAAACGGAGCCTTGGGGAACACCAGCATTTATATGGTGAATTTCAGACTTGAAGCCATCCAAAACAACTTGAATTGAACGGCCAGAGAGGTAGTTTCTAATCCATTGAAGAAGAGACGCATCGATCCCATATGCACGCATTTTCGACAAAAGAGCTTGGTGCCAAACTCTGTCAAATGCCTTTGAAATATCAAGCGCAACAATCTTCGTTTCACCAGAGTGATGTAGAGATTGGTTCCACTTTTCGGTGAGATAAGCCATCAAATCACCAGTGGATCTGTTGCCACGAAAACCGTACTGCCGGTCATTAATGAGTTTTCGTGATTCAAGATATTTCATGAGCTGACGATTTATCAGCGTTTCCATGACCTTAGAAAGAATGGATGTAAGTGCTATGGGTCGGTAGTTGGTGGGAGAAGAAGATTCGCCTTTTTTGGGGACGGGCTGGACAAATGCTGTTTTCCACCTTCTCGGGAAGAGTCCAGAAGAATAGGACAGATGGAAAAGCTTACGCAGTGGTTTTGCCAGCGTGGAAGAACACCTCTTCAGAACAATTGGGGAAATACAATCTGGACCAGCGGATTTATTTATGTTGAGATCATTAAGTACTCTTGCCACTGTACGAGTGCGAAAATGGATTTGTCCCATGGTGTATTCGACGCTCTCAAGTACAGGTAGAGGCAAAGCGCAATCTGGGAGCATTGAGCTGGCTGCAAAATGTGCAGCAAGCAGATTCGCTTTGTCTAAAGAGTTGACAGCTGGAATGTCATTGTAAATGAGCGTTGGGATCGAAGATGAGACCGAATTCTTTATATTTTTTACAAAAGACCAAAAGTTTTTACTACCCTTGGGACATTGTAGTATTTTTTGCCTCAACTTTTGGTCATACGAGAATTTAACACGCTTGATAATTGTATTGCAGTCATTTCTGGCTCGCTTGAACTTTTTTCGGTTTTCCTCAGATGGGTTGGCCTTATATGACCGAAAACTTAACTCCTTTTGTCTGATAGCCTCTTTACAGCTCGAGTCGTACCACGCATTTTCTTTCGGTATGATACTTTTTATCCTGTAAGGAATAAAGGATTTCATACCTAAGGTGATAATACTAGACACCATATCAGCGGCGGCATCCACGTCGTTATCGAGGAAGCATAACGACCAGTTAAAACTCTTAAAGAAGTTGTTAAGTCCGCTCCAGTTGGCTTTCTCGTATTGCCATACGGTTCTTTTCGGAGATTTTTCTTTAACTGTGTGGTTGGAGTACGAGAAATTAGCTGATATGATGCAGTGGTCCGACGAGCCTAAAGGCGATAATACTTCTAAAGTGTATTTATCAGGGTGGGAGGTAAGAAACAAGTCCAGAGTGTTGGCATTCTGACCGTCAATATCAGGTACGCGTGTTGGCTCATTTACAAGCTGGGTTAATTGGTTTACCTCAGCGAAGATCTGAACATAAATTCCTTCGGGTGTTGTCTGTCCAGTATGTCGAAGCCAGTTAGAATTGTGAATATTGAAATCGCCCGCAATGACAATTTCAGTATTAGGATACAGGGAGACAATTCTTGTAATGGAGTCAGACAGCGCATCAAACTCGTTAAAAGTCGAATTGCTATCTAGATTAGGGCTTCTGTAGATGATACAATAATGAATGATTTGCCTACGGATGTGGAATTTCAGCCATATGAAATTAAATTCCGAATTGGAACATTGGCCATAAGAACCTGGAGTTTGGTAGGCAATATCATCACGTACGTAGATGGCGAGACCGCGGTGGAGAAAGAATAAAGGCACTAAACGATACCCAGGCAGATCAAACTCCGATTTATCAGAATTTACACCCACCTGAGTCTCGCTCAGCGCCAAAACAGCTGGTTTATATTTAGCAACGTGGACGTACACCGAGAAGAGATTCGATCGTAGCCCACGAATGTTGCACAAGTCAACCCTAAAATTCCCCATCAATACAAAAAGCAGACACCAAAAAACACAACTCCGACGCTTCTAAGCAGGGCTGTGAAGTGAAAATTCAATGTTAGATTCTCAAATCAAACTGTCATAGGTGTTATGCCCGTATGACAATTTGCTTTGGTCCACCAACAAAAACTTTCACACACAACCCGCTATCCGCCAGATGTTGCCTCACCCACTCATTGCAATTGCCTTATGTACAACAGTACAAGCACAATCGCTTGTACGTTGGCGGCCGGCGATTGCAAAGACCAAGAAAGTGCAACAGCAAACGATTGGAAAGGGGGAGGAGGGAATCGCCCACGCTAATGGTTTTTTTTTTTTTCCTCTTTTTTTTTTCTTTTCCAAAACACTTCACTAGCACTGCACTCAGAATGGATTTGCGCGGCAGAAGATCTTCGCTTTATTTTTTTTGTTTTTTTTTTGTTTTTGGCGCGACTAAGGGGGAGAATGCTACGGCTGCACACACGTGTGTTCGCGACGGGTTGCAGTTCGGAACTGCTGTGCGGGATTGTGGTTTCGAAGATATTCAACACGCACCCTAAATTCCGGACCTTGCACTAAGTGACTATTTTTGTTCCTAGATAAAAAAAAATTCTTCTTGGTAAGCAATTTTCCTATATAAATTAACTTTGCAGAGAAGGCTGAAAACTATTTTTATTTTGAGGGTATAGAGAAGTTAATCTCGAGATGTAATGAATGCATTAATGTTAGAGCCAATTACTGTATTAAATGGTAACAAAAATTGTTTTAATTTAATTCGCATTTTCGTTCATGTTGATACCGCAACCATTTCCAGCTTTCAATTTGCTTTCTTCCTCTTTGACACACTTTGTCACCAAGAATGGGACTGGAGATGTCCTACTGTAGCAGATATTTTTCATAATACATAGCTTTTTCCACGTTTAATGACTTGGTGAGTGAGCCATTGACACGTTATCTCAAAATTCCAATCATGTGCCATCCAAAGAATTTCCATAAGTGTAGAAACGGGTAGTGGGCAAATATCTGTTGCAGCAGTATACTGCTCTCCTAGCTATAGAGGTATAGACTAAAGAAAAACGATTTTAAAAGTCTGAACGATCTGACATTATTTTATGCCAGATATATCGATTGCGATTAAACCAAACGAAAAGAGAAAGAAAAAACGAACTTTTCTTCTTAGATATATAAATTTAATACAAAGGATTACTGATCGATGGCGTGACTTTAAAACGAATGAACAGTAACTTAGTTTTTAACAAAAGGAAAACTATGTTTTAGTATATAGAATAAAGATGTTACAGTATTTCTATATTTAGTTATTTAGTTGAAACTAGGGTTGCCAGGTTTGCAATGGTGTGCGGCAAGTAGGTATTTTGAGAAGCTGTGGCTGCTATTCTGAACAAAGTCTTTTCCGCATATTTCACAATCGATTAATCGCGGGAGGGGATTTTAATGCCAAGAATAAATATTGGGGATCTAGATTAACAAATACTAGAGGCAGAGAATTATATGAAACTATTAAAGAAGTCGGCGGCAAATATCACTCAACGGGGAAACCTACCTACTGGCCTACAGATAGGAATAAAACCCCAGATCTTGTAGACTTCTTTATATCCAAAAATATATCTTCAAATAAAATAAATATAGAAGAAGGCCCTGATCTTCAATCAGATCATTCCTCAATGCTTCTTACACTTGGCGATAGAATAATAATAAAAGAACATAGCCTTAAACTAGTTAATAGACTGACTGATTGGAACCACTTCAGGCAGAAGTTGGAAGAATGAATCCAATTATCATCAGCTATTCAAACACAAGATCAACTAGAAGAAGCAGTGCAAATATTTACACTGGATATAAAAAAAAGCTGCATGGGCTGTAACTCCCCAAAGAACAAACAAGATTAAACAAAACTCTTATCCGCGTGAAATATGTGAAATTATTACAGAAAAGAGGAAAGCTAGAAAACGCTGGCAACATACAAGGGCGCCAAGCGACAAAACCACACTGAACAACTTAAATAATAAGCTCAGAAAATCTATAAGATAATTTAATAACGAGTCTTTAAAAACGTATCTTACGAGTCTTACAAATGATGCTAGTACCGACTACTCGCTCTGGAAGGCAGCAAAGAAAATGAACAGGCCAATAGCTCACATTCCGCCAGTAAAAACCAGAGAAGGTAACTGGGCAAAAAGCAGTCAAGAAAAAGCAAATGCTTTTGCAGAGTACCTTGAGAATGTCTTCAAACCTTATGAAGATAAAGATTGTAAAGGAGGCGAGGAAACGTGCGAAGAAGACAGACCTATTCGGCCGGTAACAGCTAAAGAACTTGCCAAAGAAATCAAAGAAGGCATAAACATAAAAAAGCCCCAGGGTTCGATTTAATCACAGGGGAAATTTTAAAACAATTTCCTCGAAAAGGTTTAAAAAAAACTATCTCTGATTATAAATGCTGCATTTAAATTAAGATATGTGCCAAGCATGTGGAAGGTCGCGGAGGTAATAATGATACCAAAACCATGTAAACCACCTAGCGAAGTAGCCTCATATCGCCCAATATCAATACTACCAATGTTGTCCAAGCTATTCGAAAAAATGCTGGCAAAACGTCTGCAAAAAATTATTGATGAAAAATCGCTACTTTCAAGTCATCAATTTGAGTTTAGAAACAAGCACTCTACAATTGATCAGGTGCATAAAATCACAGATAAAATCGAAAAAGCATTTGAAGAGAAAAATGTGTGCTCTACAGTATTTCTTGATATAGCACAAGCTTTCGATAAAGTCTGGCACAAAGGACTGATACACAAACTACAAAAGCAACTGCCGAAGCAGTATTCGACCATTCTGGAGTCTTATATATCAGATCGATTCTTCACAATTAAGCAAGTGTTCAACATTAAGAGAGATTAAAGGTGGTGTACCACAAGGCAGTGTGCTAGGTCCAGTTTTATACCTACTCTTCACTAGCGATTTGCCTGAAAGTGTAGAAACCACCATAGCTAATTTTGCAGATGACACAGCCGTCCTTGCTGTGGGAGCAACTGTAGAAATAGCAACAAAAAAGCTTCAGACGGCAATAAACAATATTTCAGAATGGACTAAGAAATGGCAGATTAGATTAAATGACCTTAAGTCAGTCCATATTAATTTTACGTATAAAAACGTACCACACATTCCAGTCTACATTAACAACAATGTAGTAGAATTTTCTAACACAGCTAAATATCTAGGCATGACTCTAGACGCTAAACTGCGTTGGAAAGCGCACGTTAAGAAAAAAAAAGATGAGTTGAACATGCAATACAGTAAAATGTATTGGCTTATTGGGAGATACTCATCCCTGTCCAACTACAATAAGTTATTGCTATACAAGCAAGTTCTCAAATCAGTATGGACCTACGGGCTCCAATTGTGGGCATGTACATGCCAAACAAACTTACAAAAAATTCAGGTTTTTCAAAATAAAGTACTAAGGAACATAGTTAATGCACCTTGGTACATACGCAATGCCGATCTGCATAGGCATCTAAATGTTGAAATGGTTGAAGATGAGGTTAAGAAGGTTGCTCGGAGTCATAGAAATCGGCTTCTCAACCACCCAAACACAGAAATAACAGAACTTTTAAATAATGACAATGTAATCAGGAGACTGAGACGGATTAAACCTCTTGATCTGTTAGATTAGGTATTAATTTCAAACAAAATAAGTTTAAAAATCCGACAAACGGCGGATTTATCTCTGTAAAGGGCCCAACCCATAGAATCCGTCGCGTCCGTTGCCGCAACGTTTTCGACTGACAAGTTGATAGAATACACTACACACTCTCTTATGGAAGGTGAGAGCTGAGAGGTGACCCATAAGCAGCGCATGTGCCGGACGCCACCGGACGCGACGGATAAAGTAAGTTTACTTTCTACTTTTCTGTCCGTCGCCTCCGTTGACACTTTGACAGTTGGAACAGCGTGAGAGGATTCCTTTTTATTGGTGGAAATACTGAGCGCGAGAGAGACTCTGTCATCGGCTGTCACCAGTGCTCTTATATTGTGCGATTTCTTCCTTTTTTTTGGGAATTTCGATGTCCGAAAAGCCTTCCGTGGGATAAAGAAAAATCTAAAAACTAAACATTGAAAAAAAATTTCTAATTTCATCAAAATAAGTATCTAGATTTCACCATGATAATCACCACATGGACGTAGATAAAAAAGAGCTTTTTCAAATCACCGTTTAGCAAGATTTTTGAATATCAAAATTTTCTAGTACCAAAAAGTAATCATTATAACATTAACAAAATGCGATTTTTATACAAAAGGTTATTTAATGTGATTATTTTTCCGCACAACATAAATTTTACTTTAAAAAGTTAATTTTTTCACAAAAAATGCCTATCAAAATAATTATTTAAAAGGGAATTTGCGTACGTTAGAAAGGGATAAATTACCACGATTCTTGGGACAAATAAGTATAGAGTACTTAAACACTCTGCCTGCCACCGTATGCGACGGACTCTATGGGACAGTTCGTTCCGTCAAATACGGCAATTCGTCTGAATTCGACGGACGCAACGGATTCTATGGGCTGGGCCCTTAAATTCATTAAATAATTCAAAATATAATTTGCTGATTAGTCGTACGACTAGGTGCAATCTTTTTCGGGATGGCTAATGTCAGTTCCCCGGGAGTTTTTTTAGACGAGTTAAAGTATGTATATCACTCGCGTATAGCTCTGCAATGTCTTTCGATGATTTTTTACTTCCAGCGAATTCCCAACACAAAAAAAATAAAGTGCACGACTGGGTCGAACGAAACTTTCTCGATACTAGACAAGAAAACAAAATTCTCTTTTGGATATTCATCTCATGTGGCAGTTATATAAAATAACAATATAAGTTTTTAAAGGTTAAAGCTCCCAGTAACTGGCAATGTCGCAAGCGTCTACTGTACTATTTTATAAGGTCTTACTCCTCACTTGATTTTTGAGTACAGGACAAGCGTACCTAGTAGCAGTTTCTGTTTTTGACCTAAGGATATGTTTTTAATTTTGATTGGAATATGATTTAAGTTTTCAATTATTGGAAGTATTGCTCGTGATAGACCGATATCTTTAGATAGATTATGTAATAATTCAGGCATTTGTGATTTTGCATTACTATAGTTATAAATTGAACGTCCCGATGCTCGTGTGTGCGGTGCAAATGAAGTTTTTGCTTTTGTAAAACTATCCAGACATAATAGTTGCAAATATTGCAATGTTTATTTGGAAAATACAACTGACTGTATGATATTGTTCCGGATTATAGAAATACTTCGTTTTTGACATTTTATCGAAATCGAAGATGGGGTTTTCGAGATATGAGCAGTTTCTAAAATTAGCGTTTTCGGTGTTTCGAATTGAAAATTAAGAACACAATAGTTTTGAAAACATCAATTTGACTCTAAGTTTGCATTTTGGTCAAAATCGTTATTGCCGTTTTAAGTTAACTAGACAAAACTATATTTTTAAAAATCTTTTCATAAATCCATTGTACGATAAAATAGAGAAAAACTGAGGTTGCTGTTAAGTTATAAATGACCACATAACCTTAGAAATTAATTTTTGCTACAATCGTATAGACCGTTTTCGAGATATGTCGAAATTTCAAAAGCCAAAAACTGGGTAGGCAGTCATGGTAACCTCACCTACTTAAGCTTAAATATCGATTTTGGTTGAAATCGTTAGAGCCGTTTTCGATCAAATCAAACTGGTACAAAAATTTTGTATGGGAAGTACCATTAATATTGAGGTTACATTGAAAAAAAAAAAACACCTCCCGAACTGTAAGCCCAAAAACTCCAAATCCGAGGTTTGAACGTAATCCGGGAAGCCGTTTAGACTGTAGGCCCGTGGAAGGACGGACAGACGGACAGACCGGACAGAATTTTGCGACCCACTTTTTTGAGTTCCTCTATCATCGTAATATCAGAATTGATTAAAATCTCGAGTTCGAAATTTTGTACGAAACCAATATCTTTCTCTTACTACGTAATGGAGAAAGTTAAAAAATCTCTATATGGTAGTTGGATTCCTGTGGATGGACCTGTTAACCATTTTTTTTATGGTAGGAACTTGTTCTTCGTTGACTAGGACTAAGTCTTAATACAGAAACTTCTATGTAAAAGGTACACCGACTTAACAGCTGCTGGAAAAACGTATCCACTATTTACTGTGTTTCAGTGATTAAGTTACTTTCGAAGAGAATGCGTTTCGTTTACAAGGTTGCCATAGGTCATCATGTGTAGGACTCCTTCTAATGCAGGATTTTCTTCTTTTGCCTCGATACGAAGTGAGTATTTTGGTTCTGTCAGGTTGGAGAGTGAACTGTTTATGTGAACTTTGGCTGCTTAATGTTCCAAGGCATCTAATGTAATAGATATGTTTTCTTCAAAGCGCTTCGCAGCTAATTTTCGATCAATTTTCGCTCTCTGAATTTATAAGCAGCTGTACATTGGCCAGAGTCGCAGTCAGGATGTGATTGTAACGGTCTTACATTTTCGAAACAATTAGGTACTTCGAAATTGCTCTACTTCGACTATACAAATATTACACAAACAACAAATAACAAGTTTGAGACTTACCGAAGTGAAATTGTTACCTCTGGAAATAGCGTGCCGAAAAGCTTCAAACTGATGCCCTTTCTGTAGTCAAAATGTGTCTAAGAGGACTAAGAGGCTAAGCCTATATGCGCATTAAGGTCTGACAACATGAGGTCGGCCATAGGCAGCTGTTTCATTTTCATTTCTATGTTTTTTCGCTTGCCCACTTGAAACGTGGGATCAAAATATACGAAAAAAAATTACCAAAAGCTTACACAAAAACATTTCCCAAAGAGCAACATACTTGTGAACGGGCTTTTCAAGCTTAAAAGATCGCGTGAATCTGAGCAAGTTGGCCGATTGGGATGAGGCGTTGCTTCAAGTTAAAACCTATATCTATCTAAGAAGTTCAAAGATAATACTTGCGAATGTATAAGCCACCCAGGTGATGGACAACAGTCCACACGAAATTCTTGTTGCCTTTTCTCATCTCTTGTGGTGTCATGGCTCATTATATGGTCCACAATTGTTAAGTACTTTTTACTTTTTTGAAGAAAAGTAAACATTCATACTTGATAACAAGTTTAGCAAAGGAAGTTGTTGGAGCGTTGTATTTACTCAAGAAGAATATAACAAAAATTAAATAGAAGTGAACTGGAGTAAAGCATTGAATACAAATTTCTAAAAATATAAATCTAAATAATACTTTTATCAAAATCATTTTGTAATTTTGTTTAAAAACAGATTTAAATATTTAGATAATGAAACTTTCCACAATTATTATATAGTTTAAAAAAAAAATACATATTTATGAACATTTAGATAACGAGTCAAATTACTTAAGATTCTTAGTTTTACAATAACTTTATAAAATTTCGTCAAGACTTTGTGAAGTCTGTCTCAAGAAAATAGTGAAGTAGGCCTAGCGAAAGAGGATTTTCTGTCCTTTCTGTTGGCGAATTGTTGTTATATTCAAAAGCCTTTTTAAAAATTCTTTCGGGAAACAGAAAACACGTCGAAGATGTTCTCCTTTTCGACTTTAGTTTCAAGACCGCGACCAGAATTATAAAATCGTTTTCCGGATATTCTTTGTCTATAGGACACAAAACACGTCTTTTTAAGGTCTTTTGGTCTTGTTGATAGGCGCGTGCAAATAAGTGTACATACAAAGATATAAATATAAGCGAATTTACGACACCCGGTGTCACATAGGTATTTACTTCATAAGTTTGCATCGTAGAAAGCAAAAAGTTGTTATTGTCGTTATTAAGTATGAACGATCCCGCCACAAGTACTTTGAATTTTCTCTTGCTCTCCTTAAATAAGTCACAACATAGAGACAATTCCATTTATTTCGGTATCCACAAGTTGTTTAATTCGACAACGAAAACAGAAAACAAAACGCAGCAATTTTGTGAGTTTGACTGTGATGAATTGAGAAGTAAGCCAAAACATCGAATTTTAATGGTACCACTCTTGCTTTTAACCTATTCCGGTGACTGTAAACCGCTTCGAGGATGTACGAGCTTCCATTGATCCATTAAGGGATCTTATTTGCCATCACCTATATTTGAACACTCTGATCTTGAAAAACCTTAAAGAAGCTCGTAATACTTATGTCGATGAAACTCACGCAAGACGTCTGCCTCTGTGACTGTTGACGCCGTCAGAGTTGATTCAAACATCTCTACATCGGTCAATCTTTTTCGACACAGAATTAAGAAATTGACATTTTTTTCTTAGTCAGACCATGCGCTTTTAAGTTATGCAAGTCAAGCACAGTTGGTCAAGTTTAGTTCTTGGTGGCTACCACGGAAAAGTGAAGTAAGCTACGCATTCGGGTAGTTGCAGGTGTACAGGACGGGCTATAGCGAGATATAATGCCAACTAGGTCTCCCTAAAAGACACAACGACCTTATAAACTTTTCTCACTCACCCGTATATAAAAGTTTGCGGTAGCCCGATACCTCAACCTCAATTTGACTACAGATAAAATTTCTTCAGACATACGACACACATCATTGGTTCTTTTAAAAGAAACCCCTTACTCAAAGTGGTGTGCAAACAATCCCAAAGCCCATTATCAATCGTCCCACAAACGACAAGCCCCACTGGGCATTAAGTTGTGATTTGCATTAGAAATCTCTTTGTGACTTACTTTACGCAACACCAAAATCAATGTCCTTTCTTTTATTTGTTGCGGCAAAAGTCCATGTGATAAAATAAACAAAAGCCAATACACACAGACAATAGAGACGACTTTACCTATCTAAACAAAGAAGACCGTGAACAAAACCCTCAACTTCACAGTCACACAATAGCAATATCCCAGTCGAATGACATCGTTGTCCTTTCTTGGTGCGCAATCTCTTATTTTCTAAACATTTTACCACAATACGTGCGCTCAATATTTAAACACAAACTTCCTTATTTAATATCCCTAACATGGGTCTCTGCACTTGACGACGAAAAATTCAATAAACCCGTCCACCAGTCCAGTCCATAAGTCCCCTCAAATCGGTGTAGTGTGTGTCTGTGAATCGAATCAGAAAAGCTAATACCGTACATATAGGTGACAGCACCTTAGGATTCCAAAGGCAGTCAGGATTTCGTGTATTTCAACTTAATTTCCAAAGCTATTGTTTATTAAGCAACTTTTATTGAAACCCTAACAGGAAGGTCTGCTACACTACACACAGTAGAGAGCGACAACAATCCAGTGAGGGGAGGTTGAATCCGTTTCCAGTGAAAGTCCAACACAATACAAGGTGTGTACAAAACAGATATCCGCTTCTGGTCATTAGATTAAAATTCTATTGAGTAGGATCCGAAGCATGCAGGATGAATGATGCTTGCCTGCATTGATATGGGCCAATCGCACGTGAGTGTATGGTTTTAAGCTGAATTATCTGTTTAATCGGATTATTGGGAGATACGCCTTGGAGGCTCCGCACAAGGCCCTATTGAATCGCTGAAGAAGCTTTAGTATTCCCATTCAATGTACAACTGAATCGGGGTATTGTTCCAGTCCGCAATCGCGGATAAGGTTTACGGCCATAAGCGGAAAATCAGAGAACACAGGTCCAGCACAAAGGATTCGGTTCAATGAATGAAGTACAACATGTGCACTGTGCAGTGTCCTGATCTAATTACAAAGCAACAACACTCGCCTGCCACATGTCTAACAATAACGACACTCGCAGACATAAATAATTACCTGTCAACAGTGAGTATATGACAATCACGCACTCGAACCCAGGAAACGGATTTATTTCCGAGTTGTTTCACCTGCAAAATAAAAGAACAGAAGTAAATTAATGAGAAATGTGACCATTATGGTGCAGCCGGGGCCATAACGTTTCATAATACTGTGTCCTTGGTTGTGTGGGGTGGTTGACTATAATAAGAGGACTCAAATTGAATGGAAGGAAAGCACACTGTTGAGTCGTATAACGTCGTGTGTTCATTTTTTATAAGCGCAGATAGAGCGAACTGATGTTATCGGCTAACAAATGGTGAATGTATGTCGTTCTGCGATTGCACTTCATTGCATGGAGATGGTGATGGTGATGGCGGAGCAGATGCAGATAGGAAATTTATTGCGGAGATTGAGGGATAATTGAATTTTCACCGGAATTTACGAATTAAGAAACGCAGCGGAAAATAATATGGTTCTTAATGTGGGTGGTAGCAGTGGGTGCGGGAAATGAATACATTTGGGGCGTATTATGCGAGCACGTATTTATAGGAAAACTATTAAATTTCGACAGCCGGTTTAAATTGTTGTTCGTCCTCTTTGCATGCACCTAACAAGAGGAAGTGCGAAAACTAGTTTAAGACTTTATCTTCCCTTCTTCTTCTTCTTCTTCGTCTCTTCTCCCTTCTCTCTACATCTATTAAATAGAAGAGTTGGAAATTTGGCAGTAGGTATGTAACGATACTTAAAAGCTACAACATAATTTCTATATCAATCAATTTGTCGTGAGTATTACATAGGATGGTTTTTAGTATTTAGTATTTATATTAACTAAAAAATAACCATTTTTTATGGTTTGCACACATATTACAACGAACTGGCTGAACGAATTTGAATATGACTCTGTTCTTCGATTAGTACATTAACCGGTGAAGAGATTGATTATTCTCTGATTCGTCTAACGGTAGTTTTTACGTTTTAATTAAGTACTATTTCTATTTAACGTTATAATTTTAAATCCTTTATTGTTAATTCAATTTACTTAGTTGTTACAAATTTAAGAATGCAATATAGGTTAGCAAGGTTAAGAACTATGCAGCATCAACGAGGCTAGATCCACGTGTGTTCTTTTTCGGCTCGGTGGAGAGACAGCTGTCAAAGCTGCTGTTATTCAGTTGGTGTTGGTAGCAGTGTTACTCTTGGTTACAGGGTGTATATATAACAGTAGTAATAAGCAAAAATGTAATTATTTGAGACTTACATATTTCACAGAAATGCGTGGATCATTGCAATCAACAGCCCACCAGTGGAGTGCGGGCACATCCACGTTTTTTCAAAACAAACTTTTTTTCTTCTCTCTTCTTTCTTTGGACTATTTTTTATTTGTCTTATATATTATGTTTTACCAGCGACCGTAAAAATCTATTCTTTTCTAATTTTTTTATTTGAAAAAATTAATTTTACTGCAAGGTGTTATAATACACAACATTTTTTGTTTTGCCATCAGTTCAATGTATAAATAGTGACGACTGCTGACCTGGTGAACTTCGTACCACCTAACCTTGATCTATTTCTAGCTTCTTTTCTTTTGGATTTCAACTTAGTTTGGCGAATAAATAAATCAATATCAAAGCTGAATGTGCAGTTCGGTAGTAACTTCTAACAAAGTTGCTGTTATTCCAGATGAAGCCAATGCTGGGGCAACACATGCTGCGATCAAATCCATGCCAAAAGCGCTGCAATTAAGAACGTTTTGGCAGTACCTCCGGGAGCACCCAGAAAGTAAATGCTACCAGTTCTTTTGTTCACAGCTTCCATCAAAGAGTCATACGCAATCATTTATTGTCGATTCAATTGCGGACGATTTTTATGAACTGCTTCAGTATCGTATTGTTTTTCTCTTTGTAATTAGTGGTTGAATGCATCGTGTGTTGGACGATTAGGTGATATCATGCCCAACTGCGCACTTTATTCGCCATCAATAAACACACGTCTTCGATCATGATCGTACACTCATTGTGTATTTCTGCTTTCAGTTGAAGTTTGAATTTGAACTAATGTAAGGATAATGAAAATACTTGACAAACAAAAATGATGGATTCAAACAACATCAAACAAATCAAAGTGTCTACACCATTGCAAAAAGTTACGTAATGTAACATAGTACCTAAACATAAACAAACTTATTAGGTTAGGAAAATTAAAAAAAAAAACATATTTTAAAAATTTTTGACAACAACAATTTGCTTGGAAAATATTTAAAATAATTGGCAAGAACAATTGCTTTTAAAATTTTAATTATATAATATACTAGCTGTACCCCCCGGCTTCGCCCGTGCAAAATGTAGTTCCAGAACAGTGGATGGAAAGAAGATCTAAGAAATTTGCTTTTTTTCCTCCAGAAATATATATTCTCACAACGCTTGAGTTGGCCAATAACAGGATATTTCTTCCCACTGCATAAAATAATTTGTCTTCGTTCCGTAATTTTAACAGGTATTTGTTTCAAATGTTAAATCATTTTCTTTCAGTCCCGTATACATTTCGCACCCTATCTCTTTCAATCCCACGCCCCATACGCCACATTCTTACACGCCAAAAGCGGATACAATTGTATCAGTTAATAAATGTTCAATGGAGTATTGATACTAACAATTTGTTAAGAGACGCACATCATAATTTTAAATTTGAAAGCTTTCTTTTACAAAAGAACTCACAAATAATAGTGATAAGGCGGACTAAAAAGCCTAAATCCTGAGGTGAGACTCAACTATTATTATTTTTTATCCTTTGAAAGTCTGAACTCCTTTCTTTGTTTTCAAAACCAATGTATTTTTTATTATGGTCATAATATTATGTCACCAATAATGTTTTCAAAATATCGACTTATTTTATTTAAAGGCCAAGGAGGGAACATATTATTTGTTTTTTTTTTTTGAATCATGAGCTTTTTAAATATTTGTAGTAAACTCACCCAGGTGAAAATAGTAGAAATGTCTCAAAAATTTTAAAAACCATTTAAGTTATCGAGTTATTGGATATCCTAGGTTGTACCTGCAGATGTCCTCTATAAGGTGGCATTTACTATATTTATTTTCGAACGCAAAGCGTCACAAAGAAAAAAGCGAAACGAAACGAAAAAATAAATTACTCTTGTCCATTTTATTCCGGAATTTATAGAGATATAGATGTTGAAACAAATTGGAGATTGTGGGTAGGTATCTTCTATAGGCCTGTGAAAAATGCACTATTTTTAAGAAGCTTCTAAGATTTTTGCATCAAATTCATTCTAAGTCGAAGAGAACTACACCAATTTCTTTACAAGATTATCAATTTTAATTTAAAAAAAACTCACAAAATCGCAATGAAGAAATCCGAATCTGTAATGCGCAATGGCCGAATTCGCAAAGTGCAAACGTAAACAGCAACGAATGAAGAAACTGCGCAACTGAATCAAATGGCACAGTCAACGTGGACAGCGCCACCACACATGAAACAAAATTGGATTCTCGATTGATCGATAATAGATGGCTTTACGTTGCGTGTCTATCTGACAGTTCAATTGTGATACGATATGTTACATTCAAATTTGATTCTTTTTCTGGTCGTTGCCAAAATAAATAAATACAAAATTAGAAAAAAAAAAAAAATTAAAAAAATCGAAAAAAAACCTGTCGTAACACGCTGGATGGTCAAAATAAGACATTTTTAAATTTTTAAATTTTTTTCTTTTAAAACCCGTGCTGAGAAAATACCTTTCCAAAAAAGTATAAATCATCAAAAGCGGTTCGGTCAATCTCGAGTTATGGGATAACATGGGATAACATTTTTTTCAAAGTGCATTTCCCCATGAAAAACGAAATGTGTGCCTACAACGTCACCTATTGAGAATTTTTCGACTTTTCTTTTTTTCCTAAACCATCCCTGACTAAAGACTAACAAAAGAAACAAAAATCATTCAAATCGGTTGAACCATTTGTGAGTTATAAAGTCACAACGCACTTGCATCAATTTTATATCATTATACCAGCGAAGTGGTCACGGGTCGCTAGTACCTACTAATATATAAACCTTCTCTGCATGGTCTTTTAACCAACAAAAAATAATAAATCAAAATTAAAACATTTAGGAAGTTATTTTTATATATAACTAGCTGACCCGGCGAACTTCGTACCGCCCAAACTCGTTTATATAATGAAAATAATAATTTCGAGCATGCACAATGCACATGCTGCTTTGTATAATTCGGTGAAGTCAAATTCTTCATTCAAAACTTATACTCATACAATAGAAATGACTAAAGTACATATAGCACGATGTGTTTCAATAATTGTATTGGTGATACTAAACGTTTTTCTATTCAGTCTATAGGTTTTACATTATGGTTCTATGTTCTATCCCCAATCTAATTACTTAATATTTTTTTAGGTCAAAAAGCGGCATTGTCCTTTCGAATCCACTAAGCTGAGTGCACAAATGGACGTAGTCTCTTTTATTTATATAGCTGTACCCATCCGGATTTGCCAGTGCCTTTCGTATTAAGTCCCGACCTCATTTCGCAAATTACTTTATTTTGACAATTTTAATTACCTATACCACTTTAGAAATAGCGTTTGAATTTTATTTTTATTTTTTAATGGGAGGTGCCACAACCTGTTTTCCTATCCCTCTAATATTTTGTAAGGTGCCACCTTTAGGGTCCAAAACTATCCTATCTTTAAAACTGGAACCAACCATACCCATCCACAAAATTTCTTTGAAATCGGTAGAGTTGTTTCGGAGATCGACCACCTCGCCACCTATCGGGTCCAAAAGTATCCTAACATTTAAGTCTTGCTAAACAGTAAATGCAGGTCTACTTTTTTTGGGGGGTGTCCGTTTTTTTGTTTGACTCCATGTGAAATAGTGTGGTACTTCTGAGTAGAGTAATGACCAAAAGCATTCGCACGATTACACGATTCCAAAAATTCGGTGAGTCTAATTTTTGATGAATTTATAGCGGTCGTGAAATATACGATCCGGCCGGTTTTCAAGATGGACGGCTAAATGAATAACGATTGGATCCCGTTCATGAATTGGAAAACCAAAGATACTCCAAACCGCTTCATTGGAGCTGATGTATCTTCCAATTTGGTACAGCGTTTTTTCATCGTTGTTATTCACTGAAGGAGCAGTCACATTGGTATTTTTATCTCCAAATGCCGCCATATCACTGCCTTTATTCACATACTTGCAAATATATTTGATGCTTTTCACTGAACTACAAAACTCTACATTAACATGAGCTTTTAATGTTTCGCTCAGTAGAGGTGAATATAGCACCACCCAACGATTGCCAATGTCAATGTCGTTGTTGATGATTTTTGTAATAATGAAGATGTATTGCATTTTGCCCGGCCAATAGCAAAGATGTAATCTCTGGCCATTTTGGATTACACGTTGACGTGATAAATAAATGGGAAAATTTTAAAATTGAGAGTATTAAAGGGATAGGAAAAAAATATGGAAAGGATTAACTCTAAACGAAATATTTGTAAGTTTAACAGCCAAGAAGAAAACTAACCACACCTATCAACTTGGTTGGTAAGCCTTCTCCCTTCTATCTCCACACCGGTACCGAAGGTGTTATGGTACCTTTGAGCTGCCCTCCCCAGAATCCTACTCACGAATGAGCACTCCATTTCAAAAAGTTACTTAACATAAACAAACTATACCTACTTATTAGGTAAAAAAAAAAATTTCAAAATTGTTGACAACAACAATTTGCTTGGAAAATAATTAAAATAACTGACAACAACAATTGCTTTGAAAATTTAAAATATATTTTTTTTTTTTATTTGAAGTGTCACTACTCGATTTCTATCCAGTTTATTGTTTTTTCAACGTGCAATTTCCTCATGAAAAACGAAATATGTTCCTACAACGCCACCTGTAAACTCTTTGGGGTATAAAAATTAGTTTAAAACCGATTCTCATACCTACTGAATAAAATTGGATGCAGGCAAGAAATTTATATGTATGCCTGATAAATGAGCAACATAGTTACCTAAAGGCAGTTGGGAAATTTGTTTGGAGTCCCAAAGTCTTCCGGGTGGTTGACAGTAAATCGAGCTGTGCAAGTAGCTCATATCAGAAGAAAATAATACCTAAAGTTATCGGTGTCATAGACTCAACACACATCACAATAGGCGTGTTTTTTTGAGCTCCAATCTCAGCAAAGCAAAGTAAAGTAAGATTTTCAGCAAGTATAGAGTGGTTGTTGTAATTAGCGTGCTGAAAATCTAATTTCACTTTGCTTTGCTGGGATCGAAGCTCAAAAAAACAGGCCTAATATCAGCCCCAAAAGAAAAAAGAAGTTGTTATCACAATAGAATGCAAAATTTCAGCATAATTTTGCAAGCGGTTGTGGATGCAGACAAAAAAATTATTGACGTCTGTTGTGGGGAACCAGGATCTCTTCACGATTGTGAGGAGTTCTTCTAGATCAGAGCTATACAGAAAAGCCGAAAATAATCGTACAATGTTATTTCCACGAAATATTTTTATCCTTGGTGATTCCGCATATCCTTCTACAAATTGGATCGTTCCACTCTACAAAGATAATGGAAGACTTACTGACCAACAAAAGTCGTTCAACTACGTCCTCCATTCTGCTTACGCGTTTGGATTGCTTAAAGGAAGGTTAAGACGTCTTTTGAAATTCACTGAACAAAGATCTGTCCGGTAGTGAGCGCATGTGTGTTGCATAATATATGCATAATAACGGATGACCAATATCAGAATCCTGAAATCACAGAAACAGAAAACAACCTTGAAAATCCATCACTGGATCCAATAGCATACCTACAACACTTTTTAATTGTGTTTCCCATATTTGTATAGGAAGGTACTCATTGTGTACTCTCGTAGTATTTTAACTATAATTTTCCGAATTGCATCTTCATTTATAACTTAAAGATCATATAATAATCTATTGTAAATGATGTTGATAATAATTAATAAATAACTAAAATAACTTCCATTACCTTTAACACTTGCTACCGTATTCCCTAGTATTATTAACAACAAAATAAATAAGCACGCATTTCGTTTTGATGAAATAAAACTCTTTCATGTCGTATAACATCACCAACTTAGGTCAACACCGTTCATTTATTATCACAACGGTCTAAACACATCCAGGACCTTATTATTCTCACTTGACAACATTCAAAACATTGTGAAAACAATGGCGTTTTCGTTTTATTATGCTGTGAAATTGCGTGATTTTTGTAATAAATAATTCCGCCCAGCAACTCATGTCAAATAATTTAACAAGCCGAATTTCCGCTGTTTATACATCTTGCACGCAATCATATAACTACCACCCACACAAAGGGAGAAGGACACAATTAAAAATGAGAAAATAAACCAAAATTTTTCTTTAGGAACAAGAGCAACTTACTTTACATGGTATATATGTGTGTGTGAGGATTTGTGCGATAATATTTTGTTGTCCCATAACCGTCTAAATATGGATTTGTATAATATGTCGAGGATGATGGTGGGTGCGGGTTCACCCGACTCCGTTGATTCGTTGAATAAGGCCGATAGAAGAATTGAAGTTTGCCGCAATAAAATCTGCAAGGAATATGTTAAAAAAGTCGATATTTGTTTATTATAAGACAAAATTTTTAAATAAGGTTGAAAGTAACTTGATTTAAAAATCAATTGAAAAACATGCTCCCTCTAGTTGCGACACTTGCATTCCATAATCGCCTCATGCGGAAAATTCCCACTTGACCCAATGCTGCTCTCATCAAAATAATACCTAAGTATGAGCTGGCGCCGGGGATGTGCCTTTGGCTGCCACTGCACGTGCCATTTCAATTGGAAAAGTAAATTTAGATTTCCATCCACATTCACAGTTCGCCGCTCAAGGGTATTTTATTCGCGGAGAACGTGCACAGCGCACTTGGCATTGGCAGCTGGTTTGCTTGCTTTTCTCGACATTGAGATTGAAAATTCAAAAGAGGGAACATCTACGGAGATTTTAGTTTATATTATGTATGTACCTACTTGTGTTAGGAAAATTAAGTTTCGTCGTTTAAAACGCTAAGGATGTTTAGTTTTACTCTTCCTCTCGGTGCATGTAAGGAAAAGTGTGATGAAGGTCACTTCATTCGAAGGCGATGGCGGTGGCAGTTTCGATTTTGAAAAGAGGGTTCAATCTCGAATTATGTAAGCCAAAAGGGAGAGAGACAACTTTGTTGCCTGCTAGAACAATCAATTGGGAATTTTTTATTAAGCTCCAATTAAATTGAAACGTTGGAGGAAGCAATTGAAGTCTTTTTGCAGACATTTAATGTAACAAATTCGTCTGTTTTATATACGTTCGTAGAATCCATATTCAATCAAAGCTTTAGCGGCCGTTTTATATCCATGGGTCTCTTGGGGAGGTCATTAGGGCTACAGGAAACGTTTTGCAAAAGCGGGCGTAAGAATTTGCATTTAAAACGCACTTCTAAGGCTATATCTTGGCTTTTACAGGTAGGTACAGCTGTGAAATTAATAATTATATGAAAGGTAATTGTTGTACCAAAGAATATGCGAAATGTGGGCGTAGTTTTCAGATGGAGACTGGCATCTTTCATTAAAAAAAAAAAAAACTTGTGGTAAACTGGGCCACATTCGTCCAAGTCTCTTTCAGTATGATAAACTCTGGAATAGGCAACAATGATGTTGGGGAAAGCATCCAGTACCGAATACATTAAAACGCTCTTAATTTGTCAATTGTAGTTTCGCGGTACAAGTTGTGTGCATTTTTGTATTTTATTGCTCCCGTTTGTAATTTTAAATCTAACGTGCATAAGCGACGTTAAAAATTCAATGTCAATTTAATTGTTTTGAATTCACATTTGTGTTGCGTACTAGTTTTTCAATTACAAGTCGGAAGCGTTTGCACGTAGAAACTTTAACCTTAACCTATAGTGCGATTTTTGCTCGGTTAAAAAATATGGGTTATAATTAACTAAGTGTGGTCGCTGTGGCTTAGTGGTTAGTGTGTTGGACTATTAAGCGAGGGGTCCAGCGTCCAGGTTCGAATCCCGCAAAAACCCAAATTCCAACTCAGGGTTTTTTTCACTGCGCCACCTCTCGCGAACGTCTGACAAACATCCGAGAGTATAACTGTCATGAAAGAGCTTCTCAATTAGCCGTTTGGAATCGGCATAAAACTGTAGATTCGCCTCAGCTTGGTTACTTTGAAATTGGCACAAAGTAAAATTAATTCCAAACCTTTGTTAGTTTTTTTTATTATACAAATATTAGCGGACCCCCGCCTGCTTTTGCTAGGCGTTAAGATTCAAACTTAAAATTTTTTTTTTTTTTTCCGAGGGTAGGTAAAAATCTTCCAAAGACACTATGAGAATAGCAAGCGCGTTCTCATAGTAGTGTCAGATTTTTACTGACTAAAAACACCACCCTTCTAAAGATTGTTAGATACTGCAACTAAGATATAACTTATCAAGCAATTTTTCTATCATTAAATAAAAACTTATGACAGGTTACTTTCCAATGAAAGATCCTGCGTGTTCCGCAAATTAAACGCGGTTAATCTTATCTTGCCAAGTCGAACGGTTTCGTTCTTTGTAGTCGGCGCAATAAATTGCTCTCGTCCAAGATTTGTCGGACTGTATTGTTGATATGTCCGATTAGTCGGTTTCTATGCTTTCTCGCGAAGCTTCTAGTTTCAGCTTCGATTGTTGGAATTCCGAGATCCCTATGGATATCGTCGTTTCTAATATACCATGGTGCTTGTACAATTTCTCTAAGCACTTTATTTTGAAAAATTTGTAAAATATTGGCATTTGTTTTCTTGGTACAACCCCAAAGTTGTATACCCTAGGTCCACACCGGCTTTAGCACTTGCTTGTATAAAAGCAGTTTGTTCTCAGTACTGAGCTGGGAATGTTTTCCGAGTAACCGGTACATTTCTCTATATTTGATATCGAGTTCTTTACGTTTCATTTTCACGTGCGAACTCCATTTCAACTTTGCGTCGAGTGTCATTCCCAGGTATTTGGCCTCGTTTGCAAAGGGTATTCGGGCCAAGTTTAGAAAAATTGGCAAGTCATTAGTTTTCTTATAAGTGAAATTCACGTGAACAGATTTAGTTTCGTTGAGGGCGATCCGCCAGTTAATTGTCCATTCATATACCTTATTCACTGCGGCTTGCAGTTTTGTAGTCGCTTCTTCGATTGTATTACCTATAGCTAGGATAGCTGTGTCGTCGGCGAACGTAGCAAGGGTAGTGCCATCTTCCCTTGGTATATCGCGAGTATATAACACATAGAGAAGCGGACCAAGGACGCTTCCTTGCGGTACCCCGGCCGAAATTTCTTTTAGCTCCGAGTATTCGTTTCCATTTCTAACCCGGAAGAGTCTATTCCCGAGATATGATTCTAGAATATCATATAGGCTTGCGGGGAGAACTTGTCGTAATTTAAATTTCAAGCCGTCGTGCCACACCTTATCAAAGGCTTGTGAGACGTCAAGGAATACGCTTGAGCAAATCTTTTTTTCTTCAAATGCTTTCTCGATTACGTCAGTAGTTCTATGTACTTGGTCAATCGTCGAATGCTTGGTTCTGAACCCAAACTGGTGGTCAGGGATAAGATTATTGTCTTCAATAACCGGCTGTAGGCGCCTAAGCAATATTCTTTCGAAGACTTTGGAAATGACCGGAAGAAGGGAAATCGGTCTATACGATTTTACTTCATTTGGCGGTTTTCCTGGTTTTAAAACCATTATGACCTCCGCGACTTTCCATTGACTCGGCACGTGTTTTAGTCTGAGCGCAGCATTTATAATATGAAGGAGCTTAATTAATGCTTTCCTTGGAAGAGCTTTGAGAACTTCCCCGGTGATCAAATCATAACCAGGAGCTTTCTTAGGTTTTAGGGATTCGATTTCACGTTTAAGTTCCCTTAGCGTTGCTCTTGTGAGTGTTGAATCGTCAGGTTGTAATTCCGTCCTATTAGTATTGTCGTAGATCGCTTGGCCATCGTACGGTTTAAAGGTTTCTTCTAGATGAGCGGCAAAAACGTCCGCTTTTTGCTTATCTTCCCTTGCCCATTCATTTTGATTTATTCTAATTGGCGGCGCGGGGATTTTGGGCCTTTTGGTGCCTTTTACAGCTTTCCAAAGTGAATAATTGGAATCTTTTTTCGCTGTTAAACTTTCAAGGTAAGAACCTATCGCACGATTTTTTAAATCCTTAATGGCTGTCTTCAACAAATTGCACAAATAATTCAAATGTGCTTTATGTTGCGGAGCGCGACTCTGTTGCCATTTCTTACGCGCCTTCCTTTTTTCGTTGACCAATTCTTTTATTTCGGGAGGATATCGTAGCCCGTATTTGGCCGGCGTTTTCCTTGGATTAGGCGTATTATTCCAGGAGGCGAGCTGTACGATCTCGACGAAGCGATCAACTTCAACTTCAAGTTCATAGGGTGTCGTAAGTGGAACACTCAGTTCAACATTCTCTTCTATTTCGTTCCTAAAGCCTTCCCAGTTAGTGTTTCTACCAGTTAATCTCGCTGGCTCTAGGTTATTGGCTAATTTTACACTCAATGTTAGAATAACCGGTGAGTGGTCAGATGATAGATCAAAGCTCTCTTCAACTTTAATGTGGTTGGTAGGTATTCCTTTCACAACGAAAAAATCTATCAGGTCAGGTAGTTTTGAAGTATCAGTTGGCCAGTAGGTCGGTTTGCCCGTCGAGAGGAAATCGCAACTGTATTCCATACCTGCCCCATAGAGCATTCTACCTTTTCGCGAGATGTATCTGGAGCCCCAGAACGTGTGCTTCGCATTAAAATCGCCGCCAATAATGAAATTTGGTTTGAGCGATTTAAGCAGGTTAGTAAAATCACTTTTTTCAAGCGCGGAATTCGGTGGACAGTAGATAGATGAAATTCTAAGAGTACGCTGACTATTTTTAACTCGAATCGTGCACAGTTGCATAGTTTCGAGCTCTATCTTCAGGTCTTCGTATTGTTCAATGCAGTCTTTAATAAGCAATGATGATCCACCTCTGGCGTTCCCCGATGGGTGACAAGCGTGGAAATCATTATATCCTTTTATTTTTAAATTCGATCCCTTTTTCACGTGAGTTTCAGAAATTAAGCAAATGTCAATATCTTTCTCGCGTATGAATATTTCCAATTCGCCGAGTTTTTGTAAAAGCCCGTTTGCATTCCAAGTGCATATTTTTAACATTGGTTTTTCATTCATGTTATTTTTGAAGCACGCGTTTTCCGTGAATTATTTTCGAGCTTAACCAAGCGATCGAGAATAATTTTATTTATTTTGCTTTGTTCTTCAAGTTTCTCGAGAATAACTGAGAAAACATGAGAAACAGGGTCCGGCGAAGTTTCAACGTTTTTCGCTCCTTCGAATGCCGCGGCCTGAGCGTAGGTCTGCACTCTGGCTGTCCGAGGGCCACTATTCGATGGCTTTCCTGATGGTAACTTTTCAGTTGCGTTTCTTTTGACAACAGAGGTCGAGGGCCTTTCTATTGTCTCTCTTTCTCTGACAATGCTACGCTTTTGAACCGGAGGTTTTATATTGCCTACTACCTCCTGGGCGGTCCTACGCTTTACCTTGGTAAGCGGCTTTGTTTTTTTATTTTGGCTTTTGAGTAGCGCATCTCTCCGTTTTTGCAACTCCTTAGCTACTTCACAACCTCTATAATTCGCCGGGTGCTTTCCCTTACAATTAGCACAGGTAGCGGAGGATTGTTTATTTGCTCCACAGTCTTGCGAGAAGTGACTTCCGGCGCATTTGACACATCGCGGCTCTTTTTTGCAATACACTTGCGTATGATTGAATTCTTGGCAACGTTTGCACTGTGGAATTGTTTTCAAATTTCTGCGCATGGGCTCGATTTTTACCACAATATTAAGTATGGTTTTAATTCGGTAGATATCTTCGATATTATCAGACCTATCGAAGGTAAGCATAAAGAGCGGAAGACCACGCCTTACCAGGATGTCCTTATCTTCTTCCGTTTTTGGCTTCTCTTTCTTGATGATATTTACGGCATCAAGAATTTTAAACCCTTTGGAACGGAGGTCGTTTATAACCTCTTCTTTGGTGCATGAGGGGTGGAGTCCCCTCGCTACAACACGATGTGGCCTTTCTGACTTTATTTCAAAAGTATACCACTGGATCTTCTCGGTGTTTAGCTTTTGGGACACTACCCGGTAGTCTTCGTGGTTAACGACGTTATTTTTCCACGCATTATTCCTCAAAGATGTTACCTTAAATTCCGATGTTATCGTTCCTTTAAGGAGGCTGTATAACTTATTATAATCCGTTACCCCAACGACGTTTATTGGAGGTGGTGGACGAATTTGCCGTCGGAGTTGTTTTTCTTGCGGTACCTTACGCGTTTGTTCTCTTAGAGGCTCGACTTCAGGCGAAGAACCGGCTCTCCTTTTCTTACTAGGTCTTTTCTTAGGGACCCGATTCGTTTCGCGTGCTAGCTCTTCTTCGTCAGTGTGGTATTCCTGACTAGGCAAGCGTGGTGGAGTACATTCGCGTTCTTTCTGAGAATTAGTGTTCCTTAGAACATTATTTTCTTCTTTTAACAGTTCTATCTCTTTCTTCAGAGTTTGATAGAGTAGATCCATTTCCTTAAGCTTGATTCGGAGTGTTTTAATTTCTTCCTCAGAGCTTATATCTTTCACTGAGTCCCGTTTTTCACGCGCTGGCGCTCCCGGCGGACTTCTTTTCCCGGGGTTGTTCGATCGTGATGGAGGCGATCGAGATACCCTTGAACTTTTAATAAAAGCGTTAATGGACTGCAATAACTTAAATAAATGTTGATGTTATGTATTTGATACAGATTTCTGATTCGAAAACATAAACCATTTTCATCTTTGTAATCCCTTGCTGAGTTTGTATTTAACAAAATCACGTATGTAGGTTGTATCTAATCATATCCCAGAAAATGGTTGTTAAATGTTAATGGTTGCTGAGTAATGAAGTGAACATTGAGACTATAGCTCTTGGAGAAAAAAAAAAACAATAGTATAAACTTGACTTGTCATTTTATGAGAAACCAAGTATATATCGGCGCAGTGGCTTAGTGGTTAGTGTGTTGGACTCCTAAGCGAAATTCCAACTCAGGGTTTTTTCACTGCGCCACCTCTCGCGAACGTCTGACAAACATCCGAGAGTATCAATTTGTTCCAAAAAAGAAATCTTACACAAAAACGAATGGTTGCGAGAAGCTGATCCAATGGTCCCTACGGACCTGTTGCGCCACATTACCTTAGAAATAAATTTTTATTACAATCGTATGGACCGGTTTAGAGATATGTGGAAGTTTCAAAAGTATACCATTGCTCGAATTTTTAGCCAAAAACTGGGTATGCACTCATGATAACCTCACCTTCTTAAGATTAAATATCATTTTAGGTTGAAATCGTTAGAGCTGTTTTCGATCAAATCAAATTGGTACGAACATTTTATATGGGAAGTAGGTACCATTAATAATGAGGCTACCTTGCAAAAAATAAGCCCTTTGGAAGGATGGACAAACAGACAGACGGACAGAAATTTGCGACCCACTTTTTCGAGTTCCTCCATCATCGTAATACCTATGAGTTAAGCTTGGGTCATACACAAGACGAACTGACAGATCAGATCACTTCGACTGACATCAAGTCGATCATGATATACCTATTTAAGTTTCATTTAAAGTTCATTTTCCAGGCCACGCCAGGCACACACCAGTCACAAAGTCAAACTTGTAAGCAACCAATTTCCATAAAACTCCACCCCTTATGGGATGGCGTCTAATTACTTCTCGTCTAAGGCCAACGGAGCCCTGTACATTTCCAAATACACCACCGAGTGTTAAGATATGTAAATTTTAATTAGAATAACTCGCGCTATCCGCTGTTTGTGTACTGAAGCATTAGCAGCGCTCCCTTGTGCACACCAAACGGCGCAGTCAATATGCTAGATATTGCGTTGGCCTGGAAAAACCCGTCACGATAACAAATATCGAAATTATCTCTATCCTCCACACAAACAAACACGTATTAACTCACTTGATTGATCCAAATGGGAACAGGCGACGCAATGACAATATTCAGCCTGCCGCCCCCAATGGATCATTTCGCACGCTTTGTGAGAAACTACCGCGGAAGGCATTTCTCGGGGAATAGATAGATGATAGATAAATATGACAGAAGCAGTGTACTGTTACTGCTACAGACACAGATACATGTGTGTGGATTGATTGAAAGCAAGATATTTGCACTTCTGATGGAGGACATTTAAAGCGAACCAACCATCCCCCCCTCGCCTCCCAAGGACTGTGGGCTCGAGGCCCGTCCTCGATCAAGTAATAGTGATTTGCGATGTGTGTAAAACGTTCGGCAGCGTGTTGACTTGAATATTTCCATTGCAGAGATGAATATACAAATTGACACACGACCTTACGTCGATAACACAAGGCTTCTTCCATCGTAGGGAGGCAGTCGGAATTTATTAGTTTTGTTGTTGATTGACGTCTTCGTTTCCAGCTCTCTGGCTACACAGGATGGCACTCCCACTTCCCACATCAAGATGTGTACGAGTGCAAATATTTGAATAGGCAAAAATTGTCCTTCCCTCTGTGTTGTGTGAATTATATGAGAGGCCTTGGTAGGGTATCTCTTTATAGTTACAAGGGACAACAACTGAAGATGTGCGATGTTCATAATCGCTATATGACCCAGCGAATCATGCAAGCCGGCCATTAATCAAAAACTACTCACCGCATCTTATGACAGTAGTTTGGTCGGTGGAGCAGGAAAGAAGAAGAAACTCATATAAATAGACCAATGGCGATTGCCGCACAAGTCTGATGGGCGCACTACACCCAAAATGAATGCAATAAAAACTGCACTTCGCCAAATGACGAAATGCAGAGGTGAATTCGGATGATGATGATGGAGAAAGGTTTTTCCCAGCTGCAGCAAGTTTATAGTTGTGATGGCATTTAGGAAGACAGGTGGGCGACGCCGCTTATTGTTTGCTAGGAGAACGGAAAGTGCTCGGTAGAGAGATCATCGCGCCATTTGTCTCTCTATCTCTATGGCAGACCTTAACGATGTCGGAATCAGCTTTTTTTGTATAGTTACATTTCGGTTTTCTCATGTGTGTGTATACCAGACGATAAAAATGTTGAATGGTGGTAAGAAAATTTATTGTCTGGCCATTGTGTGGACGAGTTAATCCATTAGCCTGAAACCGTACACTCACGTCTCATGTGTGTAGACAGAGATAGAGATACTCTGGAGGGTGGGATACTTGAAATATTGTAATTCGGGTTCCATTAACTGGTGCGCTTTAAAGTGGTGCTTCCTGTCTAGAACAATTTGAAAATCTGAGCGTGTAACGAAGTCTCAAAAAGGCGCAGTCGATTTTACGGCGAATTTTATTACGCGGATGCATTTTCAAGCGAATTTACTGTTCCATATACTAAAATCCCTTGGGACTTCGGCTACCATTGCTAATTAGAGGTAGGCTTATTTTGCTTGAACAAATTACTGAGTTTGAGCAAGCCATACAAAGGGACGTGTTATTTAGATTTACAATAAGCTGTTTCCCCTGAGTACACGAACACTATACGCTTGGTAATAGTGTAACACTGCGGGGCGTTAAAGTGAATGTCGTGTGTAAATGTGCACCTCATATGATTTCGAATGATTTGGAATTTCAGAAAATAATTTCACTGTCGCAAACGCAAACGCTGCATTGTTGGACAGAAGTGGCAATAATGGGTTTGTTATGTCCTGTATCCCCTTTTGCGTCCTAGTGCCTCTACAACACCTACGCGCCATCGTGTACGGTTTCTGGCAATGTGCCTCAGCTCTCCCCAACTCTTTCCCAGTTGCCGTGCTTCCTTCTCGACTGTACTACGCCAGGTACTTCTGGGACCGCCGCGTATCCTGCCATCCTGAGTAAGCGGATTCCATTGCATCGCGTGGTTAGCTATGGACCACCTTTCTCCTTTTCGGAAAGTATGACCAATCCACTGCCACTTTCGTCGTTGTATGATTGTGCCAATAGGTTCATATGGGCGGTTCTCCGATAGAGCTGTTCGTTCAAGATACGATTTGGCCAGGAAATCCTTAAGAGATTACGCAGGCACCTATTAACGAACGCTTGCAGCTTTCTTGTGATATTAGTAGTCACTCTCCAAGTACCACATCAATATAGCAGCACGGACTCAACGTTGGAACGAAACAGTAGTAGCTTGGTTTTTAAGCTAATTGCATTACTTCGCCAAATTTTAGACAGCATCCCAAATGCAGACTTCGCTTTTCCTATTCGCTCGGTTGGCTATATTCACTTCGGTTCGGTTCCGCCATCGGTTGAGACAATACTCCCAAGGTATTGGAAACTTTCTACTCTCTCAACCATTTGCCCAGGAATGCATATACTAGAATGAGTTAGGTCTCAGGCTGATCATTTTTGTTTTTGCCGAGTTAATTTTCAACCCAACGACGCGACGTCTGCTTTGTTCTCCGCTGCGACTGCTGTCATTTGGTGAAGGTCCATTATTCTGTGAGATAGTAGGCATACACCTTTAGCATAGTCAAGGTGTTTGAGTTCAGATGTAAGAGTCCATCGAATTCCTCCATTTCCCTTCGATAAAAATTAGTGAAAGAATGCAGCCTTGCCGAACCCCACCCACTTTGGACTTCGAATTCCTCAGACAGCTTTCCTCTGTGCAAAACGTGACATTTGGACCCATCGGACTACACGATAGACAGCTAATTCTTTGTGGTAGTTAGGGACTTGTCTATCTCTGCTCCTCTAAGAACTTTCAAAATGACACCAACAGCAATCAAGCGAAGAGTAACACTTTGCCAAATCCGATTCTTCGGCCTAAGAAATTAATTGGTTAGCTGGACCCAAAACACTAAGGCCCATATAAACATCCCAAAGTAATGTTCAACTTCGAGTGAATAAAATGGGCCTAAAGAGGCTCGCCGAGGCCGTAGCCAGACAAAATATTCTTAAATTTCAAATTAAGTTTTTTTATTATTAATATAGTTATAACGAAGTAGGAATAGTTTAAAAAGTTGCTAGGTATATTCAACATAACAAAGTAAAGAATTATTATCAAAGAAAACTTCTTGCGAGGTCTGAAGGAAGGAAGAAAATGGTCTTCAGAAGGAAAACGAAGCGGCATTGTTCGGAAGTTGTGGCAGAATTTAAAAGCGAATGACTCAAGAGTACCAAGCCCAAACGGAAGCTTGTATAGGTAACACATTAGAAGACTCGAAGTCAGTCATGAGGACATGCCCTGAACTGCACCAAATACAGACGAATAAGTCTTCTGGAATGGCTAACATCAGATCTGTAGGCTGTATCGTGTAAGCTCTTAAAACCTTACGCCAAAAACCCAGTGCGGATCTTAGAAAAAAATTTCGAATTTCAAATCGATATACAATTACACAATGGGCCTTACCAACCAATAATCATTTTCAACCTCCACACTAAATATTTCCTAGGTCACAATATTCAATTTCGTATGGAAAATTTCGCTATTGTGAGTTCAAAAAAACTTAGTCTGGACACTAAAAATGATTATAAGTATGATTCCGCGATACTTATTATCATAATTATATTTATCATGTTTAAAGTCGTCATATTATATGTAGAGATAAGTTATACAAAGCCTTACACCTTTCAGCATTCCTGCCAAATTTGTTATTCTCTGCAGTTTTACGATGAAGAATCAAAATAATTTGAGACCTTCGGGTACCAGAAAAAATGCACCTCAAGCTCAACGAAGAAATAGTGAAAAGCTGTGGAGGCAGTTAAAAAAGGATTTCACTATTCGTTAAAGCCCAGTACGGGTGCGGGCCTGACCTAAGTAGCTAAGATGTAAGTTCGAAGGGAATTTTAATTTTACTGTATCAAAGAAAACAGCATTTTTAATTGTTAAAATGTTTTATTAATTATTGTTCTTTGCTCAGACATTTGAGAACTTTTCGCATTTAAGGGTGTCAACAAATTTGAGCAGGATTTAAATTTGGGGAGACATATGCGAGTACATTTATGTCCGGGGAAGTAGGTACTTTCAACATCAAAGAATCAAGCTTTACATCTGATGGCTTTTTCTTCTTATAAACGTGGAGAACAACACGCTTATTGTTGAACAAAATCTTACAAATTAGGAATCTTTGACAGTGGAAGCACTACATTATAGTTCTTAAACGCAGAGGTTTAAATTAGGCTCTTAATCTTTGCAAAATGGTCGTAATAAAAGTCTACAAAAAAATAAATCATTGATTTTCAAACATGGTTCTTAAAAAACCCCAACGATATGAACAAACTAAACCGGAAATACATTACATGCAGCGCTTCTACATTATTTTGATAGCTGATACATGATAATGTACTTTCGCATTTATTCTGTTTATCATGCGATAGGCCTGTGCTACTTTCTGTAAAGCTTTTCGCATCTATGAGGGAAAAAACTTAAACGTTTCAAAACTCAGCGGAACCCACAAATTCGACAAATAGAGAAAACAATTTCCAAGAAGGAAGGTCATAGCTGAAACTGTGAAAAGAAACAAAAAGTCACATTGGAATTTCACCAAACAAAGTACCTACATCTGGAATCACAAAACTCGTATTGAGAACGGATTACTTCCAGAAAAAAGAAGTGGTGAAATAGTGATTTTCACAGATGGATCCATGATCGATGGCAGAGCGGGTGCCGGTATCTTTTCAGAAGAGCTGGAACTAGCCCGTCACGTTAGCCTCGGGAAACACACTTCTGTATACCAGGCTGAGATGATTGCATTGCTGCATGCGTTGGACTACTTGCTTGAGGGTCAGGTGGAGGGAAGAAATATCCTTATAGCACTGGACAATCAGGCGGTGATCAGATGCATGAAGCAAGCAAACATTACAACATCATTGGCACTGGAATGTGTACTCAAGCTCAATAAGTGTTCATCTAAAAATGAAGTAATACTGACTTGGGTACGAGGTAGGGTTCCCAACATTTTCCTAACTGATTATAGTATTTTCTAAGTGACCTGTAAAAAAATATAGTACCTACAATACCAAAAAATATAGTACTTTATCTATCTATATCTATATACATAAAAATGGTGTAAAAAATGTATGATAATTCATCAATTGAGAACGGCTGGTCCGATTTGGCTCAAATTTTTTTCAGCGGTTCGTAATTATAAGGAGAAGGTCTTTAGGAAAGAAAATTTCGGAAATAACCACCCGGAAAAGTCGGGAAATTGGAAAAAACGAAAATTAATTTTTTGTATGGAGTTTTTTGTGCTATTGTTACGGAATGGCTTTTCGAATGGAAAAATAGAAAATTCTTAGTGGAAAACTTGGAGAATTGGGGCATTCTTACAAGTTCGTTGACAGCGTCACCGACGAAGATGAAGCGGCCAACTATCCGACAGAATTTTCGAACTCGCCTTATGTGTCACGAACTCCGCCGCATAATTTATAGCTGAAGGTGGGATCGATCATCCGAAATTGTTCAACGGTACGCGGTTGTCCGTCGAGAAACTGATGAAGTGATGAACAATGTGATTCAAGTGTCGATCATCAAGGGCCGATTCAAAGAAGAGAAAGTCATTATCCCACGAATTCCGATTATTCCAACTGATCTTCCATTCCAATTCAAGCGGATTCAGTTCCCCGTTCGATTGGATTTTTCGATGACAATCAATAAATCGCAAGGCCAATCGTTGGAAGTCTGCTGGATTAATCTCGAATTTCCCTGTTTTTCGCACGGTAAGCTGTTCGTTGCCTCTTCGCGTGTCGGTAAACCGTATTCGTTGTTTATTTTTGCACCGGAAAACAAATCGGAAAGCATTGTTTATCATATCGCTCTCTACTGATTTCAATTCCATTCAAATAAATCACATCGAAATTTGAACTATCTGTGTTTTATTATCGCTCTGGATGGCGTTAAATTGGGGCGAGAATAAGTTCGATTCATATATGATGAAGGTGAAATAAAAATGGAAGATCTGTTTGGTATTGATTCAACGGATTGAAATATAGTATTTTTGCGTACTATATATTTCCTCAACAGTATATAGAACGCAAAGCCAAAATATAGTACAATACTATATATTATAGTACGGTTGGGAACCCTAGCTACGAGGACACATAGGGATCGAAGGCAACGAAAAGGTGGACTCCCTTGCAAAACAGGGGTCAGCTGAAAAGTTGCTGGGGCCAGAACCATTCTCTTCAATTGGCAGAGGAATGGTTGAACAACTGCTTTACAACTGGATCACGGCAGAACATCTGAGAAGATGGTCAACCATGGAACAATGTAGACAGTCTAAAATGGCAATTAAATGGCCGACCTGCTCCACTCAAAGAAGGGTTCTAAGCATGAGTCGAGGAACACTGAAATGGGTGGTGGCTTTATCAACAGGACATGGTAATTTCGGGTATCACTTAAGAAAGATGGGCCTTAGAGAGGACGATACCTGCAAACTATGCCTGGGAGGAATCCGAGACAGCGGCACATATACTGTGTCAATGTCCGGCATTGGCTGGCAGAAGAATGAAGATATTGGGACATCACTGGGTGGAGACCCAGTCGATGAAACAGATCTCACATAAACAGATGCTAGCGTTAACACAAGGAATCGAACCCAGGGAAGAACTCTGGAGAAATCCAAAGAGTCTATCTGGATAAGATTTATAGTGGCAGATAGACGAAAAGAGACCCGTCAATGGTGGTCTGATTCGAATATCTCTCAAATATATATATAGGTTAGGTTAGGTTAGGTTGGGAGGGCAGTTTTGCAACTGATGCAAATTTCACCCAGAAGCCATGAAGGCCCATTGTGAGTACCCTGTTTGTACATGTAAGGACATGTGGCTAACAAAACCACTTCGATCTGTTGAGGAATAGTTTTATGTCTGATAGGGGTACCCCTGCCAAGTCGTCCAGACTTTCGAAGAACCTAGCTCCCAAATATATATATATATACATCTGATTTAGTTGCTCCTCGCGAAGTGAGAGATTTTGTGGTGCACCTATCTTACCGGTAAAGCTGGATCCGGCACATTAACTTTCAAAGGATTTTTTTTCGCGCTTACCAACCACCGATTTAATCGTTCTGGGGAAATGTACAAATTGTTGTAATCGGAAAAAATAGCTGTCATCCGAATTCAACCCAAATACGCCGTATAAATCACAAGAAGCGCCTAATTGGTAGCTATCAACTCATAGAATAAAATACTTCGTCGCTCTTTTGTGTCAAAAAGTAAAAATTTAATTTTACGACCAAAAAAGGAAGCCAGATACCAAAATAAAAATTGTAAAAAACTTTAACGTTACATATCCCGTTCGAATCCTACTATGCCAGATGCCACATAGCTCATAAGAAGCGTGTATTCATTAGCTAACAATCCAAATACTTAAATAATTAGTTGCTCTTCCCTAAATGTGTCAAAAAGCAAAAATTATTTATTAAAATTTTTCAAAGTTTTATTTTTGGTAGGTATACCTATTACCTATGTCTTACCTTTTTCTCATTTAGAGAAGAGAAACAACATTTTTGATTAAGCCAAATAGTAGCTTACAAATACGCTTTCCTTTTAAGGTTTAATTTTGTATAATTTTTTTATCATATTCCTTTTGAAAACCAAAAGAATTGTATTGCGAACTGCCTGTTAAGAAAAAACTTATACTTATTTGAAATTGTGTGCGAACGGTTTGTCCGATTAAAAAACAGTACCTACATTTCCTCAGAACAATTAAATCGCTTATAGGTAAGCTAGGTCCGCAACAAAATCTCACACTTCCCGAAGAGCAACTAAATCCCATGTAATCTGCTTGGCGAAATTCCGACGTGGCAGACCCAGCTTTACAAGCGCAACAAAAAGGCACATCCGGAATAGAATTCTTTGGAAAAAAGTTTTTATGAAGACTTATAGGCTTTTCACACCAAGCCCAAAACCGGGTTTTCGCCAAAACACACATTGAAATTGAAAACAGAAGTTTTCCCATACATATTTCAGTTTTCAAAACTATTTTTTTGCACTCGTTTTCCACAAAAACGACTTCCAATCGTTGGGTTGTTGGAACAAACACACCTTTTGCAATATACAGAAAATTCAGCAAAATGGCTGGCCGAACAAATGTCACAACTCTCAAATTAAAATCATTTTCCACAATTAATTGATGAGCTAAAGCTTAGAGGTGGGTTGACAATTCAAAGGGTTTCATAGGTTTCCATAGTTGTGGTTGTGGGGTCATAAACCCTAAGATCACCATTGATCTAAATACCGCAGGAACAGATTTATCCTACTTTGGCAACCCGCTTATCTAACTCAACCTACGAAAACAAGACGCATGGACTAGAGTGGTTGTCACTTCCAAGCCAAAGGACATTATAGACCCTTATTTCAGCTAGCATTTAATATTTGTCTAGCAAAAGAGTTTACTTACCTTATATAGCAATTTTTTAATAAACACGAACTTGGCGCAAAATGTCCTTAAGAACCCTAGGCCCAGCAAATTTTTACAACAGTTAAGCATTTACTTTGTTTTGTTGTTAATTTTTCCCACATGTCGTAACTGCGTCGAATGAAAAAAAAAAATAATAATCTTCCTGGCTTACTTGCTGCACATATATTTCATCCACTTTATGCACATCCACTCGAGTTGCTCTGTTGCATACTTCACAGGTTCACAGTGGTACTTAACATGGCAATTCCCAATCCGATTGTTTCGAATTTGCATATCAAATTCCATAAATTCCACCTGAGCAGACTGCACCGAATTTTTTTATTTCTTTTAATTTTAAAAATAACGCAAAGTTCAAAAAAGTCGAAATAAAAATCAAAAATACTTGAACGATGTCAACGAACAGTTTCAATATAACACTGGCACAGTGGCACATCCATTCGTAGAATTTGATTACACTTGGATTTATTCCCGACTGCACTCTCGATGCTGAGAAATATATTTCAGAAAATTCAGTTTTCACGTAAATTGCTTGAGTATCCGCGAGGCATTCACCAGCGTGAAAGTGTATGGCAGCTTTTTGTTTATGCATCATATACGTGCGCAAAGAAAAAATGGCAAAAGCCCAAAAGGACATGGAATGTCTGTGTGCATAGTAACACCAATTACTGTATGTAATTACAATGCGTTGGCATTTTGCACTTAATTAAGGATACCAATTACCAAAGCTGCATGTAACATGTGCCGTAAATCTAGGACCGTGTGTCTGTGTCCGAAATATATCTAGTATCGCACAGGTTATTTGTCATTCCTTAATGTATAGGTAGATACACGCTCTTCCACTTAGCGGCACATTGCCCTAAATTGAAACTAGGCTTTAATATGCAGATACAGAAACTTTTGAACAAGACGAAGGAGGATGGACTCCCGTAACGACTCTCGTGACGGCACAGGAATTCGATAAAGTTTTTGTTTAAATTGCTTTCGAAAATGCTGCCTGAAATCACACATGAGCTCAGGGTTTTATGAACAATCGAACGACTACACCTAGGTACATGCAGGAATGGGTTGGGTAGTAACCCCCTGCTAACACACTTGATATGCACATAGGTATTGCTTGTTTTTATGCCAGTCGCTTCCTTGAATAAAAGGTTTTTGTAAATGTTATCGCAATAAAATATAAATTACGACTTTGCAACGAGGACCGCACTCTACGACCCCAAGATGAATTATTGGCAAACACTATGAAAAGAAATCGAAATAAATCTCATGGATACGTTTACGTTCGCAGAGCACAATAACTTTCTTTTGCCTTTGTATGGTTTCCATTTCCATTTCCATTTCCATGCTCGTTTAACGAATGTTTATTCCTTATTCCCCGAATTCGTCATTCCGCTCAGCATCAAAAACAATGTTAAAATCGCGCCCGCACGCAGTCACGAGCAAACGGGATGGATGTGCGACCGAAAAAAAGAAGATATCAAACATTGCGGATTCGAAAAATATTTCATGCCCATCTGGGGAATTGTAAATCTTGCCAGAGTATTGATTATGTAATTTTTTTTGTTGGTCCTTTTCGTCGATATTTTTATATCTTCTGTTTTTGTGTTTACTCTTTTGTCTTGGGGGAGGGGGAATGGAATTAGAGAAGAGGCTCCATCCAGCTTCAGCTCCATTTGGGGTTGATGGGAAAACGTTTGTTTTCATGCACTATTGATGTTATTTGTGTTTGTGGTCGCATTGTAATTAGGAACAATTGAATTTTTAATGATCCACAGGCAGATTCCCGAAAGTCAGGTGTGATTGTAATTTTATTTGTGGTGTTTGCTTGGGGAGCCGCAAACAAAGCCGGGCGTAGGTACAATTAAAAGTGATTTGGATTGGTTTATTGTTTGGAAAGTTGCATAAATAAAATATGAGCTTGGGCTCGAGATTACTTTTGCCCATCACCAAAAAAGTACAGAGCAATGTTGGTATAGGATATTTATTTACATAAGTGGAATTCGTTCTTCTTGAAAGTGGATAAGAAAAGTCAAACTATTGGAGGAAATTGGACGTCTAGGGAATTTGTTCCAGCAAGAAAGTCGGCCTGTTTTGTACAAAAGGTTACAAATTTACTGACACAGAGGAATAAAAAGCTGGCGGCATGAATTATACAGTCCATTGGATACAATAACGACTTAGAAGGTCTAATGAAATTGTACCTACCTGTAATACGGAATATATAACGTGAGCGACCTACTTAAAAGACTGCTTTCACCATGTTTACTCAACTCTCAACTTGGGAAACAAATTCGTTTCTCGACTTCAGTTAGATAACTTTGGTAAGGTGGCTGTCTTAAAAGACGTATTGTGGTATCACATAAGTAACGGAAAGGGAAATCATAATATTGGGAGAATTTTTATTTCGTACCAGCTGATGATACAGTACGCACACACAGTCGGGTAACGATGATGACTCATCTTCGGGAAGACAGAGGTTGACTTAAGCAGTCTTCACCCGCTTTTGGCCTGAGACTGTTAAAGGCAAAATCAAATTATTGAATCAATCAATCCTCGCCGTAGGAGCTTGGTAAAGGTGGATTTGACTGATAGACGAAGGTTGACCGAAAAAGCCTACTTCCGCTATACCTACCGATATTTCGTCTGAAAAAGGACGCAGTTCCTGCGACGGAATTGGGTAAGTTTACACCGAAAATTGATTTGGTTTAATGTAGGTCAATTAATCACTTCTTTTGCCGCCACAGATGTAAGGCTAAGTATTTTTGTCATGTAATAACTGAATACGGGCATGTCATTTGTGTTCTGTCATTGGGGACGTTCGGATTCGTAGTTTAATAAGTCTGACAGCAGCTGTCTGACTAGATGTGTCTCAGTTTTTATTGGCCCAGAGTGTTCACTCAGTTGACATTTCGAAATGTCAAAAATTTTAATTCAAAACAAACCGCGAGGAAATTAAACCGATAAAATTCAATATGCAGATTTCAATTTCCAGAAATGGTGTGCAGTATAATAAAATAAATACGACGGAATTGATAGGTATCAGGTAAATACAAAAATAAATATAATTTGAAAGAAAAAAAAAATTATCGAAAATAAAATTTCAGACGGGGATTTTGCTGACCGTTATTTTGATGCTGTTCTTAACAATCAAGGAGGAATGAACGAAATTGGTGGTATGTATCCTTATAAGAATATTTTAAATTATATCTCCATTGATGTACTCCATAACCATACAACAGTATGCAATTATATTGAGATCGGTTCTTCGCAGTTCGCACAACAACACAGATGTGGAAACGTGATTGGTACTACCAAATTTTAAAATAAAAAGATAAATGTCAAAAGATGTATTCCATTTTGAAGAGGACATCAAGACGAACCCAAGGATACCAAACACTTAGAGATAGATCGTGCGGTTCTCTTGGCCTACGATATTGATAAAGCGAAGTGATTCTGACATTGGTTAAAAAATTTTCAAATACCAAATTCATTACATGTGACATGCACGTTTTAATTTTTGTTCATTTAATTTATTTCCAGATACTCAGACTACTACTCCGTCAGACGATCAACAGCAGTCCACAAACTCATCTCTTTTGGACACTGGAGACTGGAGTCGCCTCAGCCGCTCGTTCTCAAGCTCCCATATGCGATCCGTCCACTCCACTCACGTCAAAACATTAAGTAGCGTCTGGTAATATATAAAATTGTTCAAATTAATCTCATATGCTGATGCTTTTCTTTCACAGACTTAGCATTCGACCATAAAGCCATTCTGCTGTTTTTAGATGAGTGTATTAAGGCCCATTTTATTCACTCGAAGTTGAATACAACTCGGGCAGTTTTCCATATAAAAATCCCCAAGTTGTGTTCAACTTCGAGTGAATAAAATGGGCCTAAGGTGACGGAAAACCTAAGGAATTGCAAAATCAAACGAAAGAATGTTTTCGAAAAATTAGACGCTAAAATGCAGCTCCTTGGGTATTCCTTCACCGCTGCCGCCTTAGATAAGAAATCGGCAAATTTAAAGACGACGTAGGTACCGCAAAATTCTAGACAACAACAATGTGAAGAAAAGAACAGGACGTGGGCGTATATGGAGCAAATGGTTGAGATATACGAGAGCGTGGACATTCAGGATGCTCCAGTGTTGTCGAGTCTGGCAGAAAAAACACCACTTTCCTCAAGGCCACCATTAAAAAGGCGCTGCCATTCTTCAAATGCTTTCGAATGTGACAGCGACGACTTGCCTTCAACTTCTCGCCGGAAAAAATTTGAGGCTAAGAGAGCCGAAATGTTCTATATAGAGGAAAGGTTAAAGGTAGGTCAAGCTGTTTTAGAGGAGCTAAAAGAAATTCGAAAGATGAAGAGGGAGCAGCTTGATCTCGACAAATTAAACATGGAGATAAGGAAGGAACATCTGGAATTGGAGAAATTGCGTTTTCATGGAAATTAGGTAAATAAAATTGATATTGTTTATTTTTATTTGATATTTTTGTTAACTGTGACAATTATTATATAAGTATTTATTATTATTACCTTTAATTATTTATAAGTATTTATTATTATTTATAAGTATGTATTGATTAGTATTTATAAGTATTTATTATTAATATTACTACTACTTTTCTTATTATTATAAGTATTTTTTAGCAAAATTAATAAATAAATAATTTGAACAATTACATAGTTCCTATTAGGAATAAAAATACTATTTTTCTATTACATAGTATTGTTTTTTTTTTTTTTAAAGTGATAATAGGTAATTTCTTTTATTGAAACCAGCGCTCCGGTTTTCTTGCCTCGACAGTCTTTCCGGAGGCGCTGAAGAAAGTTCAGTAGGTTGTTTTTCTTCGATGTAATCTTCATTTTCCCAATCCTTGTTTAAAATTATGTGGTTATGCAAAACTACACTGGCTGCGACAATATTATTGGCTATTACCGGATCAGCAACATCAACATACTTGAGTCTTCGAAACCGCCCTTTGAGCAATTTAAAGGCCCGTTCAATGGTTACTCTAGCGCTGCTAAGACGAGTGTTGTAATGGGACTGTCGTTCCGTTAGGTGTCCTAACGGAGTCTCGAAACGGAGTCGTTAGGCTCCCCAGCAAATGATAAGCTGCATCTCCAACTAAATGAAAGTCTCCAGGTATGAGACTGTCTAGCTGTTCGTAGAGGGGGCTATTCCTGAAGACTCTTGCGTCATGCAGTCTACCAGCAGCACCGAAATAGATGTCACTGAACACCATGCGGTTATCACATACAGCTGAAATCCATAATGTTGTTAAAGTATTGTTAGTATAAAAGGTTTATCAAAGCATTTACCTTGCAAAATTACGGAGTGTGTACTTTTCCTGTTGTAGTAATCGATTGGATTTCTAACTGGTTGTTTAATTTGTATGTGACAACCATCAATGGCACTGATAATCCCGGGAATGTAACTACCACTTTTTTCTCTAAAGTCCTTTGATATAAATAAAACTTGTTAGACAATTGTACATCCTTATTAATTAAGGTAACACTTTTTACCTGAGCTATTTCTTCGTATTGATGTCTGGATGGCCATTTGACATACTCCTGAAGAACGCTTCCCAGAACAGCTAGGATCTCAGTAAATGCTTCATGTGCAACACTTTTAGCGAAATCAAACCGATCACCTGCTGAAAGGAAACTTTCTTGTTTGCTGATCATCCATACGCTGAACAACAGTTTCTTCTCCAAATTCAGGATTCGCTTGGTATTACCCACTTTTTCCATAAGAATCTGTAATTAGAACAATTAGTTTTAGTATCGTATCGTCGTAATTCTGGTCAGAATTAAACTTATCTGACCAGAATTCAACTTATCACAGAAGCAAAGGTTATTTTTTACCGAACAACAAGTACGACTCATTCGAAAATGCATTCGAAATTCTTCCGGGGAATAGATAGATACAATTATTTCGGCATAATTTTTGTTCCGATATCTCTCTTCATCAGTTCTCCATAACTCTGGATGGAGCAACAGTTGAGAAGTGCCAAGCATTTCATCTGCTATAAAATGAGCTACATGAACTGAGGACAAACCCATTTATTATTAGTACATGATAATAATTTAATGTTTCTGTATGGCAATGTATATAAGATAATCTTGTATTTGGAAGAAAATTGTTAAAAACAAATTTATAAACTTTTGTACAAACATTTATTTTTAAGTGTGAATTTACCATATATGGTTGCCATGGTACTTACTCAGAAGTTCCTCTTCCTCAAAACTACTGTTCATTTCACTTTTTATTTTGCTTGAATTTTATGAAAACACACCAGAATTGTAGGTATTAAAACAAATTGCGTTCGTGAAACTTCAAACTCAAAAATTTGTGATCTAGTTGACATCTACACTCAGAGAAAAATGTCCCATTAAATTGTCAATGGTACGACCATTGGTTTTATAGGACTTGTTTTAATAAGATTTGCCTATTAAAACAATAGTTTTCTAATGAAATTAAAGGTTTTCGTGTTATTAATTCAATGGTATTAAAAATATTATTATTAATAAGGTACATGTTATTCATAGAATGGGAAACACTATTGAAAGTATAGTCTTTTACCATTAGTATTTTAAAACGCATACTATTGTCCCATTAAAAAATACTATTATTTATTAATAAATGAGATACTATTGAAAAATATTCGTATTAATTGTGCTGTCTTATTATTTCAATGGGCAGACCATTAATAATATAGTTAATAGTTTTTTATTTTTTTTTGTGACAGCATTGATACCATTGTTCACATAAGAATAGAGGTGTCTATATCGTCGTTCAGGTCATTTACCCTGATATTTTTTTTATTATTATCAACTTAAGATACAGATTTGTTTTTTTCTTTTTGTTTTTTGTGTTAAAAAAATCTTGTGATTGTGAAAAAAAGTAAAACTAAGTGAAAAAAGAAATAAAAATTTTGCTGTGTTCCCAAAATATCTTGTAGCTTTCTTTAAATACAAAATTTATGCATGCGGAAATATGTTTATGTCGCGGAAATATTTTCCAATATTCCTCCTTTCTATCATAAGTTATTAATTGGATTCCAATATAATGTATGTAGAAATGATAAAATATTTGTACCTACTTATTTTAATTTTTTGTCTAGTTTAAGAGATATTGTTTAAAATCACTTTTGACATATCCTAACATAATGTGACAAAATCATAAAACGAAAAGTTAAAGAAAACCATTTCTCTTTTGCACCTTAAAAATAGTTGGTTAATTTTAATGGGATACATTCTTAAGGCTAATAGTATTTCACATAAATCTGTGGCCACAAGCCATAACCGCCTAAGTCGAGTTATGACGAAATTGAGTTTTTTTCATAAACGAGTTCAGAATAGCAAGATTTATACCCTGTCAAATTTGTACGTCTGTATCTTTTCTCAAACAGAAGTTATAAGCAGAAAACCTTACAGCCTAAGTCCCTTTCTGAAAATCATGATTTGCCAAAACAACTCAACTAAACAAAAAAATATTTTTTTATAACGTCGGTTTGATAACTTAAGTTAAGTTCTTTCAGTATCTAAAGTTCGTTTTGCCATACAAACTTATCTTTATATAGGTTAAGCTTATTCTGGATTTTGTTAAAAAAATTAACAAGGAATAAAAACATAAGTCAAGATAAGAAATTTATAGTCGTCCATATTTAAAAACTGTAGTTTTTAAATTTTTCTTAAGTCAACATAGGCCGTTATTCCGCAAAATAGAACTAATATTTAATTTTCTTAACTCGAGTTAAGCTGTTATGGAAAATCACATTTCTGTTTGTTGATTAATTTAACTGGACTTAGGCTCCTTAGGCAAACCAAACTATATTTCTTTCAAAATTATAAATCGAGTTAGGCCGTTTTGGTATATTTGAATTTGAAAAAAGACAAATCTAAGTTCATTAGGCTTTTCTGCCTTAACCAATACAATATTAATTTCTATAAAAACCCAGTCATAAGTTTACATACGTTGTTGTGACCAGTCGCATTTGCAGTTAAGAGTTAGTGAAATTTATTTTTAGAAGTGAAAAGTTTGATTGTAAAGTGTGTTTGCAATGTCTAACAGAGCTGTGAAAATGGTACAATTAGCGAGGATGCTTACTGAACGTGCTAAAGCCAAAGGTAAGTTTGTTATAATTATTAACATAATTTTATACTCTATAAAGTCGATAATTTAAAACAAAAAAACTCTGTGACATTGGTGACATAGAAACAGTCATTTAATTCTATTTATACATACTTTCAAACTACTTTTCAAGTAGGTACGTATTTTCTACCAAAAAAATAATAAGAAAAACGAGCACATATTGTTTCGTCTACTCTATAAATTCGATTGTTTTTACTTTCATTAGTCATTTTGTGTAATTAAACCTTTGATTTTTACCAATTGTTTACTTTTCGGTAGATAATATTGTAATTTTGGTATGCCAAAATGAAGTACTCACTCTTCCAAAATCTTGTTCTTATTAATACAATTTCCTCCAGAAAACGTTCGGGGTTTTGAAAATGGAAGATTTCAGGGTGAAACGGAAACGCATGATGCAAACCAGAATAATCCTAGTCCTACATCAACAGAGCAATGCACAAGTAATGAAGGTTTTAATAACGATCTACTGCCAAATTTTAAACCAAGGGTACTAAATGAAACACAGTCATCAATGAACGGGCTTTTCTTTGATGTTGGCTTGCTCCAAAGTAAGAAAATAAGTAGTTACTTTTACTATTACATTAATCTCTTCTCTACCTCTATAAAAGAGAACACATTTTTCTGTTTGTCCGCGAAGAGGGAGTAGGTTCGTAACGAAACCTCAACAATATATATATTAATCGATTTGTCGTGAGTAGCGGTATTACATAGGATGGTTTTTAGTATCCTAAAGTCCGTTATTGGTCCTTCAAACCCATTTTATATGAGTTTTTAACTAAAAAAATACCATTTTTTATGGTTTAAACATATATTACTACGAAATGGCCAAACAAATTTGAATATGAATTTATTCTTCGATTAGTACACTTCCCGGTGAAGAGATTGATGTATCAATCATTATTCTCTGAATTGTATAACAGAAGTTATAAGCAAAAATGTAATTATTTGAGACTAACATATTTCACAGATATGCGTAGGTCATTGCAATCAACAGCCTACCAGTGGAGTGCGGACAGCGTTGCCAACCAATTTTGACGAAAAAAAGCCTAACTTGAAAAAAAAAGATGCCTTTTTCAATAAAATAGTGCATAAAATATTTTTTTATGTAAATTGGAACAATAAATCAAAAATTAAACACAAATATAACAAAAAATAACAAAAACTTTTTTTTCGTTTGGAAACACATTCTTTAAGACCGAGCACCGAGGTCTTCTTTTTGCCAAGATTTTTTAAGAATATTTAAAAAAATAAAAAGTCAGTATACGTTGAATCAAAAAAATATATACATATGTATATTTGAAATAAAAAAAAGATGCCTTTTTGGAAATAAAAAAGCCTTAAAGCCTTAGCTAATGAAATAATTCCTAAAAGGCATGAAAAAGCATAGGTTGGCATCGCTGTGCGGACACGTTTATCAATTTTTTTTTCTTCTCTCTTCTTTCTTTGCACTAGACTACTAGCTATTGTGTAGGTATAGTGTGAGTGTCTGGTTAATATTTTTTTAGTTTTTTGAAGTTATTTTATTACTTCTTTAGCGTTGGGCACTTTAAGATGGGAAGAAATTAATGAATTCGCGTTACCTTTAAAACGACACCGCGTCATCGTCACCGAAAAACCGACACCCGATAGGTGGCGCTGTTGTCGATTTTTTTGAGAAACTCAACCGATTTCAATGAAACTTTGTATGTATGCATGGATAGTTTTGGACCCGATAGGTGGCGCTGTTGTCAATTTTTTTGATAAACTCAGCCGATTTCAATGAAACTTTGTATGTGTGCATGGTTGTATGCAGCTAGAAAGATAGGATAGTTTTGGACCCGATAGGTGGCGCTGTTGTCGAATTTTTTGAGAAACTCAACCGATCTCAATGAAACTTTGTATGTGTGCATGTTTGTATGCAACCAGAAAGATAGGATAGTTTTGGACCCGATAGGTGGCGCTGTTGTCGATTTTTTTGAGAAACTCAACCGATCTCAATGAAACTTTGTATGTATGCATGGTTGTATGCAGCTAGAAAGATAGGATAGTTTTGGACTCGATAGGTGGCGCTGTTGTCGATTTTTTTGAGAAACTCAACCGATCTCAATGAAACTTTGTATGTGTGCATGTTTGTATGCAACCAGAAAGATAGGATAGTTTTGGAGCCGATAGGTGGCGCTGTTGTCAATTTTTTTGAGAAACTCAACCGATTTCAATGCAACTTTGTATGTGTGCATGGTTGTATGCAGCTAGAAAGATAGGATAGTTTTGGACCCGATAGGTGGCGCTGTTGTCGATTTTTTTCGAGAAACTCAACCGATCTCAATGAAAGTTTGTATGTGTGCATGTTTGTATGCAGCTAGAAAGATAGGATAGTTTTGGACTCGATAGGTGGCGCTGTTGTCGATTTTTTTGAGAAACTCAACCGATCTCAATGCAACTTTGTATGTGTGCAAGGTTGTATGCAGCTAGAAAGATAGGATAGTTTTGGACCCGATAGGTGGCGCTGTTGTCGATTTTTTTGAGAAACTCAACCGATCTCAATGAAACTTTGTATGTGTGCATGTTTGTATGCAGCTAGAAAGATAGGATAGTTTTGGACCCGATAGGTGGCGCTGTTGTCAATTTTTTTGAGAAACTCAACCGATCTCAATGAAACTTTGTATGTGTGCATGTTTGTATGCAACCAGAAAGATAGGATAGTTTTGGACCTGATAGGTGGCGCTGTTGTCAATTTTTTTGAGAAACTCAACCGATCTCAATGAAACTTTGTATGTATGCATGGTTGTATGCAGCTAGAAAGATAGGATAGTTTTGGACCCGATAGGTGGCGCTGTTGTCGATTTTTTTGAGAATCTCAACCGATCTCAATGAAACTTTGTATGTGTGCATGTTTGTATGCAGCTAGAAAGATAGGTTAGTTCTGGACCCGATAGGCGGCGCTGTTGTCCGTTTTCTTAGAAACTCAACCGATCGCAATGAAACTTTGTTTATATGCATGGTTGGGCTGAGGTTTCCAATATGCGCACTGAGCAAATTAATTTTTTTTATTTTTTTTTTAAATTGAGTTATTCTAAGATGTACTGTAGAAGAATTTTTCTGCGGAAACTTTTTTTCCTATTTTCTTTTATTTTTAAAATTTTAAATTTTCACTGAAAAGTGCATGTAAACAAACTGCACAACTGGACACGTTCACTTTGCATAACGTTTGTGTTGCAGTGGAGGGGGATGTGTGGGGGGGGGGGGGGTTAATTTTGGAAAATATTATAGGTAGGTATTGCCATATGTCAAAAAGTTAAAACAATTTGGTCTTTTTTGATTTTTGTTTTTACTGAATATATTATACTGCTAAATATATATCAGTGGCGTGGCGTGAACATTATAAAATGGGAAGTCGAAGCAAAAATTTATCTTATAGGTACCTATAAATCTAAAAAAACCTTAGACCTGTGACCCTGTGCAACTTGAAACAAAATCATACATTGCACATTTGCAAAATCGTTTTCAGAGTACCTACCTATACTAAATTCACTTAAGTCATGCAATGCAATCTGCCAACTGAATTTGTAAACCAAAACACACCCTTACCTACCTCAACATACTACCTGCAATTATTCACACAAGAGACAATAAGAAAAGAAGAAGTAAAAGAAACTTGAATAACTCGGAGAAAACCGCGTTATTTTCTTCATATCATAGCCAAACAAACACATACGATATATATAGGTACCCAAAACGCAACCCAATGGCCAGGCCAGTGGCCGCTGGCCGCCCATGGCCAGTACCAGTACTCAGCTCTGGGAAGAAAAAAAGAGATACAAACAAATGTTCACTCAGATTCGGCAGTCAAAATGAAATTTGTGAGAGCTTATAACTCGAAGAAAAGCGGGTTATTTTCTACAATGGGTGTTGAACAGAGAGGTGTCAGACTCAGACAAAGTACTCAGGGAAGAAAAAAAGAGATAACAAGCAAATTTTCTCTCAAAATGTACTATAAAGTGAGAACTTTAATAACCCGACATATTTTGGGTTACCTTCGCTTTGTCGCTACGAGACGATGACGATGTTGTATAAAAATGGATACACACACAATTTTTATATGAGTGCTTTTGTGTGTATACCATTTTGTGAGTATTCAAATTCATTTGGTAGTGTTTCATGTATATTCGGTTTTTGGTAGACAGATAGTGTTACCTGGTGGAGATTTCAAAAGGTAACTCGGTAGGAATCGAGTTATATGGACGCCACGCCACTGATATATATATATAAACTTTAGCTCCAGGCGCCTGCCTGACAGTTGTTGGCATACCCTTAGCGGAGCGACGAAGTCGCGTGAGCGTCTAAACCCTGCGAAAAAAAGGGTTAAAATCCTGTTAGCGAGCGAAGCGAGCCACGCACCCCATACTTTAAATACACCAGACTTTCTTAAAGGCGCCTGCCTGATAGTTGTTGACATAGCCTTAGCGGAGCAGTTGTGCATGTGTATTGAGATTTCGGAAAAAAAAGGTTTCAACTCTTTGTGCATAAATCACATAAACATGGTTTCATTAAAAAAAAAAAAATATTAAAATTGTATATAAAAAAAGTAAAAAATGAATAAAAAAATTAAAAAAAAAATTCATTTCCTCAAAAAAAAATATTATATTTATGTTTTTTAGCCCATTTCAAGCTATACAAAAATAAAAAAAATGTTTGCTTAGTGCGCATATTGGAAACCCGCCCCCTCTCTTCTCTACCTCTATAAAAGAGAACACATTTTTCTGTTTGTCCGCGAGTTGGGAGTAGGTATACTTAACGATACCTCAATAATATATAGAGCAATCGATTTGTCGTGAGTAGCGGTATAACATAGGATGGTTTTTAGTATCCTTACTTCATGTTCACATGTATGCATTTATTAAAGGACCCAGCAAAGCGGGTACATCCAGCTAGTATTATATATAATTAATATAAAGATACATTATTATATACAAGATATATTATTAGGGTTAGAATATTAAGATAAACGTAAACATGGTCATTATTTTCATACAGGTGAACTTAGCCTAACTGACAACGTTGAAACTGATTTCGAATTTGATAAAAGTTTACTCGAAAAACCCGAATGGATGAATTCTGATGATTCAATGAAAGATCCCGATTTTAACTTGCCTAGTAATTCAAACTCTGAGACTGATGATGAAATTATTGCTTTGGGAGCTCAATTAGAAGAAGCTTTAGCAACACCAAAATGCAAGAATAAGAAAAAACTTCGTGTTAATCTTCGAAATAGTGGCCAGTCATATAAATCAGTCAACGGAAAAACAGTTAAGGCTCGATCTTGGAAGGTGTTTGATAATTGCAGAAGTAAATGCAACGAGAGGATAGATATTGAAAAAATTAAATTACTGTTCCACCACTACTGGTCCCTAGGAACCTATGACCAAAGAATTTTGTATATTGGGTCTTTGATAAACATTGAAGATAAGAAATGTGACACCATGGTAAATGCAATCAACCGAAAGCGAAAACGTGAGCATACTATGAAATATACATTGGAAGTCGACGGAAGCGTTTCAAGTGTATGTAAAAAACATTTTCTTCAGTGTTTTGACGAAACTGAAAGTTTTGTTAAGTCAGTTATGAACAAAAAAATTGGCTGTCCATCGATTCCATTCAAAAATAGGAGAGGAAAACATACTCCTGCTAATAAAGTTCACGCAGCTGTAGAAGAAGAAGTGAGGAATCATATTTCAAGGTTTCCAGCGTATGAAAGCCATTATAGTCGAAGGGACACATGTAAAAAATACTTACCAGCTAGCCTTAATCTTACATCTATGCACCGCCTCTACAGATCAGAATCTTCAAATCCGGTAAGTCTATCGAAATACTCCCAAATTTTCAAAACCATGGGTCTTAAATTTAAAGCACCGAAAGTAGACACGTGTTCCACTTGCGATACGTATGTTTCGACGATCAAAGTCGCTGAATCTGAAGAAGAAAAGTGTAAATTAATTGAACAAAAACAAGACCATTTAAATAAGGCCGAAATGGCATATGAAGCAAAGCGCAACGATAAAGTGGAGGCAGTAAATTCTAAACATGTGAAAACTTTCGCCTTTGACCTTCAACAATGCTTGCCAACGCCATTTTTAAGAAATTCTGTAAGCTTTTATAAGAGACAACTCTGGACCTTTAATTTAACGGTCCACGATTTAGAGTCAAATATCGCAAAATGTTTCATGTGGCATGAAGCTATGGCCCGTGCGTCGTGGCGGAAATGAGATTTCATCTTGTATTTACAAGTTACTGAAAAGCTTACCGGAAGAGACCAAATGTATAACATTCTACAGCGATTCATGTTCTGGGCAGAACAAGAACTCATTTGTTGCTGCTATGTTTATAGCATTTATATCCAACTCGGAAAATATTGATTGCGTTGATCACAAATTCCTCGAACCAGGTCATACGCACATGGAATGCGACAGCGACCTACTATTAAGCGCATGAAAAAAAAAACAAATGTCCAAATTGAAACGCCTAGGGATTGGTATCAATTCGTTAATACAGTTGGAACAAAGATTGCAACAGTGGAGATGAGGAACGAAGATTTTTATGATTTTTCCAAATTTTCTAAATCAAAATTTTCCTGGAAACGAGTTGATGAAGATGGCAATAAATTTAATAGGCATGAAGTTCGGTGGCTGCGATATACAAAACGCTGCAATGAAGTGGCATACAAAAATTCTTTGGATAAAAATGAGTCTTTTAAAATTTTAAAAGTAGGAAAGAGAGGAGCATCTATTAATGTCAACGAAATTTCAAACATAACCGACTTACCGTGCATTTCTGAAGAAAAACGAAAGGATCTTATGAGCTTAAAGCAATTCATAAGCCCTGATTTTCACTATTTTTATGATAATCTTTCTACCAATAAGGACGAGCCAAACACCCATCCCGACTTAACAGAGCCTGACTCAGAAGATGTTTGAGCGCCATATTTTTTATAATATTTATGAAATAACTTGTAAAAAATGTAAATGTATAAAAAAATAAAACTTGAATATTAGTAAAATATTCTTTTTTTTTAATTTCATTTGTTTGTTAATTGTAATCATACATACTAAGTCAACGAAGGAAATCTTATATCACAATATCATACAAGGACTAACAACCTAAGTCGACAAACGAAAATTGAAGCGTTCTTTCTTAATATGCCATAACAGCCTAACTCAAGGTAAGCTTTTTATTTTGATCTTCTTAAATATGCCACAAAAGCCTAACTCGACGTAAGCTTTTTATTTTTTTCAAGTTCAATAAGCCATAAAAGCTTAACCCTTTCATGACGGCTTTGTATTGCAACTCGAGGAAAATTTTTTTTTATGAAATTCTGATTTATTTGGGTTGAAATAAGCCAATAAAAAAAAAAAAAAAAAAGGACGATGGGATTGCGAGATAATGATAATGTCATTTCTATACTACACTGGTCATGTATGGTAGTAAACATTTGGATAATTCGTTGATTTCTTTAATTCAAACAGTCGCGATCAATTTCAAGAAAATATAATTTAAAAACATTTATGTGTTATATATTTTTAATATTTAAATTTATAAATTAACACCTAAAAAGAACATAAACAAAAAGGTACATTTCACACACTTGCGGCTTTTTTTCTTTAGATACATTAATCACAAAATGAACTAAACAAAAAGTAAGATTTCAAAAGTTTAAAGCTTTCTCTTATTACATTTTTTTATTAATTCTGATAGTCCATGGAACACTTTTTCTTCTTAGTGAAGCAGAGTGTAACATTGCATTTTATGCACTGTACCGTTGACTGCCCATCTTTGCATTATCTACCAGTATCTACAACGGTTCTGCTTATCATTGTACTGCGGCCAATGTCCACTTGCTTGGTGTAGTATACAACTGACATGTCAAAAAATGAAAAAAACTTCCATAGGTGTCTGGTGTCATTTTTAAATGACATGAATATTTATTACTAAAAACAAGTAGCTTGGTCACACATTTTTATATATAATTCAAAATATTATGAATATCTAATAATTCATCAAGCCCGTGGAAGTGATTTCCATATTTTTAAGGCTTTTTTTCCCCAATTTTAGAGACTTACCAATTTTATACTTCTCTTGGATAGATCAAATCATTGGAAGCTGTGTGGTAGACAAACAAAATGAACCTCTCTATCGCTTTTAGCGACATCTGTTGATTTTTTTTTATTGAAATGGAGGGTTCTAGCAATAGCTGAAGTCAATATTTGAAAGCCTAGCGTGATTTTTTATAAACTATAAATATACAAAGTTCATGTAGTACACATACTACACTGGGCATGAAAGGGTTAAGTGTCTTTTTCTGAAATTACTACTTAATTATCTTACATACAAATAATTTGCTTTTACTATATAAAAAGAAAGTAAATTTTCTTCCTTTTTGCATTTAAAAAATTTTGAAACTAGCATAATATTTTTCTCTAACACGATTTAAAACTTCAAACTGCTCTCCTGAAAAGTATGAAAAATGGACTTAGGCGGTTATGGCTTGTGGCCACAGATAATATGGGCGTCATTCAATAAAAGTTCCGTTAGAGTAACTGTACAAAATGATGTAAAAAATATTTTAATAGTATAAATACCATAACTATAAAGGGATTTATATTCAGAGTAATGGTATATCATATTAAAAAGTTTTTTTTTCACAATTTTTATGGTGCATCTGATTACTTCATTATATTAATAGTATACCCCATTGGTAAAGAACAGTAGGCATAGTATATTACAAAGTTTCTCTTGCCCAATTTTGCCATTATTATTAAATGAAATAGATACTTCTACTGCGTTTTGTTTAATATTTTTAGGAATATTATTTGCATAAGAGAGGGAGTGGCCTCAACCCAACTGGAAAGCTGCATGATAGAGCTGTAAATGCGAGAATCAAGTTAAGAGGTTTGAAAAGACAGCTGATTATTGGAAATAAGGACGAAGGTAATAAATTAAATCGGTTTCAACTTGATGTTTAGTAATTATGTATGATCCTAGAAACTATCATCTCTAATCTTCCGACGTATGAAGCAAACCCTATAAATAGTCCAGAAGCTGAGCAAGCCATTATAAATGGCTAGCACATAATATTGAGCCATGGAGTGAAGTTCAGGCGAAATGGACTGAAGTTGCAAAACAACGCCACTTTGACATCAAAACTGAAGGCTTAAATATCCTCACAGAATGGCCATTTGTTCAAACATTCTCTTGGGCATACACTGGTAGGCCGACACATTATTCTTCTCATTTTGTCTATATTTAATATTTTGCTATTAAACACAAAAATAATAAAATGTGATACCTGTATAAAAATAATTTGTTGTTTCAATCATTATTTTCATTTTTACAGAAAGAGAACCTACAGCATTTGAAGAATTGAGCTACAAACGATTATTTATTAATCAATAAAAATTCAATGTGTTATTACATTCTACTATTGATTTCAATAGGATGTGCCATTTTAGGCTTGCCGGAGCCCCATTGCAACAATGGTATTGTGTTATTGTTCCAGCAATATTACAATAGTAAATACTTTCAACTACGAAAGGGTACCCATTTATAATTTATAGGAGTCTGATGAAAGCAATAGTATTGGGTATTGTTTTAACCGTACAGTCCTTTTATTGTTACAGTAAATATCATTAGTTCCAATAGGATACGCAACTTAACATCTATAGGGGCCCCATTGAAACAGTCGTATTGTGTTATTGTTTTAACAGTACAATACTGTTACATTTACAGTAAATACCATTAGTTCCAAAAGGATACGCAACTTAACATCTATAGGGGCCCCATTGAAACAGTAGTATTGGATTATTATTTTAACAGTATAGTCCTATTATGGTAATAGTAAACACTATTAATTTAAGAAGTTAAATACTATAGAAATAATAGTATGTTGCAATTGTTTTTATCGTATTTTCTATTCATTTTAGTGGTATTTACTTTTGATAACTAGTTGTCTTTTCCTATTAAAAACTTTCGGAAACAAAAGTACATACTATTATTAATTAATAAGACGAAATATTGAATCAAAAAGGTAAACACATTAATAAATAAGGAAAACCGTACCATTACTATTAAAGTTTTGAAATTATTATAACAATCGGATAAACACCATTGACCAATTTTAATAGTAAAAAAGCATTGATTAGATGGCTTTTCCTATTGATATTATAGTATTTTTTTCTGAGTGTAGTTGACAATTCAACTTGCTTAGTCAACGCGTTCGGATTCATAGTTACGACCAATCTAGTTGACGTTTTACATAAACTACGAATCCGAACGACCCATTGACACATCTAAGGCTAGGAGCGCACATGCGATTTCAATCGCACGACTGCTTAGTCGCACAAAATGTAACACACAAATTTCAATATGAATGCGCTCACTCAACATCTACAAATCACAGCGTTTATTATCCCGCGATTTGTTCCATTTTTAGAGCGACGCGATTGTCGCCAAAATAAATAACCCATGCCATATCAACTTCAAGCAATATACACACACTTGCGATTTAAATTGTTGCGATTAAAAAATCGTTGTCGCAACAAGATGTTGGCATCCACGCACTATGGCATCATAATTTAGTCGCAAAATATGAGACCTATTGTTTTATACACGAATGCACACATATGCAACAAAATAACCGCAGCGATTAAAAAAATACAGCAAGATCCATTTTTAGAAACGATTTTTTTGCCGTAGCGATTATTTGATCGTATATCGCACCCTCAGTGCAAAAGAGCGATAAGTCAAAAATTGGGATTTTTGAGTTAATAATGAGGAAGTGTTGGTTTCACAGAAACCTTTAAAATAAGGGGCTTGACTTTGCCATGCTCCAAAAAATAGCTAAGATATGGCTATAAATCAAAAAATCGCACTAGTATAAGTTTCGACGTAGCTCGCATTTTCCAATGCAAAACTGAGCTAACACGAAATGTTACAGAATTTTTCACCACAAAATGACATGATTCCAGAGTAATACCGACGCAATCCAAAATGACTCTAATAACCGAATTTATTTTTATTGTTTTAAATTAAAAACCTGTGCAAAAAGGCGATATTACGAAATCTTCCCTTCAAATATTCACCTTTTTTAAGTGCAAAACAGATACAAAACGAAATTTGTTTAACTCTTCGTATGCAATACAGCGATAAAACAAAATATCTCCCCCTTTCTCCTTAAATTTTTCTATTATAAAGAGCGACAAGTGTAAATTATCGCTCTTTTACACTAAAAGTTTGTATTAATTTTGTAAATTAACTAAAAAACGTTAATTATTTATTTGATTTGACTGAAAAAATGTAAGTTTTTGATAAAAATTAAAGGATTATTTATTTGTTTTTGTAATAAAGTTTAAACATTTGAAGTTTGATTTTCTTATGTTAAGTTACAGGCAAAAGTTTGTTTTCAATTTTTTTGAGTCGCGTTTTCTCGAAATGACATTTTTTGACTTATCGCTCTTTTGTACTGAGGGTGCGATATGTGTGTATTGACATTAAAAGCAGTATGTTCTATATTTTGCGACTAAATAATCGTGCGACAGAAGACCACAAGTGCGCGCATGGAAATTTTTTTTGCGACTACGATTTTTCTATCGGTGCGACATAAAATCGCATGTGCGCTCCTAGCCTAAATCGGAAACATTTTCTGTCAAATCTCGAGTTTATTGTTGCTTTGGCACCGAGGGAAATATATTTTTTTTTTAAATTTTGATCTATACAGTGAGATGGCTTTTGTCAAAAGTTTTGCTTGAATTTTATTATTTATTAGATTTTCTTCACCGAAACAATTTGTCCTTTGTATTTTTCGTTAGTTTGCGAAACATATATTCATAAGGTAGTTGACGAGGTGCAAGTTATTTGGTATCTTACCTCTTTTCAGAAGGAGGCAATATTGTTCCGTTATTTTTATTCGCGATTTAATAGATGGCCGATTGCCCTTTTCTATTATCATGAGAGTTCTAGGAATCGATTTTTATTTCATATACCCTATCATTATGGTTAACTACGGTTACAATGAACCAGTTTCTAGATGCCTTAGGGAATCCAACAAATATTGTGATGTTATTGATTTTAATATTAGTAGAGAATCATTTAGGAATAAATTAATCCTGTTGTTAGGCTTTGGTGGTCATTTTTAAGTATAATTTTTTGTATTAAGTATCTAATCTGGCGTGAACAGCGGATGTTCTTATTTGATTGAAATAAATAAAAAAATAAATATTTAATTTCTTTACTGTTCCATGTGCCAGGAACTTTTTTTCTGATGGAATCCAATAGGGTAGTCGATTTGTTCTTGTTGAAATTGGATACAAATTAGATAATCGTTTCCTGTATTGTTTGCTATACTTTGTATTTAATAAGTTATCATGTTTGCAGGCTGTTTATTGTTTTTCGTTATTTTCAATATTCGTTTCATATTTTCATTACTTCTAATAAAACTTTGCTAACAATATGTTGTGGGCCCAGAACACAATGACTGAACATAAAGAATTTTCTCACGGTATCCCACAGTTCGATGAAAGAGGATACGACGACTGGAAGTTTAGAGCCAAAATTCATTTAGACAGTCAGGGCTTGTTGGACGTTCTAACCTATGTTCAACCAACAGAAATTGCGGCAAGGGCTGAGTTTTTGAAAAGGGACAAGAAGGCCAAAGAGCGTCTGGTAAATTGTGCAACTCCTATAGAATTGTGGTACAGAAATAAGCCCCAGTTGGAAAAGCTTAAGCTATTATTTTGGTGAGAGGACTACGTGGTTGTTGGGTAAGATTTTAGATTAATTTTTATTTGTTCGTTACTGTTAAGTTAATCATGTACATTCACTTTTTGACAGGAGACGCTGGATACCCATTGGAACCTTGGATTTTGACTCCTCACAGGACACCAGAGACCGGATCATCTGAAAGCAAATTTAATGATATCCACTCCAAAACCAGAAACATAATTGAAAGGACCAACGGCGTGCTCAAGAACAGGTGGAGATGTCTGCTAGGCGCAAGGGAGCCAAAAAAAGCCATACAAATTATAAACGTTTGCTGTGCTTTGCATAACATTTGCATTTATTTCAAGTCTGACATATCCATTGATATTGCAGTGGACTTTCAAGACAATGATGATACGAACTTTGAAAATGGAACTTTAAGCAGCTCAGTTTATTTGACTGACGCGTGACGCCCAACGCATACGAAGAGAAATAGGAAACTCTCTTTAAACAAGTTTATTTAAGTTAATAACAAAAACAAATAACAAAACGACTATTCTAGTAATAACAATAAGTAAAAATAAATAAATCCATTTAATAAAAAATAAAAGTCTCAAATTTCAGTTTTGGTTAATATTAGTATCGCAGTTAAGTAGTTAGCTTAATACTTTGCAAGTTTAGCTACTTCTATTTCTAGAAGTTTTGTTTTCAGCTCCAACTTTTGCTCAATTTCATATTTTCTGAGCTTTTCCATTTCAGTGTTGTGGCGTATGGCTTCTTTTAGAATTTATTTTTGTTGGTCGTAAAGTCGATCAATTGAGCGATATATTCTTTTGGCACAAGTTTAGATCTCATTTTGATGGTTCTTCATTAGTAACACAGCTTCACCAATTTGTTCGACAAGTTTTTCTTGTAGATGTGTTTCTTTTTCTAGAAAATCCATTGAGTTTTTTGTTACTGTGCTCCTTTTTTGCTTGCTTTGTGGTGTTTTATCACTGTCGACATTATCCACTGCATTATTTAAAACATTGCATGATGTGTCATCTGTGTCAATTAAAGACCGAAAAACTGCGTCTAGTTCATCTGGCGCAAATTCGGTCGCGTCGCCGTCCTCGTCCACAGGTGTGTTTTGCTTTACTTCGTCCAAAGTGAAGAGTTTTCGTTTTTTAGAGCAAGAGTATCGCAATGACCTTCCACAGACTCACTCATTGCACATATTTTTATAATGGTCTCCTCCAGATCTAAAAACTTGTATTCTCTGCTAGGGCCTCCACCAGTAGAGTTTTTTGATTTCAAATTTTTTCGACATTTTCTTTTTTATGTATTTCTTCTTATCACTACACACATGAAACAAATAAAATTGAAAACTGTAAAAAATGTAGTTTAAAAAATGACGAATTAACAAATACGTACCTACCCTTTTCCATTCAAATGCAGATTTTGATGGTGGTCCGATGCTGTTTAACTCCTTTTCGATGGTTTTCCAAATTTTTTGAGCTCCGTCTTTGCTCCTTTTAGAGTATCCTGTAGCAATATCTGGATAATTTTCCATTAAACCTACAAGGATCTCCAGCTGTCTTTTATTTGTTGTATATTAGCCCTCAGAAAAATAATTAAATTTTCATAAATATTTCATTTTTGCAGAATATAAACAAATACTTACATTTTTTCCCCAACAAACCACTTACGGAAAAATTCGCGCATAAATAATGATAAAGTTCCCCAAAACAATTATTCGCGATAGCTACTTTTTTAGGGGAACATGTTTTTCCCTTTTCGAAGTTGATTCGCGATACCAACTTTCCCAAAATGGGAAATATCTCCGGGGAAATTTTTTTCGCGATAAGGCTGAATAAAAACCAAAGCTAGGCTCATATGGGAACAACCCAACTACATTATTATACCTAATGCCCTAAGCTCGATTTACGTTCTATTATTCATTTAAAGCTCTAAATCAAAATCTCCACACAAGATAGCTTTCTGCATATTTGCGTTTTTTTTTAATACTTAAAGACCCCTCTCAACACGATTTACCACCGACCGTAACGCATAACTACTCAACTACTCTACACGCTTCATTTTTCGCACTAGATCGCATTTGAAATTGAAGTAGCCCAAGAGTGCAAGTTGCAACTTGCAGGACTTGGCGTTGGCATTAGAAAAAAAAAAAAAAAAAGAACGAACGCAAAAGGATGAAAATGAAAAATGTGTGTGCGGTGATAAATTTTGAAAACTCACCCATGTTAGTGTGGAAAATTGCAACGAAAAGGAAATGAACCAAGTGGCAGTACTGTGAATTCATGATGCAATTTCCCATTTCTGTGTGTCCGGGCGAATGAGCGATATTTTTCACTTTTATTCCCTTCTACACACAATGTGAACGTTATCTGCCTAACGTACTTTGCAAGGGAGGAGACACGGCTGCTGCAAGCTCCAAGTCTCAGTATGGTTGCTTCAGGTCGCCTTGTTTTCTGTTTTTTATTTTTTTTTTATTTTTTGTTAAGTTTTGTTCATGAAACTCCTAGTGAATCCTTTGGAATATCACGTCAATATATCAACAGACAAATGTCCTAGTTCTAATTTTTTTTTCTCCGTTTTTGCTGTGCTTCTTCGTTCATAAAGTGTGTGCAAGGTACCAGCAGAGCTGTTGGTGTTGTTTTGTTTTTCGCATTTAGCGATGAATAATCCTCGAGGATCGATAGAGAGCTATAATTTGCCACTCTTTTGTAGGATTAGTTTAACCAAAGGGTGGCAGGTGGTCTTCATCCTTGGCTCTTATTCGATTGGTAATTTCTTCAACCGTATTGAGGGGGTGAGGCAATTCAGATAAATGAATTTAAGTGTTGAAAACCTGAAAGAATAAAAAGCGCTTACCTACATTTTATTTGAATTTCAAGTGTAGGAACTAGGAATTGTTTTCAGTTTTTAGTAATGGAAATGTATTTTTTTTTTTAGAGGCAAAGAAAAAATTGATTTCCTTGTAATAAGAGGACCTGAGAGAATTAGTTCCAAAAATGTTGGTTGTTTTCTGTTAATGTTTTGAGAACTCGAAAAAATAGCCAAACTCTTTTTGTTATTGTTTTAACTTCTATGTTTCAAATGAAAGTATTATTATAAATCTTTTGATTTTTGACTTACTTAAGTATTACTGATGTTCTACAAACTCCTCGAAGTTTTTTGACGCGGATGTGGTGTTTTTCTACTCGTCTCTGGACACATTTTTTGGCCAGTTTTTCTGACATTTTGTGTAGGTCGAGCTCATAAACGTAAAACGCTTCATTCCTGCAATTTTCGCGATAATTATAGTAAAAAGAATCATTACCATTTCGGAAGTTTAGCAGTACCTACTTGCGTTCATAAGAGAAAATTGACAGTCAGCATGCATTCAATAGTGCATTTATACCTATGTCTTTCTTTTGTTGCTGCGCTGCAGAAAAATGGCAGGAGAGAAAATGGAAGCATTATTCTTGGAAAATCATTAATTAATAAGTAATTTGTACTATAGGCGTATTTTTTTGAGCTTCGATCTCAGCAAAGCAAAGTAAAGTATGATTATCAGCACGCAGCTACAAAAACTATTGCTAGTCTCGAAGTGTCAAGTAGAGTGTAGTTTTTGTAATAGCGTGCTGAAAACCATACTTTACTTTGCTTTGCTGAGATCGAAGCTAAAAAAAAACTCACCGTTTTTAGAAATGAACAAGAGCAATGATCCAATTCAATTCAATTCAATTCAATTTAAAAATAATTTATGGATAGTTCCATCAACTGCTACACAAGTAGCAGTATTACCAGCACTGGCTATTTGTCTCCGATTTCGAAATTTGAACTTTTTGCTGGCTCCTTAAAATTGTCATTTGGGAACTATCCCAATTTAGACTATGTATTGACTTTCAATTTTGGTGATTTTTAGGTTCCTTACGTATTATAACAAAATGCTAAGGTACTTCAATTGACAACGTACCTATACTCTTTTCGTATATACTAGTTACATATATATAGCCATTTATGTAAAACTAAACCCTAAACATTTTGTTTTGCTTTTTTTGTCCACTTAAACTTGATGGATGAACTCAATCTTGGTCTTCAAATGTTTATTATGAATAAATATAAAGTTATTTGATTAACAAAATGAATAAAAAATTATCTTTAGAATTTCTAGAAAAATAATTTATAACCTCTTCCGAACGGAAAACTTTTGCTGATCAACTTTTTAGTTAACTCTACAAAAAAATTATTCCACTGAAACAGGTACCTACCTATTTAATTTCTTTATTGTTCCATCTGTCGGAACTTTTGCTAAGGACCGCCTATTTTCAATTTATCGTTGTCGCCTTTAAAAAAAATTTAATCAGAACAAGTGTGCCAATGAATTACAATAAACATGTGTATTTTTGATCTTCAAATTTGAGTTTAGGTATTTTTGGCCGCAATATTTTACAATTTGGCTTCATACATCTTATAAAATCTGGCAACACTGTCAAATTTTCGAAAGCAAATAATGTCCCGGACAATAACATGTGCGAATAGAGAGTGGATAATTGTACCAAGCAATCTACTACAACTACCCACTTTTCCGAAATTTTTCACTTTTGTGTGGGATTTTTCGTTTCGGATCATCTGCGTACTACGCTTTAACAATAGGTATATTTCGTTGAAAATAAACATCCGAGTTGTCATTGGAAAAGTTGATTTTATTTACCATTTTTTACTTTCGTGAATATTTGTTGCATGGTTTGGGCAACACTATTTACATAGTATGAACTATGAACTCAGTTTGTAAATGTGGTGAGGTTATACTAGTAAGTTTAGCCTACAAGTAAAACTATTCTATTCGAAAATTTCGATATAAAATGTCCTGTGTTATCTTTTTGAATTGAACAGATTTCGAAGTTCGAAGTCCCATATAGAATCTTTATTTAATTCGAAAGAAAATGCCAACCTGTCATTAAATTTGAAATGTATGGAAATTGTTTTTTTTTTTTTCTTGAATTTTTTTTTTCTTTGTTGCCGTTGATTGACATATAATTGGGCATTTAATGCAAAAATGGATAGGTAGTAAGGAATAATTCTTCTGTTAGTTTCAAGAGGCAAGCGAAATGTTAAGTAAACGTGTAGGTACGCAGATACCGAACAGTGTGTAGGAACCAACCAGTGCCGTAGCCAGGGCTCACATCGCGTAAGACGACTATCGTCTGACGACGTCGTTTCGACGATTGTATTGCTTCGTGTAACACTAAAATGGTTGAATCGTTTGCACGACGTCGTTTTGAACGATTCACTAATGCTTCGTATAACTCAAATTCAGACGATTGAGCGATTGCGATTGAACGATTGCTATTTTGCAATCGTTTCATCGTTGTTGGTGTATTTCTTGTCTAATACTACTGAGAGAAGTATTAGACAATAAATAAAGGAAGACATACACTTATGTTCTATTTGGTGGGGACTCAGTCTTATCAGAGGGAAAAAAATGTATTCTTTGCAAAAAAAAAAACAATTATTGCAATTCTTTTCGAATTTCAAATGATTTTCATTTAGGTATTTGTGTTATAATATGAAATACAGTAATGTAATCATAAAATAGCATTCATTGAACTCTTTTTTTATAACTCGACAATTATTAGAAATACCAATTCTAATGGGATGCTTTATGATGTTTGGTGTCCAATGAAATCCAAGAAATTTATTGCCAAGACTAGTTCTAATTTCCTCATGGTACACTTTTACCGTCGCCTCAACATTGGGTTACCGTAAAAGCCAGAATTCACTTTTTGAGTTTGGTATGCAGTCTTATATTTTCGCCGTAGCTCTTTCCAAATCTTTTATCCGTTTTGCTCTATCTCTTTCAATTGCAAAGATATACAGATCTGTTTTGACGTATATCCACCAAATTCATCAATTTTACGTATTGTTTTGACGTAAACGCCAAAATTTGGCATTTACGTCAAATTTTCCATACGATTTAAGAAAATTTTTGTTTAAGAATTGTTTTGACGTACGTCCTGTTGTCCTACAACGTACCCCATCAAACTTCAAAGATTTGTTCAGTATTGTTTTGACTTATGTGCCTACAAATTCAAGGTAACGCTATTTATTCGTATGCACGTACGTCATTAGAAAGAAAAATATTTTTTGTTTTGTTTTGCCGTACGTGCATACGATTTTTCTGTAGCCGTAAAAAAGTATAAATACGTTCTCATTGAAAAATATTTCAGTAGTTGCTTCCCATCTTTTGTAGTGAGAGTACATGATTGAAAAGTCATAAAAATGAATTCTCCCCTACCCATTATGGATGAACCCCTTCTTTCGTAATAGCTTATAGTCTACATAATTTATAAGTTTTGATTCAATGTTTCTATTTTTTTTAAGTTTATTAGATGAGCTAGTCCCAAATGAAGCAGAGTTCAACGAAGAAACAAATAGTGCTTTCTCAAGTTCATTGGAACAAGATTTTGGTAAAAAAAAAATGTTTCATGATCGTAGAGTCAGATGATAGCGTAGATGACCCTAATTATGTTTATGAACCATATTTGCCACACCATTTAACAGAGAGTTTAAGAAGTATGCCATCAGAGTATGATACTTCAGGTAAATAAGACCTTATACAAACATAGGAACTAGTTCCATATACTTACATTAATTTTTAATATTTAATATAGGAAGTGATACTCCAAAAAGCTCTACACGAAAAAGACAAAAGAATTCTGAAATGTGGAAACAGCACCTTAGAAAACGTTTGCGAGAATCTGGAAAGGAGTACACAAACATTAAAGGAAAAAATATAAAGGAAAGGAAAGTGCTGGATCCGTGTAAGCATACCTGCTTTTATTTGTGTACGAAAATATTTTCTTCCAAAGTGAGAGAAAGCATTTTTAATTCATTTTGGAGCTTAACCGACCAAGAAAAGCCAACCTTCTACTGCAAATTTGTAAAGCGGGTTCCAATTAAGCGTAGAAGAAAAACTGAGTCTTCTAAGAAATCACAAACTTTTCACTTTATTTGGAAACAGATAACATAATTCATCAAGTCTGCAAAAAAAAATTTTTTAAATACTCTCTCAATATAAACGAAAAAAGAATATACTACTATTTTAAAAACCTCAATGAAAACGGCAGCCAAAATTCTTACAATAAAGGAAAAAACACTAAAAAAGTTACCGCGCCCGGAAAAATACAAGAGATTCATGATCACATAAGAAGTTTCCCTACAGTAGAGTCCCATTATTGCAGGGCAAGCTCTGATAGAAAATATTTGGAGCCCCACTTAAACATCACAAAGATGTACTCCTTGTATAGGGAGTCCACGAATGACCCTTCCAAAGAGTGCATATACCGCAGAGAGTTTAACAATGTATTTAACTTTTTTTTTTACAAGCCAAAAAAAGACCAATGCGATCGGTGTCTGACTTTTAAAGCTAATAAAAAATCTTCAAGTAGTGAAATTGCAGAGTTTAATAAACATGAAGATGATAAAATATTCATGAAGACTGAAAGAGACCTAGACAGAAACAACTTGGAGCCAAAAAATTTAATAATCTGTTTTCATCTCCAAAGCGTTTTTTCTCTTCCCAAAGGAAACGCTTCCTCATTCTACTACAAACGAAAGCTACTTAAGTGTTTTTAACTTAACGGCAACAGTATGCTCCGCCAAAAGTGACTTATTGCGCTATTTGGAGTGAAGTACATATTGGTCGTTCTGGTGACGATATAGCCAGTGCTCTGATTAAAATATTACAGAACGTCTTGGCAGAACATCTTCATGTGGAAATTTTGACATTATGGAGTGATTCTTGTGTACCTCAAAATAAAAATAAGATAATGTCAACAGCTTTAAACACTTTTCTTCACAAGTCACCGAACCTGAAAATTATATTGCAAAAGTTTTCGGTTCCTGGACACTTACTCATACAGGAAGTTGACTGTGTTCATAGTGCAATAGACAAGCATCTTAAGAACATTGAGATAGGTACATAGTCCATTGGCTCTTATAAGGCAACTTAAGAACATGCGCTATGAGAAGGTTAAACTGAAATTAATTCAGATGCAACCATCAGATTTCAAAGCCTACTCTGCCAAAGCAAGTCATTTAAATTTTGCAAATATGCCTTTTTCTAAAATAAAATTTATTAAGTATGAGAATCCACACTTGTTTCAACAATCTTTTAGATCAAATGCTAGAGACGTACATTATAAAATGATTTCATTGATTAAAAAACCTACTAAAACTACTTTTGGAACACCAAAGAACTTATATAATCAAAATGTTAATACCGTTCAGAAAACAAAAAATATATCAAAGGAAAAAATTAAAGATACCTATAAAAAGTTTGTATCCTTTTATATCGTCAGAGGATAAGAAATACTTTGAAGCTCTTTTTAATCAACTAAAATAATAAATATTCGATTTTACATTTTAGTATCTACATACATAATATGAAAATGTCTCTTTTTAAGTTTTACTGTTTTGTTATTTTTGTTTTAAACAAAGATGTACAAAATATTTGAAGTCATTACTTTAATGTTTTTATTTCTTACATTCTTTTTGTATTTATGTATTATTTATTTAAATAACAAAAGAATGTGTGCTAAATACTGTGATTTTTCTTTCCAAAAAAAAAATTGTTAAAAAGTAGTTCCCTACCTTACGAAAGTTGAAATAAATATATTTTTTGTTCTCAAAAACCTTGTTTTTTTTTTTTAAACATAAAAACGTTTGCTATATATCTCGATTTTAAGTAAATACATTCTTAACCAATTTATTATAGGAATACCGTATGGGCACAATTTTTGACGTATGTGTATGAGTAAAAGAAAATATTGATTTTAGTGGCGTATACGTCAAACTCATTTTTTGATAACTCTTAAATATTTTAAAAGCTTAAAGCGTTTTGGAATAACTTCTTACATTTTTTGAAAGAGGACTTCCGTGTGAATGTCGTGTCAAAAAATTAAAAAATCCCAGCGGTTGGTTTTCATGCTATAAGCTGGCAAAACTTCAAATGCGATTTCCCAAAAACATTAAAATGGCGTTTACGGCAACCCAATGTTGGGGCGACGTAATTATTCTAATTCTTTCCACCCGACTTTCACAATTCTATCTGTGATTGGCTTCTTCGATAGAGTTGTTACTTGCATTCAATTTTTGCATTAAATGTCCCATTCCACATCACCTACAGAAAAAAAAGGCAAATTCCACACATTTTTGTTGTTTTTAGTTGTCAGAGTTTGTTTACAGTCATTTTCAAACTGTTCAAAATGAAAACGATGAACGATTCGATGGAACGATGCGCCCAGGGCTCTCATCGCATAAGACGACGATCGTCTGACGACGTCGTTTCGACGATTGTATTGCTTCGTGTAACACTAAATTGATTGAATCGTCTGGACAACGTAGTTTTGAACGATTCACTAGTTCAGACGATTGAGCGATTGCGATCGAACGATAGCTATTTTGCAATCGATTCATCGTTTTTGTCCATTTTTAAGGTTCCGTACCCAAAGGGGAAAAACGCCTTTGTTTCGCTTTTGTCCGTCCGAACCCACTAGACCAATTTTGTACCTACCTAGGTCTATCTCAGAAACAAATTGACGTAGAAGTTACCTCTAGCTAAACGGCAAATACCAGTGGTAGTGAATAGTGATATGTCGACTGCTTTAAGAGTAATTAGTAATTTGAGGACCCTCCAATATGAATGTGGATTTGGACTTAACTGCGCAACTGATAGCAACCGATCAGGTCGTTGATGAATGATTTGAAGTGCTCACAATGTACACTGTATATCTGTCAGGACCTTGTATGCATTGTTAATGAGACTGGTATTTTCTTTTCACTCAAAAGTTCTTACAAATTTAAACCTAGAAAAAACACTTTCACCCAATAAACACCTAAATAACTCCTATATTTATCTTTTATTCAAACTGTCAGCAAATATTATTTAAGACTTCTTAGCTTCGTCATACCATCAATGCAATTTTGTTAATTTTTTAAATTTCGCCTACTGCAGCAGAGACAGACTCTTTAGAGCCCGCACAGAAAACATTAATTAAATTCCTCCCTCCGCTGTGTCAATTTGAGTTGCACAATTCACTTTATGACTATACACAACAATACATAGTAGGTACCATGTATAGTGTACTCTCAAAATAGTCTCCAAACAACGAGGCATTAATTCGGAACTGGGGCGTAATAATTCGTTTCTTTTGCTCGCTGCTAGAGTAATTGAATCCTCCCCATTGCATGTAATTTACTTACAATACGTCAACGTTTGCATCTCAGTTGTATTGTTGGCTCTTAAATGCCATATATCATTTGCCCAACTGCACACGAATAGCATCCATCCAAAAAGCGGAGCCTCTGCAATGGCAGCACCAGCCAGCAACGCAAGCAGAATACTCATTTATTCAATTCTACTCCAGTGGTTTTGTTTGCCATGAACACTGCTAATTCCATCATGCACTTAGGAACATAGAGCTTTTAGGGACATTTATCGCATTCAAGTGTCTGCATTGTATTGAAAACAAAAACAATAAATGTATCCTTCTATATATTTTGTGAATAGACTCGCATTACATATGCAAGTGCGCAAATATCGCTCGTCTGTGTCCTCATTCCTTCCATTGCATTAAATTGAGAGAAAAAAAATTCCATTGCACAATCTCACATCAGCTAACGAGAAAAACTCATCAGCAGCACACCTGGCCAGCTACCGCCCCGTTACAATTCGCCTCTCACTAAAACTGTATAGGGGTGCGTTGAACTTTGGCTGACGCTCCTGTTCACCGTTTGCGGTTCTTCAAAATGAGTCTCGCAAGTCTCGGTTCTGTGGTGGCAAAATATTATGAATAGACCAACAAAAGTGTTGCTGGCATCTTAATTCAACACCACCCTGATGTCGCCTCGTGCACTATCTATGATCTGGATGTCAGAAAAATGAACTGGCTTCATCATATTTCACCCCACATATACGTCATCTAAACGGTTCCTATGGCATGTAGCATTTTTCAAAAGCACCTTCAGTCTCATCATCCATTCAAGTCTTAAAGTGGGACAGCTCCTGCTGCAGTAAATGGTGAACACCACTCCGGGAGACGGGCTATGTTAAACTTCTCCATCCTGACACACAGAAGAAATTTTCAAATTTATTCCTGTTTTCGTGTGAGGTTAGAAGAAGGACGAGTTAAAGATGGCTGCGTCTGACTCTGGTACAGTTTCACTTGCAGCAGAAGAATAACAAAAAAAAAAAAGTTTAAGAAGGATGCGTCCATGAAGGTTGGTTGTTTCTGTTTTCTGCTCCTTTGTGCTGTATGATGAACGAGGAGAAGTCAGAAACATTCGCCGTGTGTTTTAAATTACTTTCAGAGGTATACCGTATACCGTACACACGTACATGGAAGGGAAACGGAAGCTTTCACATTCAGCTTCCCATGTCATTGCATTAATGAAACATGAAACTTTGTTTCTCTCCATAATTATGGTGAGCTGTGTTGTTTTCGGTTCTTTTATTCGGAAACATTTAATGAGAACATCAGTTTGAATGGAAGATCGCATTCACCTGCGAAATGAAGGATAACTCTTTAACTGCACGAAATGGATATAAAAGATATCTTATTACATCTGCTGGATGGGTTGAGTTCGGAAAAGAGATTGCGGATTAAAAGGTATATCGTGTCAAAGGCTTAGTGAGAAACCCTTGCACAAAAAAAAACTCAACCGCATTTTGTATATATTTTTTTAATAATCTCACGAACCGCCAACATTTTTTTTTGCGAACAGGAAACCACTGAAAACCCTTCCAGAGCGAACCGAAATAATTAAATTAAATTATCCCAGAGCCCACGTCGCAGTGCACAGGAGAGAGTACATTAATCATGAGTCTAAGTGCCTGCTGCCTATTCGTAAATTAACTGAATGCCGGGCAGCGGGGATTGATTGAGTTTGAACAAGGGAATACGAATAATTTAGGGAACCTAAGGTTGATTTTATTCGCATGGGGTTATGGTTTTCCGATGATTACAGTTAATGTGTGCACTGTTTTAATATGAGAGTTTATTTGTGATGACTGGTGCCAATAATCTGATGTCATTTCGGTTTTTAGCTGGGCAAATCTGAGCTTGACTGAAACTATTTTCCGTTCTCACAAACTATACTATATTCGGATATTAAGCTTTTATTTTTTATGCAGTATTTTAAAGCCGCATCATGTCACTCAAACGGGAAACAAGATAATGACACTTGACGAAAGACAACTGGCTTTTTTATTAGTGTGACATTGAATGGACTGTGCTATTAAGCGATGCGATACTAACCGAGATCGACCTGCTTTGACTGTCAGATTTGAGTTAATTTAGACTGCTTCCTAAATTATCTGTAACGAAACGGCCATGTTCGTCACACTTTTTATGGCCTCCGCTGTATACACTTTGTATGTCCGCTATTGTCTTCATGGTGCACAGACAAACGCAGACACGCCACAGACTGCTATTGGACACATCCGATATGCGACATACGATATCTTCATTCGTCACTTACAATTTAAACTGTCTTACATTGGAATTATCGGATTTTGCTTTCAGATTTTAGATTTGTCGTGCCCAATGGAACATAAAACTTGATTTTTCTTCCTTCGCATTTGTGGTAGTGCGTGTTTTAAAAGTCGGCTGTTCTTAAATTGTAATTTATGCTTATAAGAATCCGATCAATTTATGTTGATATCCATTTATGTTGATATCCATGCAAATTTTTCTCTATTTTTCACAGACTATTTATACTTTGCCAAATAAATTAAATTAAATTAAATTGAATTAAACTTCTAAATACGTAGTTAAAAACACACTTTCAAGTTTGACATATGACAAATGTTTTAGTTTTAATGAAAGAGAAAGAAAAAGTTTTACAGTCGTATTAATAAAAAACCCGAAACTAATATACAACTTGTATTATATTACCAAGCACCTAGATAAATAAATAACACAAAAGTAAAATATTCTTATAAAAGTGACCAGATTTATTTGAAACAAAAGCGGGACACATTTCCAAAAGGGAGTAGAAATTAGGTTTTGTTACAATGTAAAACAATAGAATAGTACGTAAAATAAACGTTGTCATTTGACGGTATTACTTTGACTTTGTCTGAATACACTATAGTAATATTAAGACTGATTTTTTTTAAGTTTTTATTTATATTTTTATTTAAAAAAAAATTAGACTTCATAACATTCTTTTTTTTTTTCATTTAAAAAGAGATCAGTAAAAATTATAGGAACACTTAACTTTGTACCTACCTACTCCTAACAATTTTTCTAAATAAAAATATAAATAAAAACTTTAAAAATAAAATCTGCCTAAATATTACTAGTGTATTTAGACAAAGTCAAAGTAATAATAAACACATAGTTTAATAACAGGAAAATAAAACTAAAATAAATGATTCACTATATAGGCGTTTTTTCTTTTTTAGTTCAGAGCTGAGCACTGAACAGAGTTGGAGCATTATGAGCGCGCTCTAAACCTTGCGTGCTCAGAGGATGTTCTGTTGTGCAGGTTGTGCTCTGAACTAAAAAAGAAAAACGCCTATTATGTACCTAATTATTGATTTAATTATAAAATAAATATTAATTCTTATATTTGGATGCAGAATGAATTTCTTTAAGAATTTCATTATTATTTTTTCATTAAAGTTATCACAGTTTTTGTACTTCATTTTTAAAATAAGTATAGTCTTAAATGTTTCGACAGACAGTTGAGTTTTTTCAAGGTCCAGATTTTATTTATTAATGAAAAAATTATTTCTGTTACCGCATTAGTTCCAGGAAGACACAAAATATATTCTACTAGTTTTAAAATATTTTCAAAGGGAACTCCTCTAGTCGAAAAATTTTGGAAAATATCTACCCACCGCAAATCAAGAGAAACACTTTGCTCTTTCCACTCACTTAATTTTATATCGGCAATATATTTATTCATATACTCAACTTCGTCAAATCGTTTTCCGATATTGTTTGGTCAGTTTTCTGAGACACGAATACAAAACTTTTTCAACATCTTCCCATTTAATGCCTGATTTTAGACAAGCCCGTTGAAAGTCTTTGGCGTATTTGTACTGAGATGTCCATTTCTATAAATATTGCAGACAGTTTTTGTAAAAAAAAATTTAGATGCAACATAAATTTCCGCTTATCTACTTGGGTACTTGGGTCTTCAAAAGCCGTCTAAAGAACAATGGGACATTTATCAATTGAAAGAAAATATGATTTCAGGAACTCGTACATCTTTAGAACATGCTCAATAGCAGGCAATAACGCTAGCCATCTAGTTTTGAAAAAAACCCTAATATGCGATTGTATTCCACTCCTTTTAAGAATTGTAGAAACATACACACATTTTACAAAAGTAGTATAAGCGGGACATTTAAAAAAAAAATAGGAAAAGCGGGACATTTAGCGGGACAGCTATGGCCGCGGGACGGAGACCTCAAAAACGGGACTGTCCCGCTAAAAGCGGGACGTATGGTCACTATTAAATGGAAGTAACTCATATTATTTATTTTAGAATGTTTTATTTGTATATAGGGTTTTTTTCTTTTTTTTGTACACTTTTTTCGAGTTAGGGCGATGGTAATCCGAAAGTTGATGCAGTCTGTTTCGGAAACTTGGTTTTGTGCAGATGTAAAAAACCCAATATATGCTTTGAGCGGCTACAGGCTTTTTCGTTGTGACAGAAAAGACCGTGTTGGCGGTGGAGTAGCAATTTACCTGAGAGAGGGTTTAGTTGGTAATCCAAAATTTAGTTCGCCTATTGTTTCTGCCTTTGATTACGTTTTCATAGACATAGTCTGTGGTGAAAATAGTATTCGATTAGGTACTGTACATAGACCAAATAAAAATATTGATTTGGCACCCATATATGTCATGATTGAAGAAATTACAGCTAATGCAGCCAATGTAATTGTCTGTGGTGATTTTAATAGTAATCTTTTGGTTGAAAGTCATCTAAGTGAAGGCATGAATACTTATGATCTTCACTCCATAAATACGCAGGTCCCCACTGATTTTACAAGCACTTCAAGTACTCTGCTGGACTTATTCTTCGTAAATGATACTAACAGGATATTACTTTACGACCAAATTTCTGCACCAGCTTTTTCTAAACATGATCTCATCTTTCTAACATATGACTTCGATAATGAGGCACACGCCAGAATAACCAATTACGCGTTTAGAGATTTCAAAAATATAAATAGATCAGCTCTTGAGCAAAGCGTAAGGTGTGTTCCATGGGAACTTGTTTACGTTATGCCCTCACCGGATGACCAAATCGACTTTATGCATAGGAAAATAAATCACCTCTTTGATACGTACGTTCCAATCAAGACTGGAACGATAAGAGATAATGCAAAAGCTTGGTTAACAAACGATATTCGAGCACTAATGATGCAGCGCGACCAGGCCTATCGTCGGTGGAAACGTTTTCGGATTGAAGAGCTCTATCAATCTTATAGAACTTTGCGGAACAGTGTTGTACGTAGAATTAGAGTTTCAAAAACACATTTTTATTCAAGTCGATTGAATGTTAACTCAGATTGTTGCAAATTATGGAGTAATCTCCGTGAGCTAGGGATTGGTAAGCAAAAACTAAGTTGTTCAAACAACGTCGATCGCGATGAACTAAATCGTAAGTTCTTATCGATTCCCCAACCTGGAACCTCAGATATAATTATATGGCGAAAACTACAAATCCTACAAATCCATCTTTTGTTTTTACAAGAGTGGACAGTATGGATATACTTCAAAGCTTTTTGTCTGTAAAATCGAATGCAATGGGTCTTGATGAAGTTCATCCGGTTTTCGTCAAAGCTATTTTGCCAATAATACTACCATTCGCTACGCACGTAATTAATACTATTTTAATAACTGGTATCTTTCCTCGTCAGTGGAAAATGGTTAAAATTATACCAATTCCTAAGAATTCAGCAGGTGATGAATTCAGACCGATATCAATCCTACCTTTACTTTCTAAAGTTTGTGAACGGATTATGCATAAGCAAGTGAATGAGTACCTGGTAGATAAAAAACGGATTGTTTCAGTTCAATCTGGATTTCGTGCCAAACACAGTTGTACAACTGCTTTAATAAGGGTGGTAGAAGACATAAGGGTACAATTGGATAAAGACTATATTACCTTCCTTCGGGATTTTCATATGGAAAACTCCCCGAGTTGTGTTCAACTTTGAGTGAATAAAAAGGGCCTTAGACTTTTCCAAGGCGTTTGATATGGTTGATCACTCTACTCTTATTAAAAAGCTGCGGAATCACTTCAACATATCTCCCTACGCTTTAAAGCTAATTGCATCGTATTTAACTGAAAGACAGCAAGCTGTGTGTCTTGACGGAATTTTATCAGATTTTCTTCCCTTATTGCGAGGCGTTCCCCAAGGGTCGATTTTGGGACCACTCTTATTTTCGCTGTACATTAATGATATAGCTCTTCAAATTTTGCAATTATCAAAACACTTTTATGCTGATGACATACAAATCTATCGCAGTTGTCCCCTTGGCCTAATCGAGAACTGCTCCTATGACGTAAATTAGGATCTTCAACGAATTTCGAATTGGCCATGCAACAACAGTTTGGTGCTTAATCCAAAAAAGTGTAAATGTTTAGTCATTTCGAAAAAAACGGTAGACCTATCGTATTTTATCCATCTATTATGTTCAATAAATGTCTTATTCAATTCGTTAACTCTTCAAAAAATCTTGGTGTTGTATTTAATAGAATACTCACATGGAATAACCACATAAATTTAATAGTGGGGAGGGCTTATGGGGTTCTACGTATACTTTGTGGACTGCTCAAAAGTGTACACCTCTGAGGACAAGGCTAGTGCTTGCAAAAGCTCTGGTCATTCCAGTTCTTATCTACGGCTGTGAACTTTTTTATGATAGTGTTGCGAATAGTAAAAGAAAGCTACAAGTAGTATTTAATAACACTATCCGCTATGTCTATGGCCTAAGAAGATATGATCACGTCTCACATTTGGCTAAAAACCTGATGGATATGCCTTTTTATGACTATGTTAAGTTCCGTACTTTGATTCTGCTTTTCACCATAATCAAAACAAAGCATCCATCGTATCTCTTCAATAAAATCCAGTTTCCAACAGATCTTCTTGCTTAATTCTTCCACGTTTCTCTTGCTTAACATCTGAGAGACAATTTTTCATTGCTGCCATCCGCCTGTGGAATTCGCTTTCGCGTAATCTAAGAGAGATGAATGATACACGTCGATTCAGAATCGAATTAAGGCTTTTCCTGACAAATCAGAGCACCTAGTTTATTTCTTTTTTTCTCTTATTTCTCTTTTTCTTTATATAATTCAAGCAACTTCAAATTAGTTTTATTTCTTAGTTTCAATGTTTAATCAAACTTATTGAGATCATGTAAATATAGGCAAAGTTATATTCTAAGTCTTATTTACTTTTGAACTCTTAACTTTAAATTGTAATATTAATGTAATTATACTGTTTAACTATCACAGAATTATAAGTTGTGTACTCTTACTGTGCTAGCGTGTACTAAATAAATCTAAATCTAAATCTACGACCAAGGGTAACCATAACCATCCAGGGTTAAAAATAATGTGCTTACTTTAAGGACGGTTTAATAAAAAAAACTTAAGTATTTACTTAGTTAAAATAGTGGTTTTCATTTGTCAACGCGTCTCTAATGTTTCACGAAAAAAACGTAGAGCTTTACGTATTAAGCAGCGATTACACGGCCATTTTTTCGAGTCATTTAAGTGGCGCTCTGACGTAAAAATCTCGTCACAAAGCCGTCATTTAAATGTCGTTCCGTGTGATCGCCATTTTTGGGACAACATTTTCGGCGTCATTTAAATGACTAGGAAATTGGCAGAGCAAATGACATGAATTTTGTGCCATTTAAATGACGGAAAAAAATGGCCGTGTGATCGCTCTTCAATAGCCGTGTTTTATTATCAGCGTGATCTGATCCGAATCAGATCACGAAAATAAAACAATAAAACAGTTGCTTTCAAAAGACGACCATGCTACCAGCCATATTGCAAACATTCTGTACAACGACATTTCAGTTGCTTGTCGGGGGTGTTGCCATATCAGTCAAATTAATCATTTTTAATTTTTGAAGGTGAGAGTTTTTTAAGAACTTATTTAAAGTGTTTACAATCAGTTCAAAATATAATGAAAACCGCAGTTTACACATCTTGTCCGCTTAGATTGGAATAATTCTTAGACAAAGCATTATACTTTTCATAATAATACCATAAGTGTCTCTCTGCACACACACAAAATACGTTTGATTGTTAAAATAAAATCGGAACTTCACGTAAATTTAAAGCTGTATGTCCAAAAAACTCGGCGAAAACAGTTGCAGTTATAAAACAGTTTAAATTTATGCAGCCTGCTAGTTTCCATTTTTCATTAGATATTCCGAGATTTTCTGGACATTTGTACCTGATTTGTACTTTATGTAAAAACAAAAAACAACGATCACCTTTCTGCCGGAAAACTTGTGAAACAATAATTATTTACGAACTGCGACAGCGACACAATTTCATAAACATTTTTTGTTAAACATTTACTTACAAAATTATGGAATATTTCGCTGGGCTTGTCATACCTTTACAGAATTAAAAAGCAAAATCTCCAAGGACAGGAAATTTATTGGATGTAAAAAAATGCTTATTGATATTTTGTGCTACGAAGAGTATTGAATTTTTTAGTCTGGCAACGTGACTGTGTGGCTATCTTTTACAGGCACACCAACATTCAAGAAAGAAACAAACAGCGCCAAACAGCGCTGCGAGCAATAGTAGAAATAATTTTCAGATCATGGTTCATGATCTCGATGAGAAGCAGGATCATATGCTGTTGTTGTAAGTGCATGTAAATCGATGATCTATATAGATCATGGCTGATAATAAAACACGGCTAATGACGCCTAGGACAAATGACTAAACTTTTCGGCTGTTCCGTCATTTAAATGGCAGCCTCAAAAAAATTACTAGTCACGAAATTCATGCTATGCCATTTTCTACGCAAATGACAAATGAAGCAGCATTTAATAATTATGACAATATGGACTGTTCAGTGAACTATGCTATGCACTAGGGAATCGGAATAGAAAAATTAGCCATTTGAGGAGTGACGAGGAGGAATCGCGTTTGATTGTGGCGGTGCAAAAACAACGGGCAATTTGGGATAGCGCAGTTCCCCAATACAAACTGCAAAATATCAAAGCCGATTGTTTGGAAATCGTTGTACTGAAGCTGGCCATCGACGCAGTTGATGTAACAGAATCCAGAAAGAAGTGGAATAGCATCCGCAGCAACTTCAAGGCGTTCATGACGAAACTGCGAAAGACAAAGTCTGGTCAAGGTGCAATCGATTCAGGTAAAATTAAATATCCCCATTTCCGAGAATTGCTGTTCATTGTATTAACCGAAGTGGAGCAATCGACCGATTCGGTGTCAACCAATCTCAGCAAATAATAGAATTGATTGGCTGAAATACGAAGGACATTGCGATATAGTTCAGGTTCTTTTTTGCGTAATTCGAGCAGCAATCCATCCAATCCAGCACAAAATCCACTCTTCTCGCGACGGTTTAACCACTTCTTTTGCCAAATACTCTGCTTTCGTCTCGTTGGCTCGTAATCAAGATCTTCACTGCTTTCCAGCACACACGCTCCGCAATTTCCACCATTATGGACAAAGTTCTTTTTGACATTTTTTATTTATTATAATATTTGTTTTCTTTTCGCTGCAATTTAAATTGTTTAAAAAGGTGGCACTCATGTGTCTTTGCCGAAAGAAAAACACTAAAAATGACTGTAGCTATATTTTTCTAATTGTTCATTGGTGTCATTTGTCAATTAAATAAGGCAAGTCATTGCCATGTGATCGGCATTTTTTCGCTCGTCATTTAAATGTCATCCCAATGGAGAAGTCTAAATGGGGACGTTCGGATTCGTAGTTTAGTAAGTCTGACAGCTGTCTGACTAGATGCGTCTCAGTTTTTATTGGCCCAGAGTGTTCACGTGTATAGTTTTTGCAGTTGACGTTTATGGAGGGTAAGCCGACCAATCTATTTAAGAAAATCCTGCCTGCGTACTCAGTTGACATTTCGAAGAGTCAAACTTAAAATAAAAAGAGTCGCCGTTGCAGAATTCTGAGGAGTCGAAAAAAGGCGCGATGAGAGAAAAAGGTGTGATTTCTAAGGCCACTCTGGTAATTTAGAATTTTCACACGATATTTAACAAACATTAGTTCGCATAACACTATAATAGTGTAGTGATTGTCAGGTATGCTACATTTTTAATGTACTTATTTGAAAATAACATTTTTTTTAAAGATGTATGAAGGGCCTTTCCAAATAAAAAAGTGCAAAATCAAGCAAAGGTAACGCTGACCGCGAGAATACAACAACAATTCAACTTGCTTAGTCAACGCGTTCGGATTCATAGTCACGACCAATCTAGTTGACGTTTTACATAAACTAAGTATCCGAACGTCCCCAATGACTCGCACTGTCTGTCATTTGATTTTGGGACAAAAATGAGGGTAATAGTCATTTCGTGTGATCGCCATTTTTTTCGCAAATGACCAATGACGAATCGTAGCTTGAATGGCACTCTATGCGACATTATTTGCTGACGTCAGAGCTTCATTTAAATGACTCGAAAAAATGACCGTGTAGTTGCAGCTTTACACAAGGATTTAAAAAATAGTTCAGTATTGTTCGCCTAATCGACAAATGATTAGCTGTCAGTAACCGATAGAAAAAAGTTTTTGAGTCTATATCACACTCACGAACGAAAATTGTAAACTTTTTTCATCTGAATAAAAATACAACAGAGCGCTTCCCTTTGTATGCCATCAAAGTTGTGTTGTCATTATTGCCGAAGAGCGCGCAAACTTTCCTTATGTTTTCTATGGACTTGGAATCTTCGTTCTATAATATATGGACAATAGTCCATAGCTAGATTCTGCCCATCATTATACCTAAATGTCAAGCAAATCCTCTCCAACCCAGCTAGCTACTGCATATTTTTCCATAACGACAACATGATTAAAGCCCATTTCTGTAAATTAGTTCCTACGCATACCCTCGCTCATTACAACTTTTTACACACACCACCAGCTTAACCGTCTTTTAACAGCCTTCACTCAAACACAAGTTTCTCATTCAATGCCAACGCCCAACGTGTATGATACGCATTTCAAAGTGAAAATAAACTGCAGACTCATTTGTAATCGTTTGCGTGTCAAAACCTATAATTAAATATAGCGGCGACACAGAAATAACGAACCAAACACTCAGTCCCTATCAGTAGCGAAGCGACTGACACTTCCAAATTTCAAACCTTCAAAATGAAAAATGATTTCTTGCATGAAGAATCACCCAATTGTCATCCACCCGACCGAGGAGCAGCGGTTTACCTTCAATCCACCTCTCTCCCTGCATACAGACAGACAAAACAAGTCATCAACGGGGGATACATTTATGTCCAGCCTAGTAATAGAAGAGGAGACAAAAACCATAAGCACACAAATATGAACGAATACAAACATAACAAAAATGACAAAGTGAGTAATTTGTTAAGTTAAACGCAAAAGCTGACGTCCAAGTTACTTCACTTGGGTCAGTGATAAGCCTTCAAGGATTTATGAAATGCCATTACAAGGATAAACTTTGTCTTTTTGGTTATGAAAAATTCATGTGGCCGTTTTCGCAACTAATAATGACGTCTTCTTGTTTCCATACTTTGTCTTGGTGGTTGTCTCTGGAACGAAGTAGACTCGAGACAAACTGTGTTTATGGGGTGCCAAAGAAAATTGAAATATACAACGGGATTTACTGTAGGTTCATAGCAGGGAGTAAGCACAGTTTTGTTTTCTTTCTGTTTTCGGAAGTAGCTTGTAGGCTTGCCAGATTTATTTCACTCCCGAGAAATGGGGGAATTAATGTTTTGAAAGTTTGGACACCGACTGTCATTATAGATATATAATACGAGTAGGTACATAGGAAAACCAAGCGGCCAAAATGTGACCGCATTATAGAAAAGTTAAATATGTTTTTACAACTTCGCTGGTCTTTTGGTGAGACAACAACCGATCATTGAAAAATTTATTTATCTGTCCCAGGCTCCCCCTCTTTGTCCAATTGTTGTCTTCCACACATAATGCACAACAAATCTGTGAATTCAGAGAAAATTTCCGTCACCCAGTGTGTCTTTTCCATCGCATTATGTGTTTTAGTTCAGTTAAAGGACCCGTCCATTTGATTCAAGTGAATTTAATGAGCTTGCTCATATATTTCTTTCAGTTAATATATAGTTTAATCATGTACCCAAGGACGACTCACAGTCAGCACCATTAAACAGAAACACGTCGAAAAATGTAGTTCAAATGTATTTTTACTACGTATTTCATTCGTTTCATTTTAAGAAACCAAAGAAATCTGTATGCAGCTCAAAATCATTTGCATGATGTGCTAATAAAGCGTATTCAATTAAGTACTGGAGTTGAAAGACCTGAGCCTTTGAACAATGTCGTTTAATAATTCGCTACAAATCGATTGTACAAGAGAACAAGTAAAAAGGACTACTTTATGACCTTTTGATGTAATAAAGGAAAGATAAATTTTACGTTGTGTATTATACACCTATTGGTAAGAGTTAAAGAAGAGGCTTGAGGCTTCCATTCGTTCCAAAAATGAAAACTCACACAAAACGAATGATTGCGAGAAGCTAGGTCTAGGGTCCCTACGGACCTGTTGCGCCAAAAATTATATTATATTATTATTACTAGCTGATCCCGCGAACTTCGTCCCGCCCAAATTCGTTAGGTAATGTAATGAAAGTAATAATTTCGAGCATGCACAATGCACATGCTATTTTATGTAGACGCTTAAATAGCAATGGCAAGCCGTTCTGAATAAGCGAAATCCGCTGAGGTTTGCAAAGTGCTTTAGTTGGACAATGTCCATTTTAATTTTAACTATGCAACTTTAGAAATAGCGCTTGATTTTATTTTTAAATGGGAGGTGACACAAATCGTTTTCCTATACCGCTTATGTTTTGCAAAGTGCCACCTATAGTTTGGTATCCTATCTTTTAGCACCACCTATCGGGTCCAGAACTCAAGTAGAAATTGATGGTTATAGTGTAAGCACTGTTCTTATATTTCAGACATATTTCCGTAACAGTAACAGTGTGTCGACCGACGAAATATTTGTAACTTTAACAGCCATGAAGAAAACTAACCGCATCTATCAAATTGGTTGGTAAATGGTAAGCCTTTTCCCTTCTCTCGCTACATCGGTACCGAATGTGTTATGCCACCTTTAAGTTGCGCTCCCCATAACCCTATTTACTAATGAGCAGAATACCACGATTGTTACTCGCTCATTTTTCGTAACAACCCCTACGTGCAAGCTCAAAACGCTCCACAACTCCTGTTGCCTGTCATCATTTTCCACGTCATCTTTCACCCCTACATTTCAACTTATGCAAGGATCCTGAAAATAAATGTCAAACAAAAATGATAAATTCAAAAACCATGAAATAAATCAAAGTATCTACTCCATTTCAAAAAGTTACTTAATGTAACATAGTAAGCATAAGCAAACTTATTAGGTAAACATTTTTGACAACAACAATTTGCTTGCAAAATAATTAAAATAATTGACAACAACAATTGCTTTGAAAATATAAAATAATATATATTTTTTTTGTATTTGAAGTGTCACTACTCGATTTCTATCCAATTTATATTTTTTCAAAGTGCTTTTCCCCATAAAAAATGAAATGTGTGCCTTCAATGCCACCTGTTGAGAATTTTCCAAATTTACTTTTTTTATAAACCATCCCTGATTCAAAACGAATAAAACACACCAAAAATCATTGAAATCGGTTGAGCCTTTCGTGAGTTATAAAGTCACAACGCACTTGCAACAATTTTATATATATAGAGATTATTATAAAGCAGAGGCTTAAAAGGAGAGCTTGGACCGATCATATAGCATGGGTCTCTTTGGCTTTGCCGGGTCTTTGGGCACCCAGGAAATTGGGGCCCTATTGGAAAGTAAAAAAATCTTAATAAATCTAAATTTATAAAAATCCATACAAAATATTAAGAAAGTTCAAAATAATTATTTGCTTTGGAAAACCCTGGTATTTTCACTTTTTTGGTAATTAGTATAGAATGCGATCAAGGGCTACTTCGCCCTAAAACACCGGTTAAAAAAAGTCGGCCCCAATACGCGACTTGGTTGGGAACAAATTACATCATTGTTTGTGCAAAAATGAATGAATAATATAAATATTTACCTCAAATCCGTTTGAAGCCGTAATGAATGATGCTGAACGAAAAATTTAACCATTGTGAGTTCGTAAAAGTTTTCCGCGATGATAATAATTTTTAATAGTATGGTAGGGCTGGCATTTGACACCTGTCAAACTTTACTACCATTTGAAGTGTCACAATATTAGTTGAATTTTTGCCATTTACGATAATGGATAATGGAATGGAAACAGATGGTTCCAAGATGAACTGTGGAGTAGGAGCAGACATTTTCTCAACAGAATTAAACATCGCTAAAACTCTTCGCCTTCCCATCGCAGCCATCGTCTTTCAAGCAGAAGTACTTGTAATTAAGGAGGCGTGTAGACTGCTCCTTAACATTCAACTAAGTCAACGTCGAAACTTGTTGTGGAATGTATGGGGAGACACGGATAAGGGCTTGTCATCGGTGTGAAATTAATCTCGTCTGGGTGACCGGCCATAGAAACATTTAGGAGAATGAAAAAGCCAATGAACTTATCAGACATGGCTCTGCTCTGTGTAAAGAGAGAAATCCTCCAGCTCTCCACCTCAAGGGATGAGAGTAAATGGATGAACCTGACTTTTATGTCTTCGTAAATCGAGCGGAAGTCAAAACTAGGCGGCATCCAGTTTACAACTAATTTGTTTTAAATAAAAGATAAGCTTGGAAATAGGAAACTTACATGCTAGTATTTAGAGTGAGAGTTATATGTTTGTATAAAGGACACTGTTATATTATGGGTATATAACAGTATATATATTAATGGGTATTAAAAGCATTCGGACATATCACTGACGAGCTGTGTCATTTCAAGGAAGATCTCGCCAGACTTACTTCAATTAATACGGGTCATTGGCCTTTAGGAACTCACGCACCCAAGCTTGGCATCCCCCATAACACCCACTGCCGTAGCTGTGCTGACACAAACAAGAGTGAAACAGTGTTCCATATTTTTTGTGAGTGTCCGGCCCTAGGCAAAACCATACGCAGTGCACTAGGTCGTTCCTTTTTTGATGACCTTTCGGCCATCTAAAGCATGAATTTCAACAAGTTTATCAAATTTCTCAACTCCACAGGCTAGTTTTGAGCTCCCTTATAACTTCCTTCATCCCCCTTTATTTCAGGTTCCGTAAGTTGTGGTTTCAAAATGGCGCTCAATGCGCCACTTGTGTTTTTCCGTCGTCCCGTCGTCGGTAACGGGAATACAGCCACTTGAACTAATCAATTAGGTACTCGAAATCTGAAGTTGAATCAACAAAGTTGGGGAAACAAACAAATTTTATTCTTTAACTTCCAATTCATATAATTTCACCATGCCGCCGCCATTACAGACACGCCAATTGTGTTTGCATTTTTAAACGTATTCACAGACAGTAAAATTGAGAGCGAGAGGTTGGAGGTATTGTTGAAAAAATCTACGAGTGAAATCGAGAATATACGAAAGCTGACAGTCTATTTTATATTTAGTTTGTGACTATAGACGATCAAGCCTCCACTCTGTAATCTCAGAGAACGAGTTGAGTCATTAACAGGTGGAAAGAACTAACGACTTCTGAAGTATAACGAAAGCTTTGGCCAAGATATGACAGAGGCCAAACCATCAAACTTCTAAGGTTTCGCAGGTCATGGTCATCGCTATCTAAGATTATAGGGGCTTTTAAAATTCATAATTTCCTAAGTGACCACACAAGACCCAATGAAACCAAATCTCAAAGATGGAGATATATTTATAGGCTGCTAAGACGAAGACGTCCATGAGGTGACAACTTACTTCATCTGTCACTGTCTGAGCCTCTGTCACGTCTTGAGGAACAGAACTTTTGAAAGTCATTACTTCAATGACTTACGAGAACTTCCTGATGTCTCACTTTATAATCTTTAAATTTTTTCAGGAATTCGGGATACCTGGACAGCGTCAGGTAGTTACAAGAAGGAGGGACATGAGCTAACCATCGCTAACACCAACGTTTAACCGCCATAAACGGCTATTACAATGGGTACACAAGTACCTGAGTGCGTTACGGTAGGGTTCATCCTGCTCTACCAATCCGTAAACTTCACTTAACCTAAGAGAATGAGTCTCAAAAACAAGTATCGTGTTGTAACGATGTTTTACAAATCCAGTTACCACCTAGAACATACCAGACCAATCAACACCATATCCGCACCTGCCACTGATATGCCAGTACCAACGAACGATGGGTGACCAGTAGCCAGAGCCGCCGACCGGAAACCAGCACCAGCAGCCAAAAATGACACGGAAGTGGTGAAAGTTATAAAGACATTCCTAATGTTTTTTAAAGCTCATCGATTGATTTTCGGCCCCGGGCTTTGACAGCGATCTCTACAAGCTGCACAGTGACTTTATGACCTGGTGAGAAAAGTGCAAATCAGGCAAATAAATTAGTCAGGATTTACTATATAGAGCAAAAAAATAATTAAATGGACGGAAACGGTTAGACTTGGTGTCAATCCATCCAAGGCAGAGCTAATATTTGTTCAGGGAACAAAAAACCCGTTAGAACTCCTCCAAAACTTAAAAATAAGGAGGTACCTAACATTTAGTAATCATGCCAAATATCTTTGGTGTAATATTCGAAGCAAGCTTGGAAGCTAAATATTCAGGACCGCACAAGAAAGGCCGCGGTAGCTATCCATACCTGTAGGAAGGCCATTGGTCCAAGATGGGGCCTTCAGCCTAGGGTTACAAGCTGACTCTGTACTTCGGTGGTCAGACCTATTCTGTTTTACGGAATCTAGAAACTAGAGAAAAAAAAAAATGCAATTCTAAATCTATGGAACGTATACAAAGATCAACCAGTATGTGCTTCACAGGGGCGCTCAGGTCCACTCCTTCGGCTGCTTTAGACACAATACTATACATTTTTCCTGTATCTACGGGAAATTAATTGCATCGATGGTAGCCTTAAGACTTAGGGAATCTCAGAATTGGAACAACTATCAGAGTATCCTCCCCTGCTCAATCTGAGATAAAACCGAGTAAAGTATTCCCTTCGAGGACTTTAACATGATACAAAACAATGATCCCATAGGGTTCCAAATGGAAGAATGGCACAATGGAAAATAGATATGCACTCGAAGTCTATACAGATGGATCCAAAATGGCGGAAGACACGGGAGCGGGAGTATATTCTCAATCACCCAAAAACAATATTGCCTTGCGCCTCCCAGACCACTGTAGCGTTTTGCAGGCTGATATGATGGCTATACAGAGGCAGCCTGCAGACGTGCCTTCTTTTACGATAGACGGGAAAGCCATCGGTCGGGCAGCCATAAAAGCCCTAAATACACCAACAGCCAGATCAAAGTTGGTAAAACAATGCCGAGAATCTCTTAACGAGATTGCGAACAGATATTCAGTAACCCTGGGCTGATTTTCAGCTGCATGGATGAGGAGGAAGTGGAAACCGTTCTTCATCTTCTTTGCACATGCCCAGCTCTTGCAAATCCAAACTTTGGAGAATACTTCTTCTTTGACCTCAATGACTAGCCTCACATTACTCCTACCGACTAATGCCCCCCATCTTTTAGACGGCATGTTTGTCGATTACAATCGAGGAGTAGACTGCTTCGTTCACCCTTCGTATATCCGAAACAAATCGTTACCAAACCGAAATCGAACTCACCTTTAGACCGAGTTGAAACACCTTGCACTATACCTATGCGTATTTTTCAGGCCGATTGCTCCAATCACCACCACTAATTCGCTATTTGCACTATCCGCCCTATTTTGATTAGTCCCCGGAGGATTCAGTCGAGGGTCTAACCGATACGGTTACCACCCGTCTTGACCAACTACATGAAACATTAAGCAAGGTATACAACGAAAGGGCCGATCTACTAATCACCGATTCTGGCGCAAACCGGTTTGCGTCGTCTCTTCACGAATTGTCGAAGGACTATAAGCGAAGGGTACACTGTTTCGGTCACCCATCCCCCATCCGAGGATAAACCGCTCCGATTATCTCGGCGAAACGCGAACAGAGCTCAAAGACAGCAATAACAATGCGCCCACTAGCATGTCCGGCATAGGCAGCACTGGCCTTCTACCAACCTTCCCTTAACTCATGTGGTATCACAAAGGACCTAAATAAATTTGGTCTAAGTGTGTCTTTCTGGTCAGCCACCTTACATAACCTAACCTAACCTACTATAGAGCTACAATTGATACCAACACCAAGGCCTCACTCCGATTTATCGGTTGCAAGTTGCAACTTGAAGGACCAAACGCAAAATAAATATCCCTCCAACAATTTCAATGAAGTCTTATCTACTATCAGGCATAAACGATGAAAGGTTTGAGTTTGCGACACAATTTCTAAGAATGCCTTTAGAAAATTTATTTAGCTCCTACTGTATACACAACTCTCAGCAATTATAGGCTCAATGATTCCGTGAAAAAAAAAACCTTTCGCAATTGATGACATGTCTTTAGCAAGGAGCTATTTCGCGTAACTTAATAATCTGTCATGCAGCCTTTTAAATAATTATTTAGCGTGCTTTGAGGCAATCATTGAGCGACTTCTTTCGAATTTTTCATCATGGAGTAAGTACCTTAATGTAGGACTTAATGTTTCTTTAATTAACGTACACGACAGAGACGATAAGTTAATTTGGCCCCAAAGTAATTATGTATTCTGATGCCGTCTTTAGTAAGTGCGCGGAATGAATACATTTGCAGTGATGAGGACTCTTTTTTCGTTTTTTTTTTGTTTTTTTTTTTTGTTTTTGGGCTGTACATTGTACATGTACAGTGTATATAGTATACAGAGGGTTCGATGACATTTTGTGGACAATGAAGGTCTTGTGTTTCGAAGGCATTTGTACATTACTGGCGGTGGGATGAGAGAGAGAAAGCTATTATGTTGAGATTAACTAACTCTGGTGCTTTGTTTAGTTTGACAATTCTTGTTTAAGAAATTCTTTGAGGACTTAACGGTTTGATTACAATTTACTCTGGAAAAGTCTGGCTGGTAAATCAAGTTGTGGGTGTGAGATAATTGATTGCTGGCTTTTTTTTTACTGTCTTGGCGATTAGATTCGGTTGGTCTTGCATTCATACCCTTGTGCAGGATCTCACGTAGCTTTCTTTAGACGAAAACTGAGTCCAGTTAAATATGCATGTTGAGGGGACTAATTTTCGCAAAGTGAAGGGATCTCAATTCATTGGATTGCCACTGTGAATTTTATATAAAGTGTTTCTTTTGGAAGTTTTTTATTTGAAAGTAGGCGCAGTATAGCTAGTGTGTTGGTTCGATTCCCGACAAAAAAAAAATATTCAACTTGAGTTTTTTAAGTTATTTTTCTTGTGAATGAAAATCGGAAATTTCGTACTTGAAAACTCTATTTTTGTTGCTAAATATATTCGAATTGCAGAAATTTCATTCGATATCTAATAACCATTCGGAAAAGTTTTTCCTGAAAGCTAAAACGTAAGTATTCATTTAACAAAAATACATACATAATTATAATGTAATATTTTTTGATAAGATGCTATAAATTAATTGAAGAAAAGATAATAGTAAAATATTTTTGACGATTTTATTATATTTTTAGGGGAAACCACGAATAAAAATATTAATATAAAATCTTTTCCTTATTCGTCATATTAAAATTATGTGCTAGCTATTCGCTCCAGAGCACTTTTTTGGTACAAAAAAAGCATTCTTTTCAGATTTCAGAGCACTTTCGCGAATCTTGATATTTTATCAGATTTATTTGTGTATAAATATGTAGAAATTAATCGGGACGGAAATTTACAAAATTTAACCAGTGAATCGCTTAGAAAAGTGTCGAAGACTACCTACAGCTACACATATTCAAATCGCACGAACATCAATACAAAAAAAAAACAAGTGAAGTTTTTACGTTCGATTAGGCGCACGATATCTGGGGCCTAACTCTGTAATTCGATTCTAAAGTTAAATCGTCCGAATTCGGAAAATACGTACTTTGTTATTTGAAAATCGAAAATTAAAATCCGAATTTCATTTATCTAGATACCTTTGCTCGAAAATCGGAAATGTCGTACTTTACAACTCTATTTTCGTTGATAAAAACATTCGAATTTCAAAAATTTCATTCGATATCTAATAACCATTCGGAAAAGTTTTGCTGAAAGGTATAAGTAATACTTTTTGATAAGATGCTATAAATTAATTGAAGAAAAGATAATTAATATTAATATGATGATATTTTTATTTATTTTATTTGATTTTAAAGGGAAACCACGAATAAAAATATTAATACAAAATATCTTTCCTCATTCGTCATCTTAAAATTATATTGTATTCGTGTTTTTTTTGCTCTCAGAGCAATTTTTATGTTCGTATGGTACAAAAAAAGCAATCTTTTTCAGATTTCAGAACATTTTCGCGAATCTTGGCATTTTCTCAGATTTGCTTCAGATTTACCAATACAAGTGCATTTGACTTTGACAACTGGTGGAGTTTGTTTACGCTTGAGTGAATTTTTCATACAGCAAAAAAAGGCATTGCATCGGGTGAATCTATTTCTGCAAATTATTTATGTATAAATATGTAGAAATCAATCATCAGGACGGAAATTTCGAATTTTTTAATACAAAATTTAACCAGTGAATGGAAAGCGCTAAGAAAAGTGTCGAAGACTACACATATTCAAATCGCACGAATATTAACAGCAAATCTGATGAGGAATAAGTTTTGACACAGCTGTTTTTCGATGGCTTACAGACTTCAGAAATAACCAGTGAATCGATTTTGACCTATTTGGCGCTGGTATCAACCTTGTGCAAGAAATTTAAGGGTTGTACCTAGTTTTATCATTGTGGGTATTGAAGACGATCTTTTCCTTTGTCTCAGATCAGGGGCTGCGGCGACGAGGAGGTACACGAGGACACACCTCACTTCCTCTGTCAATGCCCAAGTCTCTGTCACTTGAGGATAGAACACTTGGAAGATACTACTTCCATGATATTCATGAACTTTCAGATATATCTTTATCTAATCTTTACAGGTTCATAAGTACATCAGGATGGCTGGACAAGGTCGAGTAACCAATATGGAGTGACACAATAGCCAACAACATCGGCTAACCCCCCAATAAGGGCATCACAATGGGTCCACATGGACCTTAGTGGGGTGCGGCAGGACTCCTTCTGACGTACCCACCCATATACCTAACCTAACCTAACCTTGTCTCAGATCATCACTTATGCTCTTCAAAACATACATAAATGCATCTTTTGAAAGGCGATATTTTTTTAACAAATCTAGAAAATAATATTTAGTATACCTAAGTCATTAAATTTTGCGTTTTATAACATCACCTTTTACTTGATAAACCCATTATATTAGACTTGTCTCTAGTATCTTTTTGAATTCTTTGTTCAGCACAAATTTCTTCATCAAACCACAATGCAACTGAATCCATATCCATTGTAAATTTCAATTGTCAACGAATAAATTTAAATAATCAAGAACTAATAATTTGACTTTTTGTTGAATTAAAAATGTAATTTTTGACTAAAAACAGATCGAGTCTCGGAACATTTATTCGAAAGTTGCAAGGATTTCTTTACAACATATATCCTTTCGATTCGAAAGTTATACAGAGTTACGTTTGAAATTAGAAACGATTTCGTGTATAGTGTCGTGGAAGTGGAAAAAATTAACCCAAGTCTACCAAAGTCCTATAGACCAATCAGCCTTACTTCGTTCCTTCTTAAATCGATGGAAAAGGCTGTGGACAACCACTTAAGAGAAGATGTAGTAAGTATGTATATCGCCTCTGGAGTCTTATAGTGGATGAGTTACTTGGAAAATTGACGAACCAGGGCATCAATTGTGAAGCATATGTTTGATGACATAGTTATTATTAGCCGGGGTTAATTCGAGGGAACCCTATGTGATATTATACATATATTTCGTAAATTCTCACTGTCAGTGTCACTGTCTGACTCAGAGTAAAAAAAAAAAAACATTTTTAATGGTAAACTGCTAGGTATTCACTAAATAAACTTTAAATATCCCTCCTCTATTATCACATTGCGAACACTATTGCAAATGTTAAATTCTAGTAAGTCGGTCACTGTCGGTTAGAATTAATTAATTTTAACAAATGCATTCTCTTTTCTTTAAGCACTTGTTGTTTGCAGTTTCAGAAACAGTAGAATTATCGAATTTCCCACTTGTTAAATTGCTCTCAAACAAGTGTTGAAGTTCTCGCAGACTGGTTAGTACGTGTTACAGAATTTTTTAACAGTTGTTGAATTTCACTTGTATAACAAGCACTTGTTGTATTTTGCCTAACCAAACCTAAGAGTTGTGCTACCTGTGAGCGGCACATTAAGTTGAAACTGACTGACAAAAGTGGTGGATTGCACAGAGCAATATTTGAGCAAATATTTGTTTTTATGGGGGCTTAACCGGGATCCAAAATACTGAATCACTGTATACCTTCACGCTCGATCATCATAGCCCCCAATGGTCATAAGCTGCAGGTCTGCTCATTTGAAATACTTCTATACCGCACTTTCTTTTTTACTACTCCACGCATTAAGACTTCCGCCATTATACTCTTACGTACTACCCAGCCCACAGTATCAGGAACGAAAACGCTCTTCACTCGATTTATTGACACAATAGCAATGAACTTCAGTTAACATTTCAAAACCATTCACATCTGCATGGTCATGCTGCATGCACGCAGTCATTTCCTCATCGGTCTTGTTTTATTTGCTTGCACAAAACCACCAAAGTGGCTGTAATTGTTAACTGGTTAAGCGCAAATCATAAATGAAGCACCAAACATCAAATAACGTCAGTAGCACTAATCCCACAAAAAAAAAAGAAGAAGTAATAATCACACAATGGCAGCAAGCATCTTATCCGCACCCATTGATGATGGCACAAGTGACCCATTTGATGGAGCGAAGCGTATAGAGTCGGTCAAGTTATTTAATCGCAGCCCAATTGGTTACTCATAAGCAGCCGTAACGAAGTTCAAATTATGAATTAATGCTCGTAGGGACCCCCTTGTCTTGAAGTGCACAACATGGAGCGCCCAGCACTCGGCGTCGGCAGCCCAACATTTTAAATTTCAATTATAGAATCTCTTCTTTATGCGTGTTTTCGGCCGCAATGAGTGGTTGTTCTCCCACCAAAAGTAAAAGGAAATACAACATTACTATGTACACGCTTCATAGATAGAAATATACCACTCGAAGCCTAAGCACTTAATCGCCAAAGACGGTTTTGGGATTGCGTTTTGGTATATAAATTGACGCCCATTGTGGTAACTACAGTACAACTCACCTGTTCACTAACTCAAACGCACTAAGCCCGAACATGCGTGGATTTATCGTAAGGATATTCGATATTGTATAAAGGATATACAACGTGGAACTAATTTGAATAATTTTTCAGGTATTATGCTTTTCAGCTTTGGCTGCTGCAGCATCCCAAGGGTACAACTATCCGCAGCTGCAAACGTCCGTCAGCCATCAACTGGGATATAATCAAAGTAGCCTGCCAACTTTAGCTGCACCTCTGCACCAGCAACAGCAACAGCAACATGTTTCTGCTCCGAGTCAACCGGAAGCCTCCTTAGGTCAGCAACAACAATTGATGATCCTGTCTCAATCGCATCAGGCACCCAAACAAGAAGTTCACATCTCGAAGCGGTTCTTCATCCACTCAGCCCCCGAAGAGGAACAGAAAGAATTAAAGGAAAAGCACCTCACCATTGGCACACCACGCAAGAACTACAACGTCGTGTTCATCAGAGCGCCAACCAAGTCGAACAAGAAGACCTCGATAAAGATCACTCCGGCCGTCAACGAGGACAAGACAGTCATCTATGTGCTCAGCAAGAAGAACGACGCCTCTGAAATTGATGCCCAAATCCAGGAGGTTGCAACCACCACAACTAAACCTGAGGTGTTCTTCATCAAGTACAAGACACCAGAGGAGGCCGCTCATGCGCAAGAAAAGATTCAAGGTAAGTTTTGGTGACTTTTGACGCTTTCAAGTGTTAATGTGCATACTTTCTTTAGCTGAATACGATCACTTGGGTGGAAGCACCCAAGTCTTGAATGAAGGCATCGCCCCCCTTTCATCGGTCATCGGAGCTCTTGAAGACAGAGCCATGCAACAACAACAACAGCAACAACACCAGCAGCAGCAACAACTCCTGGAGCAGCGAGCGAACGCTATTGCAGTATCCACAGCTCCAATTTCCAGTAACCAGCATCTCGAGATGCTGCCGTCAGCATCAGGACAAACTGGTGGTTCCATTTTGAGCTCAAACAATGGATACATGCCAGAAAATTACTATTATTAGAATGTCCTTGATGTGATTGTTATATTGGAAGACGTGAATGATTGTTTCGCCTGTAGACTTTGTTACAATTTGTTGTCCTTATTAAATTCCTTTTTATACGCAAACTTATTTCGAAAAAAAATTATCTTTCCATTCAAAGGACGGAAGGAGTGATTCAAATCCTTTCTTAGTTTCGTACCTGCACAAAAATTTGATGTTTCCAATTTTCGAATACGGGACGTTGGTAGATAATTTGATGCAATTCAATTCCTTTAGGTGCCTGTCGACGTTGGGTACATTTACTTGACAATTTCTATAAAGGATGCATGTCAGATTGTCACTCACAAGCCTTTGATAAGGTGTGGCACGACGGCTTGAAATTTAAATTACGACAAGTTATCCCCGCAAGCCTATATGATATTCTAGAATCATATCTCGGGAATAGACTCTTCCGTGTTAGAAATGGAAACGAATACTCGGAGCTAAAAGAAATTTCGGCCGGGGTACCCCAAGGAAGCGTCCTTGGTCCGCTTCTCTATTTGTCATATACTCGCGATACTCCAAGGGAAGATGGCACTACCCTTGCTACGTTCGCCGACGACACAGCTATCCTAGCAGTAGGTAATTCATTCGAAGAAGCGACTACAAAACTGCAAGCGGTAGTGAATAAGGTAAATGAATGGACAAGGAACTGGCGGATCGCCCTCAACGAAACTAAATCTGTTCACGTGAATTTCACCTATAAGAAAACCAATGACTTGCCAATTTTTCTAAACTTGGCCCGAATACCCATTGCAAACGAGGCCAAATACCTGGGAACGACACTCGACGCAATGCTGAAATGGAATTCGCACGTAAAAATGAAACGTAAAGAACTCGATACTGGTTACTCGGAAAACATTCCCAACTCAGTACTGAGAACAAACTGCTTTTATAGTTACAAGCAAGTGCTAAAGCTGGTGTGGACCTACGGTATACAACTTTGGGGTTGTACCAAGAAAACAAATGTCAATATTCTACAAACTTTTCAAAATAAAGTTCTTAGAGAAATTGTACAAGTTTTTTTAAGTTTGCTGTTTTGTTTTAGACAAATATTCTGTTAGAAGAGTACAAGAAACTTAAAATTATTCCGAAAGAAATTATACTATGAGGGGAACTCTTTTGAGTGAATATACCACTCTGAGGCGTAAGCCGACAAACAGATCACAGAACAATATCCCCTTTCACATAATAAAAATAATAGGTTCGTCCAATTTTCGACCAATTATTGAGAAGGTGGCCGTACCAGGCGTATCGGCAATAACTTGGCAAATATTTACTTCCAATGCCGTACATCACATACATCAAACATCACATGTTTGGCAAAAGCTTGTTGGCCAGAAAGGGAGCCCACAAGCAGTCTGCAGTCGATTCTCCTGAGAGACAGAAGGAAAGACGCGGACTTTTTACAGATGTCCGGACGCAGTCGTTTGGTCTGTCTACACCCAGCACATAGTCACGCCACCGACGCGACGCTTGTGTTCACGAGAAACCCAAGTATCAATGGATGAGACCTAACCGCAGATGCGGACAGACCCAACGATAGTTCAGGTCCTGAGAGAGCTTCTTCTGAACCCAGCCTGGCAAGCTAATCAGCGATCTCATTTACCTGAATGGCAGTGTGGCCTTGAACCCAAACAAGATCCATTGCGTTTAGCCTTCCGACTAAGTTCAGAGATAGCTTTTAATGAAGCTTTGATATCGCTACAAACGCATTTGCTTCAACCCCTCCACCTGTTTGAATGAAGATGAACCACTAAAAAAATATATCAATCATGACCTACTAAAAAAAAGAGTTTAAAGTGAATGAGATGCGTCCCATAAAAAAAGCTTTTCGGGTCTTGTCAATCGTTCCTCAAAATTTCAACACTGTCAAAACATACTCATAACTAATTTCTACGCTTAAGTAAAAATGTACCAATAAACAGTTAAGTATACCTCCACAATTTCTAGTGCTACTTTTTTAGAACCTATTAAATTTGTTGTCATCGCAGAATTCATATTTAAAATTTTGTGGAAAACACGGTTAATGGTTACTTTCATAACAAGGATTTTATACCAAGAAATGGTTACATAAATTACAATTAAAGTCGCAAAACCGATATCTTTAAAGAAAAGGACAGGTTAAGTTACTCATTTTTTTGGCTTGTCTATACCTACCACACCGACAAAGTTAAACCAAAATCATTTTTGCTGATCGGTTCAACGTGCTTCTACTCAATTAACCCGCTGCATTTGTGGAGATGACAGCAATTTAACGATAACTCAATTACCACCACTAAATTTGACCCGATACACCCGTTCTACACATTTTTCAAACAACCACTACCTACAACCAATGTCATAAGTTAAAACACTACGCCAAGCAGCTCGCAAGCATATGTCACAATCATTTGCCTTGTCATTGTCTAATCGACCATTCTACTGACACATCTCATCCAGCAAGTTTAATTACTACATAACAAACTCAACCAAGCATAATCGCAAACACAACAATATGGCATCATTAATGTTGCTAATGACGTGAATTGCTTACAATATACCAGCACCCACCAGTCGCCCCTCGCAACAATCTAAACGCCATTCACAAACGCATAAACTCATTAAACTATTATCCGCTTAACTGAAAGCCTTCCGGTTGAGCTCCAAGGTAAATGCAGAAATCTTCTTAACACCACCGCACCCCACATCCAAACAGAAGCACGAAGGCCACGAAACACCAGGTCTCAAAAAAGACCGAAACACATCTTCCACCATTCAGCGCACGAGATACACGTACCTACCACCTCTCCTTCGGGATAATTACCAACTTTAATCATTATTCCATTTAAAATCCTACGCGACTGGAATTCATAAGAAAACGAACGAAAATTTCTGCCCCTAGCCATGTACCAACTTAGCTCTGCAAAGATCAGAGAATTCGATTCCGAATCACCGACTCAAGTGGCCGCAAAAGTTTATTTGCAGTCCTTAAAGAGCAACAACCATCGCCGTCTGCTCTGCAGCCCGCTAATAATTATTCCTGATTTTATTTAACCCATAACAAGGACTATTCGCTATACCGTCGAGCTAAGAACTAAACAGAACGACTGAGTGCGAAAAAGAGCAAAAACTACACTGCAAAAGTTATGAGTGATGGTGAAATTATAGGGGTAACTAAAGAATTGAAAAATTCCCATCGCACTTCTGATCCGGACAAGTTCGGAGTTTTTTTTTGTATCCAATCCACCCACCCGTCGAACAATAGAAAGAAAGTTTTGACCGAGCGCAGGGATGGGAAATATCAATGCCAAATCAGTGGAGTACTAGCGCAGCCGAGAGCGGAATGGAAAATTGAAAAATAAACCCCAACAGATTTGAGTCTTCGATAAAGGGACACAAGGATGGCAACAGAAAAAAAAAAAAAAAAGAAGAAGAAAAACTTGGTCCAAGTTAGTTTTTGTTGTCTCCCTTTTTCGGGGAAGAATGAATTAAATTAGAGGATATTTTATTTTTGGCGCCAAGTTTTGTGTTCGTGAGCGATGATGATGATGATGGGGTGGACAAAGTTTGTGTATTCCTGATAAGTTCCCAAGGCAATCAGGCGCCTATTCTTACAGTTGAACGAGTGGCGGTTGGTTCGGAGATGGAAAAATGAAAAAGAAAAACTCCTCAAAGGCATTCTTAAAGGCTTTGTGTCGAGATAAATGTTCATGCTTTTTGGGGGTGATATGTGGGTACGATGAATGCAGTTCAGGGGATGCTATAAGTGATATGGATGGTGACTTTGGCCGTGCGACTTACGAGAAAGTGCTTTAGGAATTGAAAATTATAACAGCCGTGTTTATTAGCCTTAATTTATTATCAGCGTGATTCGATTCGCATTAGATCACGGAAATAAAACAATACGGATCAGAGGCTAATTACGGTCTTAAATTGAGGCAACATTTGCTTTTAAAACACGACAGTTTATGTATAGAGTATAACAAGCTTCATATTGCCACAGGCCTTATTGTTGCAAACATTCTGCGCAACGTGATGTCACAACATGATGTCAATTGACATGACGTTTCACTTGCTTGTCGGGGGTGTTACCATTTGATTCAAATTTGCGTAATTTTTATTCACAATATTGTTTTTTAAAAACATATTTAAAATTGTATGTTCAAATATTTAGGTGTATCCACCCCAGCGACGGATATGTTTAAATAATTTCGATTTGCTTCGCAAAGATTTCATAAGCATTTGTCGAATATTTCTGAAATGCTTTTGCCTTTGTAGATGTCGAAGTATTATTTATTAAATGATTTTGAAATTATTTTTGTTGTAATAAATTCACGCCCAGAGGCTCGAAAACAGCAACACCGCCTCCGTAATATGGCGCGTTTTATTTTTAAAAGGAAATGGTTAAAAATCAGTTCGAAATGCAATGAAAATCTTACCTTATACGTTTGATTAAATCGTCACTTCACATAAATTTTAAGCTAATTATTAAAAAAACACTGGGCGAAAACCGTTGCAATAAAATTTTTTTTAATATTTTTTGATCTCAAAAATAAATGTGTTTGCCAATAATAAGTTTAAAAAGTTATTTAAATGCGTGCAGCCTGCTGGTTTCCATTTTTCATTATTCAACGATTTTCTGGACATTTGTATTTTATGTTTAAATAAAAAAAAAACTTTCACCTTTCAGGGAAACTTGTGTTGTGGAACTATAATTCTTTACGATTGGGAAACTGCGAAACATTTCATAAACATTTTCTTGTTAAATAAATGCTTATGAAACATTTGCTTCAACGTTTGTGAAATATTTCGTTGGTCTGGGTATACCTTTGCAGAATGAAAAAGCAACATATCGAAAAACGAATGAGAAATTTATTCGAATGTGAAAAAAAAGGCTTATTGATTTTTAACTTTCTCCATTACATAGTAAGAGAAAGATTATGTCTTCGTACAAAATTTCGAATTCGAGATATCAATTCTGCCATTACGATGATAGAGAAACTCAAAAAAGTGGGTCGCAAAATTCTGTCCGGATTTCGGATTTCGAGTTCGGGCCGTTTGTTTTTTTGCACGGTTACCTCAATATTAATGGTACTCCCCGCATATAAAATGTTCGTTTCGTACCAGTTTGATTTGATTTAAAAAGGCTCTAACGATTTCAACCAAAATTGATATTTAAGCTTAAGTGGGTGAGGTTACCATGACTGCATACACAATTTTTGGCTAGAGATTTGAATAACGGTACTTGTTAAATTTCGACATTTCTCGAAAACGGTTAATACGATTGTAACAAAATTGAATTTCTAATGTAATGTCATTTACAACTTAATAGCGAACTAAGTTTTCTCTAAAATCGATTTTTGAAAATAATCATTTTCAATTCGAAGTACCGAAAACGCTAATTTTAAAAACTGCTTGAATCTCGAACTCTTTGATTTCGATAAAATTTAAAAAAACGAACTAATGCTTACATCCCCAACAATAACTTATAATCGGTTTTCAGCTAAATAGTCAAGCAATAGTATTTTTCAAACTAAACATTGTAGTATTTGGTTCAGTTTTGTCTAATATAAAAAAAAACGTATACTTAGTTTTTCTCAAAAAAATTTAAGAAACAAGTTTTGCAATTATTTATTAAAAATTACTACCCAAAAGCCGATCTGTGTTCATACACCGTTTTAAAACTCAATACCGCACTTCCATTAAAAATGCAACAACGGAGACGCAAAAATCTTCTTATCAACCATATTGAATATTCACCTTAAAATAATTCCAACAACTTGGTGCCTTACACAATCAGAAACTCCCACTACGTTTTTATCGCTATTTTCGGTTTATAACTTCTAATGCAATTTAAAAACAACCCTCTCAAATCTTACATTTAGGTTAATATATCGGTCTAATACGAACACTACTTCCAATCATAGACACCTTAAGCCAGCGTTACTAAAATATTCCAGTCAAAAATAAAAACATGTCCTTGCAAATCAGAAAACATAAACTCCAACTACACCTTCATTGTACTCAAAAATCTTATAAACTGTAAGCAAAGAATATAGAATTACTCTAAAGTACAATAGTCGCTTATAACTCTCTAACCAGAAAATGCGACACTTGGCCTGTTACTGAGAGCTTCAACTTTAAAAAAACTAACATCGTTATTTGATACATACCTACTGCCGTATCAGAAATTTATTAGGAACACAATTAAAATATTTTGTTGCCATTACAAGAAAAATAAATTAGGATCGGGTGCTTTCACCTTGGTTATAAATAACCTCATACATCCTGTTACCTAGGTAGGGAATCATATAATTTCTTTATGTAATCAAGCGAAATGCAGGCCCGGCTACATTTTTCCTGTTATCAGTTCCTCCTTATTTTAGTATTGCTTTCCTGATTTATACACTTTCTGACCAGGCCATCCCCAAGCATTTTAGATATTATTAAGGTCTGGCGAGTACCTACGGTGGCGAATCCAATAACGTGATGTGTTGACGCCGAAAAAAATCTTTTACAACTCTGGCGTTTGTGCATGGGTGCGTTATCCTGCTGAAATTTAAACGCAAAGAACCAAACAGTACAGTAATAGAAGGTAAAGCGTCCTCGAGTACAAAAATGTATAAATGTGCATTCATACGAGGAGTTAGGAACTGCAACTAAAGAGTGCTATCTATAGTACGTTATGGCTCTGCAAACCATAACATGGCCCACTCGGCTGTGCAAACGATCTAGATGATGCTCCTTCTTGTGCAAATCATGAGAGTAATAATGACAACCATTAAGACAATCTAAATATTCAAGTGACCCAAAGTAAAACTTTGTTTTTCCCAGTAATTTGAAACAACATAACAAAAATGGAATGAACTTGCTCACAGAGAGAGAGAGAGAGAGAGAGAGAGAGTTTAAACAGATATTGAACATTACCGTTGCATATTCAGAGATTCGATTTTTTTTCAGTTTCATTATGCATAATGATGGGGCGCTATTCAAGTGAGCGGTACTGTTTATGAAAGAACTAAATTTTCTTTGAAATTTTGACAATTTTTCAAAGGCAGTTAGCTAGTAGGAAATACTGCTCTCCTGCAGCCTGGATGATTTAAACTTGATCTGGAGTTAAGATGTTCTATCAACTTGTGTTCAATTGAAGGTCGAAAGATCGATGGTGACAAAAATCAGTATGCAAGAAGTGATTGCAATATTTAGTATTTTCAATATCTCGAAAAACATTTTAACAATTTTTTTGAAATTGTACACTACAGTACGTACTACCTACCCAGTAGTTAAGAACGAAGATTGAAGAATGGTACATAAGATTGTACTTACAAAAATTCCGTTTTAAAGAGAGACTACATTTGAATTCGGAATAATTAAAATTCAAACTCTGCTTACCGATGTTTCGATTACAAAATAGGATGCCCAATATTTAAAGGTTTTACAAAATTTTTTTTAAAAACACGTTGCAGTTCTTTATACATAATGTTTACTATACTAGTGAAACATTTCGCTTATTGATTGATCCTTAAAAAATCGACCGTTTTTAAATAAGTTAGATTTTTCAAGAGCACCTTTACCGATTTGAACTAAAATAAATATTTAAGTTAGGATAGACAGGGTTAATATGACTACGTACTCCGTTTTTCGACAAATTCGTTAGTAAAGGTATTTTTGAAAATAATTAGTTTTCCCAAAAAGCTTAAACAGAAATAATTTTTAAATGTAAGTTGGCCACTCTTAACTAGAAGGAGAACAGTTTCGCGCTACCCAGTCGTGCAATTTATTTGTTTTCCATATACCTATGATTTTATTGGTTGGTTGCCATTAAAGATGGGTTACGACATAAAACCGACAAGTTTGAAGATATAAAAAATCATTATATACCAATATATACCAGCTAGCAACTTTTGACGGATTAAACGAGTAATTTGTCGTCCCGCTCTGAACCGTCTCGAAAAATATTTCTGAGCTATGTTAAAGTAAAAAGCCCAGAAAGCTGCAAATAAGTTTCCCAAAGATATTATTTGTTTAAAGAAAACAGTTTTGTTTATGGCTTCAAATGTCAAAAAAAGGCTTTTCCAAAAACCAAGCTCAACCAACTATGTATATCAGATGTGACATCGGAACCACTTTAATTGTTCACAAATCCAGTCCCAAAAACAACACAACCAATTTTTCACTTGCCACCAAAGTTGATGTTCAATCAACTCGAAAATGAAAATGAAAAAAATGAGAAGAGGAAAAAATGTCCTGAATTCATAATAATATTTCAATAACTTTCATTCAAAATACCAATTCCAGCATCAGCTTTCAGCAGATTTTATTTCAATACAAAATGCCGTCATGGTATGAGCTTGAGCACAGGCTATATACGGTGATTATTGTTGTCATTTCCCTTAACAGTCGTGAAGGACATCGAAATGCAAAACATACAAATTCATACATGTATATAACCCATTGTTTCCACAGACCTATCTCCATATAGCTGTGTATCTATATCTGTCTATATGTGGATATATTTGTTGCTAGGGGTAAACATTTAATGAAATGGCCCACTGGGGACATATTCTAAGATTATGTTGGTCTATAATGTTCTACTCGTTTTTTTTTTTTCGCCCGTTTCTGTATTGTTTTCTGTGTTTCGCTTCAGTTGCTTTTATACGAAATGAGATACGATTTTAATTGAAATCCTATCCTTGGGTCATTTTGCCGATATCCGATTTTGCTGTTCACACCCTCATTTGTAGTAAATTGCCGGGGATGCCATCATTAAAACGTATTGTTGTTATCCAGCTTTAAGGACATTTATGTGATCAACCCGAGTGGTTAGACGGGCATTTCTGTATTTATTTTATGTCATATTTTCTATTTTCTGTGGCAATTTAAATATTTAACACTGATGTATGGACGTACTATTAATTGTGTTTCGGAGGTAAAGTAATTTTGGTTTGCACCTAATTATAATTTAATTAGATGCAGGATAGAGGGCGTTCGTTGTGGTTTCGCATTTCCTTGGAAAAGTCGTGCACGAAGTACAAAGTTATTTGTTATTGTCATGGTGGCTGTTAACAGGTTTCTAGGAACGAACTCCTTTGTGCTTCGCTGAATAAACCACAGAAAGGGTGTGCTGCGGATAAAGCTACACCACCTACGGTTACGTTAACATATATGTTGTAATTTAGATTCACGAAATCCGATGGTATACCTACCATAATGCTGCTTTTATAATTGAACAGAGTTCTCCTCATTTATAGGTGTATTCTAGGACCGGTTGACGCAGCATTTAATGATTTAAGCGAGGCAAATGAATCAGCAAGGTAGGTATACTGTGGCACAACCGACTGCATTTGGTAGAGGTTGTTGCATTTTGTACTCGCACTTTCTGCATGCTTTGTGCGAGCTGATTTTGTTCTACAGAAACGTCATATGGATGTATGTATATGTATATGCATATTTCCCAAGTGGCTCATTGGTTAGTGTGGTGGACTCTTAAGAGTCTGGACTCAGGTTCGACGTTCGGACAAACTCAAATGTTAGATCTTTAGATTTGTTTCCACTGCACCATCTCTCGCGGACGTCTGAAAAACATTCTTGAACAATTTCTCAATTCTATCGTTTGGACTCGACATAACGCTGATCGTCCAGAAATTTGTAAAAAAAATAAAGTTTAGTCGAAAACTACTCGAGTGTTCATAAAGACTGATTCCAATTTGGACATATCTAACCAATATCAGGATATAAAAGGTACTATGAAAGATAACAAACACATTCTTATCAAACTCTATCTGAGGAGTGGTGACTAGTCAATAATTCTAGGAAGAGTGCTGAAAATCGGCGTGGGCGCTTAATTTTACTTTTCCTCTGTGATATTGCCTTAAAGCAAACGGCTGCCATTTTCCCGGAAAAATTAGAGTGAGTATCGGATGAAACAGAATATTAAATGCAGCGAAGGGAAAAATGAATATCTAATTTTTTTTAAAGGGCAAGAGAGATTTTTAAAATAATAAAAAACGGCGGAAGAGTGGTTGTTTTTTTATGTTTTGGATGAACGTTGATAGATTGGATCCAAGAACGAGCAACACGGAGTCGGAATTTTTGTTTCATGGACTTCATAGGTTCGAAGATACATTGATGATTGGGAGGAATTACCAAAAACAAGTCGGAAGTTACAAGAGTAAATTGAAAGCTTGGATATGAATCTATCTATATATATAAAAGGCAATGAAGTCCGTGTGTGCGCGCATAACTCGATAAAGGATTGTTGGATTTCAGCGATTTTGGGCTTGACGGTTTCGTTTTGGACCAAGGAAGGTTATAGGCTACTTTTTGTCGCGAAAACAGAACTTTGAGGGGATGAAAAAGGTTATGAAAGTTTGTATGGGGAAATGCACTTTGAAAAAAAATAAACGGGGAGGAAATCGAGTAGTGATACTTCATATACAAAAAAAAAATTAATTTTAATGCCAATTGTTGTTGTCAATTATTTTAATTATTTTGCAAGCAAATTGTTGTTGCAAATAATTTTGAAATTTCTTTTTTTTAAATACACCTAATAAGATTGCTTATGTTTACTATGTCACATTAAGTAGCTTTTTGAAATGGAGTAGATACTTATTTGTTTGATGGCGTTTGAATGCATCATTTTTGTTTGCCAAATATTTTCAGGATCCTTGCATTAGTATGAGAGTGAGTAAGTTGAAATGTTTGAGATGATGATGATGATAGGCAACACAGGAGTTGTTGAGCGTTTTGAGTTTTTACGCACATAACTCGAAAGAGGATGGTTAGTTTTTAAAGATTTTGAGCTTAATGGTTTCGATTGGGCCCAAGGAAGGCCATAGGCTACTTTATGTCTCGAAAACAAAACTTTGACAGGGTAATATAGGGGATGAAAGTTCGTGTGGGATTCGGCGATTCCAAGACAAATTTGATCATGCCGCCAGTGCGAAGGTCAAACGTTTCATGTCGCAGAAAATCAGGACGAACAGTCAGATCGGAATATTAACAATCGATAGAATATTTCGGAACTTCAGGAAAGAATACCATGCAGTCGTCCATACTGGAGACCGAGATAGACAACAACACAATCATCATCAGCATAGCGTTCCATGTTTCTCACATGGTCAATTGTATGTGGCGTGCTCACGTGTCGGCAAACCTCTCGCTTTGTACGTGTACGCACCCGTAAATGGAACGAAAAATGCTATGTACCATAAAGCACTTCAGTAAAAAAGCGGTAGGTTGGCAATTGTATTTAGCCGGGCCAGCTGAATCTGAATCCTGAATATTTCTTTAGCGCGTGGTATTTGTAGTAAAACAGATTTTCGTTAAAATATTTTGCTCTCGGGTACGAAGATATGCAATTATTAAATTCGCATTATATTACCTCCATTACCATTTTCATGACACTTTGTTCGTTTAGGTACTTCATCCCATTTAAGAGGGAAGATACCAGTATTTCTATATCACATTTTCTTTTTCGTGCGAACCAACTTACAAACACATGAAAACTAATTTGACAGCTCACTTAAATTCGGGAACATTTCGGTAACAAGTCATACCCAAAATATGTGTTTCCCGAAATAGTAATTTTATAAGCTAAAACTTTTTCCCCACTTTGGCCAACGTTCCATTCTGCACTGGAAATAAAGGGTTTTTCAACAGGGACGATTTGACGCCGTTAGACTATTTCCTGTGGGGCTACGTCAAGTCTATGGTCTATGCCAACAAGCCAGCGACGATTGATGAACTTCGTAGGAATATCGAACGTGAAATTGCAGCAGTATCGGCCGATTTATGCTTGAAAACCGTCGTAAATTGGGTTCAGCGTCTGGACTTCTGCAAGCGTGCCCGTGGTGGCCATGCAAAAGAAATCGAGTTCCATGCATAATGGCATCGAACGTACTTTCACAGGAATAAAGAATTTCATTGATATCCAAAACCGTTTTTGTTTTATTTAAAAAAAAAAAGCTTTTGTAGCGCTCTTATTGAAAAACCCTTTAGTAAGCACTCTGATACACTATGCACACTGTTATCTACTGTTACGGAAGCATGTCAGAAATGTAGGAACATCGCTTACACTATAACCAACAATTTCCACTTGGGCTATGGACCCGATAGCTGGTGCTGTCGTCGATCTCCGAAACCACACAACTCTTTTCAATGAAATATTGTGCATGTTTATGGCTGGTTCCCGGTTGAAAGATAGGACACCATCCTAAAGGTGATACCTTGCAAACCATAAGCGCCAAACGGGTTGTGGCACCTTTCATTCAAAAATCAAATCAAACGCTGTTTCTAAAGTTGTATAATTAGGTAAAATCATAAATCGATATGGTCCAAATAAAGCACTTTGAGAAATCTGAGCAAGACTTAAAACGAAATGTACGGTCAAAGCCAGGTGGGTACAGCTATATATAAAAAAGACTGACGTCCGTATGTGCACTCATAACTCGGGAACAAATCGTTCGATTTTTATGATTTTTGGTTTAAATTCTCATTGGCCCAAAAAAGAACATAAATTGTGCTACCTTATTGTCGAGAAAACAAAATTCGTTATGGATATTAGATTGGGGATAGAGTTTAGTATGGAGAATCGCATTTTAAAAAAAAAAATTACTGGATAGTGTCACTTCCAATAGGTACAACAAAAAATATGTAAAATTTTAGATTTTTGAATTCCTTAGATATTCCGTGCTTACCGCTACACAATTTGAAATTGTAAGTCGGCCCAGTTATAATTTTGTTGTGAAACATCAATGCACCGCAAGTTTGCGAATGAAAGACATCGACATTGCTATACTTCAGTCATTTCTATTGCATAACTATAAGTTTTGAAAAAAGAATTTGAATTGACCGAATTACATAAAGTAGCATTAGCATTGTGCACGCTCGAAATTATTATTTTTATTACATTAAAGAAATTGGGCGGAACAAAGTTCGCCGGGTCAGCTAGTTATAAAATAAATTCCTTTTCTACTAGACACATAATTTCAAAACGAGTTAATGGATTTAAATGCACAAAAAGTCCTACGTAGACGTTCCGTGGGCTGTTTTCTTCATGTTTAATATGAAAAATTCTTAAAATTTTTTTTTTTTAATTGAAAATACGCTTTAATTTTGTTTTCAACCACTTTACGTTCCACAGAGATTTTTTTTCCTTTTTCATTCAAAAAGCGCCAAAATTGGCGATGTCCCCCTCAATCTGAGACCACTGCTTGAGAATTTCTTACACGAAAGGGTTAAGGAATTATCTTGGATACACAAATCTTCCTCTTCCTTTCGCAACTTGTTATGCGTAATGGTAAGTACGAGTAGGTACTCTACAAGTTTTCGGAATGTGCTTTGAAATGATTCACAACATTACTTTCTCCTAAAAGGGATGGTATTGCCTTTTTAACTTAATTTCATTGACCTTTTCGGGCAAAATAATGCTGAATAGAAAATTAAGATTTTTCTTTCATGTTTTTGCAAATTTGATGAATGAAACGAATGAAAGAATTCTTTTAAAAATAACGAATATTATCAAAAAAGTCTACTTGCAGTCTTGTATTTGGCGAAACAGAATTTGAGAAGATAAATTGAAAGTTTTCAAACTTGGTCTATAGTTCAACTAAGTACAGGAAAAGGACCAAAGAAGCGCCTTAATTTTGTTGGCAATTCGTAAGCGTTTGACATACAGTCAAGAGTAACTGCCATGAGGTGTAAAAGCAGTCGTATACTACGACGGCATTTAATTTATCAATTCTGTTTGAAAGTTTCCCTAACTTTTAAGTTCAAGACAAAAGTTTCTAAGTTCATACTACATATAGTTTATATTGAGCAACGTTCATACATAATTACAATTTAAGTTTAATTAGTGTTGAAAGTGGTGCGGCGATTTTACATCTCGTTGATCAATTGTTGAATGAACCCGACTTTGGCCAAAAAATAAGAGTTGATCAACTGGGTTTTCGTTTTCTACATGAATACCTCTTGTGCAACTTTTTCTGCAGCATTCAATGTCACAACAACATTTACAGTATCTGCAAATGGCCTGATGCCTGGACCTTTCTTGACTTAGTTTTAGAAGTCTTCATAGCCTAAGCTCCCGGCGGCGATGTTCAACAGATCTTTCCTTTCTTCTGCGGGCGAAATTAATTGCATTACCATTTCAGCTGTCCAACATTTCAAGCTTTCTCGAATTCGTAGTAAGAAAAATGTATTCGTACAAAATTTCGAACGAATTCTGTCTGCCCGTATGCTGCTGAGACCTTAATCCCACACGGCTGACCGGATTTGGTTCAAACTTCGGATTTAAAGTTTGTTCGAAAACGCCTCTAGCGTTTTCAACTAAAATTTATATTTGAACTTAAGTGGGTTAACATACATACATACATAAGGGTACTTTTGTAATTTGGACATATCATTAACGATTGTATCAAAAATTCATTCAAAGGTAAAAGGGTAGCTTCTAGCTTAATAGTAGATATTTTTAAATTTTGAATTTACCTGAAAACGGATCTAATGATTTTGATCAAAATGCAAACCAAGATTAACATTGGCATAACATTTAAAACTGTTGCATTTTTCATCTTAAATTCGTATTACTGAAAATAGGAATTTTAGAAATTGTATTTTTCAAACTAAACTGTCTGTATAATTTTACAAAAACTTCTTTTATGACTTATACCATGTTCCCACCAACGTGATTTAGTCAAAGTGATATATAAATCACGAAAGGCGTTTCCACTGAACTTTTGTGTTTTATACTGACATTTACGTCAACTTCAAACTTTTCTTTCCAAAACTCCAGGAGAAAGAATTCGTCTGCTTCCAACCGGGTTGTGTTGTTTTTGTTTTGTTCCCAAAATTGCGAAAAATAGTACAATTTATGATTGCATGTAGGTACCATATACCAAAACTCACCAAATTACGAAGAAAATTGAATTTTAGATATTTTTTGACAGTATTTTTTGTGTGTTTTTTTTTATTTGCTGAATAAAGCACTGAACTTAATAACATATGTGTTCGATTTTATTTTGTATGTATTTTCGATGACAGATATGTAATTAAAATTTAAATACGTGTAAATCACATAAAAATTAATAACGAAAATGTATATATTATAAATCACGTAATCACACGTTTGTGGGAACATGGTATTATATCAAAATACGTATCAAAGATAATAATATGTATTCTAAATTAGACCCCGTACTTAATATTCCTTAAGAAATTGGAATAAATCAGTTGCCAAATTATTTTTTTAAAATTACTTCCCAAATCCAGATCTTTGTTTTTTTTTAGAGGTTTAGAACTTTGAAAAAGCAAATATTCTGGAGGTCAAATTTTCGATGACTTTTCCAACATTTGTGGCTGTATATCGAAAGTGGTGGCGTAGACTACCGACTGCACATTTCCCCCCAGAAAATAGTCAAGCGGCGTTTAATCGCACGATCTTGGAGGCCAGTTCACGGGACCGCAAAGTGAAACTATGCGGTTACCAAACATTTCCTTCAATAAATCGCTTGTGACACACGAGCTTTGTGATATGTTGCGCCTTCTTGTTGAAACCCCAGCTTCTGCACATCATGGTTGTTCAATTGATGAACGAAAAAGTCAGTAATCATGACTCTAAAGCTGTCACCATTGACGTACCGTTCAGGCCAGCATCGTTTTTAATGAAGTGCGGGCCAATTATTCCACCAACCCATAAAGCACACCAAACAGTCAGTTTTTGTGGATGTAACGGTCTCTCAACACACACTTGCGGATTATCATCACTCCAAATACGGCAGTTTTGTTTATTGACGTATCCATTCAACCAAAAGTGAGCTACATCTCTAAACAAAATTCGCTTATGAAAATTGAACTAGTGCGCGATACGCGATTCATTTCGAACAGAACCATGATTTTCAAAATAAATTTGCACAATTGGTTGCATTGTTCACTTTTCAGGCATCAGTCTATTCATGTTGAAAATCCAAACCAAACAAAAAATAAATCACTTTACAGCTGACAAAATGGCCGCCACTTAAAAACACCCTTTATAAGCCACTTCTTCTAAAAAAGGTCCAGCCACTTGGAGCTTACACAAAACTCAATCAGTTTTTAACTCCCAATGGTAATTGATAAACAAATCTTTGAATTCTTACAAATTATAATATCTACATATGTAAAGATTTCGCTCTATGACGATCCCGTAGATGTTAAATTTGAAGTTGATGCGTTGCTCCCGTAATGGACGACGGACATAATAAATTGTCACTGCCAATTAATAGGAACGGCATAAAAGAGATTTCTTCCGTTTAAAAATACAGATCATGCAAAGGAATGGTGTATGGACGTTTTTTCGTTTTGCATCAACTAGTTATCATTTATATTTAAGCGGACTTGAGTGCTTTTGGACTAAAGCCTCATCTTAGGAAGTCTTCGAAGTCTACATAGAATGAGTTTCTCTTTATTATATAAGATGTACTGTCCAATAATTACACCCTCAAGTAGATTTATACAGTCTTCTTTTTCATGTTCAATGCCTATATTCAGCACGAGGGTTGCGAGACCAAGAGACTTTGTGTAAAAAATGCTATCGAAAAGAAATTAACTGTCCGAGCAGATTGTCAACATTTTAATAGGTCTTCCTTCAATGACGCAACATATAATATTCAAGCCATACATGTTAAGGGAGGTATTTCTTTTGGGCCAAATTTAGGGAGAAAATCGGAAGAAATCTTAAATGCTACCTAAAAAAGGTAATTTAACATTCAATTATATAAACTTTAACCATATCCCTTGATAGAGCAAGGTTGCCTTCTCAAATTAGTTGCGGATTTCTTCAATATCTTTAAATGCAAATTCCAAAATCTACACATGAGTACACCCTACATGTACGTCTATAGTCAGCATTTATTATTTGCATATGAAAAAACTGGCTAAACATTTTAATTTCTCAAAAAAACTTTAGTATTCTTAACGCCTTATTTCCGCATACATTGTGTCCAATTTAATGCACAATTACCCCCTGTCTTGTGGATTTTCATTTCAATTGGCTTCGACTGAGGTACACACGTCCTTGATATTCATAGCTTCCTTCTGCGAAGGAATATGTAAATGATTCCACCAGAGAAAGGTGAAAAAGGGCGCCAAAGCATTCCCTCTTCAGACCATGTCTATGCAAATGTTATTTTTATTTTAATATTGTTATTAGGAGGCATTTAATGTTGCTCCATAATATCAACGGAGGCACTAGAGGAAACTTTTCTTCCCTTGTGCCTCAAACTACCTTGATTCTCTAATCGATTCGAATTTCTCGCGAGTGTGCCAAAACATGATGGTGTTTAAGGAAACAACTTTTTTAACAGAAGTGCAGGTACGGGGTTTTTGCTTGTGTATTTTTATGGGTCTGGGAATGAAGCAAAAAATGGGAAAAATGGAATTGGGAGCGAGGCTGTTTAGGATTTTCATTTCCCATTTTGTTTAAGCAACCTGCTTATCATGTTTTAACCATAACATTATGAAGGTCATTGAGTGGAACGTGCCGGTGTAAATAAATGCTCCTTGTTTGTAACTGAAACCGCTCTACAATTATTATCATGTAGAGCAATAAATTGATAAATTTTGCTTTGAAGTCGGGGCGGACGGGGCCAGGATTTTTATTTAATCAGATTTGTTGGTGAGCTCACATAATAGTTCACTTGTCGAAGGACTGTACAAAGGACCATAAATTAGAGAATTACTCTAGGTTTGCTTTATCCAGCCACAAGAACATTAAGTAATCGGAGAGGCTGTCAATCTCATGAATTTAAAGACAAATAATGTTTGTCAGGAAGAGGAAAAACTTAAAAATTGATGCCTCAGAGGAAATAAAGGATATAAGAGTCGATGGTCGACCCTCCTTAAGAAGTAATCAACCTTTTAAAAATAAGAATAAGGCTTGGAAAAAGGATTGATTTTATAGAGCTGAGCGAAACTTCCAAGTGGATGGGAACTTAAGTTGTACGTTCTAAATTTGAGTCGCAGAATTTTAATGTTATTAATTGAACGGTCCAATTTGGACCATGGTAAGCTTGTGCTGAAGAAAATGAAACTAAAAAATTTACCAAAATAATAAAAGGATACAGGAATCATTCCGAGGTCCAAAGCCTTAAATAAGTTATAGTAGCACAAAAATGACACATACTGCTCGTCAATTTTGTATGACCCGACTACTACATTGCAAATAACAAAAGTTGACTAGGGCGCTATAAAGTAAATCACTAGTGTTGCTAAAAATATTTATTATTATTTATATATTTATTTATTTGAAAGATTATCAGCTGCCTCTATTAAAGTTATTCTACAGAGGTTGACATAAATATATCTAATGAAATGATCGTATTAATAATGTCCGGTCGAGCTCTATGCATATAAGTGAATACCCTTCAAATTTGTTAAAAATATGTAAGTATCTCTGGGTCACGCGCTTACAAACAACTGATACAGAATCACTTAGCATATTTTCAGGTTAAGTAAAGCTCGGCTAATTGTCAGTCACTAATGCTGTAAGAAAAGCCTAATACTTGGGAGCAAACTTAAGTTCTCGGTTCTTAGTTCAGTGTTTGTTTCAAATCTAACCTACGGTCGTGGAGATCTGCGTATACTAACCCGCCATATTAGATCCCAATATACCGAAAATACTTTATTCTTTTACTCATTGAACATTTTTTAATCTTGTTTTTGCGAAATAGCTAATTTTTTTTTCTCAAGATTTTTTAAAATATAAAATTAGGGAAACATACCTAAAACACACTTTTGAAGTGCTTTAAGTAAAAATTATATCTTATTTTTCGACAAAATTATATTAGGTAAACTATACACAAATATCGATAACACAATTATTTTTTTTTGGAATTTGGAACCTATTTATGTATGACTTAGAATTTTATTGCTTATACCTATCAAGATCATGGAAATCCGATTCATTAAAGCGCAACAAATCCATTGTAAAGATTAAAATTTAAATTGTTTAAGTAGGTAGGTACTCAAATGATTACGAATATTGGTTTTATTTAAATTGTTGTTAAACAGCAGAAAACATCGTTCCAACATTTGCGGAGGAATGTGGATGCGATAAAATATTGAAAATAAAATCTTTTAGGGTTGACTATATATCTGAAGTTCCTGTCCGCTGTTTTTGCTCCTAAAATTTTTTCCAAAAACATGTAACCTACAAAAGGTTTTTCATCAAATAATTTCCTTAATTTCAGGACTGATGGAGACTTTAATAAAACCGAAGTTATGCATGGGTTCTGTTCGATTCTCACTCTAAATAATAATGGAATAATAGAAACCGTTTTCCTTAAATAGAAGCTGTTGTTTTAATTTGTTAGATTTAGAAAATCTAAAATCTTGAGATTTTATGAATTTGAGGTAAACATTCTTGTACCTACATATTATAGAGCTGAATAGTCTTGACAAAAAAGACATATCTTGCAACCTGGCATCACTGTTGCACTTCTGGGATGACTTGCAGAAGTCTTATTCTTATATGAAATACCAAGGCACTAAGGTACCTACTCAATGTATAGTCGATACTTTACTAAATGAAACGCTTCATTCTATGCGTTGATTTGGTCAAGTTAAACATAATGTTCGTACCTCAGATTAGAATATTATAAGTGCTGTAAAATCCGTGCCTTTAAGCTGTCGACCTCTTGGTAGCCTAAGGTTGAAATGTTATAAAAATTCGATAAAATTCGATATATCACCTTTACGCGTACAGGTATATTTTATGATGATTTAGAGTAAGTGGAGAAACGTAAGTATCCTACAACCGTAACATTTCTAATAGATGCACATGACACCGAAAACGGTAGTGTATAAGCTATAAATAAATTTTTCTAGTATTTATAATAAAAAAATAATTCGAAAACTGTGCCTCACAATTCAATACATGTTCAACGGACTGCAGATGAGGAACTGGGGTCTTTCTCTTTGTAGTCACTACAAGTTCACAATAATTTGGGCCATAGGTTCACAATTTTAAAATGGAAGTAGGCCATAAGTCCACAATTATCCATATGACAAAAAGAGTTGTTTTAACAACTTAAAAAGTATGGGAATGTTTGATAGATGCCGTGAAATAAGACCAACTTCTAAAAATGTACCTTATTTCGCTCTTAAATAGTGTAATAAGGATAACTTCCAACAGTTGGTCTTATTTCACTCCCACAAAGTGCAATAACGACAACAAAATTCAAAATTTGAGTAATAAGAAGAACCTTGCACCCACCCCGTAATCCGTCAGTAAACCTAAGCAGGGGGGTTGCAGGGGGGCGGCATGCCCCCCCCCCCATACAGAATTCATAGTTTGAAAGCGCAATATTAAAATGATTGCAATGCTGGAGAAGTGTGTCTTATGGGTTTTGGAGGCAAACACCGCAAATGAGGTCATTACTAGAATTTTTAGCTTCGCTTTCAAGCTCGATGTCCTCTTCTTCACCTTCTTCATCCGTGAGCCATAAGACCACAATCAGTGAGTCAAACATTCACAAGAATTTTGTGTGAACTTTTGGCTCACCTGGGTGGGTTATAAGTCCACAATTGATAAGTGGGTAAAAAGTCCGTTGTGGACTTTTGGCCTGACGACTTATGACCCTGCGCCTCTAGCTGAACCTTACATGCTTCGCAGGTCTGCCACTTGAAAAGTTTGGGACCCAAAATAATATTTCGAAGTTTTTTGATAGAAAAATAACTATAATATTGGTTTAGCCACTATAATTGCAACCAGACCCAAGGAAAACAACAGCTTAGATTTATTACCATAATAGTTACATATCATAATGAAACCCCGACCACTGCTATATTTACTTTTACATAATTCCCACATACCTACACTACTCAGAAAATTTTAAATTTAAAACAAACATGCCAAACCTAGGAACTGGAAGGTCTAGGTATTCGAGAAGTATTCTCCCGCTTAATATCCGATAATGTCCCATTTTCTTGACAGCTGATAACAATAGAACACATCCCATGACTCAATCCAAAAAATTTGCATTGCAACTCTAAAAAAAATAAGTTCAATTCCAGACAGAAGTTTTCCATTCTATTCTGCACACACACCTCATACAGTCAATGAAAAGGAAGTTTAAGCTTGTAATTCTTTTATCTTTCGTATGTGCCAGTCAGATTTCTATCCTTCTATTGAAACAAAAATGCAACAATGATTATGAAAAAAATTGTATTGAAGGTCCTTTGCCAATCATTGGTTTTCATATACGAACTTAAAAACTTTATGGTTAGCATGTTGGTTCGGTTCGAATGCAATTATAAATGTGTGATAGGCGGAAATAGTTTAATCACATAAATCTGTGGTGTAATATCGCCTACCATTTACGGGTTTCAAATCAGCCCAGTACATTGAAAACGTATTACCAACCAATCTATTTGAAATTCCGACTCAAAAACCCTCACCCACAATTTAATTATTACATCCACAGTCCACAGTTTGAATATTCAAATTGAAGTCAAACACTTAACCTAACACCGAAAATACTACAAAACGAATATTCGAAACCAAAACAATAACATTATATCCAATAATAGTTGGTACCTACATGACAGAATATCTGTATCCACAAGTGAAGTGCAATCATTCTGCATACGAAGTTTTCCAGCTAATCATGGTAGCCCACAAAACTGTGCGCGTTCCCATGTCGAAACGCAACCGAAACCGAAATATTTTAACCCTTGATTAGTTTTCTACACACTTTCTGTCTCGGTTTTATTTTTAAATAACTTTGTGCACCACAAAAACACACAAATTTTAATCAAAACCATTTTTGCGACCCCAATAAGGACATACAACTACCGACGAAACAAACACCGACCACACGTGAAAATTGTTGTCACACACATAACTAAGGGTTAAATAAAATTTGTCAGTTTCTTTTTTTTTCTGTGCCGTTTTTTTTTTAGCGCGGGCAAAAAACCAAAACACGGATGTGGACAACACGAAAAAGGACACCACAAAAAACACTGAATTTTTGGTTCAAGCCCAACCACAACAATATACTAACAGTAGAGACAACAACCAACAATGAGTCTAATATTACCATCACCCTCTCCCCCGTTTGGCTGTGCTGAATTTTTAACCGGATGTTTTCATATGCATAATTAATTTGGGATAATTCAGGAGCACTGCGGGAAGTAGGTCGACGACTGGAAGGTATTTGCCTTTCCTTATTATTTTCTTAGATGGGACCCATTTCTTAGTATAGGTACCTATCATCTTTTCACTTTTCAAACTCTTTTTGTGTTTGTGTGACAGGACGAGGAGAAATGAGAAGAAATAAAAAAAAAGCTGAAATAAAACACTATTTATGTACTTTTACGTGTCCTTTCAAGTCACGCATACAATCCGGCAAAAAATCACTCATGCATCAACCACAGCGGGACTTTTGCTCGTAAAGTTCGGGGGGAATGGGGAGGTATAACAAAGTTATCCAGTTCATGACATTTTTCCCCGTTATGGTGTCGGTTAAATGACTCGCAAACTGACCAAGACAATACACGTATCCACGAGCCTCATAACGCGTCTATACTTTAGCGCTCCTTGTCGAACCGAAAACGTAGGTCAAAGGGAGGTAGTGAGTGCCAGCAAAGTAGGTAAGGAAGGATTCGCAATTGGGCCAAATACAATGCTTGTTATAATGGAGCCAAAGATGTGCTCTCTTCTATTTGGCGCCGTATGCTCTCTGAGAGTGGTATTTTCCTGGAAAAGGTCCAGTCTCCATTCGATTCGATTCGATGTTGCATGGGAACTGTGTGGATTGTGGAAAATGATGACGGTTGTGGATGGTGGTTGGCGAAGCTTTATGCGGGAAGCAACGGTCTATTTGTCGACTGGAACGTAAGCATGGCTGTCCTGTAAAGCTCTTACACAATTGATGTACGAGTATGAAAGATGTATTGGCCAAGGACATGTAAGCTGTTATATTGTAATTTTGTATACCTACCTCAATTTTAAGCATCAGACCTTTTGAACAGCCTTAGAAAATGCTGCGATTTTTGATAAATGTTTGGGGTGAGGAATATTCTACGACGTTTTCTACTTTGCTCGAAAAGGGCAGATAGATGCGTCACTTATTGTGAGTAGAGTCGGTTGACCCAATCACATTTTTGCCGTAGTACCAACAATCCCATTTGGTTCATTTTCCCAACTCTTGAAGACGGAAGTCCGTGCGGTTATTATACCAAAACGAGTGAAAGCTCGCATCCATAACCCATAAGTTCGTCATCATTTATCCTGAAATTTATGGACACCCATGTAAGCTGCGGCGTTTGGCATTTTCTCAAAATTCGAGTATAGAAAAGGAAAAGCTGTTGATTGTTGAATGTACCTAACACTGATTTGGGTACGAGGGTATCGATGGCATCAAAAAGGCGTTCAACCGTAATAAACCATTTACTTCTTCAACTTCAATTGGTAGATAATGCAAGAACAGCTGATCGACAGATGGATCATGGCTGAACCATCGAACAATGGTAACGGACTAAGATGGTAATAGAGTGGCTCACCTGCTCCACCGAAAAAAGGGTTCAAGTCATGAATCGAGTAGCATTGAAATGGGCAGTAACATTTTATTTAGAGATCCACTTAACTTCGCGTATTTTAAAGTAGATGGTTTATAAAAGAGGATGCTGTCTGGAAATCATGGTTGGAGGAAGCTGAGACAACAGAATACTCGTGCACTGTCTCAATTTGCAGGATTAACTGTAGCTGCCAGAATAATGAAGCTGTTGGGAGTTGGGACATCACTGGGTTAAAACTCAAGGATGAAATATATCTTCTACAAACAGATAGTAGATAGTGACACTTGGTTTGAAAACAGGGAAAAAATAGTAATAATTTGTTGACGCAAAAGGTCCGTAGGGACCCTATGCTTATATCTTCTTACAACCATTCGTTTTGTGTAAGTTTGGAATTTTTGGGGCGAATGGAAGGGATCTACAATTGTATCCCGAGCCCAAGCATCTCATAGAGAAGCTCTTTCGTAACAGCTATACTCTCGGATGTTTGTCAGACGTTAGTTCTCAGAGGTGGCACAGTAGAAGAAAACCATAAGTTGTAAGTTGTGTTTTTGCGGGATTCAAACCAGGGACCCCTCGCTTACTAGTCCAACACACTTACCACTGCTCCGAAACAGTAAAATACTCTATAGAAATCTAGAAAGTCCTTCTGGTTAAGATGGAGACTAGTACAAAGGTGAACAGGACCCGTATATTGGTCTCATTTGAATATCTCTCAAATCCGAAAAATCTCTAGCTTTCCTTGACTTTGAGGAATTGATCAAACATGTCGAGCCAAAGGCAATAATTAAAGGTGTACTGACGTAAATTGGTGGCAAGCCAACAGCTTCATTAACTCAGAACTTGGAGAGGAATCGATTCGCAAGTTCGTTAGTACTGGGTATACCATGTGGTGCAATCTCTCCTGTTCTTTGGAACCTTGTGATGAACGAAATATTCCTAATTCAGAAAGGAGAAGTGTGCAAGGTAATTGTTCTCTGCAAATGACATGTATGGCGCTGTCTCAGGGAACACCTAAATACGCTTGGATATCTTTCAATCTACTTCTTCTTAAAGTCATCTTAAGAACGAACTAAGAGGTCCCCTTACAGGAAACTATAAAAAACTAAACTCCTCCACCTTCTCGGTCACGAATACGGCCAAGTACTAAGACCTTATTCTAGACAACAAATTGAGGTGAAAACCCAACGTCGTGGAGCGAGTTCAGAAATGCTCCAATGGCTCTGTACTGTTGTATTAAAAAAAAAAAAAATAGAAAGAAATTAGGGAATTCAGTCTCGAATCAATGGATGAATATATATATACTCTGGTGGAATGTGCTTGAGAGGCACATCCACCTCATCCGTGCGCCAAGGAACGTAATAGTCTACATTAGTGAAGCCCTAGGACCTTTCCATCTGCTATTTCAGACAAATTGTTTCACATGGGTCTCTTGATATCTATTGCAAAAGCCGGTCACAAGAACCCTCCGTTAATGGACCAGTATAGGTAAGCCGGTCACTCATTTAATCTAAGTAAACTAAAGTTCATCCCAAAAGACACTGATTATTTTTACCGATACCGATCCTTGGATTCAGTCTCTACTTCCTAAACTGTCTTAAATTGCAACTTATCTTTTAACGATATGGCGGAGCAACACAAATTCCGGTCAAAGATCTTTTTAGTCAATTCAATCTTGTTCAATTAAATAATTTTTGTAATAGCCTGAAGCTGGACCGGCAACTAGATTTGTTATTTGTCGATAACGAATTTGACATTTCCATTGAAATTTATAAGGTTCCAGTTACTTAAAACACCATTCATCATAAAAGTCAAAGGGGCGTATAGCAACAAAACATTTTTAATACAGCTTTTGGCAAAAAATCAACTGAGTTTAAATTAAAAGAAATAAAGCATACAATTTTTTCTTGAGTTAGGGAATAGTTAGATTGGATCACCGCTGACTGAAATCTAAAGTGGAATTTGTCAAAAAAGACAAATCACAAGCGTTTTTGACTTTCTTTATCTTACAAATCATAAGAATTTTTGTTTATTTGGTTCAAATCAACGACTTCTTGAAGCTCGTCTCTGGCGAAACAACTAAATTAAGTCACAATAGCAGAAGTGGATTTTTGTAAGATTTGTTTCTTTCTATGAAATACTTGGTGGAATTAATACTGCACTCGCAAAAGTGGTCCTTAGAATCGAATTTTGTTTTTTTAAGATTCCGTAGATACCCAAAGGGAAAAACGGAACCTTATTATTTTCGCTTTTGTCCGTCTGTCCGAACCCACTAGACCAATTTTGTTTCTAAGTCTATATCACAAACTAATGGACACAGAAGGCTGAAATTTTCAGACAACTAGTTAAACGACAAATAACAATGGTAGTGATACAAGTTATGACAGCTGGTCACACTAGTGCTAAATGCACCATTATGTAAATAATATGTAAATTCCAACTGAACAAACAATATAAAATACATGTAATAAACCGTACACATAATTAGAGAGAGAGCTCTCTCATGAACTTGAACATTAGAAACAGTTCACTATCTATTTACCATTATATGTACAGACTATCAGCGATTTTTGGTACAGTCGTTTTGCTTCTTGAGTCCTCTTGTGCAAGCCGACCACTGCATACCATTATAAGTTCCTCATAGAGGAAAATAAAGAATTTGAATTTAAACAAAAAAATCGTAGTGTTTTATTTAAATTTAAATAATAAAACAGATAGTTTTATTTGGCGCCCAACTTTTGAAACCGCATTGCTGAGTGTTTAAACCAATTTAATCACCATTGTCGGTCCATCATATCGAAACCCATTGAGTCGGAGGGAAAACATATTTTTTTTACAATAAAATAATGTGCCATGTGCCTAGTTTCGACTAAAAATTATCAAATGTGAACCAAAACTCTGTGAAATAGAGGAAGAATATTTAAGAAAGCATTGCTGAGTGTTTAAACCAATTTAATCACCATTGTCGGTCCATCATATCGAAACCCATTGAGTCGGAGGGAAAACATATTTTTTTTACAATAAAATAATGTGCCATGTGCCTAGTTTCGACTAAAAATTATCAAATGTGAACCAAAACTCTGTGAAATAGAGGAAGAATATTTAAGAAAGCATTGCTGAGTGTTTAAACCAATTTAATCACCATTGTCGGTCCATCATATCGAAACCCATTGAGTCGGAGGGAAAACATATTTTTTTTACAATAAAATAATGTGCCATGTGCCTAGTTTCGACTAAAAATTATCAAATGTGAACCAAAACTCTGTGAAATAGAGGAAGAATATTTAAGAAAGCATTGCTGAGTGTTTAAACCAATTTAATCACCATTGTCGGTCCATCATATCGAAACCCATTGAGTCGGAGGGAAAACATATTTTTTTTACAATAAAATAATGTGCCATGTGCCTAGTTTCGACTAAAAATTATCAAATGTGAACCAAAACTCTGTGAAATAGAGGAAGAATATTTAAGAAAGCATATGGAAATGAAAGTGAAATGCAGAAAGTTATAGTGCTAAAAGAATAAATTAATAAAAAATTATATTATCTGAAAACAAATCAAATTAACAGAAGTGATTAAAGTGAAAGACAATCAATAACAGTTAATCAGAACCAGAAGAGAGTGTGGAATAAACTACCGTACGAAGATACCTGCAAGATCTGCGAGAAAATACCGTAAAAAGGAAGAAGAAGTAAGAAGAATATAAGTAAAACAATTTAACATCGATCAGCATAAATAGAATAAAAACTAAGTGTATTGAATTTATAAATATTTAGAATTAATGAATTAAGCAATTGTATTTATATTTAAGAATTTATTTTACTAAGGATTAGAATTTGGGTTATTATTTCGTTTCTTTTCTTAAACTGAATTTAAATTTGTTTGCCTTCTAAACATTTTGTTTTTGTTTTGTTAAATACCTCTGATTACCTTATTTATATCAAAATGAATAATGAACAAATAAGTGCAGTCATAACCGCCGCTGTTCAAGCTGCGGTCGAACAAACAAGGCAAACCTTTAGCGATACAATTGAAGAGCTGACGACAAGACTTAGACAACTAGAAACTCCTGATGTTGTTGAGGCTTATCAACCGGTAGTTATTGAGGCAGGAAAAACTTGTGACGAGTCGTTAGACCTGGTAAAATCTTTACCAGAATTTTGTGGAGAACAAGTGAATTATGTTTCATGGCGTCAGGCTGCTTTTGCAGCATATAAACTATTTGAAGGACATGAGGGAAGCTCAAAGCATTATCAGGCAGTAGCAATTATGAGAAATAAGATCACTGGTCATGCGGATCAGGTTTTAGCCTCATTTAACACGGTACTAAACTTTAAAGCAATTATTTCCCGGTTAGATTTTACATATGCGGATAAAAGACCTATATACCTTATAGAGCAGGAAATGTCAACTCTGCGTCAAGGGAAATTGTCGATTATAGAATTTTATGACGAGGTGGAGAAAAAGTTGACTTTGCTTGTAAATAAGACTATAATGCTTCACGAACGAAATAGAAGTCTGATCGATTCGCTTAGCCAAAAATATCGCCAGGATGCGCTAAGAATTTTTATTTCAGGGTTATCAAAACCTATGTGTGACATCCTGTTTTCTTCACAGCCTTCTGACATGCCTAGAGCTCTCGCTCTAGCACAAGAACTGGAAGCAAATCAGGCACGTTATCTTTTTGCAAATTCTTTCTCTAGTAGGCAGGAGCATCCAGTTAGTCGTCCGCCTCAGCATTATTATAATTCTCCGCACTACAAACCCATCACTTCTAATCGCATAAAACCTAACCTAACCCCAATGGAAATAGACCCTAGTTCTTCACACTATAGAAACCCAACCGCTTTTCAGAATCAAGTCCAAATTTCAAACACTACCCAAAAACCCTTCATGCAAAACCAAAATTATTTACAAGGCCATATGGTTAACAATAATAATACACGATCTCCACAACAATTTCATCAAATCCCAAGATCTGATAATAATAACAATCAGTTTAAGAGACATCGCGATTCTGACAGACAAACGCAACCAAAACATCAGAGAATCAATCACTTTGACCAAAATATTTACTGCCCAACAACTAGTGAAGGAAATCGAAATCATGCGTACGATTATGATTCACAGTTACATCATGATGAGTTTGGTTACCAACGCGATAACGCGTTGTCAGATGATGATGAAACAGTCAGACTAAATATGGGTTGCGTTGAAAATCAAGAACCATCTGATGAGATCAATTTTTTAGGGGAAAGTCTCTCCTGCCGTATGTAGGGCGTACCCTGGCAGGAAGAGAAATAAAGCTTTTAGTCGACACTGGTGCATCTAAAAATTATATACGCAATTTCAGCACACTTAAAGGTATCATCCCTATTAATGAACATTTTGTTGTCAAATCTATTCATGGAAGGACCCAGGTTACGTCAAAGTGTGTTGTAAATATTTTTAATAGACATGCAATTTTTTTTGTTCTTCCAACCCTCAAAACATTTGATGGTATTATAGGATTTGATTTTCTTAACGAAATCGAAGCAAAATTAAATGTTTCTAAAGGAATTTTGTTTTACAATGGAGGAAGTGAAAAATTATTGTACTTTTACAGTAGAGATGTTAACTATATACAGAAGAAAGATATTCCTTTGAATGAAGATGAACAGCTTTCACAATTATTGACTCGGAATTCTAAAGTTTTTGCAGACCCAAATAATTCTCTACCCTTTAACAAAAGAGTTGTTGCTACCATTCGAACTACCGATAACGAACCGGTATATTCCAAAGCCTATCCGTATCCTATATCAGCAGCTGAGTTTGTAAATAACGAAGTTGTAGATTTGATAAAGAATGGAATCATTAGACCTTCGAGATCCCCATATAACAATCCTGTGTGGGTTGTTGATAAGAAAGGGACTGATGAAGAAGGTAGGAAAAAAATGCGTCTAGTGATCGATTTTCGGAAACTGAATTGTAAGACGGTTAGCGATAAATATCCAATTCCCAACACTTCAGTTATTTTAGCCAATCTTGGAAGTGCTTCTTTCTTTTCGACACTAGACTTAAAATCAGGATTTCACCAAATAAAGTTGTATGACCGTGATAGAGAGAAAACAGCTTTCTCTATAAACAACGGGAAATATGAGTTCTGCAGGCTTCCGTTTGGGCTCAAAAATGCGCCTAGCATCTTCCAAAGAGCTATAGATGACGTGTTAAGAGAAGAGATCGGAAAATGTTGTCATGTGTATATAGATGATGTCATTATTTTTTCAAAAACTAAAGAGCAACACTTTCGAGATATAGAAAAAATTTTACAATTACTATATGAAGCCAATATGCGAGTTGCGTCGGAAAAATCCAAATTTCTTAAAGATGAGGTAGAGTTTTTGGGCTTTGTTGTGTCCGATAAAGGTATCAAAACATGTCCCGATAAGGTTAAAGATATTGTCAGTTATGAGGTTCCTAGAACTCTTCGTAGCTTGCGATCTTTTCTGGGTCTTTCGGGATATTATAGAAGATTTATTCGGGACTATGCCCAAATCACGAAACCCCTTACAAGGTATTTACGAGGTGAGAATGGAAACATTGGTAAAAATCAGTCAAAAAATAAAAGGGTGGAACTTGACTCCGAGGCGCTTGATGCCTTTGATAGAATTAAACGAATTTTGGCCTCAGGGGACGTTTTACTTTTATATCCCGACTTTACAAAACCATTCGATTTAACAACAGACGCTTCTTCTCATGCGATTGGAGCAGTCCTTTCACAGGAGGGTAGGCCCATCACCATGATTTCTCGAACTCTGTCGCCCACAGAAGAAGCCTTTGCAACTAATGAGCGGGAACTTTTAGCTATAGTCTGGTCATTACAAAAGTTACGCAATTATTTGTATGGAGTGAATAGACTCAACATTTACACAGATCACCAGCCCTTGACCTTTGCCATATCGGACAAAAATCCGAATGCAAAAATAAAGAGATGGAGGGCATTTGTGGAAGAATTTGCACCAAAGTTTCATTACAAGCCAGGCAAAGAGAATTATGTTGCTGACGCGCTTTCGAGACAGTATTTAAACTCACTTGAAGAGCAAGATAATTCCTGTGATTCAACAGTTCACAGTGAAGTTTCTTGGACTCAAACAATACCCTCGGTAAAAAACCCTTTGAACTGCTTTCGAAACCAAATCGTTATAAATAAAGGCCCGGAACAACTTAAAACAACAAAAATTATTTTCAAAACACAACTTCGGCATTCAATAATGTTTGATAATATTGATAATCTTCCTCTATTATTAAAACAAGTAATAAATCCCAATGTCGTCAATGCCATTCATTGTGACTTATCTACACTTGCACAGATTCAGGACAAATTGATCAGCATGTTTCCTTCGGTAAAGTTTGTCTACACCAAGCAAACGGTAACCGATATATTCAATCCAAATGATCAGGCAGAAATTCTTTCGACCGAGCACAACCGAGCTCATAGATCTGCTCGTGAAAACTCGTGTCAAGTCCTAAATGACTATTATTTCCCAAATATTAGGAAAAGATTTAAAGAAATAGTGTCCAGTTGTACGATTTGCAAAGAAGCAAAGTATCAACGACATCCTCCAAAACCGGAGATAGGGAAAACTCCTATACCGACCCATCCAGGTGAAATAATTCACATCGATATCTACTCAACGGCTGGAGCTCATTTTTTGACTTGCGTCGATAAGTTTTCCAAATTCGCTGTCATTAAACCAATAAAATCACGGGCAATAATTGATGTTAAGGAACCGATTTTAGAACTGCTAAACTTGTTTAAGGACACCAAAACAATTATTTGCGATAATGAGAAATCATTTACATCTAATAGTATCAAATCATTACTAAGGGACCATTTTGGTATAGACATGTATAATACACCACCTTTTCATAGTGTTTCAAACGGGCAGGTGGAAAGGTTTCATAACACCTTATCCGAAATAGCAAGATGCATAAAACTAGAAAAGGGCATTAGTAATATTCCTGAGCTCCTTTTACTTGCCACCGTCAAGTACAATAGGACGATTCACTCAGTTACTAGTTATCGCCCGATTGACGTTATCCACTCCATTCCAACTTTCCTAAAAGAGGAAATAAGGGAAAGAATTTCTGAAACCCAAAGAAGGGACCTTGCCTACCATAATAAAGAAAGACAAACTTTGACATATAGACCTGGTGAGGACGTGTTTGTTAAAACTAATAAACGCATCGGAAACAAATTTCGAAAACTGTTTATAAAGAAAACCGTTCAAAAAGATTTAGGAACAAAGGTTCTTATTGACGGAAAAGAGGTTCATAAAGAAAATTTGAGGTAGCTTTTGACTTTTAATTCCTGTGAACCAAATGTGTAGCTCAAGGTTGCAACCTCAATTTATACTGGCGCTTTTTGTTCTTATTTAAAAACCTAATTTTTAACTAAATCATTATAAATTTATTTATTCAAAAGGTATTTCAAAATAAAATCAATTTAAGTTTATTTAGTTTCCGTTGTGCAGAAACTATCTCTAAAATTTTGTTTAAATGTAAAACAACAACAACATTAAATTTATTAGTCTAGCTATTCATTTGTATTCTATATAGTATATGAATTAATCTGTTTATATGTATTATTTTTTTTTTATTTTCCCAAACATTTTTATTTATGTTCTAAATAATTTAACAACATATTAACATTGAAAATGATTAATGCTAAATGCTTTACTATTGCTTTATGATATTCAGAAATTACCATTTTCTTATTGCTTTATTATATTCTCAAATTATTTGTTATCAATAATAATCCCTTGATATTTTGTAAATATTTTTTTTTTTTTTGCTTCTCTTAATGTAAGATTTATAACCATGTATTTCGAAATGAAGACGAGGACGTCTTTGCTTAAGAAGGAGAGAAGTTATGACAGCTGGTCACACTAGTGCTAAATGCACCATTATGTAAATAATATGTAAATTCCAACTGAACAAACAATATAAAATACATGTAATAAACCGTACACATAATTAGAGAGAGAGCTCTCTCATGAACTTGAACATTAGAAACAGTTCACTATCTATTTACCATTATATGTACAGACTATCAGCGATTTTTGGTACAGTCGTTTTGCTTCTTGAGTCCTCTTGTGCAAGCCGACCACTGCATACCATTATAAGTTCCTCATAGAGGAAAATAAAGAATTTGAATTTAAACAAAAAAATCGTAGTGTTTTATTTAAATTTAAATAATAAAACAGATAGTTTTATTTTACATCGACTGGGTTTTAGTGTAATTAGTACCTAATTTGGTAAAAAAAAAAATATTTTCATTCGTCCAAAAAGCTGTTTATTTCTTGATTTACAAAAACAAATGGATATGTGCCATGTGCCGAATAATGTTTTACGAAAGATTAATGTTTTAGAAGATATCTACAAAAAAAATGATTTGCATCTTGTATACGGAATTATGAGTTTAAAATTTGGAAAACAAATTATTGTTTTTTTGATTTGTGTGTTAGAAGAGAAAAGAGTCCAATTAAAAAACAAATCAAACAATTTAAATTAAAGCACATATTGAACGATATCCGTACGCATTGACATAATTTATGTTCGGAAATAGTGCCATTCGTTCAAAGCAGCCTTGGGGCTCACGGATAGTTCGGTATATTTCGATTTCGCCTAACTGCTTTATTGAGAAAGAGAATCGAACAAATACTGAGCTCATACCGCCCAAATTAGTCACTGCGAAAACCCATAAATGTTCATTAAACATACATCCATTAGTGTTTCCTTTTTATTTTTTGTCGACCGAAAACAACAATTCCCAACCAATTTAAATTTTGTAGGTAGGTAGGTAGGTAGAAGTGGCGGTCCAGCTTTGATGTGCCTTTTTGTTACCACGACTCGTGTGACCTAGTTTGTGATGATTGTTAAGGGGTGTAATGCATTCTATACTTATATCCAACCTGTGGAGTTGAGGAAACGGATTATATCTAATATCCCTTTATCCGAAAAGTCGATAAGATCGTCGAAAAAAGGTTGGTTTAGTGTCCGCAATCTGGCTCTTGCTAGTGCCGGATATTTGCAGAGGAAATGGGAGAGAGTTTCTTTCTTATTTGTATTTCCGCAACTGCGGCAATGAGGGTTGTGTCTTGTGTGGGTTCCCAAGTTTGGCCGCATATTGCCGCCAATTGGCCAATGCCCCGTAATTATTGCCGTGACTCTGGCAATATCTGGGCGGGTTCTATTTAGCAGGTTTCTTGTTCTATTTTGATCGCACGTGGGAAATATTTTTCTTGATATGACGTAGTTGGTCAACCCCCTCCATTGGAGTTTGGATTTCTGCAGGAATGAATTTGTATATTCTTTGATTCTGAGTAGACCCCGACCCCCACATCACAGATCATCCTAGATCCGTCAGTGTATATGACTGTGTCGAAAACCTGCATTACTTCGTTCCTTTTCCACTGAGCTCTGGAAGGGAAGTTTACCTGGAAGAATTTTTTTTTAATTTAAGTTTGAGTAATGGTGTTTCTTTTTCTCAACCTGTCAATTTGGCAAGTTAACCAACATAAAACGTTTACTTGACCTGGAAGCCTTTTTTGAAATATAAATTTGGGTATTGTGTTTTTTTCTTTTCACAGCCTGTCAAAATGGTTTACTTGACGTGCTGTTAAAATCTATCTCATTCGAAAGGTGAATATAATTTTCGACACTTATAAGCTTAGGGAATACCAATTTGTTCCCAATGCGAAAATTTCAGGTGGATTTGACGTATACGAATTATACGTTATGCGGTATTTGAGAATTGGGTTATAATTCAATAGCCCCAGTAATAATAATTTATCAGTCAGATAAACAAAATGTAATTTTTTGCTGTTTTGTTTGATTCTTGAGTAGATTACTCTTAAAGTGTGTTCTCTACTCTTACGCTTACATTCATGTAGTTTTCGCAATTTCCAACTCTAAAGAAGTACGGAACCTTCGGTGCTCGAGTGACACTCGCACTTGGCGGTTGTTTTTCTTCTTTTAGGTTCCAAAGAAAATAGTAAACATTTTTGGACCTTTGTTAAACAAGCGAAAATGTCTCCTGAACTGTATGCAGTACCTTGAAAAGGAATCGAGCGATACTGACGAAATTTGTAAATTTGTTGTTGCTAATTACTTAAAAAATATACCTACATGTTTATTATAATAGGCAACTTCAGCAACGAGTCGAAGGTGTCTTATATATCAACTATTTTTAAGGCCGAATCAAAGCGAGAAACTACTAACTATAGGAATATAATGTGAGCTATAAGGAATCCCCCAAAATTTTGGAAAACATTGTGTACGACATGTTAAATTTCCTTGTCATAGAAATCATTTCCGATTCTAAACACGTCTTTGTTCAATTCAGATCCACAGAAATTCGTTGTGAAAAAGTTATTAGAAATTGTCGAATTGGTTTTCAGAAATTGGCTTACAGATTTTGCTAAGGCTTTCGACAGAGTTTATCATTGAGCGATGGTCCAAAAATTAAAATGTATTGATTTCGACTTCCCTCTGTTAGATGGGATATCATCGTAGCTATGAGATCGAATTCAAAATGTTAAGGTGCTAGTTATCGCCAAGCCATACGTAAAATGCAACCGAAAAAAATTAAACAGTACGAAAATGTTTGTTTTTTTGTTCAGTCAATCGTAGCGAAAATTCTGTCAGAAAAATTATTTCCTATGAAAACAATTACAACAAATCAACCTGATTGGGATCCATCAGAAAAAAAAATCCTCCAGCCGTAAGCCCTGTAGCTAGTGCTGTTAGTGTTATCTTTAAGAGTAAGCTGTATATTTTATAATTATCGTTTAATAAATAATAATAGTAATAATAATAAAAAAATCCTGACAGATAGAACAGTAAAGAAATGAAATACTTCAGTTGAATGTTTTGGGTTTTTGTTGTGGAATTGACTGAGAAGTAGATCGGAAAAAGTTTTTCATATGGAAAAATTAATAATTAATTTTTAATAACAATTAATTTTTCTGGAACATTTTAAGATTTTTTTTGATAAACTTACTTTATAATTCATAATCAACATTTTAAGACCAAGATTGAGTTCAACCATTAGGTTTCAGTAGTCAGAGAAAGCGAAAGAAATTTTTTACGGTTTCGTTTTACGTATAGCTATAACTAGGGCCTAAGTTAATTGCCTTTCAGAGTCTATCCTTGCATCATCAGGTGTTCCGGAAGGAAGTCACAATGGGTCCTTGCTTTTTGTCCTCTTTGTTAGCGATATTCCGTATTATATTCGTCGATGAATTAAAAATCGTTTTCTGTATTCAAACTGCTGAAGATTGCTTGTTTCTCCAAGATAATCTTAACAGTCTAGCTAGTTGGTGTCAACATAGCCTTTTAGACTTAAATGTATCAAGAAGTCGAAGACTTACTTGTGCGAGTTGCATTAGCCCAATATCTTATAATACTGTGGTACAATATGGAATCCTTACTACGAAAATCAGTACTACATAATAGAATGGGTGCACATATGTTTTATTTGCTTTGTTTTTAAAAGGCTAAGCCCGAATATAGAAACTCCACCCTACTAACCGAGATGCTATAGATACACTTTTATTTTCCTGAAACAAATTTTGCATGTGAGATCAAATTATGGCTGTAATGAACCAATTATTTAGCGTAGCGCCAACGAATTAAATTTTGTTATTGATCGCATTGATGAGTTTGTAAACTGTTTTAGAAATTTTCTTAAGAATCAAATACCTAATATCTCTTCTTTGCCATAATAATTAAATACTTCGAGATCTTAAAAAGTACCTACTCAAAAGGAATGAATTTGGACACCCACTTGCAAAGACAATTTCATTCAAAAGTAAAAAGGATTCCAAGAAACAAGTACCCAGTCGGACATACTCTTGACAACAAGAGTGACAGTTTCATCCCCCTAACTTATACCTTACCTTACTCAACCTATCTCAAAACATCAAAGCACCATCTTACTCCATTAGTTGTATCAATTCGATTGATCTAGTCTGGAAAAGTCGAAGCTGTTTCTATGCAAGTTGTCTTGTTTTGACAAAAAATAAATGTATCAACAGAATACCGACACAGTCAGTGTCTATCTTTATAAAGTTGCAATTCGATTCCAAGAAGGACATTTTTCCATCCTTAGCCAAAGAGACGCGTAAAAGTTTCTTAAATTTTATTAAACTCATGCAACCTTAAGGGGATGGTATTTCTAGTTGTACTGAGTGCGCGTTTTTTGTTGCAAAACAAAATAAAAATACCTTCTCTGACCATCCATAGATTCTCGAAGATACCTAAAGGGGGGCTAATAAAATCAGAAAAGTTACTTTTGCCCGTGCTTTTATTTTATATACTCGTACGTACGTATTTTGATGTTTCGAGTGACAAATGCAACCATGTGAATCACGACAAAAGTTTTTCAAATTGAGTTTAGAGATTTCAAGAAAAGAGGATTTGTAATGTTCTTATACCTGTCAATAAGACGAATTGTTTTAGTTGTACGAGTATCCTTTTGGTGTGGAGTTCTTTAGATATTTTAAGGCTACCTCTTCATAAGTTTTCTTTTGCCTAACGTACAACTTTTGACTTTTAGCTGTCATTGGTCAAGGGCTTTCTTAAAAAAGTGGTAGTAGTAGTGAATTAAGGTCACACTACTTCAAGAATATTTTTAACCGCAAACTTAAGACTTTGCGTATCTACAACGACAGAACTGCTGGGTGTTTTGAAACTAACGAGGGTTATACCGAAGTAAATTTTAATTCTTTTTCAACCAAAGTCATGTTGTATGCACCCAAAACTCTGACGGCATTAGGGATACAAGTACAAATACTGCGCGAACCTGTATTTAATTTTGTTTTTGACTGGACGGAGGGCGGTGTTGTTGTGGATATTTAACCCAAAAGCAAAGTTTTCTTTGCATTAGAAGAGGGTTGGGATTCGGGACACTTGCGGTGGCTCGCGGCGATCAACTCGTCGAAGGGGAGATGCGTTTTTGTTCTGGTCCATTTGGTCAACAGTATAGTTTATTCGTATCGAAAAGAACGTTTCTGGTATTTGTAAGGAATTTGTTTGTTTTTATGGGTAACCTGCCCTGAAAGGTGGGATGTGAAGGGGGATACGAGGAAGTAAGAATCGCATTACGGATATTAATAGATAGCTAGGCACAGATAAATTGTATAAGCAGAAGTCGTAATAAAACTCTTGGAAAACATCGATAACCAGTTTCTCAAGGTAGGTATAGAAAATAATAGATTGTTAAATTGTTGTGACTTTGGGGGCTTTTAAATTAACGACACTTGCGATATTGTTAACACCGACTTTGGGGGCTTTCTAAATTAACGACACTTGCGATATTGTTAACACCGACCTATTAAGACATTTCGCTTTACTAGAAACTCAAATTGGTTTTGCGAGTAAGGATTTTGGGATTATTGATTCGAACGGAACCACAATGGAGCTGTTACTGGGCTTTGTGTGCTGGCTTTCTTAGCTTGCAGCCGATCTTACCTAACCTAACCTAGGTGATTTCTCAATGACGAGGTACAGCACCATGCTCATAAACTAAGCTCGTTCCGCTCAAAATTGATTTAAATAAAAATAATGTGGAGTATTCAAGATTCCACACGAAATAATATCTTGTGATCGAACATTCGCGTTCGATAACTGCTCACGAAATCGTCAAAATAAGCAGAGTTCATGACAAATACGATCTCACTGTACATGACGATCAAAACTAAAGAGAAAAAAAGTACATATACATAAATTGTATAGAAACCCAATTTTTAGGAATTTTCCAATTTACTTGGGCGAAGGGAATCACAACAAAAAAAGATAGTCGTAGCTCAAATCGGAAAATCCGTTCTCGAGTTATGCCCGGTCTCACGTACCTATGTAACTTTGTTTTAAATTTATCTACATATTGTCAACTTTAGGTAATTCTTAAATAAATCTACCGAAGAAGCTTTCTTGACCTATTTTGATATCGTATTAGGATCTGAAGTCCTTAATGTTGTTGATAATGATTTAAGACATAATTTTTCAAATACTAATTTTTTTAATAAATAGTTTTTCAAAAACATAGATTAGATTCAATTAAAATAAGTTTTCGATAATTTTTCAAAAACTAGGGCTGAATTTAATAATAAAAAAAAATTAGCTATTATTATTTAATTGAGTTATTCTTATTTGCAAATATAAATATAAAGAAATTAAAATATGTTCCTTTCGATCCGTTTCTGGTGTCCGAGCGCACGAAATCTTGAGGATGTTTAATAGGAATGTTGTTTTTCCCTTTATTATGGATTTTTGTGAAAATATGTTTTTAAAAATTTAGTTTTCTTTCTTTAGTTTACCTAAAAACGCACTTACAATCTTGACCTAACGGCTAGGTACATGGAGTAAAATTCATGTTTCTAAATTTATTGGCTCAACCATACTTTTGGTGAACGAACAAGTTTCGTGCGGCACAGTGCGAACAAATAGCAAGCAAACCCTCTTTGGTTGCCACAGATTCTTGACTACGGTAACACAGTTACATATTTAAGAAGTCAAAAATGACTCTAATGTTTTTGTATCAATAGCGTTCTGCTTCTCTTATTTTTTTACCGTGACCTACAAAGATTCTACAAATAATGTTATCCATACCACTGGTCGTGATTTTAATGGTGCATTCCCTGAGGTTGTTGTAGATCAAAAACGCATATTTGTAGCCGTATGTCGTATGCCGAACATATTCTTTTCCTTATTTCTCCATATATATGTAAAGAATGGGTACTTTTTACATTCCCAATAGCGGAAATGAAATTGAGAGCAATTGAAATGTTTTAAGAGGGCTCGAAACGCATTTTAAATTCATAAAAACAGCAATAATAGTAAAATTGTTGGATTTGTTAGATTTAAGACAACAACAAAATTAGTAATAACAATATGTTATAATTTTAATATTAAAAACAAATCTTTTTGCTGCGACATTCTATTAAATAGCTATTCGCGTTTTCGTATAAATTTGTTCAGTTTCAGTAAAATCAGTTTACTTCTAATGGCAGGCAATTTAATTTCTTCCTCTTTGTACGTAAGGGAGAGTTTGTGGTGATGTGCCAGTACAAAATACAATTAACGAGAAACGGAGCAAATTAGACAGTTTCAAAATAAAGTTGCAAATTTTTCGAACAAATCTGAGACGGTATTTGACCTATGCTCTTGCCAGTTTTATTATTTTATGCGTGATCGTGTGAACCAGCTAATAAACTTCCTATTACGGAATGAGATTTTTTAACGGATCAAAGACCAATTAGAAAGTTGCGTATCGGAAATATCAGGACTGCTTGCCTCCAAATGAAATAATACCACCTTAAAACCACACAAGGGTCCTGGGCTCACAAAGGGTCCATAAGGTAATGCTGCTCTTATATCAAGAGTCTTCCTTCTTGCCAAAATGGTGCGCGTATCTTTTACAAAATGATTTCATTGTCTCGATATCTGTACTCGAAATTCAAAAAGATCATAGATCCTGTCACCCGAAATAAATTTTGTGCCCACCTGATTTTTGCTATGATGACAGACCCAAGAAAATCGATTCATGAGCTTGCACTTCGGCGAGTGATGAAAACTGGAGCTGAAAAAAGCCCAATAAATATTCATATTTATACAGTGCCAAAACTCTACTTTAAAGTCAATGATTACGTATGTAGATTACTGCTTCATTCTTGCAAATCTCATTAATATCTTACAAGTCACGAAACCCTTACAAGGTTAGGTAAAACTTATTTTGTGACGTTTTCGTAGTCACACCTTTGAGGATCACAAAAACAATCGAATTTTTGATCCTCTATAATATGAATCAACTAACAAAATTCAAAACCTGTCATAAGGGTTTACAAGTGACAATATTTTGAATAATAACCCTGGTTCCCTATTTCCACACACTAAATGACCCGAACAGGACACTTTATGCTATATTTATGTGACTTGCGAGGGCTTATAACGGCAGAATCAAGCTGTTAGTGGCAAAGCATGCAGATAACTGAGTAACGAAGTTTCTTGGCGTTGAAAACATTTCGGACATTTTAAAAGCGGCGATTGTAGATTTCGCACGGTTCCCATGTCACACGCAAAGTGTAGAGCGTCGTGTTTAGCTAGTAACCGAAGTTCCTAGAGAGGTATTTCGATTCCAAAACAGGGATGGGAATGAGAGCTAGAATCGCATCTCGACAAATGGTTCAATTTCATTAAAAAAAGTAGTTTTTGTATAGAATAAAGTATAAAACTGCGCACCCTAATTTAAGGCTAGCTGGGTGGGTAGGGTGGCGGTGGAGCTCAATAGCAGCAACCTCCACGTTTTGAGTTCAGGGTGGTTTTGTAACAGAAACCAGCGAACCGCTGTAAAACATAAAATATTCACCATAGCATATAATTTCGACATTCCAATACAATTTTTCAAGGCTATTGTGAACCCCCAGGATATTTTTCATCATTCTGAAACTTGATGTCCACCTTTTTGAATGTTAATGGCACCTATCCTGACTATGTTTAAAAAGACAAAAAAAAAAGATGTTGATTTCACTCCACCCTAGCATGAAGTTATCAAGCACAGAGATCCATTACGCATCCGAACAGAGATAATCCCAACCAGCCAAAAGCAGATCTCTAAAGTATGCAACCATCTTCAAAACCGAAGCTAATTAACTCGGCTCTTGAAAGCACAATCACCGAAAGATGATGAAGGAAACCCAAAAATCCAAACCCTTCTAATGACTAGACAACTTGCACCAAATGTTCGCCTTAACAAATCTGATGCCATCATCACGTCCTTGATCATCCAGCGTAAATCGATTACCAAAATAGAAGAATCCATAATAGTCATGGAGAGTCCATTCAATCTCAACTTAAAATGCATTTGAAGCCAACTACTTGTGCATAATCCATATAAATACTTAACAGTTTGTCCCGAAATCAAATTCTCTCGGCTTTCACACCGCTTTTGAACGCAGAAAGCGTTCAACGCTTGAGACGACTATCCCCGCGCCACTACTGCAGGCATTAAGCTTTCTTGTCACGTTTTTAACTTGATTTATGCCCATGGCGTTTGTACAACTATTTCTTGTGGTATGTTTGTGTTCATTTTGTGTACTCCCTATCTGCACTATTACAGAAAAGACTATATTGGGGTCAACACATTCAGCATGGTTTGCTATATGCTCTCATCATTGGAACAGGTTCGCCGAATAATCCAAGCTTGGTTATTGGTGCAGATTTAAACTGTTTAACTGTTTAACCCTGCCTCAGCTAAAGCGGGATGGCGAGGGTTGGATGAACTACAAGAAGAACATTGTCCAATCCAGCGAAGCGTGAGCGCTTAAGTGACAAGGGACACACAACGATAAGAATTTATTATGCTTCGGTTAACCTATTTCCTATTCGGGAACAGGTAAATAAGGGCACGTTCGTATACCTATACTGCGGGTAGGTAAAGGTTGCAATTTTATCAACTTTTCCTCACCATTATGGTACTGGTCGTACTTGTGAAAGTACATAGACGTATTGTTTGGTATTCATTTGTAGTCCAGAGGAAATTAGGTCGGTGCCAACTGTCATGGGAATGACACTTATTATGAATGAGTCGTAATGTTATGACAACGCTAGTGCTGGTTGTATTTTCTTAAGAATATTGAAGTAAGTAATAGCAGAGGGGTGGCACATCCCAATGAAATCGGATTAATCGAATGAAAAAAAGAAATCAATTGAAAATGGGACGTTTAAGATTGTTTCCCATTCTATATTTATATTGTCCTTATTTAGACATCGTATATAGTCTCCAAGGTTGCCAGATTCGATATACAGCATTTTCCGTAAATACTTGTCAAATAAGGACGAACTGAGGGTTTTGTAACACAAAAGCCTAGCGTAAGCTATATCCTATCAACATGGAAATCGATTCTGATTTCACTAATGCTTCTTATGCTGTAGTCATTGCGAAGTTAATGCCTTTGATAATGCCCCATCTTTCATATCAAGTATCAGTATCGATATTTGTGTAGAAGAGGACTTAACAGGACAGTTACCAATGAAAATATGCAATTCTTTCATTTAAGGGGTTTTTCTGTACCTAAGGACGGGTCGATGTTGAACGGAATAAAAACGCTGTGTGGGACTTATTAACGAACTTATCATTTTATATGAAACACACATGTATGGTATTATGTTGTATGCTGCTGCATCTTATCCGAGTGGTAACGCTTTGAATGACTGACGCATAGATCGGACTAAATTGGAGCGATGGCATTTGTTATGTTGGTCTTACGGGCACCGGTCGATTGCGGCTTATACCAAATAGTACTGCGACCATAAACTAATATTAAGAAGACCATCAGCTCCGCCTACAAGCTGTTTTCCGTGTTTCTATGTGCGAAAGGATGTGTGCTATGTTAAAGTAAATTAGACGCACGCATACACTTGAACATAGCAACCTGACAGATGACTGACACTTCATTCTGTGGTGGGTATTGTGTGGTGAATTCAGTACCTTACTTATATTTTATTAAAACGAATATATTATCAGGATTTCTTTCATTTAACCTAGATAATCTATATAGTACGGGATATTTACATTTGTTATTGTGAACAATAGAAATCGATGAATAAATAGATCATCTGCAACAATAAAATAATTGGGTCTATTCTGCGAAATCTTTTATTCTGTTATGAATTTTCTGTTATGAATCATAAAAGATTTCGACCATATAAGAACTTTTATAAATCATATTCTCGGTTTCGAACTTTTATGGCACTCAGTTATGAAACTTCGAAAATTTAAATCTGCTACGAAGCTTTGACAAATAGCTTTGTTTTTAATGTAAATAAATTATTTTTGTAAATAAATAAGTTGCAACCTGATAACATTTTTCAAAAAAACATATTAAAATGCCGGCTGAAAAGGGTTAGTTTTGAATTAGGTTTTATAAACTAAATAATTGTGTAATAAATACATATTTTTAGGAAAAAGACAACAAAAAATTACAGCAGAGCAAAAAGAAATATATTGCTCTTACATGGAGCAAAATCCAATTATCTGGCAGGAAAAACATTCCGATGCGTAGGTGCAATTTTGTTGGCAGGAACTTGCCTTACTTTTAAATGGAACTGGCGGGGTCTCACACTCTGTAGAAGAATGGAAAACGGTATATTTTTTTTCCTGAATTTTTGTGGGTCTAAAGTTCTGTGGAGGTCTTGTTTGGGTTTTAGATAATTGTCGCTACTCTGTGACGGATAAACTTCGTCAAGAAAAAGCGGATTTAAAAAACACTGGTGTGGTGGTGGACCTCCAAAGAAAAATGATCTTGAAAATTGTATTTCTGGAGAAACCTGCCAACAAGAAACAGTAACCGTATCCGTAAAAATGTAGTGTCAAGAGAAACTTGAAGTAAATATCCAACTATACATCGTCATTACATCATTAGAAACACAATTTACTTGAATTTGAAATGAAATTATGGTTGTATTTGTGGCATGCGTAAATTGTTCCAATTTGTTCATTAGAATTCTAGCATTCCCCTTATCCAATCTAAAGAGCTGATTAAAACGCACATCAGGAAGATCAAATGGATTACTATTACATCTAAGTTCCAGCAAAGTGAACGGTGTTTTGGGATTAACAAAAAAGCAGCAATTTATAAATTATTTTAATTATTATTAAACTTTTAGCCTATTTATTACATTGGTCTCCTTTTGTAAGCATTTCGTTGACGAAAAATTATATAGAGATCCATTTCAATGCAAACAAAAAGTCACAAAATTCTTTCTTTTATTCTGTTATGATTTCTGACAGAATTCGTAAAAGATTTTTCCACACAGAATACCAATTTATTAAGAATTACCAAAAGATTTTTTTGACAGTTCGAACTTTTGTATGGAAATTCATGTAATAATGGATAAAAGATTTTGCCGAATAGGCCTGAATATCAGTATGTAAAGGGTTTTATAATAAGAAGTGTTGCCGAAGTGTTATTGTGAATGAACCGCTATTTCGGTAGCAGTTACTTTTGAAGATTTTATTCTTTGACAGTTGACAAGTAGAAACTACGCCATTACTAAAAATAGAAGCCGGACGATCATCAAAAACGTCGTGTGCATGAAAATGATCCGGAATTCCATCGAAAAATCATTTTGACTGATGAGACCCATTTCCACCTCGGTGGCTACGTCAACAAACAAAATTATCGCATCTGGGGCTCGGAAAACCTAAGAGTTATTGTTGAGAAGCCTTTCCATCCTCAACGTGTGACTGTTTGGTGCGGTTTATGGTCCGGCGAAGTCATTGGACCTTACTTTTTCGAAAATGAGTTTGGATCAACAGTTACGGTGAATGGATTGCGCTATCGAGAGGTAATTAATGTTTTTTTAGGGTCAGAGTTGGATGGTAATGATCTGGACATCGTTTACTTTCAACAAGATGGTGCTACGTGCCACACAAGCAACGAAACCATTGATCTTTTCGAACCGTGTTATCTCTCGAAGAGGTGATCACGATTGGCTACCGAGATCTTGTGATTTAACACCTTGCGACTTCTTCCTTTGGGGCCACGTGAAAGATAAAGTCTACGCCAACAGCACAGCGTCGATTCAAGACCTCAAAGATATAATTCGTGAGGCTATCGAGGACATAGGGCAGCCACTTTGCGATTTGGTTATGAAAATTTTCATGAAAAGGATATGGTCCTGTATGCCTGCTCGTGGTGGCCATTTGGCTGTTTTTGTTTTCCATTATTAACGGCTTACCTTCCTCTTTATTATAAAATAAACATCCGATCATTTAACTCAAAATATGGCATTTTTCTTTGAATAGGTACCAAAATAACACCTCTTAATGGAGAACCCTTTATCTACAAATATTTTTTTTTGTGATTTTGCTGATAGCTTTATGTTTGAGCCTCGGTTCTTTCCCTTACAATTTGAAGAAAATAAATTCATAAATTGATTTTCAACTGGAAATTGGTTTCTCATCAGAATTTATTAAAATTTATTTGATATAATTACTGTCCTGATAATTATTGTTGAGTGCTATGTACGTTCTAAATTATTTTGGAAGGTAACATTTCGTAAAGTAATGATATCATATATTACATTTAATTATTGTGCCATGTTAAACCTACATTATTGAAGCTATATTTAAAATTACCAATGAAACCGATATAAAGTGCGGTTTTAAGTATAGCTAGTCTGGAACAAAGTAGTATAAAAAATAACACGCCAAATTTAATGGATAGCACAAAAAAGTTATTTTCTAGCATTATTCATATTTTCAACTGGCTCAATTGTTTTCATTAATAACGTTGTTTTGAATTTTTTTGTTTAATTTAATAAACCAAACAAATTGTTGAAAATATATTTTTCCCCTTTTTTTCTGTTATTACACGGTATAATTTCATAAAAATATTATAACTCCCAAATTATACCTCAAAAATGTTTATATCTCTCCCCTAAAACCCCAACACATTCTTAGTCTTAATATTCCTTAGTTCCTCGTTTTGAATCCGTTGCCTTTTTTCTGACAATATTCGCCGGCCAAATAACTTTTCGCCAAAAACAAAAACCGAAAACAGACGCAGTAATAATTGTAGGAACAGAAATGTCTTATTTTATTTTCATGAATGAATATTTCTCAGTTTATTCCTTTATTTATGTTAGTTACTAACTATGTTGCAAAATACATGTCTTTGTGGTGAAATAAAACAAAAAAACACAAAGACTTTTTTTTATGGACATTTAGTGTGTTGCAATGTATTTCGAATGTTTTTTCGTTAGATTCATGATATTTAAACAATTTTGATGCTTTATTCCTGTTTTGCATAAAACGTCTTTCGGGCATCAAAATTTCCACAAAAGGTTTCTACCTTTCCACGATGTAGGATGACTGCTGAGTGTCATAGTATTTCATTATACACCCTCCATTTAGAATTATTTTTTACTGCTGCTTAACACATATTCACGGATACGAAATTTATAGGCCTATTATCGTTAGCGAGTCGAACAATTCGCGTAAATCGAGTTACTTGTCGAAACACTCGCCTTGTGCGATTATGGTAGGCGAATTAATTCATTCGCCTAGAAATCAAGGGCTACCACAATAATAAAAACGCAAATGACGGCAATTCAAACATTTAGGTATGTCAACACAAAAAGAATTAAAAATAAAAAAAAGAAGCATTCATGCATGTATTGGACCAAATAAAAGACAAATTCCATATATATATGGAATCAATCGTTCCTATTATAAAGTTGACCTACGTACACTTAAGCCCATTTAATTCACTGGAAGTTGAACACAACTCGTGGAGTTTTCCATATAAAAATCCCCAAGTTGTGTTCAACTTCGAGTGAATAAAATGGGCTTTAGATTTTTTGTTGACGGGAGCTATGAAAGGAGCGTAGGCAACAATTTTGATCTGGGCTTCGCGCAACCAACTATTTCTGTGGTTCTGAATGAAGTTTTAAATGTGTTTTAATGTAAAAATGTATAGGTAAACACAGAAATGACCGAAAATTAAAAACAACAGGCAAGGAGCTCATTTTTCGTTTAAACTAGATTTCCTGGGGTTGGCTGTGTGGACGAGACACACATTGGAATGGCTATGTCTGGGTTTTGTTCCATGAGCTCAAATAGCTTCTGGATTTGGCTGGAATTGGGTTTTTCGAAACTATTAGAGTAGATTTTCATTAAATATATATTTCTATATGAATTTAATGGGTTTTATACATTTTTCTTAAATTTTCATTAATTTTTCTGGATCATAAATTCCTTTCGCCTCTGGTTTCACCAAATACTTTTGTTCGCTAAAATTTGAAGTTTAAGGCGAATGAAATTTCCCAAATTCGCAAACCGCAATAAAGCGACTTTACGTTCGTCAGCGGTTTGACAGTTCAGGCGAATGAATTTTGTTCAATTCGATAACCATAATACAAATTAGTCACATTCGCAGGATTTTTTGTTCGACTCGCTAACGATAATAGGCCTATTATTTTCTTTTCAAAATTTGCGGGGGGAATCGGGTATGTAAGGTGAGTGGGAGCTGACGGTCTATATAATACTTAGTTTATGCCTGCGACTTCAGAAAACGTTTTGCGAGGTCAAATAGCAAGACCTTGGTAGCCAATTAACGTCATCTCTGCAGAAAGTCATGCAGTATGTCAATCGTGGCGTCTGCTGTGTGGCACGTATCCCCGCCTTGTTAAAACCACATGTCTTTTACATCCATGCTCCATATTGATCAACTTGATCCGAAAGAAATGGATCAGCATTGTTTTGTACCGTTTAAAACCCATGACGCCGCTGGCCCATAACTCCTCAGTCCAATCTTTATTGCCCGGTTTTACAGTACTTAAACTTCGATTTAGTTAAACTCATAATCAAGTTTAAACGAAGTACTAAAACTGTAAGAATCTTAAAGTGAAATTTGAACGAACGTTTAGTTAAACTTCCGTTTAACTTTTCCCGTCTGTTTTTGCAGGTCACTTTAAATCCCAAAGACATGGTAGCTTGACGCTTTTTCTTATTTACCTGCATTCATTTTGAATGCTAGTTCAGTTTTGAGGGTTTAACTAAGAAATAAAATAAACATGAGTAGGTAATAAAAGAAGTGCAATTCAGAAGAAGTAAACAAATTTATTGAACTTGTGCACTTTTCACAGAACAATTGTTGAAAGTAAAAAAGGTGATGCAGTTTTCCTACAATTACATAAGTTAATATCACTAATTTCTACTGAACGATTATTTTTATTACGTACCATTTCGTTTTGTGTTCTGATTAAACACCACTTAAGCAGTTGGATTGGAATCGTTTGCAGAAATCTGCATTACTCCATTTTCGGAAATGCTTGGAAATCAGACGAATCACTTTTGTTTGTTGTGAATAAATAATAATAGATTCAATTTCCTCGTCACTTGCATTATTTATCAAAAGAAATTTTTCTGAACGCCTCGAGGTTGCTTTATTTGCTCACCTTTCCCCGACTTGAAAGTGTTTTTTATGACTGCGAGTCCAGGCTTTTTTTCACAAATGTTGGTAATATTCGCTGCTGTTTTTTGTTTGCTTGGTCCTTGAAAAGTATTTTTTTACAATTCATTGACATTGGTAGCGGTAGGTAAGTCTATCTTTAAAAATATTTTTGTGTACCAACATGTTTTTCTGGAATATCTACTATTTGTGGAAATTCCATTAACCTAAGCACGCCATCAAGTACACGATAGCTAACAACGAGTAGGCATTAACCTTTTCGATGGCGGTTTGACACTTCTTTCCATGGTCGGCCATTTTATATGCGCCTTTTCACATCGAGCCGAAAACCGTGTTTTCGTCGAAAACTCGTCGATGTACTCACACCGACCACCAACTAGTTTTCGTTTGGCTTTTCAATCAGCTGTGAGACACTAGTCGTTAAACGTCGGTGTAAACTTTTTTGGTTACAAATTTCGATCGCATTAAGAAACAAAACTATTTTAGTCCATCTCCATTAATTGTGGCAAATTTTTTTAAGTTGTGAGTTGTGACCTCGGTTGTGACATTTGTTCGGTCAGCCATTCTGCTGAATTTGCTGAATATTGCAAAAGGTGTGTTTGTTTCAACAACCCAACGATTGGAGGGCGTTTTCGTAGTGTTTTCATGGAAAACGAGTTCAAACGACTCATTTTCAAAACTGTATGGGAAAACGTCTGTTTTCGATAAAGTTTTTGAATGAACCCGATTTTCGGCACACGGTGTGAAAAGGCTATTACTTTATTCTCGAAAGTCAAGGGAAGAGGTGCAAATCGCGGTAAGTGTACTTGGAAAAGATTTCATTATATAGGTATTGTAAAAATTTCCTTTGTAGAAAAAAACCCCCTCTCAATTCAGGAGTTGCGCGTGCGCCTTTTATTTCTGCAATCGAGATCGAGAACAATATTATATCAGAAAGTTGTCAGCTTTTTTGTGTATAGATATAGATAATAACTGATACCCCTTGGTTGCGCATGATTTATCTGTACCTATTATTTTGGACCCATTTCTAAATATCTACAGGGCTAAAGAAAATGTTCGGCATAGTTATGGTTAATGTTGATTTTAAGGGAAGTTTTTGCTTTAAAACTTAATTTATGTAAATTCTATAGAATATGATCAGAAATGCGGAAGTCCTAAATTGGCTTCGACATTAATTCGGCTAAGTGCTAAGAGTTCAATAATTTTTTCTAAATCCAGTTTTACGTCTTAAAGAAATGCAATAATAATACAAATTATAAGATGTACATTGTACAATTATCAATTACCTACTAGAATTTAGAAAATTCCAATAAAAATAAGTTTTAAGGGAGATTTGAGATTTTTCCAACGGAGATAAGATTTATATTCAAAACAATTTTAGTAAAAAGTTTTTTTTTACCTTAAACCAAAGGCTGGAATAGTATCTCGTTAAAGCAAAAGAATAAAATATATTTTTTTAATGTATGAATCTAAAGTCTATCTAATTTTTGGTAAGTATGAATACCTTTCTATTCCGCCTCAGAGGAATCAGTTAGATGAGGATCCACATCTTGTATCCTATTTTTTGGCCCTGGTCTCGGGCATTTAAACATTGTTGTTAGCCTAATGGGTTCTCATATAAATTTTATATTTAATTGTTCGAAATGTGTACCCAAATTTATTTATATTTGCAACCTAATAAAAAACTAAAATTGATCTTTTGGTGTTCGTTAATTTCATGTAAAGGTCAAATCTGAGTTATAAACTTTCACTATGCAGAAAGCAGTTTGATTTACAAATAGCTTGTTCCGGTCTTCACCAGAAGGCTTTGAGCGGGAGTTCACTTGGATTGTGATTAGCTACCCGTTTTTGCGAAATCTAGGTAATAAATTGAACAGCAGCAGCAGAACATCTTGTCCCTAAGAAAAATTTATTCGTTTGCCCCGAATATACTGACTAGTCAAGTCTGTTAAATTGTTCACAAACACTTGAGTACCTAATAACTAAACTCTTTTGAGTTTTGTGTCAGTCAACAAATTTATGCAGTCCAAAATTCAGATTTTTTTTTTCGATGTCCTCTGTAGGACAGAAATATATAGTTTAGATTTAAAATATCATCTTCAAGCTGTTCTTAATTTTTTACGAAGGTTTCTTAATAAATGATTGATACATTATATTTTGTGGATGGTATTTTTGTATAATGCTTTAAGTTCTAGAAGTTCTTTTAGGTATACATTACTGACAATTGTTCAAAGCTATCCCATATTCATCCACACAAAACTTAAAGCAATCAGTTAAAATGCCAGACTCCATTTTAGTTGATGGTCCGGTGTGATTTTGATTGTAAATATGTTCGATGAATCTGTTTTGTTTTTCTAACTCTCGTAATTTGCAGTATTTATTTTTCACTTCATATGACCTTTTCAGTTTTATAACCAATGATTGTGGCTGCGCCGGATAGTGCAGCATATTTGCACCCATATATATGTCCGATGTGACCAGGCCCCAGGCCGCCAGGCCCCACATCGACATTATGTACTTTTATTTTCTATCCTTCTATATGCATTCGAAGTTATAAATGTAACATTTAATGCCTCTAGGACTCGTTCGCACTGTGCAAATCTTTTGCCGGATAACATAGTTCCAACAACAATCTCATTGTTTATTTCAACATCAAGTGAATCTCTATTAGTTCATCATTATTTGAAGCGATAGCGTACGTCTTCGTTACACAACTTACGATGGAAAACAAGTTTTGAATTCGTTTGGCCTTACGAACAAGTTCAATGACTCTATCAGAATTGTCAACAACAACGCAAATGTTAATATCTTCTTCTTCAGAGTGATCATGCGGAAGGTTTCAAAAAATAGAATAGAAGCATTAAATAAAATTTAATGTTGACAGAAGACATTAATCACTTTTTTTAGATTTTATCCTGGTAAAAAACAAAAAAATAAAACATGATTTTAGGTACACTAGATTTATAAAACAACTAGAAGACCCCCGCCTGCTATGCTAGGCGTTAAAATTTTAATATTGTTGAAGTACATATTTTGTTTCGTTGAGTCGAGGATCTTCGATAAATGTTTATGGATGAAATTGTGCAAGCTTCACAACGAATTTTCCACCGTTACATCGAGTAATGCGATAAAATGCAAAAATTTCACACAAAACTTTCAACATTTTCCATTTCGAATTTTTACACTCGAAAAGTGCTACAAACACAGAAGTTTTCCCATACATATTTCAGTTTTCGAAACGAGTCGTTTGCACTCGTTTTCCACGAAAACGACTTTAAGTCGTTGGGTTGCAAATTCCAGAAAATTCCGCAAAATGGTTGGCCGAACAAATGTCAAAACTCACAACTTAAAATTATTTTCCACAATTAATTGATAGGCTAATATTATTTTGAGATGTACTAAGTTCATTTTGTTTGTTAAATAATGCGATCGAAATTTGTAACCAAAAGAGTTTGCACCGAAGTTTAACGACTAGTGTCTCACAGCGTTTGCAAGTGCTGTCAAATCGGACAGAACGTCACGATAGACAGCTATAACTTTGAGGTAGTTAGGGACTTTGTCTACCCCGGCACCGCTATAAACTCTGACAATGACATCACATCAGCAATCAAGCGAAGAATCACACTTGCCAACCGCTGGCGCTGTTTCTTTGGCCTAAGAAGACAATTGACTAGTAAGGCCTTGTCAAGAAGCACTAAGGAGATTCTATATAAGACCCTCATCATCCCTGTCCTGCTCTATGGCGCAGAAGCATGGACCCTAGCAAAGACGGATGAGGATCTTCTTGGTCGTTTCGAACGCAAAATTCTTCGAGTGATTTTTGGTCCCGTTTGCGTTGACGGGCTTTGGAGGAGAAGATTTAACCACGAACTCTACGAGCTGTACAGCGACATCGACCTGGTCAGAAAAGTACGCATCAGTCGTCTAAGATAGGTGGGACATGTAGAGCGGATGGACAGCAGCGCTCCGGCCCAAAGAATCTTCGATTCCAAACCGGAGGGACAACGCAGAGGAAGACCTCGCCTTAGGTGGCGCGCGCAAGTGGAAGGGCACTTCAACCAACTTGGAGTGCGCAACTAGAGGCAGTTAGCCAAAGATCGCGCTAACTGGAGAGGCGTATTGGTTGAGGCCCAGGTCCACCCCGGACTGTAGCGCCACCTTAAGTAAGTAAGTAAGTAAGTGGTCGGAGTGAATGCATCGACGAGTTTTCGACGAAAACACGGTTTTCAGCTGAGTATGAAGAGCCTATAACCCTAATGTGTTCGATATAGCAACGAACTCGACATGTGTCTGACATGACTTCTATGGCAATGGGCACCATAGTTGTGCTCTGAACTGACCCCAGTTAATTTTGGGGGCAAGAATTCAGTGTTGATCCGAATTACCTTTCTGAAATTCACCACAGTTTAGTATAGTTCAAAAACTATTGAAGCTATAGTTCTTTTAGACGATTATTTTAATTCTTTTATAATATTAAAACAATAGTGTATACGATTAAAAAGTACTTAGATTTTGTTTTTTCAATGCTATCAGTTTCAATTCAATCACTCCCGTAATCAGAGAAACAAAATGTAATTTTCTGCACTTTTGATCGATTTCTGGGTAGATACCTCTTAAGGCAAAAGTGAAAACACGGAACCCAATGCAAAGTTGAATTGCGTAGCCGGCTAATGGTTTGTGCCTTAGAAAGCTAACATGCAATAGTTCCAACAAAACCTTGCGAATTATAATTTACTTACTAGCGCACAATCATTGCAGTCCGATACATTTGGGATGAGCGCTTCACAGTTAAAAGGCCTGCTTTGGGGCCATTTCGAAGGGTGCATCCCTGATGAAATCTAATTAAATGCTAAGCCTTTTCATTTTGCGGTAAAATTTGTGCGAGCTTAAGAGCTACATTCTCATTAATAATCACGTTTGCATCGTGCATGCTTCCATTTTCATGCACATAACTGATTTCATATCTCACGTTTGTATAGTACAAAAAGGATTTTCGGTTGTGCACAGCGGGCGTTGCTTGGCAAATAATTAAATTTATAATTGCACAATATCCGATTGTGATGGATGTTCCGAAGGACCAAGTTAAATTATAAAATCCCGCTTGACGTTGCGTCGCATATAGTCTGATCTATGAAGCGCTTTCAATAATAATAATAGGAATTATGCCGGATGTTTATGTATGGCTGGAGCTGGACAGAAAAAAAAATTTAATCTCCGTCACACAGGATTATAATAATTCAATGCACATGCGAAGGACCGGAGACACAGCGACCGCAATTCTATACGCACACACCACACAGTGATATTGATTTGCCAATGGATTATAAGCTATTCGCATACACATGAAGTGTGGACGGCGCTAGGATGGCGGTTTTATAGATGCACACAAAGGAAACGGATGTGGCGAGCATTTGCTGTTTCCGGATTGTTGATTTAAGCTCCCAAATCGGATTCCAAGAATTTCCATTTGAACCTTGGGAGTGTTTAGCATAAGTGAATGTGCATTGTTTCTGGGTGTCCTCCAACGTTTGGTCCCACTGTGAGTTTATCGATTAAGAGTTCATGAATAATGCGTTAATATGTTCTGTGGAGGAAATTAGCTACTCTGTCGGTAGTTTGTGTATAAGTGCTGAAAATAAATATGACCATCAAAAAATACGTAATTTTGAACTAGCTATGGGATTATATGGAAAATATTTTCAACTCGTACTAACTGAGTATAGCAAAAAACTTTCTCGCTCATTGCTGATAAAACAAAAGGTAGAGGAACGGTGCGACAAACTCATTTGACAACAGTGTGGTTGTTTTCGGAAATGTCAAACAAAAGTCCTTTGCAATTGCAAATGTCCGTCAATTCATGACAGAAATAAATCGGTCATCGGGTTAACGTTCAAATTCAACCCTGATATAAAAAAAATATTTTTGGACAACTTGATTCAAAATTATAATGGAAACAAAGATAAACAGTATTTACATTTAAAAAATTGCGAATTTGCTTAAATCGAAAATTATAAATAGAATGATTAATGAAAAATTAACTATAAGAACATGGATGAAAGTTAAGGGCACATGCTGTGATAAATATGTCATCAGCATCACTAATGAATAAATTATTGTATATTCAAATGTTAAACAAGAAGATGAACAAATTGATTTTGATCTTCAAAACTTAAACTTTAAACTTTTTTTAATATATCAATAATAATGAAATAATATTTTTTTTTAAGAGGGGTTCCTAATATTTTTTTTTGTTTGAAATAGAAGTTTATTTAGTTTGTATTCATGTCTTAAAATTCGATTAATTTATTTTATTTGGTAACAAAAACAAAATGCTGAAGTAGAATATAAATTTATATAAATATTCCGCTTTTCATCGTAAGTGGAATATTTTTGAGAGAAGCTAATGGTCACATTGATGGACACTACTCTAATTTAAAAAAAAAACTCCCAAACTCTCCGAGAAAGTCCACCAATAGTTCACAATCTTATCATTTTCCTTAAATCCTTAAAAATGTTTCACCCATTTGTTCTAAAATGCGAACAATTTGCTCTGATGGGCGTAAAATGTTAGTACCAAATAGGTAATCACTCCAATCATTGAATCCGGCGGATTGACTGCGGAGGGAATAGCACTTGTTTTTTGTATGGTTTCAATCATTGAAACCGTCGGACAGTAAGTGTACAAGTGTCGGTAAGGAAGTTTTCGAACATTGGTATCACTGTAAACGCAGACTATCCGCAGCTCATACACTTCTTTATATTTTCAATCCGCACCAAAGTAGCTGCGGATTTGAAGAAGTGCACATCAAAATTAACAGTCTGTTTTTTTTTTTTAAATGAACAGGAAGTGAGTTAACGTGTAAAAGGTTTAAAGGTACAAGTTAATTATCTAAATACTTCTATTTTTAAGGAAACAAACAACTCGCCCACAATTCCAAGCGATAGTTAACCAGATGAAAAAAAATTCGGACATTTCTAGGAATTTAACCAAAAAAGATCCAGAGATGATCCAAAAGTTTTGGGAAAATCTGAAGAATCAGCTGAACAGCTTGGGGCCACCTGCTAAAGAAGTCTCAGAGTGGAAAAAGGTAAGCAAATCAACCAAATGTAAGTGATTTTCTACTAACATTACTTTACATTAGGTTTGGTCAGACCACAAGTCCGCTTTAAGGAACAAACTGTCCCAGAACAGACGGGAATTAAAAGCTACTAGTGGCGGCGAAGCAGCCGTCACATCTGTTGTGCTCGACTCAGGGGTAGTTTCGGAAACCGAAATGGATGTGGATGACCCGGGAACAAACATCGGCTCAGAAAACAACCCAAACCCAAACCAAATAGAATACATAAATTACAATTAAATTTGCCGAACAGATATGAGGCTTATTATAAGCAAAAAACCAAACACAAAATAAGAAGTGCACAAAATATCTGCTGATTTGTCAAATATCATATAATGCAAATCAGGAATGCCATATCGTTCAATCGGACCCAATTTTCCGTACTTTTTATAGTACGCTTTCCATTGTTTTGTAATTCTTCAAGATTATTTGATGAGTGTATTTGTGTCGCAATAAAATCTTTTTCAAATTATTCAGTAAACGGAACACAATTTATTAGAATGTCTTGATTTATTCGTAGACTAATTGTGAAAATCAAAAATGTTTGCTGGTCTAATGCTGCATTTACACGGTCACACATTCCTATCACACAAAATTAAAGGGATGATAAATACTAAATAGCCGTGTGACCGAAAGGGACAGCATTACCTAACACGCAAAAAAACGTGACACGTATTTAGGTCGGCCATCTTGTTTGCGTGATAGGAATTATAGGAAAGCTCTGTATGTTGATATTTTTATAGCGATGACTAAAGAAATTCCGCATTCCTATAAAACAATATGGCTTCCGGAAATGATGAACGGACAATTATTTATTTTTTTCGTCAATTGTTGGTTTATTTTACTGAAACTAATCAGAATCACCAATCTCATTTCACATGTTCCAATTCAGAAATATTAATGTTTTCAAGCAATTGCAGAAATGTTGGTGAGCGGAACCTGTGTCTATTTCCGTTTTACGTATATCTAATCTATAATTATGGGTAGAGCATCCATGACACCATAAGCGTCTGATTTGTGATCTCATTCTTACGGGTTTTATAGTATTGACTGCGGATAAACGGATCTCTCTTTTCGGTTTTGTTGCAAAATTGGGCGTGCGTGGTGGTGTAAATGCGGTTTAATGCTGCATTTACATGGTTACACATTCCTATCACACAAAATTAAAGGGATGCTAAAAACTAAATAGCCGTGTGACCGAAAGGGACAGCATTACCTAACACGCAAAAAAACGTGACACGTATTTAGGTCGGCCATCTTGTTTGCGTGATAGGAATTATAGGAAAGCTCTGCATTTGATATTTTTATAGCGATGACTAAAAAAATTCCGCATTCAATATTACCACCACCAATAGCGCAGACCGGCCACAGAAAAAAGCAGTACCAAAACAGTTCGAACTTCTTCAACGACAAATACATACATAAAACACAAGAGAAATTGTATGAAACGATTTCCGCAGGCCTCTTAAAAATGGAAGAGCGATCCGATGATATTAATTGCTTAGTGAAAAAAGTGTATCGTTCAATAGATCGGTTGGTTGAACACCAAAACAAGGCGAATCAAATCAATCAGTCATTGGTTGATGAAACAAAGAGGCACAATGCGCGCATGGAACATCTTGCAATGGAGAAAAATAAAACAAAAAAGCAAATCTTAGAAATGGAGATAACGAAAATCAACTCAGAACTTTCTGACTAAATTTGAGTGTATCTGTTTATGTGTAGGTATATATGTAAAATAGAAACTATTTTTATATTTATTTATCTAGTGTTAAGTTTTTGCACCTGCCATGAAGGCTGATTTTCTTTTTAAACTTTTCTGATTTACTATTGTTTACGTTTTTTTTCTTATATTTTTTTTTTTTTTTTGTTTTTTGTTGCGTTAATGAAACCCGAATTTACTTTTACCAATTTATTTTATTCAAAATTTCTCAAAATGTCGTCACGTATTTGATTTGCCTCAGCTGAATACGAATCGGTTTGTGTAAACTCTCCATCATTATGCACAAATTCATCGTTTTCTTCTGAGTTGTCTAATTCCTCATTGCAAACGTTGTAGTGTATACGGGATATTGTGAAGTGCAGCACTAACATTCACAATTTGCACTGCTTTTTTTCGCGAGTAATGTAGTTGCCGGGCTCCAAGGCAAAATCGACACCAATTCTTCCAAACGCCAATAGTACGTTCCACAACATTACGGCATTTGCTATGACTCCGGTTAAATCAGCTTTTTGGTGTGTCCACACCCGCACTTCTAAACGGGGTGATCAGCCATGGCGACAAAGGGTACCCAGAGTCTCCTGCTAAGATAATTAATTAATAACCGGTTTAAAGTTAAAAGTATTTTACCTAGTAATCGTATATTCCTATCTCCATTATCATATAGCGATTTAAAATAAAAAAAATGCCGCTATTTCCCCATATGAATGAGTCATGGCTGGCACCCGGATATCTTGCGTCCACATATCGGATACGCTGCTTGTGATCACATATCTGAAAATGAAGCATCGCATTAAGAGTATCTATGCATAGGTAATTTTTTTTGTGTTTTTCACTATCATGGCATTTAAGCTGTAAAAACCTTTCCGATTGTAAAAGAGGTGCGTATTTTCACCAGGAGGCTTTAAAATGTTTATGTGCGTGCCATCAACGCACATAACGATACTTGGAATACCGGACCTCTCGTAAAAATGCATCTTCGCTTCCATTTTTTCCTCCTCAGAAATTTTCAAGCTTATCCACTAAGGTCATAAACACTCCTCTAAAATGTTGAGAACTTCAGACAGCGTTGTAGATACTGTCGACTGTGCCATTCCAACATTAAAATCTTGTCCAGCACCAGTTTGGTAACCCTCTTCTGCCAAAAATCTTAAAACAGCCGCCAACTTCCATTCAGGTGTAAGTGATGAGGATCTCGCAAGTGGTGGCAGTTTGTTTTTTAGTTGAGCCGGAAGAGTTTGATAAACCTAAAAATAAAATTCAAGATGTGAAAGAAATTCGTTTATTTTCAAATTTCTTACTGAGTATCGGGTAACTCCAGTATGTGTTCTGCTCGCCAACTTACATTTATGCCCGTTCGAACTTGCCTGCTATCAGTTTGATCTGCATTTGCAAAATTTAAATAAAACGCGATAGTATTCATTTCTAACTTTATTTGCAAATAATTTTCTTTGAAAATGTTTCATTTGACAACAGAACAGCTGATATCGAATTTTTCGATAAAGAGGTTTTACGGACCGATAATGCAGTTCATCCGTCGGATTCAATGATAGGGTAAGTGAACGGATGCGGGTCGGGTAAGGTCCCGCCGCAGTCTATCCGCCGGATTCAATGATTGGGGTGAATATATATTTTGGGGTTTCATTAGCGGAAGCATTAGGAACTTTCGAAATAATCGGCCTGCTTCTTTGTTCTTTTGCAAAAGAATTTGCATGGACTGGTTACTATTATTTATTTTAACTGAAAGTTGATAGAAATGTATTTTATAATTATTTTCGTGAACTTACTTTTTTAACTTACTGTGACGTGGAAAGTGAAGAGTGAACAACTAACAATTGCTTGTAGCCACAAGATGATACAATGCTGCTGTGTGGGATTCGGTTAATAAAATACACTTTTCGATTTTCACTTGGTATTCAATACCACTTATATACTGAGTTCAGTTAATTTAAATAAGACTTGTTACAAGTAACTATAATGGAAATTTTGCAGTAGCATTCTCCCTAAGACAATGTCGCAGTATTTCTGATCGTACAACGCGCAGAGATCTCAGTTCTCAGACATAGAAAAAGGAATGATAAAAATAAACCGCGCGACGCCAAACAAAATCATTTTTTGACGAAGCAGGGCGACAACCGACAACTATGAAAATCTGACTCACGGTGAGGGTGTTCAACGCATGGTCAATTTAACGCGACCTGACATTGATTTTTATATAACTAGTCGTGTATGTAGTTTATCCGCTACAACTGATAGCGAGGTCAAATGAGCCTCCGTAGTTTACCAAATCATACCAAATAGGACAAATGCATTTTTCGAAAATTCACACGAAATCATGAACAAAAAATTTCACTCTCCTTTTCGTTTTGCAGTATACGCAGTTGTTTTCGCACACGTTTATTGTCCGGAACATTATTTGCTTGCGAAAATTTGCATTTGTACTGCAGTGCAGCCAGCTTTAAAAAGAGGTAGGGAGTAAAATTGGAAAATTTTGGCGCGAAAAATACCTAAAAAATAACTCAATGGCACACGCTTTGTTCTGATTAAATTGTTTTTAAAGACGACAACGACAAATTTAAAATAGGCGGTCAAAAATTCCGACAGATGGAACAGTGAAGAAATTAAATATTTCATTTTAATGATTTTTTTTTTTTGGGAATTAACTAAGAAAAGAAGTTAATCGGAAAAAATTGTTCGTACGGAAAAGTTTATAAATTATTTTTTTTTAGAATATTTAAAGATAATTAGTCATAACTTTATAATTCATAAGCAACATTTGAAGTCCAAGATTGAGTTCAACCATCAAGTTTATATGGTCAAAAAAGCAAACGAAAATGTTTACCCACGGTTTCGTTTTACGTATGGACATATGTTACTGGGGCCTTATACGAAAAGAATACGTTCGCAATTGAAGCATTTTTCTTTATAAATACCTACCTAGCCTAAATCGCCAAACTTTAAAATAATTAGTCTAAATTAGAGCAATTCCCAAATGAAAGTTTTAAGGAGAAAGCGAAAAGTTCGAGTATCCAAATCGGAGATAAATAGCGAGTGGTGGTAACACTGCTACTTGTGTAGCATCTGATGGAAATTATATTCCGCTGCATTTCCGCAGACGTTGCGCTGTCCATTTGGAGACCACCGGAAAATTTTGTTTCGCACCAGCTGCATACTTCGCTTAAAGGGAGATTTTTGTCACTGACAAAGTGACAACATAAAAAGGTCCCATAAAGTTTTTTTGAAAAACGGCCCTAAACCACAAATAAATAAGGTCATTTTTACGGTGTGGTAAAGATAAGGTGCTCTAGGTACAGCTGAAAAGTGTCAAGTGTTGTTATTCGAATTGTTTTTATATGTATATACATTTTAAACGTTGATAAATGCATCAAATCGTAGAGTGCACCATATACCATACAGCACCTGAATCATAGAATGCAGCTTGGGTTACTTAAAATTAGAAGTATTGCTCGTTCGGAAGGAGTGCTCATCAATCAAACTCTTTTTCTTAACTTAAAGACTTTGTTAACTGTCAAACATAAAATATAATTGGCCACAATTGATCTTTTTATGTGATAGTACTATTTTCGGTACAATCCCCTCTATATTATTTCTGTAATTTTTGTAGTGTGTTTCTCCCTTTTGCAGTTCACACGGTCAACCAATCTTAACAAAAGAAGTGTCAAAAAAAAGATATTTTTAGGGTGCTTATCTTTGCATTTTTACTTTTTTTAAATATTAACAATTAAAAAAAATTTTTTTTACTGCATTAAATTTCAACTACGCAGTTGTGTACGAACTATGATTCCGGGAAATACTTTTCTTTCGTTCTTCATGCACATAAACTACAAACGACGTCACGAAAGAGAGTCGACGGTAGAAGAGAGTTACAGTAAAGATTTATGTAAAACCTTCTCCCTACGCCTGAGCGATGAAGGGCACGTCGACCTATAAGATCTATTGTACCATAGGGCCAGAATAATGTTTAGGCGAGCAGATTCGGTTAAATTAATTTTGTTTAATTGATATCGTAGGTTGTGATGTCCTGTGAGGAGAGCAGCCAGATTTTCGATATCATGCCTTCTTAGATTTAAATTTCTGCTCGCATCTATTTTGAACGGCTGAATAGCACGCTTGGCCTGTCTTAGACCTGGGATATTCTTCCAATATGAGCTACATTTTGTGTGATTTGGGAGTGTAGTAGAAGGGCGTTTATAGCTGCTTGACTGTCCGTGAATAAACGGATATATATGCCTTTAGTACCTGTGTTGTATATGTGGTTAGGTCTGTGGAATCCAGCATCCACTCCTGTTTCCATTTTGGAACCATCCGTAAACCAATTTCGACCATTTTGGCAAGTAGGTGGGCTATTGTACGCCCATGCTTCTCTACTAGGGATCTCCGTAGAGAACCGTTTTTTGAAACATAAAGTCTTTGGAAAGCGGTCTGTTACCGCGCAGATTATGCCAAGTACTGTAATTTCAGAGAAAAAATCCTTTAACTCAGGATGGTCGCTGAGAATTGTCTCTTTCATTTCGATTAAACTTGCCGAGCTGCGAATTGCCCTTTGTTTATGTATATGTGTAGAGGTGTTAGTCCTATTAAGGCTTCTATAGTCGCAGTAGGATAAGTACGCCTACGCATGGCTCCGGATATACCGAGACATGCAAGTCGCTTTACCCTTTGAAGCTTAGCAATGGCGTTCTTTTTTTTTGTTTTAGTCCGCTTGATCATCATTGTGTAGATCTTAACACAGATAGGAAATCTAAGAAAGAATTTTATTTTCAAAATTTTGCGTGGGAATTGGGTAGGTGCGCTGACGGTCTATCCGATACGTGGCGCTGTTGTCCATCTCCGAAACCACTTAACCGATTTCAATGAAATTTTGTGGAGGGGTATGGTTGGTTACAGTTTTAAAGATAGGATAGTTTTGGATCCGATAGTTCCACACGAAAGGCACGCACAAACCGAGCGGGTACCCCAATATATAAAAGAGACTGCATGCCGTCTGTGTGTGAACTCATAACTAGAGAATGGATCGTTAAATTTTTACAATTTTGGGCATCGCTACACAATTTGAATTATCGTATGATTTAGATTTTTTTATGATGTAAGGTGGAAAATTCGTTTTGAAGATTGGAGAATTTCGGATAATTCTGAAATGTGCATGCTCATGTGCGGCAGTCTGCTGTCGAAATCGGGAATGCCAGCGCCAAATCTTTCGAGGCACGATCCATTCAATCGCGATTCGCAACAGGAATAAAACTAATATCGAGGTGAGCTGGTCGAAAGAGTTCGTACAAATGCGCCGCTGTTGAGTGCCGAGCAGAAGAACATGTACGATTCGCTGATGGAGGTTGTTGACCATGCAACGGGAGGCATTTACATTCTTCATTTAAAAGTGTTCTCCACCACTGCCCAAATTTATAAAAATCTCAATTGGATTAGTGAACGTGCAATACTATGAGCGAATAATAAGGGCGTTGATAGTTTGACTTTCATTATCCAAAGACGAAAATGAAGCGACCAACTATCCGACGGAATTTTCGAACTTGCTTGATGTGTCAGGAACTCCGCCGCTATTTACAGCTGAAGGTGTTCGAGTGTTGGCAAAGCGTAGTTTGTTTTTCCGATGGAAAACAAATCGAAAAACATTGTTTATCATATCGTTCTCTACTGATTTCAATTCCCTTCAAATTAATCACATTGAAATTTGAACTAGGTATATGTGTTTTATTATCACTCTGGAGCTTATTGAAGGCGTTAAATTGGTGCGAGACGAAGTTCGCCGGGTCCGCTAGTCCCCTCTATATTATTTCTGTAATTTCTGTAGTGTGTTTCTCCCTTTTGCAGTTCACACGGTCAACCAATCTTAACAAAAGAAGTGTCAAAAAAAAGATATTTTTAGGGTGCTTATCTTTGCATTTTTACTTTTTTTAAATATTAACAATTAAAAAAAATTTTTTTTACTGCATTAAATTTCAACTACGCAGTTGTGTACGAACTATGATTCCGGGAAATACTTTTCTTTCGTTCTTCATGCACATAAACTACAAACGACGTCACGAAAGAGAGTCGACGGTAGAAGAGAGTTACAGTAAAGATTTATGTAAAACCTTCTGCCTACGCCTGAGCGATGAAGGGCACGTCGACCTATAAGATCTATTGTACCATAGGGCCAGAATAATGTTTAGGCGAGCAGATTCTCCACTTTTCTAACAAAGTTAATTAAGCTGCTGGCAGATGACTTCTTCATCTCTTCAGGGCTCAGAAGCTCCCTGTAGAAGATAGTTCTCCTGATTCCTGAGGAGTCGGTTAAATTAATTTTATATAATTGATATCGTAGGTTGTGATGTCCTGTGTCCTGTTTGAAGGCCGTTGAAACAGCTTAGTACTGATTTGGAGGCAATAATAGGCGAGCTAAGGGCGTTTATAGCTGCTTGACTGTCCGTGAATATATGGATGTATATGCCTATAGTACCTGTGTTGTATATGTTGTTAGGTCCGTGGAACCCAGCATCCACTCCTGTTTCCATTTTGGAACCATCCGTAAACCACTTTCGATCATTTTGGCAAGTATGTGGGCTATTGTACGCCCATGCTTCTCTACTAGGGATCTCCGTAGAGAACCGTTTTTTGAAACATAAAGTCTTTGGAAAGCGGTCTGTTACCGCACAGATTATGCCAAGTACTATAATTTTAGAGAAAAAATCCTTTAACTCAGGATGGTCGCTGAGAATGTCTCTTTCATTTCGATTAAACTTGTTTATGTATATGTGTAGAGGTGTTATTCCTATTAAGGCTTCTATAGTCGCAGTAGGATAAGTACGCCTACGCATGGTTCCGGATATACTGAGACATGCAAGTCGCTTTACCCTTTGAAGCTTAGCAATGGCGTTCTTTCTTTTTTTTGTTTTAGTCCGCCATACTAAAGAAGCGTATGTTATGATATGATGGGCCTGATCATCATTGTGTAGATCTTAACACAGATAGGAAATCTAAGAAAGAATTTTATTTTCAAAATAATTTTGCGTGGGAATTGGGTGGTGGGCTGACGGTCCATCCGATACGTGGCGCTGTTGTCCATCTCCGAAACCACTCAACCGATTTCAATGAAATTTTGTGGATGGGTATGGTTGGTTCCAGTTTCAAAGATATGATAGTTTTGGATCCGATAGTTCCACACGAAAGGCACGCACAAACCGGGCGGGTACCCCAATATATAAAAGAGACTGACGTCTGTGTGTGCACTCATAACTAAAGAATGGATCGTTTAATTTTTAAAATTTTGGGCTTGGGGGATTCGTATTGAAATGGCATTTATGCTACTTTTAGTCGTGAAAATAAAAGTTAAACGGGATGAGGTTGGTAATGGAACTTAGTATGGGTACCGAACTTTGAAAAAAATTAGACTGGATAGATAAACGGTTAGTGCTACTTCCAATACAACCAAATTTATTTCAAATGTTTAATTTTTAAATTCGTTGGATGTTCGGGGCTCATCGCTACACAATTTGAAACAAAAGTTTGATTTGAATGTGAAGAATCTCAAATCCAATGTCATGGAAGCGAAGATTTTGACCTAAAAATTCAAGCAACCATTAGGTATATAATTCTCCGGATTCCGATGATTTGCCATTGGTTTTCAAGCGCCTTCAACTTCCCATGCGTATCGCTTTCACTATGAAAAATTAGAAGTCGCAAGGACAATCGCAGGATATTTGTGACATAAATTATCCCATGTTTTTCAAATGGTCAATCGTATGTGGCGTGTGCTCACGTGTGAGTGAAAAAGTGGAAAGTTGGGAGACACGTCAATCATTGCGGTTTGATTTAAACACATTGACAATGCAATACTTCAGTTATTTATATTGTATTTAATTGAATTGACCGAATAACATTACATAGAGCATGAGCATTGCTCATTCTCGGAATTATTGTTTTCATTACATTAACGAATTTGGGCGGAACGAAGTTCGCTGGGTCAGCTAGTTTTATTAATTCATCACTCTCATAACAATTTCCGTTCCCAATGACATTTTCGCGTCCAAAATGCAATAAATTAAATGGAAATCCTTTTTCTCTTAGTCTCAAATTTATTCCAAAAGGAAGTACACCGACTTTCTATAGTCTGTATAAATTATGAAATCGAAACTATATTCCCATTTGCCGATATAAAGAACGAGATGTCATTTTGACTCGCCGCCAAACCGGAAGTACTCGAAGGCTTAAGGATTTGTCTGTGGAACGCCCCGGTGACGCCCAAAGAACTGACATCTGAATTAAAATCAATTGACAGCTAGTTTCCTGAACTGTATTCAATGACACCGAAATCCTGGTGGTTTTCTGTATGTAATTTGATAGTGAAAAACTTCTCCTGTTCTACAGCGTCCTTCGTTTTGGCAAAAGCAATGGATTTCCAGTCACTTGAGGGCAACAAGAAAAACGACATAAACAGTGTCAAACGGTTCGAATGTAATTTGGAAATTTTCGCATTTACCATCTTCTGTCCGTTTGCACTCCTGCCTTATTGGGAAGTTGCGGCACTAACAGTTTTCCAGTGCCAACTTTTGAACTTTTACATTTACAAAGCGAAAGAGCGTTCCCTGTCCACTCTGTGGCTGGCAAAATAGGCAGGATGTAAATGACCTGCCCGAACCCATTATTCGATTTTTCATCCCGCTTTAGTGGTGTTTTGCACTCGATAAATATGGAAATTCCCTTTTTGCTCATTAAGTTGGGCAGAGCATAAACTCCCTCATCAACAATATCCTTTTATCTTTTCCATAAATTCCGCCATTACATCCTCTTTGGCAACTTATCTTGCTTAAGTTCGTCCAACGTCAAGCCGATTATAAAGCCTCGACAGCGGCAAAGGCAACGACGACTTCTCAGCGCCCCAAAACAAATGGATCAAGAGTAATAAATTTACTCCAAAGCAGTTATTTAAAGTTTTTTTTTTACCCCTTCGCACTTTCAGGCTTTGTGCACTTATTAAGAAGTGTCTACATACAGAGAGGAGAGAGGGATCATATATAGTTCGCCCTTTTCGCAAATAACCTTTAGGGCGTGAATGTGAGGATTGCATGCCTCTTAAGCATCAAGCCAGTTAACATGCCTGAAATTAATGACTGTATGCATAGAGTAGGGGTCGTTCTCAACGTTGTTTTCGTCCTCATCGTCGTTGATAGTCGTCGTCGCCAAAGCAAGTTTCACCACTGAAGTCCATGAAAGCCACGCTCTCGATATAGCAGGGCGGTCCGTGTCCGTAATTAATTGCAGGGCATACCATGCGATCCGTTTTCATTGCGGCTAAGATTGAGCTTGCCTGCTGCCTAGAGTAAGGATATACGAGTACACTCGAAATAAGCGATTTGTTTACTTAATTTGATATGCATAAAGTCGCCGGCCAAAGTTCTTCCTTTAATGCATTGGAAATTTATCAAAAATCTGCTGCTGTGACAGAGACAGAGATTTATTGGCTCTGATTATGGTATGCAGGCGCACAGGGTGCCGCACCGTATTAATTATATGCATTTCATTGGCCATCGTCCATCAGCTTGTGCTCTGTAAATATCAAACACAATTAATTGGCTGTGGTTCATTGTTTTTTTTTAATTTTATTTTTTTGTTTTTGTCAGCTGCGGGGTGGACAAATGTTTGTGCTTTATGGTGTAGACAGCGCTCTTTGTATGTGGAAATGGACTGGTGTCCAATAAATTCTGAATTTACCTAGTTTATTGGTTTTAGAGATGAGACATATTGATTTGGACGCCACCTATACGATGTGTGTACGGTGTACATACGAGTGACACTATGCACGTACATCAAGTGGTGTTTGATATTTGCAAAGCAAATTGTATAATAAGCTGCCGAGCGATACGATACGATGTCTGCGAGTGTGCGATAATTCTATTTGATGTGAAATGGGGATAGGGGTTGACTCCAAAACTTGTTTACAACAGTTTGCTATAATGAATGAATGACATGAGGTCGTATATGGTGAATGAGATATTGAATTCCAAGATTGCCGTATGCTAAGAATTACCTAATGGCAAATGTTGCCTATGTTTGCAAATCATTGTCAAACATGAAAATTAGTAGTTACCCATGGGAATTAGCAACAATTTGTATGCACGCATACTTTGTTGTTAAAAGCCACGGTGGAAATAATGCGCCGATTGTTCTTTAAATAAATGAATGCAAATTAAAAAACTTAGTTTGTCATTTAGGTTAAAACAAACATTTATTCTTAAAATTATATTATTTACAAATTGGTTGCGACACAAAAATATGTCCGCACTGTATAATTGTCCGCTGATGACTGCGTACACTAGTTAATGTTGATGTCCCCTTTATAGTAGCCTGCTCTGGGAACGTTCGCTCGATGTTGTTCGATGGTTCCCACGATTGGTCCTTACTATGCCAGATGTTTCTTCGGGTTGGTCTGGTAGGGGTTGGATGATGCAGGTTGTTGTTTCTTTTTAGGATCGTTCGCCAGATATTTTACATTGGTTGCCACGATCGTCCGTTGTTCCCAAAATAGTTTGAGAATTAGTTTCAACCCCCTGCATTCATTGGTTTGTCTTTATTTTGATTAGGATAGCTCAGCGGGGGAACTAGGGTGTTAACTCCCCCTTTCCTTTAGAAAGCGCGCCCCGCGGCTTCGTATTGCCGTAAAATAATTTATATTTCTTCGATTCTCTGTTCGAGGAGTTGTTCTGGAGTTAGCTTAGGATTTCTTCAACTGCACAGAAAAACTGTAAATGTTGTTACGAGGACAGTGAATGAGACTTGTCCAAGAGTAGATATAATAGGGCTTTCAGTTGCTTCTATCTGTAAGGGCTGTAGTAAGAGGTTTATGTTATAAAATCTTAGTTGCTCGTCAAGTGATAGCCAATTTCATATTTGTCAATTATTGTGAAGGTCTTTATGTAATTCTGGATCAGGCGTGTAGGATTCTTGTACAATCTTCTATCGATCGTAGTGTTGTTTTCAGGTCTTATTGACCTTAGTTTTATTACAAACAGTTTTCTTAGTGTTTAATAGATCTTGTAGACATATTGGTACTGTAGTTAATGTTTACAATTTTAGATATATTATTGAATTTTTTATTCCATTTGGAGGTTTATTTACTTAAAATTAATTTCCCATCCTTTTGGCTTATGGCCCTATTGACAATTTCTGCGAATGATGGGGTACTTAATGTAAATTATAATTATTCGATTTTATTGTATGATCTTAAATTAAGACATATCGATTAGGTCACTTATAGTACAAGTTTTAATAGGTTAATTTTTTACAATTTTGTTTACATATCATCATGATTTAAGCTGGATTTAAAATGTTTAACTTAACTAGAGTGAGTGTGTTTATTGTTAATTACGATTTCAGATTATCTTTGTGAACAGTCTTACCATTTTTAAGTTTTACTTTGTTCCCTAAATCTTCGGATACTTTCCGACGTTTATACTTGGGTTGCAATTTGCCCCAGTGGGCACCTGTAGTCTTTTGGTACACTGTTTCATCGGGTATAACTTCTTTAGACTTTCGTTTTTTATTAAGGACTTCAAGCATTTTATCTTGAGCCAAAGCTAGTTTTAATGGAACATCAGAATGATTAATTCGGTTGAACAGAACTTCTACGGGTTTCTTCTCGGTGGAAGAATGAATAGTTTTATTATATTCTTTAGCTGCTCTAATGAATATTTCAGCTGGATCTAATAATTTGTACTCTTCTTTAACGCATCTGGCTATATCCTGAAGGGTACTATGAGCTCGTTCCACTTGACCGTTGGTCGTACTGTGGTTAGCTGGTGTATAGTATACAGAGATCTTCGATCTTCCCATTAGTGCTATGAAGGGAGCGGAGGTAAATGTGGGATCTTGGTCGCATACTAAATTTTTGCAATCGGGAAATGCTTGCAGTAGTTCGAGAACTTTATTTTGCATTTCCTGACGATTGTCTAGAATTTTTATAAATAGGAATTTAGAATATGCGTCGATGCATGTGAGAATCTTTATTTTTTCTGCAAACATTACATCAATATGTACGCACTCTCCCTCTTTTACAGGAATTGGTGCCTCACCAATTGGTTGTTTAATAGGGTGCCTGTCGTATTTATTTACGTTGCATATCTCACAGTTCCTCGCGAATTGCTGGAATTCGTCTGACATCCCAGGCCAATAATATTTATCTATAATTTGTTTAAGGTTTTCCCTGAAGTTTCTGTGGGCGCGAGTGTGCGTTTGTGCCACTATTGATACCTGATCATCTTTATTAGAAATATCAAAGGCAAAATATTTTGCCTGTATGAATTTATTCTTGAAGTGCTCTTTCAATATGTTTTTAATTTCATAGATGGTTTCGGGTGTAGCAAACAAGGCTACTAAACCATCTTTTATAAATTCCTTGAATATAGGTATCAAGTCGGAAAGTTCATTATATGTGATGATGTGTCTTACTTTTGTAGGGAAAGGCTTAAAATGCTCGTGAATAGTTTCTATTCCTTTCTCTATTATTATCTGTTGGTTAAATTGGTTTAAGGGTCTATTGATCAATTCAATTTGATACTCATCACTACTTTCGGCAGAGTGTTGAGTGACTTATTTATTTAGATTTAGATTTATTTATTTAGGTTTATATACCATTTTCGGAGCATGTTCTTCGATAATAGCATGCCAGCGTTTCATTTTTGCATTAGAATTTCTAGGTGAAACCGCAAATGTTAAGGGTTGGTGATCCGTATGGATCTCTAAATTTGTTACCCCATACAAATAATTCCGTAGGTTCTTTAGAGCAAAAACTATGGCGTAGAGTTCTTTCTCGTTTGCCGCATAATTTCTCTCGGTTTTGCCTAATGTTTTGGATATAAAAGTAATGGGTTTTCCATCTTGCGATAAGACCGCTCCGATTGCGTCGTCAGAAGCATCGGTAGTAAGGACAAATTTTTTTGAAAAGTCGGGCTGAGTAAGTTCAGTCTCAGTTATTAGGTGGTCTTTGAGTGTATTAAATGCTTGCACCGCTTCCACGTCTAATTTTATATTTGTCTTTTTTGTCATGTAAGTAGACACTTGCCCACTCTCGCTTTGGAGATATTTAGTTAACGGCTTAGCTATACTTGCGTAGTTTCTTATAAATTTGCGGTAGTAACCAATCATACCTAAGAAACTTCTGAGTTGACGTAGAGTCGTTGGTTCAGGGTATTCTTTGATTGTTGCTACCTTGTTCGGGTCCGTTTTGATAACGTTATGTCCCACGACATAACCCAAGAAGTCTACCTTTTCTTGGTATAACATCGACTTCTCAATTGAAATTTTCATATTCGCGTTTTTAAGCACTTGGATTATTGTGTCCAAATGTTTTGTATGTTCTTGAACATTACGGGAATATACAATTATGTCGTCTATATAGACATGACATATTTTGCCAATATATGGTCGGAGAATGTCGTCCATTGCTCTTTGAAAGATTGAAGGAGCATTCTTCAATCCAAAGGGCAGTCGTACGAATTCATACTTGCCATTATTGACAGAGAAGCTGGTTTTTTCTATATCGGATTCCTTCATCTTTATCTGGTGGAACCCTTATTCTAGATCTAACGTATAGAAATATTTAGTTTTTCCACGATTGGATAAAATTACGTTGGTATCCGGTATTGGATACTTGTCTGAAATTGTATTTTCGTTCAATTTCTTGTAGTCGATGACTAACCTGTTGTTAGGCGAGCCATCTTTACTTCTACCTTTTTTCGGTACAACCCATACAGGACTATTGTATGGAGATTTGGAAGGTCTAATTATACCTTCTCTTAATAGCTTTTGAGCTTCACTGTTCACAAAGTTATTTGCGGATAAAGGGTAAGGATATTGTTTACTCCAGATCGGTTTATCGTTATTGGTGCGAATTTCTGCCAAAACGTCCGTTCTGAATGGTAAAGTGGTATCTATCAATTTTACCATGAATATTTTTTATTTTCTTCATCATTGATTCACAAAGATAATCCGTATTACTCACTTGAATATTATTAATTTTGTTTGAATCGTCGAAATAAATTTTCTCCTTCCTGTCACCGTAGCTAAGGATACTTTTTTCTAAGTCGATTTTAGCGTTTACTCGATTCAATAAATTAGCTCCGATTAGAGCTTCATATTCTAAATTTTTTAAAACACAGAATCTTGTTTTTGTCCCCAGAATTAGACAATTCAGGTTGTTGTTTCTTTTTAGGATCGTTCGCCAGATATTTTACATTGGTTGCCACGATCGTCCGTTGTTCCCAAAATAGTTTGAGAATTAGTTTCAACCCCCTGCATTCATTGGTTTGTCTTTATTTTGATTAGGATAGCTCAGCGGGGGAACTAGGGTGTTAACTTGCATATCGGACTGAATCTGCAAATAAATTTGTTGAAAAACAATAGGCAGAAGAAAGCTCGCTGGAGCTCATGCATCAAAAACAAGATGTGCCAAATTTGAGTCATAAGGTAAAACAAACAAGATCTTAGCAGACCCCGATAGTGCTGTGACATAAGGCCAAGCTACTTCAAAAAAAAAAACTTTAAGATTTAATGTGGCCTTATGTCACTTTCGCAAAGCGTCATAAGGCCAAATTTCGCTTTATGTCACTTTTGACGGTGCAGTGGAGTAACTTCACCTCGAGTGCGAAGTAATTCCACTTTTTTTTTATTTAGTTAGATATTTTATTTTCATAGATAAGGCTTTTTGCAAAGTTGTTATTAATACACAGCCTGATCATAGATTTGATAGTTAAACGTTATCTTACAACTGAACAATTTTGGAAATATTTTAGAAAAAAGTAGAAGTTAAGTTTACTTTTCGTTCTTCTCTATAGCTGCACTGCCAAAGGGCAGTCCTGCAACCTACGGGTCCACCTTGTGGCAGACCTGGCACCTGCAGGTCTGTCTTGCGACAGTCCTTAGCCAAGCAAGAAAACAAATAAAGTAACGAAATGCATCGTTACATTACCCCTTTTTTAGTTAATCGTATAAATTAATTTTTATTTCTAGGAAAAAAAATATAACAAGTTAAAAAAAAAAATTAAAGTAAATTCATTAGAAACAATATTTTTCTTATGGTAACGGCACTTTCTTCTGCTGATCTTCGTACTTCATGACAGCCGTATTCTTTCGGGTGCAGACGATTTGTATATGTCCCTAGAGTCTGCGAACGATGACGTTGCGTTGCTTCCTTTTGGCCAGTGCCGTTACATCGATCCCTTCGAATGGGCCTTTCGGTGGGTTTGCGTTGCCCTTCTTGTTTTTTTTTTTTTTTTCTTTTTCTTTCCGGTGGCGTCGGCTAGACTGATACGGCCGACCCGTTTGACTATAGCGGTTGATTGGTTTTGCTCTTCGCTGGCTGTGTTGATCGGCAGTAGTGTTGGGACGATAGTGCAGTTGTTGCGGGTAGGATTGGCGGCATGTGCGATGTGGTTGAGGTTAGTGTTGGGTGTGACGTTAGCGGCGGGTATGATGATGACGGAGGTGATGGTGGCGGTTGTGTTGTTAGTGGAGCTGGCGGTGGTAGCGATACGGGAGCTGTTGTCGGCGCTGTGGGTACTGGCGGTGATGCCCGGTGGGGTGGCGATTCGCTTGAACCATTTGTCGTCGGCCTTTTGACGGACGCGTCGAGTGATGGCCAGTTGTTCCATCGGATCAGGGCGTGGTGGGATCTTCAAAATTGCTCCTGTCGGTAGTTGGCTTCCTTTTCTTGTCGTCCCTTCTTTAGCTGGCTGTCGTGTGGTGGGAATTTTTCCTGGAACGGTGGCATGTCGAGTACATGGTTCACTAGAACATTTCCGTTTTTGTGATCCGGGAGGTCGTGCTCGGTCCATGGTCGAGTGGTAACTGGTGATGGATTGCAGTGTATTACTGCCATTGTGCCCCTTTAGGTCTCGCACGTGGCAACGGTAAAGGGTGGCCCTCCCTGTCTCGCCCAAGTTTCTTATCAGCACAATTACGGGTGAGACACATCTAACCACCTCGTATGGCCCGTCGTATTTTGGGACCAGTTTTTCTGCAAAATGTTTTGTCGCGGAGGAGCGTACTCGTGTTCTCCAATGTACGGTCGCCATGCCCTCCGTCGTAAGTTTTAGTGTTTGCTCTGTATTTCAGTGGCATGTTGTAGGTTCTGTCGGACTAATTGGTAGAGGGCCTTCATGCGTTCGCCCCGACAGATAATAGCTCGGCCGAGCTGGTACGGGGTTCGGTGTCAGCGGATCCATCCTCCGGATGGTTTGGTCTTCTTAGCTCTCAGCCAAAGTTGATGTACGAAGGGGAATAGCCTGTTGACTAGTGTTTGCTAGCAAAGTGATGGCAAAGCATAGTTCCGGTAGATGATCATCCCAGTGTCGGTGGTTATCGGTTGTGTATTGGGCGATCATTGTTTTCAGCACGCGGTTGACTCTCTGTTGGGTTTTCTTGGGGAGTGTAGTGGGCAGTCAGCTGACGGTGGATTCCCATCTCGTTTAGGAACGTGTGGAAAGCATTGCTTGTGAATTGCGCCCCACTGTCGGAGATTAAACATTTGGGACAACTGAACCGCGTGACTATGCGTTCCCGAAGAGCTTTGATGAGGGGGGTGGTGGTGGCGGTCCACCCATTTGGTAAATTTATCGACCATCACCAAGAGCATTGTATTGCCTTTCGGGGATCGGGGTAAGGGTCCCATGAAATCGACGCATACGGTTTCCCAAGGTCCGCTATCCGTGGTGTACTATGCATTAATTTAATACAAAAATAAATAATTCAAACATTTTCTATATAGGTACAAGAAATTTGTAAGAATAAAGTAATTATATAACGAACATTTGATTTGATCTATTTAATTTTGTTATTATAAATTATTCTTGGAATCACTACATCTTAGATTAAATTTTTCGTTGAGAATTAATTTTTGTTTTTGCAGATTGATGTAGGTACACCGGTTTGCTGATCATTTTCAAAGTTTTCTTTTGTGAGGCTTGCAATTTATTAAAGTGTGATTAATCACAAGTTGCCACACATTATCATTGCCACCACCTTAGACAAAAAGTTTTAAAATCCAGTACTTTGGAGGATTTCATTCTTCTACCTTAAAAAAAGAGGAAAACATTAAAACACAAAAACTGCATCCATGAACTCAAACAATTTTGAGGGTTGACACATTAGAATCGAAATGAGATCTGTTTCATTTTATGTTTTCTAACAGCTCTGTTTTCTATTCGCTGTTTTTCTTTTTAATTCAGAGTTCTATGATTTTTTTTTTAATTTTCAAAATTAATTGTTAGGGAGAAAAAGAGAAACAATTTCTAAATACCTTGGGGAACGTTCCGCGCCGAGATTTAAAATAATCTTTGATTTTGTTTAACAAATGTTGTAAATCGTTCCCAATTTCATGAATATTATTTCATCTATAAGTGCGTGGTGTGATCCGCAAGCATTGCTATTTGACAGTTCCATATTTCCAGAAAATCAGCGACGTACCTACCTAAGTTAGTACAACAATTTTTGTAATGATAATTGTATGTTATTCAAATTTACTTAAAATTGTTTGTAACCGAAATAAAAACTTTGTATTATTTTTATGAGATATAAAGGACAACCAAATAACTTTAATTTATGCAGAATACCTTCATGCCATATGCTATCAACAACATGGCATATGGTTCAACATCCAAAAGAACAAGACCCGTAGACGTAGACTAGTTTTTTCTTTAGTATGTTTTGCAAATTCTTAAAACCTGGTGTGTAGGGTAAGCTGCCCCACAGTGGCTCACGTCCCACAGTGAATCTTTTAAATTCACTTCATCTGTACTCATAAGAGAAAAACGAAGTAAATAGAAAATATACTACCGCGTTTCGATTTCGATCCTTTAAGAATTTATCTGGGAGTAGAAGTAGTTCCCTCGTCAGTGTCGGTTGTGCTCAAGAGAAAGTGATTTTACTTGTAATTAAATTAGAAATCGTGCTTCTTATTTTTGTTCCGTTGGTAATTATTATCATTATTAATTAAAATTAGTATGTCAATCAAATTTTTGAAATGTTTTTTTTTTTTTATCAAAATATTTTTCTTCAAAAAGTCTCTTGTCCAAAAGTGAACCAGCTCATAATCATACACAGTGAACAATGGTAAACATGGTAGCACTTCCAGGCTTCAGAATTCCGTATTTTTATTAAGCACTAGCTGACCCGTGCTTACCTTGCTTCGTGAGAGTTCCACTTCTCAATTTTCGAACAAAACAATTAGCGTTATACATACCCACTCCCCGAAATTTTCTGATAGAAAAACAACCATAAATTAATGGTTTAGTTTATAAGTTTAGTGAAGTGAAGCCAGAAACAGATTAAACAATAACTCAGTTTTGTAATAGAAGGGACTTATTAATTATGCAGATATGTAGTATCTATGTTTTATTTTTATATGAAAATCAGTAAAGGAATGGAAACTATACAAAGTAGCGCATTTTAGTTTTTAGATCACAATTGAGTGTGACTCCCTCTCAATCTCAATTACAATTTAAACCCTATTTCTCTCCCATGCGCCACATTCATATTGGTCATTTGTTACCATATTTGGTCATTAATTTTTCTCTTGGTCACATTGGCATTTATTACGCCATTTTTAACGAAATGAAAAAAAAGACAATCGACTTTAATTTGTATGCAATTTGTAATTTTTCTCTTGGTCACATTGGCATTTATTACGCCATTTTTAACGAAATGAAAAAAAAAGACAATCGACTTTAATTTGTATGCAACCTAAAGCGATTTTCTTTTCGTCAGATTGTTCTGTGTTTACAAATATTTCGGACTTAATTTATTTTGGTAATTTTTAGTTAAGTACATTTGGTCATTTTTGTTTTCAATTTTTGGACACAAACTTTATTTTGAAGTGGCAACCGTGGCTACAATCGCTCTACTACTCAACTCATATTTATAATACTCGCACAAAAGATGCATAAAAAAAGAAAGAAAAACAAAAAAAATAATTTAAAAACTAAAAACCAGACTGACTATCAAGAAAAAAACTGAAAACAAATTTACACACATACACAATCTTACATAAAGACAAATAAAAAATAAATAATTACATTAGAAACCTGCAGCTACAATGCATAGAACATAGAAGCATATTCCAAAGAAAGAAGTGAGGAAAAAAAAGTTTGTTTGACAAACGTGGATGAGTCCGCACTCACTGGTGGACGGACATATCTGTGAAAAATGTAACTCTCAAATAATTACATTTTTGCTTATTACTTCCGTTATACGACTCACAGAATAATGATTGATACATCAATCTCTTCACCGGAAAATGTACTAATCGAAGAATAGAGTCATGTTTAAATTTGTTTAACCAAAAAAATTGTGTTTTTTTTTTTAAGTTAAAAAATCGTATGAAATGGGCTTAAAGGCCCAAAAACTGTTCAAGTTTGGTTTTTTCGATCGACTGTAATACTTGGCCTTCTTCTGGACGTAGTTTTATATCGATGCAATTGAGTTCAAACCATGCATCAGTTTCTGCAGAATTCACTCTTATTGGTCCACTGAATAAGTCATTGGGTCGTATGAATAAAACGTAGCAATTGCTTTTACTCAAGAGAAATGTCAAAAGCGAAGCATTTGCTACGTTTCGTATGAATAAAAACCAATTCGATTTAGTTCCCACTTTTGACATGTTCGAAAAGCGGCTGCAGGCGGCACTGACCTTTTACTCAGATCGGTATGAATAAAACTTGTCAGACAAAGCAAATGCTATGCAAATTCTGAGTCTGCTATTTAGTTGACTCAGACCTGTTGCTAAATATTTTGTACGCAACTTTTTAACATAAGACAAAACTAAGCGTTGTGAATTTTTGATGTTTTGTTTACAAATTAAGTTTTGTTCGTGCCAGACCAAACATGGATGCGATAAGTTTTCACATTATACCTGTTTTACATCTTGTTGTTAACGTTCGTACTAATAAAAAACAGTATAAACAAAGAAGAATTGGTGACGACAATAACTTTAAGCAATTGTTCCGTTTCACGCGTGAAAATGTGGACATTTTGGCTAATACTTTCTTAAATGATAGAGACGCGTGGTGGTGCTTTTTCATATATCCAGAAAATTAAATCGTTCCTAAGGTATTTAGGAGATCCGGGGTTTCAGGTAAACATTTCAAAATTCATGGCTTAATAACAAGTGAAAAATGTATGTTGGTATGTGTGTCAACAAATAGTTCAACAAGCCGATGATTGGATACATTTTCCGACAACTGAGGAAGAAATCAAACATCTACATCACCAAGCGATTTGGCAAATAAAATTTATGTTTCCAGGTGCAATTGGAGCTATATATTGCACTCACAATGCAATAAAAAAGCCATCTATACATGGCGATGAATATACCTATTAATCGTAAGAATGTTGCTTTAATGTTGAAATTAAAAAAAAAACAGCCTTGTTCATTATTTTCATTCTTTTTTATCTAAATTTCTTATCTTAGCTGCTAAAAGTTTTTCTTTCATATTTAGAATAACCATTTTCTTTTCATGCTCCTCTTGGCTTCTTGCTTCTTGTGCTTTGAACATTCCGTTCTGCAAATCTATAAGCTTAAGCTGATTTTGAAGAACATTTGTTTGAAGATCAGTGGTGTTGCTCTATTACGAATAATAAATAAAAAGAACACATTATACAATTTACTTGAAACTAAATTAAATTATCGTTGCAGATATCCGACGTCTTTCGGCTGATGATTGCGGCGGTGTAGATTACACTACAACTTCCTCCACATCTGAAGACGCTCTTTTAGAAATGGAAGGAATTCCTATCTCAAATCCACCTGTATTTTTAAAAGAATACAATAATGAGCAAAAATGAATTGCTCATTTATAAATGGACTTGTCTACGTAAAAAGAAATACTTACTTTCCATACAAGTAATGCTGGGATTACTTTTGGCCTAAAGTAAGTTCAACAGCAGTTGCTCGGATTCCTTCAAACGAATGGGTGCATTTCCCGTTGCCTTCATGTCAGATTTCTTTTTCACCCTTTGCTTTAAATTTGCAACTTTTTTAACAATTTTGTCTGGCGTGTACAAAATTGAGCAACTAGACAATACAAATTCACACATTTTACGCGCAGCGTTTTTTTTTAATGTCTTTATAGTTGGATTTTGGGATTTGCTTAGCAAAATCTTTCCTACAGATTCTATGGCCTGGACAAACATCAACTCATTTTGGTCACTCTTGGGAGTAGACGAGGTAGATGGAAGTTCCTCATCGTCTGCTAAAATTCAGAAGAGTCAATCAAAAATCAAATACAGATGCACTTACACTTACCATAAAGCTCTTCCAAATAGTCCTCGTCGTCGCTCAGCATATTTTTTTCTTTTTCAGTTTTTCTTTTAAGTTTTGTTCACTTTTGACAATTTTCGCACAAAAATTTGAAAATAAATTCAAAATAAACTTTGCTACAACTTTTTGCTCAAAGCAAATGCTGGTTTTTATTCATACGACCCATTGTGTCTTTCTGGGGGTTAGCATCTCATTCGGAATCGCGTCTGAGAAGATGGCTTGTACTCCATGTGGCGAGTAATTGTTCGTTCTTTTACGTTTTGGTGTGTTGCCAATGGGGCTTATTGTTTGTCGACTCTCTATCCAATTTGTCATCGTGGAAACGCACTTTTGATGTCGTTGATTTCTGTTTCGTCTCAGGTTGTTTGAAACGATTTTCGGGTTGAGTGCGTCTCTTGGTTTAAGGGCTTTGCTTTCAGCTAGCTTAAAATCGAAAGTTGCCTGCTGGATCGTCAATAAAATAAAATTCTCTTTGTGCAATGTTCAACACTAATCCGCATTGTTCTAAGAAGTCGATTCCAAGCAAGGTACGATTGCCTTTTGCTTTTGGCAATGCAATGAATCGGATTTTTTGAAAACCTCTTCCCAATAACAATATCAACCACTGTTGCGTAAACGACTTCTTGTCTTGGGACTCCATCTGCAAACGTGAGCTCTGCATTAACTGGCGTGAACGCGCATCCTTTATTTTTAAGCTGTTGATATAACCGTGCACCTGCTACTCTAGTTCTAGCTGCCGTGTCACGATAAGCTTCTCCCTTCAGACCGTTAATATTTATATCAACAGTGGGTTCACTTCTTCCAATAAATGTTGAATCAATTAAGTTAAAGTCAAGCGAAGTTGGACTATTGACGTTTTTGTTGCTGCAAGTAGGGCAGTTCGTTCGACAATAACCAGCTGCACCACAACCATAGCAATTCAAAACATTTTTTTGGTCTGGCTGCTTTGCGTTTTCCGCATACCAGCAGGTGTCAGCTAAATGTCCCTGCTTTCTGCATTTTGAACAACGCTTACGTTTAATACCAGTCTTCTCATGTGAACTGGACTCTGGTTTATTTTCAACATTAAGAATTTCGGCTTCTCTAGCTTCGCTTAAAAGTTCTTGAAACGTCTTCACCGAATTTCTAGGAACCTTTTCTCTAATTGTTAAGGGCATTTGTCCATAAATCATGTTGAGCATTATTTCCTCCGATATATCATCTGAGAGCTGTGAAAATAATGACCGTTTTTTGCAAATAAGCTCAGTTGATTCATTTGGTTTTTGTTTTTGGTCAAACAATTCAACGTAAATCCTCCATGATGGTTTTGGTGGGGCAAACGATGATCGTAGCAATTTGATTGCATCAGTGATTGTTCTTGCTTCATTTTTCACGCCTTGCCACCAGTTTGATGCGAAACCTTCTAGAAACAGAGGAAAACCAACAATTGCATTAGCATCAGACACGTTTTCGGCATTCTTATAAACGCTGATCGTTGCTATGAAATCTTCCAGCTTGGAAGTATTTCTTTCACCATCAAAACGAGCGGTACATCAGCTAAACGTGCCATCGTTTTCTTTCACACCAATAGCAGCTACCAACCGGGTTAGCTGGTCTTGAGACAAACTAATTGGCGACGTCATCGTAGGTTCTTGGGGTGAACTACTGGGTGTAACTTTTTCAAGTATTGTCGACTCGAGATCTAACAAGTCTGATGCTGGTGACTCAAATACCAACGATTCTGATTCAGACGAAGATGATTGAGTGTCGCTTTTCTTTTTCTCCAACAAAAGTTTGCTATTTCTCATATGTTGGGATTTTCTAGCCTCCACTGTAGTACATCAACCAAAAAATCTGTAACTTAGCGTATGATCCTTATAGGACGAACGTATTTTAGCTATGCTTTTCTTCTAGCCTTTTTGCTAGTGAAATTCGCAAAGTTTTATTTTTACGACCTTTACTGTAGTTCGCAAAATTTTCAATTTGGTATTCCAAATGATCAGTGGGTGAAGGAAAAAAATTCGACTGTAGTCCACTTTTTCTCGGCTCTAGTGTATTCCACTTTTTCGGGGCTATACTGTATTGTTTACAAAAATTGACAAGTAAACAATAGCCCCACGTTGGGCGCCAATTGAAGCGAGCGGGGTGCTTGCGGGGGTGAGGTGCGTGCGTGGGTGCGTAGAGCTGTTGAAGCGGTGATGAAGAGCGGCGGATAAACGGCGACCAAACGAGCAGAGCCAGGCGACCAATTTCTTGTTCAGCCTGTCTTCTGTTCAATATAAACTGAAAGCAATTCAAAGAATAATAAAGAGACTCCAACTATGTTGTGTGTTCACGTTATGCGTTTATTCAATAGACTGCGATTAGACTAAACTCGCGTCGCCATTTTATACCCAAAATAGTAGCGGTTAATTTCATTTGATTTCTGTTTACTGACTATTTTGCGTGTAAAAGAACTACACGTTACAATTTCACTTTTACATGTTTTGACAGAATTAAATAATTGTTTATTAAAATAAATTGTTTGTGTTGTATTATGTTTAAGCGTTATATAAGTAAGAGCAAAATTATTTGAATTTTAAAAATAATGAATGTGAATTTATGAATGTTGAAAAGTAATAAGTAAATAGAATAAACGACAAGAAAATAATAATAAATTCATATATTTTATTATATTGATTGGTGGCTGTTACAATAGTAATAATGAAGGCGATGACGATTTTTTATATTATACTTTTAAATTATAATAAAAAAAAAATTGCGTTTTTTTTTTTCTAAATTTTAATTTTTTAAATATAACATACATATAGCTCGTAAATAATTGGAACAGTGCCAAAGATTTTTTTTTTTTTTTGTTGGAAAAGATTTTTATTGAAGATTTTGAAAAGGTGGCGAAAGGTTTTCTTAAACCAACCTTAATAAATTTTGAATTTATATAGAAAGTGGTGTCCGCACGTCATCACTTGGCGGTCAACGACTATCCACAACCAAAATCGCAAGGAAGCCTTGACCGCCAGCAATTTTTGTTTTTCCAATTTGTGGTGCAATTGTGATGCATATTATTGTTTTCTTGGAGCGACTGAACTGCCCGAACCGGGAAAAGGTGCTTCGGCACAAACGGAGCAACTATACCCATAGCTATACACTAAGTATACGTCACCAACAAGCACAAAGAATACGTTACCACACACTTTTAAAAAAACATCACCAACAAGGTACGTTTCCAGCTCATTATATTTATGTAAACGACGTTACAAATCTACAAAAACAACTATCACCGAGCCAAATTATACCAACAAAACCCACATAAAGACAGGAGGCTAACATAGTATGTACAACAAAAATTAATAATTATTAACCAATTATGTATACATACACGGACAATCGTTGCCAGATCAGTAATTTTATTTAGATATAGTTCTTTTTTTATTCATATTTCTTTATTTATAAATTTTATTTGATTTTGTGTGTCGTTGTTTTGCAAATTAACGTCCATATTTGTAATAAGTTTTGTATCCAAGTTTAGTTTTTTTATATACAATTTATGTAAGTATACCCCTAAAGTGAGCTCATTCTAGGTAGGAAGTAACTGGAAAGTAAGAGTTTCGCGGAGGGGGATTTAAAGCCAACAATACAAAGCTGTTAGGGCAAGAAGGATACCAAATTTCAGCATTGCCAGATACACGTTTAAAATGTTTGCTCTGTTTCAAATATTTTTTTTTTTTTGTAATTTTAACTTCTTTTAAATTTTCCATTCAATTTCATTTAAAAATATTAAAATTAATTATAATTAATTATATAATTATATATAATTATTAATCTATAAAATCTATTAATTTAAATTTTTTTAAACTAAAAGGAAAAATACACAATTTGTCACGTAGAAAATGATAAAATTACTTTTTCTTTTATGGTGAGCCCTAAAGTAAGGTGAGTAGGTATCTAGCTGTCTTTGGTCAATGGCTTGATCTGGTAAAGATGGTGTCGTCGTCGTTGGGAAAGTTCACAACTGGCCGCCGAGCTTATAGGTAGAGTGGGAAACGTAATGGCCGCGCTGAATTCCATCGACAGTGCCTTTTCTGTGTGGAAATGTAGGTCTGCGTCTAAAAAGATTTTTTTTTATTTAGTGTAGGTAGGTAGACACGATAAATGTTCTGTATATATATACACTAGTCGGCATAAGTATTTTGACGAAACCTTTGAGTAAATATGTTCGCACTTTTGAGCACGTTAAAGCCAAACAACTTTTGTATTTAACTTTAATTGATCATAAACGCTAATAAAAGAACACATAAGGATTAAAAGTTGTTATAAACCATAGGTAAAAAGACAGAGTTGAGTTTCGTTTCGTATTATCTTCGATGGTAGCAAAGTTTAACACTGGAACGGCAGTAAAAGACATTGCAAAAGATTTTAATGTGTCGCGTCAAACTGTGCATTATCAAATTAATAAGTTTAAAAAACATCACGACATAAGTAACTTAACGAGATCAGGAGCTAAGCGCAAAACAACGCCCGCTCAAGACCGAGTCCTTCTACGGTAAATTAAGAAAAACATTTTTCTGAGGCATCAATCTGCTGCAGATCAATGGAATTTGACGGCCAAGAACCGAATCAGTGAGCGCACTGTCCGACGACGTTTGAAGAAAGGAGATTTTAAGACAATTAAAGCTAAGAAGAGCCATATATATCGAAGGCAAACAAGCTTAAAAGACTGGCCTTCGCACAGGAACATCTGCACAAGCCAAAGGAGTTTTGGAGAAGCGTTTTATGGACAGATGAAAGATCCTTTGAGTATAACTCTTCATAAAACATTTTTTTGTATGATTGGCAAAGGTAGTTGGGAAAAGAAACGACCCGTTTGTCAAAAAGTGAGCCATGGCGGAGGCACTGTCATGTTCTGGGGATGTGTGGCGTATAATGGACTGGGTGACTTGGTTCCTATCACCGGCTCGATGAACCAAAACCAATATTTAATGATCCTAAATGATGATGCCTTTACTTCTGGAGAAAGGCTTATTGGGGATTCATTTATCCTGCAACAGGATAACGCCCCGTGCCACAAAGCGCGAAAGATTTTTACATTTTTGAAAGACACTTTGGACTGGCCACCTCAAAGTCCGGCTTTAAATATTATAGAAAACGTTTGGTCTCTTTTGAAACGCAAAAGAACAGTTTCGTTAAATAAAACAATGGAGGAGACTATTTCTGAGATCACTTCTCTTTGCGAAGAGATATCTCCAGAGATTCTCCAAAATTTAGTGGATTCGGTACCAAGGCGCCTTCAAAAAGTTATTGAAGCCAAAGCAGGATATACATTTTACTAACTTAGTCTTCATTTCTTTACTTTTGTTAAGTTTAAACAATGTTTTCTTAGTTTTATATTCTTGTCAAAATACTTATGCCAACACATGAAATTACAAATTAATTTATATCTTTTTACGTTGCTATGAAAAAATCTTGGTTTTTTTATTTGTAAGTCTGAATTAGTTATATATAAAAAGGAAAAAATTAGTAGGAATTCTACAAAGCCGTTCAAAAGTTAAACGCAAAAATTCACTATTTTTATTTTGTCAAAATACTTATGCCGACTAGTGTAGGTTTTGTTGGTGTGTGAGGACAAGAACCCTCACCATTTCGGTGAGCGAATCGAGTAGAGCAAGCGTGCCCCGCTCCTCGCACCCAACACTGCAAATCATTCGATGCAGTGATCCCAAAACTTGCTCTTTAGGTATACGTTTACTGCCAGACTCAAATGCACTGTACAAGTCGTACAGAATATACGGAACTATGAGGTTGATACTTCATAAAACGGTTTGTTTTCTGATTTGTGTGCTAGAAAATAATAGTCAAATTATAGTAAATCAAACAATTTAAATGAAAGCACTTATTGAATGATATCTCTTCGCATTGACATAAGTATGTTCGGAAATAGTGCCATTCGTTTAAATCAGTCTTTGGGCTCTCGGATAGTTCGGTATTATTTCGGGTTCTCCAAACTGCTTCATTGCGAATCGAACAAATGCAGCTGAGCTAATATCGCCCAAAGTAGCCACTGCCAATAACCATAAATGTGCATTAAACATACCTACATACTCTAGTATTACTTTTTTTTTTTTGTCAATTTATTTACGAATTATCCTTTGCGGAATTTGAGAATTTTGGTCCTGCCCTGGAGTCCGTATTTCTGTTTGAAAACCGATTCTTAAATCGGGTAGTCTCTTAAGAGTGAATGCGACTGTGTTGATCTTCATTTCGGGTCCTTCGGTGTGTATCGATCTCATGGCCACTTAATATTCAGTATATCTGTATCGTATTGACATACGAGTTTATAAAATCAAATAACTTATATGTAATTGTACACGAATACAGAAAAAGAGTCGTCGTTCTAATGCGCGTATGACTGTACCTCTCTCTGATATTCACTTCACTTCAAAAGGCCAGCAATAAAGATGTTTTTTTTTTTCAGAGCATAGCTCCCTCTTCCCAGCAAAAAAGTTAAAGTGTTTTATTTAAAGTTTACGAATTTCAGTCCACTATTATACAATATCTATGAACTTCCCATTGAAAGTTGTCTACCTTTGGTCCTTTTAACAAATAGCTCCACTGTGTTCAAAAAACACATTTTACACTCCATAACCGCATCAGTCATACGATGGACCATGGCGTGGGGTTTTCTGTTTGATGTCCTCTTTAAACGGACAAAATAAAGTGATTGCATTGCCTCTCCACCAATTTTAATTAAAACTTAAATAATATTAGTCACTTCATACCATAGCAGCAAAATGCTACAAGATGTCACATGTCATCACTGTTTTCATAAACAAGCATACCAACTTTGGAAATACTTTCCCATGTCCTGCTAGACAAGAGAGATGGAAAAATTCCCACACACACCACTTTGTCATATATGTTCTCACTGTCAAAGTAGGAAAGATAACTTTCCTCGAAAATATGATGTAGCGTATGCGAGCGTGTATATCACTGTGGAAACCAAAGGATTTATTCTTTTTTTGTTTCTGTTCGTCTCATTTTTAGTCAGAGCACAATTCAGAAGGACATCACATTGCTGTCAACATGAAGTCTAAATACTGACAGTTGGCAGATAAGTTTTTATTTCTGGAGTGTCCTTTTGGGAAAACAGTCGGTAAAAGGAGTATAAATACTGAACAGTCCCATGGTGGCGGTTGGGCTTATCTTCTTTGAGCAAAACTACTTGGATAAGGGTTTATAAAAAAGTATACGTGCTGTGTGTGCTGACAAAAGGGCTCTGATTAACTGATCACACTCATCCATCACAATTAAGACATGCTATTGAAGTTCTTCTGTCTCACCTAAGGAATGAGACAGCTATTAGGAATGGGACATCTTACATTACAAATATTTTTATTTATCTTAAATCTTTGATGTGGAAGAGTTTTTTTTTTGCCGGAGGTTGTTACTATCCGATGTCCAATGTACTGCCAAACAGACAGCTTACATTACTGTACTTAGTTTTCGAAGAAATGTGTGGAGAAGCTTCATTGACGAAGAACTTACATGTTCAGCCCCCAAAGATCCGCCACCTGACGCGAGCAAAGGCAGGACAGCTACAGAAGAAGTGTTCCGCTATATCGTCGTCCTCTCCACAAGCAGGACAGATAATGACCACTACTTATGTGGTAATCGTCTTACTGTTGTGGTAATCGTCTTACTGTTTCCTATAAGATGGTATACAATGTTTAACATTTACGCTTAAAGTTTACCGTTTAGAGAGATTCATACCTTGTATTTTTGTAACAAATTTTTCCACTGCTGCATACACTGCAAGCTGTCTATCACTGAACCAAAAAGGTACATTATATCAATTAAAAAGTTTATTGGGACAATGAACTTTTTTATTAAAACTCGTCCAACTATCAAGTTTATTGCGACAGTGAACGGCTGTTTATTGCGGCAATAAACTCATTAATTGGAGCAATGAACTCAGTTTATTGCCACAAATAACGTATTGATAAAAATTTAAGTAAAATATTGAAATTTTTATTTATTAACTAGCTGACCCGGCGAACTTCGTACCGCCCAAATTCGTTAATATAATGAAAATAATAATTCCGAGTATGCACAATGCACACATGCTGCTCTTTATAATTCGGTGAACTCAAATTCTTCATTCAAAACTTATACTCATACAATAGAAAGAACTAAAGTACATATAGCAATGTCGATGTGTTTCAATAAAACCTCACTTTTTCACTAAAGCGCTTTATGCTACACGACATACAGAGCGGTAGTTTGCACACACGTGAGCACGCCACATACAATTGACCATGCGAGTAACATGGAAATTCAAGATTGATGCAACAAATTTCCAGTGAATGTCCTTGTGACTTATTAATTTTCATAGCGAAAGCTAGACGCACCGGAAATTGAAGGAGGTTAAATACAAATGGCAAATCGTTCTGAATAAGCGGAATTCTCACTTTCAAAGAATGACAATGTTTGTTTTGAACTATTTGTTGACTGTATCACAACACAGTCCATACATTTTTTAAATTGTGGTTCTATCCCCAATCTAATTCCTTAATTTTTTTAGGACAAAAAGCAGCAAGTCTTTACGAATCCACTAAGCCCAAAATCGTAAAAATCTAACAATCCGTTTAAGAGTTTTGAGTGCACAAATGGACGTAGAATCTTTTATTTATATAGCTGTACCCATCCGGATTTGCCCGTGCCTTTCGTATTAGGTCCCGACCTCATTTCGCAAATTTCTTTATTTTGACAATTTTAATATTAAACAACTTTATAAATAGCGCTTGAATTTTATTTTTTAATGGAAGGTGCCACAACCTGTTTTCCTATCCCTCTAATCTTTTGTAAAGTGCCACCTTTAGGGTCCAAAACCATCCTATCTTTTAAACTGGAACTAACCATACCCATCCACAAAATTCCATTGAAATCGCTTGAGTTGTTTCGGAGATCGACAACATCGCCACCTATCGGGTCCAAAAGTATCCTAACTCTTAAGTCTCGGTAAACAGTAAATGCAGGTCTACTTTGTGAAATAGTGTGGTACTTCTGAGTATAGTAATGTCCGTGCAAAAGCGCCAAAAGCATTCTTACGATTACACGATTCAAAAAATTCAGTGAGTGTTGTTTTTTGACAAATTTATAGCGGCCGGAAATGTAGGCACTGACCGTTTTCAAGATGGACGGCTAAATGAATAACGGTTGGATCCCGTTCATGAATTGGAAAACCAAAGATTCGTCAAACAGCTTCATTGGAGCTGATGTACTTCAATTTACATTGATATTTTTAACTCGAAATACCGCCATATCACTGCCTTTATTCACATACTTGCAAATATATTTGATGCTCTTCACTGAATTACAAAACTCTACATTAATATGAGCTTGAAATGTTTTGCTCAGTAGAGGTGAATAAGGCACCACCCAACGATTGTCAATGTCAATGTCGATGTTGTTGATTTTCTTAATAATGACGATGTATTGCATTTTGCCCGGCCAATAGCAAAGATGTAATCTCTGGCCATTTTGGATTACACGTGAACGTGATAAATAAATGGGAACATTTTAAAATTGAGAGTATTAAAGGGATAGGAAGAAAATAGAGAAAGGATTAACTCTAAACGAAATATTTGTAACTTTAACAGCCAAGAAGAAAACAAACCACCGCCTTCTCCCTTCTCTCTCCACACCGGTAGCGAAGGTGTTATGGTACTTTTGAGTGGAATGGATATGGAGTGATGATAATCCCCAAGTGTATGTTGAGACACCGTTACATCCACAAAAACTGACTGTTTGGTGTGCTATATGGGTTGGTGGAATAATTGGTCCGAACTTCTTTAAAAACGATGCTTGCCAGAAGGTTACAGTAAATGGTGACCGCTATAGAGCCTGATTACGGACCTTTTCGTTCATCAATTGAACAAGCATGACGTGCAGGAGCTGTTGTTTCAACAAATCGGCGCAAAATGTCACACAGCTCGTGTCACAATTGATTTATTCAACGAAATGTTAACTGCAAATTTTGTAGTTTGTAAAACGTAAGCTCTTTTCTTTTTGTATGTTTTTTTTTTTGTTAATGTCTCTCGTTATAATTCGGAAGCTGCATTACATGTTGCAATCGTATGGACTGTTTTCGAGATATGCTATAATTTCAAAAACAAGTACAGTTTTCCCATTTTTTAACCAACTGAGTAAGTCGTCATGTTAACCTCACCTACACGTAAGCTCAAATATCGATTTCGGTTGAAGTCGTTATAGCCGTTTTCGAAAAAAATCAAACTGGACCTATTACGACCTCCCAAAATAAACTGCTTAGTGCGGTGACTGATCCATATTTTTACGAGGACGCCACAGCACCTGGAAACCTCTTGAAGCCACTGCTATGAAACCATCCTCACTGACTTGGCGATTTGCTTTTGTACGAGCATGTGGTTCCAGAGCAGGATGGCGTAACCGAATATTTATTACATCCAACCGACTACTTTGCAGAATATAGTTTTTCAGAAATCGTAAACTTTATGATGCACAGCTTGAGAGTGTAACCGTCCTTGTAGTAAGTACCAACTTACATAAACATTGCGATATCTGGAGTAGCCCTCCCAAACGGATTTAAATGATATCCCCCAAATCATTCCCTAGGACGCAGAAAGCAATTCAAACGCAATCACTTACACGGAATTTATTTATGAAAATGACGTTCTTTTGTCTCTGTGAGCTCAGGCCCGATCTGTTTCTTCAGCAACAAATACACTTGATTCCTAATGGGGTAATAAACAACCGCTGACGACTAAAGTGTCAACACATAAAACTGGCCTAATGTCGCACTTCGTCCCAGACCCTGCCCATTGATTTCCAATGTTTACCCTACCAAGGATATATAAATTTAATGGAGCCTTGCTGTGCGCTCCAGCACAATAAAATATGAAATTATCCACTTGAGTCGAACGAAAAATGAAGAGAAGGTCTAATTGTGTATTTAACTCCACAAGAAGCAGTCCATCGAGGGCCATAATACCAACGTTTTATTTCCCCGATAAATCGTGTACATACTGACTATATGTCCCCAAAGTAGTTCTATATTCGAGGACATGAAATTAATTTCAACACCTCTTGACCTCTTGCACTATTTACTGCCGTCATTAATAAATGTATGAACAGAAAAGAACGCCTTGCCAGCAGCGCCTTCCTTTTTAACGGCAAATATTTACTTTTATTGCAGCCCACCACCCCATCCAATGAAAGGGGTTAATTAGTAAATAAAGTCAAAGGAGCTGAGAACTTTTCGAGTAAAAGTTTCCGCCGAATCAATTTGACCGTAAAATGCTGGTGGGATTCTTGTGTCAAATACACAGCATAAGAATGTATGGTGGCTATAACAACGCTTTGCTCCCAATAACGAGTTTAGCAGTCGTTCTCTCTGTCGCGCTCACACCCTTAAATAACGCTTACATGAGATGTAATTTGCGTCTAACGATTTGCCAACTCTTGCGTCCCGAGAATGTTTATTTTAATAGTTTCGCAATTATGTCGTAAAATTTAACTGAACCGGAGCCCTCTCTTCGCGCACTTCTTGATGTTTGTTATCGTCCTTCATAGGTTGGGTAGGTCTGTGTAGGTAGGTAGGGCAAAAACTTTCTAACGATGAATTTCTTTTCGCTTTCTTATAGTAATTAGCTTTTGGCCGGACGGTAAAGGTTCAAGGAGGAGCACTCGTGCAGATCCTTTCTTCTAATCAAGACGCACATGGAGGGTTGTTAAACGAAATTAGGACGTAATGGAAGTGCATAAAGCAGTCATAAGTGTGGGGGTGGTTACATGAATAGATATTATGTGCCGTCATGTACCAATACTTGAACCTTGTCGTATTTCGCACTTAACGATTCTTATTGAGGTGTGTGGCAAAAGAAATTCGATTTTATTTTATTCATGGAAGGGTAGTACCTACCTAGGTTGTACATTGTGGTTATACTTTTACTTATTTTTATAAGATGAAAGTTTGAAAGTGGCCGCTCAGTCTGCCAAAAAAATCGGTAGGTAGCCACAGCGGTCGGATGTAAAGAAATAGTTCAGGCGTCCACCAGTGGAGGCACCTGCCTCCTTAATTATTCAGGGTAAGAAATATGGAGAGGGGGCCGTGTTTGGGGAGGTCAGGAAGACCCTCCTAAGCAAAAGGAGCGGATTCGATGACGTCGTTGAGCCGAGTGCAGCTAAAAAGGTGAAGGCTGGTACTCCACTAGTGGTGCGAGTTTCTTGTCGCCAAAGATCAAGAGCCGATGGGACACCTGACCATAGAACAGTGGTTAACTGTAGAGGAGAAGTTTCAGGACGCTCTGTGGAAGAAGATGGGAACTGAACTTGACCAGCACTTCTTGCTGAGCCTAAATAGTGAATCGATCGGGGGACGTACGAATTACCGAAGAAAAAAAATCGACTAGGTACGACTAGGTACGACTAGGACTAGGTGTCAATTTTGCCATTCATTAAAATCTCGACAAAGTTTTTATCGACTTTTAAAAATATCGAAAGATTAAAATCTCATCACTTAAAATATCGACTTTATTTTTTGAACGTCGGTCAAATTGTCGACAAATTTTCCTAAATGTATAGGTACCTTTATGACTTAAATAAAACAGACTCCAATGTTTTTAATTTTGATTTAATTAATTTTTTTCTTTGAGTAAACTAAACACAAAATTCACTTTACTTCTTCATAAAATATATTTCAATGAAATGAAAAACAATGTAGATATTTCAAATGAAAATTAATTATTTAGTTCAACCTTAAATGAACTGCAATATTATTTAAATAGTCCAACCTTGAATAATTTTCCTTTTCACTCAGAATAGTTTTAAGCGTTCAAGCCTTTCGTTTTATACATTTTGTTGGTTCCTTGTTGTCTCCCTTTTGAATTTTGTCTAATGTTTGGTTGACGACTAGGTATGTACTCCTTAGATAGTTTTGAAATTAATTTATATACCACAACATGTGATGATCCCACAAACACTTTCAGTCTCCTATGCCACGCCTCGAGACTTTTTTGAGTTCTGGGAAGATTTAATTGCATTTGGTCCTGTACTGACCAGAAAGATGGCTCATAAGCAGGAGGCAACATTTTCATTTGCCTAGAAGATCAAGCTCGACTAGAGTTAAGTCAATGATTTTGACAGGTGAGCACGCTCGGTTCATAGCGCTCTCACAATGCTGGAACTCAGCTGGGAATCGTAACTAAAAAAAGGAAAACTCCTTTCACAGCACGTTGCGGAATCACGTGAACTGCAATTGGTGTACCTATATGGGCGAAAAAAACTGCGGAATTTTAGCGACAGGTAGAGTAAAAAAGGAGGGGTATTCACGATATTATGTATAGTATAGCCAATATAACAATGACGGCTTCATGCCCCGCTTCTTTCCTGCTGTTCTCCTGCATATGAAGAGAGCATTGTAAGCTTTGCGGACTCTTTCCTGTACGTTAAGTTTCCAATTTAGTTTCCTGTCTAATATCGTGCCAAGATATTTTGCGCTCTGCGATTTTTTTTTTTTTTAATTTCTCAATGGTTGCGTATTTCTATAAAGGAACTAGATTTGAAATATTGCATACTTACGAGTAGGTACCTCTTACACTGATTTCAAAATTCTATTTCTACCATAACTTTTTTGGACCAAGCAACTCTTCTTGAAATTTCATTATCAAAGTAGGTGTAAAATAAAGTGCACGACTGGGTCGAACGAAAGTTTCTCGATACTAGATATCGATTGGATATCTATCTCAAATGGCAGTTATATAAAAAAACAATATAAGTTTTTTTAAAGTTTAAGCTCTCAGTAACAGGCAATTGTCGCAAGTTCTGGCTAGAGGGCTATAAGCGGCTACTGTACTATTTTATAAGGTCTTACAACTCACAAGATATGGGGCATTAAGCCTATTACAAAAATATGCCGTAGATATATGTGAAAATACATACAGATCGTGATTTCTGTAGTATTTTTTGATAATTGAAAAAAACTCACATCTTCGAATTTTTTGAGAAACAGAAAGTACGGGATCTTATCAATAATACTTATATTATCTTTTAAATGTATATTGGTCAAAATTATTAGAGAGGTTTTTGTAAAATTTGGCAGACAAAACAGTATCAAATATTGCAATGTTTAATTTCAAAAAATACTATTGCGTAACTATTTAGTTGAACCGATTACAAGTTATTGTTCGGTTTGTAAGCATTGCTTCGTAGTTTTATCGAAATCAACGATGGGGTTTTCGAGATATGAGCAGTTTTTAAAATTAGCGTTTTCGGTGCTTCGAATTGAAAATTAAGGACACAATAGTTTTAAAAACATCCATTTGACTTTGAGTCTGCATTTTGGTCAGAATCGTTGTTGCCGTTTTTAGGTAGGTAAACTAAACAAAACAACATTTTTAAAAAAATACAAATTTCCAAAATCCTTTGTAGAGAAAAACTGAGTTTGCTGTTTTTATAATGGACCACATTACCTTAAAAATAATTTTTTGTTACAATCGTATACCTATATGTCGAGATATGTCGAAATTTCAAAGTACCTTTGCTCGAATTTTTAGCCAAAAACTGGGTACGAAGTCCTGTTAACCTCACCTACTTAAGCTTAAATATCAATGTTGGTTGAAATCGTTAGAGCCGTTTTCGATCAAATCAAAACTGGTACGAGCATTTTATATGGGAAGTAGGGTAGGGCGGGGCTAGTTGGGCCACGGGGCAAGTAGGCCCACTCGAATAACTCAGAAACTAAAAGTCCTACATGACAACGATGACACACAATCGAAGTGTGTGACTTACGGCCACAAGCCAAACTAGTTGAAATTGCATTTTTACTTTCAAAGGGGCGCGTCGTTTAAAATTTGTATTTTTAAGTGTAAAAACTAAAAAAAAAAAAAATATTTCTTTTCTTTCTTTTTTTGTGAAGCGGTGCAAATATCAGAATAAGGTAAACATTTTTCATGTGTCCCGTTATTGTATTTTATTTTTTCGAGTGTGGAATTGAAGTGTTTGGTGTAGTTGTTTCTTTGTGAAACAAAATGTTCAACAAAGTCAGTGCGGGGTAAGTTGGACCGCCAGTGGTGAGGAAGAAAAACATCTTGATTGGTTTTGTCTTATGTGTATGGAAGCATATTCAAAAAGTTTACCTGGGGAGGAGTGGGTGCAGTGTCACACTTGCCGAAAGTGGGCCCATTCAAAATATTCCAAAATATGTCAAGGAAGCATCTTTATTTGCATAAATTGCAGTAACGATTATACGATTCATAATCTATAAAATAATATTTTTATTCTTATCTAAATTTATTTTATAGAACGTCATAAAGCGGTTTTTTTTTTTCGTTTTTTGAAGTTTATGTTGTGTTTTTTCATTAAGTTTTCATTTTAAATACATTTTAGAAAGAAATTATAGCGTTTTCGTATTTTGTAAAAATTACTTTTCAGTTTTTTAGGTTTCGGACCAACTTACCCCACTCACTGGTCCAACTTACCCCACCAGCGGGGCAAGTTGGACCACTTGGACTTGGTGTATTTGAGTCAAAATAATTATTTAACTGTAAGATAAATTGTTTTTTTGTTAATATCATTAAAAAGTCGAAGTTTCAATGTATCTATTTACTTTAGTTTCATAGCTTAATTATGAACAGATTGGAAGTTATGAAGCGTCAAAAAAAAAGTGGTCCAACTAGCCCCGCCCTACCCTACCATTAATACTGAGGTTACCTTGAAAAAAAAAAAAAAAACACCTCCCGAACTGTAAGCCAAAATTCAACGCAAATACTTCAAAGTCAGTTTTAGGATGATTTAATGCGCCAGGAACTTTTTTCTTTTATTTTTTCGACAGGATTTATACTAATTCCGAGCGTTGTGCAGAATAGCCATAGCCTGCCAGTATCTGCACTTTGCGCAAACAACCTTTCGTATTTTCTCCCATACTTAGGTTTTCTCTATATATATAAAATTGTTGCAAGTGCGTTGTGACTTTATAACTCACGAACGGCTCAACCGATTTCAATGATTTTTGGTGTGTTTTATTCGTCTTGAATCAGGGATGGTTTATGAAAAAAGGAAAGTTGGAAAATTCTCAACAGGTGGCGTTGAAGGCACACATTTCGTTTTTCATGGGGAAAGGCACTTTAAAAAAAAAAATTGACTGGATAGATAGAAATGAAGAAGATAGAAGAAGAAGATAGAAGATAGAAGACACTTCAAATAAAAAAAAATATATTTTATATTTTCAAAGCAATTGTTGTTGTCAATTATTTTAATTATTTTCCAAGCAAATTGTTGGTGTCAACAATTTTGACATTTTTTAGCCCAACGACGGTTAAAAAATCGAATACTGCATTTTTCTGTAGACTGTTAAAACCTCCCTTAACACAATATGTTGCTTAAAAAACACGCACAAAAATTCCATGTCTCTTTAAATCACCATACAAATGAAGTGCTAGCAACATGCCGGTCAGTATTGAAATTCTACTTCCGTCCTGAATATTTTCTAAATACTCCCCCCTCGGATTTAATTTGGCAGAAATCTTTTCCAACAGCTAAGACCGCAAAATTCGTCCGATTTATATTATACTCGGTAGCAACTACATATGTATGTACGAGTGCTTCTTATTCACCAATTCTAACTCGGGAGTCACTCTTGCACAAAGTGTGTACAAAAAAACGTTTGACAAAAAGAAAAATCATAGAAACCATGAGTAAAAATTCATCTCCAGATATTTTCAGTGTTCATTACAAATTCGAATCGATATTACAACGGTCCTATATCTAAGTACATCGTTACAGTAATGGAGATGGAATGGCATAGTATCTCTCTATGCTTTGCGAAATGGGGTGGACGAGGAGGACGCCATTTGAATTGATGGCGATAAGGATTTTATTCATTCCCCAAAATGTCAATGGTATGTCATTTGCATTTTCGATTTATTTCTTCCGTTTTCTCTTTTTTTCTTTTTTCTTTTTGGCAAAGGTAGATGAGATACTCGTGTATAAATTCCGAGAGACGGATTCGCATATTAATCATTTAGAATTTGCGTTGCAATGTAAATGTGAATTGAAGTGTGCTACATATTGTGTCGTAGCCAGAACACGCGTATACATCTAGGATATAAATTTGTACACGTTTTTGGAATTAATTCAGTTATAGGGGTTTTCTTTGTCAAAAATGCTTCTCTATAGATATAATTTCCTTTACAAATTTACAAATTTCAATATGACTTATTTATACAAAAGTGTAGGTACCTTACTGTGGAAATAAGAAATTCAGTTGTAGGTGGTCCGATATTCCAGATGTTCATGCCAACGTAATTCTTTGTGTATCAGTAACGTAGACTATAGCTAAATAAAATAGAACTAGTATTTACCCAGAACAATAATTAGTGTTGTTCCGAGAGCACACCGCACCGCACACGTAACAGTTGTAAGAGAGAATAAAAAACAGATAACCGGCACTTCATACATGTATGCATGTTTATCTATGCGAACATGTGTGTGACGGAAAATTGAGATCCTTGAGAAGTTTCTTCTGAGCCATTATGGATGCACGTGACTCATGGTAAGGACATCGAATTTGGACTAGAATGCACACATCCATTGAAGTGGGTAATGAATCATGCGATATCTCTTCTCAGGCACGTGGAATTATTAAATTTTCCTCCGGGATGTAGGTACCTACCTACCTATTCACTATTCAATTAAAGGGGCTTATAAATTATTTCCTTAAATTGAAACACACTTGCCATGGGAAGCACTGCTTTAGTAATTCGGAATAGAATATCTTCTGAAATTGATTTGTAGAGTAATTACGCACTTTAGGCTTATACCCATAGGCAGGATCCTTGCTTGTATTACATTTCGTTCATTTGGGGCAATTCATTGAATGACTCTTTGTACTTAGTGTTGGATATTTAATTCCCTGCGATGTCTTACTGTTGTAATTTAGAAATAAACCAAATAGATGCATACACTCGAGACTCGACATAAAATATTTACGAGTTGAGGTCGTTTTTGTCCTTTCACTTTTTTCACATACTTGAAATTCCATTTTCAGATGGAGCACATTAGCTGCATCTACGACGTGAGGTTGTTCCTTGTTCGTTGGATATTAAATTTAGTATGGAGATACCCTGAGGACGAAGAAAAATGCAAAAGAGTGTTCTCCATTTTAACATCTTTCTCATAACTCAACAAATATTCATAAAACAGGATGTTTGACTACATACTATAAAAGTTCCAACCTGCAGCTGCCCGTGGACAAATAATATATGTTAACAAAATATTTAAACGAGCATGGAAAAAAAATTAAGATGCATACGTCTTATGTTTGTGATTTCAAACTTTACTAATATGTATTTATAACGAATGTTGCAAAATGCATATGGAAATAATATAAGAGGAGGTTTATTTCAAAATTTTAATTAATTGACGGAGCGAGGCTTCTCGGGTTCTATCCCCAAGAAAAACACAAATTACATCTCAATTTTTGAAGCGACTCTTCACTATAGAAGAGAGAACTTTATTTTCAAAATTTCTAGAGGAACTTCGCTGGTGCGCGGGAGCAGTGTTGCCAGGTTGGGGTTTTCCCCCCAGATTTAGGGAGTTCTGAGGTCGAATCTGGGGGGAGATATTGTTTAGGGGGAAATCCGTTTTTTTTTTTTTTAAACTACATTTTACTTGTATTTCGTTATAATAACCTCTTTGGTAATCTTAAATTGTGAATGCTATTTTAAAATGCAGTTAAATAATCAATCGATTGCAAGATGATTTCAAAATGCAACATTCGTTGACATTGAGTCCTATTTATTTGGCGCACACTTTTTCATTTCGAAAATCAAACTTAAGGCTCCGTGAAACAGAACGTGTTTTTAAAGATAAAAATAGATTTTATTACGCTGTGGTTAGATTATTTAAACACGACGTTCCGACCGCCGAGTTAGAATTCGAACAGAATTGTAGCTGTCATAATTTTTTGCAAAATGTCAAGTAGCTCGGAATAAGAATAAATATTTCTAATTGCCGCGAGTTAAGTATCCATAGCAAGACATATTGAGAAAAAAGATAACATTATTTGTATTCAATGATATCTTTAGTCTCTAGTACAGTCTTGCACACAACGCTACAATGATAACATATGTAAAAGAGATAATATCGTTTGTATACAATGTTGGAATATTATCTCTTCTTCATTATCAAGCAAGACGATTGTACGCTTGGGTCTCCTTGTAGATAGATAAGAAAAGTATATAAATACGACTGTATGATGAATTTATCAACAGTCTTATTGTAACTACATAGTAGCCTTAAGCTCCTTTTAGAATTAGTAAAAAGTATTTCAATAATAAAGGACATAGTTCCAAATAAATATTGTTTAATTTTAAAAGTAAGAAACAAGTGTTTTAATTGGCGATCCTGCCAGGAGGTTAAATATACTTTTTAACTTCAATCGAGCGGACCTCGGGAACAAGTAGTGAAATCTAGTATAAACAGAACACTCGCGTTACCGGTTACAAGAATTACCTAGCATAGCAGGTACAAATATAGCTTCTTCGTACGAAGCAGCAAAGCAATTCAGTGAAAGTGTATATGTGGAGAAAAAAAACACACAAATTCGACGACAACAGACACGAGTTCAAAATGGAACAACTCGCAGTATTAATGGCAAGATTAGAAGCTTTAGAAACCAGGAGCAACACAGTAACACAAACCCTAGAGCACACACGCACAGAGAATGCAAGGTTAGCAGCAATAATAACTAACCAAAATCAAATAAACACTAATTTAGAAACAAAACTAAATGAAGTAAAATCTGGATTAGGCATAGTACCAAACATACCTGTGCTAGAGGAAATAAGAACCACATATACAGATGGTAGTGAAATACAGTTAGACGCATTTAAAAGCCTACCTATTTTCAACGGCGATCAATCAAATTATCGGTCGTGGCGCGAAGAAGCATCCAGATTAATGGACAGCATTAAAAACTTCAAAACACACAGTAAGTACGCAGCAGCATTGACTATAGTGAAAAGTAAAATACAGGGTGCAGCCGCGAATGTGTTAACCAATTATAACACAATTTTTAATTTTGAGGCGATACGTAACAGATTAGATTATACGTACTCTAATCAAGAACCTCTATACGTGCTACAAGACATGATGAAAGCCATCACGCAAAAAAGAAGCACACTGTCTGAATACCACGACGAGATAAATAAAAATCTCAATTTAATAATATCAAAAATCACTATGTCAGGTGATCCGCCGAATATAATCGACAGACTAATTAAAAATGCTAACGACGACGCAGTTCGTATATTCATTGATGGTATGAGTGACAACTTTACAAGAGGATCATTATATTCAGCTACAATAAATGATCTAGAACACGCATTCGCAATTGCTCGCAGAATAGAACATGATAATGTGCACAGGCATTTACATCTCACTCAAGATAAGCACCACAAAAATATGCCACATGAACGCAGAAACGAAAGAAGACCAAATTATTCGAGCCAAACAACGAATTATCAACCCCAGAAGCAATACGATAATATGCAGCAACACAATCAAGGACCACAGCCGATGGAGATAAACTCGAGACAAATTGTACATGCACAGCGACAAAATTGGAATCAATACAAACCCGATGTATATAATCCACCAGCGAAACGTGAACACAGCGGGAGTTTCAACACACACAACAGACCGCAACGATCTTATCAGCAGAACTTCAAGCAGCAGAGAGTAAATAACTCCCGACAACAACGCAGAGACGATGTCAGCAGTACATATGCAGAAGCAGATGAAACGGAATGTATGGTAAATAATAACATAAGAATAGATCATTTAAACTAGTAGACGGGTTGCCCTGCTTAAATTTAACTAGTACTATTTCTAAGGAAATTTATAAAATTCTTATTGATACTGGTGCAACCCATAATTACATTAATAGAAAATGCGATTCTAGCGAAAAAATTAAAATTAAACCTATAAAAATAAAAACAATGCATGGTTATTCTATGGTAGATACAAAGAAAGTAGTTAGGATATTAAAGAAAAATATAACATTTTTTGAATTAGAGGATATTCAGTCTTTTGATATGATATTAGGATATGAAGGACTTAAAGTTCTAAACGCGGAAATAAATTTCAGTAATATGACTCTAACTACCATAAGCAGTGTCGAATCTATTCAGAAAATTAATTACATAATTGGGGAAAATAATATTTATAAAGCAGACATAGATAGACTGATGAAGATTAATAACAGCATAGGACCGTTACCCTTTACAGATACTATAGAAGCAAGCATTAGGACGACCAATGATAATCCGGTTTATGTTAAACAATATCCATATCCCATAGCAGATAACGAATTCGTAAACAAAGAAATACAGAAACTCTTACATGACGATATAATAGAAAAAAGCCATAGTCCTTATAACAGTCCCATATGGACAGTACCTAAAAAAGGTTTGGACGAAAAAGGAAAACCAAAACGGCGCATGGTTGTTGATTTCCAAAAACTTAACGTTCACACTGTAACAGACAGATACCCCATTCCGGATGTCAACATGACAATTCAAAATTTAGGTAAAGCCAAGTACTTTACAACATTAGATTTGGAGTCAGGTTTCCACCAAATTAAAATCAAAACAGATGATAAAGAAAAAACAGCTTTTGCTATAAATGGCGCAAAATATCATTTTAAACGAATGCCTTTCGGGCTCAAAAATGCACCAAGCATATTTCAGAGATGCGTGGACGACATTTTGAGAGACTTTGTAGGTAAATTCGTACACGTTTACATTGATGACGTATTGATATATTCTTCATCTGAGGAAGAACATATACAGCACATAAGTCAAGTATTCGACGTACTCAATAAAGCCACATTAAAAATATCTGATGAGAAAAGTAAGTTTTTTCAAGAAGAAGTAGAATACTTAGGTCACATAATCAGACATGGTAGAATCACTACGAACCCTGAGAAAATAGCAGCTATAGAAAATTTTCCAGTCCCACAAACGGTAAAGGATTTGAGAGGATTTTTAGGTCTTACAGGTTACTATCGTAAGTTTATAAAAGGATACGCAAGCATAGCCAAGCCCCTGACATTATATTTACGAGGAGATAACGGTAAAGTAAACAAAAAACAAAGTAAAAATATTAAGTTAAATCTGAATGATTCAGCATTAGAAGCGATTAGAATTTTAAAAAATTATTTGAAAGAACAAGTCGAACTTTTTCAACCGGATTATAGTAAACCATTCGAGCTTACTACTGATGCATCCAACATAGCTATTGGAGCCGTACTAAGTCAGAATAAGCAACCTATACACTTCTTGTCAAGAACACTGAGTAAGACAGAAGAGAACTATAGCACAAACGAGAAAGAGCTATTAGCGATCATATGGTCCTTACAAAAACTCAGAAACTACATATATGGTATAGCAGACTTAACCATATATACCGATCACCAGAGCCTTATATATTCTGTATCAGAAAAAAATCCCAACACAAAGCTGAAACGTTGGAAGGGAATCATTGAAGACTTTGGAGCAAAATTAGTTTATAAACCAGGAAACCTAAATCTTGTAGCTGACGCATTATCACGTCAACGCATAAATACTTCTACCATAGAAACAGCACATTCAGCTGAAAGTTCTTCTAATGATATAATAAAAACTGTGAATCAGCCTTTTAATGCATACACTGCACAGTTCGAACTTATTGAAGATATAACAAATAATATCGAAACACAAATCTATTTTAGTAACAAAATAAGACTCATAATAAAGTTTAAGGACAAAGACTCTTTACTAAGGCAGATGAAAGAAGTTATACAACCCCAAAAGATTGTAGCTTTGCATACGAAATTTGAAAACATATACAAATATGGTGAAAACATAAAAAAAGAATTCCCACTAGTAAGATTTATATTCACACCAAGAAAACTTCAAGACGTGACAAATTTGGAGGAACAACTAAAACTTGTAAGGGTAACTCACGAAAGAGCACACCGAGGGTTACGTAACAATATACAAGAAATCTCAGAGAAATATTACTGGCCCGATCTAAATAAACAAGCAAAGAGTTTCAACAGAAAATGCATAGCATGTCTATTTGGAAAATATGAAAGAAAACCTATCAGAGAACCTCTGAATAATTCAGAAATACCAACACATGTGGGAACACACATTCATATGGACATATACTTCAACGACAAGTATACTTTCCTTGTAACAGTAGATAAGTATTCTAAATATACAATCCTTCGGGAAATCGAAACTCGAAACAGACTGTACGACGTTATGGAAGAGGTCTTATCTAATTATTTCCCAAAATGTGAACGACTCATGACAGATAACGAGAAGGGATTCAAAACAGAAATGGTGAACCAAATGTGTTTGAAATACAACATAACTAAAGTAGAAACTCCAGTATACAGATCGACAGCGAACGGTCAGGTAGAACGTGTAAACGGTACAATAACTGAACTGTCTAGAATATTCACAATTCAGAATAAAACAAGACTTATCGAAGAAATATTTAGAACAGTGCGTGAATTAAATAATTCTATACACTCAGTTACCGGTTTGAAACCTAGAGACATTTTCTTTAATCAAAATAAATATAGCAATAGTGAAATTATAATAAATAAACTAAACTCAGCATCCAAAAAAGTGATCGAACGTCTAAATAAAGGAACTCGACACAGAGAGTATAAAAAAGGAGATAAGATAATGGTAAGAATCACAGGTCTTAGAAAGAAATCTAACGCCAGATACATAACAAGAATAGTAGAAGAAGATAAAGGAGACACTGTAATCTCTAAAGAAGGAATAAAAATTCACAAGGATAACATAAAGAATTATCATTTTTCAGATGACGAAAATATTAATATTCCTAACATTACTAGGAATTGTACAGAGTCAAGAAGGGCAAGGAAACGTTCAAATAACTGAGTTACTAAACAAGAAGTTTATACTTACGCAAACAGATGACGTGTATTTATTCAAAGAACAAACTTATTTGTTACATGCCACCAACCTGACTTCGATATTTCAACCTTACGTAAATATCGTAACTAGTAAATATCAACCTACACAAGAAGAAAAAATTTGGTTAAGTAAAATTAAGAATTTAGCAGACCAATTACAAGAACATACTAGGCATACTAGATCAATTAACTTTTTAGGAACAGCTTTCAAATATGTGTTTGGTAATCCTGACCATTATGACTTAGTTAACATAGAAACGAGTATAAATAATCTCATAGAAAACAATAATAAACAAAAAACTATAAATTCTAGATTTGAACAAATTTTGCAACAATTCGAAGGTCAGAGCCTTAAAGAACATTTAGTAATAGAACAAGTGTACGAACAATTATTATTATTGACCAGAACAATTAATGCAGCAAAAAATAATGAATATTTATCAGAAAGCCTAGACTTAGATGACATTAAAAATATTATTCAACATGAAATAATTCAAGTACCCATAATAAATATACTTGAGTACTCTAAAATATTATTAGCTAGAACTGATGAATTCTTCATCACAATATATAAATATCCAGTTCTAATTAAATCATGTAAATTGTATAAAGTAACACCTTTAAATTCAAAACATGGAAAAATCATTACAGATAAAACAATTGCCTTATGTAACCAAACTTATTTAAGAACAAGAAATTGTCAAAATCATCTAAGTAAAAACATTTGTGAAATTAACTTTGAAGAAGAAAATTGTCTTATTCCACTTTTAAAGAATATAACTTCAAAATGCAACATTAAACAAGAATACGATTACGACTTAGAAATTGAATCCGGTGTTATGTTATTAAGCGGTAAGCATAAGTTAAATAATCAAACAATTAATGGTATAAACTTAGTTACTTATGAAAATACTATAAATCTAGACGATAAAATATACAAAAACATGCATAAGCAAATTAAAGAAGTTATATTAAGAAATCATAATTCAGAGTCTTACATCGACCAAATAATTAAAGAAGATACAATGTACAAATTCGATAACATAGATACTTTAAAAAAACTAATTATTCCTTTTGAAGAAAAACCGATATTATCAACTATATACACAATTGTAACACTGATTGTTATTCTAGCATTTACGTACGTAATGATAAAAACTATACAATGTATAACAGATCGTCAAAAACAAAAAAAGATTGACGCATATAACAAAACTTATGAAAGAGAAATGTTAAAAATAGCGTCGAAAAATCGGGACGATTTCGTTTAACAAGGGGGGGAGTTAAGTATCCATAGCAAGACATATTGAGAAAAAAGATAACATTATTTGTATTCAATGATATCTTTAGTCTCTAGTACAGTCTTGCACACAACGCTACAATGATAACATATGTAAAAGAGATAATATCGTTTGTATACAATGTTGGAATATTATCTCTTCTTCATTATCAAGCAAGACGATTGTACGCTTGGGTCTCCTTGTAGATAGATAAGAAAAGTATATAAATACGACTGTATGATGAATTTATCAACAGTCTTATTGTAACTACATAGTAGCCTTAAGCTCCTTTTAGAATTAGTAAAAAGTATTTCAATAATAAAGGACATAGTTCCAAATAAATATTGTTTAATTTTAAAAGTAAGAAACAAGTGTTTTAATTCGCGCACAAATGATTCGTGAAAATCCTGTATTTTTTGTTACCTCTATAGAAATTTAAATACAAAAAAAAAAAATGTACCTGCCTGCCTAATGCTTTCCGTCCTCATTCAATTCTTTGGAATATTTCTCCTTTTTTAAAAATGTTTTTGTAGGTACATTTCGTCATCCATATCGTATATAATTACATAATTTTGTAAAAAAAATGGTCTAAGTTTAATGCATGTAATTTCACATTTAATTTTTTCTAACGAATGAAAATAAGTCCCAATTAAAAAGACTTCAAATTTGGCTCCGATGAAAAATAAAAAAGATTGTCCTCGATTTTCTTCATTTATTTTATTTGGTGGCACGGCACGTCCACTAACTTTTGCCGTTTCCAGTCTTAGAAAAACATATTGGGCACAGTTTAATTTTTATTTAAAAAGTAGGTAACACATTTTGGGACCTTATTTAATTTTTCTAAATTTACTTGAAAATACTTGATCAGGACTGTTATTCACTTTTCTAATACCGAGATTTTAAAAAGTTGAAACCAATATGCAGAGGAAACGTTCACAACTGTGGTTAAACGTTCACCACAACAATGAGACAAAAAAAACTGTTATTCCACACATCTAGCGGAATTTTATGCAAAATTCAAAGTCATCCAATTGACAATGTTTTGGTATGATATGAAAGGTAGAACATCAGACAATAACATGGTAAAAAAAGAAAAAATATATATTAAAACGGTATTTACCGTTCTCTGACATCACAAACAGACGCTTAACTCGAGCAAAATAATTTCTCCATAGTTAGTTGCATTTTTCGCGTGGAGTTGACCCTTCCGTGTTTATTGAAATAATCAGTAAGTCCACGAAATATATTTTTTATTATTTCTTGGTATATTCTCAGTTTTAAGTAGGTAATAATTTCAATAATTAATAATTTCAAAATGAACTTAAAAAAGTGAATTAATCTTTGTTTGGAGGCCTTACGCCGTTTTAAAAATATATCTCTAGTGTAATAGTGCTTAACGTTTTTTCCTGTGTTTTATTTGTCAGAATCCATTTACAGTTTTTGCTCTTGAGTGCTCACCCCATACAATTTTTTTTTTTTCCATAGGCATAATAGTACAATGAAAAATCAATTAATTTTTGATATTTGCAAAAACTCCAAGAAAGAGCACCGTAATAAGGATCTTTCGGTTTTTTTGATGGAAAGCTTTGCGCTTTGGTCTTGCGGACATGAACAGTGTTCCTAGAGTGCTACAAATTTATGTAAGCTCTCTCAATTGCAAAAATTTCAGCAAAGTGAGAACGTAGTTTGCGAAATCTGAGAAGATTCAGGAAGGACAATGAAAAATGGTTGAATGAGGAAATTAAGTTGCCGGATGAGTTCTACAATCAAGTTTCCTGAAGTAAACTTCAACCTCCAAGAGCTCCAGCCGACATTTCTTCTCTCTATCCAAAGTCTCACTTGGAAACTTGGTAGAGCTCTTCCTCTTCCTTGGGTTTGGAGGTGGGTGGGCAGGCGTTTCCTCTGTCATCGATATTCTGTAATCAGACTCAGCTGATGGTAGATTTTCTGAATTCAGTCCATCTACCACAGATGAGTCTGATTCCATAATATCAAGGATGGCCAAGTCAGCTTCATCCATAACGCTGTTATCCCCACCTCCGGATCCAGTTTTTCGGGCGTTATCCCTTTTACTCTGCAAATTAACAAAATTAAATTCACGGATAAATCTAAATGAAATTGAAACAATTTTTTTTTGCAATTGAAAGCTTGTTCACATAGCAAATAATTTATTGTATTGTGCCTAAACCGGTTCATCTAATTAGCAAGAGTAGTTTCATTGAGTGCACTTTGACTCACAACAACTAATGTCTATGATAATGATTCACCACTGAACCAAATAGGTTATTGGGACAATGAACGGCTGTTTATTGATTTCATTTTCCCATACCTAATTATTCTATAAACTGTTAATTGATTCTTAGAAAAGTTTATTGATTTTATAAAACGTTTATTGATTTTATAAACAGTTTATTGGCGCAACAAACGGTTTATTGCTGCAATAAATAGTTAATTGCAGTAAACGGTAAATTAATAAACTCAGTTTATTGAATGTAGGTATGTAGGATGTGTACTTTTGTACAACAATTTTTGTTATTTTCGAAATACAAAGAATGCATAAAGTTCCAAAAAATGGAACTTGGATTGGGAAATTCCAAGTTAAAAAGGAAAAAAGTTTTAAAACAATCGAATGCACGGATGAAGCTAATGAGGGGAAACTTTACCCCATCGAAATATAAAAATATTTCCTTAAAATTAGTTACGTCTTCACCCACCATAATTATAAAAGGCTGGACATTGTCTTGAGTTTGTTGTAGGTCCTGGATGTATGGTCCTCAACTGTCTGGATTGGTGCTGCCACGAAGATGAATGATGCTTTGGAGTCCTTTATAGTTGGTTTCATTGTAGTTTTTATTCCCGTCCGATCCTTCGTTTTCTGTTTTAGAGAAGTTCTATTGTTTCTATTACAGCTGGACTTTCACTTCGCGCAACATGAAAAAAAAGTATAAATAAAAAAGTTAATTTAAAAAACTAAAAAACCCGACTGACTGTAAAAAAAAATTGAAAAAGATTAAAACAAGACACTTTCAAGTATAACTAATCGGCAGTCGGAGGCTGTGCACATTTTTGTCAGATTGTGTAGGTAGTCTTACAAAGCCGGTGAAATTCACTACAAGCTCCTAAGCTTGCAGATTTGGGGTTGTATACAAGATGCTTGTTAGTTATTAGCACTGTAGGTACAATATTGCAATTAATAGAAATTCCAACAAAAACAAATGATGCAAATGTAATTATTGGCTTTTTATATGCAATAAATTGTTCTACTTACCAATGTCCGACTCTTCTAGAGCCCAATCAAACTGTCCCTCGCATATGTCCATGTTTTTTCAGTTGCAGGGATTGGGCTTTTCTTAATACTTCCTCCCAGGCAGCCTGTGTACGGTCTAGAGAATAGAACGAAAAATGTAGTGTCGCATAAAGCACTTCAGTGAAAAAGTGGTTGCCAGATACGTGAATCATTTCAGTTTTATTGAAACACATCGTCAACGTTGTAACGGGTGATTTTTTAGCTGGTTTGGTTTTGGCAACACTGGTTTTGACAGCTGACGTGTGTTTAGTACCTTGTGTCACTGTCAAACAGCTTCAGTTTGGTTTGCAATTTAACCATGGATCGTCTTACAAATGAACAACGCTTGCAAATTATAGAATTTTACTATCAAAATTCGTGCTCGGTTCGAAATGTTCATCGCGCGCTGCTTCCATTTTATGATCGGCATTCTCGACCTTCTGAGCAGTCTATTCGGAAGATTGTGACCAAATTTCGCACCAAATTTACTTTGTTGGACATTAAACCACCAACACGTTTACGTACTGTGCGTAGTGAAGAAAATATTGCGGCCGTATCAGCTAGTGCGACAGAAGACCGCGAAATGTCGATTCGGCGCCGTTCCCAGCAGTTAGGCCTTTGTTACAGCACTACGTGGAAAATTTTGCGGAAGGATTTGGGCGTAAAGCCTTTTAAGATACAGCTGGTGCAAGAACTAAAGCCAGCCGACCTACCACAACGCCGAATTTTTGGTGAATGGGCTCTTGGAAAGCTGGCCGAGGATCCGTTTTTTTATCGAAAAATTGTGTTCAGCGATGAGGCTCATTTTTAGTTGAATGGGTACGTAAATAAGCAAAATTGCCGCATTTGGAGTGAAGATCAGCCAGAAGCATTGCAACAGCTACCAATGCATCCCGAAAAAGCCACTGTTTGGTGCGGTTTATGGGCCGGCGGCATTATTGGGCCATATTTCTTCAAAGATGATGCGAATCGCAGCGTTACTGTCAATGGTGAACGCTACCGAGCGATGATAACAAACTTTTTTTTGCCCTAAATGGAAGTTCTTGACTTGCATGATATGTGGTTTCAACAAGACGGTGCCACATGCCACACAGCACGCGAAACAATGGCGCAATTGCGAGGCGAGTTTGGTGAACAGTTAATTTCACGTTCGGGCCGGTCAATTGGCCGCCTAGATCGTGCGATTTGACACCATTAGATCATTTTTTGTGGGGGTATGTCAAGGCTAATGTGTATAGGGACAAGCCCGCTTCGATTGACGCACTGGAAGCCAACATCCATGCATTCATTCGTGAGATACCGGCCGATATGTGTGAAAGAGTATGCCAAAATTGGACTCAGCGGATGGGCTACCTGAGACGCAGCCGCGGTCAACATTTGCATGAAATTATCTTTAAACATTAAATTGCAAGGTTCAAACTATCGATTCAAATAAATATTTCATTCATTTTTTCGATTTTTTTGTGTTTTTTTTTTTTTTAAGTTCTAAACCTCTTAAAAAATCACCCGTTACTTATAAGTTATTGCTATTTTATTTAATAGGTACAGGTAAGTCTTGAATAGAAGTTTGTAATTGACCGAATTACATGAGGCATCACGTGTATGCTCGGAATTATTATGTTCATTACATTCACGAATTTGTGCGCAACAATGTTCGCCCGTTCAGCTAGTATAAAATAAAACAAATTCGTAAAAATGTTCCAATATCAACTTTCCTAATCATTAATGGCAGCTTCACAACCCAAAGATACCATACAAACCAACAACTCCATAAACAAAAAGTTTCCCAATATTGAATAACGCTCGTTACCTAACTTTCAAAGCGACTGATGTTGTCGTGTAAACTGCAAAAAAATCAAATTCGATAAATACTACTGTAGTAGTGCATGCAATACGCTCGTAGGACCACCTGCTTATACAGCATTTTCCAATTTAGGAATTCAGTACCAAAGCGTTAAGTACTCTCCGTTATGACCTTTGTATAAACAAAAATCAAAACTTTATTACAAAAAACGACTTATGCAAATATTAAATGTAAAATAAAAAAAAATAACAGCTTTGCATTCAAAAAGAATTTCCTTTTGAGGTGAGTGCCAAAAGCATTCGTTTCCCAATTCAAACAAATCCCTGCAGAAGTAAAATTTCAATCATTTGTCTGGTATATTCAAATAATTCTTTTTTGGTCTTTCCACTTCACTTGTGTACCTCTATCTGTATTTGTGCCCGGCAATTGTTTTAAGTTGCGTCTCATGTTTTTTTTTTATTGTTACTTTCGCTATGTAAATCATTCAGGTAAGCAATAACCTGGAGGGCTATGCAAATTTTCTTTTCTTTTAATTCTCCGGTTGAGGGAATACCACGATGTTAGGAGGTATAAAAGGACAAAGGGACAAAGGTCCCCAAAGAAAAATTTCATACAAAATATCAATGGCAAAGTGAATGTTTAAAGTTGGATTTGTTATTTGAAACATGATGATGATTATTGCGATAATAATCTTAGTTGTTTGAGTTAAATGCCAAGAGTGGTGTACAAATTCGGCTATAAATAATGTCGGACTGTTTGTCATTGCGTTTTGTTTGGGGTTTTCTTGCGCCTGTATACTGGATGGGCAAACTTATCACATTAATAATGATAGAGCTGCCGGAATGGGTTTTGTTGCAAATGAGTCTATAGGCTGGGCGGCTTGTTTTGATATCTTGAGGAAATTGCGAATCTAAATGGAGAAATGAGTCAATCATATCGTAAGAGTGCTAGAAGGAGTGTTAGTTTTGCTTATCCATCACCCTGGTGACTGCTTAAGTTTAAATATCTTGTTGTCGACCTTGAGAAGAGGGTTCATTGTTACTCGAACATCAATGCCTATATACATGTTATGTATTTATGACGAGTAGGCGGAGCTTGTGTTTTCATATATTTACAATGATTGTACATTCCGGTGACTTACAATCAGCTACGCCATGCGGCCGTACTTTAGTCCTTCATGGCAGCTAAACTGCAGAAATTATAAAGCATTGCTTGTATCACGGAAAAAATTTTAAGATCAAATCAAGAAAAATAAGTGCAGAATCACGAAAAGTTTGTCTAGTTTTAGAGCTTAGCTCAGGATTTACTGATTCACGACTTTTTATTCGCAATTCTAGAAACTGTACGAAGTGAAGATATTGACCCCCAAAAATCGTGAATCAACACTTCTCATTGTCAATAATAATCAAACGAGAAATACGTATTGCCATAGCCGATCGCAATTTTAAACAAGTAGTTATAAATTTGATATTACCACGGTTGTGAATTGCAAAAACATTTCGCAATTTACCACTTTTCTGTAGTAAATTTGATTTCATCCCTTACCGAATTGCAACCATTTAGTCTTGAATTGCAACTCATTAGTGCTGATTTGCGAACTAACAGGGTAGATTTGCTACTTCAGTAGTTGCAATTTGCAAATTCGTAATCGTAAATTAAGACTTATTTTTATCAATTTGCAATTCATATTTTGCAATTTGCAATTCTAGAGTAGTGATTTGAAGATTTATACAGATTTATATACCTACTTTGGTTTTATTTTGTTTCCATTATTAAATAGGTACTTACATGATTTATATATTCCAGAATGCTTTATAATGGTTAGTACACTCACTATCACTGAGAACTAGTTATACTTAAAAGACGACTACCTTAAGCAAAGATTAAATACTGACGGTCTGTCGCTGCCCAAGATTGCAGCTGTCCAGCAACACCACAAACATATTGGGCCTTACCAATAATCAATTTTAATCTTCACACTATATATTTCCTAGGTCACAATATGCAATTTTGTATGGACAATTTCGCCATTGTGAGCTCGAAAAACTTAACCTGGACACTAAAAATGATTATTAGTATCGCGGATTATGTATATCGATCCATATAAAGAAAGGCTTTCGACCCATGGACATGGACTATATCGTTACTGTCGACCACCTGTGCATAAAAAAATTTCACACAATATGTGGTTAGTTTCCATTGAAATTACAAAAAATATTTTGCAATTTACGACTTCTATACGTCAATTTACGTTTTCGATTAAAATGTGGTAAATTTTTATAAGATTTTATTGATTCATCATTCAGTGGTGGTAAATCACCAAATATTTTTCGCAATTTGAGATTGCAAAGTGGTGTTTAAGAAATTTGCCTATTGAGGTGGCGCCAAACAATCTCGCAAATCACTACAAATAAAAGAAGCTCGAATTAATACTTTTAATCGCAATATGCAACAAACAAAATTTGATATTTTTCGCCGTTTTCACTGACAAATTACAAATTTTTATATCAATTCAAGAAAAAATCGTTGTGATTTGCGAAAAATATAGGACTCGTAAATTACAACTCAAAATGTTGCAATTGGTGATTTTCAATTCTTTCCGTGATCGGAAGGCCAATCACAGAACAAAAACAACCACATAAAATAGAAGAAAATTTATAAGATTTCTCTATGGTTTTCATCCAAGAAGAACGTCGTATTAAGAGAATAGAGAAAATCTTATTAAAATGTTGGTGAATTTTCTATATGAAAAGTATTTTTAATAAGACATCTAATTCAATATTGATATGACGGCAACTTGAAATGTTGCAACGCAACAAACCCTGATGAATTGCCGTCAGCAAATATTCACATCGCTGCAGCAGTTAACATAAGAATAAATCGAGCGATCAAATTCCCAAAGACAAAATTGGGCGCTCAGACACGTCATGTCAGCAGCAAACCGATGCGGAAGCCAAGCAAGCAGTGGTGACGTGGTGTTGTCATAACTATATGAAAAAAATTATTCATTGTTTTAGTTAATTGGCCCCATCCACTGAGAAACACGAGTCAGCCATGTGTGGGGGTGCATGTTTTCGCGATGGCTAAACCCGTTGCCCAGCTGAGGAAACAAATATATGAGGTATTGCACGGGAGCAGCTAAGCGGTGAAGATTTGTTGTCCATACGGCAAAACGCATAATAGCAGTCAGGAAGAGTCGTACCCCAAGTCAATGACTCGAGGACGAGTCAAGAACAACTACAAGCAAGGTTTCGTGTTGAGGTGGAAAACAATAATTTGGCATTCCCAATTGTGAAGCCAAAGTGGCAAAATAAAAGTCCCATTAGGAAACCAAGTTGTTGGTGTCTTTCTTTTTTTTCTTCGATTTCCCGTCGGCAGTTTTATTATATTTTTGATCGCAGTGCTATGTCCGACGGCATTATAGTAAAATAGAATCAGCTTGTGAATTCAGTTAAAAATACATTAGGCTAGTTTTCCTTACGAAACATTGTGGTCCTTCGAGCCGGATTTCAAGGATCTAGACAGGATCAGTGCAAAGAATATTAAAAAAGATAGTACCTGGCGCAGTGGCTTAGTGGTTAGTGTGTTGGACTACTAAGCGAGGGGCTCAGGTTCGAATCCCGCGAAAACCCAAATTCCAACTTAGGGTTTTTTTTCCGCTGCGCCACCTCTCGCGAACGTCTGACAAACATCCGAGAGTATAACTGTCTTGAAAAAGCTTCTCAATTAGCCGTTTGGAATCGGCATAAAATTGTAGATCCCTTCCATTCGTTCCAAAAATGAAAACTCACACAAAACGAATGGTTGTGAGAAGCTAGGCCCAGGGTCCCTACGACCTGTAGCGCCAACTATTTATTTTTTATTTTTTTAGTACCTGATATAAAAAACTTCAGTGCGTTATTTCAACTTGTACCTACCTTAAGCATCTAAATTGCTCGTGTGAGTCGGTTAAGATAGTCGATGGTTATGGTTTTTGGTTCCTATGACGATCTGGAATTGAAGAAGCTGATGCAGCGTCGGAGCAAACTACAGGTGTGTGGCATTTTATAACTTAATACAATTTAAATTAAAATGGACATCTATATAAAATATTTTGTGTGTGTATAATCTGCAATTAACCTCGTCGTTTCCAACATGTGAGTAAGGGCAAGATTTCGAATAGGGTAGATGCGATTCGAACGATTTCGCTTGATTTAAAAGCCGATTACGCGGCACATGTAGATCTGGATAAATCAAAGAATGGCAGCCCTATTTGCTCCTTGTATTCTTTCTGGAAGCGAATCATTTGAAGCATTGAATGTAGCGACACGTGATGCAGTCTTCAATCTAAGAAAATTATACATTTTTTAATGGTTTAATATTTCGATTTATTTTAATACAGAATATTACCTCTTAAAATTACGACTTTCTTCAAACATTTTAGCAGTTCCGTGGTCCTTTTATCTTTAATAGATATTTTCTTCAAAATACAATGTATCATTTGGGGAAAAAAAATGTTGTATTTAGTAAAAAGTAACATTCTTATCTCGGGATGAAGAGTTTCGAAATATATGGTTCAAAGTTGGTAAACGTTCTATATTTACTTTATATGCATTAAATGGGACTTACCATTTCTAATCCATTAGCTACCTAATCCACGGGACTGTTAATTGCTTGATTATACGAGTAGTAAGCACAAGGCTCATTTACAATTTTATGTTATTTGTAAATAGATTTTCCAATGATTACATTTAGATAATATTATCTTCACTTCTCGACACGTGGACTCGCATTGAAATCTGGGCAGTCATTCCGTAACTCAATAATCGTCTGACGATATCGTTTCGATGATACAAAATTTGCTTCACGTAACTCAATAATCAACAGACAAGGTACTATCGTCAAGACGATAGCGTTTGCGCGATAGCTAAGGACATTTATAGTCTTGCTTTTATTAGTGTATTTTTTCAATTGGATTCTTTTTCCCGAATTTTATTGTGAAAAATTGACTTAGTAATTTTTTAAATGATTCCAAATTCGTATTAGAATTAGGTATAATGTGACAATCCACAATTAAAATCATAAATTTTGTTTCTTATATACTTTTAAAAGTTAATAATCGCAAAATGTTTCGAAGTAACAATTTTATATTGCTTCAAAATGAAATTGAAAACCATAAACAATTGCAAATTACCTACCTATACGAAGACGGAGACGATTAAGAGACGCATCCGACCCATTATCTCTTTCAACGGAAATGTAAGTACATTCATTAAAAATTTAATTTTATTCTTGTAAATATTTACTTTAGATCTTCGTAGTTTTTTTCAACGCTTTCGTTTATCAATACTAAGGCTCGCGGCTACGCTGGAGACTCTTGGTGGAGGTGGCTACCAGTGGCTGAAAAGTAACGATTTTGGAGTTGCTATCGCCCAAAGTAGGTACACTATCGAAAATTGTTACCAAGACTGCAAGAGTACCAGAGGAAACATTCTAGGTTGGAAACATTCCAATGAAAGAGCATTTTTTAGAAATGGTTTTATTGAACAAAACCACAACTGTTGGCTTCTGGATGAGTAATTGAAATCAAAAGTATTGTATACAGCAAATTAACCAAGAATTTCAACAATTTTTAGGTGACAGTGGGTATCCTTTAGATAGAGCCTTGGCTGCTTTCACCATATAGGATTTCTAACGATCAAATGAAAACACATTTCAACGAAATATACGCAAAAGCAAGAAATATATATATATAAAATGAAATATTTACTATTATAATCCTCAGGTCGCTGGAGAATTCTGCTTGAGGAACGGAAAAGTAGTTACGACCCCAGTAAAATGGCTGTTTTCGCAATGCGCTGCCCTCCATTCTCCATCATACTTGCGTTCATTATAATGTTGCAGATAACATTCCGGCAATCGAAAACGAAGACTGGGCGATGACGTCTAACTTAATGGACAATGTGCAAGTTGGAAGTGAAAACAACCAGATGAAGGAGTTTGCGCTAAGAATAAGGGTTGAATTAAAAAATTAACTGTTTAGATAAGGATTTCCTTATGTACTTACACAAAAAACAAAAACAATGTAGGGGAGGAACATTTTGCGGTGAAATCAAATTGAATACACCTCAAATGCAATCCCGCTTACCGTCGTCCGATTGCTCAAATTCAATAGATGAACAGGTTTTCATGTAAACAGAGAACCAACTTTATTCTACTTCCGATAAAGCTACTAAAGAACCCAAGCTCCATCAATCGACGCATTCTTCCTTTGTTATCCATTCTATAATTGACCGAAATTGCTCGACTAGCATAGCTGATTACCTCATCTTTCAAATAAGTTTCCATACCCAATAAAGGCATATAATCAGCCACCTTGTGGTAAATCGATAAGCGTCTCGGTAATGCCATTGAAATGTTCCACCCAACGATACGCAAACTTCCCAATTCCACTTTGTCTCTCAGTCAGTCAAACCGATGCCAACAACTTTTGCTAACTCCTAACGTTCGCGGAAAATTATTCCATAATTGATAGCATGTGTCTTTATTCAAACCAGAATAATTGGCACCTGTGAACTTTAGTGCATAATTATCATATCGTGTTTGGCATCAGGAAAAAAAACTCCGAACTCCAACCTCGGAATAAACGAGCATATTAGTAAATGGTGGCAAATGGCTGCCGCTTTGTGTAACAATTAATCTCTGCAGTGCCATATGCGCACATTTGCTTTTAGCAAGTTACAACTAACAGACTAGGCATTTGCATCTGAAAATGTGCAAGTGCTTAAAACTTATATTCATTTCGACTCACATGCGAGTACACGCGTGCAGTTAGAAATGTGTGGAACTGAAAATGTTTCAGTAGAGAAGGGATTATTATTAATTTTATCAATTTTTAAGGGGCATTGCATTCGTTGATTCTGATAGAAAGTTTTATTGTCCCCAAGAGAATTCAATTCTATGAATAATTACAGGTCTATTAGTGTTTCTATATTGATCTTATAATATTGGAACGCACCCTTAACCTTCTCTGCGTAAATCACTTCACGAAGTAGTGTCTAGTGCGTGCAATTGAGAGACCACTCATCACAAAAACACCGAATTAGACATAGATGGTGCCTTTTAAGTTTAAGTCAACGAATTACCGTCAAGACTTCATACTTTCACAGTGAAGACATGGCCATATGTTGTGAATTGTTGATGGCGAGGAAAATGGAATGTTTCCGGACGTGATTAGCGAAATCATGGAATGAACCTAGTGTGAGATTATAACAGTAAAGTAATTCAATTCAATTTATTATTATTATACAATATTAAGGTACATTAAGATACATATCTTTTATAGTACTTAGAGTTAAGACAAAAAGAAAATAATTTCAATAATATAATAAGTTAATCTTATAATTACAATTAAGTTTATTATTAAGATATAAAATAAGATAAAGAAGAAAGGAGAGAATAGGAAAATAAATGCACGGTAAAATACTGATTGGTCCAAAATTAGCAGCAGATGTTCTTTTTTGCAACATGTAGATATAACATACAACTCGAGCTTGAACAAATCTGCATTAAAATCACCACAAATTATTATGTGTTCATAAAGAGGCGAGAATTGAGAAAGAACAGAGAAAAACGGCTGAGGGAAGTAACTTCGGTCCGGGACATAGGCACAAGCAATCATGCATTTAGTGCAACCCTGATCTGCAGTAGATTCTAGATTGACTCGATTATTTCTTGATATTAAATAATTCGGTATATTATATTGTATATCAGATATAGCAGACTTAAACCAAGTTTCACAGACGCAAACAACATAAACTCCAGAATCTGTAAACAAATATTTTAAATAATCCAATTTGTATAGGCTAAGACTACGAGCATTCAGGTGACAAACTTTAAAACCATCACGACAATTAGAGAGAACATTAAGCATTTTAAGCGTTGATTTTTTATCGACACTGTAATTGGAACATACTCTACTCATGTATAGCAAAATAATACAACCAAAAAAAAAAACAAAATTAAAAGAAAAGTTAAGTAGTAGACCTAGACACTAGACAGTGAGAGAAGTAAAAAGAAGACCGAAAAAGAAAGAAAGGAAGAGAGTGAAAAAGAAGCAAGAAATAGAGGAGAAGAGCTAGTCAATAACAATTATTTAATAATCTATATTATATAAAAGGCAATGAAGTCCGTGTGTGCGCGCATAACTCGATAAAGGATTGTTGGATTTCAATGATTTTGGGCTTGACGGTTTCGTTTTGGACCAAGGAAGGTTATAGGCTACTTTTTGTCGCGAAAACAGAACTCTGAGGGGATGAAAAAGGTTATGAAAGTTTGTATGGGGAAATGCACTTTGAAAAAAAAATAAACGGGGTGGAAATCGAGTAGTGATACTTCATACAACAAAAAATTTTTTTTTTAATTTTAATGCCAATTGTTGTTGTCAATTATTTTAATTATTTTGCAAGCAAATTGTTGTTGCAAACAATTTTGAAATTTCTTTTTTTTAAATACACCTAATAAGATCGCTTATGTTTACTATGTCACATTAAGTAGCTTTTTGAAGTCGAGTAGATACTTTGATTTGTTTGATGGTGTTTGAATGCATCATTTTTGTTTGCCAAGTATTTTCAGGATCCCTGCATTAGTATGAGTGAGTAAGTTGAAATGTTTGAGATGACGATGATGACAGGCAAGCGTTTTGAGTTTTTAGGAGCATAACTCGAGACAGGGTGGTTAGTTTTTAAAGATTTTGAGCTTGATGGTTGGGATTTGGCCATAGGCTACTTTATGCCTCGAAACCAAAACTTTGACAAGATGATATAGGGGATGAAAGTTTGTGTGGGATTCGGCGATTCCAAGACAAATTTGATCATGCCGCCAGTGCGAAGGTCAAACGTTCCACGTCGCAGAAAATCATGACGAACAGTTCAGTTAGATCGGAATATTAACAATCGATAGAATATTTCGGAACTTCAGGAAAGAATACCATGCAGTCGTCCATACTGGAGACCGAGATAGACAACAACACAATCATCATCAGCATAGCGTTCCATGTTTCTCACATGGTCAATTGTATGTGGCGTGCTCACGTGTCGGCAAACCTCTCGCTTTGTACGTGTACGCACCCGTAAATGGAACGAAAAATGCTATGTACCATAAAGCACTTCAGTAAAAAAGCGGTAGGTTGGCCGACAAGTAAATCGCTGCGGTTATTGCAATTGTATTTCGCCGGGCCAGCTGAATCTGAATCCTGAATATTTCTTTAGCGCGTGGTATTTGTAGCAAAACAGATTTTCGTTAAAATATTTTGCACTCGGGTACGAAGATATGCAATTATTAAATTCGCATTATATTACCTCCATTACCATTTTCATGACACTTTGTTCGTTTAGGTACTTTAGCATTCCCATTAAAGAGGGAAGGTGCCAGTATTTCTATATAACATTTTCTTTTTCGTACGAACCAACTTACAAACACATGAAAACTAATTTGACTGCTCACTTAAAATCGGGAACATTCCGGTAACAAGTCATACCCAAAATATGTGTTTCCCGAAATAGTAATTTTATAAGCTAAAACTTTTTCTTCACTTTGACCAACGTTCCATTCTGCACTGGAAATAAAGGGTTTTTCAACAGGGACGCTTTGACGCCGTTAGACTATTTCCTGTGGGGCTACGTCAAGTCTATGGTCTATGCCAACAAGCCAGCGACGATTGATGAACTTCGTAGGAATATCGAACGTGAAATTGCAGCAGTATCGGCCGATTTATGCTTGAAAACCGTCGTAAATTGGGTTCAGCGTCTGGACTTCTGCAAGCATGCCCGTGGTGGCCATGCAAAAGAAATCGAGTTCCATACATAATGGCATCGAACGTACTTTCATTAATATCCAAAACCATTTTTGTTTTATTTAAAAAAACTTTTGTAGCGCTCTTATTGAAAAACCCTTTAGTAAGCACTCTGATACACTATGCACACTGTTATCTACTGTTACGGAAGCATGTCAGAAATGTAGGAACATCGCTTACACTATAACCAACAATTTCCACTTGGGCTATGGACCCAATAGCTGGTGCTGTCGTCGATCTCCGAAACCACACAACTCTTTTTAATGAAATATTGTGCATGTTTATGGCTGGTTCCCGGTTGAAAGGTAGAACACCATCCTAAAGGTGATACCTTGCAAACCATAAGCGCAAAACGGGTTGTGGCACCTTTCATTCAAAAATCAAATCAAACGCTATTTCTATAAAGTTGTATAATTAGGTAAAATCATAAATGGACATGGTCCAAATAAAGCTCTTTGAGAAATCTAAGCAAGTCTTAAAACGAAATATACGGTCAAAGCCGGGTGGGTACAGCTATACATAAAAAAAGACTGAAGTTCGTATGTGCACTCATAACTCGGGAATAAATCGTTAGATTTTTATTATTTTTGGTTTTGTCGAGAAAACTCAATACCTTATGGGGATAGAATTTAGTATGGAGAATCGCATTTTGAAAAAAAAATTACTGGATAGTGCCACTTCCAATAGGTGCAACAAAAAATATGTAAAATTTTAAATTTTTGAATTCCTTAGATATTCCGTGCTTACCGCTACACAATTTGAAATTGTAAGTCGGCCCAGTTATAATTTTGTTGTGAAACATCAATGCACCGCAAGTTTGCGAATGAAAGACATCGACATTGCTATAATTCAGTCATTTCTATTGCATAACTATAAGTTTTGAAAAAAGAATTTGAATTGACCGAATTACATAAAGTAGCATTAGCATTGTGCACGCTCGAAATTATTATTTTTATTACATTAAAGAAATTGGGCGGAACAAAGTTCGCCGGGTCAGCTAGTCTATATATATAAAAGGCAATGAAGTCCGTGTGTGCGCGCATAACTCGATAACGGATTGTTGGATTTCAACGATTTTGGGCTTCACGGTTTCGTTTTGGACCAAGGAAGGTTATAGGCTACTTTTTGTCGCGAAAACAAAACTTTGAGGGGATGAAAAAGGTTATGAAAGTTTGTATGGGGAAATGCACTTTGAAAAAAAATAAACGGGTTGAAAATCGAGTAGTGATATTTCAAATATAAGAAAAAATATTTTTAATTTTAATGGCAATTGTTGTTGTCAATTATTTTAATTATTTTTGCAAGCAAATTGTTGTTGCCAACAATTTTGAAATTTCTTTTTTTAAATACACCTAATAAGTTTGCTTATGTTTACTATGTTACACAAGTATTAAGTAGCTTTTTGAAATGGAGTAGATACTTCGATGTGTTTGATGTAGTTTGAATGCATCATTTTTGTTTGCCAAGTATTTTCAGGATCCTTGCATTTGTATGAGTGAGTAAGTTGAAATGTTTGAGATGACGATGATGATAGACAATACAAGAGTTGTTGAGCGTTTTGAGTCTTTACGCGCATAACTCGAGACAGGATGGTTTCGATTGGGCCCAAGGAAGGCCATAGGCTACTTCATGTCTCGAAAACAAAACTTTGACAGGATGATATAGGGGATGAAAGTTTGTGTGGGATTCGGCGATTCCAAGACAAATTTGACCAAGCCGCCAGTGAGATGGGCAAACGTTTCACGCCGCAGAAAATCAGGACGAACAGTCAGATCTGAATATTAACAATCGAGAGAATATGTCGGAACTCCGGGAAAGAATATCATGCAGTCGTCCATACTGGAGACCGAGATAGACAACAACACAATCGTCATCAGCATAGCGTTCCATGTTTCTCACATGGTCGGTTGTATGTGGCGTGTTCACGTGTCGGCAAACCTCTCGCGAGTGCCACATCTTTCGTGAATTACCAGGCACGCAGAAATCACTGCTGGACTACAACTTACAAATATGTCGTAGACCAGCACCTCTACAATATGCAATGCAAGCCGAATGAAATAAGATAGGTAAATTTAATCTTCAAATGAACTCCAACCGGAAAATTTCAACAACACGATATGGAACAACCATCGATGCTGTCTTCCAGCGTAATCTAGGTAGATTACAGTCTCGAATGTACATCTTACTTCAGCTATACCACAATCCGATTGTATCTATTCTACCGAAACTAGCACAGAACGAATAAATTATTGAGATTTCATAATATATCAAGAATGCGGTTATTACAACTCCCTCTTTTCTCAATGACGTGTATCAAGCCACACACATACCGCACGCACGGTTTTACACATATATTTCGGGACTGTTGGATACAGTCGCACAATTTTTTTTTAGTATAACCATATCTCGGGAATAGATTCTTCCGTGTTAGAAATGGAAACGAATACTCGGACCTAAAATAAATTTCGGCCGGTGTACCGCAAGGAAGCGTCCTTGGTCCGCTTCTCTATTTGTTATATATACTCGCGATATACCAAAAGAAGATGGCACTACCCTTGCTACGTTCGCCGACGTAATACAATCGAAGAAGCGACTACAAAACTGCAAGCCGCAGTGAATAAGGTAAATGAATGGACAAGGAACTGGCGGATCGCCCTCAACGAAACTAAATCTGTTCACGTGAATTTCACGTATAAGAAAACTAATGACTTGCCAATTTTTCTAAACTTGGCCCGAATACCCTTTGCAAACGAGGCCAAATACCTGGGAATGACACTCGACGCAAAGCTGAAATGGAGTTCGCACGTGAAAATGAAACGTAAAGAACTCGATATCATATATAGAGAAATGTACTGGTTGCTCGGAAAACATTCCCAGCTCAGTACTGAGAACAAACTGCTTTTATACAAGCAAGTGCTAAAGCCGGTGTGGACCTACGGTATACAACTTTGGGGTTGTACCAAGAAAACAAATGTCAATATTCTACAAATTTTCAAAATAAAGTTCTTAGAGAAATTGTACAAGCACCATGGTATATTAGAAACGACGATATCCATAGGGAGCTCGGAATTCCAACAATCGAAGCTGAAACTAGAAGCTTCGCGAGAAAGCATAAAAACCGACTAATCGGACATATCAACAATACAGTCCGACAAATCTTGGACGAGAGCAATTTATTGCGCCGACTACGACTTGGCAAGGTAAGATTAACCGCGTCTAATTTGCGGAACACGCAGGATCTTTCATTGGAAAGTAACCTGTCAAAAGTTGTTATTTCATGGTAGAAAAATTGTTTGATAAGTTATTTCTTAGTTGCAGTATCTAACAATCTTTGAAGGGTGGTGTTTTTAGTCAGTAAAAATCTGACACTACTATGAGAACTCGCTTGCTATTCTCATAGTGTCTTTGGAAGATTTTCACCTACCCTCGGATAAAAAAAAAAAAAAAATATATATATATGTATATAATTTTTGAATAAAGAATTTAAATTGACCGGAAGCGAAAGCTCGGAATTATTAATTTCATTAACTACATTAACGAATTTTTGCGGAACGAAGTTCGCCGGGCCAGCTAGTATAATATAAAGGAGTAACTAAGCAATATAGAATACAATACGGTGAATTTAGTGATAAGTCACAGCAGCACCAGCAGAAACAGCAGCATCACGAGCAATGGAGTGGAGATCGTCCGAGCTATCGATGGAAAAGCTTTTTGCGCTGGCCGCCTTCCTCGCATAAACAATACCGGAAGAGTATTTTTTTCTTTCTTAAACCAAGTGCACTTTGTAAGAGAAAGCGCGCGTGCTTGATTAAGCTCTCATTTAAGTAGCAGCTGTCACTAGATGAAATACCAATATTTCTCAGCTCTATTGTTTTCTAGTTCCGCAGTGCGTTCAATATCAGTTTTTCAACACTAGTACCAATTCCAATCTGTACTGTACCTTGTACCAACGATAAATCTGCTCTCCGACAAAAGAAGAATTAAAACTACAAACCTGTGCCTTGATCTTGTGCGGCATGCGGCGATGTCGCTAGGGAACGTTCCGAATTGAGTTTGATTGTGTGAGTGAGCCGCACGCTTTGACTGCGTTCAGGATGTGTTCATGAAACCAATTAAACGAAATTTAAAACTAGATTGAAAAATAAGTTGATATATTTATAACCAATGTTTAATAATTTTGTATATATTTATAGATGACTTAAAGATTTATTTAAAAAATTGTGCTTTTGAAAAAGAATACTAGGCACTAGCACTTCCGCTGAGCTTCTGTTAGTGGACCCTAACATTATTTTGATTTCAGGGAACAATGGATTTGTACTCGACAGGCGACAGCTGCCTAATCGTTCCATATCGTTCTCCTACCACAAGCGCTGAGAAGTTATTTAATAAAACTCATTCCCAGATAAGAAGCAGAGTTGAAAGATGTTTTGGCGTAGGTATTAAAAGCGAGATTCAAGTACGTTTGTATAGAGAAATAATGGTTCAAATTTATGATGTTGTTATTTTATACTTTTAAACAGATGCCTAGCAAAAGATGCAGGTAGCTTGCGTTATTCGCACCTACCAGCGGGCTGCATAATACATTCGTGCGCCACTATTCACAACTTTCTCATACACAAAAAATTTCCAGGAGAAGATGTCGATGTAGTTGCTGAAGAAAATTCTGTCTCAAATGCAGTTGCTGCTATTGATAATCGTACCTAATCAAAATCGACTATCATTAACTAATATAATTTTTGAAAATTCTGTGTAATAGGTAGACTATGTAAATAAAAATCAATTAAACATAATGTCAAAATAAAATAAAGAGTACAATTACCTATTAATTATCATATAACTGACGACTACGGACTACGATGAACACCGAACCATTTCGAGCACGAAATTTGTAGAAAGCAAAATTATCGATACTGATTTAACGCTTACTTACAGATATGCTGTCCGAACTCGAGAAACTTGTCTAAAGTATAAGAGTAGAAACGAATTACATATTTTAATAGCGAAGAGTTAGTTCAACTTTAGGGACTTACCTTTTTTGATTCTGTTTTTTTAATTCATCGAGAATTTGTTTGAAAAGATTTTTGTTTTCTTTCTGGCCATTCACTATGAACATGATTCCGATCTGTGATATTAAAATATCGTTCTGAGCTATCATTTGCCTTTGGAGATTTAGTGCTGTGGAGACTGATATAAGACCAACGCTTTCCTGCAAGAATAAAATGATAACTTAGAAATTTTCGTTGTAAACCTATTTTTTCTCTTCTTTTTTGTTGTAATATTAGGTTTAAGCTCTATTTTCTCATATGTACAGCCTACCACTAGTTTATAAAATATTATATCTTAATGCGTAAAGGTACATATCTCATAAATCATAATAAATGAATTGAAATGCTTTAATAAGCAAATATGTAGTAAGTTTGCAATTGTTCGTAGGCACATCATTCCTTTCTCTACCTCTTGGCGGTGCGACTCCCTTTATGAATGCCTTTCGACGAGAGAATCTACTACTTCGTAAAGGGTGAGGAGGAGGAAGTTCTCGAAGCGGCTGCCGACTTTGGTTGCTGGTTGATGGCAGCTCGTGGAAATCAGGAACAGTGAGACCCAATGTAGGTGCAGAATTTTCATCAGTCTTAGGCACAGGGAAATCATCTGCATCATCTTCTTCCTCCGTGTAGAGAATATCACTGACTTCTGGCAGCGGTTGTGGATTTTCCAGAGTGTCTATCTGCATTACATTTACATTTACTTTTGGGGATCGTCTGCTGGGTTTATGTCGCTGAATGAGGTACTTGCGGTTGTCAGTTCTTCGATACCTCTGACCGTGGCATCGATTTCTGCGAGGAAACGAACAGTACTGCCTTTTCGTCTGCTGAGGTGGCGGGTCCTGAATTTGTGTTGAGGACTTCCGGCATTTTTGGGCCTTTACCAATAATCCTGTTGATCTTCTTGAAGGTGTCAGGACCAGGTCTGATGTCTTTCAGCCTCTTTTGAAGTTGAACGGCCTGGTAATCACTTTTGACCGTATTCCATTCCCGGTTGCGGATTGTTTTCAGTCGCTTCTGAGGCGTTGCCTATGATGGTACAGGTTCTGGATATATGCTGGGAGATGTCTATATCTGTCTCGCGATGTCCTGGATTTCCTTTCATTATCGAGTGCGTTGCTGACAGAATTCCCGAGCCTTCGACGGCTACATCTATCTCTTCATTTGTGAGATTTCTGGTAGCTGGGGGCAGGTTCATGTTGTTTACGAATTCTCTTTGGAATAGGTCAACATCCAATTCCTGAAAACTAATAAAGTCAGCTACTGGTTGTTCATACGTGAAGATTGGTTGATTGAGTTTAATGGTTAGTTGCACTGCTTCATGGTCAGAGTCGCTGGTGAGAGTCTTGCTTTTGTAGTTCTGGATCTCATGGAGAATATTAACAGGCTCGAGGTTGCCAAAAAGAAATCCAATAATGATGGTGTCCTGGGAAAGGTCGGTCTTGGTTGATATATTACCACGAGGGAGTGGACGTCGTTGTTGTCTTCCATCCAGTTGGCTATTGCCAAAACTTCGGTGCTATCGGTATCCCCCACATCTGATGCCTGGCGTTAAAGTCTCCGCCTATTATACCATATGACATGAGTGTTGGGTTAAGTGTCCGTTCAGTATCTGCACATCGTGCTGAATGTCTAAAGTGTTAGCATTGCACTTGTTGTATATGCTGATGACTGCCAGAGTTTCGGATGGAGGCATAATGATTACTATTCCAGTTGCTTCGAATGATTTGAGTCCTGATGGAATGGCGAGTTGTGTAATCATGGATTTCTTGATATTGTTTCTGACGAAGATGCCTATTCCTCGTTTGCCTTCTACTTTGTCAGTCTTGATGAATACTTGGTCGAAGTATTGGACGATTTCTTAGCCCTCTTCTGTCGGGGTATTAGTGACGATTCTCGGATTGATTTCTCGGATTCATCATCCTCGCTGCAGCCGACAACGTTGTCATTATTATTATCCTCTTCCTTGTCGGATTCGTCAGTGCTGGATGCTTGGCTTCCTTCAGTATCCATAAATTCTTCTTCTTCTGGATGTTCTTCCTCTTCGCTAGGTACCTCTTCGGAGCATTGTTCGAGCATTTTGCGTACTCTACTTCCATAAATTGGTCCCAAATCTTTCTTAATTTGCTTTAAAAGCGACTCAAGGCCAGCTAGTGCTGGCTCTGGTGTCAATGGTCTACCTGCTATAGCGGCTCTTTTATTGCTGTCCTTTTTTTTTCTGTTGATTTTTTCTGAACCCTTTTTATGTTGGGCTACTAATTCACACTCACAGGTAATATTTTGAAGAAAAGTTTTACTTGTGAGTATGATCAGGTAATAAAATCTTAATGTTTTTTAAGTAAATTTATCCGTGCACAACCATTTGGTTCCGTGGCAGATGACTGAGTGTGTCTATCTGAATAGTTAAAAAAAAGAGTTATAGGAAATAGCAAAGTCTTCAATTTTCCGAATTCCGAACCGCTTGAATCTCCCAGTTCCTGAAGCCCGTCTATTGCATCGGTGCACATATCCGTACAACTTGTAGGTCCTCGTCCGTCATATCTAGCCCATCAGGCAGTTCTCCGTCTCCAGTCATTTTAACCGCAGTTGGGCGGTCTGCTGCCTTTTTCTTTACAGCAGATTTGATGTCAGTCCATATCCATACCTATGACGATAAATAAATCGATCAGTTTATAAATCTTAGAGTATTATATTAACTTACTTTTCGCCGTTGATCAACAGACTTTGCAGGTCCCATTGTATCTAGCAGAGTCCTTATGTTCGCCCAAGTTTCCTTTTTGCTTTGGTTTCCTTGTGCAGACAAATGTCCGATCAAAACACCCTTACCTTATGCTCTTCCACCATATCCAGCAAGAGGTCATGCTGTTGGGAATTCAGTCTTCTCTTAGAATAAAAAAAATACACAGATTGGTGATACGGTTTAAAAATGTTGTGATCACCATAAGATTTGTTTACCAATTGTAAATTGCTTTCATCCGACATCCTTCTCACTACCTAAAAAGGTTGCGTATGGGAAAGCTCGCCTGGAATTTCCAGGAACAAAGCGATATAAGAACAGGAAATATTGGAAGTTGTCAGTTCGCGATATCACTCAAACATTTAAAGAACCCGCCTATACGTGAACCCTTTCCGACACCGCCATTACGGAAAAAACAGCACAAAATAATGGCACTGCGCTCCGACTTGTGGCGACAACCAAAAGAAGAACTAAAACTGCAAACCTGAAAAGCTCATCACTGAACGCGAACGAGACTAGAATTAACACTCAGTAAAAGAAAGCAAACGTCAAAAGTCAGACCGGTCTGGACCAGAGTATATCAATTAATGAGTAGGGATACTCTCCACGTGTTTCTTTGCACGAAAAGTGCTCTAGTAAAAGAGGAACGGAAAAGTAGTTGAACTATTTCAAAGTGTGGTGTGACGTAAAAAATGCAAAATCAATTTGTAATACATATTTCTTATTGACCATTTCATAATTATCTAATATAATATATTCACTTAAATATTTTTGTTTGTTGGTACATTTTTTTAATTTTTATTGAACTATTTTAGAATAAAGTAAACCCGTACACGGTTGTAAAATTTGATAAGAAATTCCTTATTTTGATTTTTGCAACAATTGTAATGAACTTCATTTTTCAAAAAGTTAAAAATATTCCCCTCAAAATTATTTAGGAAGTAGGTATGTACATATTTGGAAAACAAGAAATACATTTTTGTTCAAGATTCTCTAACGAGTCTAAAAATTTTTGATTGGGCCGTGTCAATTTCGCATCTTCATATTCTTTAAATTTGTAAAAAGGGAGGTTTAAGATACTTTTTATTAATGTTTTAATATGGCGTGGTTTTACAAAATTACAAACTGTTTCTTCTTCTTGTTCGAACCAATATGCCGGATGTTAAATTCTTCCTCTTTCTTTATACAAAAAGACTCCCAGCTCTCAGCCACTCTGAAGTTGGCCGCGGTTGTATTTAGTTGCTGAAGTTGGCCACGGTGAGTGCCCTGCTTTGGTGTGTCTGAGGTGGAAGTACAATATATATAAATTTTATTTTATGTTTACAGCTCGGCCTTCCTGACATTCCAATCGACCCGATTGGATAAAGAAAATTTAATTAAATCCTAGAGGGTCAGTGTCGCCTTGAGAGTCGACATGACCAGTGTCCGACGCATCAACCGGAGTTAACCACATACGCAAGCGATTTGATTCAATTATCCCTTCATAAGGTATCTGCGTCACTTGACAATTTTCAATGTCCGTTATTAAATATCTATCATTGAGTAGCTTCTTTTTGATTACATAAGGACCCTTGTATTTGGCTATAAATTTCTTATTTGTCCCCACTGTTGTATCAACATTTTTTACAACTACAAAATCTCCGATGTCATAGGTTTTTGCCGGTACACTGTGTTTCAGGAAGTAGCTAAGATTGTATTCTTGTGACTTTTCTATATTTTTAAGAGCCTCTGAGCGATTTCCTTCCAGGTCACGATTTCCTGACCCAAATCTTTCTTCAAGGTAGTCCGTCAGCTCGTCAACTATCCTACCTCTTTGCTCAACTCCAAACAGTAGCTCACTGGGCGACTTTCGAGTTGTCGAGTGAACTGAATTATTTATCGCGTATTCTACATCGACAAGTTTACCCACCCAATTAGAATGACTAACCGGTTCTGTCAGTTTAGCCATCATTGCTTTCAATACGCGGTTCACCCTTTCAACCTGTCCATTAGCCTGAGGTGAAGCAGTTGCTACCTTAACGTGCTCAACACTATTCTTCTCTAAAAACTCTGAAAACTCTTTGGAAGTAAAGCATGTTCCCCTATCACTCACTATCCGTCTTGGTCGACTGAAGTTGTCAAAGTATTTTTGCAATGATGCACAAACCTCCTTAGTACTGGTGGTTCTCACCGCATATAGTTTTACATGTTTCGTAAAACTGTCTACCACAACCAACACATGTTTTCTAATTGACTGCACTGAAGGTAACGGGCCGAAGTGATCTATATGAATCGTGTCAAAGGGTACGGGCTTCCTAGGTATATTATATAAATTATGCTGATTACTGCGGGCCGCAGGAGAGTAAATTATACATTTAACACAGTTTCTGATGTAATTATTAACTTTCTTTCTTAATTTCGGGAACCAGTAATTCTTTCTAAGCTTATCAACTGTTTTGTCAAGTCCCATGTGACCAATTTTCTCATGAATAACCCTAATAATATTATTTTCCATTTCCGTAGGTACATAAAGCTGCAGATGATTTGATTGCTTATCTCGTTTAAAAACTAACCCATCTCTTAGTTCAAAGTTCTGTACAATACCCATTTCCAACTCATCTCTAAGTTCTCTTATGACGTCATCTCGGTTTTGAGTAATCTGTATATTTAAGTCAGTGTCATATACATCATCTGAGTCAATGAAGTGACATCTGCTAAGAGCATCTACATGACCCATCGAAATTCCACTGCGATGTTTTACCTTATAGTTGTAATTCTCAAAACTAAACACCCACCTAGCAATCCGTTGATTCACCTGTTTCTTACTCATTGCTTGTGCCAACGCATTACAATCAGTAATCATTGTGAACGAAATCCCTTTCAATTGAGTCTTAAACCGTTCAAGGGCATACACGATTGCTAATGTTTCTAACTCAAAACTATGCAATCTCGATTCACTTTCAGAAGCCGTTTTAGAAAAATACGCTACAGGATGAAATCTTCCATCATCTTGTTTCTGCATAAGCACAGCACCAAATCCTAGTTTACTCGCATCCGTATGCAATTCAGTTTCTCTTCGGGGACTATATATGGCCAAAACAGGAGCAGAAACCAGCAACCTCTTAAGTTTTTCAAATGCGCTTTCACAAGTAGCATCAAAATTAAATACGGAAGATTTCTTCAGAAGGTTAGTCAAGGGTTTTGCAACAGAAGAGAATGACGGAACAAATTTCCTAAAGTATGAAAATAAACCAAGACACTGCTGCAATTGCTTGAAGTGTTGAGGCTGCGGGAAGTTGTTTATCGCTTCGATATGTGTATCATTTGGTCGTATTCCATCTGAGCTAACTTTGTATCCTAAGAAATTAATCTCATAATATCCAAACTTACACTTATTCATCCTAAGTTCTAAACCCCTTTTGAACAGACGGCTAAGGACTTCAGTTAATATTGTTATATGATCATCAAAATCTGCAGTGGCAATGGTTATGTCATCTATAAAGACAACAATCTTCCCCGAATCCACCAAATCCCTAAGGATGTCGTAAATAAAACGTTGAAAGAAAGCAGGAGCATTTTTTAATCCGAACGGCATTTTTTTATACTCATACTGACCTAAGGGCGTTACAAATGAAGTGTATTTAATTGAATCTTCATGCATTTGCACCTGATGGAAACCGTTCTTCAGGTCTAACGTAGTGAAATATTTCTTTCCTTCTAAGTATTCTAAACAGTCTTCAATTAATGGCAGGGGAAAATTATCACGAACAGTTTTCTTATTAAGCACCCTGTAGTCTATACAAAGTCTACCCTCCCCATTTTTCTTCCTAACCAACACTACGGCTGAAGCATACGGCGAGTTACTGCACCTAATTATCCCCCTTGCTAACAGATCATCAACGATCACTCCCACTTCCACTCTTTCAGCATAAGAAAGCCTTCGTGGCCCACAATGGAAAGGCGTGTCATCAGTGACACATATCTTCATTTTTGAATTGTAAGGCTCCACTTCTATAATCGGTTTAGGATTACAATATTGGCTATAGATTGTTGAGCGTAAAACTTCCTTTTGATGATCAACCAACTGAAGATTAATGTCTATGTCCTGTTCCTCGTCAGTTCGCGACACACAAGCAACTCGCTCCTCTAGCGCAGACGCATCAATACATAAATTATGATAACCAGTCTCACTTCCAATGTTCATCTCCACGGCATGAATCTGTATTGTATATTCTTCTTCAACAGGCACCAACAAACCAACCACATCAGGAATCCCCCTCATTAACGTATCTTTAGCCACTTGAATCAAATCGCCACCCACGTCCGTACCTTCCCCCATCAGACACTGATCACGTAAATTAAGACTTTTCCTCAAACTAAACAAATCAAACGCACTGGATTCAATAACTTTCAAATCAAAATTCTTCACTTTTGCTTTAATACTAAAAAGTTCTTCTCTTGAATATTTTAGTTGCTTAGTTTTAATTTTACATAATAAAATATTGAGTTTACTTAACAGATCTCGACCAATCAGTACATGCACCGAAAGATCAGAGTCTGGCAAAACTAAAAATGTATGCTTAACACAAGTTCCTTCAATTTTTACTTCACATAAGACTTCATCGTATATATTTAGTCGTTTGTTTCCAACACCGCAGTAGTTTGTTGGTCTTAACTTCTTATTAATTTTAATTGGGACAGCTGATCTTTTAATAAAACTCTTCGGGCTACCAGAATCAAGAAGAGTTACTAATTTAGAAAATTTAGTGCGTCTGATCTGATTATATAAAAAGGCAACACTTACCATCTGCATAGCGCTAACGGCCCTAACTAGCTCAACTTCCTCCTCAGACAACCGGGCTGACGTGTTGATTGCATCCCTCGCTGATTCTTCGATGGCAGCAACAGCATTGCGTTTCCTAGGGCATGACTGATGGAAGTGGCCCAATTCACCACATTTGAAGCAGGAACCCGGAACACGTTTTGGCTTAGGACACTGTGACTGGAAGTGTCCAAACTGCGAACAATTAAAGCAGCGCGTGCCATCAGTCTGAACAGAAGTTTTGACCGAAGATGAAGGTGTAGAAGTTGCACTTGTTGACTTTCCAGCGACCGCAGGGGAAAATCCACGTCCAACACTGGGCTGAACTATCTTAGCACGAAGTTTCTCGTAACGTTCCAACAGCATGTTGAGTTGACGTAAAGTTGTTGCTTGGTACAACATAGTAACCATTGAAGTTCTATCGTTCAGCCCACCGACGATAGCATCCACCAAGTCACTCTCGTCAATTTCGGCTTTGTCTGCAATCAAACACATCTCCACGACGTATCTTTGGATACTCTCTCCCGGCCGCAGTTTTCGAGCCTTCAACTCGTCGTAGACTTCGAGCAATGTGTGTGAACGACCAAACTGTTCACTTAGAATCCTTTCCAGTTCTTCATAACTGCGTGCTCCCCTCTGGCGAACAACCAGTTTAGCCGTTCCTCCAAGCAGGCGATGGGCACACAGTAACTTATTTCTATCGTTGCATTGCAGCAGTTCAAAAACCTCACCCAGGTCCATAAGCCATCGTTTAATTTCGTACGAGTCGTCGCCCGTAAACTTGTTCATCATAGCATCTACGACGGACAAGTCAATTGGTGCACTTTGTTGAAGTTGGCTTTGTAGCAACTCAACTTCCTGGCGAAGCAACAGCAGTTCTTTTCTTTTCCTTAGCTCCATCAATTCACGTTCTAATGGATCTGTGGCAGCGACGGCAGCAGAATTAGGAATAGCAGCAGACATTGCAGCGGTGGATGCGGAAGTGGCGGCGACGGCAGCAGTATTAGAAACAGCAGCAGACAATGCAGCGGTGGATGCGGAAGGGGCGGCAGCGGCAGCAGTATTGACATCTACAACATTGGGTTCGGAAGGAGCAACGGCGGCAGCAGTACCAAAGGCAGCAGAAGGAATTATTCCCGACGTCCCAGCGGTGGTTGCAGCATTGGCGTCTTCAATGGCCGTCCTTGTCTCCATAAGACAATCATACAATGGCCGCAACTGTGTGATTGTGGCACTTTCTGGAACCAATGTTCCAGCATCGGCTAATGAATTTGCCATCTCCTGGCGTGTTACCGATCTTAAAGGCATTTTTTAGTTTGATTTTTGTTAATTATCCCACTTCTGACGCTTTAAGATACTTTTTATTAATGTTTTAATATGGCGTGGTTTTACAAAATTACAAACTGTTTCTTCTTCTTGTTCGAACCAATATGCCGGATGTTAAATTCTTCCTCTTTCTTTATACAAAAAGACTCCCAGCTCTCAGCCACTCTGAAGTTGGCCGCGGTTGTATTTAGTTGCTGAAGTTGGCCACGGTGAGTGCCCTGCTTTGGTGTGTCTGAGGTGGAAGTACAATATATATAAATTTTATTTTATGTTTACAGAGGAAACGTTAAGTTGCGGACTCAATTTTAACTCACACTTGTGGTAGGCGGTATTTTTTTAAAATATAACGTGCGAAATAGTAGAATGCATTATCAATACCAAAGTTCACAGTGTTATAATCAGGTTCAGTTTTGAAAGCGTAAATCACATTGTCCTTATTTTGTTTTTGTGGTTCCATCTGCACTTCAATGTCTGGAAGTTCCATTTTAGCAGTTGGCTCACAGTTTCCATTTGTAATATCTTCCATATACTTTGCCGATAAAGATCTTTTAAATGAACAAATGAATTGAAATGGAGTCAGCAAGTTATTATTTCCCCCTTGGTGACGTATAAGAGCAAAGGTGTTTTCCAAGCAATCTTGATTAAGATTTCTTGTTAAAAGAAACTTAATACCGGCTTCTTTTATTTCTGTAAAAATGTCAATTAAGGCATTTATATTCTGTTGCCATACGTTTAAAAAAAGCATTTTTTTAGTTACCTACATTTCTAGAATTTTCATGAAAAGTCATATTTTCTAAAAAAAAAAAAAATTCATTTCATGTATAATTTCTTTTGGGTTTGCGAGAAATGGCCTTCTGAATTTGTTTGATTCTCGAAATTTAGACTTATCTATTTTGTCAATAATTTCACCGGTATTAATAACTGTTGAAGATACAGCACCGTGACTAGCTAGTGTATAAATACCAGCTGCAACTGTTGCACTTATCGTTTGAGCAGCAAGCCTCACCCTCATCTTTTGGAAACTCCAACATTTTCTTTCTCCTCTCGCCCACTATTTCACTACTTTTAATTGTTTGTCACACGCACTGACACGGAACACCCTTTCTTTCGTCAATTGATGTTAATGAACGACTGATAACAATCCAATTCCGGCCCGCCTTTAAAAATACGTGCGAAAAAAATGTAAACAACTCCCTCTACAGCCAACCTAAGTAATTAGTGTGACTATCTGCTATGAAATACATTACCTACCTAAAAAGTGCTTCAAATCGTAAAAAATGGTTATTAACGAAGTCGTAGCAAAGCAAAAGGGTTGAATTTCGAGATATAGAATGAAACATTTCTTTTTCATGTCCATAACAAAGACCATTTAATCGATAACCAATGGCAAAAAATACAAATATTACCAGTTCTACTAAAGCAAAGCTGGCTACCAGATCATACTAATTCATACCGAGAGAATACTGACAGTCATTCCAGCCCGCCTTTAAAAATGTTTTATGAAAAAATCCACAATCGTTCGTCGTACACAGCAAGCCCCATGTAGTGGTTCATGTAAAATGTGTTGCGTACCCTTTTCTTCTCAAGCAGTCGTTGTATTCAGGCAAAAAGTATTCTTTCGACCTGCTTCCACTTATTGTACAATTTTTGCTGCATTTTGCTTTGTGGTAGTAGCAAATGCATAATATGTAGAGAGAGCAGTGGTGGTAAGTGTAGGGAAAAATCCCTACATGTAGGTATTTTTAACCCAAAAATGATTGCGTAGGGGAAAAAGGACAGATTTTTTAAAATTGTCGAAAAGTAGGTTTATAAAAAAAATGAAAAGGTGATAAAACTTTTCGCTTTTAATTTGCATAATATGAAAATTTCAATGTTTTACTTTAATGATATATATTTAATGAGTACCTTAATATCATCTTACCCTTATCCCATTGCCATTGTATTTCCTTCTTAATGATTTGCTTACCAAAACCAAGTAGTCGTAGAATGTTTTCATATTTCTGTCAGTTACGCCTACCATAGTACCATAAAACATTCAAATCAAATTTAATTTTCTTTCAAGTGTTTGATTCTGTTTGTGTTTAAAAACGTAATTCCAATTATTGTGTTGTGTTTTGCATTGTTGTTGCAATTAAAGAAAGTTGAATAATCCAATATACCTATTGTTGTAATACTTTTAGACTTTGACTTTTTGAAAAAATAGGTAAGCAAGACATTACAATATATTGATTTTCATTTCACTGGCATAGCTTTTTAGAACCAAAATGAGCTCCTCGCCAGGGTCAAATTCTCGCGACAGTAAGGCAGATGTAGTTCCTAAGAAAAAGTATCGCAAACAAAAATTCAACGACGGTTGGTTGGAAGCAGATTGTTTCAAAGGATGGTTGACCAAATTGAAGATGATTTGTTTAAATGCAAGTGCGAAGCTTGTGACAAAATTTTAAATTGCGGAAAATCGGAACTTCTGAAACATGCTGAAACAAAGTTGCACAAAAAAAATGTTTCCTCCATCAAAAATTCTAAACCCGTCAGTACATTTTTCCAACCAAAGCAGACAGCTCAGAGTATTGACCGGGAAGTACACAATTTCGAAGTAAAATTGAGTATGTTTTTCGCAGAGCACAATGTCGCTCTTCAAATTGTTGAACACTTACTTCCGCTTCTTAAAGACATAGTCCCGGATTCAAAAATCGTACAGAATTCCAAGTTGGGAAGGAAAAAATGTACCAGCATCATAAAAAATGTTTTGGCCAGACATGAGACGGAAGAACTTGTCGAAAAACTCAAAACAAATAGTTTTTCAGTAATGATTGATGAGAGCACTGACATCGGATTGAATAAATCTTTGTGTGTGTTAGTCAGATTTCTCGACGATGAGAATAGCAGAGTAGTTGTTAAATTGCTAGCTTTGCTCAAGGTTGGATCGGACTGTTCTGCTGAAGCTCTATATAATAATTTCAAAGATTTTATTGTAATGAATGGAATTCCCTTCGGCAACATTATCGGTAGGAAAATTTCTTGCTGAATTGTAGTTAACATCTGAAACTTTTTATTCAATTTATTACGATTAAGGCATGTGCAGTGATGGGGCTAGCGTAATGGTTGGACAGCACAACTCGTTTGCATCAAGATTACTTTTAGACAATCCAGGAGCGATTGTTATAAAATGCATTTGTCATTCAGCTGCAATTATTGCAAATAAAGCTTGCTTGGCTTTACCTAGAGCACCCGAAGAATTGCTGCGACAAATTGGGTCTTACGTTTCTGGAAGTTCAAAAAGATGTCTGCAAGTGGAAGAGTTCCAGGTGTTGTTAAACGAAAAAAGAAGGAAAATTTTACGAACATCTGCAACGAGATGGCTATCTCACCAAAAATGCATTGAGCGGATTTTGGAAAATTGGGATGTACTGTTAGAGTATTTTAGGCAGGCGGTAACCTCAGATAAGCTTAAATCTGCTGAATTAATTTTAACGGAACTAACAAACCAATGTAACAAAGCTTATTTGTTATTTCTCAAATACGTCCTTGAATATTTTAATACTCTAAATGCCCTATTTCAGTCAAAAAAAACTTTAATTCATGTTCTGCATAGTGAGTCAGTGAAAATCTTTTTTTAAATTGGGACAAAATTTTATAAAAAAATCTGAACTTAAATTGAACGCTAATGTTAGATCACCTCATGTATCTTTACAAGTGGATCAAATATATCTTGGACCAGAATGCGGTGAGATAATAAAAAGTATTCCAAAACACGCTGCAGATAAGATAAGGCTTGATTGTCTTAACTTTTATATTACTGCTTTGGAAGAGATCCAACATAGACTACCCATACAAAATGAGACAATCTTTAAGGAAATTGGTTTCCTAAACCCAAAAATTGTATTAGGATTGGATGGGGATAGATCTGAGTTCTTATTCGAAGTTCTTTCCCAAAAACTTTCCTTAAGCATTAACGATCTTTCGCAAGAGTGGAGATCGATTGAATACAATTTTGAAGAAAGTGAAAAAAAACGGTTATTTGAATTAGATGTTGAACAGTTTTGGCTTAAAGTTAGTAAGATCCGCAATTTTAATGACGAGCTCATGTTTCCTGCCCTATCTTGTCTCGCAAAATATGTCTTGACTCTTCCTCACGCAAATGCTGACGCGGAAAGAATATTTTCTGTAGTAACAGATGTTAGGACAAAAAAAAGAAATAAACTTAGTCACGAAAATCTGAGTTCAATGTGCATTATTCGGTCATACTTGCAGGATGCAAATTTGAACTGCGTTTCTTTTAAATGTAATAATAATCATTTTAATAACATGAAAACCACAGAACTTTATGACCATCATATGTAAATATTTTAAATATTATATATAATCTTCATAATTATTTTTATTTATTTATATATATGGATGTAAAATTTAGTTATTGTTAATGCCCCTTAAGTCACTTTTATTTATAAGTGCAATATGAATTCCCTTCAAATTGTTTTTTTTTTTTTTGTATTATCTCTTTATGTTGTTATCGCTTTGTAATTAACTTTGCATTCCTATAAATATGAAAAAACAGAAATAATATTAAATTAACAATTCTAGTACTTTTCATTTAATGAACAATTTTAGTGGATTTGTAGGGGAAATTTTACGAAAGTAGGGATTTTTGCCATCGTTGGTAGGTATTTTCTTTTTTTTTAGTTACCATCACTGAGAGAGAGTGTCCCTCATTGTGCAGACACAAGTCATTCGTGAAAAAATATGTAAAAAGCTATCCACTACTGATTGCTGGTAGAAATTCTACCTTATATTAGCCCGGCTTATACACAACATATTGGAAAACAAATTATTTCGATTATATTGTGGTTAAGGCATAATATTGTAGTGTGGAATGAAGCGTCGATCCTAAAATAGTGAAGTGTAAATAACAAAATAGTCACCTAACAAGTTTCACTTCCAATTGTACATATTCGGCCTTACCAATAAACAACTTTAGTCTGGCACTTTACGAAAAGACTCCACACTTTCCAAAATCCCTTTACCAATAAACAAATATAGTTGCCAGACTATCGCTAACTGTAGGGTTAAATGTTAGTGTTGAGAAAGCCATGTTTATCTCGGGCATTAGCTAAATAAATCCTCCCTTATGTTATTTTGAAGACAAGTGTTGCCCAACCATCCAAAATCACGGTAGTAAATTTCGTAATAGGAGAGAATTTGATACGATGGTGTTCAGCCTGAGCGTTTACAATTATTAATTAATTTTAGTAAATTGTGAATACTTTCTAATTTTATTCGTTGTAATACAACAATGCAAATGGTTTTTAAGTCTATCACACACAAATTTGACCAAATGTATGCAAAATATTGAAAAATATTGATTTTTTGTTTTATGTCTAAACACGTGAAGCATATATTTTTCTCTGTTTTATCTTGTTTAACCGTTAGTTCTTGCTTTTTGATTGGTTTTCCTTTGTATTTACGAGCAACGAATTTGCGAGCAATGAATTTAATTCAATATAAGATTGTGATATTTCCAAGACTTTCTTGGCAGTCGTCGCAAACAGAAAAAAAATATCTTCTTAGCTACCTAAGTTTGGACGGCTTATACAATTTTTCAACAATTCTCAGTACCTCAGTACCCTATTAAAACTCTTTGCAAAAGGAGTTTGTTTATCGAGAATGAGGATCTCTAATGAGACAATGGTTGGCGTGAAAAGGTTCCCTTCGCGGAAAATATAGTTATAAAAATAGAATTATTAGAACTCAGCAAAATACACAGCCTAACAGGTAGTACGAGAATATGCGTTTTATATTTTTCAGTTCGAATTTCAACTTTTGTGGGTTTCTAAGTTTCCCGAATTAAGTAATATATAAGCCATACAATTTTTTATAGGTTAAATTGTATTTATTTTCAAATCCGGAAGCGATAATTTCTTAACACGCTTCCTACATGTGATTGTTATTCATTCTGAAATGAATGAGGCAGATATTATTTCTATTTTCAAAAATATTCTCTTGCTAACGATGCAATTGTGATGTTTAGCCCACTAATAAGTTTTGATTTGCATCGTCAGCCTACGAATAAATGAAACCATTCAAATAAACTGTGCTTTGTTTATTGAATAATTTGAAAGGGATTTTATTACGACACAAATGCACTCATAAAGAAATCGCGAGGTAGTATTAGAAAACAATGGAAAGCGTACCATAAAAGTACTGAAAATTGTGTCCGATCGAACGATAGGGCATTACTGATTTGCATATGATATTTGACAGGTCAGCGGATATTTTGTGCATTTCCTATTTTGTGTTTTGTTTTTTGCTTATAATAATTCTCAAAGAGCATTGGAAAGATATGTGTTGGGCAAATTTAATTGCAATTTATGTATTCCTTCTTTTAGAATAAAATCCTCCTTGTGAAAGAGACCATTGACCTTGTTTTTCACGAAAACAAATTATGAAATTTGAATTCTGCAATGACAACAAATGTAATAGAATCTAAGAAAGTTGTAGGACTAGTAAATGTGGAGGTCTAATTGTTTATTGGTACCATTTCACAAAAGCTGTACATTTTTACTAAAGCTGACATCTAACTAGTTGTCGACATTAGTGATTGATTACTAGTAAGGCCGATTGACTCGAAACTGTCAAATGAGTGTAAATCTCCACAGAATACACTAGAAAGTTCTTGATAGATGGCGGAGCTGATATAAAAGGGAGATTTAAGAAGAGGAATAGTTAATTTCAAAACAGTGACTGGTAAAGCTCGAAATAGTTTAATATGCTTTTCTCACCAAGCCCAAAACCGGGTTTTCCTCAAAAACGTGTCGAAGCATTCACACCGAACACCAACTCGTTTTCGTTTGACGTTTCAATCAGCTGTGAGACACCAGCTGTGAGCCGAAGTTCGGTGCAAACTTTTGTGTTTACAAATTTCGATCGCATTAATTAACAAACAAAATCAATTTAATGCATTTTAAAACAAATGTCCCGTATTCCTATTTTAGTCCCGTATTTGTTCCGTATTTTCAAATATTTTTTTTGTAATATTTTATTATATATTTTAAAAAATTAACCATTTCATGATCACTAATAAAGTGCAAATTTAAACAAGGATAGCTTAAAAGCATCATAAAACAGAAAATGTAAAATATACCTGTGTACATACAACGAAAAGTTAGTAGAAAGGATCATTAACATTTCTAGATTCTTTTAGAAGTATCATTTAAAAGGAAAGGGTTTCCTAGAACCTTTTTTTTACCATCATCGAGGACACACAAAACACTACGTTCTCTTAGTGTGACCTCTCAGTAACGCTTTACACAACTGTTGTTTGTTGCGCGACTTAGCGTCATCTGCCGATCTTCAATCTTATAGACTACTTCAAATATTAAATTAATTTAATCAAAAACCAATGAAAAAACGCAATTTTTAAAATTTAATCTGGATAAGCAAAAATCAATTTCATTGCAGAGATCATTGAATGTGCTTATGCACCTTGTAATAGGCTCGTTGTTACCATAATTGGTTGTATGCCTTTCTGTATAAAATAAGCTTTTAACCCGCAGAGACCTCTGGGGGGCGTATATATTTAAAAGATAAAGCAGTTATGGTGACTTAATATGATAATTAATAATATCGCGAACAAACATGACAGACGTTACAGTGCGTCTGAAACTGAGGGCTTGCAAGCCGACTAATGTGCATCTGCTGTCATAATTAGGAAGCTCATTAAACACATATAATTTACGAACCGCGTATCTCGTGAATTTCTTCTGGACTCTTTCGAGTCTAAGTTTGTGTAAGACATATGGTGAATCACAAATAATTGATGAATATTCTAAGTATGACCTGACTAATGAGCAGTAAATAACCTTAAGGCTATGTAGGTACATTTCGAAAGTCGTTACTATTACGCATAAGAAAGCCCAACAACGAGTTAGACTTAGCAATGGCGTAATCTTAATGCAAATAGAAATTTAATTTATTGACAAATATAACACCAAGATCAAGACGCTGAAGTCTAAGATCATTTATAAAATAATTATGAAAAAGGGGTGCAGCAATACGGTAGGCCGTAAACACCTTGCATTTAGAAATATTAAATTCTAGAACATTGTGATTACACAATTCCGATAACTTATTAATATCTGATTGAAAGCGAATACAATCAGAAATATTATTAACCCGAGAAAACAACTTCAAATCATCAGCGAATGTCAAAACTTTACAGAATTTAAATATTTCGTTTACATCGTTAATAAATAAAATAAATAGCAACGGGCCCAGATGACTACCTTGTGGAACGCCCGACGTAACTTCAATTACACGAGAAGTCTAATTATCGACCTTTACCATTTGCCTTCTATGGGTTAGGTAATTAACGAACCATTTTAGCATTGAGGAATGAAAACCCAACGATTTTAGCTTAGCTACTGGAAATAATTCCTTTTACCGCGAAATAGAGTTCGTCTTTAACAATACTTTCAAATAATTTAGGTATTGCCGAAAGCTTAGATATAGGCCTATAGTTCTCCACCTTTTGCCTTAAACCGGTTTTAAAAATTGGAATTATAAAAGAATATTTCCATTCATTAAGGAAATCACCAGAAACAAGAGACTGATTGAAAATAATATTAAGTGGAAGAAAAACGGAATAATATTACCGCTGGAATCCCATCTGGGCCTGGGTTGCTATTAAAATTAAGTTAATCGAGCGCGTTTATTACATCTTCATCCGAAAACTGTACGACACCGATATCCAAAGCATCAGATATCATCTCTTAATTGCAATTGACACTCATTGAACACCGACTCAAAAAAGTTAGCAAACAAGTCGCAAGTGCTTTTTAAATCTGTTGAACCTACATTTTCAAATTCCATTACCTTAGGCAAGCCTGTGGTATTTCTTTTTGAATTAATATAATTCCAAAACGATTTACTATTGCGCTTTAACGACGACTCAACAGACAAAATATATTGATTATATAAAAATCGATTTAAAAACTCATATTCTTTCCTGAATCTCAAAAAAAAGTTCACGATTAGAATTTGTTTTATGAGATAAATAACGCGAATGAGCTTTCCATTTTACATTACGTAAATTAACCAATCTTTTATTGGACCAAGGAATTGGTACGAATAAATCAAAACCAGAATTTATTTTATCCAAAAATATATCATAATTACCTTTAAGATCGGGGGATTTTAGCATTTCTACCCAATCAAAATCATTTAAATATCCCTGCAGTGCACTGAAATTGTTTTTTGCGAAGTTATAAGATAACGCGGAATCATTACTACAACGTTCACCGGAAAAACTACGAAAATTAAGCTCTAAATGTAAGGCTTTATGATGGATTTTATTGGAATCAATAACATCCACAGCCTCTAAATTTTATAATCAATTTCATTATTGATAAAAATTAAATCTAAAATTCTATTAAGAGAATTACGAATAAAATTTATTTGAAATAAATCCAAAGAAAGAAGACCATCAATGACTATTTGTTCATAATCATGATTTACGTTAAAAGGTATTAAATTCGCATCACCATCCACATTTCTCAATGTGACATCACCAATATTTATGTTTGTTTATTTATTGAGATCTACGACAAAAAGTTATCAACAGATCTTGAAAGAAAGAAAAAAGAAATAAAGTACAATAATATTTAACTTAATGCTAACAATGTGAGTTCCTTAAATTTAGATCTAGGTAGGTAATGCAATGTCAAGCTGATCATATACAAGATTAAACAATCTACAACTAAAAGTAACAGGCTCATTGGTCATTGGCCCCATATAGAGTGGAGTGATGAACTTCTAATAACAAAGTTCTGAATCTAAGAACCCTTTGGGGGGCTTAAATACAAATTAGGGAAAGTAAGTTATTACAGTCAATAGAAGAGCAGAGTAAATCTCTAACAAACATTACACAATGCAATTTACGGCGAACTTCGAGGGTATCAAAACCCAACAGCAAACATTTAGAGCGGTAAGAATAGTGAACGTTGACATTTAGAAAAAAAAAACGACGTAGAGCATAACGCAAAAAGTTTTTTGAACTTTTTCTATCCTATTGATATTTTTCAGAGAAAATGGGTTCCAAACAACAGTACAATATTCCAGACATGGACGAACCATGCTTATATAAATAGTCTTGAGAGTATAAGGATCCTTGAAATCAGATGAATTTCTTTTCAGAAATCCTAGAGCCGAGTTAGCTTTTGACATTAATTTATTGACATGGGGATCAAAGGTGAGTTTACTATCAAAAACAACACCAAGATCCTTAAATTCCACTACAACATTTATTGTTTGGTCTCCAAGACGATAAGCGGGAGTTAGCGTATTATGTATTCTGTTATACGACATGGTGGCACATTTGTCCATATTAAGATGCAAATCGTTCAGCTTACACCATTCAAAAAAATAATCCAACATTAAAGTCGTTCCTATATCGACTTCTTCGTCCACGTACATATTTGGAATTATTGCATTCACACATTTTCCAATCTATACACAAAAACAACACCGAAACTTCGTTTTGTTCGTTCAAATATAAACCGTTCTATACTTAAAATTAACATTGAAAATTTATTATATAGTTTGTTTTTTTATTTTATCAAATTGATAAGGAACGTCCCCATCCGCGACGCAATATTTTCTTACATTGTCTCTTACTTTGCAAGCGTATTTAAAAATACTGTGTTGTTGTGTTCCTTAAGGTGTGACGTGTGAGTGTTTCCGGCAAATGAAGAAATTGGCTTGCTTGATCGGCGTTATGCGGTGGTTGTTTTTTTTTTTGGAAAGGTAATTGGCTAATTGTGAAGCACACAACATGACCTCACCAGTCCAGAACTGTCCACGTGAACCTCTATGGGACGATGAAAAATTCGGAATCGGGATGCAAGTCTCCCAAAAGCCATCTCGACTGTTAACCGGGCAAGACTAAGGCGATAGTTAAATATTTCCTCAGACGTGCTTAAATTACGATTTCTGTTATAGGCTTTCATAAAGTTCCTATCCAAGCTAAAGATATCATCGCCTATAAAATAAAATGGTGTTTTTTTTTAATTGGCCCTTTAAAGGCCTAGAAGGTGAGATGTTCAGCTTTCCGCTTGTAAGTCCGCGATATAAACTGCAGTTCTTCAGCACAACAACATCTGACGCTCTTCCGTTACCGCCCACAACGATATATATATCTGCTGTGTGCATCAACAACAGCAAACAAAACGATGCTAAAAAACCCTTTGTAGTTGTAATAATCGGATCCCGATTTAGGCGGAGCTTTGATACGTATATGCTTGCTGTCAAGGATATTTATCACCGGAAGTTTGTTTGAGCCAACTGCGACCCCATTTTAAAAGTCTGCCTATACCTACACTTGATACCACAAAGAAATTTACAGCTTGCTGAGTCTCAGTGGGAAAAATTGATATCAGTAAGCTGGTGTGAACATTTTTATCCAGAAAATATTCCCAACGACGCTGTTAAGTTTTGGAATAAGGTCCAGAAGACGACAAATGCTTTGGGAGAACCAGAGTTCCTGGAGATAGGGGAGTTTGAGTAGATTGAGTACATACAAGATCTTCTGGTTTTTACGTTACTTTTGTTTTGAAGCTGAAGTTATTATCAAATGAATTGTTTTCGTTTTCTTTTCCTTTTTTTAATAAACGTGATATTTTTTTGTGTTTTAAATAATTAATTGCTTAGTTTTATTACATTTTACAATACTTTCAATTTGGCGATTTATGGCGACGGAGATTTTAGTAATTGGGCGATTTTTGGCGATTTTAAATTTAATATTGGCGATTTCGATTTTAAAAACCTGACAACCCTGGCTGTGGGGTTGAAGCGGGACTTTTTCGTTGGTGAGTCGGCACATCGATTAATCGATCTCTTTTACCTACTGGCAAAAACCACCGCGTCAACATCTTGGCTCGCGCTATTGTCTTGACGAGATTATAATATGTAGGTAGATACTTGGCGGAAATAATAAAAACATTTTAAAACGTTTTTGAAATCCCCGATTTAATTATTAATCAAATTATACAACTCGCGATCAATAGTGTTTTATTAATTTGAAAATTATCTTTTGTAGATCTTTTCTTTTTCTTAAAAACAAAAATGCGAACATAAACTCGATTAATAATTGTTGTTCTTATTCTGTGATGACGGCTTATTTGCTCGATGACTGATGATGTTGCTAAACTTTTCGTTGAAGTTCTCAGAGATTCGTTGCAGTCTCATCGAAACGTATCGCACAGTTTGGCTTTTTGATTAGGTTAATTTTTTGTACTGGTGTATTGTTTGCTGCTCACGCCGGACGTGGGTATTTAATAGGAACTCCAAGTCCAACTGTCAAGAGGGCCCTGCTCATCCTGGCAACTACAGGAACGACCATAAAGAAGCCGTCGATAGATATCGAAAGAGTTTTCTTTTCTGTTTTATAGTCGTACTACCATGGAAGTCTTTCGAAGAGAGATATATGGTAGATGGACTAGAAGAGCATGACATTTACTGTTGTGTCGATATTTTCTCCTCAGACCTTGAAAATTTATGGTGGGATTACTTCTCAATAGGCCGTACCGATATCCGCAGCTGGTCTCCAACGTGAAGAGTCTATAGTTGATAGAATAATGTAGGTAAAGGAAGTCGGCGAATTAGATCCGTAACTTCGGGATAAGGATTGGCTCTGAAAATTGAGATAGTCGGGCTTGAATTGGAAGCAATAACATGGTTTATGTAGGTACTCGTTCTGGGTAAATGAAAATTTTTGAATTTTGTTCCCCGGATAGTAGTTTACGTAACCAATTGTGGAATGTTCTTGCTAAGAGTCTTGAGATATATCGCAAGGTATGTTTTTTCAATTTAGAACGAGAATCAATTCAGAACTGGCACGGACTTGGGTAATCCGACTGTCTAATTAAAACAAAACATTGTGATGGCCCTAAAGAGTGTTGATACAATGTGATTTCTGCGAAGTGGTCTGAATGTCAAAGTGAAGAAATTCAAGCAAGTGCGGGTAAACGGCGGGAGTAACTATGACTCTCTGGTCATCGACCGACTCACTCGATCCCTCCCAAGGGAAATCAAATGTAACATAGGATCAGCTAGCACCAACTGCATCGCCTTTGTCGATGACCTAATTTTTTGCGCCACAACACCCATGGGCTTGCAGAAACTTCTAGATCATACATCTAAGTTTCTAGCATCTTGCGGCTTAACACTCAACCCGGCTAAATGCATCACCATCAGCATAAAAGGACAGGCAAAATTGAAGAACACAGTCCTTGATCAAACTCAATTCAACATCTCAGGAGAAACAATACCATCGCTTAAACGATCCGATGAGTGGAAATACCTAGGTGTTAAGTTCACGGCCGACGGACGATGTAAAGTGGACCCACGGGAAGAACTGGTCCCAACACTCTAACGAATTAGTCGTGTCCCATTTAAGCCACAACAACACCTACACATCCTAAGGATCGTCCTCATCCCACAGCTATACCACCGGCTTACGCTAGGCAGCGTAAACCTAGGCTGCCTAAATAAAAAAGATAGGATGCTCCGGGCGGAGATCAAAAAATGGCTTGACCTGCCTAAAGACACTCCAACATCCTCCTTCCATGCCCTGGTAGACCAAGGAGGTCTAGGTATCACCGCCCTACGCTGGAAGGCCCCTCAACTACGGGTAGACAGGCTAACAAACCTGCGACTACCATGCCTGGACAATAATACCACAGCAAACATCTACTTGGCAAGGGAGATTGACAGGGCAACAGCGCGTCTAAGGGCTGAAGAAGAGACACTCAGGACGAGCGAGATGATAAATAGATACTGTAGCTCAAAATTACATAGGATGATAGATGGACACGGGCTAAGGGAAGCTGGCAACGACAAGCAGACTCATCGTTGGGTGAGGGAGCCGACCAGACTCCTCTCAGGAAGGGACTTCCTACACTGTATCAGTGTGTAGAGGAAGCTTCCAGGTACCCGAAACGCTCAACCATATAGTCCAGCAATGCCACCGTTCCCACGAAGCCCGGGTGGACAGACACAATAGCGTCATCAAGCATATCAAACGGAAAGCAGCGAATAAAGGACTCCGCCTAATTGAAGAACCACCCATAGCCACTCCAGAAGGGATTTGGAAACCCAATATCGTAATCGCCACCGCGCGAGAAGCCATCATCATTGACGCGCAAGTGGTGACAGATGGAAGGTCTCTTGAGGAAGCACACCAACACAAGCTCAGCAAATACAACACCATCCACATAAGGGACGAATTCAAAACCCTCCTTCAGGTGGATTAAGAACACGTCGCTACGGCAACTTTAAACTGGCGAGGAATATGGGCGAGAAGCAGTGCCGACCAATTGCTACAACATGGAGTCATTACAAGATCAGACATGGCCCTGATCAGCACAAGAGTGCTGATTGGAACCTGGATGATGCCCCACCTTAATCCTTCCCACACCTCACCTTTACCGTGCTGCCACGGCCACTTGATGGAATCTGCGAGATTCCCGACGTCGTCAAAAAAAAATAAATAAATATTGTAGCCAAAGGCCAGCAACCAGCAATATGCAGCGCAAAGGTTGTCACTCGTAGAGTAACATCCGATTCCTTGAGGTGCTCATACAACGGAAGGGTTTCTGCTGAAACTGATTCCCTCGAGATCATAGATGTGCCTTTTCTCCACCTCCGCGTGGTTCCCGCCGGAAACAGACCTAGTCTGGCTAACGGAGTAGGCTTAGTAGAACCCTGGGGTTGCCAGCCCCTTCGACCTCCCTTTGTTGGCCCAAACACATACAAACAACCTCGGATACATAACCCTGAGCCAGGTCCTTCGGCACTACAACCGGCCTAGGAGTTAACCAACGCCGCGCAAACCCGGATGAATTCGACGTCATGAGGAGCAGAACCGACATCACAGCCCGCTGGACAGAAGAAGAAACCAAAATGTTGGCGATGAAGGAAGCTGAACTGAAAGAAGAAGGTGTCGTCCGATTCATCAAAAAAGCGCTATCAATATACTTTTCCGAAAGGACAATCGAAGCGATCGAAAAGGCTAGACAAAAAGCCTCATATCTCCAGGATGTCACCAGCTACAGAGCCCAACTAGCCACTAACATAAGCAGACCACCGCCAACGCCATCACAGTCCACTTCAACATCAGATGACGCGATCATGGACCATATCGGAGACCTCCTTCCTTTGTCCACTGCGAGTTATAAAAGCAGCAACCTGGAAGACATCTAGGGACATCTTTCCTCCTCGATCATCACGACCCCGACCACAGACTGCCGCACCTACGCCAACAAACCGCAGGCTGAAGAGAAGGGCCGAGTACAAGGCCACACAGACGAACTGGAGTAAACACCAGACGAGATGTATCAAATCCCTACTAGGAGATCCAACGCAAGCTTTGATACCACCCACCAACGTAATGGAGCCATACTGGACAGTGATGGAACGACAATCTTCATCAACACCTGAAGACGAAGTCTCCACCAACAACTGAGAGCATTATGGACGCCTGTTGAAGTATTGGTACGTGTCTTCAATTTAATCCATTGGTGCAGGAAGCCACCCAAACACCTCAACGAAACAAAAACCACCATGATTCCAAAGAAACCGAACTCAAGCGAACCTGGCGACTTCCTGCCCACAATGTCACATCAAAAATCTTTAGACAACTCCATGGTATCCTTGCCAAAAGACTCTCCTCCGCAATTGACCAGGACCCAAGGCAACAGGCTTTCAAAGAGACAGACTGATGCGCAACTAACGTCACCTTAAATGTATGGGATACCCCGAAAAATTTGAAAGGCACTACCGAATTGCATTGGAGCCGGACGTCTGTTGTTACCCCCAGAATTTCTAATAGCACAGAAAAAAAAGCTCAGTAATTCTGTTTTAGATGCCTGGTAAGTAAAAACTTAAATTCGCATTGCTGGAGATGTTGCCACAGCGAAAACAATGAGGAGATATTAAGCAAACATCCCTTAATGAAAGAAAAAGGTGCAAGTCGCATCTTTGCCATCAGGAGCTATGACTTTAACCGATATTAAAACGTGCCTAGCATTTCGCAAAAACTCTTTATGTCTTTCACTTTGAGCGAATGCTTCCATTAGGTCCTTTGGTTGTTCAAGAGCTGAAGTATTAAAAATATTACACAGAGTTGATAAAAATAGTGAACAAACTCGTCAGTATTTTTTAAGGACACTGATAAATCAGCACGAGCTTCAAACAAGAGTGAAAAGACCCACTGAAACACTTGCGCCGCGTATTTTACTTTCATTCGCTCGAAGTTATTTGGTTGAATATGCGCATTGTTTAATTTTGGAGCAGCTTTCAACTCGGTCTTAGAGTCAATATCGTAAAACTTTACAATGTCGTTCCAAGACGCTGTCTTATGCTCATAGATGGTATTATTTTTCAGCAGCCAGTTGCGAGTACTTTTGATCAAGTGAGGAGAATCGTAAAAGAAAATGATCCCTACATTATTGACCAAAAAATAGGGCTTTGCGTGGTTACCAAGATCACGAGCTGTACGGGAACGAAAATATTTTTTTTTGGAGCCGTGATTTTTTTTTTTTAGCAAGACGGCCTTGCAACTGCTATGAAGTGCGAACAAAATAGTAACCAATGGAATGTTTCCATCTCTTCGCAATTCCTTAAGCCATTAGCACGAGTACGCTGCTGGCAGGGTAGGTACGGTGAGCAGTGTTCGTCAGCACCGCAGTCTTCTACTCCAACAACTACATCACTTTTCCTGTTATGGTCCACGTGTGCTTTCAGAGTCATTTCGTTAGCCGAACTGAACAATATTTACAAATATTGGGCAGCTGACTAGTTTTCAGTTCTAAGATTTTAACATTAAACGCAATGTTGGCAGGAGAATTCGGCCATGGAGCTATAAAGGTCTTCAAAGTTGATACAGTGGGAAGATCAAACATGCCCTTTAACTCCCTATACCCTGATGGTAACATAAAGTGCATAGAAAAAGCAATAAGTTTGGTTTCATTGCTGTGTCTGTCCCAGGGTAGTGCGGCCCTAGTTCTGCAAGCCGTTTTCAACTATTTCATTGAGTGAGTTCGGTAATTCCTTATGGGACGTTCTTAAAGCAGCAAACTCTTTCTTGTGTCTTTTAATCGAAGGGTTGTGCACTTCCAAATTTGTCTAGCAATTTATATGTCTTTTTTAGCTTCATCTTAGCAGTTACCTTTTTTTGGAGTATTGTTCCGCAGGCTTGCAATTGTCTGGTTTCCACTATCAGCTACTTCACAAACTACCGAGTTCACGAAACGTTCCTCAATATCACTTTCGGAAGTTTTGTGAATATAGCCACTTGTTAAAAGATCAGCATTGTCTCTGCCACGCGATTTTGGCACATCCAGAAGAGCCGCACACCTCTTCAAATACCTTTCAGAGTTTCCAAGCATCACCAAGGAGAAATGACGATTGCATACTCTTTGGTGATCTGTTAGTTGCTCAGTCCCAGATTGCTACGACATACTTCCTTCTCCTACATAGACGTGTGACTGTAGCCGAGAACTGCGAATTGAGCCAGCAAGAAAATGACGCGCTAGATAACGTGGAGGTAGAGAAAGATTCGTATGTGGAAGAAGAAGCTTAGGATAACAATAATAGTACTGAGAATATTCGTAGTTTGTTGCATGAATACGGTAAAACAAAAATAATAAAATTTTCAGCAACGTGTCATGTTTCCGTAAAACAAATAAATGGCCCATAAGTATGACGTATTTACGTACACATCGTACTTACTAAAAATTAATAGCCCTTGAAAAGTAGCGATTTAATGAAGAAACTGCACCTCGGCTAAAAACTTGCAAAGCTAATTTAAGGCAAATAATAGGAAAAATATCACAGACAATACCGAAAAAATAAGAGAGGAAACAGCGAATGAAATAAAAATAAGGAAGAGGAAAATTTTTAACTTATTCCAAGTACAGTAAACGGCGAATGACCAAATCATCGTGTTGTAAGTACAAGGTGAGCATGAGCATTTACGGGGAGCTCAAAGTTGAGGTATGCAACAAATGTTCAATATTAATTTGTTTCCTTAATGTAGGTATGTGTATTTTTTTTTTAACCCCCAACGACCCATAGAAATCTACACTCTAAAGTTACCATAGGAGGTACCGCCGTACCACCATATATTTCGGTGCGGTTTATTTAGAAAATGTTCAAGAATTTCTTTTATATAGGCAGTGTACGTAATTAGACAACTGCTAACAGGAATAGCTAACTATGCTAACGTCTGTGAACTTTTCTCTCCTGCTTGATCTTCGCAGTGATACACGATAACAGAGTGAAAGTGAGCGAAAATATGCGATCGTGATTGCGGTATATCAAGCATGGCTCATGCGGCAGAGCGTTAGTCGTGTTTAAGGAGTCGTATCAAATAAATTATTATTTTTACTAATACGAGTGCGATGGAAAATATTGCTGTCCCTGGAACTAGCGGCGCAAGAGCTCGATTACAACGGTAAGCCTTTCATTTGAATTGTCAATTGAAAATTTTAGTGTTGCGGTGAGAGATTTATTAATTTTTATCGTATAGTATATATTATATTAGGTTGACGAAAGAACAAATTCGTGAATTGTGTGAGTCTTATTCTGACGAAGATGAAGAGCCGTTCCAGGCCGATGAGAATAATGCCGATGCTGATTGGCTACCAGGAAACAATGAAGAATCAGATATTGAGGACGTGATGCTGTTGAGATTGCCAACGAGTCCGTTGATTCTGATGAGACCGATGTCGCAGAAAGCGAGTCTGAGCAGCCGAAAGATTTCACAACACGTGATTCCACAATTTGGAAGAGACAGCCACTACCATCCTCACAAATACCGGTGCATAACTTGATCCGTCAAGCTGGTAAAATTAATTGTTTAAATTATCATATCACACACTCAAAATAAGGTGCTTCTTTGCCAGGTGGTCCATATCGTTCGACATCATTAAACACTCGTTTAGATTTAATCAATCTAATCTTTACGGAACCCATGAAAACCATGATAGTTCGTGAGACAAACCGAAACGCGAAGCAAGTCATCCAACCATCAAATTCGTGGAACGGTTTGATTGTTTTGACTGCCGTTCAATTTGATGCATTCCTTGGTATTTTGATTACTGCTAAAGTATACAAATCGGCCAACGAACATATCCAGATTTTTTCGTTGTGAAAGGAATACCTACCAACCACATTAAAGTTGAAGAGAGCTTTGATCTATCATCTGACCACTCACCGGTTATATTAACATTGAGTGTAAAACTAGCCAATAACCTAGAGCCAGCTAGATTAACTGGTAGAAAAACTAACTGGGAAGGCTTTAGGAACGAAATAGAAGAGAATGTTGAACTGAGTGTTCCACTTACGACACCCTATGAACTTGAGGTTGAAGTTGATCGCTTCGTCGAGATCGTACAGATCGCCTCCTGGAATAATACGCCTAATCCAAGGAAAACGCCGGCCAAATACGGGCTACGATATCCTCCCAAAATAAAAGAATTGGTCAACGAAAAAAGGAAGGCGCGTAAGAAATGGCAACAGAGTCGAGCTCCGAAACATAAAGCACATTTGAATTATTTGTGCAATTTGTTGAAGACAGTTATCAAGGATTTTAAAAATCGTGCTATAGGTTCTTACCTTGAAAGTTTAACAACGAAAAAAGATTCCAATTATTCACTTTGGAAAGCTGTAAAAGGCACCAAAAGGCCCAAAATCCCCGCGCCGCCAATTAGAATAAATCGAAATGAATGGGCAAGGGAAGATAAGGAAAAAACGCACGTTTTTGCCGCTCATCTAGAAGAAACTTTTAAACAGTACGATGGCCAAGCGATCCACGACAATACTAATAGGGCGGAATTACAATCTGACGATTCAACACTCACTAGTGCAACGCTAAGTGAACTAAAACGTGAAATCGAATCCCTAAAACCCAAGAAAGCTCCTGGTTATGATTTGATCACCGGAGAAGTTCTGAAAGTTATACCAAGGAAAGCATTAATTAAGCTTCTTCATATCATAAATGCCGCGCTTAGGCTAAAACACGTGCCGAGTCAATGGAAAGTCGCGGAGGTCATAATGGTTTTAAAACCAGGAAAACTGCCAAATGAAGTATAATCGTATAGACCGATTTCCCTTCTTCCAGTCATATCCAAAGTCTTCGAGAGAAAATTGCTTAGGCGCCTACAACCGGTTATAGAAGACAATAATCTTATCCCTGACCACCAGTTTGGGTTCAGAACCCAGCATTCGACGATTGACCAAGTACATAGAACTACTGACGTAATCGAGAAAGCATTTGAAAAAAAAAAAATATTTGCTCAAGCGTATTGCTTGACGTCTCACAAGCCTTTGATAAGGTGTGGCACGACGGCTTGAAATTTAAATTACGACAAGTTCTCCCCGCAAGCCTATATGATATTCTAGAATCATATCTCCGGAATAGACTCTTCCGTGTTAGAAATGGAAACGAATATTCGGAGCTAAAAGAAATTTCGGCCGGGGTACCGCAAGGAAGCCTCCTTGGTCCGCTTCTCTATTTGTTATATACTCGCGATATACCAAGGGAAGATGGCACTACCCTTGCTACGTTCGCCGACGACACAGCTATCCTAGCAGTAGGTAATACAATCGAAGAAACGACAACAAAACTGCAAACCGCAGTGAATAAGATAAATGAATGGATAAGGAACTGGCGGATCGCCTTAAATGAAACTAAATCTGTACATGTGAATTTCACGTACAAGAAAACGAATGACTTTCCAATTTCCCTAAATATGGCCCGAATACCCTTTGTAAACGAGGCCAAATATCTGGGAATGACACTCGACGCAAAGTTGAAATGGAGTTCGCACGTGAAAATGAAACGTAATGAACTCGATATCAAATATAGAGAAATGTACTGGTTACTCGGAAAACATTCCCAGCTCAGTACTGAGAACAAACTGCTTTTATACAAGCAAGTGCTAAAGCCGGTGTGGACCTACGGTATACAACTTTGGGGTTGTACCAAGAAAACAAATGTCAATATTCTACAAACTTTTCAAAATAAAGTTCTTAGAGAAATTGTACAAGCACCATGGTATATTAGAAACGACGATATCCATAGGGATCTCGGAATTCCAACATTTGAAGCTGAAACTAGAAGCTTCGCGAGAAAGCATAGAAACCGACTAATCGGACATATCACCATACAGTCCGATAAATCTTGGACGAGAGCAATTTATTGCGCCGACTACAAAGAACGAAACCGTTCGACTTGGCAAGATAAGATTAACCGCGTCTAATTTGCGGAACACGCAGGATCTTTCATTGGATAGTAACCTGTCAAAAGTTTTTATTTAATGATAGAAAAATTGCGTGGTAAGTTATTTCTTAGTTGCAGTATCTAACAATCTTTGAAGGGTGGTGTTTTTAGTCAGTAAAAATCTGACACTACTATGAGAACGCGCTTGCTATTCTCATAGTGTCTTTGGAAGATTTTCATTTACCCTCGGATAAAAAAAAAAAAAAAAAATGTTGAATATCAATCTGCGCCCACACTTCAAGCCGTACAGTGGATGAACAACTCTTCCCCTACCGAGGAAGAACACGTTTTACGCAATATATCCCATCGAAGCCAGCAAAATCTATAAGAAAGTGTCCGAAGCGATGTTATCCCATAACTCGAGATTGGCCGAACCGATTTTGATGATTTATACTTTGTTGGAAAGGTATTTTCTCAGCACGGGTTTTAAAAGAAAAAAAATTAAAAATTTCAAAATGTTTTATATTAACCACCCAGCGTGTTACGACAGGTTTTTTTTCGATTTTTTTTTTTTAATTTTTTTTTTTTTTTTTTCATTTGGTATTTATTTATTTTGGCAACAACCAGAAAAAGAAGCCAATTTGAATGTAACATATCGTATCACAATTGAACTGTCAGATAGACACGCAACGTAACGCCATCTATTATCGATCAATCGAGCAGCCAATTTTGTTTCATGTGTGGTGGCGCTGTCCACGTTGACTGTGCCATTTGATTCAGTTGCGCAGTTACTTCATTCGTTGCTGTTTCAGCGTCCATATTGCACTTTGCGAATTCGTGTTTTGTTCCATCGAATAACGTTTGCCGGCCATTGCGCATTACAGATTCGGATTTCTTCATTGCGATTTTATGAGTTTTTATAAATTAAAATTGATAATCTTATACCATGTTCCCACCAACGTGATTTAGCTAAATCCACTTGATTTAGCTAAATCATCTCATAAATTACGTGATTTACCATACATTTTCGTGATTACTAATTACGTGATTTAGACGTGTTTAATTTTTATTTACGTATCTGCCATCGCAAACCCACACAAAATAAAATCGAACATACCTGCAACGGTTTCAATCCAATTCAATGTTATTCAACAAACAAAAAAAAAACAACACAAATGTCAAAAATATTATCCCAAATTCAATTTTCTTCGTGTTTCGGTGTATTTTGGTATTTTTATTAAGTAAACAATCATAAATTGTTTAATTTTTGCCAGAGGTGTGATAACAAAAGAAAAACAACAAAAAAATAAACTACCCTCTCCGAAGTGGACGAATTCTTTCTGCTGGATGTCAAACTAAATCACGTAAAGTTCGGTGGAGACGCCTTTCGTGATTTATAAATCATATGAGCTAAATCACGTTGGTGGGAACATGGTATTATAAAGAAAGTGGTGTAGTTCTGTTTGACTTAGAATGAATTTGACTGCCTGTCTTTAAATGCAAAAATCTTAGAAACTTCTTAATATATTTTGGTGCATTTTTCACAGGCCTATAGAGGATACCTAGGCCCACAATTTCCAATTTGTTTCAACTTATATAACTAAATAAATTCCGGAAAAAATGGACAAGAGTAATTTATTTTTTCGTTTCGTTTCGCTTTTTTCTTTGTCAATTTGAGAAATATTCTGCGATTTTCACCTGGGTGAGGTTACTACATATTTACTCAACTCATGATTTAAAAAAAAAACAAATATGGTCCCTCCTTGGCCTTTAAATAAAATAAGTCGATATTTTGAAAACATTATTGGTGACATAATATTATGACCATAATAAAAAATACATTGTTTTTGAAAACAAAGGAATTCAGAATTTCAAAGGATAAAATAATAATAATAGTTGAGTCTTACCTCAGGATTTAGGCTTTTTAGTCCGCCGTATCACTATTATTTGTGAGTTCTTTTGTAAAAGAAAGCTTTCAATTTTAAAATTATGATATGCGTTTCTTAACAAATTCTTAGTTTCAATATTTCATTTAACATGTATTAACTGATACAATTATTGTATCCGCTTTTGGCGTGTAAGAATGTGGCGTGTGGGGCGTGTGATTGAAAGAGATAGGGTGCGAAATGTATACGGGACTGAAAGAAAATGATTTAACATTTGAAACGAATACCTGTTAAAATTACGGAAGGAAGACAAATATTTTATGCAGTGGTAAGAAATATCCTGTTATTGGCCAACTCAAGCGTTATGAGAATATATACATTTTGCGAAAAAAAAAAATGGCCCCCTACAAGATAGCAAATTTCTATCTTCTTTCTTCCATGAACTGTTCTGAAACCACATTTTTCACGGGCGAAGCCGGGGGGTATAGCTAGTTTAATTAAAAAACAAAAAGATATAGAAGAAAAAAAAAAAAAAATATTGCAAAATAAAATTTTTGAAAATAAGAAAGTTTAGCAAAACAAAACAAAAGAGTGGGCAATTATCCACGGGGGCTGGCAATGTCGTTCAATTTATTGATGTCATCGATGTAGACAGCTTCGTTATCAGCGTGACGTTTGACTAGCACACGGCCACGAATCGTAAAAACGGTAGAAAGCAATTTTTGTTTTTTTAGTTGCAGTGCAGCATTTAGCAAATTGTTGTTGCATTTAGAAAGACACTCGCGCAGATAAATTGTCGAATCGGATTGAAGGCCAACGTCGCATAATTTTAATTGTTTATTATTTGTTTTGCGGTATTTTATGATCGATGTGAGCACAAAGTTCCTATCATATATGCAGATAGAAATTTAATTATAACACTGGTGGCCGCGTTTGTATTTTGCTTCGGGCGAGTATACGGAAAATGTCATTGATCTGTGGGGGTTTAATATCAATAACATGGCACAAGTGATTGAAATAAGATTTTAAATTTTCTTCTGGTATATGCGGAATACCAAACAAAATCGCAGCACATGAAACCTTTTTATTCTCAAGTTTTTCTTGTTCGTGTTTTATTTCAGAGAGCTGAGATTTCAAATTAATGCATTCAGCAGTGAAGAAGTGCGGATTGAGTGTCGGACAATACTTTGTTTACATCCAATAGGGATGTTTTTATTTGTGAGATTTCCGATTTTATGGTGTCGGTATCGGTGGTCGTTGTTTTTTGAATTGTTTCGAGTTTTAGAACCCTTGAATTAATGTCGGCAATAGATTTATTAAGTTCCCCGAACTGATTATCTATTTTAGTCGCGAGTGCATTATTACTTTCACTAAATTTCGATGATAATACTTACTTACTTAGGTGGCGCTACAGTCCGGGGTGGACCTGGGCCTCAACCAATACGCCTCTCCAGTTAGCGCGATCTTTGGCTAACTGCCTCCAGTTGCGCACTCCAAGTTGGTTGAGGTCCCCTTCCACTTGCGCGCGCCACCTAAGGCGAGGTCTTCCTCTACTGCGTTGTCCCTCCAGGTTGGAGTCGAAGACTCTTCGGGCCGGAGCGTTGGTGTCCATTCGCTCTACATGTCCTAGCCATCTTAGTCGACTGATGCGCACTTTTCTGACCAGGTCGATGTCGCTGTACAGCTCGTAGAGTTCGTTGTTAAATCTCCTCCTCCAGAGCCCGTCAACGCAAACGGGACCAAAGATCACTCGAAGAATTTTGCGTTCGAAACGACCAAGGAGATCTTCATCCGCCTTTGATAACGTCCATGCTTCTGCACCATAAAGTAGGACTGGGATGATGAGGGTCTTATATAGGGTCTCCTTAGTATTTCTCGACAAGGTCTTACTAATCAATTGCCTTCTTAGACCAAAGTAACAGCGGTTGGCCAGTGTGATTCTTCGCTTGATTTCTGAGGTGATATCATTTTCAGAATTAATAGCGGAGCCGAGGTAGACAAAGTCCCGAACTACCTCAAAGTTATAGCTGTCTATCGTGACGTTCTGTCCGATTCGTCGGTGTTGTGTGTCCCTTCTTGTGGACAGCATATATTTTGTTTTGCCCTCATTCACCACTAAACCCATTTTAGCCGCTTCTGTACTGATACTTGCAAACGCACCAGTGACAGCTCGCTGTGTTCTGCCAATGATGTCGATGTCGTCAGCGTATGCAAGTAGTTGCACAGACTTCTGGAAGATTGTGCCTCTGGTGTTGGCTTGTGAGTTTCGCACAATCTTCTCAAGAATTATATTAAAAAAGTCACATGACAGCGCGTCACCTTATCTAAATCCTTTTTTGACACCAAAGGTCTCGGTGAGATTGTTTCCGACCTTTATGGAGCAGCGAGCGTTCTCCATCGTCATTCTGCACAATCTGACAAGTTTGGCAGGGATGTCAAAACTAGACATGGCTCTGTATAGCTCGTCTCTATAAATGCTGTCATATGCGGCCTTAAAATCGATAAACAGGTGGTGGGTATCGACTTGGACTTCTTGGGTTTTCTCCAGGATCTGCCGTAGTGTGAATATTTGGTCTGTTGTGGACTTACCGGGCCTAAAACCGCACTGATAGGGTCCAATCAGTTCGTTGACATATGGTTTCAGGCGATCACACAGTACGGCAGAAAGGATCTTATACGCGATGTTAAGGAGACTGATGCCTCTATAGTTGGCGCAGTTTAGAGGGTCTCCTTTCTTGTGGATCGGGCAGACAATGCTGAGGTTCCATTCATCAGGCATACTTTCCTCTAACCAAATCTTGGAGACGAGTTGGTGTATGCACTCTACCAAATCATCTCCCGCTGCCTTGAAAAGCTCGGCAGGTAAGCCGTCTGGTCCGGCAGCTTTGTTGGATTTCAGCTTGGATATTGCTATCCTCACTTCATTTAGGTCAGGTGGACGGAAGTCTTGGCTTTCATCGTCCAGGTTGAATGGTTCAATCTGCCTGACAGCGGAATTGATGTCGTCTTCGCCGTTTAACAGTCTGCAGAAATGGTTTTTCCATGTCCTCAGCACCGACTGTGATTCCACTACAAGGTTTCCTTGTTCGTCTCGACAGGTTTCTGCTCGGGTTTTGTTGCCATGACACGTCCTTTTTACCCTTTGGTAAAACTTCCGAACATTGTTCCTGGAGTAACACCTCTCTATTTCCTCGATCGCGCGCTTCTCATATGCTCTTTCTTTTTCTTCCGGAGAAGCCGGTGTTCTTCCCTCCTCTTTTGCTCGTAGAGCTGACGAGCCGCCCTCGTCCTTCTGTGCAGCGCCGCTTCGTAGGCATGCTGTTTTGCTGCATGTGCTTGCCGGCATTCTTCATCGAACTAGGGGTTTCGTGGGGGTGGTTTGGTGAAACCAAGCACATCAGTTGCGGCGTTCCTGATGGCTTCTTGGCAGCGATGCCACTGGTCTTCAGCACTTGATGCTGGCCGTACAGGACTTCTCGAGAGGTTGAGGGATACACGATCGGCAAAGGTTCTGGCGGTTTGTTGCGTTTGTAGCCGTTCAACGTTGAATCTCCTCACAGCATTTCCCCGTTGTTGTGGCGTCTGGGATATCCGCATTCGTACCTTGGCTACAACAAGGTAGTGGAAAAGTTCGGACATCTAGAATACTGGAGGAGTGCCTTGCGTCGATCGCAACATGGTCAATTTGATTGACGGTTTGATGATCCGGTGACCGCCATGTTCCTTTGTGAATGTTGAGGTGTGGAAACCGTGTGCTAGCTATAGAAACATTATGCCCCGCAGCAAAGTCAATTAGCCTCAGTCCGTTCCCAGACGTGGTGTCGTGTAGGCTGTGCTTTCCAATTGTGCTACCATAGATGTCTTCCTTTCCTATTTTGCCATTAAAATCACCTAAGATAATTTTAACGTCATACCTAGGACATTGCTCGTATGTTTTGTCGAGGAGCTCGTAGAAACATTCTTTGGTAGCATCGTCTTTATCTTCTGTGGGGGCGTGAGCGCAAATTAGGCTGATGTTAGCGAATTTAGCCTTGATGCGGATAGTTGTAAGACGTTCACTGACGTGTCGAAAGCTCAAGACTTCTTGCCTAAGTCTGCCGCTTACAACGAATCCGCATCCAAATAGACGCTGTTTCTGTTCCCTGTAGCAATCACCGTAGTAGATGTCACAGTTTTTCATCCTTCTTTTGCCCGGCCCATCCCACCGCACTTCCTGGATGGCGGTGATGTCTGCATTGTAGCAGTCTAGGGCCTCCGCTAATTGTTCGGCTGCACGCGGTCTGTTCAGGGTTCGAACATTCCACGTGCAAATCCGAAAGTCATTGTCCTTTTTCCGTTTTGCAGGGTCGTCATTAGTGATTCCATCCTTATCCGAGGCTTCGTAACCATTTGTTTTTTCCGTGGTTGGGTAGTTAACCCCACGCACAACCCCCAACCTGGAGGACCAGGCCCTAAATTCACCCTAGGACATCGGGTCGGAAATTCCGTTGTCAGTAACCCACTTCGGGGATATGAGTGCTGCCGTTGGCCCATAAAGGGTTCATCCGCCACCATCTCTATTTCAGCACCCTGACTAGTGCTGAAAATCCTTACTGACCTTAGCTCCAAATATGTCAGAGTAGCTCATGCAAGGTATCTGCCATCTTGACTGTTGACACCACCGTTGATCCAAACTCGCGGATTCATTCGCTGTATGTCCTCTTTCTGAGGAGCTCATGTAGGTAAGACCTCTGAGTCTCGATCAGGCAGTCTTTCCGACAGATAATAGTAATATTATAAACTCACTCTGAGTTTTTAATTTTTCGTCCATTTTTTTCCACATTAAAGTGTCATCCACGGTTCGAGGTGAGTTTGTTGTTAGTGTATCAATTTTGGAGTTCGATCTGGTCTGCTTTGAATTAGACATGTTCGTATAGATGATTGTTTGATCAGGTTGGGCGCAAGGGACAAAGGAATTTTTATCAGACTTTTAATGTGTCACTTCCACTGAAACTAATCAATTAAATCTTAAAGTTTTTAGTAGTTAGACAATTTTCAACAATTTAAGGAAAAACAAAGCCAATTTGCGTAAATTTTAAACTATGAAAAGCACTAAAATTGCCAGCAGAGGAAAAACACTTCTATTCAGTAGCTTGCTTAGTTCCAATATTGAAACACGGATGTCATCGTATACAATATGACTCGTTTGCATTCTATCAAAATGTTATGTGGCATTAAGTTATACAAGCACAAGGGTGCTCATATGATGACATTTCAACGCTATTCAGAATGGAGAAAATGTTTCAAATTACCAGAAACTATTACAAAGAAATTCATTTATTCACTTCAAACAGATGGCATATCGGTATCCTTCTCAATGAAGAAGCCTATGAAAACTAAAATTGTCAAAGCTAAAAGAAAAAAATTACATACACAAGAAGAGGACTATAGAGGAGACTTTTAAAAAATGAGGAATACAATATATGACAATAAACTGGGTCTCGATCCTGGTCTAAGACTTTTATTCGGCGGTTTTCGTAATGGTGTACCAGTTAAATTCAAAAGTTCTACATATCACAACATGTCATGGATATCATTCTTGTAAGCAAAAATTGCGGAAATATACAACAAATTTCGTAGAAGACTCTCAAATATCACCATATTCAGAAACTTTTGAACAGTATACAGAATACCAGCTTTCAATATTTGCAGAGAAACAAAAATTATACGCACAGAGAAAAGTCACAGGCTTGAAACTACAAAAATTCATTTGTGTTGAGAAAACAAGTCATACTATTGCGAAGCAGATAGTTTCAAATGTCAAAGAAAAAACGTTGATATGCATCGGCTCTACGGAGATTGCTTCAAATTCCCCCATGCGTTGGTATGTACGAAGTCCAAATACAAAATTTATCGAGGCACTTAGGAGGAGAAAGGCAAATATTTTATTTGTAAACGAGTTTCGAACTACAAAGTTGTGTGCAAAATGTTTCTGCGAAAATAAAACATCAAAACCTCCACACCACTAGTACCAGTATTGTACCAGTATTGTCAAAACTGTCGTACTTGTGGGAATCGAGACGTGAACGCAGGAATTAATATACTATACCTTGGCGAATGCATAATACAACAGATTGATAAACATTTGAATTTTTCTAGAATCTAAGTATCATTATTTCTAGTACGGAATAAAAATAATTTGGCAAGGATCAATTTACACAGGTAAAATTCATATTTATTAGGTATGCAGTATGCTTCTTATATTTTTTCTATCGCATTTGTTTTGCTTTTTGTTTGCAGGTCAGGATCGCGACTCCGGTCTACAGACAAATATTGGGGAAAAAGTTGTTTTGAATTTATGTCAGTAGGTACTACAAGAGTTCTGGCCGAAATGCCACCACAGACAACTTTTTTACGTCATTGCCTCAGCTAAATTATCTAAAGAGCAATGGATTGACGTTGCTGGGACGCTTCGGAAAAATAAACCTTATATCCCAATGGCGATGCAGCCATCGAAAGACCGCGAAATCAATTCAACTTTGTTTGGCTTTAGAGCCGAAACCACGATATGTTCGTATGTCCCTAAGAAGAAGAAAGCTGTCATTTTGATATTCAGCATGCATATCGATGGCGCAATCGATACGACAACTGCATCTAAAAAACACAAAGCACTGGCTCAAGATCTATGCTTGCCATCGATTCAAGTTCAGAGCATTGAGAACGCGATTCTACTTAATAAAAACAGCTATGGAGAGCGTACTCGGCTCGAAAATCGTAAGTAGTTTCATTTCGCTTCCACAACCATCCGAAGAAAGAGATAGCACCGGCCGTTTTAAGGTGCAAGGTATTTGCAAGAAATGCTATAATGATGACCAAATCAAGAGAAAGTGTCGGAAGCGTTGTCAAAATTGTTCGAATCCTGTTTGCGATCCGCATACTACTACCGCTCCTGTTATTTGCGTGGATTGTACTTCTTGTTTTTTTTTTTTCACTTTTTCCCAACAAATTCTAGTTTTTACTGCGTAAAAAGGATTTTCTAGAGGTGTCATGGAACCTCCAAAAAATCGGAGGTGTGCAAAAAAAAAAAATATATATTTTTAAAGTCAAAAAAGTACCCAGGTACCACCTATGGTTCGTTGAGGGTTAAATAATTGATCTCAATAAACTGATGTTTTTTTCGGAAATTTTGTATAAAAAAAAAACTATATAAAATTATGTTTTTTTTTTTTTTTGCAAAAAGAAATAGGCTATAAACATAATCGAATAGAATTGAGAAGAATTTTGTGCACACTTTTCGTAAAAATTGGACTAATTATACTACTTCGTCGATTCAGTACAGTACACGTATCAAAAAATTCGGTTACCTCTGTAGGGTTAAAGGATTATGCTACAACACTGAAGCACCGAAATGCGGCTGAACCATTTTCGGTAGCAAAGTGATTTCCAAAGCAATCATTTTTAAAATACAACAAAATTGCGATGCTGAATAAAGTGCACTAATTTGCAGCTCGTACAAATTTGTATATTGCAAAGCACTCATCTATTTCGTCTGAAGAACACTTTACAAAACCGACGAAAACAAATTTTAAGGTCTGTCCTGTTAGAAACCAAACTAAACCGAACAAAGTGCAGTGGTTATTGTTCAAAATATTTGGTATCCATATTTTAAGGAACAAATTACAAGCGACACTGGCAGTAGTCCATTTAGTCTTCTCATAGATGAGTCTACCGATATAAGAATAGTGCTTAGTCAAATACTTGGGTTAATTAAATATCACTGTAGAAAAGAAAGTGTGATTAAAACCAATTTTGGTAAGACACTTGTTGCTTGTGATGCTGATGCTATAGACGCAGCTATTCTTTATGTACTTCAGTAGTCCAATTGTAATACAAAAAAATTGAGCGGCCTTGGAACAAACAACGCTAGCTTAATGGTTTTTGCAAAAAAAAAAACGAAGTATTTTGTAAACATAAAGGTGACACCAACAAAAATTACCCTCGATGCTTGGAGAGGCGATAGACGACGATCTCTGTTGCAAAGTACCTCGCCGCTGATGGAGCAACGAAGGAGTAGCAGAGAGTGTAGGCGGACGGCCACAGAGAACGCACTCCAACCACAGAACCCGCACGGAAAGTGCATGACAAAACAACAAGCACCACGACTCATAAACAGGGCTGCCGTTTTATAATTTCGTTGGGGAGTATAGTAGAATATTTTTGGGGGGTTCCGGGGAGTACGGAGCAAAATTAAAGAAATATATTTTTAACCGACTGTACACAGGGAGGGTTTTGTATTTCGCGCGTATCCTATGTACGTTCCTATATGACTAAGTTTCTAAGATTTTTGCATTTAAAGACAGGCGGTCAAATTCATTCTAAGTCGAACAGAACTACACAAATCTAATATATAAAATTCTCGTGTCACGGGGTGCGTAATTGAACTCCTCCGAAACGGCTCGATCGATTTTCGTGAATCTTTGCAAGGATATCGGCTAGGGTGGAGAATCGAACAACATCTATTTTTCATTCCCCTAAAAGTTAAGGGTGGTCCACCCTTCAATTTTTTTTTTATTTTTTTATTTATGGGGTGGAAATCGAGTAGTGATACTTCATATACAAAAAAAAAATAATTTTTAATTTTAATGCCAATTGTTGTTGTCAAATATTTTAATTATTTTGCAAGCAAATTGTTGTTGCAAACAATTTTGAAATTTCTTTTTTTAAATACACCTAATAAGATTGCTTATGTTTACTATGTCACATTAAGTAGCTTTTTGAAATGGAGTAGATACTTCGATTTGTTTGATGGTGTTTGAATGCATCATTTTTGTTTGCCAAATATTTTCAGGATCCTTGCATTAGTATGAGAGTGAGTAAGTTGAAATGTTTAAGATGATGATGATGATAGGAAACACAGGAGTTGTTGAGCGTTTTGAGTTTTTACGCACATAACTCGAAAGAGGATGGTTAGTTTTTAAAGATTTTGAGCTTGATGGTTTCGATTGGGCCCAAGGAAGGCCATATGCTACTTTATGTCTCGAAAACAAAACTTTGACAGGATGATATAGGGGATGAAAGTTTGTGTGGGATTCGGCGATTCCAAGACAAATTTGATCATGCCGCCAGTGCGAAGGTCAAACGTTTCACGTCGCAGAAAATCAGGACGAACAGTCAGATCGGAATATTAACCATCGATAGAATATTTCGGAACTTCAGGAAAGAATACCATGCAGTCGTCCATACTGGAGACCGAGATAGACAACAACACAATCATCATCAGCATTCAGCATAGCGTTCCATGTTTCTCACATGGTCAATTGTATGTGGCGTGCTCACGTGTCGGCAAACCTCTCGCTTTGTACGTGTACGCACCTGTAAATGGAACGAAAAATGCTATGTACCATAAAGCACTTCCATAAAAAAGCGGTAGGTTGGCCGACAAGTAAATCGCTGCGGTTAAGGCAATTGTATTTCGCCGGGCCAGCTGAATCTACGTTATTCGATCGAACAAAACACGAATTCGGAAAGTGCAATATGGACGCTGAAACAGCAACGAATGAAGAAACTGCACAACTGAATCAAATAAATAAATGCCAAAATAAATAAATACAAAATAAAAAAAAAAAAATCGAAAAAAAAACCTGTCGTAACACGCTGGGTGGTCAAAATAAGACATTTTGAAATTTTTAATTTTTTTTCTTTTAAAACCCGTGCTGAGAAAATACCTTTCCAACAGTATAAATCATCAAAATCGGTTCGGCCAATCTCAAGTTATGGGATAGGGTGATTTTTTAGCTGGTTTGGTATTGGCAACACTGGTTTTGACAGCTGATGTGTGTTTAGTACCTTGTGTCACTGTCAAACAGCTTCAGTTTGGTTTGCAATTTAACCATGGATCGTCTTACAAATGAACAACGCTTGCAAATTATTGAATTTTACTATCAAAATTCGTGCTCGGTTCGAAATGTTCATCGCGAGCTGCTTCCATTTTATGATCGGCATTCTCGACCTTCTGAGCAGTCTATTCGGAAGATTGTGACCAAATTTCGCACCAAATTTACTTTGTTGGACATTAAACCACCAACACGTTTACGTACTGTGCGTAGTGAAGAAAATATTGCGGCCGTATCAGCTAGTGTGACAGAAGACCGCGAAATGTCGATTCGGCGCCGTTCCCAGCGTTACTGTCAATGGTGAACGCTACCGAGCGATGATAACAAACTTTTTTTTGCCCGAAATGGAAGTTCTTGACTTGCATGATATGTGGTTTCAACAAGACGGTGCCACATGCCACACAGCACGCGAAACAATGGCGCAATTGCGAGGCGAGTTTGGTGAACAGTTAATTTCACGTTTCGGGCCGGTCAATTGGCCGCCTAGATCGTGCGATTTGACACCATTAGATTATTTTTTGTGGGGATATGTCAAGGCTAATGTGTATAGGGACAAGCCCGCTTCGATTGACGCACTGGAAGCCAACATCCATGCATTCATTCGTGAGATACCGGCCGATATGTGTGAAAGAGTATGTCAAAATTGGACTCAGCGGATGGGCTACCTGAGACGCAGCCACGGTCAACATTTGCATGAAATTATCTTGAAACATTAAATTGCAAGGTTCAAACTATCGATTCAAATAAATATTTCATTCATTTTTTCGAAGTTTTTGTGTTTTTTTTTTAAAAAAAGTTCTAAACCTCTTAAAAAATTATGCCTTTTAGTTGTCACAGCTAGTCCCTATTGGGGGAAATAGTAGAACTGCGGACGGAGGAAAACTAAAATATAAATTAGTTGATCACAATATGTTCCATCCAGAATTGATGGTCAAATATTCGTATACTAACTTCTTGAAATCATCCGAGCAAAAGGAAAACTTCCAAAAATACAGTGGAATTGTAGACCTACTGTTGTATGAGGTTATCTTCATTGCTGACTGTACGTACTACATTTGATGAAACTACATGTTTAGTCAATTAAAAACAAACAGTGATCTATTCAGAATAAATTGTTAAATATTTGGTAAAGTATGAATTAGTGGAAAAAAATCGAGCTGTCGTGGGACGGCCGAAAGAAGCGAATCATTGGACGTAAAGTATTGGCCCGTGTTACGTGGCGGCCTATTTAAAATTCTTTTTAATTTTTCATAGTGCCAGTTAGTTTAGATTACTCTCTCTGTTCCTCTTTCGCACACATATATTTAAGAATTTTTCGACTTTTCTTTTTTCCTAAACCATCCCTGAATCAAGACGAACAACACAAAACAAAAATCATCCAAATCGGTGGAGCCGTTCAATTCATTTTAATTTTTCATAGTGCCAGTTAGTTTAGATTACTCTCTCTGTTCCTCTTTCGCTCTCTACACACATATATTTAAGAATTTTTCGACTTTTCTTTTTTCCTTAACCATCCCTGAATCAAGACGAACAACACAAAACAAAAATCATCCAAATCGGTGGAGCCGTTCAATTCATTTTAATTTTTCATAGTGCCAGTTAGTTTAGATTACTCTCTCTGTTCCTCTTTCGCTCTCTACACACATATATTTAAGAATTTTTCGACTTTTCTTTTTTCCTTAACCATCCCTGAATCAAGACGAACAACACAAAACAAAAATCATCCAAATCGGTGGAGCCGTTCTAGAGTTTTCATCTTCCAAGTGCGCCATGGAGGGGGAAGTTAACGCTACGGTGACGATTTTTTTCGGTTTACTCCCCATCTTTTGGAATAATTTTTATGCGTGACCCACCGACCGTCCGTAAAAAAGCTATATTCGCTTCAAAAATGCAAATGAATTAATGATACTAATTTATATTTGATGTTGTCTAAGCTAAACAGTTTTGGACCAGATGAAGCGAAGATAAAGATATGACGTAGGGTAGGGCGGGGCTAGTTGGGCCACGGGGCAAGTAGGCCCACTCGAATAACTCAGAAACTAAAAGTCCTACATGACAACGATGACACACAATCGAAGTGTGTGACTTACGGCCACAAGCCAAACTAGTTGAAATTGCATTTTTACTTTCAAAGGGGCGCGTCATTTAAAATTTGTATTTTTAAGTGTAAAAACTAAAAAAAAAAAAATTATTTCTTTTCTTTCTTTTTTTGTGAAGCGGTGCAAATATCAGAATAAGGTAAACATTTTTCATGTGTCCCGTTATTGTATTTTATTTTTTCGAGTGTGCAATTGAAGTGTTTGGTGTAGTTGTTTCTTTGTGAAACAAAATGTTCAACAAAGTCAGTGCGGGGTAAGTTGGACCGCCAGTGGTGAGGAAGAAAAACATCTTGATTGGTTTTGTCTTATGTGTATGGAAGCATATTCAAAAAGTTTACCTGGGGAGGAGTGGGTGCAGTGTCACACTTGCCGAAAGAGGGCCCATTCAAAATGTTCCAAAATATGTCAAGGAAGCATCTTTATTTGCATAAATTGCAGTAACGATTATACGATTCATAATCTATAAAATAATATTTTTTTTCTTATCTAAATTTATTTTATAGAACGTCATAAAGCGGTTTTTTATTTTCGTTTTTTGAAGTTTATGTTGTGTTTTTTCATTAAGTTTTCATTTTAAATACATTTTAGAAAGAAATTATAGCGTTTTCGTATTTTGTAAAAATTACTTTTCAGTTTTTTAGGTTTCGGACCAACTTACCCCACTCACTGGTCCAACTTGCCCCGCTGGTGAGGTAAGTTGGACCACTTGGACTTGGTGTATTTGAGTCAAAATAATTATTTAACTGTAAGATAAATTGTTTTTTTGTTAATATCATTAAAAGGTCGAAGTTTCAATGTATCTATTTACTTTAGTTTCATAGCTTAATTATGAACAGATTGGAAGTTATGAAGCGTCAAAAAAAAAGTGGTCCAACTAGCCCCGCCCTACCCTATGTGTTTTCTGCGTAGGTAAGTAATTTTTTTTTCTGTTTAATTTTTTATCTTATTCAAAAAGTGTGTATTATAACTTCATTTGAGTATATTATTTGTACTTTTGCTTATGAAATATTTTATAAATTCTTAACATGTTTCTGTGAAATGAGAGCATTGTGTGAATCAGTTGGAAGTTTTACACAGTAAATCCTTCGATGCTTCAAAATTTTGCATTCCATCTTAATTTTTCAAATATGGATGTTCAATAGAAGCTTATAGCAATAATTTTTAGCAACTGTTAAGTTTTTTTTTATTTATTTTTATATTATATTTGAAGAGTTTTTATTTTCCTACATATGTAATGAAAAAATCACTGGTTTACCATGCACTGATTCACTGTGTACACCCATGGTACACAGTGGATCACATGCGAAGGGTAATTTCAAATATTTTTTTTATTAGCTCAGCATAAATAAAGCTTCGAGTTCTTATTATTAAAATTAGGATAACACATTGTAAAATATGTGAAAAAAAATTAATAGCTATACTACTGAAAATGCGGGCTCTACGGCGCAAGAAGTAAAAATTTATCCACTGTTGACACCTTTACCCTACTTTATAAAATAGTTCGTTGCAGTATGATAACTGATGCTTTTTTCGTTGATTTTCGTTCGATACTCTTGGATATTTAATATTTTTAGATGGCGATATGAGAATTTTCGATAGTTCCTCTACTCGTTTAGCGCACTGAGCGAGAGGTCTGTGACCTGTCCTAAGAAGATTTTTAATTTTTCCAAGAAAGTTTTTAAAAGGGTAAGCAGTGTAAGCTCTCCAAATCTGTTAACATCTTCAAGTACATGACATAAATTGTGAACATTACTGCTTATGGTATCTGAGCCGTATATTTCTCTATACCTTTCAATAAAATGTTTAAGCAGTTCACCAGCTTTTTTACTGTACTTCAGATATTCCCTGCAACTACAGATTGTTATTACGCAAAAAAAAATATTATAAAATGATGATATACAGCAGGATGTAAGAAATCCTTCAAAATGACTGGACCTGGATATAATCAAAATGTTGGTAACTCTAACCCTTTCCAAAATTTCAGACAATCCAGAGTTCTTACTGCACGATAGATTTCAGATGGTATATTGTTGTTGTACTCTCTCAAAAGGCAGGATGTCTTAGCAATATCATATGCTGACCACTTAGTATCGTAATTACAGCAACCACTGGTCCAAATAGACAAAAACCTTTTCATTATTCCCAGGTCTAACAAATGCAGTGAACTATGAAGTCCTGCACTAAGTCAATTTCGAGTGGAATATATTCCTTGTTATGCTCTGGCTCTGATCGATTACGGAAATCAGTGCCCGTTCTTCTTCAGCAATTTATTCTAGGAAAACTCATTCGATTACTTTCATAATCTCCAATCGTTGTACACTTAATACATCCATGATACGAATTAAAACCAACAACACCTGAGAAGGGAAATGTTTTATTAGTGAAAGTAAACATTTCTATTTGACATAAATGCTACCTTTTGTGAATGCCCTGGCGGGAGCATCGCAGGCTAAACACTTTATTTTAATTCCAATATAATATTCATTCACACGAAAGCCACTGTCAGTAATTTCCAGGAATTCATCGACAAACAAATTAAGAAAAGGCTCCAATTTGGGTTTACTTTCACCAGAATAAATTCCAATTACCATTATTGGAATCTTTGGAAATTCGGCAACAGCACAGAATTCTGTTTCGGAACTTCGGCAATTTGGCAATCATTCGATATTGATAATTAAGGAATTATTGATTTTTCAATATTACGAAATATATTTCTATTTTCTACCGACGGCAAGTCTTCGTCTGCTGTTGCGCAGTTTCCCGCTGTTGCGCAAAATTTGACACAGTTTTAAGACATGTAATATTTAACCTTCAAAAACTCACCTAAATACTAATAATTTTTGGCGCAACAGGTCCGTAGGGGCGTAGGGAACCTAGGCCTAGCTTCTCGCAGCCATTCGTTTTGTGTGAGTTTTCATTTTTGGAACGAATGGAAGGGATCTACAATTTTATGCCCATTCCAAACGGCTAATTGAGAAGCTCTTTCATGACAGTTATACTCTCGGATGTTTGTCAGACGTTCGCGAGAGGTGGCGCAGTGAAAAAAAACCTGAGTTGGAAATTGGGTTTTTGCGGGATTCGAACCTGAACCCCTCGCTAAGTAGTCCAACACACTAACCACTAAGCCACTGCGCCTACAAAAAAAAAAACTCACCTGCTCCCATACAATCTAATCAAAAACTCTCGTCCTCGTCACAGTTTTATAAGATAATTTAATATGACATCCACCCACTCGTGATACCTTGAGGCTGCTATTACTTTAATTTATGTCCTTGTAGAGCTCCAGTGGTCTGATGAGATATTTACGATATCCTATCCATGGACAACATTAATTGTTTATTTTGGTAGTCTATTTCCAATTTCCTCCGGTCTATGGAATATGTTTACAGGCCCTGTCCCAGTAACTGGCCACAATCTAATTACGCGCAATATAAACAACTTATCACCTTAATGACCTGTCAACCATAAATATGCAACCCGTCTCTATAAACAACACCAGTCTCCGGTGTGATATACAATATACTCGACATTAGAAGCCACAAACTGAATCTGATTAGCCCGAGGGGAAATTATGTATTTACCGCAGCAATGATGTAGGCTTTGATACTGTTGGTCTTGCTTTCTTTTGTCATCCTTGAACATACAGCGATTGTGTGGCAATTTATTGAAGCGGCTTGTTCCAGGATTTATGTCACAAATATTTATATTTACAATGAACAAGATAAATAAGCACAAAGTGATTTAATTGCATCCTCAAGAAATCAATTATGTTGAATGTTGCCAGGAGCATCTACTTCAAGTGAAAGAGGTTCTACGAAGAGTCCCATGCGTTCAATGAAACATCCAGGGTCTTCCTTCAGTATCCCTGGTGATGGCTGAATAGAACGCGAATAAATTCTGTTGCAGACTTAGGTTGCTCAATATTGCTACTTATTCCACAGCCCTAATCTTCTAGGGCTCTCGGTGATTGTTATGGATTGTTTTCGAATAGGATTTCGGATTAGCGAGTTGAAAGTTCGTTTTGGTTAGGGTGCCACTTAAGTTGTGTGGAGGTTTCTGCAGCCTTTCAAATTTACAACCTCACTTCAGGTACGTGGTCTTTTTTACTAGGTCAACGTCGGAACAAAGTTTCTAATACCATAGCACTTCAGAAAATACCTTCCAAGATCCAACCCCCTGGCGCTTCAGTATTATCCTCACCTGATTCATTTCGCATAATATATACGTGAGGGGGAAGCTTGTTCGATTTGTTTGGTTATTTGTTGCTTGATTCCTTCGATTTCAATTAATTACAACATTAGCTCATTTGTCCTATTAAGATCCCAAAAGGATTACTGATGGATAATGAATGGAAATTGCTATAGACAACTGTTTACTCAAAGAGAGTGTGTTTGTGCTTTGTGCGGCAACACAATCCCCACATTTGCACACAAGCATCTCTCCTCGGGGCATAATGCTATTGCCAATAGCAAGGGATTTTCGACGAATGGTAGTAGTAATATCTATATTTAATCTGAAATCCCAATGTGATGTTGTGATATTTTTAGGAGATTAATAAGTTGTTAGGATCCTTCCAGGCGGAGTTTCCGGCAGTAACCGGAGTAGATAAGAGTAGATAAGATGTCTCGGAATTATGAAGAGAACAAAGTCAGAGGTTGTCACATTTTCTAGCATCCGCCAGCGGGTTATCCAATTTTCGTAGGTGGTGTACCTTATCAAAGTGGCCTCACATTTAACTGCGTACTTTGCTATTTACCTACGTTTATGAATTTATAAATAGTTTCAATCACCTCGAGGATGGTAGGTCGATGTAAGTACGTATGCGCTGAAAAAGGAGTGTTGACTTTTACCCACTGGAGTGTGGCAACATTTTGTTTGTGTGACGGGAGTGTTCTGTCGAAGTGTCGACTTTGCAATCCCAAACGCCGGCTGCTGGTATTTATACCAGAACCCGTGGAGAGCTTTTGAACTACAATGGTCGGAAAAGGTATTTTGACAACAAAACAATTTAACAAAAAGACCTTCGACCTCAGCGAGTGTCTCCTAGGGCGTTCTTATCAAACATGAACCTCTCAATCATATTTAAATCGGTGCTTTTAGGTGGCCAAACCAATGTATTCACTCCTGTATCATGGATTTAATTAAATATGAATTTTCTGTACAATAAGAAATACATTCTTTATGAGTGCACAGTTTATAAAAATTACTCGGAGCAATTGAAATAGAACTTACAGTATAATATAATATATCAGTCCACAATTCTTGCCTCCAAAATGATGTGTACAAATTGTTTGGCAAATTACAGGCATTTAAGTTTGGTTTTTTGTTAATTAGGGGTACCAGCTGGCTACATAAGTAAAAAACCACCCTCTGAACAGTTGTTTTTTTTTTATTTTATTTTTTTTTTTTTTTTCAAAAATCTCAATATTATATTGTTTTCCACATTCGGCCTTACCAATAATCAACTTTAGTCTGGCAGTAAACGAAAATACTCCACACTTTCCAAAATCCCTTTACCAATAAACAAACATAGTTGGCAGAATATCGCTAATTGTAGGGTTAAATGTTAATGATGAGAAAGCCATGTTTATCTCGGGCATTAACTAAATAAATTCTCATTTGAAGACAAAGTGTTGCCCAACCGTCCATAATCACGGTATTAAATTTCGTAATAGGAGAAAATTTAGTACGCTGTTGTTCAACTTGAGCGTTTACAATTATAAATTAATTTTAGTAAATTGTAAACGTTTTCTAATTTTCAACAATTCTCAGTAACAACCAAACAATTTTCAAGCTCTTTGCAAAAGGTGCTCGTTTACCGAGAAATAGGATCCATAAACAAATTTGCGCTTTCAATTTTTCAGTTCGAATTTCAACTTTTTTCGGTTTCTAAGTTTCCCGAATTATGTAATTTATATAAGTCATACAATTTTGTATAGGTAAAATTCTATTTATTTTTAAAGCCAGGAGGATAAGTTCTTAACACACTTCCTACGTTCGATTTTAATTTATTCTGAAATGAATGAGCCAGCTATCATTTCCATTTCAAAAATATTCACTTGCTAACGATGCAATTGTGATGTTTGAACCACTAATAAGTTTTGATTTGCATCGTCAGCCTACGGATAAATAATAATTTAAATAAACTGTGTTCCGTTTATTGAATAATTTGAAAAAGATTTTGTTACGACACAAATGCACTCAGAAAACAAACGTGAAGTAGTATTAAAAAACAATTGAAGCGTACTATAAAAAAGTAGGAAAATTGTGTCCGATGGAACGATAGGGCATTACTGATTTGCATAATTATGATATTTGACAGATCAGTGGATATTTTGTGCATTTTCTATTTTATGTTTTGTTTTTTTGTACGTATGTTATGTATTCCTTCTTTTAGAATAAAATCCTCGTTGTAAAAGAGACCCTTGACCTTGTTTATCACGAAAACAAATTATGAAATTTGAATTCTGCAATGACAACAATTGTAATATGTAATAGATTCAAAGAAAGTTGTCGGGCTAGGAAATGTGGAGGTCTAATTGTTTATTGGTACCATTTCACAAGAGCTGTACATTTGTACTAAATCTGACATCCAACTAGTTGTCGACATTAGTGATTGATTATTATTCAGGCCGATTGTCTTGAAAGTTTCCAACTGTTAAACGGTCGTCTCTTTCGATTGTCTTCCGTGGTCTGCCTCAACGTGGCAAGTTACTTGTGAATTGGTTTTTCTTTTATTTATTTATTTGGTAATTTACTGTTTGACGAGACGCTTTGAATACTTTTCTTAAATATTCTACTAAAATACCCGCGTCATACTTGATCACCATCTTATTTCGATAAACTGGCTTATTTGTGAGGTTTTTGCCATTTTTACTAGCGACTTTAGTGAAAGTTAGTAAAAGTAATATATTGTATAAAAATTTAATTTGCCATTACCAGAGCTTAGTCTTGATCGCACACGAAACGCAAGCAACTAAAAAATATATACAATGTCAAAATACTCTTTTCCGGTTAGATTTACGTCACAACTTACATTGCAGCTGATACAGCAAAGTGAATGCATACTGCAATAAAGAAAATATTATGCTGTCTTACAGTTATTATATTTTTTTGTTTTTTTGTTTTCCGTTGATCCTCTTAGTTTTCTTGTTTTATGCTTAACCATCTGCAGATAAGCACTTTGCTTCGCAGATAATACATGTAAATGAAAACTTCTTTTGTACAAATAAAATCCATTGAATTGAATTGAATAGGTCTATACATATACGTCATTAAATGTAATCGCTCAATTAACTTTACCACACATATAAAAGAAAATAAAACAAACTTATCAGCCTTATCAAAACGAACCAACTTGCATTGCATACAGTTTTGTTTAAATACTTTCTCCGACCTTTAATAGTAGTTGAACTTTTGAAAGCTTTGAATAGATTTACTTGGTTCTTTTATAATGGCTCATAAAATGCTTATGTTCTGCATAACGGTGGATTGACACTTTGCTGTATTCATTGCGCAACTGACGGCATACAGCCCAGTCTGTATGAATTGTGCCAAGATCGCGAGTTGAGTTTTCATGTTCCTGTTTTTGCGTTCTACGTGAGTGAGTTGCTGCATAACGGTCGATATAAATTGTGGGCCATTATCAGTGAAAAGACTTCCATATCCGAGAAAAATTTCGTTTAGTAGACTGACGGTACATGCCTTTGCTGTAGCTTCTCTTAGCGAAACGATATTTACCCATCGAAACGCTAGATGGCTAGATCTTCGGTTATTAGTATATATTGAAATCCGTCGTCAGGTTGGGGTAGTGGCCCGAATAAGTCAAGAGCTATTATTGCGGATCTCCTTCGGTCTTTTTGATGAGATATCGCATTGTAGTTGGGCCTCATCATATAGGGTGGTCTAAATAGCATGTCAGCGAAAATATTACTTCTCCCTGGTGTGTAGGCAATTTTATAGTTATATGGCTGAAGTTGCAGCGCATCCAGCTTATCTGTCTGTTGGTGACTTTAGGCTCATTAGCCATTTCAAAGGCTGGTGATCCGTCATGAGAGTAATTTCACCACCCTCTATGTACCTACACACTTAACTTGTTAAATGCCCATATTATGGACAAAGCTTACGTTCTGTTGTCGAGTAATTGCGTTTGGCTGAGGTGAGGAGTCTAGAAGCACACTCAATTGGGTCCTGTTCAGCTTCCTCCCGTGGATTAAAACTGCACCCATTTCATAGTCAACGGCGTGTGTTTTCAGAAAGAAATTCTTATCTTCTTGCTTGCTTGCTGTAGGATTGGTTCTCTTGTAAGAAGGGATTTAAAGATGTTCAATGATGCTTGCTCTTCCTTATCCCATTTCTACAAACTTTTTTTTTTCGTTAGGGTACTAAGTGGCTTGTATACTTCAGCTAAAATTCGTCTGTGCCAAGAGTAAGTGTGGAGAAAGCCCGAAAGGCTAAATTCATACCTACCTCAACCTGGGGCCCAATTCCGCAAGAGTGAGTTTTCTTGTGTACCCGAAAAAAAGTATAGGTACACGGGCTTGATCTGATTCCGCAAGAGTGTAAGTAGGCTTTTTTGGAAGTTTTCGTGCACACAATTCAAAAAATGTATTCACTCTGTTCTCGACTGGGAGTTGAGGAATTTAAGCAAAATGGGCGAACCGAAGCCAATGGCAAAAGCGGGTTTCGAACAAAAAGAATATTGGTCTTCATGGAGGAAAACGTAGATTTCGCTCACGACAGGTTTGTTTATTTGCCTAATATTATATTTTCTTAAACCTACCTATACATAGATAAATATTTATTTTAGATTTGAATCATCAGATTCAAAAAGGTTGAATTTTTCCCAAAGAATTCGTGTTTGGAAAACCGATACAAATCTATTAACTGCTGTTCTGTTGCTTCTTCAAAGGAATCCCGAGAGTTTCTAATATTTCTTCTTATAATAATTAATTTTCTCCTGCGAAAATATAAACTTAATATACCAAATAGAAACAATTTAATATACCAACATACTGACTTTGTCGTCTTGTGTCCTTCATTTTCCTTTTTTTAAACAAAAATTCTGTCAAACAGAATTCTGCTCAGTCGGCTGACAAAAATGTTTCACTCAGCACATTCAAACTCACAGCACGTTGCGGAATCGCGTGAACTGTGTTTGGTGTACAAGGGCAGTGAGTGTGAGTTTCGTTAAGCGTGTGCACGGGCAAAAAACTCACTCTTGCGGAATTGGGCCCCTGGTCCATAGTAGCCACACAATAAAAGGAACAGAAGATTTTTTTATGGGGAACAAAATTTACAAATAAACATTACTTTTTCGTAGACTAAGGCTCCTTTTAATAAAACGGCGGGTCATATGGACCACTAGCCCATGTACTCCCCTATCGTGGTCCATATTGCCCGAAACAAGTGGTTTTAAAAGAAAGCTACCTACTTTGGAAATAAAAAACTGATTTGTTGCAATAATTTTGTTAATACGAACTCTAAAACACATATTCACTTCTTATATTTTTAAAAGGAGGAAAAAGGATACATTTAACTAATGAAAAAAAGGAAAATCATTTACCAAACAAAATGATCACTGACTTCGATTTTCTTTTATTTATCAAAACTCAGAGACGCATTCCTTCTGACTGCCGGAACTACACTAGGTAAGTTAAGTTTAAGGAGGTCGCGCACAACAATATACTAGCAATACTATAGCAATACTCACTTCAATTGCATTTGTGAAATGTGATCAAAGCTGGTGGTCCACAATACCCGACTTTACTCTACCAATTTACGATAATCTTCGACCTTATGTTTCGGTTTGTGCCGTATGAAAGAAAGACAATATTGACAATATTATAATCGGTTTGCATATAGGGTAACCTTTTTTTTTTTTTTTTTTTTATAATTGACACGCGCTAAAGAGGTTATGACGGTTATATTTTTTTATGCACCTAGCTAATGCCACAGCACCCTCTGAGTAAAAAGTTGTTTCCATTCAATAAACGCGGTGAAAAATTAATTTTCTCTGTTCTCTTGTTTAAAAGTTTTCGAAACATACACAAACGGAATGCTATGAATAATCAACTGCATGCATAACTAAATTTAGTATGGAATAAAAATATTTTATTAGCGGCAGAGGGCATTTCAACAAAAAATAAATAAATCAATAAAACCGTGTTTGTTATAAAAAGCTTCCAGATCCGAATTCAATAAATATGGTCTATGGTAAATGGACATTACATTACCATTCGCAAGCAAACCAACATCCGTGTCCTTTATTATCATAGAAAAAAAAATATTCGTGCGCACTCAACAATAGTGCCAATTGGTCGTATTGACAAACAAAAATATTGTTGTGTGTCTGTGAGTTTGCCTCCCGCTTGGTGTGGCTTTATTGCAATTCTGCGGTGGCATTTTACTGTTCCTTTAGCCCATATACCCATCCATTTATGTTCACGAGTTGAAATAAACGTCTGCGTTTTAAGGAATTTCTTGGGATTTATTGTGCCCGTAGGAAGGGATGGTCTCGTATGCAAGTTTTTTCGGTTTGCAACCAACTGCTAAAGGACCATTGTCCCATTGTCCTTGATAGCGTTGCTACTATTTGAAATTTGTTTAAGTAAAATGAAATAGGTACGATTCATACAAAGTTATATCTATTCAATATTGGATGTCAGGGAGAGCCCAAAATTCTCCAAAGTTTAATTTAAAAGAATTCCGCAAAGTTTGCGATTTTCCAGTTTATTTCTTAATAAAATCTATATCCATATTAAATTTCATTTGCAAAATATCATTCCAAAATTCTTGGAATTAAAAAAATGGAATCGCTTCAAAATTTCTTCAATTCCTGCATTTTTCTTTTAACAAACGCATTTTACATACAGTGATTTCAGATCGTTTTGATTTAAGCATATCATTTAAAAAAGGACCTAAGTAAAGATCTTAAATCGGCAAAAAATGACTTTCATCCATCAAATCAATTTCGAAAATATTAGCAAGACTTTCAATATTATATTGTTTTAAAATAAAACAGTCTACAAGTGTTCCGAGCGTTAGTTCAATTTTTGCATAAGGCAGATGTATCCTAACATCTTCCCACTACATTTACAAATTAAGTTTATTAAAAAACGCCAAAAAGAAATTCAATAACTCTAAGAAAAGGATGGAAGTTGGTTTCTCTAAAAGACGGTATATCTTCTCGCGTTGTTTTTTGTTCACGGTATCGTCTAAAAAGCTCTCAGTAAAATAAAGTCTTAACATCTGAAAATGCTCCACAATTCTTTTTACAATGACAACCACCGTGTCTGGCTCGGGTGCAACATTTTGTTCGGTTTAATGTTAAAAAAATCTTGAAAATCCTTGAACAAATGTTGCCGCTTTGCACTACAATGGAAGTAAGCATAAATTCCGCGACATAAAATTTCAACATAATCTGGAAGATTCTTACAAGCACTACCAGCAATTATGTGAAATATGTGGCAGCTGGCAGATACATCTAATTGCAAATAAATGAGGAATTTTGTCTTTAAAAAAGCTTTGAAACAGAGTTGTATTTGCCAATCATAACACTGGCACCATCAGATGCAAATGCAATCAAGTTTTTTTTAAATGGTATATCATAACGATTAAATAAGCTGGTCAATTTTAAAAATAAATTTCGCGCATTCGCTTCGGGAACCGCCATTAGAGATAAAAATTCCTCTCTTACTTTCATGTTTGCGTCTACACTCCTTACAATAACTACCATGGTAGATTCATCAATAATATAACTGAAAACGTTTGATTTTTCAAAACAGAAAGAAGTTTCTCAAAGCTAAATCTGCCAGATACATTTTTGATAATTGCGGTTGCCTTTGTCCTGTTGAGGCTCATATTTGTTTGTTTCAAAACTCCAAAAATGTTGTCTTTTGCTCTGCTGGAGTGATGACAAAATTCGAAATTATAGGTTGACGTCTTTCATATAGCACAGTCATGCTATTTTTGTGTCCGGCTGTGCTTTTGTAACTCCCACTTTTTTGGTAAAATATCTACATCATATACCTTACAATATGCACGAATTCCACGACTTCTTGCTAAAGCAGATGTACATGTAGGAGCTGCTGGCTGGATTCTTTCGCACAACCATGGTTTGAAATCAGGCAATAAATCCCATTCTTTTCTGCATCGAGGGAATTGCAAAATCTTATATTTATTTGTTTTTGTTTTCGATACTCTTTCCTCTTCCGTGTCCGTCTCCGTGCCAGTTTCCGTAGGCGAGGATTTCTTTCTTTTTGGCTTTTCCCTGAAATGCCGACAAATATATATATGTAATGATAACCATACATACAACATTAAAATCCATGTTTAACTGATGAACAAAACAGGTACTTACTTACTTACTTAAGGTGGCGCTACAGTCCGGGGTGGACCTGGGCCTGAACCAACAAGCATCTCCAGCCAGCGCGATCCTTAGCTAGCTGTCTCCAGTTTCGCACGCTAAGTTGGTTAAGGTCCCCTTCCACTTGCGTGCGCCACCTGAGTCGCGGTCTTCCTCTACTGCGCCTTCCCTCGGGTATGGATTCGAAGATCTTCCGGGCCGGAGCATTCGTGTCCATTCGCTCTACATGACCCAGCCACCTCAGTCGTTGGACCTTCACTCTTCTGACTAGGTCGATGTCGCTGTACAGCCCGTACAGTTCGTCGTTAAATCTCCTTCTCCATTCACCGTCAATGCAGACGGGACCAAAAATAACACGAAGAATTTTTCTCTCGAAATAACCGAGAGCTACCTCATCCGCTTTTGATAAAGTCCATGCCTCTGCGCCACATAGCAGAACTGGGATGATAAGGGGCTTATAAAGGATCACTTTAGTTGTTTGAGAGAGGGTTTTGCTACTCAAAGTTATATCTGTCTATTGTGACGTTCTGTCCGATCCGTCGGTGTTGGGTGTCCTTTTTAGTTGACAGCATATTATACTTCGTCTTGCCCTCATTAACCGACAAACCCATCTTCGCCGCCTCAGTCTCAATACTCACAAACGCGCCATTAACATCACGCTGCGTTCTGCCAATTACGTCAATGTCATCGGCGTATGCGAGTAACTGGACGGACTTTTTAAAGATAGTGCCTCTGGTGTTGGCGTTTGAGTTTTGCACTATTCTTTCAAGAACGATGTTGAAGAAGTCACATGACAGCGCATCGCCTTGTCTACATTCTTTTCCTTACTTAATCACTTTTAAAATAAACTTTATTAATAAAATGCGCTTCACGTCCTTCCTCTGTCAACTTGTGATTCGGAATAATCTGTGCAGAACAAAATCACTTTGTGAACCTCTTATACTATTGTAGTGTCGTCTCCTTTCTACTGCAGCGTCTCGCTCTCTGACGTTACACATGTAGAATTGTAGACTTGGCATGACAATTAATTTTGAAAAAAATAAAAGAAAAAAACAAGAGCACAGCAACGACCAACGATCATCGAAAAGAAAATGCCAGCCTCCACCGCCAGATGAATAAAACAACGCAAGCGAGAGCGAGACTCAATTTTTTTCTACGCGATAAATAATTTATTAAGCGCTTGTCAAGACTAAGGGCTATGTTCATTAAGTGTTTTTTTTATTGAATCGTGTCTGTTTTCTGAACGATGTAACAAATATTTCGAGTTACTAATTTTCCCGTTTTCTGGGTTAGTTTTCCCTTTTTCCCTTTATACTCAAAAAATCCCGAAAAAAGGGAAAAATCCCACAATATGAAATCCCTGATTCGGCCATCAATGACTGACAGTTGACAGTTGTCGGCCTTTTATCGTTGCAGTGTGGTGGTTCTTCCGTGGTGTTGTTTCTTCGCAATTTTTCTTTATTCGAGTTGTGCAATTTGTGTTGTGTGCATTAAAGCTAGTTTCTCATAATGTTCAGCATTTATGTTGTTAAGAATTTGGCGACATTTGAGACACTAGCTTCTTGCAAACGCACAAGTCCTTTAGTGCTTTTGTTGACAATCAACAGTCACAATTTTCCTTTTTGTGCTGCCAAACGGCATCAAATATCTATGTTTAGACGTGCTTTCTGTTGTTGTATTCTTTGATAGACGCACTGAGTTTAGTTGTAATAAGTTTGTTTATTAGCCGAGAGCAAAGTTACAACTGTGTGCTTACATGCTTACAATATTCAATCGAAGATCGAGATTAGCATGACATCAAAATCAACTAGCATACTAACATATGCATAAGAGCATAATATGCGAGGATTATTTGAACCATAATTTGTCTGAATAAAATTTATGTTTGTTGCCACTTGATACAACTGATGCCATAAGGCAACGTTCCGAAAAACGACTCTAGCCCAAGAAGGCTAAGGGTACTGACTACCCCTAATAAGCTAATTATTCGTCAATTTGACGAACAATACTAAAATATGTTTGTTTTTTTAAGGCTTTGTGCAATACATACAGTTCTACTTTTTTTCCATAAGCATTAGAAAGGTGTTGGCAAATGAAAAACACGATTTTTACTAAATAAATACTTCAGTTATTACTACTAACAGTTTTTAAAGCAACGACAACATTTTTAAGTCTGAAATTAACATATTTTCAAAATCTTAGAAAAAAAAACATTTCTTCTTTAGCAATAGGTATTAAATTAGTACCTACTAATAACACACGATAAAGGAGCTAAGCGTGATCCGACAAAAGTCCGAAACGACGAATTTGAGCAATTAAAAAAATAAAAATAAATGGAAATAATGTTTTTACCTGCCGGGCACAGCCGTCTTTCGCAAGAGCGCATCGGTGACTGAGTTAACTGGTGATGGTGACTGGTGAGCAGTGTGACCAATTTAGCATATTTCCTGCTAGATTTAGCAGGATTTTTTTATTTTTAGCATCTTTTTTTTTCAAATCATGCCAGCATTTTTTTTAGCATTATTTCATGCACTAGCAGGAAAAATTAGCAGGATTTTGATTTAGCCAAATTATGAATTTAAATAATAAAATAAAATCAAAGCAGACGAACCTTACGGAGTTTTTCGTTGAAGATCCGAGAGAATTGCCCCGAAATCCAGAATTGCTTTTTTCAATGAAATTCGTTGGGGCACTTTTGTAATAGTGGTAGACACCATATTATGTGAGATTGGGTATTCTGTTATTACTTTTTTTTTTTGGTTTCCTACAGTAAATAATTATGAATGTTTTAATAGGACAAATCAATATATTTCAATTTATGTATATTTTCGAATTGCGCAAATTTTGTTTCCAACAACACAACATATTATATTTCAATCTGACATTTTTCAAGTTTGTGTTGGTGATTTCAGGGCAATTCTTTAAAAATATCCCGAACACTTCTGTCGTGCTAAGAATTGACCTGGAAGTGCACTTTTCATTTCAATGAAACATAGGAAACTTTGAAAGAGCACTTCTAGATTTGCTCTTTTCATAGAAAGGGCAATTCTTTCCTTCAATCGAAAACGCCATTAGTGTGCTACTATCCCCCAGGACAAGAAAATGATATCGCCGATGTTTTTGAGGAGGCTTTAACCTTTTTTTTCTGAAAAAAAGCTTTTTTTGTGATTTTTTGGGTTTTTAGCAGGTTTTGATTGAAATAAATATTTAGCATGATTTTTAGCACTTTTTATAAAAAACAAAAAATGCTTTACTGCTAAATTTAGCATGATTTCAAAAATTAATTTGGTCACACTGCTGGTGAGCATTTACTATGTGCCCGCAAATTTCAGGCGGAATCTAGGTAGGCCATAACCAGGGTTACCTTCGAAAATTTTCGCTAGGGGTCCAAAAAGGTGTCCTTGCTTTCAGAAAGGGTCCCGTATGAAATTCAAGAAACACAACAGTATCGAAAAATAATCCATTGGTTTTTATTAATTCTAAATAAATATTATAAAAAAATTCAAGTAAATTATATTAGGAGGCATATTTAATATGAATATTAAATATATAATATTAAATAATGTTAAATCTATTCGATAAGAACAAAACAAATATTTTATTTGTAGATAGAGATTGCACATATGTACCTTTTTCAAATAATAAAAACAATACAAATTAACACAGCATTTAAATTCAATTTCTTCACAGTTTGCTATAAATCTAAAAAAAAAATTATCAATTTGAAAATGTGTCCCTGTATTTCCGGACTAAATCGGAGTTAGGAACCCACATTTCCAATTCCTCACCTTCTAATATGTTTATTGCAGATAGCATCGATTGACATGTTTTTATTTTTAACCTATTAGTGAGTTTGTTTTTAAATAGCGTTAATTTTGAAAACATTCGTTCTGCGCATGCGCTACTATGTGGCAATGTCAAAATATTAATAACGAACTCGTATAAATTATTAAATAAATAATTGTTAAGATGGTTTTTTAAGTTTCCTACTTTGAACCAAAACTCCTCTATGTTTTCATTCATGTTGTATTCATTAATTACTTTTTCTGGGTCCGAAGTAAAACGACCAAACTCAGGCGAAAAAAGTAACGAATAATTAAAATCTTGTGGCGTATTTATAACCTTAGGATCTAAATACTTTAATGAACACAACTTGGTATCGTTAATATATATTCTTAGCTCAATTCGATCACATATAGTTTGATAGTATTTAAGAACATTGCGCTTTATGGCAGCAATGTCTTGTTCAGGTAAATTCTCTTTTAAAGGGCAAGATTCAGCTTCATGTCCAATATAAATATCGCATACATTTTTAACTTGCGATGAATCTTTATAGTCTATTTTATGTATTTCTAAATTAATAATATATTCCTTTTTAATAAAATTTTGAAAAACAGTTGATAAAGTTTCCTTTACCGTTGAAACTAAATATATTAATTGAGGCGATTCACTTTGGAAATTTGTATTCAAGTTATTCATTATACCTAACATATACGACAAGAAATTAAGGTAGACTAAATTGACCCCATTTAAAGATTCCAATATTTTAGATATTTTTTCTTTTTTCTTCAAAGAACTTTCTTCAACTTCGGCTCTTACGAAAAAATGCTGCAGAGCAACCCATTGCTCTATTATTCGTTTAGTTTCAGCTTCAAACGAAAGCCACCGTGTTGGACTAAGTTGAAGTATTTTGTGTTCAGGAACTTGGAAGAGAATTTGAAGTTCATTGAAATCTTTTTATTGGTGAAACAAAGAAACCACAAAGAAAAAAAGACGTTCACCACGTTGTAATGCTTTATTATTATTATTATTATTATTCTTTTATTCTCATTCTTATATAGGTACATAACAATTTCATAATAAGTTCTTATTAAATATATGCAATTGAGAATAACTAGTGACATTTTTTATTCGGCTTAAATAGCGATAAATAGTGTTAAATGCCACTTCATAATTTTTTTTTTTTTTTTTTTTTTTTTTTAAATTAGCAATAAAAGTTCCAAAAGTGTTGACAACATTAAATTATTTATGCAATGTAGGTGAGCAAAACTTCAATTTCATTATGATCAAAATCGAGAAGCCATCACCGAGAGAGAAATAGAGTAATAGTAAGCAAAAACACGCTTAAATTAATCAATTTTCGAGTCATATTCATCGCTATCCGATCTGTGCTTAAATCAAGTACGGCGGTTTGAAACTGGTAACACGGCATTCTTACTTATGGAATTCGCATGTTTAATTTAAGAACTTTTCAAGTAATTATACGTCCTTTAATTAATACCGATATTTTCTTATTCTTAAAGCCCAGGTTTATTGAATTAAGAACGATGAGTACTTAATATAAGTATAATCATTATTGTTTTAATATACTGGTCATTTTTAATTTGATAATGATTTTGGTTATTATTAGACCGCCTGCTTTTGATTTTGGAACGTCCTTTCTTAATTTAAGTGAAAACAATCTGTGTTAGATTGATTTGACGTTCTCAAGGTAGTAATTATATTTCTTGTCTCTATTAGAAAGCATTATTGATCTAAGAAGCACGTTCTTAATACAAACCTTTCATAAACGGACCTGCTATGTGAATTAAAAAAAAACTACATTCATTTCATAAACAATTTTATTTTTTATTAACAAAATTTTAAAAATAAAATATTTCATATTCAAAATTAGGTGGGTATATCTAATAAAAGTTTTTTTCTTACCAAACAACAACAAGAAGCGATGCTTGATGCACATTGGCTGGTAGAACTCTCCTTCCCATTGGCTTCCGTATTAAGCCAGGCACTAACCTTTGAGCTCGCTGATATAGTGTCGTCGTCAATATTGTGCTAAAAGGAAAAACATGGAAAAATTATTTTTTTATTCAAAAAAAAAAAAAATGTATCTAGATATACTTGCCACTTTTTTCTTCCATATGAACAGCTTTTGCCGAAATTCAGCTCTCAATCCTACATGTGGAATCACCAACAGGTCGTCTTTAGAAAGATATGGAAGACTTCTAAATGTAATATTGCCAGCTAAATTTAAAAAAAAATATTTTTGATTTACAAATTAGAGCTGCTGATAAAGGTACTTACCCAATAAATATTTGTAGATACCTTCAATATCTAACTCTTTTAATAGATTTAAAAGTCTTTCATTATCAACTTCGTTGTTAATATTGTTTTCACAATTCTCAAGTACATATATGAAATCACTAGACTGACCAAAATTAGTGTTATCCATTGGACTGGTACGAACACGACACGAAAACAAAGTGAGAATGAGCTGAAAAGATCGAAGATCGAATGCAATTGAACTATCAACACGTTCCACCCTTAAATGCTTAAATGGCATACTTGATTTAATTCAACACATTCTTAGTTTACTCTCAAACGGAGTAAATTTGATAGCACAAAATATTACTCTTACTCTTAACATTCATAACATAATAACGTGGCTGTAATAGTGAGAAGAAATCGAGTAAAAAAATCATATTCACTCTGCATCTGCTCATAACAGAATACGTATAAGGATGGATTATAACTGTAATTTAGGAACATGAAATAATTGACTCTGAATTAAGCTTTCAATGTGAATATGTACGTACTTCAGAACATTTTTTTTTTTACTCTGTGCATTCTTAGATTGAGAATGTACGAAGACGAACTGTAATACCTTACAAAACAGAGTAAAAACCAAAGAGAGTAAGAGTAATATTTACTCTGAAAACCCTTAATTCAGGTATGCAGTATTATGACGAAAAGTTGATCCGCTTTTAACACCTTATTTCTTACTTTGAACCTAAATGTTTTTAGAGTCAGAATCACTGCGTTAATTTAACTTCGCATGTTTTCAGATTAAAATGTTTTTGATTGAATAAAGAAAAATCTGTTTAAATTGTAAGAATTTTGATTAAAATGTGTGCTTTCTAAATATAATCTTGAAAGTACTTAAATTCGGGTCGTGGATTTTCCCTCAGTGATGATTTAAGTTCACTTAAAAATCTGTGTTGAGATCTTATGAGTTTTATATCAGGAGGAAGACGATTATAGAGTTTCCAAGATACAACTGAGTAGGAGTTTCTGTAGTGAGTGGTGCGAAAAGATGGAATTTCAACAATATGGCTTGAAGCGCTACGTAAGTTTCTAGCGCCAAATATTGGACTCCGCATATAGCCACCACGTATAAAAAATATCTTAGAGACTCTAAAAACGAATAAATGTCGCACTGGTAGTTTGCATTCGTAGTACTAACTACCATTTCAGAAGTTCCACATCGGTTGCAAATCGAGTTTGGTTGATGGGACATATTCCCAACTGAAGCGAAGAAAGAATTTAACTCATTAGCTACTGCTATCGGCTCCACAATTTCAGCATCTTCGCTACTTAGCACAATTGGGCTAGACTGATAAAGAGGATTACTATTCATTATACTATTTATAACAGCCCACTCTTTTTTTGGATTTCCTTGTGCATCCTGAAATTTAGAAATATAGTAGTTATCGCGGCATTTAGAGATTTCCTTATTAATACTACTGCTCATTTTTTTAAAACGACTTTTTAAGTTAGAGTTAAGTGGATGTCGATAGCACAACTTGCGCAATTTGTTTTTTACTTTTATTTTATTCAAAATAGAAGTGCTTACCCATGGTTTTAATCTTGTTTTAGATTTGCTTTTTACAGAAATGAAACTAGAAGATTTTATACAATTTTGGAGAATGTTCATAAACGAGTCATACGCTTTAGATGCATTATCCTCGGCATAGACCTCATCCCAAAGCTCAAAACGCAGTTGGTTATTTAGTACGTCATACCTTATATTTGTTACAGGACTTGGAGAACAGTAATAAGTACGCTTCATACCAGAAAAGTCTTTATATAAAATACCTGTCATACAGTGATCAGGTATTTGCAAATCGAAGTTAACGCCAACACAATTATTTAAGGAGATTTTCTCAAAACGACCGAAAACATGATCAATACACTTATTTGATACTGGCCTTGTAGTTTCGTTTACAAAAGATGTAAAACCATGCTCAGCTGTAAGGGCAAGAAGGCAATCAGACGCAGTGCTCACAGTCAAAATGTCAATGTTGAAGTCACCTAATATGACAATATTACCCCCTTCCTCATTACACAACAAAACTGAAAAATCATCCAGAAAAGCTTGTGGACTATGGGCGTGCAACCTATACACACAAACAAAATCGAAGTGCATATTGCGAATACTGATCGCGATTTTAATTACATCTGCGCTACCCATGCTGCATCGTTCCACCTTAAAATCTTTACCTGTATATACCTCACGCACAAAAACTCCCACGCCACCTGCTTGATATACTTCGTTTGGGTTTGCATACAACTTATAACCGGGAATAGTATAATCGTCAATCTCGCAAGAGAAAATCCATATCTCAGAGATAAATATCAAATCAGGCAAATATTCAAAAGTTTCTAGATTGCAGATCAGTCTATCAAAGTTTTGCCTCATACTACGTATATTTTGGTGAACAGCGAAAAAAGGTTTGCTTTCATTTGCCTTCACCCGAAAAACTGTATCGCAACTACTTTTAATTGATATAGAGATTGGGTTGTTGCTATCTAGATCGAAATTTTTATTAATGTTGAACATATTTTCAGTTAATTAAAGCAAAAGCAAGACAAATTAATCTTGCAGTTTCGATAAATCATCGAACGAACTAATAGCAACAACCCTACCCTTATCGATCTTGCGCAAAAGTACTTGAGAATTTTGGAACCACACATATTTAAAGTTTTTAGCTATTTTAACCCTTTTTGCCTCCATAAGCAAAGCACGATTAAACTTAGTTAAACAATCATTTACATAAATTTTACTCTTTTTCCCTTTAACAAATAATGCAGCATTCAGCTTCTTCGTTGCAGTCCTCTTTCCCTTCATAATTTTTTGCTTCACGGTTTGTGATGATAGTTGCACGCACAAAATGTCATCAAATGTATTTTTGCTTTATCCCGCGTTGCCAGTGGAAGTAGTGTTTGACGAATTATACGTTTTTCGAACTCGTTTTACAAAACATTTAGGCCCATTTTATTCACTCGAAGTTGAACATAACTTGGGGATTTTTATTTTCAACTTGAGAATTACTTTTATTCACTCAAAGTTGACTCGCTCAACTTTGGATATTCCGAAGTTGAGAAAACCGAAAGTTAATCAACTGTGGGTTTTCTCAACTCCCCGAAATAGTAGACGTTGTAGAGCAAACTTGGGATTTTTACGCCAAAAATGTCAGATTTTCGGTTCTCATTTGTACATCGGAGAGAGACCGCATGCGGGAGATAAGAGTCGACAGTCGACGCTCGACATTACAATAACACATAGGTTAGGTACACAATGCACAAGGAGATGTGTGGCTGCACGGCATTGTTAATTGAGAGTTAGGATAGTACAGACGTGAAGAGCATTCATAATTGTTGTTCTTTGTGTTTATTGCGTTAAACATTTCTGTGACTGTGCGAACTTCAAATCAAGTGGAAAAAATAAACAAAATCGCCTGATTCGGGCAGCGAAGACGACGAGCGCAATTTGTGTTTTCCGTTTTATAATGCTTGCAATAACATCTGGAAATGTTTATGATCCTTTATATGGCTTTTTGTTTTGTCATTTGTATTCTTCCTTTTATGACCTTTGCAAAAAGATCTAGAAATATTTATGATCCTTTCTAATAACTTTTTCTTTTAGGTATATTTTGTAGTTTCTGTTTTATGATGCTTGTAAAAGTATCTGGAAACGTTTATGATCCTTTTTAGTTGCTTTTTGTCTTATCTTTATTTTTGTTCAGAAATTATTTTTAATATAAATATTCTGTAGAAAACATAAACTAAATTATAAAATATGCTGTCAGCGTAGAGTGGTACGATCATCGCCACATGCTTTCCATCCACTGATTCAATGCAGTTTCGAATTTGCCATAGTTCGTTAAATTTGGTAGCAACAGAATCCCAGGCCTCTGATGTTCTCGGCGTCTAGAATTAAAAACCGTTTTCTGTGCATTGTGTACATTGAATCAGGTAAGGAAATGAATTTACCGAAAATTTTCCCCGGCAGATAGGGGAAGCATTTCAGCCGCTCCGACGCTGAAATGCTCGCCACTCAACCCTTCGTCCAAACACGCCGAAGTTTGTGTGTCTATTCATCTTCCTCTCTGCTTTCAAATACGTACGCGGCGAAAATAATCGCAACTTCATCTTTTTGTTCCATTTTTTGAATTTTTATTGATTTATTATTACGTGCTTCTTAATCAAGACTTCACCACCGAATGAAAACAAAAAAAAATATTAACTGAACATACCTAGCTTAAGATTTAAAAGTAAAAAAACAGACCTATTGTGTGTCATCTGTCACAAACATCCCAGGGATATTTTAGAAACTGCAAGTAGACCAACTTTTGAATTTCAACAGCAGAGTTGAGAATTAAAGTAGTGAATAAAAGCAATTTTCAACTTGCCGCTCAACTCTCTCTTTCAAATCAACTCCGAAGTTGATCAACCTCGGAGTCATCGGCAAGTTGAACGATAGTGAATAAAATGGGCCTTAGTTATTTCGGTGGGTTCAATTGAGATATCCATCGCATCATTTAAAATCTTCTGCAAACATTCGCTGGCATTTTCATTGTTTACATCTGGCACGCCAACGATCTCAATTGAATCATTAAATAATTTTTGTTCTCTCCAGTTGAGGCGACTTTCAAGAGACGACACGTTTGCTTTCAATTGTGTGTTTTCCTCTCTGAGCTCCTGCACCATGCCAAGAAAGTCAGTGTTGATTTTTTTGAGAAGAATAATCTCTTCGTAAAGCAAATCCAATGTTATTGCCCTATGGAGTATGGTGACGATGGGCATTGTCATCATCGGTCTCTGCGGCGGAATCCCGTTGATATTCGTCGGTTTCGCTAGCTGTCTCATGCACATTCGATGGTTTATGCGAATTTGGGTGTTTATGCATAGGATCGAGCTTTGATGTTTGCGCATTTACCGCTTCTGCTTTCTTCACTGATGTCTTGCTTGGTCGAGATGACGATGTGCTTTTTGTTGGTTCTTTTGCATATTGTTGTTGTAAAGATGCGCTTCTAGACGGTTGCTGACGTAGAGGCCTAGAAGACGATGCGCTTTTGGATGGTGCTTCTGCAAGTTGTTGTTGCGCAGATGCGCTTGCGGGTGATAGCACTGAGTGTTGTTGTTGCAGTGATTTCCGACGAAGCGCAGTGCACCTATCACATCGATATTTAATATCATTTGCACTCATGTATTCTAAGTCCAATAAATTGATATTAACACACTTGCAATGGAAATTGGAAATACAGTCTGCACAATTAATTTTTGAGGCGCAGTTGTCCTCCACTTCTTGATTGCACACTAAGCAGTTCATTTTGGCAAAATAAAAAAAAAAAAAAAGTTATTTGAAATCTTAGGTGAGCTAAATTTGCGTGTGCACCCCACAGCAGACACACACGGCTATTCTATTTTATTGGAATGTATAGTTAATAATTAATTGTACACTCGCTTAGTACGCAAAATTCAATTTATCTGTTATTTAATTTTCTTTGTCTAACAATGTAAGTACATATAATAATTTGTACATGTTTTTAGTTTTCGTAAGTAAATGTCAAAATGTGTTTAAAATATTTGTTTGTATATTGTTTGTATATTGCGCTGCCATCGATCATCGATGTCTTTTTGTTATGGATGGGTGTGGGCATTGTTTGTTAGGAATGTGCTAGTGCATATAAATTCACAACACTTTAGCTTTAAAGTTTATTAAGGTAATTGTTCATAGGTTTCAAATGTTCCCCCCCAAAGGTCAAGTGTAAGATTTAGGTCCCGAAGTACATCAATCAAGATGTTGAAATAAGTGCCTTAAAGGTAGTTCATTCATGCGTAGTAAACATATTATCCATTGAAGTGGTTTTTGAAGTTTTGTCTCAAGCAGTCTTATAATACAGCCGTACTTTCCTGTATTCACATTTGTATACCGTCACAACCGATAGCCATAAGATGATGTTGAGGAATCTCTTCATCTGATAGAAAACTTCTTATTGCAGTTTGTACTCCTTTGGCCGAACCAGTCTTATGAACTACATAGGTATCCCATGTATATGGATCCTGGCTCTTGCAGCAGAGAGATGTGCTCTTCAACAATTGAAGTTTTGTAAATTTTACCATTTTTTCTATTCACTTTTATGGTTTTGTCTTTCTTGCCATCAAAGTAAAATGCAAATAATTCTGCAGTTGTCCTTTAGTTATTAATTAACTTCTCTCTTCATATTTTATGTCTGTCGATGACCTTGACTTCAGACCCAATATCAAACAAAACAGACGACGCTATCGCTGCTGCTGCCCTATCTGATACTCCATACCTATCACATGTCTTCGATAATGTAGGCAACTCTACGCTTGAGGAAATTATTCTTTTCTTCTCAGGAATGTGTTTTTCTTTGGGCTGAATGAAGTTATGCTTACTTTTGGAATTTTCAGACGATGACAATGACGATGTCGAAGAAGTACTAATCTCCAAAACAGGAGGCGTAGAAGAATTTGGAGCAGTATCAGTTTGGCATTTCTTTGGAGTCTGTTTTCTTTCCAAACTCTTTGGGCAGCCTTTTAGTGACTGTAACATCAATTCCGCCGATTGCCATACATCGTACGTTTCTTTGGTCAATTAAGAATGCTTGTTCTTGTTTCGGAACCTTTTTATCTTTGGTACAGGTGCACTGATTGAATTCCTTGCATTTGCATGCCGTAATATCAAAAAGTAACTTACCACTTTCCTGAAGATCTGTATGATTCTGGTTCTTGTAACAGTCGGAATGGATGCAGATTGCCATATATTTTCTATTTTGGATGTTACTATAGCTGCTACCTGCTTCTTCTGAAGAGGTGGGCTCTTTTGCAGTTTCCAATTCAAATTTAAGTTGTTGTCTAGTCTATTCATAGTACATTAATGCATCTTCATAAGTAGGCAGAACGTTTTCTTTCATATCACAAGAATCACCAAAAATAGGACATATAAATACACTTCGCGTGCTTTGCATGTTTTATTTAAAGAGTTTAGTTTAATTGTTGTAAAAAAGACGATTATATGACTGATGCACACGAAAAAAATGGTAAGCCGATGCGAAATAAATAGCGTAGCTAACTAGATATTCAAAAAAAAAGTGATTAAATTTTATAGCATACACTTACACTTCGTCTAACTTGATTACGAACATGTAGATTTTTGGTTTAACTTCTTTTTAATAAGACTTTTAGCGTGTTTGCGGAGGCAGTTATCGTCACCCTAATCGAATAATATTCTGCATTTATATATTTAAGCCTGTAAGGCACCCTCTTTTTACTATCGCTCCACCCTAGTGAACATTTCAAAATAGAATATATCCATAAAAAACTGGCCAAGTGCGAGTGTCACTCGTGCACCGAAGGTTCCGTAATTGGCTAAAGTCCAACCCATCAGATATTATTTCAAATCGATAATATCATTCAATCTTTCCCCTGTTCATGAATTCATTACAATTTAGTTTAATTTACTTACTTAATATATTTTTACTCTCAAAAATTACTCACACATGAATCTCATTGTGTGATTACCGCAGAAAAAAACCCAAATGCAGATTTTGATTCTTTAATTGCTACCTACACGCTACACCTACACAACCCTCACCAATTTCCCATTCAGTATCTGTGTCCCTTTATTCGGTAACTCTCTCTTAGTAACGTGCTGTCTGCTGTATTTTCTCTTTCCTTTCCTTCTTAATGCGAGTCTCGAAAATTCGGCGAAATCAAAGCACATCACATAGGTATTATAATATAGTGTAGGTACCTTTCCTATACCAGTGCTACCGAAAGTACTACAATAGGAGTATTGTCTGCCGTACTCCCGTACTCCTCAAAGACAAATTGTACTCCTATTATTAATTTCAGATTTAGCTATGTATTTTCACATGCCTTGACATTTCTCTATCCAGTAAATTGGAAGGCTAATTTTACTTTCTGGATGTTTTATTAACTCGTCAGTTCCCAAGAGAAGGTTAATTGAACAAATTATTTTGTTATTAGCAATTCTTCCTAATTATGCATCACAATGATGTTTCCAAAAGACAAAAAAAAAAAGGACGCCCCTTAGTTTTTCTGAAAATGGGCGGTCACCTACAGGTGACACTGGGCATTATTTTATGATTGTCTTATAAATAAAATGAAAGCAATTATGTAGAAAATGCGAAATTATGTTTACAAATGAGGTTATATAAAGTTTATTTATATTAAAAAAAAACTTTTTAAATTTAGGAAAAAAGGTAACAATTTCCATTTTACAAGTTGAGATCTTCATTTACTTATGAAATTGGTACCAGCATTTGATATGCAAGCCTATGTTGCATTTGATACATTTTTTCCTGGTTCTTTCATGGCAAAAGCTACACCGGCGTTGAGTGCAGTCCGTCGCTCTATGGTCAGCTGCACTGCCTCCCATTCTCGTTTCACTGGAAACTCTAGTTTGGACGGGCACTCCACAATTGGTATCTTTAGTTGGGGGTTTTCCATACTTCTCTAGGTATGGTACCACTATAGCCCTTCGAAATTCACAATAAGTACAATTATCGTCTTTTCTATTTATTAGCCACGCATTTTAGCAAGCAGCATCTAGACCGAATGGAAAAAGAGGAAACCACAATTTTCTTCCCCGCAGGCCCACCCGCATCGAGTCAACTCCGCCCATATACTTATTATACATTTCTATAAGCGCTGGACAGTCAACCTGTATTTTCGTGCGTTTCTTATTGATCACACCTATACGATCCACTTTAGTAACTGGCGCCAGTCCATGGCAGTTGGAAGCAGTTACTATACTATACTATTATCATGCCACTTCGCAGCCATGATTTCTTTTGAAGCTATGAAATCCAAAGCACCCCTCGGTTTATTATTCATTACCTTGGAATTTAAAAGACTGCAGTTCTGAAGGCGGTTTTCTCGTATAGTGCCTGTGCCCCCTATATTATTATCCCGTAAGCATTTTAGTAAAGGCAATTCAGTAAAAAAGTTGTCAAAATAAATGTTGAACGGTCCAAGCTCTGGAGGTAGCCTTGAATGAAGCTCCAATATAACGGCGGCACCTAAACCATATTTTGATTGGAGTTTTAGAGTTGGGCCCGTTGCACCTTGATAGAGTTCACAGTTTACAAGGTAGCCATAGCGAGTAGCTGCTGACCAAAGCAACCAAATCTAAATGGTTTTCCATGAATATGCTGCTTTGTTCCATGTCTTCCAAAATATGGTACTATTGTCTCGTCTATAGATATGTGTGAAGATCCGGCTTTTTCATAATTTTCCGTGAAATTATGTGTTAGCATTTCAAAGTATCTGCGAACTTTGCCAAATTTATCATTTTGTGGCAGTGCAGAGTTATCACACAAATGTATGTATTGTTGAATTTCGAAAAAAATACTGGGGACACTAGTTTATTGTAAGTGTCGCTTTTTTTTCCCAGAACATTCGCATGTATTTGGGTGTAATATATCCAGTCATTAGCAATATAGCAATATATACCTTAATTTCATCGGGAGTTACATTTAGAGTATGATTCCTTTGTAAAGCATATAAGTTACTCATCTCTGCTATGAATATGACAATTTGTTCGCTATACAATAATTCGAAACAATCAATGGCACTTGCTTCCTCGTGGCTGGAAAAAATATCTTCGTCGCAATCACCTTTTCCACAAGAAGAAAAACGAGAACTGTTGCGGTACCACTTGGTTATTGTTAATTCTTTTTTCTTCCTTTTCTTTCGAGCAGGTTCAGTGAATTCAGGTGTTTCTTCCAAGTTATCCTTCTCATCATTTTCATGTTCGTTGGTCGGCCTGACATGAATTTCCACTTCCGAGCGTAGCATACGGCTGGGAAGATGGATGAGGCTAGCTTCATTTTCGTCACCACTTTCTTCTTCAGTTACCTCACCATCGTCAGGAGGAAATAAAATAATATCACCTGGATTCCCTCCGGCTTCTAAAACTTGCGCTATTTCGTCAACAGTCAATCTGAAACGCAATAAAAAAGCGTTCATGCAGCAATAGCAAATAATAAATAATAAAATTATGCCCAGTGTCACCTATGGGTGACACTAAAAGTCTGGAATGCATTTTTACCCACGTAACTACTTGACTTCTTGATAAAACAGACTGGTAATATAAGGGTGACTTTCGAACAACTATTTACAATAAGAATAAATACATTACTTACGACTTCGGCATTTTTATCACAAAAAAATCACAGCAAAACACCGCTAAAAACAATCGAATTAATTTGACAGATAACTCAACGCCAGTTCTGCCAAAAGTATAAATACAGAGACTTTCATATTCAGAGATAACATTAGTATAGTTTTTACTTTAGAAATATGTCATTTTATAAATAAAATAAATCCCTAAACTTTTGTCACCTACAGGTGACACCGGGAATTGACGAGGATTTTTTTTTTTGCCATTGTTGATTTTGTTGCATTCGTGTCGTTACAAATAATTGCGGATCATGCAAATTCATTAAGGATAGGTAGATGTTGAAACGGTGTAAAACAAACTGATTGTTGATTGCACTGACGAACACTCATTTTGATAATAAAGTCTTATGGCGTGGTGTTTCGGCATCAAAACAACATATCCGCCATAGGCTGTCTAAAGCGACCTGTCCCAATTGAAAAGCTATTGACTAAAAATATATTACTTTTATTTTGTTCTGTACTCCCCAAAAAATGTATTATACTCCCCAACGAAATTATGAAGCGGTAGCCCTGGTGTATACCACCAGCAGTGGCGTAGCTATCATATGGGCAGATGGTGCAGTGCACCAGGGCCCCGGAGCTCAGGGGGCCCTCTGGCCTCAGCTTTGAAAAAAAAATTAAACATTAAAAAAATTAAAAAAAATTAAAAAATAAAATTCTTGTGAGCAGGCTCGAGACTCGAGGCATTGTTCAATTTCTATTTTATTTTATTCAATCAACATCACCAATGATAAAACTCCTTATTTGACATTTTTAACACATGCGCCAACCGTCCTTGATAAGCATGTGCTGTTTGTTTGTCTGCTATCTATTTCAGTTGCATCCATCTGGCACCAAATTATGGTAAAACTCATTTTCGCAAAAAAAAATTCCGATGACAAGATATGTATGATACAGGTTGCAGCACAACCCTAACCGTATAATCTATGATAGCTCTCAACCTGATCGGCAATAAAAAATAACCAAGGTTTTTCTAAACTCAAGTTCAAATTGACAAACGAGCTACTATAGAAACTATATCTTCTTATGAGTTAATATTGATTTTACCGCATCTTTACCAAACAAGCTGTTTTATGGTTCTTTTTTGTTGAGCTTCCTGTAATCTATACTAAACATTGACAAGCAATATAGGAAAATCTCAGTAAGTAGAGTAAGTTAGGGTAATATGGAATATGTGGCTAATATGGAATACCACTGTTTCTCCGTATTTACTACAGCGACATCTCTTTATTCACACTCAAAACATAGATAGTGTAAGAAATCATAGCAATCTTCAACTTGATTTCAAATAGCTGTCAAACTGAAAATAAAAAAAATCAAATTCAAAAACCGCTGCAACCAAAACTTTTCATGGTGCTAGGATTTTTTATTAAAAACTAGGTATATTATAATCGAAAACTTAAAGTAAAATCGTGTGTTCTGCAAAGCAGTTGGTTCGCACTTTCATTTATTGCCGGTTTTCTGAAAAAAATAATAAACGGTATGTAACTTTTTACTTTTTTCCTGAAATGTGGACAAGTGTGGTAATACGGAATACCTAGACGTGGGTAATATGGAATAGCATTCCATATTCTGGAATAGTATTCCATATTATCAGCACTTTTGTTTAAAGTATCGCGTATTCCCCTTGGAAGAAAACCTATCTTCACAGACGAGATGGAGACTGAACACAATCAGATGTTAGGTCGTTGGCTTTTCAATTGACATTCCAAGCAAATTAAAGCTTTTAAACAAAATAAAAATGAAAAGAAAACATTTCGAACCTGGGTAATATGGAATATTCCATATTACCTACACATTTTGTGGAATTTTTTATAATAAAAAGCGATAATTCAAAAGTGGTAAGTCTTAATGCTCTGGTAAGTTTGGCCAATGTACCTGAATAGACATCAGTCACTTTAAGTCACTTGAAGAGTAGTTTGGTCCAAAAATGTAGACATAATTTCAGAATAAGAAAGATGTATTCCATATTACCATATTACCCAAACTAACTTCTACTCCGAATTTCTAAAATTTCGATAGTTAACAATTGAAAATTATGGAAAGAAAAAAGGAACGTAGCGGTGCCGCAAAGCGGAAACAGTGTCAAGAAAGAGAAGAAAGTAAAAAAAGGTTGCCCAAGCTAGATAGCTTTTTTACGAAACCGCTTTCTGCTACAGTTCCTTCAACAGCCGAAATATCGGTCAAAAGTGACAAGTGTTCATTTATTGATAGCGCCGACGCAGCTGTGTTAATTAATAAAGTGACCCGAGTAGATCAGGATCCAAAAATTACCAATACTACCATCAATGCCCCTGCTGAAAATGACTACCTCGACGACGCTTTCGTTCAACCTACATCTTTAAAAGTTCTTGAAATTTCAAATGACTTGGGAAAGTACATGAACAAGAAACTGAGTGATAACGAAAAACGCCTGATTCTTGACAAGGGACCTTTGAAACCTCAGGGACCTTTTCCGAAGGATCCCCACCAAGACAACAGGAGCTTTTCAGAATCGTATTACGTTTCTACGTCACAATACGGTCCAGTTGATCGTTTTTGGATATGCTATTCGAAAATGCTGGATGCTGCCTACTGCCAACCGTGTTGGTTATTTGCTTCGCAAATAAATTCATGGTGCACAGGCATTCGGGACTGGAGGCATTTATCGGACAGAGTTAAGCAACATGGTTCCTTGAAAGCACACACGGTGGCGTGCGCTGTATATGAAGCGTGGCAAAAAAATTGTACCATCGACAGAGAACTTGAAGATGAAATTCGCAAAGAAGCATCATTTTGGAGACAAGTTCTTCGCAGATTATTTGATATTATAATTATAATTACTCTTGCGAAGAGTTCATTGGCTTTGAGAGGACATCGAGAGGATCTGAGTGAGGGAGGAAACCACGGAAATTTCCTCTCAATTGTCCAACTCGTTGCTAGATACGACCATATCTTGCGTCAAGTTTTGGATATGCCCAAAGGTGTGAAATTATCTCGTTTAATGTGTTTATAATTTATGTTATCATAATCTAATGTTTTCTAATATCCCCATGTTTTTAGGATCAACAAGATACCTGATGCGTGCAACGATTCAAAATGAAATGATCGAGTGTTTGGGCAACGAACTCGAAAATCATTTACTGGATCGAATTAGGGCGTCCCCGCTTTTCACCATCATCATGGATACCACGCAGGACGTATCAAAAGTGGATCAACTGAGCATTGTCGTAAGATATGCAGTGATATCAAGATCGGAAAATGGACAACCAATCGATATTGAAGTAAAAGAGGTATATCTAGGTTTCCTCGCAGTCACTAAACACAGCGCCGCGGATTTGGTAAATCAAGTTACCACGTTGTTCTCCGAAAAGGGTCTTGATTTTAAAAAGTGTGTTGGGCAAGGATACGATGGGGCCAGTGTAATGAGTGGTGCGTATAATGGTGTTCAAAAACAAATTAAAGATATTCAGCCAAACGCAGAGTACGTACATTGCGCCAGTCATAATTTGAATTTGGTCGTAAATGATGCCGTTCGAGGTTCCGTCGAAATTCAGAAGTTTTTTGCAACAATTCAAGACTTATTTAACTTCTTTGGAAACAGCATTAAGCGCTGGGACCTTTTATCGAAATTCACGGGTGAATCAGAAATTACTTTGAAAAAATTGAATCCAACAAGATGGTCCAGCAGGATTAATTCGATAACTGCAGTCAAACTTCGTTTTTTCGATATCATTAAAGCATTGTCCGAAATAACGCTGAAGAGTTCCAATAAAGACGAACGCAGTGAAGCAGAGATTATAAAATTAAAAATGCTGAATTTTGAGTTTGTATTTCTTTGTGAATTCATGCACAGCGTATTGAACAAGATCAATTATGTTTCCAAAGTTTTGCAAAAACGTGATATCGTTTTGGACGAAGCGAGTAAGGCTTTGGACGAAACAACGGATAAATTGAAAAAGTATAGAAATGACTTCGAGTCCTTCAAGTCCAAGGCCACCGAAACCGCGAGAAAATACGACATCGATCCTACCTTCCCAGAAAAGCGACGAAGAAAAACTAAAAAGCACTTCGATGAATTGGCTTCTGATCATCGATTCGAAAACCAGGAGGAAGTCTTTAGAGTAACTATTTTCAACAGTGTACTCGACATAATGATCAATCAGTTAGATGCGCGTTTTATTGGTATGAGTGCAATTTGTAAATCGTTCGACTTCCTGATTCCAAAAAATTTGCTTAGCTGGAATGAAACGATTTTACTCAAGAAATGTGATCAGTTTCAGAAGAAATATTGCGATATAATTGGACCCACTTTTTCACTCCAATTTCTTAATGTATATCCTCTGATCCTCCCTCAACTGATGGAGACGTGGTCTATTCGCCAGCTTTGCGAAGAAATTATAACGAAATTTGGCGTGCTCGAATGTGACCTTACGGAAGTGTATACAGCGATGCTACTGTTTCACACAATTCCTGTTACTTCCGCGGCAGCAGAAAGATCTTTCAGTAAACTGAAGATTATAAAAAATTATTTAAGAAACAGCATTCGACAAGATCGCCTCCGACATTTATCATTAATTGCAATAGAAAATGAGGCGGCATCAAAATTGGATTTGAGTAAAATTATAGACGAATACGCAAAAATTAAAGCGCGCAAGAGATTGTGAATCGGACGGGGAGTATTCTTAAAAATCGTTTTTTCTCTTAATTAATAAATATTCTATATTGTCATGTGCGTCGTTGTTTATTTACTCCCTTTTTCTTCCATTGAACACATGAAGATTTTGATAGAGACGACGTATGGATTTAGCCTACTAGGGATGATTCAACTCACAGTTTCCTATTCTTATTCCCTATCAATAATTTTGAAGGCCAATATAAGTTCAAACAACGCGGAAAGAGGGGAGGAGGGCCCGATTCTCTCCCCTGCACCAGGGCCCTTGTCCCCCTAGCTACGCCACTGACCACCAGTGAGGATGAATTGTGCACAACTGCGTAGTAGAGATTACAACATTTATGAGAGCAACGTATTTTACATGGTAATTTTATCTTTTTTGAAAATATCATGTAAACTATTAACTTTTCGGCAAAACAGTATTCAGCACATATATAGCTAAGAATATGATCTACAAAAAAGGAATTTATGTATTTTTTTGTGAATCAAGAAATAAACCGTTTTTTTGGCGAATGAAAATATTTTTTTCACCAGATTATTAATTACTCGAAAACCAATAGATGTATTGCTTCCATTGGTATTTGTCGTTTAAATAGAGGTTATACCGGATGTTGTGTGTAAATTTTAGCATGCTATGTCAATCGGTTCTTGAGATAGACCTGGTAACAAAATTGGCTTAGTGGGTTCGGACAGACAGACAGACAGACAGACAGACAGACGGAGAGACATCCGAGCGAAACTAATAAGATTACGTTTTTTCCCTTTGGGTACGGAACCTTAAAAACGAAATGGAACATGCGAACGCTAAAAATTAAAAAAATATTTTGGATTCTTATACGTTCGTATACGCAAAATCTGAAATCGGATCAAATCGCTGAAATACCTACCACATTTGTTAGGAGCTTAATCATGACATGTAATGTAGCTATTCGTTTTTACGAATTTGCTTTCCGAGAATACCCAATTGTATTTGTATATTACGAATGAATTAAATTACAAATTTTACTGTTCCTAAGTGAAATTAACACTTTAACACTCTTATTAAACCACATAATTCCCAATAATATTTTGATTTTGTACAACTATGCAGCTAAAAAAAACGAATTTGAAAACTCGCACCTTGTAATATAAATTTATGCAAAGTCCGGGAATATTTAAAATAAATCACTTTTGCCCTAGTGAAAACTTGGGCTTAACTTGCATGGTATTAACCTATTTTTGGAACAACTCCTAAAGGTAGCTGCATGAATTCTGTTGTCAAAAATATTTTGTATGTAAAAAAAAAAAAAAAAAACCGAAATGTGAATGGATTAACATTTGTTGGCGCCTAAGAAAGATAGAGAACAAGTAAGGCTATCTAAATGATGCTCAACATTTATTCCTTTTACATTTATTATAAACTAGCTGTGCCCGCAACTTCGTACGCGACGTGAGATAATTATACTTTTTATGATAATTTTTTTACAAAGCTTCTTGAAATACAATATGTACTTGAAATTCTGTTGCCTGGATCATACACAAATTTGTACCCACACCAACAATAAATCAAACAACATAATTCACCTATATCGTCTTTGCTTCTTGAATTCTTCAATTCTTTACTGTAAGGTAGGTGTCACCTTCACCGTAGGTACTATAACAACCTTTAAAACAAAAAAGAAAAAATAGCAGGCACTCCGGGAGTGCAGACAGAAGTTATTACTTGAACATTTACGTGTGTATTTTTCGAATTGTCAGGAATTTTACTGCACAGGAAATATTTAAAACTGTTTTGGGAGTAAAACCAGCTAACAAAAAAATCGACAACAGCGCCACCTATCGGATCCAAAAATATCCTATCTTTCTAGCTGCATTAAACCATGCATACAAACAAAGTTTCATTGAGATCGAATGAGTTTCTCAAAAAATCGACAACAGCGCCACCTACCGGTTCCAAAACTATTCTATCTTTCTAGCTGCATACAACCATGCCCACAAACAAAGTTTCATTGAGATCGGCTGAGTTTCTCAAAAAAAAATCGACAACAGCGCCACCTATCGGGTCGAAAACTATCCTATCTTTCTAGCTGCATACAACCATGACCACAAACAAAGTTTCATTGAGATCGGTTGAGTTTCTCAAAAAAATCGACAACAGCGCCACCTATCGGGTCCAAAACTATCCTAACTTTCTTGCTGCATCCAACCATGCACACATACAAAGTTTCATTGAGATCGGCTGAGTTTCTCAGAAAATGGACAACAGCGCCACCTATCGGGTGTCGGTTTCTCGGTGTCGATGACGCGGTGTCGTTTTAGAAGTAACCAAAATTCATTGATTTCTTCCCATCTAAAAGTGTCCAACGCGCCTAAAGAAGTAATAACTTCAAAAAAAAACCTTGAACTCAATTTCTATATATACCACCACCACCATAATGTACGATTGTACGTCCATCAGCGCACGTCATCAGCCACCTGCGCATTTCCTCAGAAACACATTGTCGTTGTTGATTACATTTTACATACCCATTCATGTCTCATACTTCTCTTTCGCTTCACTTAATTCGGAGAAAACACCACGCAGTTTTTTTTTACATGAACGTGCTTGTGCGATGTGCGCCACCCAACCACCCCAAAGCAGAACAACGATCAAGAACCGCGGCTGCTGATAAAGTTCGATTTGAGAAAATAAATTTATTTTTTTCGTGTTAGATTTTAGGTTGTAGCTCAGCTTCTAGAGTACATAGAAAGATGATTGATGGCTTAAAATAACTGTGAAAGTGTTGGCTCTCCTAAGGATTTTATTTTGTTTGCATTGATTAAGAATTGTTTGAGTAATGGCGAGATGAAGGCAGTAAAGTTAGTAAAAAAAACACATTTTGGTCAAAAACGCTCCCAAAAAATAGGCTTGACAATGAAAGGAATAGCCTATGTGTTGCTCAAAATCTTAACTAACATTTCAAAAAAAGTTTCATCAAAATCTGTGCAGTAGTTTTCACGTCAACCGCGAACATAGAAAACGGCTACAGTTTTATTATATTTATATAGATTAATTCACAAATTGTTTGTTATTGGAAAAGTGCCCCCGCCGGCCATTAATAACACGCATTCACAGACAGGAAAAAAAAAAATTGCGTGCGGAAGGGGGTCTGTCATTCAAAATTTTGCGGGGAAAATCGGGTGGGTGCACGGAAGTTGACCCTCCAGTTTAGATCATCTTTGAACTCACCCAAAACGCGTGCGGCAGCAAAGAACGCTAATTTATTTTGACGTTTATGAATCATCGATGAAAATCAGTTACAAGGCTAAAGAGGTAATTTCGAGGTTGATTGGTTTCCCAGGCAAATGGAGCAGAGTCTTGTATCTATGGTGGTTATCTTTCGTGGGAAATTGAATTGATAAGGGCTAGTGGGACTTGCTGCCGTACAAATGATTTCTATATATAGAGTTTTACAAATATTTCCGGTAAAAAGAGGGGAAAGTCCGAATATAAATAGAATGAGTAATAGAATGGGACAACATAAAAGGGAGAATTGACCGCCTCTGATGGATGGTTTGATTTTTGGTCAAACCATTCGTGTGCGAGGAACAAATCACAGAGGACATTAAGGAAAAAATTAGGCAGTGCGATAGTATCGAGTCAAATCACAAAGTGATACAAAATAAAATTTAAATGCAAGAGTAATAGGTAATAAGAGAAAGTGTACTGTATACAAAGTGGCCTGAAGGCGAAAATCCCACTCAACCACCATCGAACTCCGGCAAAGAAATTTTTACGAAGAGTAAGAAATATTGGTAATTGGTGTTTGGACTAGCTATTGTTTGAGTGTCCCGGATATAGACAGAATCGAAAGTCGTAGCAGCCCGATTTTCTCAAACGGAGCGCAGCCTTTGGATCGTTCCACAAAACCAGTGACCGTAGTGACCTTAAGTAGCGCAGCTAAAAAAAATAAGAAGGCAATCATGTGCAAAGGTAGTAGATGCAGTTGAGATAGTTCGAACTGCAGCAAGACTGCTAAATTATAATACTTATTCAGGATTGCGTCTGTAGTAAAACACCTCTTAGTGTGGTGAAGGTCTGTCCGATTACTTGATGAAGTTTTAGTAAGCACCTGTTTGTCCAGCATGAGTTATGTGTTGTAGTTGGTTGTCAAACTCTTCGCTTTCGATATAGTCCTGTACCTTTCCCATCCCATCCATTCCTTTTCCTGTTCTTTATCGCTTTTCGATCCTAAACTCCTTCGTGTTCTTTTACTAATATACAAAAGATATATTTTCAATTTTTTTTATTCGATAAATTCGTTTAATGGACGTTTCAGTTATGAACATTTGTAAAGCCACAGGTAACACATTCACACCAGTTGAAGCTGTTTTCGTTTTTTTTAATGGTTCGTTCTACCCTTCAGCGTTCTACCCTTCAATGTACGAAATTAAATTTATTTTGGGTACCTACCAATCAACAATCGGATTTTTTTAAATGAATTTCGCTCTAGCCGAGGACAATTACTTAGTTGTAATTAATTAATGAAACCAAATCAAGTTGGTGTCCAATTCCTTGGTATTTTTGGGATGAATATATAAATAAGAGTACCTGCACCAGGACGAAACCAAGTGATTTCACAACTAACTGATGTAGTACTAGGTCGAAAATCTTAAGTTTTAAACTAGTTTGAGAAAATTTACAAACAATGCGTTTGTTGAACCAAACCCAGCACTCCAAGAGCTCTTTATTGTCAAGCATACACCCGCCATCCCGACATTGTATATGCGTCCATACACCCCACAGCGAAGCGTTCTGCATTTGTTTGCAGGAAATTCTGAAAAGAACGCATTGATGTTGCTGTGCTGCCACCCAAAAGGAAGCAGAATTCTCCATTTCACCCTCAGGAGACAGAATATCATAGAAGCAGTAGCTGCTCCTTGTTTACGGTGCTCTGTGTCCAACACCATCTTCTCATAACTTTCAACTGGATGAGTGTGCAGTGTGGCACTGTTGTTGCGTTGCGATCATTTCTCATATGTTTTTCTGTTCTTTATTTACGGAAGGGAAGAATATGCTGCGCCACTCGAAACAGTGAGAATGCCCCCCGCGTCGCCTGGACCGAATCGGTTGTATACCCAGTTCCATTCATGTTCAGTTCGGAACTACAATAATATACGTCAAGTCGACTGCCTAGGAATAGGAAGCGGGGGGATACGTTTTCGGGAAGCGCGTTCTTTGTGTTTAATGGGAAAACTTTAAAAATAAATCTCGTTCCAATGGTAGCTGGCGGCAGGAACTGAGTGGTTTCCTTCTTCTGTGTAGTGTATAATTTTTCACGATAATAAAGATTGCACTTTCGCTAAAAGTTCCATAAAGTGAGTGAGTTTTTAGGTAATGTGTTTTTAAAATGAAAAGTTATGCATGTCTGGATTGGAGTAGTGTGTGCTCTTGATGTGGACGTTATTAAATATTAATGTGCCGTTGTGACGGGTTAGATTTTCTATTGTTCAAAGTGCATCGTTATACGCGCTCTAGATAATCTTGCACCTACATATACGCTCGGCTTCACGAATAGGTACATGGCTGTTGTTTGTCCTTTGTAATGCTGCCTTAAGATTGTAGCAATCTTCTAAATGGAGTTGAGGCTTTCTATTTGAAATACTGTCAGAACAAAGAATTCAATTACTCGTAATATAGCCGGAGGGACAATTTTTCACATCACAAAGGCCACAAAAAAATATATTTTCAATCAGATTTCAAGTGTATAAGTGTATAGCTGTCCCCATGACACATTTGGGTAGGTTTTTCCCGCGGGCACTATCTCCCCAGACCGATAAGAAGGCAAATGTATCTGTTAAATCCATTTTTGTTATGCTAATGCCTTATTCCTCACTGTACACTCGTTGTGGGAGAAAATCAGATTCCTTCACAACATCAAGGACTTACCTTCAATCCATTGCAGTGGTATTAGGTGTCGAAAAGTGTGTGTAATATATGTATCCCTAGGTTAAGTTCACCAACACTCCCAATGTCAACTGAATATAAACATTTTGATTTTAGATTACATATGCCTTTGAGGTAGGGAATCCTACCTTGGTGTATCCTGAAAAGCGATAGGTGTATAGATAGATACTTGTACATTCGTGGAATATGCAATTTACAATTTGAATTTCACAATAAACGAGCCTCTAGGACGTTTTCACAACGAAAGGGATTCTTTATACCTTTCAGAGGTTTGTCTCTGGAGAAGTGATAAGACTATAATGAAAGTAAGATAGATGCCCTGAGGGAGTGACGACATTTATGGTGTTGCCGACGATTACATTTGGGATAGAGCAACTAAATGGGGTATTTGCGATTCAAATTGAACTAAAAATTGAGCCGAGGCGAACAATATAAGTAGGGATGTGGTTAAGAAACCAAGCGGCCAGTTTGATATGTCAGGGCTTAGATATAAAATAAGAAAAATGATCATCGTATCTATTTGGAAGGGTAGGAAGTTAACCTGGAAGCCTAATATCCAAGAAAGAGTTAAAAAAGCCACTGTGGAACTTTTCTCTCGCTTACAGCCTCGCGCTGTGTACTTCGAACTACACCATAAGAGTAGTCACAACCTCTTTAGCGCGTGTTTATTATAAAAAAAAAAAAAAAAAATCACTCACTGGCTATACGTCTTCGTCATAAGACCGATACTCAATTACGGTGTGGTTGTCTGGTGGACTGCTTTGGATAAAGCCATCTGTCGCGATAAGTTAAGCAAAGTCCAAAGAACAGCATGCTTGTGCATCGGCGGGGATCTTTTGGTAGGAGGAGGCGCTACTACAGTCCCAAAAGAAGTATTTGTAGACGCGGAATTTGGCACATCAATGATGGCCGCTTACAAAACCTCCATGAGCTGAGATTTCGTAAGAAGTTTTTTGCTCATGGAGCCGGATTACTCTTGTTTTTTTTTTCACGTACCTAATCAGATAATTAATGGGTCATCCGCACGATTATTTTATTTATTAACATGTGAGACCCCACATCTGATGTTTTAGACGCTTTATTTTTGCTTTTTCCGTTTTAAAAAGATTTTAAATTTTATTTTTACAAATCGGAGAGAAAGAGGCTTCTTCACTTACGTACGTTTTTTCAAGGGATAGAGAGAAAAAATTAACATGCCACTAATGACAGGTTAGTTCTCGGTTGGCCCATGGCGCCAACATTAAGGCGTAGTCACAATGTCGTATGCCAAGAAACCACTTATTTGTCTTACACAATTATTTACTACTATAAATATTATTATTTTAAAGTTTCTTGTATGTAATTAAAATAGTTTAGTTTAAAAATGCATGCTCATTTAATTATTTTTTTCTGGAGTGTCATTGCGAATTCTAGTTTTTCTAAGTGACTTCCGCAGTGGAGCCCTTTTAAAAACAAAAATTTCACAAACTAATTGTTAGTAACAAAACTAAATTGATGAACTTCAGCCTAAGTATACTAGAGTTCCATGACTATGAAATACATTTTCATGAACAGAATTGTAGTAGATCAGTCTTGCCTAATTGTGTTGGTGAATCTGCAAGAACATTTCTCAATGATGAGATATCATGTGGGTTAAATTGTTTCAAAATTGAAATAGTCAATCAGTTTAAATATTTGGGTGTTACTTTTGATCAAAATATGACCTGGTCTGATCATATTTCTAATTTGAAGCATTATTTTCGTTCTACTGTCCGAAGCTTTTATCGTCTGAAAAAGTACTGTAAGCATAATACTTTAAAAACAGTTTATTTTGGATTATTCCAATCAAAATTGCAGCCATTGATTGTCTTACAAAAGTGCGCTATTAAGATAGTTTCTGGGGCAAATCGCTTGGCTCGTTCCATGGTATTATTCAGAACATTGAAAATTTTACCGCTTAAACATTTGTATTACTTTAAAGTTCTAAAGATTTTTTTGTAAGAGGTGGCTATATGCAGATGCAGAGTCCAATTTATAACACCCGTGCTTTGCGTAGTAATTCAAGTAATATGTCGTTTTACCTTCTTTTCGCACAACTTTGTTCAAAAACTTCTACTGTGTTGTATCCAGTAAACTGTTTAATAGCCTTCCTTCGAATATTCGTGTAATTAGATCTTTGTGGTCGCAGTGGCTTAGTGGTTAGTGTGTTGGACTACTAAGCGAGGGGTCCAGGTTCGAATCCCGCAAAAACCCAAATTCCAACTCAGGGTTTTTTTCACTGCGCCACATCTCGCGAACGTCTGACAAACATCCGAGAGTATATAACTGTCATGAAAGAGCTTCTCAATCGGCCCGTTTGGAACCGGCATAAAATTGTAGATCCCTTCCATTCGTTCCAAAAATTAAAAACTCACACAAAACGAATGGTTGCGAGAAGCTAGGCCCTGGGTCCCTACAGACCTGTTGCGCCAACTATTATTATTATTAGATCTTTGCCCAATTTTATATATAAAGTCAAAAATTGGCTCCTAGGTTTCGATCATGAAGAAATCAAAGTTTTGTTGCGCTATGTTATTCGATTTATTTATTTCTCCTCATTTACATTTATATTTATCCTCTTTCTCTTTCTCCTCTTTACGTGTTTAGTTTGTTCTCTTTTATTTAATTGTTAACTTTATTTGCAGTATACATATACTTGAATTTAATAATGTTCACCCCACTTCTAAATGTTATTTTTCACGATGTGACATTATCACTATTTTTATTTCCAAATATAAATGTCACTACCTATTTTTAATTATAACTTGGTTGTAATTTTTTTGTTTTTTTTATAACAATTGTATAATTAAAAATAATGATCATTTAAATAAAAAAAAAATAATAAAAAAAAATTTCTTCTAAAGAATGTACCTACGAATAAAATCAATCATCTATCATTTGAATCAAAATTTTGTTGTCTAACCAACCCTGATGCATTTTCTTCATATGAGTTAAAATACCAGCCAACCCTTATGGCGGATTATGGATTTTAAAAAAATACCTTATGCTCCAGCACGTGTTTGGAAACAAAGGCGCATTTATTTATAATTATCTGAAATCATAAATTTAACTCTCGTCATTCGCTGATAAAGGCTGACGCTCTTAATTTATTTTTAATTTGCAAAATAAAAAATGTATCATTATTACGTGAATAATATCGCATCCTCGTAGCCAATCCCGTTCCGTCTCATTATCCTTAAGTGTTCGAGTATGCATCAATAAATTAAATTATGAACAGACCACATTCAACTTAGTGCAATGGCACATCCGCCTGTTTTGTTCGCATTAATACATTTATTTTTTTTTTGTTTAATGAACGATTTAACTCCTGCCTCACGCGTTGTAACTGAGGCGTAGTTGTTGAAGGATTTATATTCAAGTTCTCGGTGGAATTGATATGAGTTTAATTTCTTGAAAGTACTTGACGGCTATACACCTTTGTTTTTTTAATATTTTATTTTATACACAGCTTGGTTGCTCAGATTTAAAATCGTGTAAAGTAAAGTCAGAGAATATTTTGTCGTAACGGTTGTCTGCATCGGGAATGTTCATTTACCTTAGTGGCTGTCATTCGTCTCAGCTCCATCCACTGTCCGCTGTTCTGAGAGTGACTGCTTGAAGATACATTTTGACATTGTATTCCCATCTCCGTCACGGTCACGGTCCGCCTGTGGGTGTCTTTTCGTCCGTATAAATTGCTAACAAGGATTGCACTGCAAACAATGAAATAAATAAACATAAACACCCATTATACTCCTATTTGTGGGACGTCCTAAAAAATCGTTAGAGCAACAGGAAAGAATTTTTTTTTAGTAGCCATCACGTAGAAGAAGTTGTATATGGAAAATCAATTTTAAATCACGAGTTGGAAAGGAGTGGATTACATGCATAAGAGGATATAATGCCCTTTGCTATGCATAATATTGTTTTGGGTATTCGTTTGGCTGCAATTAGCAAGATAGAAACAAAAACAATTTTAATTAAAGTAGTTTGAAGGAAGTAGGGGAGAAGGGGGCACCTTAGGAACTTTGTACATAAATCGCTTTAGATCCATTAAGAAGAGGAGTATTCCTTCGAATCTTGAAAATTATTGCGTCCAAATAAATATGTACAATTATGATTTATATATATTTTTGTCATTTTACTAAACTCTTTAAAGTGTCCCAATCTGCACCCTTGGACATCCATAAGGGAGTTTTGGACAATGGACATGTTTAAAAAAACGAATTCAATTAGTTTTTATGTATTTATATATCAAAAATTCATTGGGTAGGTACTTCAAAGCATAACATCAATTAAAAAATAAGTAAAATATAGGACTCTGGGTTTTATATATGCCATGCAATGTTTGAATTTCAGTCTTAATAACATAGAATAAAAATAAAAAACCAAACTAATGACATTAATATTCATATGCAAATGAATAAACAATGCAGTTCAGTCACCCTATTTGTTAAACCTGCGGTTATTGTTTAAACGAAAAACAAGCATTTTGCACAAATTACTTCGTTCAAAATGATAAAAAGGAGCAGATTAGAACCTGTCCAAAAGTGCCCCGAGAGGGATAAGAAACTATAAACTTCATATTTTTTTTATAAACAATGTAAATTGTTAATATTTTGGTTGAATAATATCAGAACACATATAAACTTGTAAATTGAGCATAATTTTAGAATAACATTCTTATACGTCAGGAAAAAAAAAAAAACATCAGGCACTCCGGGAGTGCCGACAGAAGTTACTACTTGAACAATTACGTGTGTATTTTTCGAATCGTCAGGAAATATTTAAACTGTTTCGGGAGTAAAAACAGCGAAAAAAAAGTCGACAACAGCGCCACCTATCGGGTCCAAAACTATCCTATCTTTCTAGCTGCATACAACCATGCACACAAACAAAGTTTCATTGAGATCGGTTGAGTTTCCCAGAAAATGGACAACAGCGCCACCTATCGGGTGTCGGTTTCTCGGTGACGATGACGCGGTGTCGTTTTAAAGGTGACGCGAATTCATTAATTTCTTCCCATCTAAAAGTGCCCAACGCGCCTAAAGAAGTAATAACTTCAAAAGATTACAATTATCGTCTTGAAACACACTTTAATTTTTCTAAGTAGGTATCGTTTCAATATCTATCAGATGTTTGTTTTAAGGGGAATTGCTACTATAAAGTTTAACTGAAGTATTAAAAAGTTTTTGTTTTAATACTTTTTCCTAAGTTGTCCCAATCTGCCCCCCTCTCCCCTACTTAATTCAATTCGGACGATGAGATTGGTATGATTGTGAAAAACTGCTATTACTACCTACGTTGAAAGTTTTCCCGACTCCGCTTTATGCTCGTACAGTGGTATATTAAGACGGAGTGATGCGGTACGGAAAGATTTTGCAAGAGCGAGAAAAATGTCCACATGTATTTTAATAAAATCCGTGACCGTTCTTCCTGTTGCAGAAAGCCGCCTCTAGCTTGTTGTTAGTTCCCAAAAAATGATTTCTTTCGAAGAACTACATCCCTTTCCATGTATCCCTTCTACTTCAATCTATTTGTCAGTGTCACTGTCACCAAGGAAAATGTAATCAGTCCATCTTCGAGTGCCGTTTTCTACCTCCTAACCAAGGGTCCTGCTATTCACTGCAGGAGTGTATTCAAATCGACTCTAAAATTTCTTGCGTTACGTCCATAACTGAACAATGAATTCGGCCATCAAAGGATCAAAATAATTGAGAACTGCGCATGCAGAACACCTAAAGTTAATGGCTCTCCTATCGAGTAGCACATGTCTATCTACAGTTTTCAAAAGCTTAGACAGTTTGAGCATGTACCTATACAGCTAGCTCTGCTTGCCCCCCACATCATCAATTAACTGCACTTATCCTTTATGTCGTTCTCTCGTTGGTTCTAAAATTCATTAAGAACAGCACTCAATTACAAGTGCATACACTCGACTAGCCCTCCGTTCTGCCAGACATACGTCGAGAGGGATAGACTCTATCGGTCTTCAAACAAATGACATCGAACCGAAAAGTGCAAACAAAACACAAGGACCCGGACAAGAGGGTCATTCATTGAGCAAACAAAGGGACGACTCCCACACACATTTGACTTTTTAATTGAAAAATCGTTCCATCCGTCTAATTGAAAGAATATTTTAATTCGAATTGAAAACATGGGGAAAGTCTTGCTCTGGGGTTTGAATTTTATTTTTTTTTGCTGTCCTCCTCCGCCACCCCAATTCAAATCTCTGTACATCTTTTGTATTGTAGGCAAATGCCTGCACTTGTTTGAACCTAGTAAAGAAGAAGACAGGTCCTGTTTGAAATTGCACGGGCTTGACCGGAGTTGAACTACCAGTGTTTGCATTTTTTGTCAATTTGCTGATATACACTGGAAAGTTGGGGGACATCATTTTCAAAAGGATGTTCATCTATCGAATGGATCTTACATCCTAGTCTACTTGAAGTTGCTTTTAGTTTTGGTTTTTTCAATTTGGGTTTTGGTCGTTTTGCGATGTTGGCCCAGAAAATGATGGCACTCCTTGCTGACACTCTAGTTTGGGTCAGCGTCAGAGGGAAGATTTGAATAAGTTGAGCTCGAAAAATAATTGGAAAAGTTTTTTTTCCCCATTTGAGCTGAGGAGGGCGATATAGGGTTTGCTCAGGGATTTACGGGTGCGTTGGTGGTGTTGGGAAGGAACTGCTAGTTTATTGTGTATTCAGTGGTGGAAGAGGAACATCCGAATTCAATTCTCATGTTCACATGTCCAATAAGGAAGCTTGGCAGTTGGTGATGATTTTATTGGGAAAAAGTTTGTTGGCAGAGGCTTTGATTTGGTTCAGTGGATATCAAGAAAAATCAAGCACAATTACCTTATACGGGGACGGGAAAGTCGGTTCGGTAGTTTATGGCCATTGTGAGAAGATCAATAGTAGGTCGGGGAATTGGAATTGTTTTCGTGTTTTTTTTTTTTCTTATTGGTAATGTTGATGAGCGCTCGTAAAATAAGTATATGCAGATGGGAGTACAAATAGTTTTCACAAGTTCTGATTTGTTTTTCTGCTAGTGTGGATCTCTGAGGACGTGATAGTTTTGACTTTGCAGCTAATATGAAGCCCAAAATTTCATATCCTGAGGAAAGAAACATTTTGATAGTCTAGGAGATTATCTAGGAAATTGTTATAGGGATGTCTTTATTCATGAAGACCTACAAACTCACTGAAAATCACAGAGGTTAGCGTGGAGCATGATTTGGTTGTTATTTCATCGGAACCGGCCACGCATTCAAAAGATGTATCGTAACGAACCTCCTACAGTCCGTATAGAGGTCGCCGTCGCCGTGGGTGACCTCGATCAAACAACTATCTATTTATTTTGTTCAGATTAAATCCTTATTAAAATTACGTTGAGAAGGCATAAAAAGGCTAGGCGTAAGCCGATTCTTATGTAATCTGAGGAAAATTCTGCTTCACCACGCTTATACTGTCGCGGGTTGCAGTAAGCGCTGATAAAGGGAGTGTTAACTTTTACTGTTTGGGGTGAGGCAAGCTTTTTGTGTGACGGTATTATAGGTATTATCTACCACTTTGAGATGCCTAGCGCCAGAGATGAGTCTCCCTGCCGTCTCGGCTGCTGGTAGGTTTTTATACCATATCCCATGGGGAGCTCTTAAGCTATTTGTTGATCTTTGAAAGCTGTCGTTTTACAATGTTATAAGTGTACAAAAATTTTACCTTAAACTTAACACTTTTAGATGTCAGTTCCATAGAGGATAAAGATAATATTGCAAGAATGTGGGAGACTATTGATCAATGTATGAATCGGACAATGTCACTAGCGAGAACGATCACGGCGGAGGCGATGTCCTTGTCCGCGCCTTATGCAGTATAAATAACTGATGGTGAGTTATACTACAAGGTCAAAGTCTCAGTTTGCGGAACTTGACCGCTACGGAGTAAGCTGCTAGCAAGAAATTGCCCAATTTCCTCACTTTTCAGGAGCGCAGGATAAAGATTTGCCTGCATATGGGAGAAAACGACTTATGCGTTTTTTCCTAATCCATAACACAGCAACCATAAGAGATATTTGAATGAAAAAAAAAGACATATAGAGCAGGGTACGGTGCATCCGATAGTACCATTAACTTAATTTTGACATAAGTCGACTTATGCTGTTTTCCCTTGTTGGCAACACATTATTGTGAAAACTGGCTGCGATCATAAGTCGAACTATGGAGTCGGAGTATGGCAATACTCACGTCTCTAACTCACTATAGGCACGGCTTAGGTTCTTTTTTAAATAATAAAAAGACCACTTAAAAATAATAAGTGTCTAAGATCTATTAACCTCTTTCATACTAGAGAAGTGTAACGGAAACAGCTGTTTACATAATTTTGTATTTTTTTTAACATCTCTGTTCAGTAGCGATCTCGTCCCTTGTAGTTACTTCTTTGAAGAAAATCGTTATTTATCCAAAATTTTAAAATATATAATCTTTATTTTTGGGTGCCAAAAACTATATTTCCGTAGAGTGTCAAGTGTCAACTACTCTACATGGATGCCAACTGCTGTTGTTTTTGAGAGCTATTGTTTATAATGCAATTAATTTTAAATCGAAAGCCCTTAACTCGAAAAAGTTAATTGTGAGTAAGAGAAATTGAAAAGAAAATGTCAACTTCCCTAATTGAATCGTGTTGAAGCCGAGACTTGAAAGAATGCAAGAAAACTTTATTCGGCCGATTACACGGATCACAAAGCTAAGACTAAAATTCATATAATATGAGAAAGAGCAAGATGTATGAATACAACATACTGATAGTGTAATTCATTTTTACAGTAATAATGTATACATTCTAGTTAAATTTTTAACAGAAAACTCCTTAAGCAATATATAAATTATATATAAAATATTAAAATCACGTTTTTTTTATGCTTCGGTTGTTTAAAGTCAAAATTTCCCCATAGGTTACAACTGCTGCATCTTTAACGCTAGTATTTACAAGTAAATATTAAGGAAAGCCGACAAAAATAAGCTGTCCATGTAAATCTGAAAAGCGTTCGTTATACCGCAATTTCGGAGGACAGATCTTGTCATGTTTAAAATCCAAGGTAGTTTTGTTTTTCATCGTTTTATGATTATAAAAGAAAACTTTTTATAATTTTTTTACACTCTTTGATTCAAAACCTATTGTTTAAATATTCAAGGATTCTTGTAAAAAAGAATGATTAAAAGACGTCGACTAGTTTTCGACTTCAATTTTAATAGAGGGAGAGAGAGAGAGAGAGAGAGAGAGAGAGAGAGAGAGAGAGAGAGAAAAGTTAAGATTCATAATTAGTTCAAATATGTTATCGGGGGGGATATCGGGTAATCAAGTGCGCCGACCAAATCTCCAAGGACTTCCTTAGTGAGTGCGTTGCTAAGGTTAGCGACGCATGGGATGGCTTGAAGCTCAAGCTTATCCCAGCTAACGATATTCCGAGGAGACCTAGGGCTCGCATTTGGTTGCCCAATATGAAGATTGATGGGGGAAGGCTCCTCCAGTGTCTCAAACTACACAACCCGGCGGTTCAAATGGATGACTGGGCAGTCATCAAGGCAGAGGAACCCTATAAAAATACTATGTCCTTCCTGCTGCTGATAAACAACGAGTGCCTGGCTGCTCTCGAAAAGGCAGACTATAAGCTTCGGTTTGGCATAAGGCATGCCAAACTGAAGGTATTTATTTCCTCGGGTCCTGAGGACGATGCGGACATCGCCGAAACCGACAAGCTGTTGGAGGACCTAATGATCGCCGACAAAAACCCGACTACGAATAATGCTGAAAGTCATACAGATTAACCTGAGGCACTCAAGGTGTGCCTCCGATAATCTGATGGTTTTTCTAAGGGAGGAAAACATGGACATCGGCATTATTCAGGAGCCCTGGGTGAGAGACTCGACCATTAAGGGGCTCCAAGACAAACAATACAACCTATTTTACAAACATCAGGCCACAGGTAAGCCTAGAACATGCATTCTCGCTAAGAAACATCTTAAAGGTTTTTTATGTCCCAATCTTAGCTCAGATGATTTAACAGTGGTTAAACTGGAGTCTGCAAACCAAACAACATACCTGACATCAGCATATATGGCTCATGAGAAACCAGCACCGCCAGTGGAAGTGGAGCAACTCGTAGCCGCAATTACATCAAAGGACAACCTACTGATGGGTTGCGACGCCAACGCAAGGCATTCATTATGGGGGAGTTCAGAAGATAATGAGAGAGGTGAGTCACTTTTTGATTTTCTTTTAACTACTAACATATCTGTCTGCAATAAGGGCACGACTCCTACCTTTGTCTTCCCGAGTACGGTTTCATATATGGACCAAGATCGAACTACTAAATAAATGTGACACGCTTGACTGTTGCAATACGACTGACCTTTATTCAATAGGAAAGCTCTTAACATGTATGTACTAAATTAGTTAGCGGAATAGTATACAGTAGGGTGTAAAATAATTCGTACATTACATCCCCCTAGACTTAACAAAAACTAATTATAATGAACTTATCCTTAACTTAAAACTACCCAGCACCAATATAAACTAAGTATATATATTTAAAAAAAAACGTATGCGAATAGTTACTCCTTTCCAAAGTTAATTATCATTCAATATTTATAACGTGGAATATTTTTCTTTAAATGAATTCTTTTTGATCTTCTTATTGAAGACTGTTTTACAACGACGGTTGAATCCCCTGCGACTATATTAGATTTCCGATATGTTCTTATTGGAGCAAATCTTATTGTTTTAATATTCGATTTCCTAAGTTGGTTCTGATGTGCTGTTCTATGAATCCCATTTAAACTAATTAAATAAACAACATTACCTAATTTCTTTATAACTGTTGCAGGTGACCAACAAACATTTGTTTTGCTCTCTGCTCTATATAAAACATTTTCTCCCTCATGAAATTTTACAACTTTACAATTTCGCTCCGGTATATTTTGCTGACTCTGCCTACATGCCTTTCCGTTTTGCTTTAAATCTGCAGATGGTTTCATTAAATCCATTAGTGTTTTTGGAGAGCTTTTAAATATCATATTGAAAGGAGTTTCATTAGTTACTGTAGTTGGTGTTGATCGATATTTAAGTAAGAAATTTTCTATTTTAATCTTAATTGGTACTGAGCTACTATGGACATCTAAAAAAAATTTCTTTAAACTCGTTTTAATGGTTTGCACACCTCTCTCGGCTAGCCCATTTGACTGAGGATGGTACGGAGGACTCTTCATACATTTTATACCGTTGGATTTGCAAAAATTTAAAAATGCCGCTGATCCAAATGGCGGCCCATTATCTGACACTAAAGTATCTGGTAGTCCAAAATATGAGAAAATTGTTCGTAAAACCTCAATGACTGATTCCGCTGTGGTTGTTTTCAACAGTTTTACGTCCATCCAGCGACTAAAGCTGTCCATCAAAATCAAAAACGTATCCCTTTTAAAATAAAAGAAATCGACATGAATTCTACCAAAAAACCTTTCCGAATTCGGCCAGGTAATTGTTTCGTTTGTGCAAGCCCTCTTTGATGTCAACTCGCAGCTAGTGCACTGTCCAACATACTTCTCGATATCACGATCAATTCCGAGCCACCATACATATGATCGCGCTAAGGCCTTCATTCGTACTATCCCCACGTGAGCATCATGCAATATTTTTAAGGTCTGGTTTCTCAATTTGGAGGGTATATGTAAGTACTCGGCTACCATACAAAATGCAATTGTTTTGAATAGATAAATTTGTTTGTTTCCGAAAATAAATCTCAAAATCATGCGGAATTAATTTGGGGAATCCTGTTTTTAGAAATGTATAAAGTGTTTGCAGTTCTTTTTCTTCTTGAGTTTTAACTCCAATTTCGTGAAACGTTAAAGGAAAATTATCACTAATATTCAACGAATTAATATTGATATCCTCCATTCCCGTATTATTCTCTATAGGAAGGCGCGACAATCCATCTGCATGTTGCATTTTTGTGGCAGATTTATGAACAAGGGTATAATCATACATACTAAGAAAAATTGACCACCGATGAATTCTGGCGGCGGCTACTGGGGAAGTACCTTTTTTTGGATTCAAAATCTCGCGCAAAGGAAGACTATCGCTGTGAATTGTAAACTTTTTCCCATACACATATTTGTGAAACCTTTTTACCGCAAATACGACTGCCAGTGCTTCGCGATGAAGCTGCGAATAATTCTGTTCGGCTGGACTTAAAGTGCTGGATGTAAATAAAACCGGTCGTTCTTCACCATTTACAATATGTGAAAGAATACCGGAAACACCATAAGGACTCGCGTCGCAACTAACTACTATTTCCTTTTCTGGGTCATAATGAACTAAAACCGTGCTGTTCATTAGAAGGCTTTTGCTCCTCTGAAAGGCTTTCTCACAGTCTTGCGACCATTCAAATCTAGCATCCTGTTTAGTTAAATTGTAGAGAGGCTTTAGCTCTGCCGAAAAATTCCTAACGAACCGTGAATAATAATTGATTAATCCTAGATAGGACTTTAGTTGGTGCACATTGCGAGGAGATGGGGCTCTTTTTACTGCTTCCAGCTTTTCTGGATTTGGTTTTATACCCTTCCCCGATATGCAGTGGCCCAAATATTTCACCTCCTGGCAGAAAAATTTACATTTAGATAAGTTAGCTTTCACGTTATGACTATTTAGTCTTTCCAATACCTCAAATAAAATTGTTTCACACTCTTGTTCATCTCTCCCACCTATCAAAATATCATCTATAAAACATTTTACTTTCTTAATACCCACTAATATTTGGTCCATGGTACATTGAAAAATTGCAGGAGCGCATTTAACTCCGTATACGAGACGCCTATACCTGTACAACCCTCTGTGGGTATTAATGGTAAGATACTCTTGTGAATTCTCTGTTACTTCTAGTTGTGCATACGCACCTTCTAGATCAATAGTGCAAAAAACATTACATCCTTCTAAACTCGCAAAAATCTCATCGACTCTAGGAAGTGGGTAGTGGTTTGTCTCTACATACTTATTAATAGTGACTTTGCAGTCAACGCACAACCGAACTGCCCCATTGCCTTTATCAACCACCACCATCGGAGATGCCCATCTGCTGTACTTTACCGGGAATATAATGTTTTCTGCGCACAGCCTGTCTAACTCTTTCTCCACAATATCTCGCAAGCCAAAAGGCACGGTGTATGGTTTACAAAAAACCGGAACACTGCCTTCGTTCATTACAATTTCTGCTTTAAAATTCCTGATAGGTTCGTTATTTGTTTTCGAAAAAACGGTAGGAAATCTAAGAATAATGGACGAAGCATTTGGATCAACAACCACTTGATTAACCTTAAATGTTCCCCGCCAATTTTTAAACAAAACGTCCATCCAGCTACGGCCTAAGAGGGGTGTGAAGTTCCTTCTAGTTTCCACTAAATATAGTTTCAGATTCCAGTTTTCATTTAATCTGACCGAAACCACAACATCTGCAACACCAACTATCTTAACATGATCTCCCGATATAACATGCACGTTTTTATCACAACTTTGAACTACTGTTTCTGGAAAAATTTCTTTAAACAAATTAGATTGAATAACGGAAATGCATGCACCCGAATCTACTTCCATGTTAATAATTTTATTATTACAAAATATGTTAATATATAATGCGTTATCTATTTTATTAATACAGCTTATATTGCTAAACTCTAAACAATGTAAACAATTTAATTCACTGCTCTCACTGCTTCCATGATTTGATGTTGTCTCCCTCAGTTCGTGTACGTTCTTTCCTTGCCGCTTCATTTGCCTTGTGTTTGTTGTATAACAATTTTTTGATATATGACCCCATTTATGACACCGAAAGCACTGAATGTTCTGCTTATAAGCGGATTTCCCCTTGACGCTGTATTTATTAAGCGTACGTACAACGAGTGCCTGGCTGCTCTCGAAAAGGCAGACTATAAGCTTCGGTTTGGCATAAGGCATGCCAAACTGAAGGTATTTATTTCCTCGGGTCCTGAGGACGATGCGGACATCGCCGAAACCGACAAGCTGTTGGAGGACCTAATGATCGCCGACAAAAACCCGACTACGAATAATGCTGAAAGTCATACAGATTAACCTGAGGCACTCAAGGTGTGCCTCCGATAATCTGATGGTTTTTCTAAGGGAGGAAAACATGGACATCGGCATTATTCAGGAGCCCTGGGTGAGAGACTCGACCATTAAGGGGCTCCAAGACAAACAATACAACCTATTTTACAAACATCAGGCCACAGGTAAGCCTAGAACATGCATTCTCGCTAAGAAACATCTTAAAGGTTTTTTATGTCCCAATCTTAGCTCAGATGATTTAACAGTGGTTAAACTGGAGTCTGCAAACCAAACAACATACCTGACATCAGCATATATGGCTCATGAGAAACCAGCACCGCCAGTGGAAGTGGAGCAACTCGTAGCCGCAATTACATCAAAGGACAACCTACTGATGGGTTGCGACGCCAACGCAAGGCATTCATTATGGGGGAGTTCAGAAGATAATGAGAGAGGTGAGTCACTTTTTGATTTTCTTTTAACTACTAACATATCTGTCTGCAATAAGGGCACGACTCCTACCTTTGTCTTCCCGAGTACGGGAACTTTCCAAGGGTGGGAAGAGGTCCTAGATATCACACTAAAAACAAACAACGATAGCTTTAGGGTCGAAAACTGGAGAGTTTCCAATCTGGAGTCACTATCAGACCATAGATGGATCCTCTATGACTTGCGTCTCGAGACCGAGACTAGTAAACCATTTAGAAACCCCAAGAGAGTAAATTGGACCAAGTTTGGTCAAGTCCTTAGGACAAAACTCAAAAACACACCTGAAAGACACACTTTTGCAATCGAAGAACTGGAGGCAAAGGTTAAGACTTTCGAAAATGCAATGGTTGTGGCATATAAAGTCTCTTGCCCAGTTAAACGTAGCAAAAAAACACTTCCCCCATGGTGGAACGAAGATCTCTCCAATCTCAGACAGATGACCAGATCGATTTTCAATATCTGCCACAAACACAAATTTTGGCAGCCTTATAGGGACTGTCTTAGTCTTTATAAAAAAGCCATCAAGGCGTCCAAAAAGGAGGCCTGGATGGATTACTGCCATTCAATAGAAACCCTTAAGGACTCCGCCAGGCTTAGCAAAATTCTGTCCAAGGAACACTCCAACCCTTCCTTTCTAAGAAAGCCAGATGGAGGTTGGACTGAATCCTGTGCAGAGACCCTGGAACTCCTAATTAATACACACTTTCCCGGATGCAGCGATATTAGTACAGAGCCCGGGAGGTCTCGGCCAGTACAACCTGCACTCCATAGTCACATCAATTCATTAATTTCCGAGGAAAAGATTTCCTGGGCTATCAACAGCTTCTCACCGTTTAAGTCTCCGGGCCCTGACGGCATATTACCTGTCATGCTACAGAGATCGCAAGACTTAACAATACCTTGGCTGGCGTCAATTTTTAGAAGCTGTATAATACTAAACCACGTTCCCCACTCCTGGAGACGCGCTAGAGTGGTGTTTATACCGAAGGTAGGCAAACGCGGGCATGAAGCCGCGAAGGACTTCAGGCCAATTAATCTAACCTCCTTTGTTCTGAAAACTCTAGAACGTGTCCTAGACATCCACATGCGAGGCTTTCTAGTAGAATCATCGCTATCCAAATCACAGCACGCCTATCTCAAGGGGAGATCTACGGAAACGGCTCTCCACGAAGTAGTGCGGACAATTGAAAAATCCTTACACTATAAAGAATACACCCTAGCCTCCTTTCTAGACATAGAGGGAGCCTTTAACAATGTACACACTGAAGCAATTCTGGAATCTCTGAGTGAGATGGGCATAGAGGAATTTATTAGTCAATGGATAGTCTCTATGCTAAGAACAAGAACCATTCAGGCAACACTAGGTAACAGCCACTTAACCAGATTTGCCCATAGAGGAACGCCACAGGGCGGCGTAATATCTCCCCTACTTTGGCTAATGGTTATAAACAAAATTCTTGCAAAACTTGACAGGGAACGGGTCAAAGTTGTCGCGTATGCGGATGACGTGGCGATACTAGTGTCAGGGAAGTTTCCCTCCGTGATTAGTGAAATTATGGAGGCCGCTCTAGAAAAGGTAAACACCTGGGCTGCAAGCTGCGGCCTCGGCGTCAACCCGAGCAAAACTGAACTGATGCTGTTCACCACAAAAACCAAAATACCCGATTTTACCCTCCCCCGTCTAAATGGTCAACCACTCACACTATCCTCCAGCGCTAAGTATCTGGGCATAATGCTTGATAGTAAACTTAACTGGAAACAAAACATTGAACACAGAGTAAGGAAGGCGAGCGTTGCCTTCTACGCCTGCAGCAAAACCTTTGGAAAGAAGTGGGGACTTCAACCAAAGATGACCTTATGGATGTACACAGCTGTTGTGCGTCCCATTCTCACCTATGGTTCACTCGTATAGTGGCCCGCGTTGAGTAAGGGCTATAACCTTACAAAACTTAAAAGACTGCAAAGAACAGCCAGTATAGGCACTACGGGTGCAATGAGGTCGGCCCCAACGGATGCTCTTACTGTGCTCCTGCATCTTTTACCTCTCGATCTGCACACCAAAGATACTGCGCTATGCAGCGCCATAAGACTCAGGGAGTCTGGGTGCTGGAGTGCAAGGCCGTATGGCCACAGCAATATCCTGGACTCGTTACCAAACGGCACGGTCACGTTTCCAACCGACTACATCACACCACAACTTAACTTTAAGAAAGGCTTCCAGGTAAGTTTCCCGTCCAGAGCTCAGTGGAAGGGAAACGAAGTAGTGCAGGGTTTCGACACGGTCATATACACTGACGGATCTAAGATGAACTGTGGTGTGGGGGCCGGGGTCTACTCAGAATCACCAAATATATCAGAATCATACCGTTTGCCGGACTTTGCCAGCGTTTTCCAGGCGGAATTACTGGCTATCCGAGAAGCCTGCGTGCATCTAGGGCGTAACACTACTCACAAACAAAACATCGCTATCCTTATAGATAGCCAAGCCGCCATCAAAGCCATAAATTCGGCTACCATATCCTCTAAACTAGTGCTGGAGTGCCGGAACGAGCTTGCCCGTCTGGGTGAACGTTTCAGTGTCACACTTCTCTGGGTACCAGGGCATAGTGACATAATAGGCAATGAGCGGGCAGATGAGCTGGCCAGAAGGGGGTCAGCTCTGCACAGCTCACTCGCGGCAAGTGTCCACGTCCCACTAGGAGTGGTGAAAGGACAAATTCATTCATATTTCCTGCAGAAAGCCAAATTCCAATGGGAGGGGTTGACCAACTGCGTCATTTCAAGGAAGATATGGCCCATATACGATCAGAACAGAACAAGGAACCTGCTAAACAGAACCCGCCCAGATATCGCCAGAATTACGGCAATAATCACGGGGCATTGGCCAATTGGAGACCATGCGGCCAAGCTCGGGATCCCACACAACACTCACTGCCGCAGTTGCGGGAATACACATGAGAAAGAAACTCTCTTCCATTTCCTCTGCAAATGTCCGGCACTAGCGAGAGCAAGACTGCGCACACTGAACCAACCTTTTTTCGACAACCTTAGCGACATTTCGGGTATAGGGATATCAGACATAATACGGTTCCTCAACTCCACAGGCTGGATATAGGCACCGAATGCTTCGCACCCTTAACAAACATCACAAACTAGGTAACACGAGTAGTGGTAACAAAAAGACACATCACAGTGCTACTTGGGTTCCAAGCGGGACCGCCACTTCTACCTACCTACCTACCTATGTTATGAAAAAATGTAAGTAGTATAAACGTACCAGATTACAAGTATGTAACATATATAACGAAATTCGTATAGAGTTCAGATAACCTAAAAGGTGTTGTTCATTTCAACACTTACAGTATTACGTTCAATTTCAACAAACAAAAATTCGGTTGTATTGACCAAAACAAGTAGGCATGTGATGATCGCAAAAGAAAGATCGTGTAAATGGATCAGTTGTCAAACAAAATACCTATTAGAACCTATTGGAATTGGAATCAACAAATAAAGTAAAAAAAAATTTTTGCATGAAATGCGTTTTTTACAAATTTTTCAATGTACCAAAAATATTCAATCGGCACGACACCTTCAGAAAAAAAAAGTAGTCATTAATGAACACTATTTTTAATAGTTAGAAATAGTTGTATGTGACTAATTTAATTGTCATATAAATTTATCTCAAAATAAAAATCAAATAAAAGTTACTTTTAAAAATTCGAATTATTCTATGCGCGTTGTTAGATTTAACCATACTAAAAAATAGTTGAATGATTTTGTAAGGATTTGCTTTTAACTTTAATGTTCATGAACCCACTAATAGTTATTTTGATAAAAATAAAATCAAAATTATTTAATAATAAGGCGTAAATTCCAACTTTACATGAACAATGTTTTTTACTTTATATAAAGTTAATACTGTTTGATAATGCGAGAGTCATATGATTGAAGGACCAGCACCTGGATGAAAAACAATATGATTCAATAAACGCACGAACAAACGCAATTTCTACAACGTTATAATTTTATTTGGTTGGTTGGTACTTATCGTGTTGATGGTCGGATAGTGTTCCCAGACTGTTTTCCCCTTTTTTTTTATTAGCAAAGGCAATACTTTTCCCCTAAATTCGAAAAAAGTTCCCCTTTTTTTCCCTAATTGAAATTTAGCTTTATTTTTGTATAAAAAAAAAAAAATAGTAGTTTTATAACAGTCTTTATTAACAAGCTATAACATAAAAATATACATATTATGCAAGGATCAGTTAGCTAGTTCTATAAAAACCTAAAATAAAATAAAAACTTAAGAAGAAATAAAAATAAATTCATAAATTACATCACATAACATAACTAAAATGCACAGTGCTTAAAAATACGTAACTTTAATTTTTTTTCGAATTAACACTTGTGGATTGTCAATAATAATGCTAAATTAAGCCTCTTTTAAAATTGAAAACAATTTACGGAAACCAAACTTCCCAATTAAATTTTTTTACAATAGCTGTTGCCGAAGTGCTATAGATAAAGTTATGTTCTTTGAATATAACCTTTAAAAGCCCAGCAAGATTATCAAAAGCAGTGAGGGTGTAGCTTGTGCTCAGCAGCAAATGTAAAAAATGTATTATTTCCGCTTCTTGCATTTTTTTCGCTTGATTCTGTATGAAAGAGGATATTTGCGTTGCCAATATGTTTCTGTGTCCGGGCACGTTTTTGTAAGTCCGATTTTTTTTTGCAATTTGAGTACCTAACTCTACAAACCTTACAAAATGCTCGAGGAGTAGATGGCGATGGTCGAGAGATACACAAACACTTTTACGTAGACGTTCGATGGGCTGGTTTCTTTCATATTTGGTGTAAACATTTCGTTCTGAGTAAACTTTGAAATTTATTTGTAATGGAAATGCGTTTAAATTTAGCTTTTAAGCAATTTAAGTTTCAAAGAGATTTTTGATTTTTTTCCCCTTTTTTTATGTTTTCCCCTCGGTTTCCCCTTTTCCATAAAAAAAGCGCCAATTGGCGCTTTTCCCCTCAATCTGGGAACACTCCGTCGGAATCCAAGTGACCGAGAACAGATGGAAAGCAAACGCAACGATAAAACTGGTATACTGTACTGGTATACAATAGAAATTATGTGTGGATGATAAGAGCGAAAATTAATTGATACTTTCTCTTGTTAGAGATGTGCAAAAGTTTCGATAGCGAATTAATATGAAATGCTTGACAAATTATAATTATGCTAATGTAACACAATAATCGATATATTATTCCTAAACAAATACAGTCTTTATTTTTTCACATTCACGCAATTAGGCTATTGAATTTTTTGCCCTTGCATATCAAAGGTAATGGATTTGGTAACTAAATCTCAGGTTATAAGTTTTTTTGTTTTCTCTTTCCCTCTATTTCAAACCGTCATTTTTTTTTCTTTTTTTTTTCGCTAATAATAATTACTTAGGTATAGGATATAGGTAAAGCCACTGTTAGTTTTAAGAACTTTGTTAAATCATTAGAATCCTCCTTGTACTATAAAAGACCAAGTTTTATTGAACATAGAAAGATTGATAAATAAATTAAGTTCAATTGTTGTACGGAAAAATGAAGGCAATGCATAAATAAAACAAAAAAAAAATCCTTTTAGCCAAGGTTTGAATTATAGGGATTCGGCATTGCTAATAAAAACCAAGTAAATTTTCGTTGTAACATAATATTATGTGGTTTCATTAAAAAGGCTTTTCAAACGATAATAAGAAAATCGTAATGTCCCTGGCCAAGTTCAGAATCGTAGAAAATCACTGCAATCGTATAGTAAATGTGGGAACGAGATTTTTAAAACTATACTTCATAGTTACGTTACCACTATTAGATTGTAATTTATAACTATTCTGTTTTAGTGTGTGCTTACACAAACATTGTTTATTAAAATGTTGACTACTGTATAGAACAGCAACATATGCAACAATTTTGCGAAAACTGATACTTAATTAAAATTAGGGATGATACAGAGGTCGTTTTACCGGCTGAGTCGGAAGCCTCATACCGACCTCCGCGGTGGCGGAGTTGAATCGGAGCCGGGGGCCTGGGAACCCCCCCCACCCCGCGCAGACACAGATTACTGAAATACGAAATTTTAAAAGCGCTTTCAAGACAGTGATACTCTCGGATGTTTGTCAGACGTTCGCGAAAGATTGTTACATGTCGCAACTCGATAATTCTTTGTCGTTCTTCAAAAAAACCTCCGATGTGATTATATCGGAACGGAAGCCTGGCCTAATTCGGAGGTGCAATTTAAACCGGGGGTTCTGAAATATCGGATTCGGAGTCGAAGCTCCATATCATCCCTGATAGAAATAGTCATAGTTGACCATTCTGTACACTGTATAGGTACAGTCATTTGATTTACAGGTATATTATTAATCTTTCTTATTTCAATATTATTTTAGTTCAAAAATAGTCATTCTATACATTTTAGATGATTTTATAAAGTGACTGAGTGCAGTTTTTTTTTTTAATTTTCCTTCTTTTCTTTGGAATCTTCTTTTGCTAGAATAACGAACAAAATAAAAAAAGATTCTCGAGTTTATCCAAAAATAACATACAAAAAATAACTTTCAATCTTTTTCTAATTTTCCGTGTAACTTTTCCAATATTTATTTCAGAAAAAATCTGATTTGAAACCTCTGAAACTACAGCCATTGATGCCCTTGAAGTGTGAGCCGAACGCCGGCCTTGGGGATAACAATATTGACGGTTTCATTGCCTCAATATTCGCGAGTGATCTGACTGGCCAAGGGACCACAGTTCGTCCGTCGTCTTGTCACACTCGCGGTATGTCTGAAAGTAGTGACGGTATAGAACACAGAACACAGCTCAACGAGGCTACATGAAGCGATTTCGGTGGGCCAGCTATTGCGATCACAGAACATCCATTCGAAAAATCGGTTTCAATGGCAAAACCATACTCGTAAGTGTTTCAACTTCCAACACATGATGGCGACTGACCTGAAAGGAAAGAAAACTTTAGAACCGGTCTGTCATCATGAATGACGCGTATTTCAAAAAAGGTAATTATGCCGCCGCATCCTGTACCTGTACATAAAACCATGATCCCTAATTATGATGTACGATTTTATTGCATTTTACTACTTTTTTCATCATAAAAAAACTGACCAATTCCGTAACATTATCTTATGGCGAATCTTTTTTATTGGATTTAATAACAGAGCAAAACTAATTTCCATTGTTTCATATCCGCTCATAAAGTAAACGCGAAGGCCATTTTCGTTTCAAATTAAAAACAGTAAAAAAAAAGGTGAAAAGTGACAAGGATTAGCATATCCTGCCACTTTCTATGATAATTAGAACTTCTACCACACCCAACCAACATCAGTCTATGGGTATATGTGCCAAGTGCCAGTAATCCAAGTAGCACAGTGAGACTAACACTGACCTTATTCATTCAATATTCAAACATGAGCGGAAAAAAGGGACAGCATTAATTATATATTCTCCAGTAGCAGGATGTAATTAATAAAATCGAGGGAAATTAAAAATCGCGTGTCTATTGGCAGGAAATTAAAATGAAAACTCGCAATCACATGAAATGAAAAGATATAAAACGAGTCGCCGTTTAAATCGTAAATGTGTTGTATTAATTTTATTTTATCTACTTTAATGGGCTAGTAAAGTTTATGAAGGAATAAAACGGGAAAACCTCTCTGCATTTATCCCCTCAATTATCGGCCACGAAAATTAAGCATTTGTATACCCAAATGACAGGACGGTGGCAATTTTATTTTTTCTTTAAGTAGACTGCCATCTAAGCGGAGAGTTTGGAGAATCCTTAAAACTGTTAATGGAAGGAAACTCCAACCATTACCTTTGTTTGGCGAGGGGAAGAAAAAAAAAACAAGTTTTTATTTCATTTCATTGTTGGATGAGCCCCTTATTGATAGGTTGTATTCGGCTGTGGATGAAATTAATTAAAAGTTGATAATGCTTCCTAATTATGGTGACAGATTTCATCTGCCCTTAGGCGATACTGTTGGAGTTTATAATAGGAAAATGAGATTGAAATTATTTTAATTGCATTCCTTAATGGAATTATACTGTTTGACTGTATAAAGTTTATCCCGGCCCAGTGAAGCTAATTGACATCCGAGGAGGTACCTTTTTTGTCTCAAGTTCACAAAGATCGTACTGCTAATGCTGTCGGTTGTTTCAGTCGTCCTTTATGACCAAATATCTGCCAGGACTGTAAATAAACACGTTCGTTTTTGATGATTTCATATTGTTTAGTGCCGTACACATAATTGTTGTAAGCTTTTGTTGAGGGTGAGTTAAATAAGGTGCTCTCCTGTATTCAGACATCTGTTGAATCGGTTTGGAAACATATCACGATATTTATGAAAGAACTAGTATGACCTTATGTTCCATCGGGTGGGTTAATGGGAAGAACAGTGTTGTAGGGAAAATAATTATACGGATAGGATTACTCTGTTTTACGGAATCCTGGTTTGGTGGCCCGCACTAGAGAAAAAAATGCAATTATAGATCTATGGAACGTATATATGTAGAAAGATCCAGCCAGTATATGCATCACAGGGGCGCTCAGGTCCACTCCTTCGGCTGCTTTAGAGACAATACTATATCTTCATCCTGTCGACATATACGGGAAACTAGTTGCGTCTAAGGCAGCCTTAAGGCTTAGGGAATCTCAGAAATGGACAGACCATATGAGTATCCTCCCTGGCTCAATCCCGGATAAAACGGATTACACTATACCCTTTGAGGATTTTAATGTAAAATACAAAGCAATAATCCCAGAACGTCCCGAACGGGAGCATGGCATAGATATTAGAAATCAAATGACGGAAGGCACGGGAGCGGGAGATTATTCTCAATCACCCAAAAACAATATTGTCTTACGCCTCCCAGACCACTGTAGCGTTTTTCAGGCTGAAATGATGGCTACAAAAGATGCAGCCTGCAGACTTGTCTAGTCTGCGATAGACGGGAAAGCTATCGCCATCTACATAGACAGTCAGGCCCTGAATACACCAACAACGTAAGTGCCGAACTATAATTATCACCGATGGCGTATATCGGTTCACGTCATTCCGACGAGATGTCAGAGGATTATAAGCGAGGGGGACACTTTTTCGGTCACCCGTCGCACAACCGAAGAAATATCGTCCCACAGCCATCCCCAGTCTCACTTCTTCAAGGAGTTGTCTATGGATTACAGGCGGAGGGAAGACTGCTTTCGGTCACCCTTCCCTTATCCGAGGATAAACTGCCCCAGATTCTCTCTACGAGACGTAGGAGGACAGACGAAGACAAAAGACAGCAATAATCCTTCCCTTAACTCATATGCTATCACAAAAGACCTAAACTCATTTGGTCGAAATGTATCTTAACCTAACCTAGGATTTAAAATGTGCGGGAAAGAATTAAGTTAGTGCGCCTAATTGAAAGTGGATGGAGAGATAACAGCCTCGAGGATGAATAGAAATGTAGGGGCAGCTTTTCTGGAAATTTCCTGTTATAGGCACCTTTTTCTTTTTTTTTTAAAGTCATATGGGCCAAATACCTTGTCGCAAATCGAAACTTGTAAAAGGTATGGTAACTCTACTCAATGAATTCTTTCGATAATATACGTGACCAACGCAAATAGGTATTGTGTACGATTGGGATGATGGCGGACTTTTATATCCGGGTGAGGAAACATTCCTTTTGGTTTTGTCTACTTTTTCATTGGTTTTTTCTCATCGCTTAGAATTTTTGTTTTACTATAGATATTGTACAAACAGTTGTGGTGGAGCATTGAGGTCGTAAAAATATGTTTCGGACTTGATTCTTTTTAATTGTTTTTTCCCCCTTCAATCATTATTTGTCTTTGGTTTTCCTTTTGAATGTAGCAAATAGGTTATAAGAGTTTAAGAAGTAGGTAGGTATGAATTGTTATTTGGCAGGTCAAGTTCGAAGTCACCTTAGCTAGGTCGACAGACATAGGCCATAATATCATGGTAAATCTACCCAAGGGATGACCGAAGCGCTGGGCAATTGACAATGGATGACTGCAACGGTAACTAAGGTGAGCTCATGGTACCCTCCCCAGAAATAGAAAGGGGAGAGGGGAGGGCACCCCGTCGGTAATTGTACCATTATAGATACCGAACTTAGAGAGAACTGAGGAATTTTCAACCATATGAAGATAAAGACTGTCAAGAAAGCGAAGAATTGTGCGAAGGGGAAAGACATATTCAACCGGTCACGGATAAAGAAATTGACAATGAAATAAAAAAGGGCATCAGTACTAAAAAAGCCCCGGGATTTGATTTAATATCAGGTGAAACCCTAAAACAATTCCCAAAAAAGGGCTTAAAGAAACTAGCACAGATCATAAATGCTGCATTCAGGATAAGGTATTTACCTAGAATGTGGAAAGTCGCGGAGGTGATTATGATACCAAAACCAGGCAAACCGCCTAGTGAAGTCACCTCCTATCGCCCCATATCTGTACTACCTATTCTGTCCAAATTATTCGAAAAGATGTTGATTAAACGTCTGAACAAAATAATCGAAGAAAAATCGCTAATCCCAAACCATCAATTTGGTTTCAGAAATGAACACTCCACGATCGATAAGGTGCATAGAATAACAGATAAAATCCAAAAAGCATTTGAAGAAAAAAACATATGCTCTACTATATTTCTCGATATTGCACAAGCTTTCGACAAAGTATGGCACAAAGGACTGATCTATAGATTGCAAAAGCATCTGCCAAAACAATTTTCAGAAATTTTAGAGTCCTATATATTAGAGAGATTCTTTAGAATTAAACAAGGAAATGACTACTCCACGTCCACATTAAGAGAAATAAAAGCTGGTGTACCACAAGGAAGTGTGTTAGGTCCTGTATTATATCTCTTATTTACTAGCGACTTGCCGAACAGTGATGAAACAACTGTGGCAACATTTGCAGATGATACTGCTGTACTTGCTGTGGGAGAAACTTTCGAAGTAGCGACAAAAAACCTACAGAAGGCAGTGATCAATATATCAAAATGGACCAAAAAAATGGCAAATTAAACTAAATGACTTAAAGTCGGTCCACATAAATTTTACTAATAGAAATGTTCAGCACATACCGGTATTCATAAATGATAAACAAGTAGACTACGCAAACACAGCCAAATACATAGGCATGACACTGGACGCAAAACTGCGCTGGAAAGCACATGTAAAGAAAAAAAGAAAAGAACTAAATATGCGCTACAGTAAAATGTATTGGCTTTAGGAAAATACTCTTGTTTGTCAAATTACAATAAATTACTGCTTTATAAGCAAATTCTAAAACCAGTATGGACCTACGGGCTCCAGCTGTGGGCATGCACATGCAAAACAAATTTACAGAAAATTCAAACATTTCAAAACAAAGTTCTACGGAATATAGTAAATGCACCATGGTACATAAGAAACGCTGATCTGCATAGAGATCTAGCAATAGAAATGATTGAAGATGAAGTCAAAAAAGTAGCTAATAGACATAAACATAGGCTTCTCAATCACGTCAGCTCAGAAATGAAGGAACTATTAAATACTAGCAATATGACTAGGAGGTTAAGAAGAATAAAACCTTTTGAACTAGCTACATAGCTTGAAAAATAAAACAAAAACAGTATTAAGTCCTCTATGGACAAATACTTAGGCCCGTTTGCTGATACTACTCATAGCGTTTTAAGTTCTACTTAAATATCTTATGGGCTACTTTTTCCTTGTCATAAACTGTCACATAAGATTTTAAGTGGAACTTAAATCGCTATGAGTAGTATCAGAAAACGGGCCTTAGAGTATGAATATTAAAATATGAAAGATAAATTGCTGATTGGTTTAACTACTAGGTGCAATAATTGGAAAGCTGGATAATCCCCGCCCTGCGACAATGAAATACGAAGAAGGTTGTATCGCAGGGAAAACGGGGAGAAAGGAGAAGGGGTTAGTGGGTAAAAATCACCACACTGTTACTGAGTACGGGCTCGGTTTCGTCTTTGGAAGGTGGTAATCTTGGTAATCTCCCAGCGTAAAAAAAAAAAAAAAATGTCAATATTGTGGACGGTTAATAATGACCAAACCAAAAATAGACTGATTATTGTAGGTATCAACCTATCTTTTTCTATGAAATAAAATTCCTTACTAACTAACTAGTCGCGTATTTCTCCCCGACGTAAATTATTTCCCATTCCGTTCCCATCCTATTTCCCCATCACAATCGCTTTTAGTCGATCGGATGCACAATGTACTTCAACCCCCAACATCCATTGGTTTCCGGCATGTACCTACTGTGAAAGGGCAGTTTAATAAAGCCATTACAAAGGGCGAGGCAGTCTAATGATAAATTAAAAGATATATACGCGATTGCGCTGAGTCTAACATGTCTTTAAAGGACCATTCACATGAGCGCGAACTGGCGAATAGGCGAACTGTGAACAAATCAATTTATCTGTATTTATGAATTGAAAATTGCTATTTGTTTTACCACAAAAGCATTATATTTAATTAATATACCACCTAATCTAAAAAAAAAACCGAGACTCAAAACGAAATTTACAACTACAGCAATTCTCCCGCGAATTGAAAATTCTTGCCGCGAACTGTCACACTTTATTCACAATCCACATAAAACAGTTGCGATCCACAAACCTGCGAATGAAAAATTCGCTCGAACTAAACCTTCAACAACACAAATAATTCGCGGGTACCTGCGACTAAAAAAAGTTTTCATGTAAATGAAGTGTCAGAATGTACGAATATTCGCCAGTTCGTGGTTCGCAATTCGCTCTCATGTGAATGGTCCTTAAGTGTCTTTAAAATATGGCAGCGGGGTTAAGAGAGGTACCTTGACGTAGGTAGTTCTGCGCTACTGAAATTTTTGCGAAAAAAACGTTTTTGAGTGTAAATATAACAGATGTGGTGGCTGACAAATGCGTGCGGAGCATATAGTAGATTGAGTAAAGCCTAGGGCTCATTGAAAATAAAACTCTGGTATATTTGATAGAAATGAGGCTTAAATCAATCATTTTTTGGTCAATATACGTAGAAGAAAATGTTTCTATGAGATTAACAAAATGTTAAAAAGTTGCATATTATTAAACATTTTGTTGTGACAGTAAACAACTTTTTGTGTTATCAAAAATGTTTTTTTTCTTGTATAAAAAAATTTTTCGAAGCAAAGAAATTATGTCCAAATCTGCATAGGTACAATACCCTTGTAAAATAAATAAGGTTTTAAATAATTAACTCAAAACAAATAAGTTTTATTTTATTATTATTATTTTTTTTTTTTTTTTTTTTTTTTTTTTTTTTCATTTTACCAATGGTCTTTCTTTATAATAGAGAAAAATTTTGGTGTTTCCAGAGCCTCCTGATTGATTTCACAATATATAGTATGTTATGTATTGTATATATACATGCAAATGTCTTTTTTCAGTGAAATACTTTTTCAACATCGAAATTTAAATAATATGAACAAGTTAGGTTACCTGACAAAATATTAATCAATTTTCCGAAGGATTAATAACACAATAGTCACGGCTGTATCAAAAGCTAAAGTAAAATTTCATGTGTGTTAGTGTAAAATATTACACTGATCCTTTTCAATCTGATATAGCGCTATATTCATACTATCAAACACTTCTCGAAACTTCTTATTGATTGCGAACCAACGTTATGAGATTTGCAATGCTCTTGATAAAAAACAAACAAACTTTTTTGGGTTGTTGACTTTTTTTGATGGAAGCTTTGGTAAGTTTTCCAAAAACTTATTCAAAAAAAAATCTAAATATTAAAAGAACTACAAGCAGGAGTTCTACAGGGAAGCGTTTTAGGACCAACCATGTACTTACTCTATACTATACCAAATACGACTGATACGATGATAGCTACATTCGCAAACGACACTGCTCTTCTTTAAACTGATAGATGCGTGGCTATAAAGCAACAAAAAAGCTGCAAAATACAGTTAATGAGATATGTGATTGGGCGCATAGATGGCGAATTAAACTTAATGATTCAAAGTCCACCCATATCAATTTTGCAAATAAAAAAATAACAAATGTTGCCGTGGTTATTATGTGATAACAAAATAGTTCCTTATTCAAACACAGCTAGGTATCTGGGTATGAATCTAGAATTCTGGATTGAACATGTGAAAAAGAAAGTATAAGAGCTAAATATTAGATACCTATATGAAACTTTATTGGTTGCTAGGACATAAATCGGAAATGTCCATTGAAAACAAAATTTTGTTATATAACCCAGATACTGAAACCTGTTTGGACATATCCAACTATGGGGTTTTACTAAGAAAACAAATGTAAATATATTACAAACATTCCAAAACAAAGTCCTTCGGGGAATTGTAACTGCCCCATGGTATATTAGAAATAATGACTTGCATCGTGATTTGCAGATGGATATTGTAACAGAAGTAATTAAAAAAAGTTAATTTAAAAAACCAAAAAACCCGACTGACTGTAAAAAAGATTTAAAAATATTAAAACAAGACACTTTCAAGTATAACTAATTGGCAGTCGGAGGCTGCGCAAATTTTTGTCAGATTGTGTAGGTAGTCTTACAAAGCCGGTTATATTCACTACAAGCTCATAAACTTGCAGATTTTTTTTACTAGTCTTTCGACCTTTTATGTTTGAACTGCAATGTTGATTGTACGGCAAAGTAAGGTCTAACGAATTTGATGTGTTCGTATTCCACAAGTGACTTCTTTAACAAATAATAACGTGAACTAGGTGGTCAGACCTTGGGTGTATATCTGTAAATTACCTTTTTTATTTAAAAAAGTTTTTGTGAGCTTCCGTAAGATTTAAAGTTTAAAATTTCTTATTAGTAAGTACGACGCAAACTAAAATTTTTTCAAATGATTAAAAATATGTACAAAGTTAAATTTCCATAAAACAGTTAAAAATTGAATGGAATACAAAAAAAGTATTAAACCGATTTAGGAGTGATGGTTGGAGCACTTTACGAAAATCTTTCAAGCACTTTCATTTCATGTCGATCGCAAATGTAGAGTTCGGTATGCTTATGTAATAAAAATAATATCTAATATTTAATTTAAAATAAATGAATTCATTACCTACTAAATGCAGACACTCCACAAGACCGAAATTGTCAATACATCTTACTTACTTACTTAAGGTGGCGCTACAGTCCGGGGTGGACCTGGGCCTCAACCAACAAGCGTCTCCAGCCAGCGCGATCTTTAGCTAGCTGTCTCCAGTTTCGCACGCTAAGTTGGTTAAGGTCCCCTTCCACTTGCGTTCGCCACCTGAGTCGCTGTCTTCCTCTACTGCGCCTTCCCTCGGGTATAGATTCGAAGATCTTCCGGGCCGTAGCATTCGTGTCCATTCGCTCTACATGACCCAGCCACCTCAGTCGTTGGACCTTCACTCTTCTGACTAGGTCGATGTCGCTGTACAGCTCGTACTGTTCGTTGTTAAATCTCCTTCTCCATTCACCGTCAATGCAGACGGGACCAAAAATAACACGAAGAATTTTTCTCTCGAAACAACCGAGAGTTACCTCATCCGCTTTTGATAAAGTCCATGCCTCTCAATACATCAGAAAGTAATTTATTTCACAGTTCAGTGTATTGCATATCTTGAAATTTTTCCATCAGACATTTTGTTTTTTTTTTTAAATTAATATTTTTATAATATGTTTAGCCTATGACACTCCGGGGAAGAATACCAATTTAATGACACCCCACTCTTTAAAATCGGTCAAGCCGTTTGGGCTACAGGACGTCCCGTAGGAACTTACATAGGATACGCGCGAAACACATAACCCTCCCTGTGTACAGTCGGGTAAAAAGTACGCAATTCGTCACAATGAGCGTCTACAGATGCATATTAATCGTGAAATAGAAGACGTCTTAAATGTACGAACCAATATTCGTAGATTAAGAAGAATTTAACTTCACGACCTTACAATCTAAAAAAATATATAAAAAAAAATATGGGAGCCCGTGTTCAAGTTGTTTTGTAATACCTTCACAAACGCAACTGAACGTTGAAACTAAAATCATGTCTCGATCTTTCTTGGATTGATCATGATTTAGGAGGTGTTTTTAGTGCGGTTAAAGTCCCACACTACTCTGGATTTCTAACCCCATTGTGGCTTTTCGAACCATGTCTTGGTTGATTATAATATTTTTTTTTGTATTTCTTGTGTTTTCTTATTATTTCCTTGCATGCTTAGTTTTTTTTTATTTTCTTCTGTTGTTTTCGGAAAGGTAGGTGCGATATCATTTTCATTTGGGTGACCTTCAAATTCAAAGTCCAAGTGGATAACTTGGTGTTCATGAATTTCAACCACTGATCCCACTTCAAGTAACGGCTGAACTGCCATATTATATTGTGCTGGGAAGTGTGGCAACCGTTTTAATAGTCATGTCACCGGAACTCGGAGGGATAGTGGTAACTTAACTGGCTCAATGGTCATTAAAAAATCCCCGCCTACCAAAGACAAAAATGCAAAGCTAGGTTAAACAGATATCTTCCGAACTCTTTCCCTTAAAAACTCCCACAATAAACTGACAGCTTGTTAAAAGAATTTAAAATTATTATTTCGCCGTTCCAAATGCGATGCTATACAGCAATGTTCACGGCTTATTTTGTGGACAGAAATATTTCACCATTGGAATGGCTAAACTAACACTCAGCTGGAAAACCCTATACCATAAGTGTGTGTCTTTCCTGTGTATTAATTCTTTTCCACCAAATAAAAGAGAATTTCCTTCACTTCTATACATAGAGATTGATTGTTTGGCATGAATTCCACCGAGAATATAAATTTTTATTAGAAACACGTGTAGGTTCATCTTCGGTTTTGGAGGGCAGCATCCCATCTCTTGGGTAATAAATATTTGTGCTACTTGAAAAGTGTGTGCTTTCCGGGTTTTTACTAGTCATAAAATCTAGTTATCCAACTCGAAGGGAACTCACAGCTTATTTCTGTGAGTTGTCTACAATTTTTGTCAGAAATTCGGTTGGTGATAACTTTTACATTTTCCTACCAATCCCGCAGAGAGTTTCTTATGACCTATACAGCTACACGTGAACATATGAGAATAAATTTGGTACAGTCGAGAAGTGTCCTTTTCCTGCATTCGCTGTATGATATACGGCCACACTTATATACAATAATACATGACGACTACCTCAAGGCAGTGATGCCAGATTTTTTTGCCTAAATTTTTTATTTATTTTATTTATTTATTTATTCAAGAAATGCAAAAATCACATTAAGACATGTTGTCTTACAATTTAGTGATTTGCTAATATTTAACATTATGAAAGCTAGGGTTTCAAAGATTTATTGTAAAAAGAAAAAAAAAAATTAATTTCAAGTGCTTTAAACAAAAATTTCAGTAATTGTTATAACATTATATAAACTAAGAAATAATAAAAAAGCAATAATAAAAAGAAATAATAAAAAGAAAAAGTCGATAAACTTAATAGGTAGCAGGTATCTTTACATTACTGGGAAAAGAAAAGTTTAATTTTATTCCTCAATCTCGATAAGTCGTCCATTTCTCTAATAGAACGAGGAAGGGAATTCCAAAGGCGGATTGAGTAAACAAAAAATTGACGTTCGGATGTAAGGGAGGCATGTCGCGGGTGAGTTAGCATCCGCGATCTTTGCGAAGATGCAATGGTGATCATTTCAAGAAAGCAAGATTGGGGCCCGATACTTAAGAAAGTTTTCAAAGGTCATGTTAAGCAGACTTTTAGTAAAATTGTATACCCTGTCGTATCTATGCGTATTATGCTATTAAACGCTACATTCAGCCTTCTTTTGCTTACAGAGTCGCAATGTGAATATATTTCACAACCGTAGATCAAGGTGGGTACAACCAACGTTTTCGCCAGCAGCGTACGTACTCTTATGGGAGTGTAGGATTGTGTTGCCCAGAGAGTTTGAAGAATACCATATGTTCTGCCCACAACTATATTAATATGGTTATTCCATGTAAGGGTGCGATTAAACACCATTCCGAGATTTTTAGCAGTTTCAACATACGTGACTAGACTGTTCTGCAGGGTAATAGGAGGAAAGTATGAGAGGTCGACTATTTTCTTAGATATTACGAGGCACTTCGATTTTAAAGGGTTTAAAATAAGACCATTTTGCTGCGACCAACTGGCGATGACATCGAGGTCTTCGTTAACACAGCTTACACCGTGTTCAATGAGACCGAGTGGGCAACTGAGATACATTTGCACGTCGTCTGCATGCATGTGGATAGTAGAGTGTTCAGCTATGGAAGGTAGTTCATTAACGTAAAGGGAAAACAAAAAAGGCCTCAAAATTGAACCTTGTGGAACTCCTCTTGAAGTTGGAAGGAAATCAGACAGGTTATTGTTAAGTTGGACAGCCTGTGATCGGTCTGTTAGATAAGATGATAGGAGCTTCACGGCACAAGATGAGAAACAGAAGTTATGATGGAGTTTTTTTACATAAAATTGAGTGGTCGACCATATCGAACGCCTTGGAAAAATCTAAAAGGACTAGAAAATTAATGCAATCATTGTCCAAAGCTTGTCGCATATCTTCAGTGACTTTTAATAAAGCGGTTGTACAGCTATGGCCTTTTCGAAACCCAGATTGCCTAGATGTTAATAAATTTGAAGAAGCGAGATAACATGTCATTTGATTTTGCAGGATTCGCTCAAAAACTTTTGAAAGGAAAGGTAAGATCGCAATTGGTCTAAATTCGTCACCCTTTGAGTTTTTTGCGACGGGTAATATCTTAGCTACTTTCCACCGCTCCGGGTATACTCCTGTTGTTAATATATTATTAAAAATGTACGTTATATAGGGTAACACGATTGGTAATATCAGCTTAAGAAATATTGGGTGCATCTCATCTAGTCCAACAGCATTTGACTTAATCGAGAGTAAACTTGCTACCACTTCAGTACTATCAACTGTTCTAAATGCGAACGTTGAATTTGGAGTGGAATTGGTTGTTAGAGCGACTGTGGAAGTAGCGGGGTCTGATGGGGGTGCGGACAGGGAAACAAATTTTTTGTTGATTGCATTGCAGTCCATACTGTCGGCACAACTGTTTCGACATTTTGCGACTCCTATTTGGCGAAGATTTTTCCAGAGATCTCGTCCACTGAGTGAAGGATTTAATCGATTCGCATATAATTGGCGTTTAGCATTCCGTATTGCCATTACGACTTGGTTTCGAAGTGAGTGGAAAATGTGAAGGTGTGCTTGTAGGCGGAAATGTTTCCAGCGAATATACGCGTTGTCGCGCTCAAATATAAGCGAACGGATATGACGCGAGAACCACGGCTTTATGAGGGGTGTGCAGTTTCTTGCTAGCAGTGGAACATGCCTTTCAAAAAGCCTGAAGACACACTCACTAAAGAAATTAACTTGCTCATTGGTTGAGCGCAAGTAATAGATTGCATTCCAGCTAATGCTTCTGGTATGTTCTTCCAATAGAGCACTGTCAATGAGTCTAAAATTTCTGTATTGGATATTTTGAACTACTGGGATTACTTTATAGTCAAAAGTCATGTATATAAGATCATGCTTTGAGAAGGCCGCTGCCGACAGTTGATCATAAAGCATTACCTTTTGCAGATTGCTAACCCAAAATAAGTCCAGCAAAGTTGGAAGATAGTTTGAGAAGTGTGTTGGGTTAATGGAATTAACAGCACGCAAATTAAAAGCACTCATTGCATCAGGTAATGATTGGTCCAATAAAATATTGCAATTGAAATCACCACATACAATTATATTCGGACTTATCAAAGAGAGTTCCTCCATTAGTTCTATGAAAGGGGAAATATCAATGTTACTATTAGGCCTATAAACATTACCCAATAAATCTCAACGAAGATATATTCTATTTCACTACCAGATATAGACCTACACTTGAATTTGCATTTTATGCCTTTCTTGACATAAATTGGGGAATTTTTGAAAAAATTTCCCCATTTCATATCCGTTTTTCCCCACTTTTTTCCCCATTTCAATTCATTGAAGTAAAGACGCATTTTTAATGTAATAAAAATTTGTTTTCTTTTATTAAGCCATTTTTTTAAGAAGGATATACAAAAATAAAAAACAAATAATATTCAAAGTCTTTTAGTTTAAACTAATACAAAATAATTTAAATTAAAAGCAAAAATTGCAGGTAGGTTGAATAGATTTAAAAGGCACCATAGGTAATCTATACGAGGCAGGCTGAAAGTAAATTATAAATATAAAAGGTACATTAAATAAAAAAAAAATATAAATAAAAAAATATTTCAGGAGATATTTGAAAGTTAACTACATGTGTTTTATTTTTAAATTATGCAAAATTAATAAACATGCATGGACTTCCGTTTTTCCCCATTTTAAGAGCACTTTTCCCCATTTTCCCCATTGAGTGAAAAATTCCCCAAAATGGGGAAAAATCCCCACATCTGCCATCGCTGCCTCAAGGTATCACTGCAACGAGCCAGGTAAAATCAGTTCAAAATAAATTATCCAAGAATGTTAACCTTCTCTCTGGCGCATCCAGTCAGTCCTTCCACTCAAACTTATACGGATGATTTAATACATCTTACATCTGTCTCGCAAGCCAAGAAACAAGTCGCGTATCGCTTTGTGCAAATTAATTGTGCCAGGTGAAGTGCTCTTGATAGCTTTATGACATTTTTATTGATCAGTGAAATCCAGCGCAACATCTCATCTGTAACAGAGTTATATAATTATTATAAAACGCTAATGCTGCACCGTTGGATTACAAATAAGCGTACAGTACATTCGTTCACTGTTTGAGGAAGGTCCTTTTATGTCGCTGGTTGTGTTGGAACTTAACGCAGATTAAAAAGTTTTAAAACGGGTGAGTTGGTAGGGATATATTAACTCTTAAGAGATGCGCAAGAGCTAGCTAGCTATACCTGCTTCGAGCTGTAACCAAGTTAAGATTTATATGCTGTGCGCTTGAAGAACAAAAATAAAATAATATAGGTAAAGTGCTGGAAATATAATCAAACATCTCCTTTGCGCGATTGACAAGGATAACGATGAAAGTGGTAATATTCGTTTTTGTGTGTTTCAGCTTTGACTCTTTTTTTTTCTATGGCTAAGAGTTTGAGTGACGTTAATTTCCGTTTTATGCTTATGAGGGAGCTACAAATTTTTGAAAATTAATGTGCGAGCAGGAAGGAGTTTCATGCGGTTTGGTTTCCTGTTTTGGGAGCTTATTTTTATTTTTGGCGTTCTGGTGGCAGTATGCGTTGGCATAAGGGACGAATTATGACTTCGAAATATTTTCACATGAGCTACCTTGATGTCAGAGGGAGACTTTAATTGTTATAATAAAAAATGGTCAGACTTGTGGAACGAAGTGCTTTGTGCATTTTCCCACCCGAATTAAAACTAATGTACCTATACATACATTTTGTGTTGAATTTACATAGACATGACATTTAATGTCGTCTGTCATATTGATATTTCACAAAATTACAGGAAATATAAACAAAACGAAAATTGTGTCAATATCTTCTTTACACTTATAGTTAAAAATTTAATTTAATATTTTTGCTATACTTAATGAGAAGAGGTTGTACAAAAAATCGTGTTTTGTAGCGACAAATTTAGAATATTACGTTTTATTTAATAGCTACGTAATGAAGACGAGAGCCAGTAAGTCACCATCAATTGATTACGAATGAGTAGATACCCATGTTAAATAATGCTTCTTGTGTAGTACATCACAATGCTATGAATGACTAGTTGTTAATGTCTTTATCTATAACAATAACAGTGTCATCATCATCATCAACAACAACAACAACAACAACATCCACAACAAAAACACCAACATTCACAAGAACAACAGCAGCAGTAATAACAACAACACCAACATCCACAACAACGACATCAGCAACAACAACAACAACAACACCAACAACAACATAAACAACAACAAAAGCAAAAAACAGCAAGAGCGATGAAAATAAATTAAATATTTGGCTTGAACTATTAAAATATTTAATCCTAATCTGTTAGAGTTAAGCTCGGTAGATGAATAAAGAATAATAATAATAATAATAATAAGTCCAGACATCCTACGCTTATCGCAACCATTCTTTGTTTGTTTTAAGTTTTTATTTCGGATGCAGATTGAAGAGACCTACAAATGTATATCAAACCCAAGGGGTGAATTGTGAAGCTTTCCGAAGGCATTTTACAGACTTTCGTATAATGTGACTGAAGTTGAATTTAGACAGCCAAATCTGTGTATAGATTCTTCTGTCAGGAAGTGAACCTAATTCTTTACGACACTTATTGACTATTGACACCATTAAACACAACAGAGATGTTGAACGAAGTATAAATCCCTGATAACCCTTAAATGTACTGCTTAACTTCTTTACCGAAGCATGGACATTGTGGGAGTATAGGTACAACAAAAAAAAGCGCAAAAGGTCCGTAGGGACTCTAGCTTCTCACAGCCCGTGGAAGAGGGATATACAATTTGATACCGACTCCAAACGCTTAGTTGAGAAGTTCTTTCATAACAGTTATCCTCTCGCTTAAGCCTAGGTCTTATCACTTATTGGTCCCTCACTTTTCGTTTCGTTAATAGAAATAGAGACAATGAACACAAATGATCTGATAGTCCATTGTCCATAGAAGAAAGAATCTATGGGTCTGGGCCGAAAGGACGAGAGACAACGTAGGAGACGTAGACTTCGACTTAGCTGTTGGAATGCATAATTAGATGGAAACCTCAACCGACCTGCAGTGCTCAATATGCAGATTTAGTTACATATCTATTTCAAATCGGGTGTTCTCTTTTTTGTACCGTAGCTACCTAATGATATTTTTATATCCGGAGTGACGGACAAAAGTTTTAGAATACAATTTAGGTTATAGACCGTTTATTCGGATAGCAATGATAATGTTACAACCTCGAACCTGGAAGCCAGATAGTTGCCATAGGATACAAGGTTGAATATTCAACTCACTGACTTAAAACAGAACAAAAAAAGTTAATTTTAAAAACAAAAAAAAAACGACTGACTGTAAAGAAAAAAAACTAAAAAAAAAGAAGAGCAAGATACTAACCTAACTATAACTTATTGACAATCGGAGACTATACCTACACATCTAAAAAAAAATCTGAAACTTTCTTCAAGTCTTGTGGCATTAACATACTGATCCATACGAACGGTTCTTGTTAAATAAATTGTATTGTATTCGGCCCTAGCGAGGTATCCGTCGGAACGGAAAATTAAATATTATTTTTTTTTATTCTGCTATCAAAATTCTGTTTTACAAAATTCAGCTTTCAAAATTCAGCTTTACAAATTTCTGGAAAATGTTAAAAAGCGCGCGCTTTTTCCAAACTTTTTGCAAAGCATAATTTCGGCCCGCTCCCTTGTTGTGCAATAGCGTACCTACCAGTCCCACGAACTTTTTGCATAAGCTAGGGTACAGGTGGTTGCTTCATTTCGGCCAAAACTTCTTTTTAAAAATCGCACTGTTTGGTTTACACAGCACTGACTTTGGAAATACGTGTTCAATATTTTCTCAACGTTGTTCAAGCGAAAAGCGACTCATTTCGTTCCGCGGAGGTATGATACTGACTTTCTGTCAAGATTTTAAAATGGACACTGACAGCTGAGTGCTAAAATAACGTATGATTTAAAAAGAAACCACTAAATGGCCAACCCTTTATACTTATACAGGGTGGCCCGGTTAGGGATAAGGATATTTTGTGAGCTGCTTTATTGATTCTTGTTAGCGAAAAAATTGTATGGTAGGGGACAAGCGGGAGCATCCTGCTCTAAGCTACAGGGTGTTTAAGAAAGGTTCTTTACAGAAGTAGGCATTATAATGTAACTTCATTGATCATAAACCTGGACTAACCATATTTCACTATTTGATAAGCAACTGAATAAATTTTATATCACTTGAACACTTTTACCATATCTACCTTTTTTTCGAGACATTGAACTAAAATCACATTTTTCTTTAATTGGCTTGTAATAAATCGCATTTATCTTGGGAGACATTTTTTTTAAATACTATAATTATTATTTTTATTCTAATTATTATTATTATCAGCGTTACCTAATATAACCAAAATCCATAACCGACTTCACCCTATACTGGAGCATTCTACAAGCAAAAAAAAAAAAAAGTAATAATTGTGCAACAGCACATCACTCATCATTTCAATTAATTTTTATGCAGCTCCCTGCTGGCTGGATCCACTTTCAAATACCAATTGAAAAGACAACCATGAACTACTTTCGCGTAGTTTTATCATTTTTAGCATGTTTTTTTCGTTTAAATTAGATCCACACTCGTACAACGTACAATCAGCAACAGCCAACTCAACTTTTTTTTGTTTGTTCAATTATATTGATGCCTTGGCAGGATAGAACATTTTTCAAGTGATTTCCAATATACAATTTTCTGCCCAATTATACTCCACTTACAGATCTCTGTCATAACCATCACCATCAGCTATCGGCGTCATCATTATAATCATCATCATTATATCGTACGTAGCAGGATCTACAATAATTGTGTGTATTTGCAGCATTGAACCGTAAGCCGCGTTATGAGTGTTGGCACGTTTCCGAATTCAATTGGCTGGATAGATATCATGTTCTGAAATCGTAGTTGATTTCCGTAAAAGCATTGAGTTATCAAAATCAGGATATACTTTCTCCATTGATTGATGCACAATGGTGTATATGCGTTCGAACGGATACGATGAGGTGGGATAGGATAGGATATACTCTCGCTTGTATACGAGGACGAGGCGTTCAATATCATGTAATTGTGCGATGAAATATTTTCAAAGTGCTTCCAGTAACCGTCTCTGTCAGTCAGCCAAAATCGTTTTGTGTGGAGAATTTCGTTTCCTGTTTTGGAGTGGCATGCGAGGGTAGAGCTTAGATTTTTTTTTTAATTAATTGGTCTACTTTGCTATTTAATAGTTGTCTTTATGTATGCGATCACACTTTGTAATTAGGCGAGTTGATTTTAAGCATTAAGTGGGTAGGTACTTAAAATTAAAACGAAAAAGAATATAGTTCATAGATGATTGTCGATAACTACTTTCAGTTGTTAAAATTTTTATATGAACTTAGGTAATTACTTACTCAATTAGTTGGCACTATAGTCCTGGGTGGACCTGGGACTCTACCAATACGCCGCTCCAGTTAGCTCGATCTTAAGTTGGTTGAGGCAACCTTCATCTTGCGTGTGGCACCTAAGCCGAGGTTTTACTCTAGTGCGTTTTCTGATTAGGTCGATGTATTTATAGCCCGTCAAAACCCGTCAACGCAAACCGAAATCCGACATTTTAAGAGAACATGTTCGTAATTAACTTGAAAATAGAAGCTCACACGAGTGGCCGAATGATTCGCGTTGTAAGCCCTACTTCTTGCCGAAAGCGTTCCAGCTGGCGTGAAAAGCATCTAGTCCCTTCTTCATCTTTTCCTCCGTTTAATTTGGAGTTGAATATAATACCCAGGTATTTGGCTTCGAGTTGGAGAAAGACGAATGCCTTTTAACTTTGGTGGCTCCCATTTTGAAACCTTATATCTTTTGGTAACCGAATGAGTTCAGTCTTGTTGGGGTTGACCGATAGACCGTTGTTTTCCGTCCACTTTGATAGTTCTGAAATCGCTGATTCCATAACTTCACTGATGGTGGGAAGATATTTTCCTGAGACCAATACAACTATGTCATCTGCGTAGGCGACCACCTTGATGCCCTTGTTGACGAGTGATTTGAGAAGTTTTTTTATTTGATAGTGTTCCATAGGAGATGAGATAAAACTCCCCTTTGTGGCGTTCTATTCTTAGAATGGCTGTTTTAGTGACCTCATGTAGTGCTGTTTCCACAGATCTGCTTAAGCATATACGTTGTGCACCACATAAGGAGCCGTTAGCATCTAGATTATTCCTTACCTGCAGGTCCAATAGTATTTCTAAAGTTTTCAAAAGAAAGGAAGAGAAACTTATTGACCTGTAATCCTTCGCTTTGGAGTGACTAGGTTTTACAGCTTTGGGAATGAAGACAAAACTCTCTTATTTTTCAGCTGTCTGGAATGAATCCCAGCTTCAGACAACCTGTTAATATTGCCTGAAGCTATGGGATAGTCGTTTCCCTCGTTCTTTTTATCATGACTGGTAAAATACCGTCCGGTCCCGCAGATTTGTAGGGTTCGAAGGATTCTGGGCATCATGGTGTTTTGACTTTTCTCCACAATCCATAATACTTGCAAGTCCGCCCTCCCGAAGTGAGGGGGGTTGGTAATACCATTGGAAAGCTGATTTCTTGTATGTGTGCAACCGGGAAAATGGGTTTCTAGAAGCAATTCCTAGGTTTTCTGGTTGTTTGCTGTCCAGCTGTTTTCCTTATTGCAGAGGTTCGATTGTCATGCGCCTGTAGCTAAAAATTCGTTCACTCGATAGCAGCTCAAAAATAATTCAGTTCAATAAAAATATGTAGTAACTAGCAAACCCGACGAACTCCGTTTCGCCACCAGATGGCTTCGTTTTTTGTAACATTTCGTTTGAGGATTAAAAGATGAAGAAAAATTATTTTTTTTTTATATTTGACAAGGAAAAACTTTATTTCATTTCGCAACAGTAATGAATTAATTTCGATTACAAAAATGAAGAGCTAATTTAGTTGAACTTCTCTAAGTAAAAAATGAAAGTGAATCCAAAGTAAATACTGAATCGATGCGTTATACGTATCCGCAAATTATCCGTTTCATTGAAGTGCTCTTTGGTAAACCACATTTTTTGTTTTTTGGTCTGACGTTAACACAAACAAAGCGGATGGTTTCCCAACTCGTGAACACGCAACGTATAGCTGCCCATGTGAAAAACAATGATTTTCTAAATGAAAAAATGCTTGCAACTGTTCCACCATCGACGAAATGAAATATATTTGCAGAAATTGATTCGGTTCATCTGGTGTTGGCTGACCTGGTGAACTTCGTACCACCTAATTTTTATCTATTTGAAGCTTTTTTTTTGGATTTAAACTTAGTTTGGTGATTAAATAAATTTTGTTAGTAATTAAAATTAAATTCAATGCCTTTTATTTTCCTGTAAAATAGATGATATTACAATTCAATGCAAAGATTTGTAGTAAAAAATTGCAGTCGTTTGAATTCGAATGGTAAGTCCGTTGGAATCATCGGGATGCGTGGAATCAACACATCTTCTCCTCTATATTCTGCGGTATGCCCGGAAAAACACTTCGAATGAGCTCTTCCTTATAATCGGTCATGTGGCAGAAATCAGTGGGCAAAGTGATAAGTCCGGTCGAGGTATCAACTGCAATCTTTTCATTACCAATGTCCAACAATTGCTTCGAAAACACATCTGCAGTTTGATCTCGTCAATCGGAGTGTCTTGACATGAAGCCACAAATTTGATGCTTTCAAGCACGCATTTAGTTCGTCAGCTGCAATTGATCGTGGGAATAACTGGAAGAGTCTCCCGAAAATCACCGGATAATACAACCATGGCTATTCAAAAAATGTTTTGATAGACACGAAGATCTTTCAACGTCCTGTCCACCGCCACCATTGACCTTTTGTGGGGCCATCGTACATTCGACCCAATCGATCAATTTGCATCATTGTAAAATCTTCGCATTTTTTCTTCGATTTTTCAAGAATGTGTCTGGTTGATTTGCGTGTTCAGTGGCAATATCAATGCTGAATGTGCAGTTCGGTAGCCTTCTAACAAAGTTGCTGTTATTCCAGATGAAGCCAATGCCAGGGCAACTCATGCTGCGATCAAATCCGTGCCAAAAGCAATGAAATTAAGAAAGTTGATTAGTTAATTAAAATGATTTAATTATTGTTACACAATTACTTGCAATGTTCTTAACTTTTGCCGTATCAGTCAATTTCTTAATCACTGTTCTGTTTAAATTGCAAAGCCATTACTGTATTAAGTTGTCAATTGCTTATCATGATAATTAAGTTTAACTGAAAATGAAATCACACCATGGATTAACTGAACTAAATTAGTCTGCTACACATTACTGGTTTACTTTTAGCTTGATCAGATAACTCTTTTGTTTCGTTGAAGCCACACGCTTGGCAAAGCATTACATTTTGTACGAAGTAAATCCCAATAAATAATTCATATTAAAATCTTGGAAATCTTTAAATTTTGATAAAACTATCAAAATTCATACATTGGCGACCGTGACAGGACACAAAATTAGTTTTTTGCCTTTTTCTCCAACGTTGTTTGATTTCTCTTCTCTTTACAAGATGAGCCAAAGTGAGGATTTAACCGCGTTGAAAAGAAAGCTCTCTGCGATAATCGGACAACTTACAAAAATGAAAAATTACCTAGCCGGCGTATCAAGGGACATAACCGTACTGGAATTGAGCACGAGGCTGGGACTCTTGGAAAACTATTTCCATAAATTCGACGACATTCAGACCAATATTGAAGGACTTGATGAGACCGAACTGGAAAGGGATAAACGATCCACTTTTGAGGAGTCTTACTGTGAGTTGAAAGCCAAATTATTGACTCTAATCGATAGTAAGACGCCTGCTACAACCAATGTACACGCATTGGATGAGACGACCGCATCAACATCATTCATGATCCAGAAATCTAAATCAACTCGACTGCCGAAACTCGAATTAAATAAATTCAGTGGAAAATATAGTGATTGGTTGGATTTCTATGGAATGTTCAAGACGTTTGTGCATGAGGATCAGGAGCTTACTTCTATTGAAAAATTTCAGCATCTCCGAAATTGCTTGGAGGACTCTGCGTATAAAACAATACAATCGTTAGAGGTTACGGACTCAAACTACACCATCGCTTTGCAATTGCTTAAACATCGATATGATAATACACGACTTATTTTTCAGGCACACGTGAAGGATCTTTTCAATTTGAAGAAATTGGAATCAAGTTCGGTGCGCAAACTAAGAGACTTAAGTGATGCCATAAACGTTTACTATCGCGCACTCCAGTCACTGGGAAGTAAGGAACAAATTGCTGATGTGCTATTAATACACCTGATTGCCAACAAACTCGACTGTGCTACACATACCAAATTGGAAGAAGAGTCATCATCGAATGAAATACCAACATGGAAACAACTTATCAAATTTATTGAAAGGCGGTGCCAATCACTGGAAAGAATGGAAGAAGCAGTTGGATGCAGCATGGACAAACAGGCAAGATTTATGTATTCTAATATTAATAGCAGTAGTAGTAAGAAATCAAATCATAGCAAAAGGGCACTTGTTGCATCAAGCGTTTCTAGTTCCTGCACGTTTTGCAACTCAAGTGATCATAATATTTATAATTGCTCAAAATTTGCTGAATTATTACCACAAAACCGATATTCCGAAGTCAAGCGATTACATTTGTGTTTAAATTGCTTGCGAAAAGGCCACAATGTTCGACAATGCAAGTCGCGAAGCTGCCAACACTGCTCTGCCCGTCATAAGACGCTTTTGCATCTCACTCCAGTTACCAACGCTTTATCTGCTCAACCTTCCTCTTCACAACAACTGCATGGAGATGGAGAGTATAATCAAACTCCATCAGTATGCCTCTCGCAAGCGAAAGCAAGCAACTCATTTGATCAAAATCAAAGCCGCTCAAACAGCATCGTGTTTCTAGCCACTGCGATAGTGCTCGCTAAGGCTTCTAATGGATCATATTTGCCATGCAGAGCCCTGCTTGACTCTGGAGCACAACTACACTTTATAACAGAGCGTTTAGCACATCAACTAAATCTTAAACGCAACAATATTTCTAGTTCCGTTAGAGGAATTGGAAATTCAAAGTCTCTTATAACACAAAGCCTAAGCATAAGCGTTCGTTCTCGAATTAATTCGTATTCTACTAATTTAAACGCATGCATCATGCCTTCAATTATTGACAACCAGCCAAGCCAAACCATTAAAAATCCCAGTTGGGATATACCGCTGAATATTATTCAGCTAGCGGATCCTCTCTTCCTTAAGTCTCAGCGTGTGGACATGCTGATTGGAGCAGAAGTCTTTTTTGAACTGTTATCAGTTGGACAAATTCGCCTGGGAAATAACCAACCAACTTTGCAAAAGACACAGTTGGGTTGGATTGTTGTCGGTGGCAGTGTACAAGACAACATCAAGCAAGTTAGTCTACCTGTTACTTCTGAGAACATTTCTGATCTAATGACACATTCGGGCGAAAATAGTTTGGAGCAATTGCTTCGGTCTTTTTGGGAAATCGAATCGCATGATCATTTTTCTAAATCACTCTCACCAGAGGAGATCATATGCGAGCAACATTTCGAACGAACACACAAAAGGTTGACATCAGGACAATATTCAGTGAGTCTGCCGTTTAAATCAGCAAATTTTGAGTTGGGTTCTTCATTTAACAATGCTTGCAAACGATTTTATAGTATTGAAAAGAGGCTTAGTTGTAATATCGATTTAAAACGCCAGTATTGTGATTTCATCAATGAATATATGGAGCTCGGACACATGGTTCCCGCTCCTGCCGATATTCTACAGCGTCCTCATTGTTTTTTGCCACACCACTGCGTCATGAAGGCCGATAGCACATCAACCAAGTTGCGAGTTGTGTTTGATGGTTCAGCCAAAACCTCGAGTGGGCTTTCATTAAATGATATCCTCTTAGTAGGTCCGACAATTCAATCTACTCTATTCACGGCTCTCCTAAGATTTCGAACCTATCGCTATGCTATCACCGCAGACGTTTGCAAAATGTATAGATGTGTGCTTCTAAATTCACCAGATTACCAGTTTCATTGCATCGTATGGCGCCAAGATAAGAAGGAACAATTACAAATATTTCAATTAAATACCGTTACATATGGTACCGCTCCTGCTGCCTTTCTCGCCATACGAGCCATGCACCAACTTGCCAATGATGAACGTCATCGATTTCCTATTGGCTCGAAAATCGTTCGTGAGCACTTTTATGTCGATGACATGTTGAGTGGAGCAGATTCTTTAAGCGAAGTAAACGAAATTAAAAATCAGGTATCAAACCTTTTAAGCATGGGTGGTTTCAAAATAAGAAAATGGTGTTCTAACAACTCAGAGCTATTAAAAGATGTCCCGCTAGAAGAAAGAGAAGCATTTTTAAATATTTGCGATGGATCTGTAACAAAAACATTAGGCTTGATTTGGGAACCCGTTTTAGATCAATTTTGGTTCGCATATAAACTTCCTGAGCTAACAAAGGGCATTACAAAACGACGTGTTCTCTCCGACATTGCAAGAATATACGACCCTCTAGGTCTTATCAGCCCAATAGTAGTTAAAGCTAAAATCTTTTTACAATTGCTTTGGAAAGAAAAACTACACTGGGATGAGTCGCTTCCTTTAAGCCTCCACACAATGTGGGTTAACTTCTGCTCTGAACTTAAACTCATTCATGAGATCAAAATTCCCAGATATGTTGTCTCATTTGGAGCACAATTTGAAATGCATGGATTTGCTGATGCTAGCATGGAGGCCTATGGGGCATGTATTTATATGAGGAGCATCGATTCTTTCGGAAACATTTTGGTTAATTTATTGTGTTCCAAATCAAGAGTTGCACCTGTAAGGAGTATATCGATTCCTCGCCTAGAGCTATCAGCAGCGTTACTCTTATCAGAGCTCCTAAATACCATAATCCGAAGCAATATAGTGAAATGACATCGCATACTTTGTTGGTCTGATTCGTCAATAGTATTAGCTTGGATTCAATCGTCTGCATGCAATTTTAGCACATTTGTGGCCAATCGAATAAGTAAAATACAAACTTTGACAGAAGGGATCGAATGGAGGCACGTTCCCTCTACTAAAAATCCTGCTGATGTATTGTCTCGAGGCGCATACCCTGCAGAAATTATAAATTCGCCGTTATGGTTTAAGGGCCCAGACTATCTCTTGGATGCTGAAGCTGGGTGGCCAAATTTTGATTCCAGCATGACAGGAGATCTGCCAGAACGGAAAAGCTTCAAAACGGTTCTTTTAGTTACAAGGGTCAAGGACTTTTCTATTGCATGTAAATTTGTAAACTCGTTTAGTAAACTTAGAAGAATTTATGGATACATACCGTTTTATTCACAATTTAAAACGCAATAAGTCAGATCGTATTTTTGGAGCACTAACAACAATTGATGTTAGTATGGGAACAAAACTGTTGATAAGGATGATACAAAGAAAGGATTTCGAGAAGGATTATAATGACCTTGAGAAAAAGACGTCAATACATTGCAAGAGCAATTTGATATCTCTCAATCCCTTTCTAGACGAGTTCGGGTTGATTCGTGTAGGCGGACGGTTACAAAATTCCTCATTGGAATTCAACGCTAAGCATCCGATTGTTCTTCCAAAACGCCATCCAGTTACAATGTCACTTATTTTATACTATCATTTACGAAACATGCACGCAGGCGCACAAACTTTACTTGCTATCATCAGAACTGAATACTGGCCACTCGGAGGACGTCAGACGGTGAGGAAGGTGATCAGCAAATGCGTTCGTTGTTTCAGAACTATAAATCAATTGATGGGTAGCTTGCCAATGGAGAGGGTTCAACCAAGCCGTCCATTTTCAAAAAGTGGAGTGGAGTGGATTTCTGTGGACACTTTTACGTTCATTCCCGGATTCGCGACAGAGGACCGGTAAAAACATATGTAGCTTTATTTATATGTTTCGCCGTTAAAGCTGTTCATTTAGAGCTAGTTGAGGATCTCTCAACACAATCATTTATCGGAGCATTAAAAAGATTTATTTCAAGAAGGGGAAAACCGGAAATAATATTTTCAGACAATGCAACAAATTTTGTTGGCGCGAGATCGGAGTTGGCTGAATTAAAAATATTGTTTGAAAATGAAAATCACAACCAATTAGTACATGAAATGTGTCTTAATGATGGGATCGCTTGGAAGCATATTCCCCCTCGCTCTCCTCATTTTGGAGGATTATGGGAGGCTTCCGTTAAAATAGCAAAATATCATTTTCGTCGCGTTGCTGGTTATGCTCCCCTTGGTCGGGAGGAGTTACATACTTTAGTCTGTCAAATTGAATCCATAATTAATTCACGTCCATTATGTCCCATTTCAGAAGATGCTGCAGATCTTGATGTGTTAACACCCTCTCATTTTTTAGTTGCCACATCGCTTTCATCGATTGTTGAGCCAGACGTAACCAATATAAACATATCTCGCTTGTCTAGATGGCAAAAGGTATCTCAAATGTACCAGCACTTTTGGAGACGCTGGAGCCTAGAATATCTGCATTTGCTGCAGCAGCGTTATAAGTGGAATAACCAGGAGGATGGAATTAAAATCGGCCATCTTGCCATCATCAAAGACGATAACTTACCTCCGCTAAAGTGGGCGCTGGGTAGAATTGAAGAGGTGATCAAAGGAGAAGATGGGCTTGTACGTGTGGTGATTCTTCGAACTCATGCCGGTAATCTCAGACGTGCTGTCTCAAAAATATGTATACTTCCTATTGATACTACAGAAGATATCTTGAAAGCGGAGACTTTCAAGGACGGGAGGATGATTAGTTAATTAAAATGATTTAATTATTGTTACACAATTACTTGCAATGTTCTTAACTTTTGCCGTATCAGTCAATTTCTTAATCACTGTTCTGTTTAAATTGCAAAGCCATTACTGTATTAAGTTGTCAATTGCTTATCATGATAATTAAGTTTAACTGAAAATGAAATCACACCATGGATTAACTGAACTAAATTAGTCTGCTACACATTACTGGTTTACTTTTAGCTTGATCAGATAACTCTTTTGTTTCGTTGAAGCCACACGCTTGGCAAAGCATTACATTTTGTACGAAGTAAATCCCAATAAATAATTCATATTAAAATCTTGGAAATCTTTAAATTTTGATAAAACAATCAAAATTCATACAAAAGTTTTGGCAGTACCTCCGGGAGCACCCAGAAAGTAAATAAATAAAGTTCTTTTGTTCATAGCTTCCATAAAAGAGTCATACGCAATCATTTGTTGTCGATTCAATTGCAGAACATTTTTACGAACTGCTTCGGCTATTGCTGCAGTATCGTATTGTTTTGTTGTTCTCTTTGCAATTCGTGGTTGAATGCATCGTGTATTGGACGATTAGGTGATATCATGCCCAACTGCGCACTTTGTTCGCCATCAATAAACACTAACTCTAAAAGAAATATTTGTAACTTTAACAGCCTAGAAGAAAACTAACCACACCTATCAACTTGGTTGGTAAGCCTTCTTCGTTTACTCTCCACACCGGTACCGAAGGTGTTATGGTAGCTTTGAGCTGCCCTCCCCATAACCCTACTCACGAATGAGCATATTACCATGATTGTTACTCATTCATTTTTCGTAACAACCCCTTCGTGAACACTCAAAACGTCCAGCAACTCCTGTTGCCTGTCATCATTGTCATCATCGTCATCTCAATCACCCCTCCATTTGAACTTACCCACCTATTCAAATGCAAGGATATTGAAAATAGGTACTTCCCAAACAAAAATGATAGATACAAACAAATCAAAGTATCTACTTCATTTCAAAAAGTTACTTAATGTAACATAGTAAACATAAACAAAGTTATTAGGTACCTATATTTAAAAAAAAAAGTAATTTCAAAATTTTTGACAACAACAATTTGCTTGGAAAATAATTAAAATAATTGAAAACAACAATTGCTTTTCAAATTTAAAATATTTTTTTTTGTATTTGAAACTACTCGATTTCTATCCAGTTTATATTTTTTTCCAAGTGCATTTCCCCATGAAAAACGAAATATGTGCCTACAACGCCAACTGTTGAGAATTTTCCGACTTTTCTTTTTTCATAAACCATCCCTGATTTAAGACGAACAAAACAAAACAAAAATCATTGAAATCGGTTGAGCCGTTCTAGAGTTATATCGTCAGGAAGGAAAACCCGACTTATTTTCATATAGTAGAAAACGAAACGTTCTTCGCCTACTTTTTCTTTGAACAATTTCATTCATTCATTCAACTTTTCGTTCAATTAGGTACTGTACTACTGTTTCTCGTGTCAAGGTGTTTGTGGTCGTACTCCTTCGAAACGGCTGGACCGATTATTTTGGAATTTGCTGTGTCTATTCGGTAGGTGTGAGAATCGGTCGTAAAGTATATATTTCATAGCGCTACGTGATTAGATTGTCCATGTCCACAATTTTTTGTTTTATATGTTTGACAAAATTTTTTTTTAGATTTGGCATCAAACACTATCGATAACCCCAAAATCTTAGCCTCCTTATCTTAGGTCGGGTTACCACCCGTCATTTTTTAGTCGCGATTTTTGTATTTGTGTATGAACTATTGAATTTCAATTGAAATTAATTTACTTGTAGCTTTTAGATAGCTAGTGGACTGTAAACTTTTGGGAATAAAAAAAATTGTTTCACAATTCTGAAACACGTCCGTTTATTTCACTTCTTTGAGAAAATTGACAGTTGATTCTTTAAAGGGCACGTCTGTATCCTTCAGCTGCAGTTGATCAAATATTAGGTAAGTACTGAGTAAGATCAAAATCAAATCAAATCAAATGACAGAAAGGTATGTCCAAAATGTTTTCGTTCAGTTGTTTAGTCTGTACGAGCAGAATATTGCTAGACGCACTTTCTTGGCCTCCTATCTCTCTATAGCAGCCAGATAAAAATATATTAGGATTGATTTCGATCTGGTACGAAAAACAACATCTTCCTCCTGCGACGCGTACAACAGAAGGTTACCAAAGAAACCCTGTGGCGAAGACACTAACATAAACAAATTAGTATTCATCCAAGTTAAATGAGACCATAATGAGTTTTTGCCGGAAAAACTTTGTTCTATGTCGCTGCTTGCGACATCTGTTGCACATCCCACAGGAATGACACTCACCGTAAATGAGTATAAATATTAATACAGTTGTTTTGTTATTAAACTTACGACACGTAAGGCAGAGCAAATGCATTTATGTGTGCTGTAAGCAGGAAAATTGGCAGTCCCAGCTTCAGTGTAAGTTTAATATTTCATAGAAATTTTAACAATTAAAAGTTAGAAGAGCTTTCAAATCATGTTAGCTGCTGTTGCTACTGCTTCTGCTAACTAAAACGATAGACCATCTTTCTGTATGTCGTGCGCGCTATCTGGTTAAAATTATATAAAATCATTTTCACTTTCCTGGCTCTTCTATAATTCCAATCAAATTTATTCCTCAGTCTAACATTGTGCATGCACCTGAGTAATATTAGGCAACAAAAAAAAAAATCCCGAACTCACTCCTTCAATAAGAGGGAAACTGTGGGAATTTCACTACCCCGGATGCAATAGGAATGTTTTGCAGTATAGTTATTTTCATTCCATAACTTTATTTTGTTCAGCCCTCAGTCCATGGCACCTCCATCTCCATCCTCTTCTAAAGCAATAACATACGACTATGATGTTGCAAAATGTCCTTTATGGTGCAAAACAAACTCATTGGAGCGCTCATATTTCGTTTGAGTGAGTGTTGTTTCTGTGGCGTGTGGTACACTCTATGGTAGGTATCCTTGCATTTCTACAATGCGACGCAATCTATTTCGGAGTAATGTTCGGGCGGTCCTTTGTTTCTTTGTGAGGTTTTATGAATCAAATGTGCAAATGGGTTGGAGACACTGTCCAATTTATGTGTATCAGGGTCGAAAATAATTGCCAGGAGAGTTTCTCTCGACATGAAAGGTTCATCAGGCTCTGTCATGCTGTTGACAAAAATATTCTGACAGTGGTGTAATGAGAAAGCTTAATTCGGAATTGGTACAATTTCCAGGAAACTTTTCCGCTATGTAAATAAGAAATACATAAAATTCCCGCACAACTCCAAGGAGCAACTTTCATTTTATCCCATCCTCTGATTGGCCAAATAATGGAAAAGCGTAACCACGCAAATCCTGCCGATAATTCAAAACCATATGCAGGGATTTTCACAGATTAAAACTCATCCGTTGCTGTCTCAGAAAATTGTCTCGCAATCAATGACTGGAAAATTTCTGCTGCCCAAATCCAATAATCTGTAGTTGAAAATTCTCCTACCCATAAATGTTTTATTACGTCGGGACAATACGATCATAATGGCAAATGCAATGCAAGTGGAAGTAGAAGTGAAGGCTCAAGCGAAACGAGCAGTTGCTAGAAGTTTAATCCTGTAGTCGAGTATTGTTTTGCCACACTTCGAGAAATCCAGGCAAACCCCGGATTAAACAATAAAATGAAAAAGATATAACAGTATTGATTTTATTCCTTTACATAAACTGTGCGGATAGAATTCTCAACGGAAGCATAAAATTGTGTGTCTTTTATTTTGTCTAATGTTCTATAGCAGGCAGGAGGATGACAGTAGGAAATGGAATGTGGAGTGAAGTTCTCTCACATTTGTGCGGTTTTCTTTCTACGGTAGGTAGTTTGTAGTCGTAGGTATGTTCATAATTCATTCTGTGGGTATAGGGTTTTTAAAATATGCACATAATTGCCAGGAGAATATTGCGGGGGGATTGGCTGAGAAGTGGTTACAATTGCGCGGAAAAAAATACGAGAAACTGATATAAATCCTTTTACTTTCACATGCAAAATCAACTATAAAGAAAAACTTCGTGCTGGTCCTTTTGACGTCCTATAGGTACTTACCGAAAAATCCATACGAATTGGACAGTATGATCGTAGCGCGATGCGTGGTCGCATCCACATACCTACTAAAAGACAGTTGTAGATGGTAGGTATATCTACAACAGATAAGCAACACACGCTAACTATTGGTTGCGTAAATCTACACCATTATTCCTATTTCGTCATATCGTAATTTTCCTGAAGTAGCAAACATCGAAAGGATGCATGACACCAGGTGGGGTACATAGTTCAAGCTAGGCCACCGAGAGAAGACTGCGTCCCCGGACGGAAAAATGAAGGTCCCATGTACGTACAGTGAAGACAATCAAATGAATATAGACCTTTTTTTAATTCAGAAGTGAGTACAAAAGGGTTCTAGGCCATGAAGATTTCTGACCCATAAAATGTTAATAAAATGTCATATATAGGTATTTGAGAAAAAAATTAAGATCACAATTTCTTTCCTTAAATAAATGTCAATTTATCTTTTTCTTAATAATAATAATAATAGTTGGCGCAACAGGTGTGTAGGGACCCTGGGCCTAGCTTCTCGCAACCATTCGTTTTGAGTGAGTTTTTAATTTTTGGAACGAATGGAAGGGATCTACAATTTTATGCCGATTCCAAACGGCCGATTGAGAAGCTCTTTTCATGACAGTTATACTCTCGGATGTTGTTCAGACGTTCGCGAGAGGTGGCACATTGAAAAAATCCTGAGTTGGAATTTGGGTTTTTGCGGGATTCGAACCTGGGACCCCTCGCTTAGCCTACTCTTTTTCTTAAGATTTATAAAAAAAACAACATAAAAAATTTTCTTTCGTAAAATAATTACAAGACTGGTGTTGGCGTTGTTCTGTTTTGTAAAAGTACGTCAAATTCTTACTTCACGGATGTTTAACACCAAACACTAAAAGTAGAGCAATACTTAAATTAATACCAGCTATGAAAGACTTTTTTTTTATTTTTAATGGTTACTGACTAAAATTTAGTAGGTTAACTTTCTTTCTATTACGCTCAATTCGAAGGTTTTAAGAACCTGACCAGCTAACCCAACAAATTTTAATTAGTAGGGGAGAGTGGGTATGTATGGGACACAGGAGGAATGGGACACAAGCATTATCCTCAACGTCGTATTCTTTTTCTCGTTCCTGTTGATCACAAATTTGCTCTAAAGTCTGTATCCACCGGTAAACGAAGCAGGTCTTGTGCACAGTTAAAATTACGCAGTGGAAAGCAAAAAAGGTAATTTGTGCATAAAAAGTAAAATCTTTGGGTAAAATTTGAGTGAAAAAAAATAGCTAATGAGTCAACTTATGGTTCAAAAAGTGAATTAAATAGATATCATCATATATTAAGAAGTGAATTATATCTAATTTTGTTTAGTCTGTGCCGTATTTTAAGTGATATTATGTTTTATCTCCTTGAAGTGCCCTACAGGATGATTGGGACACTTCCTGCTGAATGGGACAATGTTTTTTGGTGCATGAAATGACTTATAAATTTTATTCTGGTATAATTACTTTTGGATACTTTCATGTTTTGGATAGCTTGCCAAAATGTTATATTATATTAAGAAAAACGTTTTGTGCAGATATGATTTATAAGTTGCCAGCAGTTCACGTTTGACTGAAAAGCGTCCCATACATACCCAGTATTTCAGTATTGTTAAATAAAAAAATTGGTATTTAACCTTTATGAAGTAACAACTTGGCGTACTTTTAGATCTCAGATTCTGAGACTCAGAACCTACTTCTTTGTATAGAAGAACTTGGTTCTTTTTTTTGGCGCAGGGACATAAGTCCCATTTTTTCCTTTTTGACTTATAACCCACTTAATGCTACGTTTCCACCAGACACTAATTGCAAAAATTTAGGGCAAGTCATTACAAATAAATCCTGACGTGTTTCCACAAAAAAAAAAAGAATATTAATTTGACGTTTCACAAGATGTTGTCAACTACTGTCAAATCGAACAACCCAAATTTGTTATAATAGGAACAAAAATAAAATCTTTAAATAACAATTTAATGCTACAAAATAAAATGAAAGGTTTGATTGTTGCATTTCTAGGAAAAGTCGCTATACCTATTACAGAAATAAATTCGGATATGTTTCTCTTTATATGACACAATATCAAACACAGCTCTGTTTGCTGGGTATTTTCGATATCCGAGCGGTAGAGAGTGTGTTCACAAATCGGACTCTACATGTAAATTTGGTCAGTTTAGGATAGATTAATTCTTAATCTCCTTTTTATAAGATTAACTTTTGTATGATAAATCCTGAGATTTACAGAATTTTTTCTTAATGTCGCAGATAATCTCCGGTGGAAACATACCATAAGTGCGACGTAAGTCCCAAATTCATTTTGGTACATTGGAACATAAGTGCCAAACAAAAATGTTGGGCCTTATGTCCCACCTAACAAATTATTATTTTTTTTTCATAAGCTTCAAGAATTTTCTCAGAAGAGCACGCAACAAGAAATTTATAACCAGTCGAACTGTTTTTTTTGTGCTCTGTTATCTTGGTTTAGTTTTATGCATTACTTAATACAATATTTACAAAAAAATACGGTTACTAACAATTTGCGAAACACAATGTAAGCAAGTCAATAAATGGTTTCTAAGTTGGTCCAGATTTTTTATCTCCTAAAGCTTCTTTCGAGAAAATTTAAAGTGATACTACTAACTCTGCAAATGTTTAAAATTTCTACTCAGAACTCACTCAGACTTTGGATAGCGCGCAAAAAGAAACTTGTAAAATTTTAGGTTTTGAGAATTTGAGAAATTAAAGTTTTCAGTTTTATTTTCGAAAGCTAGAGTTTGTTTGTTCAATCTTGTTACCTATATGAGAGAATAAATGATTATTATTGCATTATCAACCTGTTAGTTTAATTTTCTAAATTATTAGAACAATTTATTACTGTTGGTACCTAGATCTATTCTGTACCTGTCTAATCCAGATTGACAACATTTTGCTAATATTTTCTATGCGAAAATTTTGGACTTATGTCCCATCTTTGATAAATAATTTTGGAACTCATGTCTCAATAGGGAGGGACATTAGTCCCAAATTCGATTGGGGGCTTATGTCTCACCTATGTGGGTTATAAGTCCCAAAATTAAAAATTGGGACTTGTGTACCGAGGACTTATTTCCCTGTGCCTCTTTTTTAACATTTATGTTTTTGAATATCTGTCATGTCAAAAACTCGAAAGATACTGAAAGATAGAGGTGTGTACTAAAATCAACTCAGTGTATACCTTTCTATTTCTTTTGTTATATTTTTCTTATTTTATTGGTTGTTTTGATTTTTGCTTCAATTGCTTCTTTTGGTCCTCGTATGGAAGTAGTTCTTGGGAATTTTTTTTGAAGATGGGATAGCCCACTAGTTCGCATACTTTCTGGACACGTGCATTCCTAAACTGAAGTGAGGACATGTCAGGTCTATAGGTAGAGACTTCTCAATCTATTATACTTTAAAATAGCACTTTCTTTGGCTTTTACTTGACTTGGGTCAAAATTAATTACGTGAAAACAACAGAATAAGGATGATCCAATATCAATTAGAGCATTTTTGACACTGGCTTCGTCTGTGTACACCTACAGCAGACATTAGTTTGTAGTATGTGTGCAAATTGTTTGGATAAAAACCACTTATCAGACTGTGCGTGATTGTTAATTGGCAACATTAAATAGCAACTTCATAGATTTTGTGTGTTTTGATATGTTACAGTAAAAGACATTTGTATCTATCTTTGAGACGCATAATGGGAACAAAAATGTCAAAAGCTACCATCTTATTGGAACGCTTATATCGACACAAGTGTCGTGGTTGGAAGTGGTTGGATCGCTTGATGGATTCATATACGATAATTTTACTTATGATCGCTGTTCCTTCTTGTTTTCTCATTCACGTGCTTCTCATGACTTCCCTTTTTTTTTTAATTTTGTCTTCCAAGATATCAGCAGAAATTAATATGCCCTTTTAGCTGCCAATCTCGAGTAGAAAAAAACATTTTAATGACTTTTCATATAGCTCGAGTAAATTAACCCGTCAGAACCAATCTTCTATGTTAATTACTTTGTTTCCCCATATCGAGACTATTTTAAAATTCTTTCAAATATATAAGAGTAGGACTGCCACCCCCACCTCCTTCAATTAGGTCACATTCTTAAAGTTTTCAACGTCCTTCTTGCCAAATCAACCCAAATGACTCTTCTTTCAATACAAAATTCGATCATTAGAACCTGAAGTAGATTGCTTCAATTCTTCCGTAAAATTCAACTAGCAACTACTGTCTCTCAATTCACACACTCATGTACGACGCTATATGGTGGTATTTTTAGAAAAAAAAATTGTCTCCCCCTCTGACGTAGGTTGTCCCGCTTTAAAAATTTAGACACAATACTTACGAGCAAATCCCTCTTGAATTGACAAACAAAAAGTTGCATTTGTCTCAGAACCTTCCACGTAAAGATTTTACGTAGTTCTACAAAATGCGTCATTCGTCAAGTTGGAGCTGGATAAAAAAAAATAAAAACACGAAGACAACAACTCCGAAACAAATGTCAGGATTTTACTTAAATCGCATAAAGAAACACAGCAACACACAAAATGGTGTGCCCTATACTCTAGTCAGCGACAGAGCGAAGCCTTGATGTGCACTTGCAACAGCATTCATTTTCGCTGTTGGCGTGTGAGCCGGCTTCCCTCTCTTCCAACACCCGTGCGTCTGTGTGCTGTGTCATTCAAAAAGTTTTTAATCTTCAACTATTTCTCACAGCAAATGCGCTCGCTATTCGCTAACACTAACCCTGACGAACGACAACGAAAAGATTTAATACAAACATCCGAATAAAAGGGAGATTTCTTTTCCATAGCTAAAAGGATAATACGACTGATTTTGTTTTCCTTTTTGTTATATTATGTAGGTACATCTCGGCAATGCTGCTACTGCCAGTTAGGTGTAGGACAGCAGCTCGCTTTTAATGAGCTATTTGTATTTCCCATTTTCAGCTATGATAGTCCTTCAATTAAGGACAATTAAGATTCATCGCACAACGGATTGTTACAATTTACAGTAATTGCTGGGAAAAGTGTCTGAAATACCATTCGTAAGTAATTGTAATTATTGCTGTCTTCAAGGAGAAATTTTCATTTCGTCCTTCCCTCGAGTGTATACGTATAAAGAATATTTTATGAAAAAGAAAATTCTTTTTATAGATGCACTGGCACAGTGGTTATGAAATACGGTTTTCAGCCAACCCCCACAAACGAATTGAATGATTTATATGTGTACCATGTGAGGGAAGGAGGGTTCCTTACAGGTACATACTAGTAAAATGCAATTCTGTGCAAATGGGGATCTCATTTCCATCACAGAACAGAATAGGAATACAATGTGGTCGACGTAGGTACCTACACCTGTCCTGAATACATTTGAAGGAGTCTTAGCTTTATGGAGATGCATTTCGTCAGGGTTTTCTCTTATTTATTTACTATTTTCCTTTACGCTCACTTTTATTGTATTTTTCCGCATTTATGCATCAACTGGTCACAACAAACGACCAGCGAAGAGGTAGAGCGTCGAGGTAAGAGATGGATTTTCAAATGAAGATTTTTTCAAATACATGCATCTATTCAAATATATCGTATGGGAATGGGGATTGAGGTAGAGAAGGAGAATTTTCTTGTTATGCGGAAAGCGCTTACGGCGAATACATCTTGAAATTTGATGGGGTCTTCTACAAGGAACCGGTTGGTAGGGAATATTTTTTTTATTTAGTTTTTTTGAGTTCTTTGGGGTTTTGCGTTTCGTTAAATGGTGAACGATGGATAGAGTTGAAGTGCTGAGATCGATTTTATACAAATAACATTGCATTGTAATAATATCTGCCTGAGATATTCCAGCTTTCTATACAAACTTACGGCCTTCCAGTTATAAGAGAACGGACCGAGTTTCTACACCTACACAAGTTGCGAAAGTCAAATTAATACATATAGACTCACGAAATCTTGAGGAAAAAGTTGGAACTTCCAAGTTTCACATTGCAATGTCTCACGCAAGATATTGGATAATGGAGAAAAATAACTTCACGGGCAATAACTTCACCTTGAGTGGGAAATAATTCCAATTTTCTTATGTGAAGTTATTTCCCACTTGAAGTGGGCAGTAACATAACCACTAATTTTTCTGAAATTATTTCCCACCTACAATTTGAGATTTTCTTTGTTGATTCTAACTAGAAAACAAAATCAAATTTTTTTATTAGTAGTATAGCTAATTTATTTAACTTTGCATACACCCAAACTCGCAACTACTCCCACCCCTAAACAGAGATTCCATGCCGGGGGTTGCAGGGGGGCAACATTACATACACTTTCCACTGTTTATGAATTGTAGACTTACATAAATGTCGTCGTATGTTGAACGAAATTATTTCGTACAAAAAAGCGAGTTTTTTGCTCACTTTCAATGGGAAATAATTTTACATAAAATAAGTGAATTTATTTCCCACTCAAGGTGAAGTTATTTCCCATGTGAAGTTATTTCACATTTTAAGTTGTGATTCACGGTAGGAATACTCTCTGTACATTGGCTTCTAAGGGAACATGATATGAGACTAGGCTTAGGTAATACGGATATATGTTATTATCAGGAAGACATATCTTACCTTCTCTGTGATTGTCAGCAACTGCTTGGAATAAATGGAAGCACATCGCCATATACTCCTTTAATATACAAACAATATTGAGACCATACTTAAATTATGTATGGAATTTGAAATTTTGGGCGAGTTGGTATGGGGATGTTGATGGGCCCACTATGGTGCCTTTTCTTTTGTGACAACCGCACAACCCTATACTCAATCTAACCTAACCTGTCGCCAACATCCCAGAATGAACTGTAACAAAAATCTTAAGATGGAATTTTGTTTTTATTTTTGTCATGGGTGTTGCAAATACATAGTATAAAATATTAGTGATGCATAGCATAGGTCATTCAGCGGAGAGCTCCAATTATGCACAAACAACCTGATTGTGGATTGATATGCAAGGGAGTAGGAGCCAAAATTGTATCGCATATTTTTGAGTAAGTATGAATTCCAAACAATTCAATGATCTTCTAGCTTTGGTGACCCCGCATATCCAAAAGCAAGAAACAAATAATATAGCTAGCATTTCGGCGTCTGAGCGGGGAATATTTCCAGATACTCTTACAAGCATTGTTTTGTCCATAAACTGTAATTTTTATTCACACAAGAAGAAGTGTGTAATACACGAATAAATTTGCCGATGAAATAAACTTCTGTTGAACCGGATAAAAGTTAAGAAAAACGCACTGTAATTTTCTAACAACGTTAATCGGGTTTATTGCGAAGTGATTAATATTATTTATATTGAACAAAGTGTAGAGATTTTTGATAAGTGTCAAATGAGCGCTTATGGCTTATCCACAATATTATTGTTAACATTTATACGACACAATTTTACTTTATATTAAAAAATAACTAAATTATTTTGTGTTATATAAATTTATATCCGGAACAAGCATCATAAAATGAAGAATACAACTAAACAAAATGTTACTAAAAAGGATCATAAATATTTCTACATCATTTTATACAAGCATCATTAAAAAAGAATTATTATTTATTCTTTCCGTTGCAAAATCATTTTCTTCGTCCATTTATTTAGAATTTATTTAATCTACAGAAAAATACAAAGAAAAAATCACCGAAACTTCGTTTGTTCGTGTTGAAAAAATAGTCGGTTGCAAATGAAAATTTGTCAGATGTCATAACCACAACTCTGCAATGGTCTGACAATGATAAAATTGTATTTTTAGACGGTTGGGAGATACCTGACCATTTCATTGTAAGATGGCGGTCTGACAATTATCTGACAATGAACCTTCTGCACATATTTTTAAACAAACATTTAATTCACACGGCTATGAGACATTTGGGATAACTCTTTCATTTGTAGACCTGGCAATATTGTCAGATCTTACAATAGTCTTAACATAGAAAAATATAAACAAACACTATGCCTAGCTATAATTGACAATCGGATACTAAACCTAAACAGCTAAACAAAAGTCTGAGTGCCTTCCGACTGCCAAATAGTTGGGTATAGTGTTTTGTTCATATTTTTTTAGTTTTTTTCTTTACGGTCAGTTGGGTTCTTTGGTTATTTTAAATTAACTTTTTTTTAGCCTATGACACTCCGGGGAAAAATGCGAATCTAATGACACCTCACTCTTCAAAATCGGTGAAGCCGTTTGGGTTACAGGGCGTCACGTAGTAACGTACATATAGGATACGCGCGAAACAAGTCATAGCCCTCCCTGTGTCCATCAGTCGGGTAAAAAGGAAAGAAGAACAACTCGTATTTTACAGTTACACGCGCCAAATATGCCTACATAAATAAATTACGATGGTGCACTTAGATAATCATCTAACGATGCCACTTGTAATCATCGACCTTTACCTTAATCTTTAAACCCCAAGCCTCAAGATCAATCATCGAAGTTCAGCACTTCCATCGTAGTAATTAATTGCACTAGTGTATATACCCAATTAGCTAGTCCTATTTATCATTCCTCGCAGCTCGCAGGCCGCCCAAGACCAAAAGTCAAACAGAAAATAAACACTCCTCCCTCATCGATTTATGCACAGGGCACAGCAGACTTTCATGAATTCAATAATCGCACATCAGACATGACTCGCGTCTCATTTACATATCACACATGCGACGTGCTTTAAAAAGTTACCTCCTATGATTATCCGCTTATTAATTTCTATTTTCCACCATCCATTTGTAACGAGAAAATGCACAGGCACACCACACCGCACACGTTCCATGAGTTTTTCGTCCCGCTCACCAACCATGTGTGCGTGTGCACGAACATTTAGCTTTCACTCATAATTAACGCTATAAATTTCTCCTGCAGGCACATATTATTTCCTACGAAGAAAAGAAGAAAATGGGATAAAAAAAAAGAAGAATAAAAACTTTTATTTGTTAGGAATACTGTTTGAGTAATAATGGTCTCATGTCAGGACAATAAATCAATGTTACGCGTAAGCGATTCATTTTATGGAATTATGCGTGACAAGTAAGTACTTCTTATCTTTTACGAATATGAATACCTACGAATTTTATTGTTGCTTAGACACCTCAAGCTGCAGGATATAATAAATCATCAAACAATGGGCCCATGCTCAAGCCACTGAGAGATCCTTCATCTACTCCAAGGGAACATTAAAATTTAAAAGATGCCATAAAAACGCTTCACAAAAAATAAAAAAAAATTGCGCACTGAAGCTGAAGACAATCAAGTGAATTGTTTTGATATAAACAAATAAAATTGCGTACGATTCTGTCATGTTCATATTATATTACGCGACGCAGTTGACTAAACTTATATAGGTAGGTATATTCAGATGGTATTTAGATGGAAGTTGAAATTAATTGATTGAGTGCTGTGATTCTTTTTTAGGAAACTCGAAATTCACTTACTTACCAGGAATTTTATGCGAAGTCCTTCTCATTATTTTTGTAAATGCCACACTGTTTGATATACATCCTTATAGACATCAATCCTCTGGAACCCAAGTTATGCGCTCTTATTCTTTGCCTATAGGAAGATGAAACGTTGTGTATACAGTACCTGGAAACTGGAATTATTAGTAAAGGACTTGAAAATACAAGAACAAATTAAGAAGAAAACCAACCGAAAGTTCAACATTTCATTTTGAAATCGACATCGTTCTGGTTTCACGTCTTCCTTTTTATTTCTTACCGGAATGAAGCACAATTAGCCGCAACTCCACCAGGCCAACTGCATAAATACAGTTAACCGTACCATGACAACCATTTTACGATGCTATAGCATTTAGTGTGCGCTCATGCTGCCATTGCAATGAAATCCATTAGCATTCTTGAATCTTGCTTTCTCTTGTCAATGACATTACCTTAAAGGGCACTGCTCTCCAGGTAGACAGGATTTACGAGAAATTAAATGAAAGATAAAAGAAGCTTGTAAATGTCCTGATAAAACAATTTATCGTCTGGAGGGGTTTCTTCATCGATTCGGATGAATGTCCTTAAAAGTTCTTCTTTAAATTGGAATAGGAGTAAAAATTGCGGTATCGGCTGGAAATACTCTTCGGGGTAAGGCCGAACGCATCTGCAGCTAGCGCGCGCTTAATTTGTTAACATAAAAACATATTTCGAAGTGTAGGTACCTATATAAGTTAAGTATAGAAATAAACTAAGAAATAAATAGTTGGGACAACGGGTCCGTAGGCTCCTCAATTGGAACAAATTCAAGGGATCTACAATTTTATGCCGATTCCAAACGGCCGATTGAGAAGACATTAGTTATATCTCGTATGTTTGTCAAAGGTTGGCGAGAGGTGGCGCAGTGAAAAAACCCTACTAAACAAGATAGAACATTGAAAATCAAATATGTTACCCTTTTATTGTTGTTTAAAAAAACAGTTCCAGCACGTAACCAGGACCAAGGTTTCAGGTTTGAGAGGTTATTCCCGTCTTGAGGAGAAAAACATCTCCCTCTTCTCTCCACTCTTTTGGTATATCTATGTCAATTGTGTATATTTAGATAACAGTAAAGTGAAGTACACTGCTTAATTCGAAATAATGAGGCCAAACTAATAATCTAGAGACATTTATTTTATATGTCTTTGCTTAGATCTTATCACAAATATTTGATACAAAAATTTAAAATATTTGTTTTTATAATTAAAGCTTAAAATGTTGCCCGCAGTAAGTTCTTAATTATATGCTTATTTCAGTATCACGTCCTTTGTAGGAATACCTAAATTTTTTTGTAAAATTTAATTTAAAACTTATTTTTTTAATAAATTTAGTTATTTTTGGAATAAAACTTTCTAGAATCGCCAATGACATTTATCTTTTTTAATATTATTAGAAAAGTGACCAGCTAAGATGTGATAAATGGAATTTTAAGATGACTGAATTTACGCAACCATTTTTTTCACATGTTTCCTTAATCGAACAAATTTTGCTGCAAAACATCCGTTTCTTTACCTGTTTCTATTCCTTTTACCCTTAACAACTAGTGCGTAGGGACATCAAACATTGTCTGACCACCCTATAATCCTGTTGACTTTTTGAACGTTTGCAAAGTTGAACGTGCCGAACGTTGGAATGCAAGCTTCAGCCGATGCCGAATGCTTCATCAAATCTGCAAAGTAACATTTATGGAAGATGTTTGAAGATTTTTCTTTAAGAAAAGGTGACCGGTTTTTACTAAAACAAAACAATTCTATCGCATTATCGGATGCAAATTCAATTAAATTGGGAAAATTTTGTCTTTTTTAATGTGGATACAATCACATCGAATATTGTTTCTCTTTGCTTATGCTCAGGTTGAATTACTAAAACGTACTAAATTCACAGACTCGCATTGCCTTTCACCACTACCTATTTAATGTGCGACTGATTTTGCTTCTTTTTATTAACTCTTCTTTTTCTTTGGGACGCTCTCTGTATAAGAAACTGCATATAATTCATGTCCAGATAGTTCTTCGGAATCGATATGTGATGAAACTAAATCTCAAAGATGAAGATATTTGTAGAGGCTATGGAGACGAAGAGGTCCATAAGGACACACCTCACTTCCTCTGTCACTGAAGTCATTTCGAGAACTTTAAGATGCCTATTTTTCTGATAATTACAGGTTTTTAATGACATCGGACTGGCTCAACGGCGTTTGATGGTAATTACAACCGACCGTTTGTTGCGTTCAAAATCGCTCCTTGTTTTTGACCATTTTGTCCTCCCGCTATTCTCTTGAGGAAGTGGCATAGCCGATCTTGTTGGGTATATTCATATACCCAACGATCTTGCTCTCCATGACCCTCGGGAGGATAGCAAAAGCAGGTACCCCAACAGCCCAATTGGACGGGCAGGGACGGACGGTCCTAAGAAGGAGAGAGATAGAGAGAGAGATAGAGTTTTCTCTAAATAAAACACAAAGCATCACGGGTGGACAAAACAACCAAACAGTATACCAAAATGGCCAACGAGAAACCCAATTCCTCAAAACACACAAGTACATCTGTGTCGACGAAAACATAACATTGAAGACAAAATAACGAGATACAAATCCAACAAATTCGTCCTTCCAAACATACGAAACTCAAAAGAGCCACATCAAACAAAATCTAACCACAAACGCTAGAAAAATACGAAAAACAAAAATGCAACAGAAAATACGAGATGTCCACCCCAACGTTACCGAAAACGGTCAGCATCCAGTGGCTAAGGCCCATTTTATTCACTCGAAGTTGAACACAACTCGGGCAGTTTTCCATATAAAAATCCCGAAGTTGTGTTCAACTTCGAGTGAATAAAATGGGCCTAAGATGGCCTAAATGGCACACTATAGGCTCATCCCCAACACCCCAAATCTGCGCGAAAACCCACGTAATTAGCTAGGGAACAATCAAAGTCGTAATATGTTTTAAGTAGCAACCTCTGTCCCCAAGATACTGCTTTTCATAAATAGGAACAATGTCTCGAACCCTAAGCAGTGTAAGTTCCAATTGCTCGCCTGCTAAAGATCCTTTTATTTTGGTAGAGGGGATATAGATAAAATCGCTAGGGGAATAATGTCGCGAACCAATTCTAATACGGATTTTATTTGAGCTGTATAAGGTTTTGAATATTCTTACATTGCTCGAATGAGTAACAACGTAAAAAAAAAAAACAATTTATGCTCTGAATGTAATGCGGGAAGAGTGTGCGTGAGTGCGTTCAGTGACGAGTCGGAGATTGTGGAATATCCCTAATACTCGGGCGAATTCACCAAAGAGCGCAAACAGTATGATTGAGAGCAAGAACGGGAGTCCGCACGAACCTCCGCCAAAGAAAACGGAGTGTTGCAGTCGCGGACAATAATATAGTCCCGTTTTGCTGAATGCAAGAATGCAAGTGGGGTAAAGGGGAGAACAAAAAAAAAAAAAACGAAAAATCACTTTTTGATTAGCTGCGAAATCGACCAGATCTAGTTCGAAGAACATCCGTACGGATTTTGGCAAAAAGTTTCGGTATCATAAAATTAAATTGATTAAATTGATTAAGAGAAATAAAAGGCTATTAGTGAAATAGCTAAGTTTAATTTAGAAAAGTGTTCATAAAAAAAAGGTGAAAGGAAGGAGAGGAGCAGGCGAGGAAGGAGAAATACCAGCGGCAGGACAGATTCAATTTACCTACAGGACAGGTCTTTGGGGACAAAGGAAGCAGATAAGTAGAGTTATATATTATATATTAGTGAAATAGTTCATAGAACCGCGGTAGTTAGGATAAAAGCATAATTTTCATTACGTTGGTTTTCGTTCCGGTATAATCCCAGAAAAGCGGGACACGCGACCCGTTCACACAACCGTTTAAAATTCGGGAAGTAGCGATAGTGGGCCATTTCATCGGCGACCATACCATTTTGTTTAACCACCCAGCCAATTCGCGAAATAAAACGCCATTTCTCCTCAGCGGAGTTTTATAACGAGGTAACAATCCATTCTTTTAATTTTTCCACTCGTCAAAATTTACTTTTACCATCGGGAAGTTGTTCGGTAAGGTTTCACAATTCCTTAGAAAAAAAGATTGTGTGGCGCCCACTGTATAAAACCAAAATTGGATTTATCACCTACAAAAAAAGGTTAAGTACCCATTTCTTGCAACACACTCGTAATTTTATTTTAATTGCGAAAGCCCTGAACCAACACCAGCTGAGCGACCGAGGCGGTAGCATCCAACCGGCTACCTGTTGCACTTTTCCCCGCCATATACCACCGGCGAATTTGCATCGACGATTTGACGTTTCAATACCAATACTCATTATCGACTTTCAACGCATTCACCCTTTTTTTACTAACCCTTAACCCTTACCTAACTTAGCTTAAGCGCTATAGCAACGACCACACGATTCAGTCTATCATTTTTTATCTGTTCATTGAATTCGCATTCATTCTTTATCCAAGCTTTGAGTCGACATCAAAGCCAGTACTCATGACAAGCCAATACCAATATCTAACCGAATACGTATCACCTAAATCGAAATTCTGTTAAGAAGAGAAGAAATCGATATAGCACGTGAAAGCAAACAAATTAATTAATTCCATTTACTTGGAACTGCGGCAACGTGTCAGGATGCCTACAACTAGTACTACCAACACATCTATAATTAAACAGTCAGACGGTTTCCCACAAAAACCAATTTGTTTGTGTTTCTAAAAGATTAGAATGGGCGTAGCAATTTTGAAAATGCAAAACACTTTGTTAGCCAAAAATAAAAATATCGCAATTATAGCAAAATTTATTTACGTTTAGCATAATTTTATGAACACCAACCGGGAATACATTAGCCAAGTTTAGGTACACATTGTGCTAGGCTGCCACAACAATTACAACAAATTGTGGAAATTCGTCATGCATTAGCGGCAGTGTGGTGGGAAGGGACTTTCGTTGGGCTTTGCAGTAGTAGCAGTTGGTATTGGTATGTTTTCACACCCAACTGCAACCTAATTAAACTGCAGGTGTTTCTGAATATTTAATTACTCAAGAGTTGCGAGTGGCTGAGAAATCTGGTAGCACGGGAAAATGTATGCATCAGCAAATTTGTAACTGCGCCAAATGTTGTTAGGGATTTTTGGAAAAGTTGGTTGGTTGAATTAATTTCAGTTATGCGTAAATAATTTACCGCACATTTTAGCGGATGTAATGTAAAATTAATTATTATTCATTTAAAAAATACGGGGGAAGTATTTGAATAATGTTTTCCGGTTAAATAGGAACTTTAAGTACTTAAAGTATTATGCATAATTCACTTTGTAACACTGAACTCTGTGCAAACTGTGTCCTTCCTCATTAGCTATTGTGAACGTCAGTTAAACACCGCCAACTTCATGTAATTGGGCTCATTGAGATTGGACGTTTTATTTATGAAAAGGGAAAGAGTTTTTCATTTACAAAACTCGTTTATTGAGTTACCTACTGCTCTTGAGATTTGGGAGTCCACGAAAGGAGAAAGATTTTGAAGAGCGGTGTACGGCTGTACGCAAACTTCGAGCCCAACGGCTCAGAGAGCTGTGAAAATTAGTTCGATGGATTCCATTGGAAAACATTTTATCACAAGATTAAGTTATGGACCTACTCATCCCAGCCGATAACCTCAGTCCCAGAGGGACTGTGTTTTAGCGCCTGCAATTAAACAAATAATCTTATGCAGTCTCTAGATTTCCATCAGCCTTTTTGAGCCCTGATTGTTTTTCCTGTTCAATGTAAAAGAACAAAAAAAAAAAATAATTAAATAAAGTGAAGTAAAAAATTAACGAACGGTGTAATTATCCACAAAAATATAATTCCGAAAAATTCCGCACAATTATGCAATGAGTTTTCTCAAAAATTTCACCCTTTTCGTTGAATTCTTCCACAAAATCATAAGCACAGAGTTCCTCAAAATATTCTTCACTAGGTTCAATTAGGATATACAAGCGGTACATTTTTAGGAAATAACTTTTTCCGTCTGACCCTTGTTTCCCCCAAAAGTACCACAGCTTTCTGATTTCAAATACCCTTGACAGAGACAGACTTGATCAATCTTCCAACAACTCAAAAGGCTTTGAAGCCGGAAGTACGAGACGATTCTTTTAACGGCCCTTTTCGGGTCCAATTTAAAGGTAAAATCAAATTAAAATAATTATAGGTAGGTACATTAAATTTAAATTTTCAAAATAAATACCTACCTTTTAAATATTAAAATTTTTTTTTTGAGAGACATTGGTTCCCTCATATTGATAAGTTTAACACTTTGAAGTTTATGAAGTGTTCATTAAGTTTGGTTATATAAGATTCTTAACGTGGAAGAACAACTGTTATTAATTTTTCGTTTCCGTCAATTTCTACACAGTTTTGCAGTGTAACAAGAAAGAAACCCGATATCAGAGAGATCAGATAAAACTGTTTTCCACTCCGCTAAAGTTAAATACTCCACATCAACTGTTTTCTGTAGTGTTATGTTATTTATTTGTGACTAGAAACACCAGCTGACCCGGCGAACTTTGTTCCGCCCAATTTCGTTAATGTAATGAAAATAATAATTTAGAGCATGCACAGTGCACATACATGCTGCTTTATGTAATTCGGTCAATCCAAATTCTCTATTCTAAACTTAGAGTTATAGAATAGAAATATCTGAAGTATAGCAATGTCGATTGTCGATATGTTTCATTAGCAAGCTTTTGGTGCATTGAGGTTTTACAACAAAATTATAACTGGGCCGACTTTCAATTTCAAGTTGTTTAGCTGTAAGCCCGGAACATCCGAAGAAATTTTAAAAATTTTACATATTTTTTTGTTGTACCTAGTGGACACTATCCATTTTTCTATTCAGTCTAATTTTTTTAAAATGCGATTCTCCATACCAATTTCTATCCCCAATCTAATCTCCATAAGGTTTTGTTTTCTCGACAAAAAGTAGCGTAAGTCCTTCCTTGGGCCCCAGCGCATTTTAACCGGAGTAAGGAGTGCACATATGGACATCAGTCTCTTTCATAATAATATGTAGCTGTACCCACCTGGTTTTGAACGGACATTTCGTTTTAAGTCTTGATCACTTTTCGCAAAATGCTTTATTTGAACAATGTCCATTAATAGTTTTAATTATACAACTTTAGAAATAGTGTTTGATTTTGTTTTTGAATGGAAAGTGCCACAACCCGTTTTGCTATACCGCTTATGTTTTAAATATAATGGTATACTATCTTTTAAGCGGGAACCAGCCATAAAGATACAAGCACAATATTTCATTGAAATCAGTTGTGTGGTTTTTCAGATCGCCACCTACCGGGCCGAAAAGTATCGTAACTTTCAAGCTTGAACAAAAATTACACATCCACCCAATTTCATTCAAATAGGTTGGTTGTTTTCGGAGAACGACGACCGCGCCACCTATTGGAAATTGTTGCTCCTACATTTCAGACATGTTTCCGTAACAGACACAGTGTGTATATAGTGTATCAAAGCGCGTACTGTTTCCAGTGAAGGATGGAGCGTTGACCAAAGTGCTGAATAAGTTTAAGCTCATAAAATTACTATTTGCGGAAACACACATAATGGTATTTTGGGTATGGCTTGTAACCGAAATGTGACCGAATTTTAGTGAGCTGTCAAATTGGTTTTCAGGTCATGAAAATGGTAATGGAGGTAATATTATGCGAATTCAATAATCGCATATCTTCGTAACCGAGTGCAAAATATTTGAACGAAAATCTGTTTTAACACAAATATCAATAAGTTGTAGTGGCAAAAAGCTCACGCGCTCAAGAAAAATTCAGGATTTATAATACTTACATATTCAATTTAATTTCGAAGCTATGTAGGTAGTTTTATTTTTTAAGGGACCACTCCTTTTTTTGACGACACCTATCGGCTCCAAGACTATACTATCTTTCAAGTGTGTATTAACCATACAAAATTTCATTGAAATCGGTTGAGCGGTTTCGGAGAACGACAAGAGCGCCACCTTTCGTTTCCAAAAGTAGACACCCTAAACCTGATATACAGCAATACGTAAAAAACAAAGACGAATTATGAGAATTGGTCCAGTGGTTACTGAAATAGATTATAGATTATAGAAGATTAAAAAAAAATCTCAGCAACTCGCCTGTTTTATGGAACATTTAGTTGAACGGGGATAAGAATACAATAACACCTTCACATTATTAAAATTGAGAATATTTATTGTCTAGGATTCTCTTTTCTAAGAATAGTTAGTAAAACCGAATTAGCTATTCCCATATTAGGTATTCCAATTATATTATTTGAACATTTTCTGCGAAAATATTTAGCTTATATTTAAATATGTTAATAATATGTTTTTAAGAATGCAAAATAGCAAGGTAGGGTAAACCGTCCCACACCCCGCGATGGTAGTCACCTTGACGTGTGCGCCTTGTAAAATGCGCTGGTGCGGAGGCTTAACGTTGCAAAGACTCAGTGGGCTATGCTGTCGGAGGCGGTAGTCGTCTGAAGGGTCACCCATGACAGAAAGGCTGCTAGAGGAGCAACTAACTAAGTACTACCCATGAGGAGTAAACCTCATTAAACAATCTCTAATCCAAGGCGGAACAGCATACGCCGAGGGATGCGTGGCTATAAGAGAGATTAGTCGTGAGTATGCGAACTCCGAATACCTGGGCTCTCATCGCGTAATTTATCAAACGATAGTCGTCGAAACGATTGAACAGAACGATATCGTTTTCAGTTTGCTTCATGTAACATCATCGTCGTATCGTTCAATCGCATCGTTCCTCGTTTTCATTTTGAACAGTTTGAACATGACTGTAAACAAACTCTGACACCTAAACAATCAAAAAATGTATGGAATTGTTTTTTTTTTCTTAAATTTGTGTATTTTTTCTCGGTGTCATTGCAGAAATGATTTGGTTGTAAGGAATAAGGAATCTAGTTATAATACATCAAGATGCAAGTAAATACTTATCGCCCAAGCAGAGTGAAATGTGAAAGTGAATTATCAAAACCATTCTATTGGATAAGGTGCTGTCGAGGTCGACGAACGGCTAGGAAGAATTAAAACAATAAGCCAAAGTGTATGCAGATGTAGGAGAATTTTTATTTGCTCAATTTATTGTAAACAAAAAATAAAACAAATGAAACTAAAGTGCAATAACCATTTCTTTTACAACTCGGATAAGATTGAGTCGCCTTCAAAGAGAACAAAAGTTCGCTTTCCAAGAAATATTTATTATACTTCTCTCTAAAACTGAAATTCTGCAACTAAAACTGAAAATATGGCCCAAAAACGATGAAACGATTGCAAAATAGGCATCGTTCAATCGAATCGTTTCGACGAGGGTATTTGACGTTTAAATTAGTAACGTGAAGCAACAAAAAACGATGATCGTCCAATCGTTGGGACGATTATCGTTGTTTGGTTGTTACACGAAGTTGAAGTATCGTCGAGACGATGTCGTTCGATCGTTTTGTGCTTACGCGATTAGAGCCCTGGTGACCTTCGGTTTCAACATTAGCCTTCCCGTGGTGTACCGGGCTCCGGCATGGGTGATGTTTCTTTCCCGGTTTCTCGTGGGACCAATATTTCTCAACCAAATTTAAAAAATTTACAGACAGATGCCTCTGAAACCGCATCAACCTCTGACGCTGCTGTTGGGCAACCAGAGGAACAAACAAATCAGGTAGCCCCGATGGTCAACATTAATTGCGCTGTAGAGCCAACCGTGACCACAGACTCTCGGTCTGCTGTTGGGCAACCGAAACCCCTACAAATAGATGTAGACGTCAACAGGGCTCCATCTATTGGTCAGGGCAGTGCTAGAATTGAGCACAGAAAATCGTCGACTTCTGATTCCGACACATCCACCATAGTTGACTCCTGTAGTGTAGTCTCCGAGAAATCGGGATGCTCTTCTATTGGGAAGAGTCTGGCTGGACTGCAGGTCCAACAAAGTGGTTATGTGAAGCTAAATGGCTTCGAAAAAAGACGCTTTAAGAGTGCCTTGCGTCGAGGCTTAGACAGAGAACATGCTCTCATCTTCGCCAAATCCGCCCCCATAGACAGACCGATCTCTAAACGAGTTAGGTCTGAAGACAACACCCCGCAGGCATCGGCCGCCAAGAAGGTCAGGAGAGGTCCCTTACCTGAGGTTCCCACCTTTAGCCAGGTGGCGAACTTAGTCAGGCTAGGTATCGTTCCGACTGACCTGATTAACCAACCCCTCTCTTCTGAGCAAACGGCTCTTGTGCAAGAGGCGGTCATTGACACCTCGATAGAGCTGACCAACAGTGGCGTGTGGCCCAAATTCTCTGGATCAGTTCCCAAGTCGGGGTGGGTAATGTTTATTTGCACAGATGGTGCTACCGCAGGATGGATGCGCTCCAACTTTGAGAGCATCAAGGCAAAATGTGGTCTGGACCTGATGTTGGTGGAAGAGGATTCATTTCCAAAACCACACATCGTTCGGGGCTTCTTTCCACACAGCCTGGAGCTCTCAAACGAAAAAGTACTTGCCACCCTGACGGCTCAAAATGCCGCACTAAAGGCGAATACCTGGAGGGTCGTCAAGAGGGTTAAGGATGGTGCATTCCTTCACCTTGTTCTGGCAATTGACGACGCTTCCATGGCCAAACTTCTTGAGCTGAAGGGGAAAGTCTCATACCGCTTTGGTCAGATTAAGTTGATTCTTAAGAGCGCCGATAAGAATCCTGCGTCTGACAACGGTACCCCTCAGAAGGAGTGGAAGCCATCTTGGCGTCGGCACCTTTCACTGGAATCGTGCCCTCCCAACAGGTACCTGCAGCTATATGCAGTGCCACCATACCGTCCAATCCCATTGAAACCAGTGGCGGGAAGGTGACAGCGTTGAACGTTGTCGAGGACTGCACCCGAGAATTGGGCAGTGGTAGTGCTGTTGGGCACACCACCCCTATTGATTCCGGATGTAGTACGGGGACAGCGATAGGCGCTGCATCAACCCGCCACACCTTTCAACCAAAGGGCAGTATGGCTCAGAAAAATAGCGGGAGATCCGCCTACTTAAAGAGTAACGCAGCCTCTGGGCGCGCTACCTTCAAAAACGACGAGTCTGACAGGTTCAGGAAAGCAGGTCGTCCTGATCAGACTGCTTGCCGTAGAGGAAAGGGCCCCAAAAAGGCTCGACTACTCAGGCAGGCCGGTTCCTCCAAAGAGGACCAATGAGCACCTTCAAGGTGCTACAGGCGAACCTCCATCATGCTAAGGGCGCGTCCGCTACCCTTACCAAAAGGTTCACCGAGGAAAAGATAACCCTTGGCCTTATCCAAGAACCATGGGTTATCAGCGGACACATAAAGGGTCTTGGAAATAAAGCAGGTGAGCTTATTTACAAACGAGACGAGCCAGTGCCACGTGCGGCCTGCTTAATCGATAAAAATATCAACTTTCTTCCAATTCCAGAATTCATAACAAAGGACTTAGCGGCTCTGCTGATAGAAATACCAACTGAGCGAGGCACAAATAACATCGTCTGTGCCTCAGCGTACTTCCCTGGCGATGATACCAACATTCCGCCCATCGAGGTTCAGAATTTAATCCGCTACTGCAAAACAAGTAACCTGCAATACATCATCGGGTGCGATGCAAATGCACACAATATGACATAGGGCAGCAGCAACAACAATAAAAGAGGTGAGTGTCTTTTGGAATTTCTTATTGGTAGTAATGTTGATATCCTAAACAAAGGATCTAAACCAACCTTTATAAATGCGATACGCGAGGAGGTACTTGATCTCACTCTTGCAAGTCCATTTATGTCTAATTTTGTTATAAATTGGCATGTGTCTGACGAAGCCTCGTTATCAGACCACCAGCATATTAGGTTTGATATACCCGGCCAATCTACACTTGCACAAAGAAGATACGATCCCAAGTCGACGGACTGGAAAATGTATCGAGAACTAGTATTCTCAAAAACAAATATGCTTGTCTCTCCAATTGAATCCATAGGGGACATTGATGAGGCGGCTTACCAGCTCAACAACGTGTTGATAACCTCCTACCATGGTAGTTGTGTCAGCAAAACCAGTCTGAGCAACCGTAAGGTTCCCTGGTGGAATGACAGACTAACCAAACTCAGAAGGAAGGTTAGAAAACTCTTCAATCGAGCGAAAATAAGTAAAATGTGGGACGAATACAGATCCGCTCTCACAAATTACAACTTAGAATTAAGACGATCTAAAAGGGCCTCCTGGAAAAAATGCTGTGAAGACATATTAGATATGCCAGTGGCAGCTCGCATCCACAAGGCTCTGAGTAAAGATCAGTCCAACTGTGTAGGTCTACTTAAGAAAGTAGATGGAACCTACACGACGGACCGTACGGAAACAATCAAAACCTTACTTCAGGTTCATTTCCCGGGTTCGATTATCCGTGAATCGCACGAACACTCATACGACATTGATCCCAGGATCTCTGTTTCTAGACGAGTTAATAGTCTATCTGGAAAAATTTTCAGTCCAGATAAGGTCAGTTGGGCAGTTAGTTCCTTCAAACCTTTTAAAGCACCTGGCGGTGACGGCATATTCCCAGCCCTTCTTCAGAGGGTTATTGACGTCATATTGCCAGCAATCACAACCTTATTTAGAGCTAGTTACAATTGGGGATACATTCCTGCCACTTGGAGACAAGTGAACGTAATATTCATTCCCAAAAATGGCAACAGGCCAAGCGAGCTACCTAAATCATACAGACCTATCAGTCTAACATCCTTTGTTCTTAAAACTATGGAAAGATTAATTGATGTTCATATCAGAGGTCAGATATTAATATCCAACCCTCTACACTCAAATCAGTTTGCGTACAGTAAAGGCAAGTCCACTGAAGGTGCTCTTCACCATCTTGTCAAAAAGATAGAAGACGCCTTTCACCACAAGGAAATTGCCCTAGGTGCATTCTTAGATGTTGAGGGTGCTTTCGACAATACAGGATACGACTCGATTGCTAGGGCAATCAGTTGTAAAGGTATCGAAGACTCGACGAACCGCTGGATCCGAGCCATGCTGGTAAATCGAGAAATAACATCCTCGCCAGGAGAAGTGGCTGTGTCAGTGACAGCAGTCAGAGGATGCCCTCAAGGAGGTGTACTATCCCCATTGCTATGGTCATTGGTCATAGACAGCCTATTAGTCAAGTTACATAATCTAGGTTATGACGCAATCGGTTATGCCGACGACTTGGCGATTATTATTAGGGGTAAGCATTGTGCTACCGTTAATAGTAGAATGAGGAGTGCTCTACTACATGTCTCAGAATGGTGTACTACGGAAGGTTTATCCATCAATCCTAGCAAAACTATTCTAGTTCCTTTCACCAGAAGGAGACTTGTCAATTTAGGTCCCCTTATCCTGAACGGAACTACTTTAACATATTCCAACGAAGTTAAATATCTAGGTATCATCCTAGATAAGAAACTAAACTGGAACTTGCACATCAAGTCTGCCATAGAACGTGCCTCTAGAGCCATGTGGGCCAGTAGGTGTCTGTACGGCAGAACTTGGGGTCTAAATCCCAGAATGATACACTGGCTCTATACCATGATGGTAAGACCCATTATCTCGTACGCGGCAATCGTCTGGTGGCCAAAAGTACTTGAACGAACCACGGCAAACAAGCTTCAGAAGCTTCAAAGGATTGCCTGTCTCGGTATCACAGGTGCAATGCGCACCTGTCCTACAACATCACTTGAAGCCATTATTGGGCTCTCACCCTTGCAGTACTTCATTATGAAGACTGCAGCTAGATGCGCAATCAAACTGCAGCTAGAATATAGGTTTAAATCAGTTAACCATGTGGGACATCTGAAAATACTCAACCTAATCCCAAACTTGAATATGTTCTGCTCACTCCCGGACACTATGGTTAGGGAATACAGCTTCGGGAAGTTGTACGAAGTAGAAATACTTGAACGTGCCTCTTGGACTAATGGTGTTCCGACACTTGACCCAAAAAGCTTAGTATGGTACACCGACGGATCAAAAATGGATTCCGGAGTTGGAGCTGGTGTCTTTGGGCCCAACACCAAAATCTCGATATCCATGGGAATGTGTCCCACGGTCTTCCAAGCGGAAATCCATGCTATAGAAATTTGCGCTAACCTAATATCCAAAAAAGGTATGAAAGGCGCAATCATTCAAATATTCTCAGACAGTCAGGCAGCCTTAAAAGCTTTGGCGTCCAATACAATGGACTCCAGAACAGTTAAATGCTGTCACGAGGCTCTGCAAGCCCTATCCAAGCACAACAAGGTAAGGCTTGGCTGGGTGCCGGGTCATCGGGGTATTGCAGGCAACGAACAGGCCGATAGATTAGCTAGAGCTGGTTCCGAATCCCTCCTCTGTGGACCAGAACCCTACTGCACAGTCAATTGGACTACTGCGCTAAGACAAATTAACGATTGGGAAAAACAACTTCGTCTCGAACACTGGGAACATGTCCCAGGTCTAAGACAATCCAAACGTTTAATTAGGCCTTATTCATACAAAGAAATCCTTGGACTCAGCAAGGACAATATAAGAAAGCTTACAGGCTTCCTCACAGGTCATTGTGGCCTCAGATATCACCTCAACAAAATGAACCTATGTCCGGAAACAGAATGCAGATTCTGTCTGGAGGATGTTGAATCCTCTGAGCACATCCTTTGTGACTGTCCGGCTCTTCATTGGTTAAGAAAACGCGTCTTTAACCGAGAGACTCGCTCGCCAGCAGACATAGCGAACTCTGCTACTAAGGACTTATTGACCTTCATCGGGGAGGTCACTAGTCTCTTAGAATAACCTATCCCCAATTGATACAATAGATCTTTCTGGTCGCAGTGTCAGCCAACTGGGCGTGGGAATTTATAAAAAAAAAAAAAAAAACCGTCCCACAGTGGCTCACGTCCCAAAGTAACTAAATCTAGTCAAACGCAAATTGGTCCACTGTTGGACAGTTTACCCTACACATAAACAATCAATTTTCCTTAAGAATGAAGATTTTAATTGAAACAAATATATTTTCGTAAAGTATCTAACACAAAAACCGCATATGGTAAAATAATTGCAGTATAATTCAATAACCACAAAGTAATTGATTTCATGCCGCGATCAAATTTCACTGCAAAGTAAAAATTCCACTCCAGCAGATGGAAAAGAATATTTAACGACAATGGATCCGATAGCTTTTAGCCGACTATGTGAGTATATTTTTTTTTTTTTTTTCAAAATAAGCCTAATTAAATAGACAGACTTGTGGAATAAATTATCCCGTTGGTTACTTTTTTAAATTATCCTTTATTGATATGGGAATACATTGCAAAAGTAGTTAAGCAGAGTTGATTGAATGATACTTTTATTATACAAAAATATGATTGAACTAATTGAACACGAAAAATACATATAGGTCCGTAGCACCGTATAACAAAATGGCATTTTCATTTCCATTGAATGGAGAGCAAGTATGTCGATGATTTAATTCCAATGAAAAGAACCTCAAACAGCTGATGCAAAACCGAAATTGCATTTCTCTGTCGAACCAGTTTATCAAGTCGTCATTTCAGTGAAAGAAAAATGAACTCACATTCACGCCCATATTAAAAAGAGCACAGAGCGATGTATTTCCACCATTTTATTAAGGCCATAAAATGGATCAGGTGTAAGTGAAGTTGCAATAAAAGCGCCCTCGTGTTATCCAGCAATTTGTTATAGCAAATCCAATAAAAGATTCGCAGCTAGCTACATGTAAGTGAAAGTGTTATTATGCTATTTGATATTCGTAGGGATTTCGTTTCATTTTGTTTTTTTTTTTTTATGATGAGAGCCTGTGAAAGAGGTTAAGGATGTGCAGGTTGATGTATGTATAGTGAAGGGTTCATTGGTAATACAGGCGTGTGGTTTTAGTTGAGGAGAAAGTGGGAAAATGAAACTCCTTATTGTTTTCAAAAGTTTTATTTTTTGTCATAATATAATACCCGTTAGCTAAAGACATTAAAAATGATTGAATAATGTTGAAAAATACAAAATAAAATTTAAGAAACCTAGCTTCTCACAACCATTAGTTTTGTGTGAGTTTTGAATGGAACAATGGAAGGGATCTTCAATTCTATGGCGAGTTCAAACTGTTTTTTTATTCAGGGTGGAATAACGTGTAACAATCGTAACTTTTAAGTTACAATGGACTTTGAAAAAATAAAAAATACAATCGCCTCGAAAAAGTTTCTTATTTTGAAGAAATACATAATAACACTTAATGCATACCTATTTAATACAATGACATGTTACAATTATTTTTTATTCGTTCATCCATATTATTGCTATATTTACGAACGCATCCAATTTCACTGTACAACGTCTATGTATACCTCATGTGAGCTTCCCCTTAAAAATGAGTGAGTAAAGTGCTTTGTGGCTGGTATTTTGCAAATCATACAAAGTATGGAACAGCTAAGCTACACGTCAGTTATTGCCTTGTTGGGTACCTATTCGATTGTACTTCTTCAGATTTGCTCAGATTTCAGATTTCATGTGTCTAATCGAGCATAAAAACGTGACTTGTTCTTTTTTTGTGTTGACATTCGTGCGGTTCGAACTTGTGTTCTACACTTTCAAAATTTTATATTAAAACATTCGAAATTTGCATACCAATTGATTTCTAAATATTTATACATAAGTAATTCACTAAACTAGACATTTTTAGAAATAACTAGCTGGCCCGGCGAACTTAGTTCCGCCCCAATTCGTTAATGTAATGAAAATAATAATTCCGAGCATGTATACATTGCACATTCCTCTTTATGCAATTCTGTCAATTCAAATTCTTTATTCAAAAGTTATATTAAATACTCTAGGTATGAGTATGACACTTTAAAAGAAAAGAAAAATATCAAAGTTCGGTCCTTAAGTCCACTTTTGCTCTAAATTAACAAAACTTCTGCTAGCTATTGTGACGGAATTTTGTTGTTTCACTTGAGGCGATCTTCAAGTTGTTGATGATGTGAATTAAATAAAAAAAAATTGTTATGATTTAACAGATAAAGCAAGAGGAAATTCGAAAAAACGTTCGTGACAAATGAGACTTTATATTTGACTTAGTCAGTGATGTTGATTTCGATACTTGAGGAATAGTTTTTAGAAAATAGCCATCATTTTTTTGTGAGCTGTTTGAACTGTTTTACAATCAATTTTTTGTGAATTCTTTTTTTAGAATCAATTCACACAAATACATTTTGAAGTTAGTAAATCTGGTACATTCTTTAATCAAAGTCGCATTAAAAATTTTAATTTACAACTGTGCGTCGTGCTTATTTTCCAATAACCTACTTGACTTTCTCACCAAATCAAAACCTTGGATTATAGAGATAAAAAAAGATAGAATTGCCTATCAATCGACCAACATTCTGATAACAATTTCTTGAATCACCTTGTAGGTTAGTTGCAGTTCCTTTGTAAGATATGCTTGGCTTGCGGACTACCGTACTTTTACATGCCTGAATTTTGATGCATACATTTTAAAATTTGTTGGCATTAAAGGGATAGGAAGAAAATTGGGAAAGGATTAACTCTAAACGAAATATTTGTAACTTTAATAGCCAAGAAGAAAACTAACCACACCTATCAACTTGGTTGGTAAGCCTTCTCCCTTCTCTCTCCACACCAGTACCGAAGGTGTTATGGTATCTTTGAGCTGCCCTCCCCATAATCATACTCACGAATGAGCATTTTCCTAACAACCCCTACTTGAACACTCACAACGCTCAACAACTCCTGTTGCCTGTCATCATTGTCCTCGTCATCTCAATTACTCCTACATTTCAACTTACTCACACATCCTGAAAATGCTTGACAAACAAAAATTATGGATTCAAACACCATCAAACAAATCAACGTATCTACTCCATTTAAAAAAGTCACTAAATGTAACATAGTAAACAGAAACAAACTACTTATTAGGTAATTTAAAAAAAAAAAAAAAATTAAAAATTGTTGACAACAACAATTTGCTTGGAAAATAATCAAAATAATTGACAACAACAATTGCTTTTAAAATTTAAAATATTTTTTTTTTTTTGTTTTGGAAGTTTCACTACCTACTCGATTTATATCCAGTTTACTTTTTTTCAAAGTGATTTTCCCCATGGAAATCGAAATGTGTGCCTGTAACGCCACCTGTTGAGAATTTTCCGACTTTTCTTTTTTCCTAAACCATCCCTGATTCAAGACGAACAAAATGAAACAAAAATCATTCAAATCGGCCTTTACCCGACTAACGCACAGCAATTGATTTTTATATAATCAAATTTGTCTTGGAATCGCCGAATCCCACACAAACTTTCATCCTGTCAAAGTTTTGTTTTCGAGACATAAAGTAGCCTATGGCCTTCCTTGGGTCCAGTCCAATCGAAACCACCAAGCTTAAAATCTTTATAAACTAACCCCGTCTCGAGTTATGCGCGTAAAAACTCAAAACGCTCAACAACTCCTGTGTTGCCTATCATCATCATCATCTCAAACATTTCAACTTACTCCCTCTCATACTAATGCAAGGATCCTGAAAATATATGGCAAACAAAAATGATGCATTCAAACAAATCGAAGTAGCTATCTACTCCATTTCAAAAAGATACTTAATGTAACATAGTAAACATAAGCAAACTTATTAGGTGTATTTAAAAAAAAAGATATTTTAAAATTGTTTGCAACAACAATTTGCTTGCAAAATAATTAAAATAATTGACAACAACAATTGGCATTAAAATTAATTTTTTTTTTTTTTGTAGGTATATGAAGTATCATTACTCGATTTCCACCCCGTTTATTTTTTTTCAAAGTGCAATTCCCCATACAAACTTTCATAACCGTTTTCATCCCCTCAAAGTTTTGTTTTCGCGACAAAAAGGAGCCTATAACCTTCCTTGGTCCAAAACGAAACCGTCAAGCCCAAAATCGTTGAAATGCAACAATCCTTTATCGAGTTATGCGCGCACACACGGACTTCATTGCCTTTTATATATATAGATTCACAGAATAAAGCCTCAACTACATACATCGAAACAAAATTTAAAAAAAGTGCAAAAAAGTATAAAAAAATCGGTTGAGGTATCTGTTTCAAAAATTCTTCTTCTTTAACTGTTAAGCTTAAAACTGAGTTAGTACAACCTTGTGTTCTAAATAGGAACAAAACGGGAGATAAAATTAAATAATTTCCTGTAAAAGAATGAGAGGGCATCATTTACAGAGAGATTGGCATATTCAAATGAAACTTTGCTGTGGTGGGCTTATGGGCGCTGTTGGCTGTATAGGATGGTCGTGCAAAAAAGAAAGAAGAAGTGGAGGGTTATGGTTATCAATAGTCGAAAGAAGAAGGCGAGAAAGCGAGACAGAGGAGTTGATCGGGTCAGAGGTGAATATTAGGTCTAACTGCCTATCCATATAGTTAGGGATGCCGCTAACTTGGCTTAGATTTGAGTCCGTTAGTTGATGAAGAGACATTCATTGATTGAGTTGGTATTTGACGCAATGAAAACCGATTCATCATCAGATAAAACCCAATGCAGTTGAGGAAGATTGAAGTCGCCGAAAATGATGATGTCGTCAGAAGAGTCAGATAACTCTATTAATTCATCTGTCGCATTGACCGCAAGTTGGTAGGATTATATAGGTTGGGCCGGCAGGATGTAAGAACACATAACGGACCTATGGGGGAGTGTTATTTTTATTGAAAAAAGGTCTAGTTTTGATGAAGAGGAAATAACAAGAGGAGAAGAGTCAAGGCTATTGTGAACGGCCTGTAGAACGTCTCGACTTGGGTATGTATGTAAGATCCTCGTCTCGAAAGACATTGAAAGAAGGGGGAAAGGAAGATAACATTTGAGCTTTGTTGCATTTCGTCGCTACAATGCAGAACTAGTCTAAGTCCAAAATATTGAATTTTACGAATTTTACATAAGAAAATAACCAGTTGCATTGTGCGCGTGCCTAGGTGATGACTGTATTCCTACGCGCAATAGTACGGACACAGTTTTAATCATACAAAAAAATTCTATGTCCTTTAATTTTCTTTTTAGTGCAGAACTAATCTATGTCCAGATTGTCCACTACACGGACTTAGGTGTTTCATAAAATAGTTTGGGACTAAATACATTTTCCAACTTAAAAATCGCTCTACTGATATTTCCTAAAAGTGTGACTTAAGTCTAGTTCTGCATTGTAGCGACGATTTGAGATAGATTGATTGAGATAGATATTTTTTTATTTATGTGAAAGAGTAGACTTTCCCCTTTGAGTTGCCCGGTCAACTGATCATTATCATTTTCAGTCAATATTAGAACCATGGATTCCACGCAAATGCTGTCATAAAATTGTGTCGTCATTTTATGGGACTTTTCGCGTATCCTTCCGATATTGGCTTATGAATTTAGAAGACCACTCAGGCAATTATAATTTAGGAGATTGTTTTTAGCGTTATTTGCATTGAACACATTTTCAAACACTGCCTCAAATTGACCATCAAAAGGCTATACCGGAAACCGGACTGACGTTCTCCTCAACATCGTTGTTTTCTTTTATAGCAATTTAAGGAGCGTCCCCCTACTCCCAATGTTTTTTCCCCAAAGTGGAACTTATCGATAAACATTAGCACGGCAAATAAATGGCGGTGACAGTAAAATGGTACGAACCTATACGTCGTAGAGAGATAAAGCATTTCCTTCTGCGGGCATGATGGATATATACCTAAATAAATGACTCAGTAAAATGTATCTCCCACTCAGGTCGCATGGATAATCAGTATCCTCTTCGAAACCATTTTCTTATCCATAACATCTTCTCTATAGAAACGACCCCAGTGTCATTTCATAATCACGGAAACGGAAGACGATGCGTCAAATACCCCAAGGGCTGCCTTATTGTAAATTCGGATTCCATCTGTACCAGCAAATATTTGATCGTCTATTTTTCGCAAACCCAAAGCTGAACGAGAAAGTCAAAGTCACCTCCACCCCCTCTATGCCTGAGGCGGTAGATACATTTTCATAAACCTACAAACGTTTAAACATTCAAGGTGTAACGTCTGCCGAAAAGACGACCGAAAACTGGTGCATTTCTAGCGCGACATTGTTCCTTCTGAAATGCGAACTCACTGCATTGTACCTGCAGGTGTTTTTGCTGTTGCTGCTGCCGCTGGTGGTGGTGTTCAAAATTGAATTTCAGGAAACACGTTCGAAGGTATTGTCAAAGGAATCGGAAGGGAATTAACAAAAGAAAACATTTTTCCGTGAAAAGTGAATACATTAACATATTCGGGGACAAGAAGTGGCTGCCGGATAGATATGCTAATGTAGACGTGTCATGAAAATCCGTCTCCCCCTATATAGATAGATATGCAATAGCTGACACTTGCTGTTGCTTTCCGGGTGGTTTTATTCTGACTATCGTGAGACAAAACAAGCAACTGAACTCGATTTAAGTTGTAGTATCTATATTTCAGCCAGAATCTTGGCACTAAACCAACGAAAGGTTGTGTCACATAAATTTGCAGAGTTGAATAAATCGCCAACGGGTGGTTTCTGGTTTAGGATGTGTGCTTTATCAGAAGTTATGAAGTGACTTGGGGTAATATGTTTTCACTATAAATAAAATTGACAGAGACCAAACTTGTTAATATTTCTGACAAAATTGTGAATTAAGTATGGCCTTGTCGTAAAAGTTTGGCCACAATTTAGTTTGGTAAACTAGTTTGGTCTTTATTGGAACACCTTTCGGCGTATACAGGGCTTAAACATTACTATCGAATATGAAAAATCCCTGAAAATATTCTATAACTCGTGTAAAGTTGGGAACGGTGAGTGGGAAGGGCCATAGCCTGCGGAAATAATAGTTTACCTTATATGCTTACATGATTATTTTACTATTTTGGTATGGGTGGAAGGGAATAGCCAATGAATGGCGTCGAGGTGGCGATGCTCCAAATTGTGGTTGTAAATACACATGACTTGAGCGCATTTTAATGGTTAATGGTCTTCTCCAAGAGGACTCAGAATGATATCGTTATAAGTACCATAAAAGATGATGCAAAGACTTTAAGTATATATGTATTTGAGAGGCTAGTTATTGAAGAAATTGAAAGAGCATGAGTGGTTCGAAAGCAATTAGAAAATAGGGAAAAGTTCAACCTCAGCAGCAGTGTTTGAAACACCGGGCTTATATTTTAGTTCATTTGACCATTTTGCGATGTGTGTCAGGTTCGATTCCCCGGAAGAACGCTAATTAAATCTTAATCTTAGGAGTCTAAGGTTACTGTCTGCCTTTAATAAGCGAATCATTCGTCCATTTGGCAAACAACATTTAAATATATGTTTTCTTAAAGACACAAAGCTTTAAAAGTTTTTCCTGAATCATTACAAAGGTATGATACCTAATAAAAAACGCAAATTAGAGTTTCAAAAGCCAAACTTTAGTTTGCCAAACGTATAAGCTCGCCAAATATTGGAGGGTCCCTGTATGCCTTAGGTAAATGAACATATCGTAGACAACAAAATATTTGATGCCAAGGCCACCATTTTCACCATCGGTATTACGGGCTATATATATAAGATATAACAGTTGTTAAAAGGACGGATCTTCTATTGAACTGTTGTCTAAATTACTGCTTCACTTTGGAGCTACTGATGGAATGTCACCACGGATACCCTTTACCCAGCCTTTCATCTGTAGTGAATCACCTTGCCAATTAAATTAAATGTACACGTATTTTAATAATAACTAGCAAACCCGGCGAACTCCGTTTCGCCACCAGATGGCTTCGTTTTTTGTAACATTTCGTTTGAGGATTAAAAGATGAAGAAAAATTATTATTTTTTCCTTGTATTTGAAAATGGCAAATTTTATTTCATTTCACAACAGTAATGAATTAATTTCGATTACAAAATTGAAGTGTAATTTAGTTGAACTTCTCTAAGTAAAAAATGAAAGTGAATCCAAAGTAAATACTGAATCGAAGCGTTATACGTGTCCGCAAATTATCCGTTTCATTGGAGTGCCCTTTGGTAAGCCACATTTTTAGTTTTTTGGTCTGACGTTAACACAAACAAAGCGGATGGTTTCCCAACTCGTGAATACGCAACGTATAGCTGCCCATGTGAAAAACAATGATTTTCTTAATGAAAAATTGCTTGCAACTGTTCAATAATTCGTCTCTTTAACTGTTGAGTTCCCTGTATATTGCACCGCACATTCAGCTGATCCACCATCGACGAAATGAAATATATTTGCAGAAATTCATGTGGTTCATCTGGTGTTGGCTGACCTGGTTAACTTCGTACCACCTAATTTGTATCTATTTGAAGCTTTTTTTCGATTTAAACTTAGTTTGGTGATTAAATAAATTTTGTTAGTAATTCAAATTAATTCAATGCCTTTTATTTTCCTGTAAAATAGATGATATTAACATTCAATGCAAAGATTTGTAGTAAAAAATTGCAGTCGTTTGAATTCGAATGGTAAGTCCGTTGGAATCATCGGGATGCGTGGAATCAACACATCTTCTCCTCTATATTCTGCGGTATGCCCGGAAAAACACTTCGAATGAGCTCTTCCTTAGAATCGGTCATGTGGCAGAAATCAGTGGGCAAAGTGATAAGTCCGGTCGAGATATCAACTGCAATCTTTTCATTACCAATGTCCAACAATTGCTTCGAAAACACATCTGCAGTTTGATCTCGTCAATCGGAGTGTCTTGAGATGAAGCCACAAATTTGATGCTTTCAAGCACGCATTTAGTTCGTCAGCTGCAATTGATCGTGGGAATAACTGGAAGAGTCTCCCGAAAATCACCGGATAATACAACCATGGCTATTCAAAAAATGTTTTGATTGACACGAAGATCTTTCAACGCCCTGTCCACCGCCACCATTGACCTTTTGTGGGGCCATCGTACATTCGACCCAATCGATCAATTTGCATCATTGTAAAATCTTCGCATTTTTTCTTCGATTTTTCAAGAATGTGTCTGGTTGATTTGCATGTTCAGTGGCAATATCAATGTTGAATGTGCAGTTCGGTAGCCTTCTAACAAAGTTGCTGTTATTCCAGATGAAGTCAATGCCAGGGCAACGAAATTAAGAACGTTTTGGCAGTACCTCCGGGAGCACCCAGAAAGTAAATGCTACCAGTTCTTTTGTTCACAGCTTCCATCAAAGAGTCATACGCAATCATTTGTTGTCGATTCAATTGCAGAACATTTTTACGAACTGCTTCGGCTATTGCTGCAGTATCGTATTGTTTTGTTGTTCTCTTTGCAATTCGTGGTTGAATGCATCGTGTATTGGACGATTAGGTGATATCATGCCCAACTGTGCACTTTATTCGCCATCAATAAACACTAACTCTAAAAAAAATACATATTTATAACTTTAACAGCCTAGAAGAAAACTAACCACACCTATCAACTTGGTTGGTAAGCCTTCTCCCTTCACTCTCCACACCGGTACCGAAGGTGTTATGGTAGCTTTGAGCTGCCCTCCCCATAACCCTACTCACGAATGAGCATAGTACCATGATTGTTACTCATTCATTTTTCGTAACAACCCCTTCGTGAATACTCAAAACGCTCAGCAACTCCTGTTGCCTGTCATCATTGTCCTCGTCATCTCAATCACCCCTCCATTTGAACTTACCCACCTATTCAAATGCAAGGATATTGAAAATAGGTACTTCCCAAACAAAAATGATGGATACAAACAAATCAAAGTATCTACATACTTCATTTCAAAAAGTTACTTAATGTAACATAGTAAACATAAACAAACTTATTAGGTAGCTAGCTATATCGTATGTATATTAAAAAATAAGTTTCAAAATTTTTGACAACAACAATTTGCTTAGAAAATCATTAAAATAATTGACAACAACAATATTGCTTTTAAAATTTTAAATATTTTTTTTTGTATTTGAAACTACTCGATTTCTATCCAGTTTATATTTTTTTCAAAGTGCATTTCCCCATGAAAAACGAAATATGTGCCTACAACGCCAACTGTTGAGAATTTTCCGACTTTTCTTTTTTCATAAACCATCCCTGATTTAAGACGAACAAAACAAAACAAAAATCATTGAAATCGGTTGAGCCGTTCTAGAGTTATATCGTCAGGAAGGAAAACCCGACTTATTTTTATATAGTAGATTGTACCTAAACTGAATTTTCTGGGATTCCCGCGATAGTGGGAGATCTATTTAATTATCGAAGGCTCATACTTTCAATACATAATTCAAACAAGAGTTTAATTGGAGATTTGCAACAAAACGGTTGTGAACAATTTTAATTGCGTGTTGAGAAAGAAATTCGGCCCTAGCGAGGTATCCGTCGGAACGGAAAATTCTCCGATTTTATACGATTCGGAGGATTTTTGCTGCGAGGTATTCTTCGGAACAACTGTTCGGAGAATTGTTCCGACATTTTGCAACGTATATCGGCGAATTACGTTGAAGTGCGATGAAGTGCGTTTTCTTGTTTAATTTTTGACAGCTAGGCTCCGATATCCTCCGAGAGAAATTGGTTGCGGAATTTGTTTACGATATCCTCCGAGTATACAATGAGTCGTGGAATTTATTCACGATTTGCGGTAAAGTGTTAAATAAATTAATAATAAACAATATAGCAACGAATTTGTTTGTATTTATTGACTAAATTTGTGTTTCCAGTTCAAAATCTAGCGAAAAACCAAGCACCAAACAATACGAGTATGTGAAATCAATGCGTCATCGCATTTCAATTATTTTTTCCGAGATCGGATACCTGGAATGCGATTTGCTGTTCCGACAGAGTATGCGCTGCGGAGAATTTTCCGTTCCGACGGATACCTCGCTAGGGCCGATTATCTCGATTATTCAATGGGTCGATTACCTACATCTGGTTTTTTTAAACGAGGGGAACATTTTACTCATCTTTCTGGAATACTACCTGCATTAAAAATTCTATTAAATCCCTTAGTTACCAGTTGTAGGAAACTCATTGACCAATTCTTAAAACAACTCTTTTTTTAATTCCTGTTTAGGGAACTTTTCTTGGGTGCGTTCAAAGTGACAGGAGTTTGTAAGATGTGGATAAGGTGGAGTTTTCTGCACGTAGTTGTAATGCAGTTTCTGACATCCTTAACAATCACAAGTAGGTATTGTTTCTTCTATATAAGAAGGTTATAGTACAGTTAAAATTGTGTGGCTTTCATCTTTCTTGAAGGGAGGGATTTATGAATTTGTTGAGTTTCGAGGACAAATTAAACATTTCCAAGTAAATCATGGTGTCTCCCACAAGGAAATTCACTTCTATTTAATTTATTTGTTAATGATTCTGTTTGTCGACGCTCTTTTGATGTTAGTTATATGGCAACACGAATATTCATATCGTCTATTCTCTGCCTCTGAGTAAATTTTTTGTTTTTCTTTTCTAATGAACTTTCTAATGAGCAAAAATACTGATTGATGGTTGACGTCCTTTTATTATTATTATTACAACTTTATTGTTACATAAATAAATTAAATAACAATAGCATATAGCACTATCTTCCAGGGCTTTAGGCTAGTTCAAGAAAAAAAAGGTTTAAATAGATAACTCTAACTTGAGTTTTATAATGATCTTAAATACTGATTTACGCTTTCTAAGATAAATGTTAGGAGTTGTTGAAGGTCCTTTCCAGAGATGGTTTTGCTTGATGAATTTATATTTTCGCATTGCAGCATATGTGCTACAGTAAAGGTGTGTTCTCCGTCGCAGTACAAACAAAGTGGAGCAGTTTCCTTGCTGATTAAGTGTTTGTGGGTAGCGTTGGTATGCCCCATTCTGAGCCTAATATAGGCTTTGATCATTGAGGATGGAAGATGTAACGGGTATAAGGTTTTCTTAGCAGCTGGGTTGAGCGTTGAATATAGGTGGTGATGTTCAGACCATTCGTTTTGCAACTTAGTCACCATAGATAATTTGAGATAATTTTTCAAATCTTTTTGGCTGAATTGGTCAAACGAAATAAGGGGTTCCTTGAGGGCCCGTTTAGCCTCTGTGTCTGCATTTTCGTTACCAACGATGTTTGTGTGTCCCGGTATCCAGGCCAGTCTTAGATTGTCACTTTTGGCAATGAGCTTGTCGCGGATGTCCGCAACAATATTGGAGTAGTTGTTGGTGTTTTTTATAGCATTGATAGAAGAAAGACTATCAGTAAAGATTATTGTTTTTTTATTCTTTGCAGCCTGAACTGCTTTTAGTTAGGCAAGGGCTTCTGCCCTGAGGTGGCATCATTTGTTTTCGAGGCGTCGGTAAATAAAAGCTGCCGTCCTAGCCTCTCATAGTTTTCTTTTATTTCAACAAACATTTTCCTGCTAGTTGAGGCCTTCGAATATTGAGAAAGGTGAGAAATAACTGAATTGTTGGGCAGATTCCATGGCGGATGTTTTATTTTGAATTTGTTTGCTAAGGTTATTGGTGACGTCCTTTTGCTTCTAGCTCTCATGCAAAAAAGGTCTATTGAAGAACTCGAATTTTCCATCGAAAGATTGTGTAGATGCACGTTTTGCTTTGGGAATTTTTTTGGTAAATGTAATAAAAACCGGGCCTAAACCGTTGTCGAATCCAGCGCCGTGAAGGGGTGCCAAAACGGAAATTAATTCCCGTGGTCACTCAACGAACTAGCCCCACCTTCTTTCCATAACATCGACAACAGTATAGTGAAGCCGGAAACAGCTATGGTTGACGATGGGAATAATGGCGAATTTTCCCCCTATCTGAAACACACTTCAATTTCCAAATGATTCTGCGTCGTGTTGTGCACAATACTACTGCTCAGGTAATTGTTAAATAAATATAGTTCACACTTTATTAACAGTGGTCGGGAGAAAACTGCTTTGGGATATTATTATTTTTTTTGCCATCAGTTCTTGATGAGAGAAAATAATTCCCAGATGCAAAATTTGAAAACCTTGTTCTTCCGAAATAAAAAATCGTTTTTTTTTTTTTCTAGATTTTTCAAAATATTAAAAGAAGGAAATATAAAACACAATTTTGAAGTGCTTTAAATAAAGTTTAGGTTTACGGGTGGATACGGCAGAGCGAGCAATGCAGCACCCCACGTAGTTCCATACGGACCTATTGTGATACCCTTGTTCGGGGCCGATGTTGTTGGCGATGGTATTTATTCCCTCTTGGTTACTCGACCTTGCCCAACCATTCAGATGAATTTTTGAACCTGTAAGGATTAGATAAAGAGACATCCGAAAGTTCCTGTATGTCATGGAAGTAGTATCTTCCAAGTGTTCTGTTACTCAAGTGACAGAGACCTGGGCATTGACAGAGGAAGTGAAGTGTCTCCTCGTGTACCTCCTCGTCTTCGCATCCCCTACATGTATCGTCATTCCTGCATTTCAATTTTAATGTGTGGTTTCTTAGGAAGTTGTGACCCGTTAGGGCCCCTACCAGTTTTTTTGCTCTAGTTCTCTTGTCTGTAACGCACGCGTTATTGATCTGCTCTCTATAACAATGAATTCAATGTGCTTTAAATGTTTGAATCTAATTACAAACAATGAATTCCTAACTTGTGGTATATGCGATTTAAACGCACATATAAATTGTTGTTCTGTTCATAAAAATGATGTTAAAGTTATTAAAACAAATGCTAACATTTTCTTTAAGTGTGAAAAGTGTACCCCACTGCTATTATGCATAAAAAAAATGAATGACCTTTATATTTTACTGCAAAATAATATTAGTGAATTTAAAAAGATTGGTTTATCATCATTAGAATCTGTTAAATCTAAAAGCACATTAATAAATTCTAATTCTAATGCAACGCCCTTGAATATCAGTCGAGACATTCGTGAGTCAACTCGCGTTCAAAGAAATTCAAAGTTCGTTGAACCTACAAAAAAACTACCCATGGATCGTCGCGCTGCTAACTCAGCTTCTCCTTTTACTCGCCTTTCCTCAAAAGAGAGCAAAGGCACTCCAACTAATTCTCGTGCTATTGCTACTACTAGTGCATTGAAGAAAAATGAAAAAGAGAAATTAAAGTCATCTTCTTCTCCAAATATTTCTGTTGCAATTGCAATGAGTGATACGTTAGCCTCTACAACCGCTTTGATGTCATCTTCGGCAGACGCGATTGCTATAAACGGTGATCTGAGTTCAACCGTTCTCCCGATTACTACTGCTGGTGCTGCTGTTGCTGATGTAAAAATCGATTCGCCTATTGTTACGATAAATGATAATGAGTCATTGGTTGCTGCCGCTGAGATAACTAATGTGTATCGTGTTGATATTGCTGCTGCTGTTAGTGATGATGATGCTGTTTCTTGCATTAATTTGGCTACCGCTGCCAATAGTGACGAATTGTATGACGCTGGCTCTGAAGATCGTGTTACTGAACCTTTTCTTTTGATTAACAATAACAATGCTAAGATAAATAAGAACAAACGTTCCGAGGTCATTTTAGGAACAAATGTGCAAAACAGTAATCTTAATGTGGTTCGTAAATTAAAATGGTTTCACATCTCAAGTTTCCATCCCGACACTAATATAGATGCAATAATTTCGCATGTTTCATCAAAACTCGAAGTTTCATCCCAATGCATATCATGTTTCAAATTGAGTAAGCTTAAAGACAATCAGCTTTCACTTAAATTTGTGAACTTTAAAATTGGAGTACCAATGCAATACGCAAATATTGTTTATGATGGAAATTTTTGGCCGAATGGAGTAAAGATTCGTTCTTTTACCCACAACCCAACAAAAAACTAAGCCCTGCTACTGCTGAAGGTGGTGATACTCATAAACAACGTTTAACAGTATATTACCACAATGCGAGTGGATGCAGAACGAAAACTTCTGATTTGTTTATTGCGTCTTGTAATATGGATTACGACATAATTATAATTACGGAAACATGGCTCTATAAAGATATTCGATCATCAGAAATCTTCGACGAATCAATTTATAATGTTTTTCGTAATGACCGCTGTAAATCTGTTGTGGAGCGTGGTGGTGGAGTACTTGCTGCCGTTCTGTTAACGATCTCCAGTAAAAATATTCCATTGCCGAACCTAGACGCTGATCAAATTTGCTTTTCAGCTGTTGTTGGAAGTACAAGATTTATTTATGTGGTAACTTATATTCCTTCGGGGAGTAGAATAGAGACTTATGAAAAATGTGTAGAGAATTTTGAATTTGTAAGCCATTTTTGTTCTGAAACTGATATATTATGTGCCCTTGGGGACTTTAATATTGGTGATGTAAATTGGTCTTGGTCTGAAGAGGATAATATGTTTATTCCATATAATGTTAAAAAAGATTATGAATTAACTTTGATTGATTGTATGTTTTCAATAAACCTATGTCAAATTAGCTCAATATTAAATTCGCAGAATAGATTATTAGATCTTGTCTTCATTAACATTAATGAAGTCAAAGCTAATGTTTTTGAAGCCCCATTTCCACTTTTAAATAATTCAGTTTATCATAAACAAATTATGTTAGAAATAGATTTATATTCTTATGCAAAAATTAAACCGAGTTCAGTAAGTTCTCTTAATTTTTCTAAATGTAATTTTGTATCTCTTAATGAGTATCTCAACTCTTTCAACTGGGATTCGAAATTTGAAAATTTATGTCTACTTGATATGTATAACAACTTTATTTCTCTACTTAGGGCCGGCTTTTCCATGTTTGTTCCATACTCTGTGAGGAATTGTACATCTAAACCCCCTTGGTATAATAGACAACTCTTGCACTTAAGAAACTTAAAAAACAAAGCTTACAAGCAATTTAAAAAATCGGGAACCAGTACGGATAAAGTGATTTTTAATAAACTACGGAAGGATTTTACCTGCTTAAATACATTTTTGCATAACATTTTCATTATTAATGTTGAAAACAATCTGAAACGGGACTCGAAGTCGTTTTGGACTTTTATAAATCAAAAAAGGCGCTCAAAAGGTTTGCCTAAAGAAATGTTTTATAAAAGCAATGTGTCCAATGACTCGAAGGATTCTGTCGAACTATTTGCACAGTTCTTTAAATCGGTTTTTTCAAAATCTTTTGTACCTAATTTGCCGGAATCATATTCAGTTCCTAAAATTGATTTTGGCCAACTAGCACTAGAGATTCAGGATATTGAGTCTGCAGTCAGTAGCCTAAAACCAAGTCCTAAGCCTGGCGCTGATGGCATTCCTGCAATAATCTTAAAAAAATGTTGCAGCTCTATCAGCAAACCTTTACTTATGATATTTAATCTATCACTGGCATCGGGTTTATTCCTGGATGACTGGAAGGTCTCATTTTTTGTGCCGATCTTTAAATCTGGCTCTAAAAATGACGTAGAAGACTATAGAGGTATTTGCAAGCTTTCTGCTATACCAAAGCTTTTTGAATGTATAGTTAAAAACAAAATAAATTTTCATATTAAGGGCAATATATCAGAGTTTCAACATGGTTTCGTTTCGGGCCGTTCGACAACATCTAATTTGGTCAACTTCACATCTTTTGTTATAAATACTGTTGAAGGCGGGTGTCAAGTTGACGCTGTATATACGGATTTTAGTAAAGCTTTCGACTCTGTAAACCATGCACTTCTGATAAAAAAGCTAAAGCAATTTGGATTTCATTCTGCCATGCTAAAATGGTTTTCATCATTTTTGATTGGGAGGTTTCAGAAAGTTTGTCTTGATAACAATTACTCAAGATTAATATCTTGCACTTCTGGAGTTCCTCAAGGTAGTCATCTTGGGCCAATCCTTTTTATAATATTTATTGATGATATTATTCAACAGCTGCAGTTTTGCCACTGTTTAATGTATGCTGACGACCTCAAAATATTTTTAAAAATTAATTGCTTAAATGACTGTTTAAAGGTCCAGACGGATCTGAACAATTTATCAAGATGGTGCGTCAAAAATTGCTTAAAGTTAAACGTTCGAAAATGTTTTGCTATCTCGTTTTTAAGATCCCAAACGAAATATTCGCATACTTATTGTATTGATCTCATGCCGTTAATAGAAGTTGATAAGATTAAAGATCTTGGTGTATTCCTTGATACGAAACTAACCTTTGTTCCTCACATCGAGTATATAGTCGCTAAGGCTAATTCTCTTGCTGGGTTTATCAAAAGAAATGCGAAAGATTTCTCTGATCCTCACACATTTATATCGATTTTCAATACCCTAGTCAGATCATCACTTGAATACGCCGATGTTGTTTGGAATCCAAACTATTTAGCACATTCGGACCGTATTGAAAGAGTACAAAGGCGGTTTACAAAATACGTGTTCTTTAAAATGCGTTGGGATTTTCATCCCTCTTATAAGGCTAGATGTCAGCTTTTGGGTTTAATGACACTTAAAGCAAGAAGGAATGCACATGACATAATGTTTGCGAGAGACGTACTGTGTTCGCATATCAATAGTTGTACACTTCTGTCCATGTTTCCAATTAATGCTCCGGGGAGGGTTTTAAGGGATAACCACTTCTTTTATCAGCAGGGGCATAGAACAAATTATGGTCGGAACGAGCCAATTACTAGATGCCTTAATTCATTCAATGTTGTTAGTAGACATATGGATTTTCATATTTCGAGAGAACGCTTCAAAAGCATTTTATTTAGATTGCTTTCAAACTAATGTCAATATAGTATTTTTATCTCCTAATTTTTATTTTTTTCATTTTTTCCCTTTCCATTAAACTTAATGTATTATAATATAAATTCGTAATCTGTAAGCTAAGCTTGTTGATGAAATAAATAAATAAATAAATAAATATAGCGACGTTCTTCCAAACCGCATAAACTTGCTAGTCCGACTTGGATTAAATTCCGGCCATAGCTTCCGTGATATTTCGCAGGTAGTTAATTCTTTTCACCAGTTGTTAGCTTTCACAGAGTGGTGGTTTGATCGATTTAATCGCTCGATCTTGATCCATGACAGATCCGTTTCTTGTCAGTTCATCAACCCTCTCATTGCCGGTTTTGTCCTTGTGTCCAGGGACCTAGCCGAGGCGAGTGGTGTGCTGCGAGCAGAGAACCTTAAGCTCTTCGCGTCAGCGGCGAACTAGCTACGATTTTATTTCAATGGCAGACACTACTTTTATTTTTTTCGTCAAAATCGTAGGTTAACTACTCGTATATACTTTCATAAGTATCGATGTTATTGTTTGTTGGAATTTGGAACATATTTATTTGTGACTTAGAATTTCATTGCTTATTGCAACAAATCCCTTGAAATGATTTAAATTTCAACTGTTTCAGTACTCAAACGATTATAAATCTTTGTTTTATTTAAACTTACAGCAGGAAATATCTTTTCCGCAATTGCAGAGGAATGTGGAAGCGATAAAATATTAAAAATTGATTTTTTTAAGATTGAATAGTGATTTTTTCGTCCGCTGTTTCTACTCCTAGAACATATTTTTTTACATCAGTGTTCGATTGGTGCAGGGAAATAAGTCCCCGGGAACTAAGTCCACTGAAAAGTTCCTATGTAATGTGGGAAATAAATTCCGAATACTCCTCCAGTAGAAAAAGTTGTTTTAATTTCTTAGATTTAGAAATTCAAAAATCTTGAAATTTCATGAGTTTGAGGTAAAAAGTGTTGTACATATTTTAGAGCTCAAAAATCTTTAAAAAAAAGAAGGAAGGTATATCTTGTAACCTGGCATCACTGTCCGTGTGTACAATTTAAGGCCCGTCCTCCTTCAACCAATGCCCAAAGTGGAGCATATCGATAAACATTTACACAGCAAATAAATGGCGGTGACAGTAAATACGTCGTAGATAAATAGAGCTTTTATTTCTGCGGGGTTGGTGAATATAGAATATACCTATAGCTAAAAATAAAAAACTCAGTAAAATATAACTCCGACTCAGGTCGTATGGATAATCAGTATTCTACTCGAAACCATTTCTATATCAACAACATCTTCTTTGTAGAAACGACGGAAATGGAAGACAATGCGTCAAATACCCCAAGGGCTGTCTTATTGTATATTTGGAATCTCCAACTGAACCAGCAAATATTTGATCGTCTATTTTTGGCAAACTCACTCCCACCCCCTCTATGCCTGAGGCGGTAGATACATTTTCATAAACCTAAACATTTTTGAACATTCGTGTAACGTCTGCCGAAAAGACGACCGAAAACTGGTGCATTTCTAGCTCGACATCGTTCATTCTGAAATGCGAACTCACTGCATTGTTCCTGCAGGTGTTTTTGCTGTTGCTGATGCCGCTGATGGTGGTGTTCAAAATTGAATTTTAGGAAACACGTTCGAAGGTATTGTCAAAGGAATCGGAAGGGAATTAACTAAAGAAAACATTTTTCCATGAAAAGTGAATACATTAACATATTCGGGGACAAGAAGTGGCTGCCGGGTAGATAGGTATGCTAATGTAGCCGTCGTGAAAATCCGTCTCCCGCTATATAGATTTGAAATAGCTGACACTTGCTGTTGCTTTCCGGGTGGTGGTATTCTGATAATCGTGAGCGCGTAACTCGAGAACGGATCGTTCAATGTGTACGATTTTGGGCTTGGTGCGTAGTCTAAAAGATTTAATTTTTGAATTCTTCGAAAGTTCCGGGCAAAATTGAAATTCAGCTCAGTTTTTGAATTCAAAGGCAAACATTTTCATTCCACGGATTCCGCTTATTCAGAAAGATCTACCGTTTGTATTTAATCGTCTTCAATTTTGCTTGCGTCTCGCTTTCGACAATAAATAAGTCGCAAGGACCATCGCTGGAAATTTGTTGCGTGAATCTTGAGCACCCATGTTGCTCGCATGATCAATTGTATGTGGCGTACTCACGTGTGTGGGAACCTTCACCTCTGTACGTGCTGTACCTGTACCATAAAGCACTTCAGTAAAAAAGCTGAAGTTTGGCCATCACTTCTAAGCCGTCATTCAGCCCGTTTACAACTTACGAGTATGGGACTTGAATGTTTGATAAGTCGGTGACTTTTTGAATTTTTTGCTAAGTAACTGTAAATTTTGATTTTAGTACTAATATCAACTGTCATCTCTTATTAGACTACTGTGAAATTTTGAGTAGCCGGTGTCATTTACTTTTAGCTTGAAAGCTATTTAGAGCAATAAACCTCTACAAGGTTAGATAAATACTGTGGGGTATCTGCACCATCAATTTCAATGGTTAAAAAGTGGTTTACTGAGTTCCGTTGTGGTCGTACCAGCACAAATGACGCCGAATGTTCAGGACGCCCCAAAGAGGTCGTTACGCCTTAAATCGGCGATAAAATCATTGGAATGATATTGGACGATCGGAGAATTAAAATCCGTGAGATGGCTGAGGCATCAGGCATTCATGCATCATTTCACATGAATATTTGGACATGACAAAGCTATATATCTGCGCGATTGCTCACAATCGACCATAAACGCAACCGAGTGAATAATTCAAAGGATTGTCAGCATGGCAAAATTGCACAAATTACGCTATGAACAGCTACCCCATCAAGCATGTTCTCCAGATTTTTCGACAATTTCCTGTTTCCAAACATTAAAAAAAAATGGCTGGGCGGTAAGAGATTTAGGTCCAATGAAGAGATCGTCATTGAAACAAATGCCTGTTTTGACAGTTTTGAGAAAAACTATTATTCGGAGGGAATAAAAAAATTGGAAAAATACTGGCCTAAGTGTATCGAGCTAAAAGTAGATTAAAAAACTTTTTGACAAAAAAAAATTGTACCATTATCCAAAAAGTCACTGACTTATCAAACAACCCGTAAAAATAAATATAGATTTTATTTGCCCGTTTGCTGATACTATTCATAGCGATTTAAGGTCTACTTAAATACCTTATGGGCTATTTTGCAAAAAAAAAACGTTAGGTACAAACAAATTTCGTTACAAAACTACAACAGTTTCTTTGATGACTTTAAATAAAAATAAAATTTTGCAAAATTTAATGCTATTAACAATACGAAAATAAACTTGAATAAAGTTTAAACCTGTCTTTAATTGGGGGACCTATGGTACCCCACTCCGTCTCTTGGGTCTCAAAATTTACTCGGTGCTCTAAAGGTAAAGTCGAACTTAAATCGGTATGAGTAGTATCAGCAAACGGGCCTAAATTAGTTTCATGGATGTATTGAGGGGCGAAAATATGTATGAAACAGTTCGTATCCATATCTTCACTGTTGCTTTGCTAATCAAAACATTGAAATACGGAAAAAATGTCAAAGTGGAAGCCTTTTTTTGTGGTTAGTGAAAAGATGTAAAATGAAAATGACTTTTCTCTCCCCCTTTCTATGTATTTTTAATTTTGGGAGACGAAGTCATTTTTAAGACGAGTAAAGGGAACTGCACGTATGGCCCTATTTCTGCATTTAATTTCCCACCCAAAGATTCTACCCAAATCTTTACATTTCCTTAAAGCGTCCACCTTGAATTTGACTCCACTTACGAACTGCCAAGAAGCTCACTGCAAGAAAAAAAGAAATCCGCATCGAATTGTGAATTTTTTATACCCCCAACAGTAGGTACACTAAAGAATTACTTTTCATTGTGTAAACCAAATGTTTACTGTACTGCCATTGAGTGTGTTTGGTTGACGAAGGCATGTGGACGGCAATTGAACTTCAAGCAATGCCCATGCCCAACTCCTGGCCTACAACGCAAAGTCTTTGAAAGGGACAATAGAGACGCTTATAATGTACTTAAAGAAGATTTGTGGTCGATGTGATAAGGTGGCTGGATGGTGGGTCGATCAATATTCTACGCACCGTCATTAATTAAATGACCGGTAAAAGTTTAATGCGATCTGTACGAGGGTAAAACGCCAGCCATTTCAATCCGTAATTATTTTCCTGCACTTGGCATATACAGGCTGACAAGTTTTTATTTTTCTCAAAATAAATGGACGAGAAATTGTATTCGCATTGAAACGACTTTCTGTTTGTTATTTTTGTGGACCGGGGGTAAAACTCTTTGCGATTGAGTGCCGGTGGACCTAAAAACTGGATCATTGTACAGGCAGACAGACACTCTTTCGGACTTTTTTTTTGGAAAGTCAATAGGTCCTCCTAGTAGGAGCATTCACCATAAACGAGCATTGTTTGATGTTATTACAACTTGTTTTGAATTGTTTGAAGATAGAAGTGTAGTATGCGTTGCGTATGCAAATATACAGTCATTTTTGGATGGTAGGTAGGCGCTAGTCAGAGTCGCTGTGATGTACGTAACTAACCGCAAGTATCTACATATAATATCCAAGAACTACAATGTCTGACCAAACATACGAGTATATGTGGGGACTGGGGACTGGGGAGACTTGTTTGTTCAGGTAATGTAATTCGTTTCGATTGGGGACGTTCGGATTCCTAGTTTAGTAAGTCTTACAGCTGACTGACTAGATGCATTTCAGTTTTTACCGGCCGGGACTAATCACGTGAATGGTTTTTGCAGTCGAAGTTTATGGAGGGGAAGCCGACATATCTAGTCAAAAAAATCCTGCACACTCAGCACAGAGTCTAAAAAAGGGCCGTTGTAAGAAAAATGTGCGTCATTTCTAAAGCTACTCAGCAAATTGAATTGAATTTTCGCACGATATTAGGTTAGGTTTATGGGTGGGTCCGTCAGAACGAGTCCTGCCGCACCCCACTTAGGTCCATGTGGACCCATTGTGATGCCCTTATTGGGGGGTTAGCCGATGTTGTTGGCTTTAGAGTCATTCCCTCTTGGTTACTCGACCTTGTCCAGCCATCCTGATGCATTTATGAACCTGTAAAGATTAGAAAATTAAACAACGATATTAAACAACCATTAGTTCACATAACACTATAATAGTTTTGCGGTGAACAGAGTTACATTTTAGTTGTACTTATTAGAAAATAACAATTTTTGCAAAATATGCGAAGGACCTTTTCCAAAAGAAAAACGGCAAATCAAATAAAGGTAACGCTGACCGCTTGAATACAAAAACAATTCAAGGTGCTTAGTCAACGCGTTCGGATTACTAGTCCCGACAAATCTACCTAGCTGACGTTTTACATAAACAAGGTATCCGAACGTCCCCTTTATCAAACACTTTGTTTGGGAAATAAGGTTAAAGTATGTTTGTATGTTTTTTTTTTTAATGTTGAGGCAGTTTTCTCACGTTTCATCAACAGGCCTATAACTTGGGAGCGATGTAAATCGTTTTAAATTGTTGCATTTAAAAAATAACTTGCGTGGGCTACGTCATGCCACAACTAGTATAGTGTTATAGGCTTTTCACACCGACCCGAAAACCGGGTTTTCGTCGAAAACTCGGTTGATGCATTCACACCGACCACCATCAATTAATTGTGGACAATGATTTTAAGTTGAGAGTTGTGACATTTGTTGGGTCAGCCATTCTGCTGAATTTACTGAATATTACAAAAAACAACCCAACGATTGCAAGTCGTTTTCGTGGTGTTTTCGTGAAAAACGAGTGCAAACGACTTCTTTTGAAAACTGAAAAATGTATGGGAAAACTTCTGTTTTCGATAAAGTTTTCGTGTGTTTTGGCGAAAACCCGGTTTTAGGCTTGGTGCGATAAGCCTATTAGCCTCATTCCGGAGCAGTTTCGGTTCTGCTCGATTTCGGCTCCATCAAAGCCCATCTCAAATACAATAGAAAGACTGACTCTATTATACGAGTAGGTCTGTAAGATTTTGGGGAAGACCAACGCTTAACAAGTGATGCACGTAGTGTGCATGTGTTCATGGCCAGGGGTATTGCCAAAAGGTGGAAGCATCCTAGTGTATATTAATTCGCTAGCAGCAGTTGCCCACCCTTCATTTAAAGAAACTGTTTTTCATTTCAATTTTTGGAAATAAGCCCCCAAAATCCATATTTCTTGGTAGAGGAAGCCAGGACATACTTCTTCTACGGTGTCCCGCCTGCTTAAGAGTACGCGCAGCTGTTTTTTTGGAAGAACAACATTATGTTTGAGAACGGAAAAATTGCCTCTTGTAGAAATAGGTCCGAAGTTGACCAATGCTCATATCAACCCCAACACCTTTGAGCGATAAAAATCAGGCTGGCTACTCAGGTCCTAATCAATACGGTTTCTTCGGGGCTCTTAACGATTTGAAAGTGTGCCAATGTGACAAGAAACTGTTGAAAGCACCGCTGAATTTGTCATTTTTTCGGACCAACTATGCAATATATTCAATACTTCTCTCATTAGACAGCCAAAAGATATGAAAATTGACAAAATGCTGAAAGAGTTCTTATAGGCAATGCCAAAAAATTCCTGCTATCAATGAAAGTTATTGCTTACAATGGACAGATTGTAACCAGAAGTTCATTAACGGGTGGTTGCTAAAAATATCGTCTCTTTTTTCGCTGTTCCAACATCTGCAGCGATGTGTCTTTAATTGTTTGTTTACCCGTCATCTAAATCAGGACTTCTTAGAACTAATTTTTTGGCAAGGTAATGTGTGCAGGAGGTACAAACAATCTACTCCCAATTTATAGGCGCTTTTCAAAAACTTTGGGACATTCAATACCTCAAGGCTGTCAAAACAGGAAATTGCGGGATTGAAAATGACCAGCTGGAAGCCATCGCAGATCACGAGTAGTGAAAGACCCTGAATGGTTGCAATGGAAAGTGCATGGACCAAGTATAACATTTGGGAGGCAAATCTCACTAATGACATAAATGGAATTGAGTTCTTTGAAGATAGTTTCACTTATATTTGCTGGTGGCTTTTCAGAAAATGTTACGAACGCCGTAGTAGCTCCTTTCCTTTTCGAAAACTATAAAACTCGGAACCATCAACGTACTTTTTCTTCAATAAAACAATTGCAACGTCTTTGCGACCGTCGATTGTCCTTGGAATAAATTAGCCTGATTTGTGACGGAGTTTTGTAGAAGTAATTTGTACGTACCCATGGGGAAGTAAAATTATCGTAAATTATATTTCAGCTGACAAAATAGTTGTCCCTTGTCCCTGAAAAAGCGCCACTATAGTGTGGCATTGATGATGTGGAAATCTCGGCACTTACAACTAGAGGGTGTCCTCAGGGGGGTGTTCTCTCGCCCCTTCTATGGTCCCTTGTCATTGACGATTTACTTCAATCCTTGACAAATCAGGGAATCTATGCCATAGGATATGCCGACGAAGTAGCAATCGTTGTCAGTGGCAAATTCGAAAGCACGGTTTCAGAAATTCTGCAATTTGCCCTATCTGTTGTTCAGAGATGTTAATCCAAAAAAGACAACCATTGTCCTACTATGTTCGGCGAAACTATTGAATTCTCTCAGGAAGCCAAATACCTGGGAATTATCCTTGACAGTAAACTATCATGGAACCAGCAAATTGAACGCACCGTAAACAGAGCTACAAGATCTCTATGGATCTGTCGTCGAGTTTGCGGTAATAACTGGGGTGTGAGACCTCGGATGATCTACTGGCTTTATTCGCTGGTTGTAAGACCAGCGATGACCTATGCTGCCGTGGTCTGGTGGACGAAGACTAGCGAGGTCACCACAGTCAACAAGCTAGAGCGAGTTCAACGTATAGCTGGGAACTGCATGACGGGCTGCCTATGCTCCACCCCGACAATGGCACTCAATGTCATCCTAGGTCTAACACCTCTTCATAAATTCATTCAAATGGAGGCCAGACTAAGTATCCACCGTCTGTTCCATTCGAGCAGCATTGACCCCTACTCATATCAGGGAGGTCATCTGTCTTTACTTGACAACATGGATCCTTCAAGTCCATTCAGTATGCCTCTTGATGACATGTTACCTGAATATGGCTTCCATAAAAACTTCTCCATAATCATTTCCCCTAGGGAAGAATGGGAAAAACACAAACCTAATCCTTCACATCTTGAAACTATCTGGTATACAGACGGCTCTAAGATGGAGTCAGGGACTGGCTCTGGATTATACAGAGAGACGCCCTAGGTGAACTTTTCAGTTAGCCTTGGGAAAAACTTATCCATATTTCAAGCTGAAGTCCTTGCAATCTACCACTGCGTTAGAATAAATCTAAGTTCTAGAACTAGGGGTAAAACCGTATTTATATTTTCTGATAGCCAAGCAGCTCTCAAAGCTCTTGACTCATCTGTCATAAAATCCAAACTAATCCTAGAAACATTCACTGTCATTAATGAACTTTCTAAGAAAAACCTAGTTATCCTCCACTGGATCCCAGCCCATAGAGGATTTGAGGGCAACGAAGCAGCCGACTCACTGGCAAAAATAGGAGCATTCTCTCCACTTATCGGACCTGAACCCTTCTGCGGAGTCAGCAAAAACCTCTTCAGGAACTATGCTAGGATCCTATCTCATACCGAATCAAACGTGATCTGGCAAAACACAATTGGGCAGAATTGCACTAAAAAATTTTTCCCTAAATATTCCCCCAGTAAATCACAGTTTCTAACTAATCTGGACAAAAACAACGTGAGAATCCTAACAGGAATAATAAGTGGCCACGGTCTAGTGAAAAAACACCTTCATCGCATTGGTATCTCACCGGATCGAATCTGCAGACTCTGTCTTGAGAGTGACGAACCCTCTCTCCACATACTCACTGACTGTCCGGCTCTTCATCGTCTTAGGAAAGACATCCTCCTAGGGGATGAATTTGTGAATCCAGCATCCCTTGCTGACATTCACCCAGAGAAGATACTTGTCTTCCTGACTGCCTCTGGAGTAAAAAGATGGCTCTAGGAACTATAAGGGAAGGCATAATAGGCTCCTCTAAGTAGCCGCAGTGCCAGAGCCCCTCGTAGGCTCTCCCGCCTTCTTAATCTAATCTAATCTAATAGTGTGGCATCTCCTTTAGAGATAAGTTCAGGCCGATGCGTCTTTCAAATAGGAAGGTTTAATATATTTTTGAGTCCTGTAATTTCGAAATATGGCCTTATGACACTTTCAGAAAGCGACATAAGGCATCTCTTCGAACATAATGTCCTAGATAGCAGTAGTTTCCGAAATGCAGTTCAGTGCTGGATTCTTCAGAAAAATTTATTTCTTACTACTTTTTGAATTTCACCATGAAGTGGTTGTTGTAGAAGGCGTACATCAAAAATAATTTCTGCAACCTCGGCTCTGATTTTAAGTTCAACTATTTTGCACCAACACATTTCGAAGGCGTGCAAAAACTAAAAAGCTACGAATGCCTTTACTTCGCTAAGATGAATGCACTCATTAAATATGTGATATTTGGCAGCATCGCTCGTCTTTCGACAGTCGTCAACTTTTGAGAGGTTGCCGGGTTTCTATTTCTGTCGCTTTCTGAGCAAACAAGTTCGCGGCCTCGTGCTGGCAACTGAAGCAAGTCGAAGTTGTAAGAGTAATAAAAATGAATTCTTTGATTGAGCAAAAGAACTCTTTAGGTTCTGTAATATTTCAAATGCGGAGAGGGAGAGCACCTAGTGTGCTAAGCTTTATCTTGCTTAAGTTTTGTTTTATAGCACACTAGCGAGCCCACGGCAGCGCCATCTGCCGGACTGATTTGTGAATCTAAAGTCTAACCCATCCAGGGCGCCACACAAACGCATACAAAAAAATTCATTCAAATTGGTCCAGCCGATGAGGAGGAGTTCAGTGACATACACACGTACAGTAGAATTATATATATTGGGCCTTACTAATAAATAATAATCATTTTTAATATTCACACTTAATATTTTCTAGGTTTTGTATGGAAATTTTCGTTATTGTGAGCTCGAAAAATTTAGCCTGGACACTGAAAATTATTATTAGTACCGCGGATTAAGATTAGCTATTAATTTCAACAGTGTGACCAATATAATTTTCAGGTCGCACGGGTGCATACGTATTTTTTTTTTTTTTTTCAAATTCAAATAATATATTTATTAAATTCAAATTTTAAATAATTTCAATATTCTCGTAATAAAGCACAGTTTTGCAGTTGCTTTCAACGCGTTCGGGCTGTTATTATTTACTCTTAGTCTACCACGCCTATCGAACATTTTGAACTTAAACATCAACAGCATTTTTGCTATCATCAACGTTACGGCATCACCTGCACTCTAATGACCGCAGAGAGTATGTACCTACTCGTGCTTCATTTTGTTAGCATATGCATCATACACATTGCCCCCGAATGTGCAAAATCAAACGAACGCATTGAAAATTGCTAACAAATGTAATGTATACCTTCCCCAAATGTGTAGGTACAACCGTTGCAACGTATCAACAAAAACACACAGGACACTGCAATTTGACACTATTGGGAACGAGTCAACCGGAATCATGTTGGTAGGGTCGAACGCGTTCCCTTGTTGTTAATGCATGACTAACTATCGGTTACAGGGCGAGTAGATGCACATCCTCTATAATGCATATTGTACGACCATTTCTGGACGTCGGTGATAACGGAAAATACAAATACCTGGGTGTTTCACTTTGCTGCACCAAAGTTTCGAGGCCTACAAAGTGCCATGCAAATATGTGTACAAGAGTAGTAGGATATTTCAATGAACGGATTTTCCATTTTCGGGGCAAATGAAGAGATTCCTCGTATGTATTTGTTGTCGGAGTAAATTGATGCACGGAGGTAAATATGAAAATATCATTATATTTTTGGCGGTGTTTATGCCAAATATCTGCTACAAAAGTGCTCACTGAAAAGCCTCCACTCAACAATTCAAGTGTTTTAAATAGAGAATTTAAAAACAAGGCTGGGAAAGGACTGGCTTATCAAAACATCGCAAATGTTTCGTATTTTTGTCTGACTCACAGGTTTCACTCAACGACCACCTTTTGCAACCACGAACCAGACATTGTTACCTACATTAAAATGTGATTTCCAATGAAACTGTTTTTGACGGCCCATTTTGAAAATGAAACCGTCTTCGAAAAGCACATGCCTATAATACATTTTATTGATTTGGTTTTCTTCATTTCCCCATCTTGTCCTTGGATAATATGGTAGATTAGATTTTGGGAAAAATCGGTTCCCTCGCTCTAAGAAATTACATTTCACAGAGTCAATGAAGCTTATACCTATTTTTCTTTCTGAATTGATATTCAAGGATGGCACACGCATGTCCTTATATATGTTTGACGCATACTTCCGGATTGAAGTCATTTCGATTATTTATATGTGTAATATATATTTTTATATTTCCGTACAGAAATGATTCAAGGATTCAACGATTACAGATAATTTGTTTAATATGATATACATACGTATCAGCTCAGAAAAAAAATATTGTAGGGGACAGGCAGCAAGATTAGAAAGTATTTATATTTTACTTGTATATCTAAAAGCTATAGTTACGATAAATTGAGACATCTCAAATAAATCCTGTGAACTCTTGCGGAACATTTTTTCGCGGATGGTTACGCTGTTATAATGAATTTCTTATGTGTTCCTTCGATGAGGGAATAGTTAAGAGGATAGAACAATGAAACCATAAGCCCATAAATGCGTTGAATACTCAATGCAGAGCTATTTGCTATCGGATGTGGTGGTCAAGTTATTGCCTAAAGAAGACAAAAACATTTTATTTGGTCTGGGTTTTGCTTTTTTAAAGACTTTTAGTGTATAGGAACAAGGTATATGTAAGTATTATTTTCGCTCCTTCTGTCAAATGGCAGAAAATTGAAGTAATGTATTTTTTTTATTCGTTTTCTAAGTTTCTTTCTCTTTCTCTCAGGATTTTGAATGATATTGATTTATCGAAAGAATATAATCGGGAAGATCTATAGCAGTTACTGTTTATGATCTTCAAAACGTTTTTTCTCGCCCTAAGGCAAACGTCTCAAGCTATTATTATAGGCGTAAGTATGTCTATAACTTGACCGGATTTTGTCAAAATAATAAAATAACTTATTGTGAATTTGACACGAAACGCTAAGTCGTTGCTCAGGAAATGAAATAGCATTGTAAAAGATCTTCCAAATATCAAAAAGTCAATTTTGTGGTCCGATGCTTTCATCCCGCTAATAATAAAATGGGCATTCTCAAGTGCAAGAAGTTGATGCTGTTCACAGTGGAATAGAAAAATACGTTAAGGAAGTTTATAGCCCCGTTTCTCTGATAAGAATTCTAACCGGAGTGAAATATAGCAAAATGAATCTTAAAATATCACAACTAAAAAAAGAAGATAGCTATTTCGCCCACATGGTTCCTTTTAAAGAGTGCAGGCAAATTGAGTACCAAAACAGTGACCTTCTTTGCATGTATTTCAAAAACCAACACACTGGGGATTTAAAAAGCGGAAAATCTTAAGAACCGCAAGAGGTCACAAACTTCAAAAAGTCGAACAAAGCTATTTTAACATATTACTAACAAAAGAAAAGAAAACAGATATTCATGCTTACTATTTTTTATTATTTTTTTAAAAGTTCAAAATGTATTACCGTTTTTCAGTGTTTTTAAATAGTGTGAATATGTTAGGGGAGGATTCGGTTACTGTTTGCTAATAAGCATCAACGGCAAAGAAAACTATTATTCCTTTTACACTGCGACGATGACGAAAGCAAAGAGAGCGAAATCGAAATGAATAGGAATTAGAATAGGGTAAATGTGCATGCATCAAATAATATAAACAAATATAGAGTAATAGAGAATAATAAATAGCAACAAGAATATAAATATGTATAACTATAAATATACTAGCATTATATCCCGAACAGTTACCATCGCCGCAACTGGAAAAAAAATGTGGGTACAAAAAAAGAAAAAAACCCTATGACAATGTTTACAAATAAAACATTCAAAAATAAATAAAAAAAAATCTGTTTTTTTGCTTTACTTCTGTTGTCTTTTTTTTTTTTTTTTTCTTTCCATTTGCCTCAATTGAAATTTTACTAGAGAGCCGTGATGACAGCCTATATGGTTAGGATGCCAACTCTACGTACCTAGCTATTTTAGAAAAAAGCATCAGTTATTTTAGAAAAAGGCATCAGTTAATTATTGAAAGAGTTATTTTCATTTATTAATACGAAAATTTAACTAATATGTTATTTAATTAGCTAGGTGCTATCGCCAGGTAACATACGAGTTGGAGAGTAGTTGCGGGTTGATGTGTTTTTTATTGTTCTTTTTTAAATCAGCCTTTAACAATAAGGCATTTTTTTTGTTCTATATAACATAATAAATGTTTATATATATATGTTTCCTCCATTTTTGTGGATTTTTCTATGTTTTTCAACATTTAGTTTTTCTGTTCAATATCCAAAAAAATTTCCAACTTGTTGTAATTCCATATAACTTTGTTCAATATCCAAAATGACTTCCTCGTTGATTTTAATTTATAAATAATTCAAAATAAAAGAAACAAATTTTGCGACTTATTTTAAAAACCAAATTGTTGTTGGCTTTCGAAAAAAAATCAATAATAATCAAAAAATTTCTGATTTATACCAAAATTTTCAATCTGAGCTTTAAAAATAGATTTGCCAATATTATGGAAAAAGGACATTGAACTAAATAGCATTCAGCCGACGAAAAGTTATAAAGGTGTTATTGCAATCTGCAAGATGTTTAAAATTATTAGACACTCATTGTAAATGATAAACGTGATTATAATAGATATAATTATATTGGTTATCTTTTTATGTATTAATTTCTAATTGATGTAAGACCTAAGAAGCTTTTATTTATGACTGTGGGAATTGATTCATAGGAATCAGCACTGAGCTACTTCGCAATAGAATCTCAGCCATTACCGCACCTCAGCTAAGATAGGATTTAAGTCGGACTAGGTTTGCTGTTTTATGGAGACTCCAGAATACAAAATGTGCTATTATATAAAGTTACAAAAATGGTCTACTTACTGAAATAAAGAATTAAGCAGTCGAAAAAGTTTTTTTTTATAAAATTACTAATACAAAGGGCATACATAAACATTTTTTTTTATTTAAGAAATTAGTTTTAAAATGTATGTTTATTTTATGTGAAATGTTTTCTAAATAAGTTAATACTAACATATTTTTATTTATTTTTTATTTTATTGACTCCAAAAATAATAGGTACAATTTACATTTTTCTAATTTTAAGTTTAACTTAAGTTCTTAAATGGTTTGGCCGAAGGCCGTCTACCAGACTGACACTTATATTACACATAATAAGAAAAGAAATAATTACATTGATTGTTACTTTCTGCAATTTTTAAAGTTTTTACAATTTTCTGAGCTAGATTTTAAAAAAGTTTCCTGAACTATGCATGTTCTATAACGAATAGCGCTTAAGCAATATTGGTAAAAAATGTCCCAACTTCGTTCACCGTTCAAAATGTTGATCGTTTCCTCTAAATTTAGCGTGGCTACACCAAAGAAGCGTGTACGGAATTCCTTGAGTATGGGGCAAACTCCCAGGAAATGGAACACATCCTCCCGTTCTCTACGATTGCACAATTCACACAATAATGGTAGCTCTGGTCGATGGGGAATGTAATTCAGACTAAGGAGTTCACCTCTTACTTTGAATATTAAGCTGATTTTTTCAGAATTGTTGTCAGCTAAGAAGTAGGTTTTTTGCTTTAAGTAGTGGTTTACTTTACTGTAGTAAGCCCTGGATATAGACGATTCAGCTTCTTTAATGTACCTATCACATTACCAGCTTTCTTCAGCACTTCAGCAGGTCATCAAATTTTGTTTTAAGTGAATCGGGGTTTTCGTCGGCTGATATTGAAAATATTTCTGAAGATTCCACTGCCAGCTTGCTCCACTCATTTATACAAGTTCCACCCGAATTTATAATTTGCGTTAGTACCAATCGTGGAATCCTTTCTTCGCTCATCGTCATAACTTTTACCACATAGTTAAAATGCATTTTAAAGGTGTCTAAAAAGAGGGGTGCTATTCCCGTTTCAAGATATAGCATATAGTTTGGTGATGCACTGGGCAGTCTGAAGGTACATTTAATAAAATAACGAAGGAACCTTTTCACGGCTTCAAAAGAACGATATCCCCATGCCTGTGCTTCGTAAAACAGAATTGCAATTGCGGTTGCTCTAAAAACTTTATACTTAGCTACGTGAGAAACGTTATTCTTAAGTATGCAACTTCTCCAAACAGAACACAGGGCACGCTTAGCTTCCGCTAATTTGGCTTGCATATGCTTATCTAGATTTAGGTTAAAAGCGATCAAGACTCCCAGATACTTTTTAACTATTTCTATTGGCTCCCCTTCAAAAGTCCACTTTTCCCTTCTGGAGTATCTTCCGCCACCGTTTCTGAATATCATCATTTTTGACTTGGAAAGGTTAACCGATAAATTCCAGGTTTTGCAGTAGAGCTGGAGCCTATTTATCATCAGCTGCATCCCGTCTATAGTTTCAGCTAGGAAGACTATATCGTCAGCAAACATTAGTCCTGGAATATTCTTTCCTCCCATGACAATACCACCCTTCACCGAGTCAGCTATGTCGTAAATGTACAAATTGAATAGAAGGGTACTTAGAACACATCAGTGCTTAACGCCCATCGACGTACCAAACTCTTCCGACAGAGATTTCCCGTCCCATATTCGCGCAAGATATTTATCATAAATTGTTCTAACGACAGATATAATCCTTGTTCAGATTCCATAATTGTAGAGTTTATAAAAAAGTATTTCCCGGGGTATTGAATCGAAAGCTGATCGAAAATCCACAAAAAAAACATACAGCTTTTTTCCTTTGCTTATAATAATAGTCGGCAATATTCATTAGCGAAAAGATTTGGTCCACTGTCGAATGGTTTTTTCTGAACCCCGCTTGAAAAACGTTTAAGATCCTCTCGGTCTCGACCCATTCGCTAAGTCTATTGTACAATATTGAGCCAAAGAGCTTCGCAGCTGTATTTAAGAATGATATGCCTCTATAGTTTTTCGGATTGTCAATGCTCCCATTTTTGTGTAACGGCAGAACAATCGCCTTTTGAAAGCTCGGAGGAACGTCAGCGGTCTCGAAAATCCTATTATACTCCAAAGTAAGGGGACTTAAACATTCTGGTGTAAGATGTTTAAAGTACTCAAACGGTATTCTGTCTTCCCCTGGAGCTTTACCTTTTTTGGCTTTTTCAATAGCCGTTTCTACCTCCGCTTGGGAAATTGATGCATCTAGATATTCATCAACTATTAAAGGCGCTGCATACTGAAACGACGGAGTTATTTGGATTGCATTGAGCAAATTCCTAAAGTGATCTTTAAGTTGTTCAATGCGCAGAGCGGTGGCAGTTAAAGTCGTTTTTCCGCTCACAAGCATTACTGCTTTCCAGAACTCCATTGAGGATTTCGCTTTGTTTATTGATTCAATGTTTCATTGATCAAAATTTATTTTTTTCGTGTTGCAAAGTTCTTTGTATCCTTTGTTTGCCGTTACGTAGAGGATTCCAAAGTTAGTATTGTTGGTCTTTTGGAATAATTTTAAATATGCAAAAGATAAGTTCCTAGCTCTCAAACATTCATTGTCAAACCTCTTTCGTTTATTTTCCGAAATCTTCCTTCCTGATTTCTGTTGAGCTGCTTTCTTGATGACATTCGTTATGGTATCCATATCGAGATTACCGGAAGCGTTCATTACCAACTGAGTTTCAAGCTGCCTGTCTAGATTTTGCTGAAATAATTTCCTGAAGTTGTCATTCCAATGTAACTTGGGTAGGAGCAAAAGCGTAGGTTCAAATGTTTCGCCACCAGACGATCTAAATCGAAAGTACACCTCTAAGGGCATGTGGTCTGAGAACGTTTTTACTTCCACTCTAATTTCATCAAAAATGCAGCCGCAGTGTCCAGACAAAAAACAATAGTCTATCACAGAGCAGGCTGTTCCCCGGATAAAAGTGAATTCCCCAAAACGATCGCCTTCGCAGCTTCCATTTAGTACCCAACTGTCTATAGCGTCTGCTAGTTCAAGAATTTTCTTCCCCGTCGAGTCGCACACCTCATCATTTGATATTCAATCGCAGTTAATGCGGGTTGTGTCTACACCGCTATTAAATGTGTTTTGAGATAGGCCTATTCTCCCATTACAATCGCCGATTAACATAAGGTTTGCTGCTCCTAGTACATTAAGGCCCATTTTATTCATTCGAAGTTGAACACAACTCGGGAAGTTTTCCATATAAAAATCCCCAAGAGTGAATAAAATGGGCCTAAGGCCTAAGGCCTAACAAGATCACGTAGTTTGTCAAAGTCGCGCTGCCAATGGCTGCAGTTCAAATAGATAGGCACAACGTACATACAATTAATAAACTACATACAATTTAATTGCAATCTTAGTAAAAAATAGTATTTTTAAAAAATTTTGAAGATTTTGCTGAACTATTTTACCGGAATTATTTTAGAGCTGTCTAAAATAATTAATCTGTTTTCTAGACTATGTTTAATGACAAAACTTTGCCCACGTTCCTGACCATCAAATCGCTCACATCTATTTTCTCCTATTTTAAAAGCAAGTCTAAGTAACGTATTTAGGAGAGGACCTCTTTCTTTAGAGTTTTATAAAACCAGATATTGATCTTAAAATGATACCAATGGGATTTAGTTAATGGAACGTGTTCCAAAAATCAACCATCTGCTGCACCATTTGTGCGATATAGAACTGCCTTTAGAGCTGACAAAAACACAGCGAAACTAACACGCTGTGTTTTTATCAGTACAGGATTGTTTAAAGTAAACACAATATTTTTGAATTTGGGGCTCGGAAAATCCATATTGATTTAGGTCGTCATATTATATTTCTTTTTAACTTTGCTCTTTATTTGATCTGTTTTTCCAGTCTTGCTCATTTGTCTACTCATTCTACCTACAATGCCCAATGCCACGAATGAGGGTAGGCTAAAAAAAATTTCTCTTCCTGTCTGCAAATTGTAAACCTCGGTGAAAGACTATAATTAAGTATACACAAAAGACGTACGACCAAATAGTTTTGACCTCCCTCCGAGATGCCGACAACATGTCATACCTAAATCATTTCCATCTTTTTGTGAATAGCTTTGTAAACATCACTAGATATTTGAAAAGATATTCAAAATTGGCATGGCATTTGTGTGTATAATATGACAATCGCAGAATATAAATAAGAAATTCAAAGGGCACTTAAATCAATACCAGATACTCTCCTTTGAACGTTCAGTTGTTTAATTAACACAAACTGTAATGATAAATTGAATATATTGCATGCTATATAAAATATTGTGATCTTAGCAAATTATGTTTCCCAGAAGTTTTCAGCAAAACTTTTCCAATTATGGGACTTTGCAAACTCTATGCTTTCGTATATAAAGTTTCAAATACGGAGCAACGCAATTAAACGGAAATGAATGTTATTTATAGTTTTAGATGATGCGACAACATCAAAGGCTTAAGATCATAAAAGGAAATGGAAAAGTACAAATAAATAATAATTTATGGCTTCCAATTAAATCGGATGCCGGATTAAATATTGATTTAGTTAGATATTAGAATAGAGTCAAAAATGATAGGCTTTGTTAAAGCTTTGTTAAGGTTCACGTAGGATTTTGGTTTTTGCGAGTTTCAGCAGAATATTTTTCTAGTTAGATCCTTAGGACTAGAAAATTACAAAACCATTAACAAATAGGTACAGTTACTCAAATTTGGATCATGAAAGTATACTAAAAATTAAGTAACTCCACAAAAGTGAGCAATGAAACTTTTCAAGGAACAAAACTAGCAGAAGGATTACTCTGGACTATCATTTTTATTAAAGCTTATCGATCAAAACACATGCTTAATTTCAAAATAGAATACCGAATTCTTTAAGTGCAGTGAATTCTGTAAATTCGTTTTCAAATCGGAGAAATGATACTGGTCTATGTTTTTTTTTTAATAAATAGTGGTCAAGCAAAAATTGCCTAGCTCCACTTATTCTATTCTTGTGTCCCTCAAGGCAGCCACTTTGGTCCTGTTATTTATCAACGATCTATGTCCTCTTATTATTCCAAAATTTTGCTATTTGCGGATGACTGCAAGCTGATCTATTCATATGGTAGCCAACAAGGTTATATCTTTTTACAACATGACATTGATGCTATGCAGGATTGGTGTAGAAGAAACTATATGCAACTTAATCTTAAGAAGTGTAAAAGCATGACCTTCACGAGACGCCAAAATTCAACTGCGCCAATTTATTTTATCAATGAGCAAGCTGTTGAAATTGGTGATTGCTTTAATGACCTTGGTGTGGTTTTTGACAGAAAGCTCACTTTCAATCTGCATTTTTAACAAGACAAGAAGCCGATTGGGACTTGTAAAACGTTTCTCAAAAGAATTTAAGGATCCATATGTAACCAAAATTCTAAACTGTTATCTCGTCCGACCTTTTTTGAAAAACTGTAGTCTTGTTTGGTGTCCGTCTTATGAATCTGGAATCTCAAGAATTGAAAGTATTCAAAAGCTGTTTCTTCTCTTTGCTTTACTTGATTTGTCTTGGAACCCCGAAAGTCGTCTTCCACCATGCACAAGCCGATTAAAGTTGCTGAATCTTCAGACTTTGGAAAAACGAAGAGAGACATCCAATGTTATATTCCTGTTTTGCGTTCTGACTGGTAATGTCAACTCCACATATGTTCTCAATTCCACTAACATCAATACCAGACCGAGGACACCAAGGAACCCTAATTTTTTATATCAAAGGACATCTCGATGTAACTACGGGAGTAATGGCCCCACCAATAACCTGACGAGGTTATATCATGTGATTGATTTCAATCTATCAAAATTAAATAAAAAAAAAATATTGACAGAAATGTAAAATAATAATAAGCTTTTTAAATCTGTTTCCTTATTGATTAACTGTGACATTATGTATAGCAGTTATAAATAAATAAACAAAATTTCTCCATCCCTGATACTAAAAAATATAAATTTTGTTTTGTTGCTATTGATCAGTTTATGAGCGTTGAACCATCGTCGTACGTAGTACCCATATTTAGGTCATAACTCAGAAGAACTTATCAAAGAAGCTCTTATTAAAGTAGGAAAGAGCAGTATCATCAGCAAAAACCATGATTTTGCCTGTAAAAGGTTGAATAAATATAAAGTTCACATAAATTAAAAGCAGTATAAGGCCCAAGACTGAACCTTGAGGAATGTTTAGATTTAAGTAACTTTGCGAACTAGAAACATTTCTGACCTTTAACACTTGTTACCGATTTATTAAATAAGAGGCAAATCAGTCATGAATCAAGCCTCTGAATCCTAGATTAAATTATTTATTCAATAAAGAATATGGCTTACTATATACGAGTATCGAAAGCCTTGGTAATGACAATATGTTAGGCCATCATAACCATTCAAACTGTTACATATTTTCCCCGATAGTTTAAATGTAGCACTTTCAGTTGATCGAGCTCTTCCACATCCAAACAGAAAATCACTGAAGAAATTAGTAAACATTTAATAATATTTCAAACGAAGTAAATAACTGACGAATAAGCCGGCAAGAGCGATGCGAAACGAGTAGTGGTGTCGTCAAACGACGCAAGCTTCTATAGCTAAGCTCTCATATCTTTCCTTGTGCGTCAAACATAGATAATCCTTAAGATACTCACAGGTCTACGTATTATAAATATGAGGAATTTCAAATCCACCATTGATATGGTTCACCATATTGGGATAACTACGCCTAAGGAATAATTTCAGATATGATTGCAAGGTCACTTGTCCAAATGTGTTCCTTGCCTGAAGCATTAAAGGGAAGTCATTGACTAATTCCAGTTTAAATAAAAATATAAAAACGGGTTTTATCCGTTGCCTATAGGGCATAACAAAGATTCTTACCAAAACGTTTTTTTTTCCTATAAAAGGTCCCTTTAGAATATAGATGATGATGGGTTGAGGGTTGGTTTTATCTACCAACGTGTAACTAAGGGTTCAGGTTAAGAGAGTCATTTGAAAACACTTCTCCTCTAAATCACTTTCCTAAGGCATGGATGGATAATGCCATGCCAAATTTTGGTACCTACTGAAGGTTTCAACTTGTGCGTCCATAATTCAGATTTTATACTTCAAACTGAACATCAAAAACTATTCCTACCCTCGATGTTATCAACCGAAAATGCGACTCTACATTAATATAAATTTGAACTACTCATTAAGTTGCGTCTTTGGCCAGCCAAATGTTAACATCATTCATCCCTTGGCTTTTGTGTCCTCCCAAACGAACTCATACATTTCAATCTAATAGGTAAGTGACACTCACCATAATTTATTATTTACGCAAGTAACTCGCCCACTTTAATTTTAATGACACCAGATTATAATCATCTGAAAATGTCCGCCTGTGGGCATCAAAATGCTAATTTAAGCTAAATATTATGACAAACTAAGGGTGATTTGTTTGGATTAGCACAAAATCCGTTGTCCGACTGTCACAGGACAGTTGAGTCCAAGAGGATTTACGACCGTGCTATTAAAAAGATAAACAGTGTGTGATTTTTTTGGTTCTTTTTTTTTTGTATATGGAAAATTCAAAAAGGTACCAATACATCTTCCTATTGTATTATACTCCTATAGCTTGGCTCTGGTGTATCAAACCTTTTTGCATGTTATCCTTGGTTGCATAGCGAGAGATGGCGATATACAAAGGAGTCAGCCAAAATCATTGACAAGATTAATATCATGGTGTCTGTATTTTGTTTTGGTTAGGAAAATACCCTTGTTAGCGGTAAACGATATCTTATTGGAGGAAGGGACAACTACGTCAACTGTCGTCGTGGAGAACTCGATTTGTGAAAGTAACACCAGTCCCTATTTGTTATTCAAAAAGATGAAAAGGGATAGATACCAGAAGGATATGCCAACTAATCCGATTGATCGTATGAAAGACGAGCTTTCTTAAAATAATTACTTCGTAGAGCCTTTAAACAACTTGAGATGACAACAAAATAAATTTTAGCTTAGTACTTAGTTACGAACTTCTTCGTCGGCTACCCCTTCATAAACGTCAACTGAAACAGTTGCTCATATGACCGATTTCAGCCAATCTAAACCGAGATACATTTATTCAGACAGCTTTCAGATTTACTAAAGGAGATACTTGAACATCCCCATTTTCTTCGTCTCTTTTCTCTGCCTCTTGCTTGAAGATGGGAAGTCTTTCCTTTTCTAAGTCTAGAAAGTCGATGTCTAATTTTATTTTTGTCGCCCTTTTCTTTCAAAACAATTGGGGGAGCAACTGGTAGAAGGAGTGTTAGGATCATCAAACATTCGTACTGGAGGAGTAACGATTATTCTTTCTTCATTTGGATTTGAAGCAAGTGTCTGATTTATGAAGTTCATCAATCATCATATCAAATAGTGGCCTTACTTACTTACTTTAGGTGGCGCTACAGTCCGGGGTGGACCTGGGCCTCAACCAACAAGCTTCGCCAGCCAGCTCTGTCCGTAGCTAGCCGTCTCCAGTTTTGCACGCGAAGTTGGCTGAGGTCCCCTTCCACTTGCGTGCGCCACCTGAGTCTCGGTGCTCCTCTACTGCGCCGTCCCTGCGGGGTGGATTCAGAGATTTTCCGGGCCGGAGCATTGGTGTCCATCCGCTCTAGATGACCCAGCCATCGCAGTCGTTGTATTCTGACTCTTCTGGCTAGATCGGTGTCGCTGTACAGCCCGTACAGTTCGATGTTATACCTCCTCCTCCACTCTCCATTTATGCAGACGGGACCAAAAATCACCCGAAGGATTTTCCTCTCGAAGCGGCCTAAAGCGTCCTCATCCGCCTTTGACAAGGTCCATGCCTCTGCACCGTAAAGCAGGACTGGGATGATGAGGGTCTTATAAATGGACACTTTAGTTGCTCGAGAGAGGGCTTTGCTACTCAATTGCCTTCTTAGCCCAAAGAAACAGCGATTGGCAAGCGTTATTCTTCGTTTGATCTCAGCGCTGGTGTCGTTGTCTGAATTTATAGCGGAGCCTAGGTAGACAAAGTCCTTAACTACCTCAAAGTTATAGCTGTCTATGGTGATGTTTTGTCCAAGACGTCGGTGTTGAGTGTCTTTTCTTGATGACAACATATACTTGGTTTTGCCCTCATTGACTGCTAAACCCATTTTCGCCGCTTCCGTCTCAATACTCACGAAGGCTTCACTGACATCACGCTGTGTTCTCCCGATTATGTCAATATCGTCTGCGTATGCGAGTAATTGTACGGACTTTTGAAAGATCGTGCCTCTGGTGTTGGCGTGGGAGTTCTGCACGATTCTTTCAAGAATGATGTTAAAGAAGTCGCATGACAGCGCGTCGCCTTGTCTAAATCCTTTTTTGACATCAAAGGGGTCGGTGAGGTCTTTACCGACCTTGATGGAACAGCGTGAGTTTTCCATCGTCATCCTGCACAAACGGACGAGTTTGGCAGGGATACCAAAACTAGACATTGCCCTATACAGCTCGTCTCTGTAGATGCTGTCATACGCTGCCTTGAAATCGATGAAAAGGTGGTGGGTATCGATTTGGAATTCCTGAGTCTTTTCCAAGATCTGCCGCAGTGTGAATATTTGATCGATGGTGGACTTTCCTGGCCTAAAGCCACACTGATATGGACCTATCAGGTTGTTGACAAACGGCTTTAGGCGCTCACACAGTACAGCAGAAAGGATCTTGTATGCGATGTTAAGGAGACTGATGCCTCTGTAGTTGGCGCAGATCAGAGGGTCTCCTTTCTTGAGGATCGGGCAAACAATGCTGAGGTTCCATTCATCGGGCATACTTTCATCCGACCATATCCTGCAAATGAGTTGGTGCATGCTCCTGACCAAATCATCGCCAGCCGCTTTGAAAAGTTCGGCAGTTAAGCCGTCCGCTCCGGCAGCTTTGTTACACTTAAGCTTAGACACAGCTACCTTCACTTCAGTTAGGTCGGGTGGGCGGAATCGTTGGTCATCTTCGCCCAAATCGAATGGTTCATTCTGCCTGACAGCGGGATTTGTTTCGTCGTCGCCGTTATACAGTCTGCAGAAATGATTTTTCCAAATCCTCAGCATTGACTGCGATTCTACTACGATGTACCCTTGGTCGTCTTTACAGGCTTCGGCTCGAGCTTTGTACCCTTGGCAGGTTCTTTTGACCCTTTGGTAAAACTTTCGAACCTCATTCCTGCTGTAGCATCTCTCTATCTCTTCAATCGCGCGCTTCTGGTGCTCTCTCTTTTTCCTTCTGAGAAGCCGGTGTTCCTCTCTCCTCTTCTGCTCGTAGAGCTCGCGAGCAGCTCTAGTCCTTCTGTGCAGGGCCGCTTTGTATGCTTCCTGTTTAGCTGCATGCGCTTGCCGGCATTCGTCATCAAACCAGGGGTTTCGTTGTGGTGGCCGTGTGAAACCCAGCACATCAGAGGCGGCATCTCGAATGGCATTTTGGCAATGTTGCCACTGGTTTTCGATACTTGATGCTGGCGGCAAGGGACTTCGTAAGAGGTTTTGGGAGACTCGATTGGAAAAGGACATGGCGATCTCTTGCGATTGTAGCCGTCCGACGTCAAACTTCCTCACAGTATTTCCATCTCTTGGCGTTGATCGGGATATCCGCAGCCGTACCTTGGCTACAACGAGGTAGTGATCCGAGTCAATGTTGGCCCCTCGGAAAGTTCGGACGTCCATAATACCGGATGAGTGTCTTGCGTCGATCGCAATATGATCAATCTGATTGACGGTTGATTGATCGGGAGATCTCCATGTCCCTTTGTGGATGTTGAGATGTGGGAACTGTGTACTAGCTACCACAACGTTTCGCCCCGCAGCAAAGTCGATCAGCCTGAATCCGTTATCGGAGGTGGTGTCGTGCAGACTGTGTTTTCCGACTGTGCCACCAAAGATGCCCTCTCTTCCTAGCTTGGCATTAAAATCGCCTAGGACAATCTTAATGTCGTAGCTAGGGCACTGCTCATAAGTTTTGTCCAGGAGCTCGTAGAACTTATCTTTGGTGTCGTCATCTTTCTCCTCTGTGGGGGCATGCGCGCATATGAGGCTAATGTTGGCGAATTTAGCCTTAATGCGAATCGTCGTGAGGCGCTCGTTCACACATTTGAAACTCAAGACTTCTTGCCTAAGTCTGCCTCCAACGACGAACCCACATCCAAATAGGCGCTGCTTTTGTTGTCGGTAGCAGTCTCCGTAGTAGATATCGCAGTTTTTCATTCTCCTTTTGCCCGGCCCATCCCACCGCGTTTCTTGGATGGCAGTAATGTCTGCCTTGCAGCGGTTTAGGGCCTCCGCTAATTGTTCGGCTGCACGTGGTCTATTAAGGGACCTAACATTCCATGTGCAGATCCGAAGCTCGTTGTCCTTGTTTCGTTTGCATGGTTCGTCATCAGTAAATCCGTCCGTATCCGAGGCTTGTTGTTGCTTCGTAACAGTATTTTTTTACGTGGCCGGGAAGTTACCCCGACGGCACAACCCCCAACCTGGAGGACCTGATCCTTATTGTGACTCTAAGGATGGAGAGTCGGACATACCGCTCCTTATAGACCTGAGCTCCGAATACTTCGTAGTAGCCCGTATAAGGTGTTCACTAAGTAGCTCGACCTGACTGGAACTGTGGACGCCACCGTTGATTCCATCTCGGGAATTCCTCCGCTGCCGCTCCGATGCAAGGAGAAGTGCCTTAGTGGAAACACTCCTCCCCCCCTCTCTCGTCTGCTACCCCCAACAACCTTCCAAAGGGGTTGGGACCCAATCTCCAGTTGAGGTACTAGGCACCCGGTGTTCACCACGGGGAGGTGAGAGTAGGAGTTGATAGACAGAGGTTGGTTTAGAAGAAAACCTGTGGATGCTTGTATCCTCTTGAATGCACATGTCTATCCTTTGATAGACAAATAGTGGCCATTTCACTTTTATTTGTTCGACTTTGGATCCTGAGGTTGGACGTGGAATTCTGAAATCTAAAATAAGCTTTAAATTCTTCCGTTTGCTTTTGCCATTGCGTCTGAAATTTTCAAAGTGATTGTTTATAATGATTTTGATGTTTTTAGGTTTCTTCCTACTGGCCATTCGTTTTGTTGCGATTCAGCTCTTATTTTGCGAATGGGAAAAGAGACGGACCGCCCTAAAAATGTTATTCACGATTACTACTGGCGCTGTTTTGGCAGTATTAATGGCAGATACTGCCAAATCCAGTGCCCATCAAATTCAGGTACTCATTATTCCAGTCATTTTTATTATTTTGCCATTGTACTGCGAGCTGTAGCTGTCGATGATGATAAATTCTTAACAATCTGTTAAAAAAAGCGATGCACAGTAGTATTTCTGACTCTACTTTGTTTAAATTACATGAAGTGGATAAATTGAATGTTCCTCCACCACAATCATTAGGTACCAACATCAGATATTGTTATTAATTTAATTTATTAATTGCGTATCCAGGCAGACATTTTTAAAGCGCAAACAGAAAGCTTCAACAAAAAACTTTCAATCGCTAAAAAAAGCATTGAATGTGCCTTCGGTATATTAAGCAAGAAATGGCGATTTCTTCAAAAAGCATTGAAACAAAACCCAGCCCTGCAACTCATTTAATAAAATGAAAACTCCATCTCCGATTTCGATAACACTTTAAAAGCGAAGTACATAATGCTTACATCCGGAACAATAAAGCCTGAACTACGTCGAAACAAAAGGCGCAGGGACATAAGTCCCAATTTTTACTTTTGGGATATGTGTCCCATTTGAGTGAGACATAAGTCCCACACCATCGGGACATAAGTTCCAAAAGTAAAATTCGGGACTTATCTCCCACCAAATAAATTTTTTTTTTTGATAAGCTTAGAGATTTTTCAATGAAGAGCACACAAAATGAATGTATAGCCAGTCGAACAGGTTTTGGCTCTGTTATCTTAGTCTGGTTTTACACTTTACTTACAATTACAACAAAAATACGGTTGCAAACAATTCGCGAAAAACAATGCAAGCATGTAAGTAATTGGTGGCTTAGTTAGTCCAGTTTTTGATCGTGCTAGTAAACACTGATAATGCGATCAAATTTGAGTTCATTCTAGGGCTCAGAAAAAATAATTCTGTGTTTAATTCAAAATTGTCAAAGAAAACTTATAAAATTCTATTTTTTGAGAATTTGTGAAAATAAAACTAAAAAATCGCGCGATTTTTATAAGTTTCTATTCTCAAACAATAGAATTTTGTTAGTTCCTAAAACGTTTGTTTTGTTTGTTCAGTTCTTGTTATATGAAACTAGCTGATCCCGCGAACTTCGTTCCGCCCAAATTCGTTAATGTAATGAAAGTAATAATTTCGAGCATGCACAATGCACATGCTATTTTATGTGGACGCTTAAATACCAATGGCGGAATCCGCTTAGGTTTGCAAAGTGCATTATTTGGACAATGTCCATTATAATTTTAGTTATGTAACTTTAAAAATAGCGCTTGGTTCTATTTTTGAATGGGAGGTGCCGCAAATCGTTTTCCTATACCGCTTACGTTTTGCAAAGTACCACCTATAGTGTGGTATCCTATCTTTCAGCACCACCTAACGCTATCGGGTCCAGAACCCAAGTAAAAGGTGATGGTTATAGTGTATGCGCTGTTCCTACATTTCAGACACATTTCCGTAACAGTAACAGTGAGTATAATGTGTTTGGGAATGACTTTTAACCGAAATGTGATCGAATTTTAGTGAGCTGTTAAATTGGTTTTCATGTGTTTGTAAGTTGGTTCGCACGAAACCAGGAAATGTGAAATAAAAATACGCGCAACAGGTCCGTAGGGACCCTAGTCCTAGCTTCTCGCAACCATTCGTTTTGTGTGAGTTTTCATTTTTGGAACGAATGGAAGGGATCTACAATTTTATGCCGATTCCAAACGGCTAATTTGAGAAGCTCTTTCATGACAGTTATACTCTCGGATGTTTGTCAGACGTTCGCGAGAGGTGGCGCAGTGAAAAAAAACCTGAGTTGGAAATTGGGTTTTTGCGGGATTCGAACCTGAACCCCTCACTTAGTAGTCCAACACACTAACCACTAAGCCACTGCGCCTACAAATACTGATACCATTTTCAAATCTTCCCATGAATCATGTTTGTAATTATGATATCATGCAAGTCTAGATCGGTTTCGGGATCTGGAACTTCGGCACATATGATGTCATTAACTTGGTCTGGTTGCATTCTTTCGACTAACCAAATGAGAATGTGCGCATGAGGCTAGCCTCTTTTTTGCCATTCAATCGAATACATCCAACATCGAGTATAACCAAAGACACGATTCTTAACAATATAGTCCATCAGCGACCGACAAAATATTTGTAACTTTAACAGCCATGAAGAAAACTAACCGCACCTATCAACTTGGTTGGTAAGCCTTTTCCCTTCTCTCTCTACACCGGTACCGAAGGTATTATGGTACCTTTGAGTTGCGGTCCCCATAACACTACTCACGAATGAGCAGAGTACCATGATTGTTATTCGCTCATTTTTCGTAACGAACCCTACGTAAAAACTCAAAACGGTCCAGAACTCCTGTTGCCTGTCATCATTGTCCACGTCATATTAATCACCTCTACGTTTCAACTTACTCACACATACTTATGCAAGGATTATGAATTAAAAAAAATATCTACTCCATTTCAAAAAGTTACTTAATGTAACATAGTAAACATAAACAAACTTATTGGTTATATTTAAAAAAAATGTTAAAATAGTTGACAACAACAATTTGCTTTGAAAATAATTAAAATAATTGACAACAACAATTGCTTTGAAAATATAAAATATTTTTTTTTTTTGTATTTGAAGTGTCACTACTCGATTTCTATCCAATTTATATTTTTTCAAAGTGCTTTTCCCCATAAAAAACGAAATGTGTGCCTTCAATGCCACCTGTTGAGAATTTTCCAACTTTTTTTTTTATAAACCATCCCTGATTCAAGACGAATAAAACACACCAAAAATCATTGAAATCGGTTGAGCCGTTCGTGAGTTATAAAGTCACAACGCACTTGCAACAATTTTATATATATAGAGATAATCAATGATTATTATTGTATTATCTCTCAAATTAAGTGTTTATTTTCAAAATTATTATGAACAATTGCGCGTATAATAGAAAAACGTTTGGATGCCTAATATAAATTCACAACGTTTTGCTGTATATCACCTCTCGAAAAATTTGGGACTTATGTCCCATCTTCGACAAAATATTTTGGAACTTATGTGTCGATGGTGTAGGATATAAGTCCCAAATCAAAAATTGGGACTTATGTCACGGGGACTTATGTCCCTGCACCGAAACAAAAGTGGACAAAAGTACAAAAAAGTGAAAAAAAAAATCGAATGTACTACTTCCTCCCATAGTACACTCTGTATACTTTTGTCCCAAATTAAAATGTTCACTTTGTGGAAAGCTCTAGCATGTTCCAGCTTTCACTTTGCTAAAAGTTCTAGAAACAAATACACTCAAGGAATTTATTAGCGATTTTCCGCCAGATCACGTTCCCATCATATTGTTGTATAAAGCTAATCTAACAAGTATAGTTCCAACAGCCGTTGCTATATACTAATATATAAGTACTAACATATAAGAGACAGTTGCCTTTGGAACTATACTGAGGGAACAACAGATCACTTGTAAATGAACGTTGAAGCAAGATAGTTCAATTGGAGAAATAAAGTTAGATTAAACATTAAAACGTGGTTTACATAACAAAACATGGCGCAGCCGTAATTAAAATAAAATAGTGATGGTAAAAACAAGATCACAAACCAAAAAGAAAGTTGGTGAACACTCACGAGAACATTCAGTAGTGGAAATTAGTTCGGATGATTCACAGGAATTAAGTGATATAGAAATTGAACCAGTGCAGATCGTGCTAAATAACACCATTGTGCAGTTATCTAGATCAAACTTTGATACTAAAAATAATAGCATAAGCAAAAAAAGTTCCAAAATGGATTTCAAAGTGCCGGGTCACCTAGTCATGGAGGGTAACCTATCAGAGAATTTTAAGAAATTTCAACAAAAGTTTGATATATAACGGGTGATTTTTTAGCTGGTTTGGTTTTGGCAACACTGGTTTTGACAGCTGACGTGTGTTTAGTACCTTGTGTCACTGTCAATCAGCTTCAGTTTGGTTTGCAATTTAACCATGGATCGTTTTACAAATGAACAACGCTTGCAAATTATTGAATTTTACTATCAAAATTCGTGCTCGGTTCGAATCCGCTTTTTTATCGAAAAATTGTGTTCAGCGATGAGGCTCATTTTTGGTTGAATGGGTACGTAAATAAGCAAAATTGCCGCATTTGGAGTGAAGATCAGCCAGAAGCATTGCAACAACTACCCGAAAAAGCCACTGTTTGGTGCGATTTATGGGCCGGCAGCATTATTGGGCCATATTTCTTCAAAGATGATGCGAATCGCAGCGTTACTGTCAATGGTGAACGCTACCGAGCGATGATAACAAACTTTTTTTGCCCGAAATGGAAGTTCTTGACTTGCATGATATGTGGTTTCAACAAGACGGTGCCACATGCCACACAGCACGCGAAACAATGGCGCAATTGCGAGGCGAGTTTGGTGAACAGTTAATTTCACGTTTCGGGCCGGTCAATTGGCCGCCTAGATCGTGCGATTTGACACCATTAGATTATTTTTTGTGGGGGTATGTCAAGGCTTATGTGTATAGGCACAAGCCCGCTTCGATTGACGCACTGGAAGTCAACATCCATGCATTCATTCGTGAGATACCGGCCGATATGTGTGAAAGAGTATGCCAAAATTGGACTCAGCGGATGGGCTACCTGAGACGCAGCCGCGGTCAACATTTGCATGAAATTATCTTTAAACATTAAATTGCAAGGTTCAAACTATCGATTCAAATAAATATTTCATTCATTTTTTCGAATTTTTTGTGTTTTTTTTTTTTTAAAAAAAGTTCTAAACCTCTTAAAAAATCACCCGTTATATGCGGGCATCAGAAAGTGATAAAAAAGATGAAACAGTCAAAGTGGCTATACTACTTAACATAATAGGAGATGATGCTATTGACGTTTATAATACCATGGAGATCAGCAAAAAGAAAAGCACTACATTGAAGGCAATAGTGGAGGAGTTTGAAACTTACTGTAATCCTAAAAAAGATGAGGTGTATGAGCGGTTCAAACTGTATAGCCGAACACAAAAAGAGGAAGAGACGTTCGATCACTTTTTGACAGATGTGAAACAGTTGGCAAGCACGTGCGAATTTCATCAAGATGAACTGGGAAAGGCTATTCGAGATAGGGTGATATTTGGAATCCGATCAAGGTCATGTCAGGAGAAGTTGCTTGCTGTTGGGAATATTTCTTTAGAGGACACCATTGAGAAATGTCGACTGTTTGAATTGGAAAAATCGAGGCTCGAGGACGTGCAGAACACAAGTGGATATGACCTAATGCAACACGCGGGAAGATCATCGATCGATATAGTAAAAAAATTGAATACTAACAGTATTAAATTTGCAGCAAATAAGTAATGTCAAACAAAATCAAAACTCTAATAATAATTTTTCTTCGAAACAGGTTCAATATACCAAAGGGTACGAGTGTTGTGAACGTTGCCATAGACAACATCCGCCGAATAAATGTCCAGCTTTTGGAAAATTTTGTTCTAAATGCAATTTAAAAAATCATTTTGCCGTGGCATGCAAAACAAAACAGGTAATGGACATATCTATTCAAAATAAGAACGACGAAAATGATCACAATGACAGCTTACGAATTTGCGATCCAGATGAAACGAATTATTTTATTTATGATGTTTGTGCAAAAAATCGTAATTGTTGGATGCAAACTATCAACGTTGAATCTGTTGCGATTCCATTTAAATTAGATACAGGCGCAGAAGTAAATGTTTTGCCAATTTCATAGGTACTTTAATCTTATAAAAACGAATAAGAAGGTAAAACCGTGCATGAAAACTTTAGAAGCTTTCGGTGGAGAACTTATTCATCCAAACTGTACTATCGTTTTAAAATGTACCTACTATCGGCAACAAAAGTTTAGATCAAGAGTTTTTATAGTAGATAAAGATACAGTTCCAATTTTAGGCATTGTGGCTTGTGAACAACTAGGCTTAATCAGCCGAGTTAATACACTGCAATCTCCAAAAAATATCATTATTAATCGAAATATCGACATTTTTAGAGGAATAGGGAAATTTCCAATACCATGCCAATTGCAAATTGATAACACAATTACACCGTCAGTAAAACCACCACGACGTTTACCATCAACTATAATAGAACCAGTTAAAACAGCTCTCAGCGAATTAGAAGCAAAAGGTATAATAGAAAAAGTTCACAGTCCAAAGGGATGGGTTAGTAATTTAATTATAGTTGAGAAACCAAACAAACAAATAAGAGTCTGTTTAGATCCAAGAGATTTAAATAAAGCACTTAAGCCTGAAAAATTTTTAATTCCAAAATTCGAAGAAATCAAAGATAAACTTAGCGGCATGAAATTCTTTTCGGTATTGGACTTAAAACACGGATTTTGGCAAGTCGAATTAGATTCCAGTTCAAGCGAATATTACACATTTAGTTCACCTTTTGGATTTTTTAAATTCTGTAGACTGCCTTTCGGGATAAGTGTAGCCCCTGAAATATTTCAGAAGTACACCTATTAATATTTTAGCACGTTGCCAGGAACATTTGTCTATATCGACGATTTGATTATTTGCGGTAAAAATGAAAACGAACATGACAGAAATTTGAATTTAGTTTTTGAAAGAGCTCGAAATATAGGAGTTAAGTTCAATGAACAAAAATTTCAATATAAAATGAGAAGTGTTAAATACATAGGTCATATATTTTCGGATAACGGAGTAGCTCCAGATCCAGAGAGGGTCAAAGCTATATTAAATTTGGAAAAAACAACAAATAAAAAAGAGTTACAAAGGGTTTTGGGTATGATCAATTATGTCCGCAGTTTCATACCGAACTTGGCTCAGGTTTGTAATTGCTTACGTGAACTTTAAAAAAATCAGAATGAATTTATCTGGTGCGATGCGCACACAAAGACTCTAAACAAAATAAAAGGGTTAATCGCAAATGCTCCTGTATTAAAAATCTTTGACGAATCGAAGCCTACTATTCTGCAGTGCGGTGCATCAAAGGATGGCATAGGCTGTTGCTTAATGCAATCAGGGGCCCCTTTAAGCTTTGCATCCCGATCTTTGAGCCAAGCAGAAATCGGATACGCTCAGATCGAAAAAGAACTACTGGCTATTACTTTTGCGTGTACCAAGTTCCATTATTATATATACGGGAGACCAGTTACCGTTCAGACCGACCACAAGCCTTTAGTCAGTATTTGTAAAAAGGATTTAGACAAAATATATTGCACTAGATTACAACGCATGAAATTGAAATTAATGAAATACAATTTAAATGTAGTTTACGTCCCAGGCAAATATCTGCACATTGCAGACCTACTATCGCGATCGTATTTAAAAAACGAAATAAATGTAGAAGAAGACAATTTTAATGAAGTTATACACTCTTTAAATATAAGCGAACATCGAAAGGAACAATTACGAAGAGAAACAGAGAACGATGTAGTTTTAACAAAACTCAAAGTAATTTTGAAAACAAAATGGCCTAGCAGCCTAAATGAAGTAGATAAGGATTTGAAAATGTTTTATAAATTGAAAAACGATTTGTTTTTAGAGGAGGGTATCATTTTTAACAATAATAAAATAGTTATTCCCTTATCACTACAGCAAGAATACCTTAATATTTTGCATGAAGACCACTTAGGTATAAATAAAACAAAGAAAAGAGCACATACTCTTCTATTCTGGCAAACAATGAATAAAGACATTGAAAATTTAATAACTAATTGCCAAATTTGTCAAAAGAGTAGAAGTTCGCAAAATAATGAACCTATTATCCAGCACTATATACCGAAATTACCATTTTTAAAGCTTGGTATTGATATTTTAGATTTTTCCAATCACCCTTATCTTATTCTAGTTGATTATTATTCCAAGTGGCTAGAAATAATTGAACTTAAAAATAAGTCTAGTGTTGAAATAGTCAAACATTTAAAACAGACGTTTTCTACCCATGGAATACCACGAGAGATAATCGCAGATAATTCACCATTTAATTGTGCTACGTGTTTATTATTTGCTAAAGAATATGGGATAAAATTTACATTTAGTAGTCCATACTACCCTAAGTCAAATGGACTTGCCGAAAAGTATGTCGGAATAGCCAAGCATTTGTTAACAAAAAGTCAGGCCTCTAAGCAAGATGTTACAAATGCTTTACTTGAATATCGAAACACTCCATTAACTGGAATGGAATACTCTCCAGCTGAACTTTTGTTTAACAGACGCCTCCGCACTAAAGTACCCATGCATGACAACCTTCTTATTCCGAAAATACCAATTAAAGTTCATGATTCTATAAACAAATCGAAAAACAAAATTAAAAAAACTATACAACAAAACATCACATTTGAAAAAAGATTTTTTATTAGATGAATTCGTTTGGATGCAAAAACCTGATAGAAAATGGTACGCTGGGAAAATTATCTATAAATGCCCGGAACCAAGATCATACATCGTCGAATTAAGCGAGGGGGGAGGTATAGGCGTAACAAAAAGCATATTAGAAAAAGGTTTAATGATAATGTAATACCAGCAAACAATAAAACATATGTGTATGTGTATGCATGTAGATATATAATTTAATGAATTATTGAATTTTGTTTTCTTTATATCGCAAGAAATTGTATTTGCATTGAACCAAAATTACATTATGTTACATATTCAAACAATTATATAGACAAGTATAATATTTTAAACTTGAAATTGTATCGAAGAGTATCTATAACTTTATTTCGAAAATTGTAAAGGGAGGTGTTGCATAAAGCTAATCTAACAAGTATAGTTCCAACAGCCGTTGCTATATACTAATATATAAGTACTAACATATAAGAGACAGTTGCCTTTGGAACTATACTGAGGGAACAACAGATCACTTGTAAATGAACGTTTTTTTTTTTTTTTTAGATATTTTTAGATATTTTATTTTCTTAGATAAAGGCTTTTTTTTACAATTTTTGCATGCTCAGAGATTTGATATTAAACCATATCTTACAACTGAAAAATTTTATAAACATTTTTAAATTATTTTTGAATTTTTTAGAATACATTTGAAGGAATAACTATTATTAAAACCTTCATTTAATTTGACAAAAAAAAAAAGTGACTAGATACGATTATACTTAAAATATAAGGGAATTGCCAGGGGGATATAATATTTGTTTAATTAACTAATAATGATTTTAATAACTGAATAACTAAATTGTGTGTACAAAATGTTTAGATAAATAAATAATTAGTTAAATAAATAAATAATACATAAATAAATAAAATAAATAAATAAATAAATAAATAAATACATAAATAAATAAATAAAAAAATAAATTAATAAATAAATAAAGTAATAAATAAATAAATAAATAAATAAATATCCAGAAAAAAAAAATAAACCATTACATAGATAAATAAATAAATTAACATACATGCATTATTAACACAAAAAATAAATAATGGGAACATTATCTGTCCCTAGTACAAAAAACTTGTCAGAATTAAAGAGTAAAGGAACATTTTGATTGATCTGTTAGGTTTTGTATTAATACATTCTTGGAATGTGTACACCTTAATTTAAATCTTTCGTTGAGAATTTCAATTTTTCTTGCAACTTGGTGTACACCGGTTTGCTCATGTAAGACTTGAGTTGAAAAAAGCCAAGGTAGATTTGTCATCATTTTCAAAGTTTTGTTCTGTGAAACTTGTAATTTTTTAATGTGTAATTTAGCACAAGTTCCCCATACTGGACATGCAAACACGATTATGGCTTGAAAAATTACTTTACATATTATAATCTTATTAAATTTACTCAGGGGTGATTTCCTACATATAAGGGGGTATAGCATTTTTGTAGCAATGCTTATTTTGTATTATCTCTCAAATTAAGTGTTTATTTTCAAAATTATTATGAACAATTGCGCGTATAATAGAAAAAGGTTTGGATGTCTAATATAAATTCACAACGTTTTGCTGTATATCACCTCTCGAAAAATTTGGGACTTATGTCCCATCTTCGACAAAATATTTTGGAACTTATGTGTCGATGGTGTAGGATATAAGTCCCAAATCAAAAATTGGGACTTATGTCACGGGGACTTATGTCCCTGCACCGAAACAAAAGTGGACAAAAGTACAAAAAAGTGAAAAAAAAAATCGAATGTACTACTTCCTCCCATAGTACACTCTGTATACTTTTGTCCCAAATTAAAATGTTCACTTTGTGGAAAGCTCTAGCATGTTCCAGCTTTCACTTTGCTAAAAGTTCTAGAAACAAATACACTCAAGGAATTTATTAGCGATTTTCCGCCAGATCACGTTCCCATCATATTGTTGTATAAAGCTAATCTAACAAGTATAGTTCCAACAGCCGTTGCTATATACTAATATATAAGTACTAACATATAAGAGACAGTTGCCTTTGGAACTATACTGATGGAACAACAGATCACTTGTAAATGAACGTTGAAGCAAGATAGTTCAATTGGAGAAATAAAGTTAGATTAAACATTAAAACGTGGTTTACATAACAAAACACATATACATATATCCTGTCCGTTTCAAAGGAAAAGCTCTTTTTTCACTTCACTCGGCTAAATTTACTTGTCATTGCTTCTTTGTACTTTTTTCCACTATTGTTTCGACGTAGTTTAGGCTTGACTTATATTCGGTCTTCAGCTTATGTAATAGTTAAGCAATTGTATTTTTAAAACTATGTATAGGCATTGCATTATTTGGTACTTGAATCGAATAAACAAGTTTTGTAATTATTTCTCAAAGATAACTACCCAAAAGCCGATCTGTGTTTATAACATCCTTTTAACCTTATGATAGCAACAGCCAACAGGGGTGATACAGCAATCCCGCGGAATGCCATCGCTCTCTTCTTTTCTATTCTTAAATTGACACCTGAGCTTTCAGTTCTGGGTCACAGCTTGCTGCGGTGGGTTGTATTTTTTTATTTTACAGGCTTGTCTGGGGTGACACGTCACCCATGTATGGTCCATATTTATAAAAAGCTTCAGAGAGTCTTAACCGTGGGAAGTGCCCTTTCCGCGTTTATATCTAGCTTCAAAGCCAGATAAAAAAGCCTTAAAATTAAAGAGGCAGTTCAGACGTTCCTTTTGGAGAAGAAACCGTGACAGAAAAGTTAAGACAGCTTGTGCAAAATGCTGATTGCCAATGTGTCCAGACCATCGCAGTAAAATTTGCATAAACTGTTTTTAATTAAAAAAAAAAAAATGTTTTTTCCCAAATTTTCCCAAAAATGTAATTAAATTAATTTTTCTTACGAATTCAATTAAATGTTTTTAAAAATAGAAGTTAAATTTTGAGTTAATTTCATATTATTTATTAAAGTTGAATACGTTGGGGTTAAAGCTTACCCCTGTTGCTATTCACGTATGGAAAAAGCGTGTTGCTATCCTAAGGTTTTAAAACTCAATACCGCACTTCCATTAAAAATGCAATAAAAGCGACGTAAAACTTATTTTTAGTAAATATTACTCACTTCTTCTTTTCAACCATATTGAATATGCACCTTAAAATAATCACAACAAACCTCTTAAATCTTACATGTATATCTATGTAAGAATATCGATCTAATGCGAACCCTACTTCCAATTCCAATATAGACACGAAATAAGAAGGATAACAAAATTACATTTTTAGTAAAATAGTGAAGTTGCCCTCGAAGATGCGTCTCCCATAGTCTAGTAGGTACCTTCACAGCAGTATCCTCCATCCCTAGCACATGCGATCCTAAGAACATTGTACGAAGCTCTCCAAGTATACGGCATTTTGCAATGAAATGGATCACATCTTCTCGTTCTCTTATAGATAACAAAGGTCACGTTGTATTGGCAGTTCTGCTCGGTGTGGTATATGATTTCAATTTTGCGAGTTCACCTCTCATTTTAAATATAATGTTTATTTTTTCAGTTGAATTGCTATTTGGGAAATACGTTTCATCTTGCAGATGATACTTAAATTTACTATAGTATGTTCTGTTTTGCGATGACTAAGCTTCATTTACGTATGAATCTGAGAGGAGAATACGAGTTTTTCCAAGTATTTCGTCAAATGTATTTTGCGCATTGTGTATTTTATACCTCGTACAAAGAACCCCGCAAGGGAGACGACCGTCTTTGAACAAACTGCTCGGAGCCAATATCTACTGAAACACATATTGACCTCTACTATTTATCAATCGCTAGGCAATATGCCTGCCTACAATGGATTTTTTTTGTGTTGTTTCCAACGCCCCTTATTTAAAAAAAAAAAAATCTTATATATTTGTTTGAAAAAATCTATTATAATAAAAATGGTGTCAAAAATTCATCATTTGAGAACGGCTGGGCCAACTTGTCTGAAATTATTTACAGATATTCGTTATTGTCAGGAGAAGGTTCTTACGAGAGAAAATTTTGGAAAAACCCGCCGAAAAAGTCGGGAAATTGGAAAAATCAAAAATAATTTTTTGTGTGCAATTGTTCCGGAAAAACGCTTTTTTAAGAAATTTTGCATTTTATCGCACGATTTGATGATTTTAGACGATGTAAAGGTGGAAGATTCGTTGTGAAGCTTGGAAAAATTCAGGTACCTACCTAATTGTGAAATTCATTGTGATAAAACACGTTTTGCGTGCATTTTGGGTGTAGAAGCTAGCGATATAAATAATGCCGAACTTGAGGCATTTACTTTCTCGATGCTCCCGGTAAGACAGGCGAGACATTCGCCATTTCTTTGATTTTGGGAACAATTCGGTCAAAATCTCCAATGCGTTAACTGTTGCATCTTCTGTCATTGCTGCCCCATTGTTGGAAGGCGGTCGAACTGCACATTCTGCTTTCAAGATGCCGATGAATCTTCTGCCGGTTGGCAAGCCAACGTGCACAATGACCAATAATTCGGCGACAGCGAAATTGATGCGAGAATGCAAAATCATTAATTGGGATGAATAAACGATAGCGCATAAACGAGCTTTGGAGGCCTTTCACAAGAAAGATGGTTAAATTGTTGTATCTAATCGAACGACGTCAACCCACACTAGTTACTAGTTACTTTTTGAAATTGAATACAATGCTAGTCAATTTCTTTTGACTAAATGGTTATGGTGCCATGAATTGCCCACCAAGTCAGTACCCACCAAATAGCTCTTAAGTCCAATATAGCTCGAATTCAGAAGCATCAGCGTGGCTTTAAAATATGTTCCACTCGTAGCCGTACTACTGTGAGAAGCCTTGGCGGACATGCATGAAAGATGTTACGTTTCACCCATTATAGCATACATTGTACGTTCCATAGAAAGCTCCTTAAAACCTCACACACAGCTTGTTTTATTCCATATCAACATCGACCCGTCCTTATTGAAAATCCCTCTATCAACTTTTATTTAATCTAGTTAGCAAGTAATTTCACCATGTCTTATCGGCCAATAGCGTTTCACATTTCAGTATCAATCAATAACGATGCCACTTTGACTTTGGCAAGTTCATGTTTGCCAAACGGACGAGGACCCCATGTTGCACGTTAGCCCGCATCAATCAAAGGTGAAGTGAAATGGCAGCGATCGAGTGCTGATGAAACAATCGTTATCGTTAGATGGATATCACGCTTCTATATCATACAGTCACGCGAGACAAGTCTTTCAAGTGAATCAAATGCACCTTGGTAAACAAGTAAGTATAGACCATTAGGCATGCTTTAGCCAGCACGATTGCGGAGTGTGTCTTTCCCCAGCAGTCGCTGTGTACCAGGGGTTGTTATACCTGAATAGGTGTGGAAGCCAGACCTTAAGGTATACTGTATACATGAAATCATATAGCGTAGTCTCATTTGCGCGCGTTCCAAATTATATTCACTGCAGTATCCTTTTTAAACACAATTGCCATGGGAGAAATTAACATGCAATTAGCCTGTGTTTAGCAAATCATGCGCCTTCGAGGCTCTATGTATAATGGAGAACACAGATGCTTATCTGTTTTCGGTTAATTAAACTCCATTAAGATTCATTAGATTCCAGTATATGAAGGACATCGGGTGCGCCCGATGTAAAACAAAAAGAATCACGACGATTTATCACCTGTACGGGGGAATAGGGTAGTGCACTTACTGCGAGGACCCAGCTACACCATATGTGTGCATTTTAGATAATGGTCTGCATATTTACGTGGAACAATTGTTAATTAATTATCCTAGGGCTGGCGCATGTTTTAGTGGAGTTTACCAACAACCTGAGGGAGTTCAGATACAAGTCGTCCTATCGAAGGATACATAAATGTACATGCATGTTGGTATGAATGGCAATGATGTAAAAATAATGACATCGCTCTAGCTGGGTATTTTGTTAAAGCTTTTCCAAATGAAGCAGGCGGGGCCAAATATTATGTTTTATTAATTCCTAAGTCAATTCGTTGAATCAGTAGCAAGGCGTCGGCGGATAATGGGTGGATAGATAAATCAGCTTACCAACGTGATTTCCTACGTCGATTTGTATTATTAGGACAGATAGGGTGGCCTTAATTATATGAAAGTAAGGCGCATACCAGTGTCGATTTTTTCTACCATTGTGGCCAAGCCAATGAACCCCATCATTTCACTCCTCGAAAACAAGGCTCCAGGGTATAAGACCCCAAAGCAAAAATTAAATAATTGCCCAATAATGCACATACAAAACAACTGAAACAAAAATTGTGTAAATGTAAGCGAGTAGTAGAATACCTAGCTGAACAAATTGAGCGTTGAAAACCATTAATTAAAAATACAAGATTCATTTCATTGGCGCCTTATTTCTATTTATAAAATGGTCCATAATTTCATTATGAAAATTTACCCCAGTTATGGCCCTTCGTTTAATTAGTACTTTTTTAGCCTTCTTTCCATGGGTCTTATTTCGCTGCTCCCACCTAAAAGGTCGACCTAAAATATCGCAATTGTTACATTATGTTTCAACTCAACCTTCTTCATCTTTGGTTGTTACACTTCGGGGTGAATCGAGAGCTCAACTTACAAGCCTCTACAGTAGTCCCATTACATAGCTATAATTGCCTCCCTTGCAAGGATGTTGCGGTTCTGTCCTACTTCTGGGCGCCGCTTAAAGAGAGGTCTTCCTCTATACTGTGTTGTTCCTCCGGGTTAGACTCGAAGGCTAAGGCTGAGGCCAAATCTGTTGAATTTGTCAATGTAGCTGTACAGCTTGTACAGTTCAACGTTAAGACTTGTCCTCAAAAGACCGTAAAAGCAAATAAAAATATCTTTGGTCGCTTCGAGAGAAAGATGTTCGCAAAATTTTTGGTTGCGCTTGATTTGACGGTCTTTGGGGGATAAGTTTCAGTATAGAGTCCAAGCTTCGGCGTCACAAAGAAGGGCCAAGGTTATCAATGTTTTATTGTTCTACAGTTGTCCATTGTAGAGTAAAGCAAAAGATTCTTCGTAAAGATGTTGTTATCAGAATTAAAAGCAGAGGAAAGTCGCCTCTTACTTCAAAGTCGTAGCTGTCAATTATGACGTCCAGCTCGAATCGTCGATATTAAGTGTACCTTTTCGTTGAAAACATATGATTAGTTTTGCTCTTGTAAACAGGCAAACCCTTGAAACTTCTATACTAACGAACGCACTCAAGAGGAAAAGACTTTCGAAATATCATGCTTAGTGTGCTGTAAGTACTCTTTTCAAGCTTGGATTTTAATATATCGCATGACAGCACATCGTCTTTCCGAAATCGTTTCTCAAATCAAAAAATAAGTTGTTTCCAAGTTTCGAGCAGTAGCGAGGACCTCCACCTCATCCTATACACATACGGACGAGTTTAGTTGGGATGACAAAACTAAACATAGCTCCGCAAATCTCGTTTCTATTTATATGCTATCATCGACCTTTGAAAATCGAGGAAAAGGTGGTGACTGGTGAGTATTGAACTGAACTCCTTTGTTTTTTTCCAACTCAGGTCTTTGACGAGTGGTTTTAGACGTTCACAGAATATGACATATGGGATCTTGTATGCGATGTAAAGGATCCTAACATCTATGTAATTGCAAAGGATGCTAAACTTCAATTCATCATTCATGCATTTACCTGAATTAATGAATCAATTTACCTAACGCAGTAAGGTTGAACGTCATTGTTGGATCTAAACTTGGATTTTGATGCGATAACTTAATTTTATTTTGGTCAGATGGACGGGAGCCTTGGCTCTCATCGTCCTCGTTTATTCTGCCTGAGAGTGGGGTTTGTGCCGCCTTTGGCATTTATCTTTCATCCACTTTAACTAGTAGAGTCTTGAGCTGCGCTTCTCCCTAAGTGCTTCGTAGGCACGCTGTTTGGCTTCATATACTGACCGGCACTTTTCGTCAAACCTGCGGTTTGATAGAACCGAACACATCAGTTGCGGCGTTCCTGATGGCTGCTTGGACTGGTTGCATATGGTTCTTGTCTGCATATAGGACTACTCGAGAGGTTGAAGGATACGGGATCATCTAAAGTTTTGGCGGTCTGTTTCTAATCACCAGTACTTCCTCCCTGCTGTGATGGCATCTGAGATATCCGCATCCTGACATTGGCTGCACCAAGGTAGTGGTTCAACTGTTCTACAGAAGATATTATCCTTATCTATTCTCGCACTAAAATACCCTCGAATATATTTTCGAGGAGCTCGTAGCAACTGTAGAAGTTCGATCTTTTGCGTCTGTGGAGAAGTGAGCGTATATCAGGCTAATGTTGTGGAATCTAGCCTTGGTGGGGCTTGTCATAAGTTGGTTACTAATCTTTAGAATGCTCAAGACCGCTACCACAAGCCTGCCCTTCCATCCTAGATGGCCATAATAGCTGCATATTAGGTAACAGTCTAGGTCCTTTGCAAATACCTAGTTCTGCTGTATGTGTTACATTTATATAATATGAAATTTTCAGATTGCACATCCGAAGATCGCTGTCCTTTTTTCGTTTTGCAAAGTTGTCAACAATAAATCAATCTTCTCCGCAGCTTGTAGTTGTTTCCCCGCCCATTCGATTTTTTTAGCGCGAAAGCAAATTCATCCCGACGCACGTCAAGAACTCCATCGCACCCCCACAGGACGACCCCTAAATATCGCAATTGTTTCAACTTATTTGTTGTAACTCAATCAATAAAATCGAACTCCATTAATCGGTGATTGTGTGTTGCCCATCTTACTTGGATTATCGCCGACATACCGATTTATATCGATGCCGATAAATCTCAAAATACATACACACGTACACTACGGTGGAGTACAAAATGTTTAATCGAAACGCATTTACATTTTATAATTCTCCAGAGAGATATAAAAATTTCTTTGTTATACACATTTTATGGGGGCCCGGCTCTTTCGTCTTAGCCAAATGGTGGCCAAAGCCATTGACTGTTATAATGTTCTTCAATTTTAAAGGAAACAAAATCCGAAAAGCATAAAGTTTATAAATATTTTTTTACTGATGCCATGAGATTTATTGGCCCACGAACAATAACGAAGTAGGTACCTACTACTCATAGCTGGCCACGGGCGATATTTACTGCCCACAGATTGGATTTTATTTTTACAGAGAGAAGTATACGGAATATTGTTTCAGTTTGTGTGTGGCGAAAAATTAAATTGTATCCACGAGATGGATTGCAAGGAGATAGGTAAGACATTTAATTTCTAAGCAGGCTTTGGTGAGAAAATGTACACGAGCCGCAAATGTTGGAGTTTACTCTTATCCTAAGGTTGAGTGGGATGCTGTGTGTGCCGGCAGGGATTTCTTTTCACAGAAATCTGTTTTAACACGCGATAAGTGCGGACAAAATTACGTCCTAGTTTGAGATTTTCGCATCAGGATGATGCTAATGAAATAAGCAGTAGAATTGTATAGTCCGGAAGGGGTTGGTAGAGGTTTATGGTCAATTTTGATAAGGTGATTGCAAATGGCAAACAAATGCAGATATCTTAGACGTCGCAGAGACCAAATAGTACTGCGAAGTGAACGGCTATAATTGCCACTAACCGCTAGAGACTTAGCACAATCTCATGTAATGTAACTCAACATTTCAAGAAGTCGTTTCCGTTTAACAGGCAAATGATGTCGAAGACCAGGGCCATCGATACCAAGAAGCCATTAAAAATGCCTTACTGTTGGAAGGGACTACTAAAACTGGCACGAGGCAAGCTGTTCGTTAACTCTTCGAGCAAAAAAACAAAACTTATTCGGCTTTTGGGCCTGACAAGGAAAATGTTAGGTACATGAAATGAGAGCTATATATAGAGTTCCAAAACGCAAAGTCCTATTCCAGGAAAAATATACGGAATGGTTCAAAGCAAAAAGCTCTTAACAGAGATTTGTAGAGAAGAGCGGAAAAACCTTCAAGTGGAAAAAAATAGTTCTGTCAAGGAGAACAAACCATTCAACCTTTACGACAACATCAAAAAATTGCTTCCATCAAACCAATGTAAGGTTGCTTGTATTTAAAAGTCCAAACGGACATTTGACCAGGTAGTAAAAGATAGCTTAGTGGAATTTATGCCTGATGAATTTGCCTGGTCTACAAGAGAGGAGATCCCTTTATTTGTAGCAACTTAAGAGATATATCAGCTTAATTACATCACAGGACCGAAAGTTCCGCCGATGAAAACCCCAAGTTGTCCAAACCGTAACGCGCATTCCTTTAGATCGTCTCCAAAGCCTTCTATGATATCATCTTTAGAGATACGAGCTTACCAAAGCCAAGTCTAGTTAGAAAATCCATGCCAAAATTGTCAGATTGATGAAAAGCACCCGCTTCGCGACAAAGTTCGGAAACAATTTGACAGTGACCTTTGATGCAATAAAAAGAAAAAACAAAGTTATTCACTTGACTTCAACATCGTTCTTAAGTTGCTAGAAAGTTGCAGGTTAAGACTGGAGGCATAATATTTAATAGAGTGTACAAGTTCTTGCCGGCGTAAATTACAAAGAAATCATTGTCAGAACTCAGTGAGCCTTCAATGAAGAGTTTTAAAAGATTGAGTCAGAACGTCAGAAGTGGCAGAACGGAGAGTCATAAAAAGCAGCTAGATCTCTTAGATAGATAAAAAATTAGACCTTGTCTACCTGTGTTCGGCTAGGTATGTGAACTAGGAGAAGGCGAATGCATTTGAAACCACGTTTTGTTTGACTCAAAAACTAAGCGATTTTACCATGATACCTATGTATAGTTTCAGTCACGAGCCTATTGACTTTTTAAAGATGACCATGACCAAGTAACGAATTTCAGTATAATAATTTATTTTAAGTGCTCAATTCACCAAATAGGATTTGTCAACCGCACAAACCAACCTAACGCCCATTTCTGGCATTGTCTGGCAATAAATCGCAACTTACTTCAAATAATTGGCGTCAATTGTTTTTTTCACCATAAAAATGCCCGTCCCTTGTCGGTGCACAGTTTAAACCTAAAGTGAATTCTAGCAAAACAAAGAGCACTGACAATGCACACTCCTCGTAAAGACCCTCCAGTTACACTAGCTTCATGGATTCTTTTGTGTTAATGTCCTTAACTCGGTGGAAAAGCGTATTACATTCGTTTCATTTTATTCCATTCTTCATCATCTTAGAAATAGTCAGCTTATTTCCGGTACACCTCTGGCCACTATTGTCATTAACTCGCATTCCCACAGTCAGAGTCAGGGAGTGTCCTTATTTTCACTTTCGAATTTTATTTCCTCTGCTGGTGGAATGCAACTTTAACTTGACTTAATTTTAAAGTGTGAACAGCGGAAAGACATGGATTTTGCTAGAAGGAAAAAAATTGCCAAAAAATATTACCACTTCGTTTGGGACTTTAATTTCTTAGGATCGGTAAGTCCGGCATTTAGGTAAGACGACTTGAATAAGCTTAAAATGTAAAATGTCAAGAACGCACCACCAAACGAATGAGTTTATGGTTCAGGTGTAACTGTGGATGTCCTATCACGTTTTTCATTGTCAATTACAGCTGACAAATGTAGGAGCTGCGATATTGAAGATATTACAATTTGTTAATGGCCTTTGCTTTACCTTACACATGCTTTTTGTCCCGTTTAAAAATCATGTCACTTCGAGGTCTCGATAATACAAAAACAACACATTTTTTAAGTAAATTTAACAACAAATATAATTATAAAGGTTGAGTATGCTTTTTAGACAGCTTTACTTTTCTTCGTCGCCAAAAAATATTCATCCATTCGCATTTCAGTTTTTTTTAATTTTCTTTATGTGAATAACATTTTGGACAGCAGAATATGTATATGCAGGCACCTTGGGGCTTGGGGGTGGTTTCAAAAATAGGTAAATAACATGCAAGTTAAGAATTTTAGAACAGGCTAAGGATTTTTCATCATAAAATATATCACAGTAATAGCAAATATTAACATTTTCGAATAATTCGTTATGTAAATTATTATTTATTAAATTCTTCGTCTATAAAATAAAGACAAAAATAGTTTTTCTTACCAAAAAATTATTTATTTTCATTTCAGTTTCCTATTCCCGACCAGCTCGTGTCCCATCTTCGGCCAAACAATAAAGAAAGGGCTTTTATTGTTTAATATTTCTTATTTAAATGTTTTATTACAACACAGTTAAGTAAAAAAAGGTTAATATTATTAAAAATTAATAAAAACAAATAAAAATTAAATATAATTTCCTCTTTAAAAGCTAAAATAATTACAAAACAGAAAACTGTAAAATCTTTAAATTTAATTGAGTAAGGAACTTTTTTTTTTAAAGCTAATAGGCATTATAAAAATAATTTAATAGATAAATAAATTTATGTTTTAATACATTTTTAAGAAGTTAATGTAGAGAAGCGTAATAGAACAACTTGTTTTTAAGCCTAAGATGAAATAAGGGGTCGTATATAGGAAGCGTGTCATTTTTGTGGCCAAACTCCGGCCCTCCTGAAATCGACAATAAATACAGAAATTAATCACGAAGCTGATTTTAATGAAATTCACACAAGGACCTTCCCCGGCACAGCATAAGTCAAATGAATTGATTTATCGAATGCGACTGAGCACACGCAACGTGAATTTTGACATATTAAGGGAGAAGTTTAAGAGTACAATTTAAGACCAATAATTTCGAAAGAGAATTATATACGATGCAATACTTACAAGAGTGTTGCCACTAAAAAAATCCGGTCAGAAAATCCGGTCATTCGGTCAAAAATTGAATATAGTAATATTTTTAATAAAAATATAAAAAAAAATTAAATAATATTATATTAGGTAGATATTTATGCAGTTTATTTATTTTTCCAAAATCTTAAACCTAATGAAAAAAAAAAACAAACAAACAATTCATTGAAATGCTTTGCATCAAAGCGTATTGCAGCAAAAGGAACTTTCTATCTAATTCAGTCTTCCAAAATGTTGCTAAACACATAAAATAAAAAAAAATACATTTATAAATTATTGAGAAATTCATAGTCGCAATTCACAATACATATGCAATAAAGTGACAAAACCAAACTTCACAGAACAAAAACATATTCAGACTAACTTCTTATAAATATTGCATGGTACCTATACTCACTTTACTTCAGTCTTGTTAAATTGGTTTCTGTATAAATTGTGAGCGTTTTCCTCAAGTATGACTACGTCGCATTCAAATTATAGAATTATGTCCTTAGGTTTAATCAAAGAACAATATTATTTTCCGGTCAAAAAAGGTTTTCCCGGTTAAATATTTTTTTCGTTCCGGTTAAAAGTCGGTTGACCGGATTTCAAAATTTTCTCCGGTCAGACTGAGGAGATTTCGGTCAGATATGACCGGAATCCGGTCAGAATGGCAACACTGCGTTACAACGACTTTTTTGCGAGGTGGCCGGCCACTGGGGTGGGTCGCAATTACGCTACTCACTTATATTTCCGAACATTGAATAAATTAGGCTTATTTATTTGGCACCACATATTCAAGGATTCTGCGAATTGATATCAGATTTCCATCCATATTCGGAATGAAAATGGTTTTGTTAATTGTTGTTATTTGCAGACTCTATTTCGTGGGCGCAGTGGCTTAGTGGTTAGTGTGTTGGACTACTAAGCGAGGGGTTCAGGTTCGAATCCCGCAAAAAACCAATTTCCAACTCAGGGTTTTTTCACTGCGCCACCTCTCGCGAACGTCTGACAAACATCCGAGAGTATAACTGTCATGAAAGAGCTTCTCAATTAGCCGTTTGGAATCGGCATAAAATTGTAGATCCCTTCAATTCGTTCCAAAAATGAAAACTCACACAAAACGAATGGTTGTGAGAAGCTAGGCCTAGGGTCCCTACGGACCTGTTGCGCCAAAAAGTATTATTATTATTATTTCGTTTTCTATATATATGGGTATATTCTTTTACAAACTTTATAACAACGTGTTTTGAAATGTCCACTGATATTTCCATTATTAACTAACAAATACAATTGCACTCTATCAGCCTTATTTATTAGAACTTGCTAAAATGCCCCTAAACACGTGTATAGTTATGCAATATTTAAATATTTATACATCCTTTACACACGCTCCCGAAAATTCTTATTTACAAAACATTTTTCCATGCATATTAGTTATACACTATACAGGACTTGTGTCAGAAAAAGTACTAACAATGAGATGTCTATTGCATTTATCTATTCAAAAAGACAAAAAAGAAACTTAGCAGCTTGTGAAAAATACGAATTCAATCCAAAATGAAAAGGAATTCAATGTAAAAAGTTAAAACAAAAAAAAATAAAAAACGTTCAGGGGAATTGACACTCCTAATGAAAAGGTTCACTTACATAATGTGATGGAAAATAAAACCAAATATTTTAACACAGCATAGGCAAAAATCGTAATAATTTAATAAGATTTTTATGGTAGGAACAAATTGTTGTACGCATGTGTTTTTAATACAAAGTCAAAATTATTATTTTTTTGTTAAAGTGGTGTTCGTGTACCTTGGACCTATCATAGCGCTTGAACCTTGGTCCGGTCGAAGTTACACGTTATTCCATTTTTTTAAACAAAATTGGTTTTGTGTGATTCAGGCAAATATGCCTAGAAGCAAATTAGGTAAATAGTATAAAAGTCCTTTGTTCATTTTTTCCTTTGGCATTTTTTTAGCTAACGAGAGTATTTTTCATTTAAAACTATTAGGTATATGAAATAAAAAAAATTTTGTCAAGCACACAAACTTTAAGACAATGGCTTGTTTTCTTGCTGCTTTCTTGAAATAAAATAAGAATGGTACCATTTTTACTATTTGTTGAAAGAAAATAAAGTTTTCACCCTTAAACTATAAAAAAACCTTCAATAATATTTTCGGTCCAATAAGCAATATCGTTTTGGTAGTTCCACATTATCATAGATAAGACTTCAGGTAATAACTAAAAAAAACAAAAAAAAACTAATGAAAAAACGTTACCTAAAATATCGGCAAAAAACTGAAATCCGGACCAAGGTACATGACCTTCCCCTTTATGACATATTGTGCATGTATGCATTTTTAGTAGATACCAATTACAGATTATAAATAATTATGCAGAAACTGAAATATCATTTCGCACAACTTAACAAAAAAAAACCTATTCCTTAAACATACTTAAAATACAGTGTTTCAATATGAAAAAGCGTTCAAATCAACAAAAATAAATTGTGTACTCGTAGCTATATCTATTTTCTTTAAAATATTTTAATTTTTGACAAATAATTATTATACATATTAATCTATTTAACATTGTGATGAAATTTTATCAGGAATAATTATACATTTTCCAACAATTTCATAAACTTTAAAAACTTTTTTAACTGCACTGCAATGTGAACGCCTTTTAACAAAATTGCACCAAAAATGACGAACGTAGTCGCCCCCACTTAAAATTCCGATTTAACTAACTTCGTCTATACAGCACAAATTCTGTCGATATTCTTCCCACATTCGTTTTCTTTGGGAAGTCATCCGAAAAGGCTATAAAAACAGAAGAACTTCAAATGGGCAACGGCACTAACATTCTCCGAAAAATGTTTTATGATCCAAAGTAAACCTCCAAACTGTTGATAATGTTTTATTCAACAGACATTGTCCTTAACAATAATATTATTAACCCCCAAATAGGTATAGGTACATTCTAAATTTATTCATCCCCCGCTCCTCGCATTTATTGTCCTTCTTCAGCAAAAAAGGGAAAAGAAAATAATAACAACGTGTTTTCGAGAGATTCCAATCAAATTACCTTAAAATATTCGAGTGCCATGAATGTAGTATAGTGACAAATGAGTGCTTGGGTTGTGTTATTTCTTTTCCGCGCCACAAAACAGCAGGGACATTCGGAATGAATTTTATCAGCGAACTTGGTTAAGTACTATCCGCTTCGAATAAACTCATAACGAGGCATAAGACTACCACAAAGACTCCCGTAAGCTCTTCGGCCCTGAATAAATGTAATAAAATTTGTTTTATTCCAATAATGAATAGTTATGATGAGTCTTAGGGCTTGGGCATAGGCAACACTCTTCCCTGCATGGATCTGTACCTGCTTGTATTATTGATTGAAATTTTACTGTACATGTACAAGCAAATCCATAATACTTGCATAGATAGTCAATTGTCTGACCATGACGGTTATGGATGGCATAACTCAATATATGAAATTGAGAAATATGATTTATTGTTGCCATAATGATAGGAGGTGGGAAAAGGTAAATATATTAATACGGTATAATGGGAATATAGCCTATTGACAGTGAAGAAGGGATCAACATGCAGGATATACCAATACCTATCACCTTTGTGTAAGGGAAATTGAATTACCTCTTTAAGGGATGTTTCGGATTGAAAAGAGAGGTCGTTTATTATTTCAGAACTGACACTGTGTTGGGCCACGTGAGAATCTGTTTTTAGGCATCTGATATATTTAGACATGGAATTTGACAGGTTGCCTCTGCCCACGTGACACAGTGGATGGGTCTACTTTGGGGATGGTATTAATAGAAAATTTAAGAATCATCTCAGATGTCTGTGCACGCACTTGACCTAGTCTAATTTATTTAGCTATATAGTATTTTTGTATAGCTAAGCCTAGTTTTGCAATAGTTGTATACTCTCGCAAGAAGGTTACGCATATAGAATCCTTTATTTAGAGTTTATGTCTTTATGCTTGTAAGGAAATATGGTTATGGTAGTGAAGGCAACCTAATAAAAACCTGCTGCAAAATGACGCTAAATCAATCTCAATGAATGATCTTGCTGTTAACTGTGGTCTTAGTATTATACATAACTCTGTGCCTACTCATTTCAGAGCTGGTTTCCGTCCTTCGCTCTTGGTTTTTTTTTACTTCTGACGAAAGCAAAGTATAATACCTTTTTCACGATCAATAATTATCAGTTCCTGGTTTAAACTCTCCTCATGATATAACTGTTCTTACTTACGACATCCACATAAATCTTCACCAGTCACCGAAAAGGTTGAGATTTAGAAATTACAAAGATATTAACCTTGAGCGTTTGCATGTTGAAGCCTCAAATTACCCTTGAGATTTGTGTTGGAACCTTTCTGATGTTGATAATAAAGTTGCTCTGTTCGGTTCTATGGTTATAGAGCTATTTGATAAATATGTACCAATAAAAGAAGTTATCGTAAGATATCCCAGACGCCCTTCCGTAGAAGTAAAAAAGTATGTGAGACTTAGAGATAATGCCTATTATAGGTGGACAACTTATCCTTCACCCGGAAATTGGAATACTTTTGTCAAATTAAGAAATGCCACAACTGCCGAAGTACGTAGAAAGGAACAGCTCTTTTATGCCTCTAAGCTAAATATTAACTTAAAGCCGCGATCTTTGGAACAATTTGCGTAAACTCGGTGTTACACATAAAAAAGACAGTTCTGTAAATATCGATTTAAGTCCAACTTCATTCAACAATTACTTTGCTTCCTCATGCTATTCCAAACCGTCTCCTTCATCCAGGGTATTGGATCCAAATTTCTCATCCGATGTCAACCATATCTGCCCAGAGTATTTGGGATCAAAATTCGTCTTTCAGACTGTAAATAGCAGTGATGCCATTTTTGCATTAAGATCTGTAAAGTCCGCTGTTACTTTGTAACAAGCTCTTGTTCATGTGTGGTTTGCACAATAGAGCTGTTGCATTGATAGCGAATTATATTAGTGATAAATATCAGCAAGTTTTTCTTAACGGAGTTGCTTCCACGATGTTGGAAATTCGAAATGGTGTTCCACAAGGTTCAATCCTTCGACCGTTACTTTTTGCCTTGTTCATAAATGATCTTGCTTCCATTGGCAATCACACCTCTGTACATTTATATTCGGACGATGTAAAAATATATAATTCGTCTCCGCGATCACAGATTGGGGATTGTGTCAGCAGGTTTAATAAAGATTTGAAGGCAATACATGATTGGGCTCTTTCCAATGATCTGCAGCTCAACCCTTAAGAAATCTTTGTGTTTACTTATAGGTAGGAATATTGGTGCTGTTGATGATTATCCACACATTTATTTATCCAAAGAAAAAATTATTTTTTCCAAAAAAGTGAAAAATTTTGGAATAATACTCAACACTTCCATGTCAGCAAACGAACACATTGATGCCGTAGTTAAAAATATATGTATTTTGGACTGCGTACGTTGTGGACATCTGCTGGCAATACTCCGATAAACATTCGGTTAAAATTGGTAAAAACTTTACCTACAGTTGTTTAATTTATAGTAACCTCGGTGCGATGTCATATAGAAAGTTAGAGCTTGCTTTCAATGCTATGGTTATATATTATGTTTATAATTTGAGGATGTTTGATCATATTTCAATGTTTAGGATGTCCATCTTAGGATGTTCGCTGCGAGCATTTCTAAACTACCGAAACTGTCTGTCTAGGAAAATTAATATCACAGCAGAAACCTAATTATTTGTACGAAAAGTTGAGGCTTCCAAATTCTTCCAGAACTAGTCATATAATTCCGCCAATTCATAGTTTCTTAGAAAGCAGCCGTTTGTTTTTTGTTCACTCTGTTAGGTTGTGGAATACCTAAGATGCCATGCGCAATAAGACGTATGGTTGAATCAAGGAGTTTAAGTGCTTGTCTTTTCAATCAATTTAAAAATCTATAAAAACTGGAAACGAATAGTCAATAAAATGAAATTATATATTTTTCTATTTTTCTTAAGCAAAACACAATTGTCGCTCTCAAATTTATTTTAACTGCAAGCTTTAATGTTTTTTTTTTTGTTTTTTTTTTTAATATATTTATTTATTTGTTTACCTATTGTCAGTGATTTTATATTTCTCAAAATTTCGCTTAAAGTAATCTGTATCTTATGTATACTTGTAAAAGAGCTTAGTTCTTAATTGTACAAACCGTTCTATTTCAATATTTCAATAAATTTTAATTGCACTTTCAAACTGAAAAAACTAATGATTGAAGCCGGTAAGTAGCATTTGTCGCATTTTGTAAAGGCAAGAACACTTTGCATATATAGATACGCATGCTTAGATTCTCCTTCTCCGGTAGAATTAGTTAAGTTGAGATGAGGCTTAATTATATTAGAGATCAGACCTCGTTAGAACACTCCAGCACGCACTCCTGGGTCGGCATTCTGTAAGGCGAATAGTTCAAACGTTTTCATGTGCAGGAAGAAATTTGCTTGTGTAACTTATGGCCAATCATTCGTGGGCACGAAAACTTTTAATCGTTTCGCATTACAGAATCTGGCCCCTGGTTTCAATTTGGACCCACCGTCTGTCTAGAAGCACACAGAACCCTTGCAAGACTCTGCATTATTTTCCTATTCCTTTCTGGACTGTTTTTGGGACGCATTTCATATTATTTGTATTTCCGTTCTGAAAGAAGAGTAACCCAAAACAACAAACTCACTTTCTAGCAGCAATTTAAGTCCGCCTGCAAATGTCACTATTACTTACTTAGGTGGCGCTACAGTCCGGGGTGGACCTGGGCATCAACCAATACGCCTCTCCAGTTAGCGCGATCCAAGTTGGTTGAGGTCCCCTTCCACTTGCGCGTGCCACCTAAGGCGAGGTCTTCCTCTACTGCGTTGTCCTTCCGGGTTGGAGTCGAAGGCTCTTCAACGCAAACGGGACCGAAAATCGAAGAATTTTGCGTTTAAAACGACCAAGGAGATCTTCATCCGCCTTTGATATCGTCCATCCATAGAATAGGACAGAGATGATGAGGGTCTTATATAGAGTCTCCGTAGTCGTTCTTGCCAAGGCCTCACTTCTCAGTTGCCTTCTTAGGCCAAAGAAACAGCGGTTGGCAAGTGTAATTCTTCGATTGATTACTGATGTGATGTCGTTGTCAGAATTTATAGCTACAGACAGCTCGCTGTGTTCTGCCAATGATGTCGATATCGTCAGCGTATGCAAGTAGTTGCACAGACTTCTGGAAGATTGTGCCTCTGGTGTTGGCTTGCGAGTTTCGCACAATCTTCTCAAGAATGATGTTGAAGAAGTCACACGACAGCGCGTCACCCTGTCTAAATACTTTTTTGACATCAAATATCTCGGTAAGACTTTTTTCCAGTAGCATATGGACAAAACAAGGAACCAGCCCAGATCAGGATGAAGGTAAATTCTTTTCAGAAAACGACGTATAAGCAAAGTGATGGGTACCAAATCTTTTATTTCATTGATACCCTACTCAGAAAAAAGGCAGACACAGAAAAACGCATTTTACTCTTAGAAGACAGCAGAAGGCTGGCTTTCAGATAATTCTTTAGAGAGAAAGAAACCCGGGTTCCGGGCATTGAACTCGTTTACTACAGAATACTCACTGGATGGATAGATAGGGAAGGAACGGGAAGTGAGGCCCGCTGTGTGGTAAATCAGTAATGACCTTGCACTTGACGGTACATTACACATTGTTACCGTCGTTTCTCCTTTGACCTGCGACGTTAGGCGGGAGGGTGCCGGACCAGCTTCGGAAATGGTCGTGAGGTTGATGTTTTGTAAATGGGCGCCACGCGATTGCCCTTCCGCCCAACTACCCGCACTGAGAACCGCGACTTAGTGCAAGATTCGCGTTCCACCCAAGTATCCCCAAGCAACAATTCAAAAATTTACTCTATCGTTATAAAATTTAATTCAATTTCCTTACAACTAACTTAAATCTAATACAAAGGTACTTATGTCTAACTTATAGCTAACTAACCAAATCCCGACAATGTCCTTCGATAATTCCCCAGGATGCCCCCAATATCCTATTCCCTGCGTTTCGCGATATGACGTTAATAGACCGTTCACCGTTCGCCGCGGTCACAATTTCTTAATGTAACAATAATTAATTCAGTGTCTTCTCGAAATAAACAAAAAAAAAACGTATAAAAATAAAAAAAAATATATTGGCCTTCACGTGATTCGAACTCGATTCGAAACGCTACGCTTGGCTGCAGGCGCAACCGCTTAACCCTACGCGCTACTTCGATGTTTTAAATTCTGTAGGCTAAGACTGCTAATAACAATTGCGACCCCCGACTATATTGGCACACTCGAGTATAAGAGGTAGATAGCTACGTTAAGGATTGTACCTGATACCTTCCGTATGTAATCAGAGGTGTTGTCGTTGTCCGTGTTACCTTCTGGATTGGCTCATTGGAGATGTTAAGCTGCTAAGTCCCAGGATGTGAATTGACTCTGATGAGTTCTCGACGACAGTGCTTCAACGAGGGAAAAAGAAAACCTCCAACCACTTCAGACTCGTAAATGTTCCTATGGGATGGGAGATAACTGATCTGATAATATCACAAATCCTAACGATGCACGGGATTTAAATTATTACCTGCTTTGCTTACTACTGAATGCCTCCACACTACGCACACTTCCTATATACAGGCGTTTTTTACTTTTCAGGATGCTACACTCGTTTTAGTTTGATTAAAAATTTTTCTTCTTTGCACATATGTACTATCACGTATGTATCTCTATCACCACACTTGCTCACGATCGACTATCCACTCTGACTGCCAAAACTTTTCTCATTCCCCCAGCTGAGTAATTTTTGCATCGGACCATTTGCCCATCAAAACGTTCTTTTGTTGACTCGAATGCACAGCTATGAGCATCGCGCGATCGCTAGTTCAGCTACGCTTAACGCTATCTCGTGGCGCCATCCAAATATTAAGAGAAAAGAATAAAAAGTACCTAATACACAATTTGTGCCCGAACCATCCCCCGCAGGGTCTTGAACCATGGACTTCGGATTGTTAGTCACAAGAACCACTCGTAAGCTTTTTGGGGTTTTTCCCTTCCGCTAGCAAAAGTACATCTAATTTCTTCTCAACGAAAACCTTTACCACGATTACGTCGTCCATAATAATTCCCCCCTTCCTTTCGAAAGGTTTTCGTCGTAAGACGTTCAGGAGGTCTATAATAGATCATCCTTACTATTAAATATTTTTAAGTCCTTGGCGTGCCATACTCCCCCTTTCTTCCCGTTTCTATCAATTAACTCATATGTCCACGGTGATACTCTTCTTACCACCTCAAAAGGTCCTACGTATCGGGGGGCAAGCTTCGCGGTGAAGTATTTGGCGGCATCCGAAAGAACAAAACTCTTTCTAAGGACCATGTCTTTAGGATAATATTGAGTTTCCCTTCGCCTCAGGTTATACTGTCTTGCCGATTTTTGTGCAGCATTCTGCATTTTAGATTTTACGTCCTCTACCACTTCACCTAACGCCCTCGACCAGGCGTGAAAATCGATCGACCTATCTGCCATGAAACCACCTGGGGGACTGGGAGAATGGTCGCCCTTGACACTCATCTCCCTCCCAAAAAGCACGAAATAAGGCGTAGTTCTCAGAACTTCGTGAGTCGTAGTTCGAATGGCGCAAGCCAATTTAGGAAGGAGAAGGTCCCAAGTCCTATGATTATCAGAGACGTACGCGCGAAGTTTTGTTTTGAGAGTCTGGTTGTATCGCTCCGCAGGATTGGCTTGCGGGTGATAAAAAGCTGTGAAATCCATGGTTACCCCGTAATAAGCCGATAGTTCAGACATTTCCTTACTTTTGAATTGGACGCCGTTGTCACATACGACCCACTTAGGTACCCCAAACACTAGAAACACTTGCTCTTCCAAAATGGTTCGCAAGGATTTTGCTGTAGCGGTTCTCATAGGGAAGAATAATGAAAATTTCGAAAAATAGTCCACTACCGTTAAAATATAACAATAACCCCTTGTAGACCTTGGCAATGGACCTATAAAATCAATGCATAGCATTTCCCAGGGCTTACTGACATTGCACCGAGATGCCATTAAGCCTGCAGGCTTATGTAAGTCAGGTTTCACCGTCTGACAAACCACGCATCTACGGACGTAATGAGCAACGTCGGACCTAATCTTTGGCCAATAATAAGTATTCGCCACCCTATCCAGTGTCTTCTGAATTCCACCGTGCCCACTCAATATGTCATCATGAGATTTCCTAAGAATTTCCGACCTACCTTCCTTTGGAATGACTTGTTTCCACTGATCCTCGTCAGATGTCAATTTTGGGTATTTACTCGCTACGCGTTTAAATAGCACGCCGTCGGTCACCCTCCAATCGGGATAATCCCTACTATTGTGTCTAACGGCACTCAACATCTTCAGATACCAGTTATCGTTAGTACTCTCCGTAGACAGTATTGCTACTTCCTCGTTGGCTCTGGATAACGCATCCGGGACCAAATGCTCCTTCCCTTTCCGATGTACAATGCTAAAATTATACTGTTGCAATTTGACGGCCCATCGAGCCAACCTACCCTGCGGGTCCTTCAAATTACTAAGCCAAAGTAAAGAGTGATGGTCGGTTATCACCGTAAAACTGCTACCTTCGAGATACGGACGAAGTTTTTCAATTGCCCAAAGGACTGCTAGACACTCCCGTTCGGTCGTAGAATAATTACGTTCAGTCTTGGTCAACGTTCTGCTAAGATAACTAATTACTTTTTCACTACCATTATCTTGTTCTTGGGTGAGAACTGCGCCTATGCCATATCCTGATGCATCAGTGTGAATAGTAAAGGGTAGGTTGAAATTTGGACAAGTACACTGAACCAAAAAGGTACGTAATTACAATAAAAATATTCATTGTGAGAATGAATCGTTAATTCTTATTTGTCCAATAAACGCGTTAATTGCGACAACGAACATTCGTTTATTAATTTCGCCATGATTTTAATTTAATGAACGTTTATTAAATTCGTTAATTAAACTAATAAACATGTTCATCGAATTAAAGAACGCGTTTATTGTGGTAATGAAATATTATTTAATAATATAATATAAATGGTCACTATTTTAATAAACATTTTTTATAGAATTAATTAAAATATTTATTAGTTAAATAAACGTTGTTTATAGAATTCATAATCATATTCACAAATTTAATGAACGTTGCTTATAAAATGAATAATAATATTAATTAATTTTATAAACACTATTTATAGAATTGACAATAATAATAATTAATTTAATAAACGGTGCTCATAAAATTGATAATAATATTAATTAATTTAATAAACGTTGCTTATAAAATGAATAATTATATTAATAAATTTAGTAAACGTTGTTTATAGAATTAAGAATTATATTAATAAATTTAATTAACGTTGTTTATGGAATTAATAATAATATTAATTTATTTAGTAAACGTCGTTTATAGAATTAATAATAGTATTAATTAATTTAGTAAACGTCGTTCATAGAATTAATAATTATATTAATAAATTTAATAAACGTTGTTTATAGAATTAATAATAGTAGGTTAATTAATTTAGTAAATGTCGTTCATAGAATTAATAATTATATTAATAAATTTAATAAACGTTGTTTATAGAATTAATAATAGTAGGTTAATTAATTTAGTAAACGTCGTTTATAGAATTAATAATAATACTAATTAAATTTAATAAACGTTGTTTATAGAATCAATCAACTACACCCCTTCATCGAATTAATGAACGAGTTAATTTAGACAAACCTTTTGCGACATCGAACCTGTTCTGAAAAAGAAGCGGATGAAACTAAAAAACACATTTAATACATTTTTTATTTTATTATAATACATTTTTTATTTTATTATATAAGTTTCACATGATAAATTTACAAAAGGGCATTCAGCAAAACATGAGTCTTTGCGCAAATTAGTTTTTTACTTTTTTGAAAATATTGAGTTTCACATGATAAATTTACAAAAGGGCATTCAGCAAAACATGAGTCTTTGCGCAAATTAGTTTTTTACTTTTTTGAAAATATTGAGTTTCACATGATAAATTTACAAAAGGGCATTCAGCAAAACATGAGTCTTTGCGCAAATTAGTTTTTTACTTTTTTGAAAATATTGAGTTTCTATAAAACTCCAAAAGGAAGATGATGCTGATGGATACTCAAGATTAAAAAGATAGAAAAGTTTAAAACATATGTCAACAGCTCTTTGAAATTTAAGAAATTTAAACTTAACGCCATCAAAATACAAAAAAATGTCTTGAAAACTCAAGATTGATTCGCCGTGTACAATAATAAAGGGTTGAACACTCTCACCCATTTTGTTCAGAAAGGCGATATGGTCCTCGATGGCTTGAATGGTGTTGCCCACCCAGATGAAAGAATCCTGTGAGTCCTTTATAGTTGATCTGGTAACATTTTTTTTCCCCTCTTTGTCCTTTTTGATGCATTTGTTGAACGGCACGAAGTAACCATGCAGAGACCAGAGTAATGCTGCATCTTTACAATCTGAAAAATAAGTCAAAAAAAAAATATAAAACTATATATTGGTTTAAAACAAATTAAAAAGATTGCGCTCTAATCAAACTGCTTGAGTACACAAATGTATGTATCAAGTACCTATTCAAAATTCCAGAAAAAATAAACGTATTAATTATTTGAACTTACTGTCGGATGGATTTGTTGACTTTAACTGTTTTAAAACATCTTTGATATTTTTTTCTTTAACGTGATTTTCTGTAGACAAGAAATCTAAAAGTTTGACCTTGAGATGATCCCAGTTGTCCAAAAATGAACTCTAATTTACATAGCAATTGTGAAAGTCCATGTCGACCTAGGAAATTTCAGTTTGTAATCATTGTGCGAACTTGGTGTTAAGATTTTCTAACATACCAATCGATGGCCAGTTGGTTGCTTGTACTGAGGCCATTTGGTCATAATTTCAGAGGTGGAAACAGATTTCTTTATGTCACACATCCTATACTTGGTACATGCTTTCCAGCAACGATCAAATTCTTCCGAAGATAACTGATCATATTTAAGCATTCGCATGGCGTGCTCTGGAACTGAAATCATATTTGGTCAGAATGAGTTTAGTTATCTGGGAAAATATTCAGTTCTAATATGTAAGTAATCGTCATGTAAATGAAACATTTACCATATGAAATAAATAGTTCACACCAATTAAATTCTAAAGCTAAGTATCCTGCTCGCGCTAAATTTTAGCGTCCCTAGTCTCCACTCCGATCCTCCACAGCAAAGATAAATGGTAGCTAAATTTTTAAATATGATATAGATGGGACAAAAGCCATAAGTTCATGACAGAATGTCGGTAAACGCGATTCAAATTATACACGTTATTTTAAATTCAAACATCAAAAGCATCGCAATATTTAAAATAATGCATACAACACAAATTTAGGAAGATGTTATCATTGATGCATCATTTGAAACTGTTTCTATAGCAGCAAGTAGAAGACAAAACTTTCCAAAATCTCTTTACCGTCGTGAAACAATTATTATTACCCGAAAAACATACGAGGCCAAATGATTCTCAATTCTGATATAAATAAATATCTCGATATCTCGCAAAACAATAACTCTGCTTTGGATTTGCGTTTCCTTTTGTTTCTCTCGCAAACATTTTTTGCGTTTTCCTATAACAAAATAGCAAACACGCATCAAACTGTTTATTCCGTTTCTTCTGTCAACATTTATCTTCGATTTAATGTGCCGGACATTTATTTCGCGAGCTAAATGAGTGGAGACTTTTCATCGGCCCATCTACATGAAGTTAAGAATTTAGCGCGCGAACAGGATACTGCTTTGCTAAACTGTCTCGCTAAATTTTATCTTTGTAGACATTTTTGTATGGGAGATAAAATTTAGCGCGAGCAGGATACTTAGCTTAAGGATGTGACAACTCTGAGACAAAAATGAAAGTTTTTGACCAAATCGAGGTTACGTCTTTCATTGCAGGCATTATATATTTTCGTCATCCCGGAATTGTCATTTTCTCAAAAGTTGCTACCAAAAGATATAAATTGTTCAACGAACCCATTTCTAAAGCCAGTTGTTCTTCCTCATTTTCATTCGTGCTTGTCGAAGACTTTGGGGAATTCAATGCCGTAATAGTTTTGAATGATGATTTCAAATTACAAAACTTATTGTAGATTTTACCCCTCTTACCCGTTCGATAATATTCCTATGATTATAGTATTTTTAATAAAATTTGTACGACCACTAACAATGAACTGCTTACCAATTTTTCTGTCGGAAATCTTTCCACAATTTCCTTTTCAATTTTGTAACTTGAATGCAAGTCTAAATGAATTTTATTTTGGTCAAAATAACTGGCTATTGCATTTATAAGTTGTGTTCTTTGGTGGTCTAATAATTTTTTACTGTGGTCGTAACTTTCAGCCAATGCTAAGGTTCTTATGCTGCTGTTCAAAATTGTTCCTAACGAAACCAAGGTCGGAGAATTTGGCAAGCTTGTTGAGCTTGGAGAATGAGGTGCATATTGTCGTGATGAAATAACTGGATAAGGCGAGCATGAGGATTCTCTACATAGTCGTGGGCTGTTGGAAAGCGAACGAAATCCTGAGTTGCCGTACATTAAAAGAGGTTTTCCAATAGACTCCCGCCACGCTCTTAGCTTTGATTCGAACATAATCAACGTGCGGTATTTAAAGGTTTTTAGAATTTCGGCAAGGTGGTGGCACTCAATATTTTTTAAAACCTCAATATCTATGCCATCCGCTGAAAATATATTTCTCATATTGATTGTATTTCGAACAATTACCTACTGCAATGTAGCCCAGTCGACAGGGAAATCAGACCAGCGTGCCGTCACAGGTAAGAAGTCCGCTATCGACTGGGATACAAGTTTTAAATAAAATTAAAACCAAAGGAAGATATTATAAAACTAAATGTTGACTTACTTCTAAATTGCTCCAGGAGTTCCAAATGGTCCCAATTTTTCAATAATTCAGTCAAATCATCATGCGGGTCTATGTGAACAATAGTCGCTGTCGTTGTTTCAAAATCTCCTAAAATATTTTCCAAATCCGATTCTGACATTAGGTCCATATCAGACTCTTCCATCAGCTCATCGTTCTGCAGCTTCGGCGGCATTGTGAAGTAGTTTGAGTAGAATAATTTAACAAGAAAAGTGTTCACGTTTCGTTGTATATCTGTATTAATTTCATCATGTTAATTTTAAACTGTTTTGAATTAGTTTTACTAGTGTTATAATATCAATCACAATATCAATGAAAATTTGAAAAAAAGTACTCTTTAACCCTTAGAACTGTTTTGCCTGTAGCAGTTTTTATTAAGTTTATCGGTGGCCCAACAGTATGTTTTAAAGAAATAATTGAAAATGCACCCAACTGTGTTTCGTCAATTTCGAAAGATAGTATGTGAGGATTGTACAGGATTCTGTTAAGTTTCTGGCAAAATAAAAAAACCGTTTCTTTTTTTAAAAGAACGATGTCTATTATAATGTATAATTCGATATCAGTTTTAAACTGAGCTATATAAAAATTTTGTTTGTATTTGTAGCCTTCGACTTCTGCTTTGGAGTAAAACTCTATGAACGTGCTAGGGACCTTAAGCATTTCAGATACTATGCTGCGGAAATTACTTTCTTTTTTATGTGTCTCTAATATTTGAAAACTACAGTAATCTCTTGTGTTTAATAAATTACATGCGGCTTTTAGCTGATATTTTTTGGCTAAGGTCAAACAAATATTTTTGCGGGATGAGATGGCATGAGAATAAAGCTTAAATTGTTTGTGCTTAGCTTCAAACTTAAAACACCAAAAGTTTCGAATAGGCCCTGACTGTTTGATAACAGTGGGATAATGGATTAAATTATGGTGCTTTGGTTTCAGGGTATCGTTAAAAAGACGAACATAATCTCTGTTGTGAATTTCAATCTTCTTTCCCAACATTAAGATGATGCTATCACAAATTTCAAATGAGAGAAGTAAGTCAATTGTTTCAATTAAGTTAAGAAGAAACTTCCAAACCTCATCATCATCTGGCACTAAGTCTTCAATCATTATCTGTATACAAGAAATAAAGGTCATCATTTCCCTGGCTGTCATTTTTAGACGTTTGTTTTTTAAATGATTAATTTTTATTTCACCCGACATGTTGTCAATTTCTAATGGGCCGTACTGAAATGTCTGCTTTCTTAAATTAAGGGTTTCCAAGGTAAAATAAGAAGTTGTGTTGATAAAATATTCAATGATATGGCAAATGTCGTAATGACAAACTCCTTCGAATATGTCATGCATAAAGTCAACGCAATAATTATCTACAACATGAAACGATGGAATGTCATTAAGTTGACAATAATTTTGGATTCCACTTTCAGCAGAGTTATTAAGAAGAACATCGTTTTCGTAGTTAGAACGATTTCGTAGTAAGTCGTCTCTTTGGATTGTTAACAATTTAGTTTCAGATTTGTTAGCTTTACAAAACCTACAATAAGAGTTGCTTGAAAAGGATCTATTGAAATCCAAAATTGTGTTTAACCCCAAATTATCTCCTAAAACAAGACCTAAAACAAAATGAACTTTTATTTTCCCCTTACCATTGCAGTTTATATCAAGGCCATCAACTTCAAGACTTTTTAGCTCACTAACCAAAGCTTGAAAGCATTTGTCATTGCCAAATGATTTTAAATCCTTTGATTTGACAATCCCCGCCAAAAAAACATTATCCAACTTTGATTCTTTCCATGGGAGACAGGGAAATGAATAATAAATATTACATATAGAATGAACGCCAGCATGAGAGCTTAATGGATTATTGATTTCAAAATCATCGGTATATATAAAGTAAGGAACAAGTGTCTTTCCCGGATACATCTTCGATTTTTTCTTCCAAAGCTCGCCTTGAATGAAATTTGAAATTTTCTTTTCTGTAATTGCTGATTGCATATGAACTATCGTTTTATTTAACATGTTTCCACTCTCAAAAAATTTTTTGAATTGAAACTTTAGTGGCATTAAAATGCCTTTAGTGTTTTTTTCATCATACGCAAGGGTTCCGTTCCTAAAAATTTTATCGATTTCATTGTTTATGGTAAACTCATCTAAACTGCCTAGTAAATCGGATTTTTTTAGCCAATCAAACAATTTATATTCAGTGTTACAATATTGAAAAGGATTACGGCACTTTGATATAAGGCCAACAAATTCATTATGGAGTTTAGAGTTTGCTTTTCCAAGCTTTTAGTTTGAAAACGATTTAAATAAGTCAAGAATAGGTTTCAAAATAAAATTTTGAAGATCTGCTTGAATTTCTGAAATATTTTTTCTTGAGAAATTATTGTTGTCATGCAGTTTTAAAACAAAACGAGTCGCAGAGGTGAATACTTCATTAAGACCGTCTCCTACATTTATTTCATTATTATCAAAGAAATTACTTTTGCTATTTTACCATCCTCCTGAATTTTCCTCACAGTAATTATTTAATATATTATTCTCCTCAGAGCATATACGTTTTTTTAAATTTTCTGTATTAGAACTACTTGCGACACCAACAGTGGGTGGTGATTTATCAATGTGTTTTCTATTTAAATGTTTTTTATAACTTCCTAAATTTTGAAATGATTGTGAGCAATTTGTTTCCACGCACCTAAAAGTACTATAAGTACTTAGATCATGAATATTTTTCAAATGTTTTATAAACACACTAACAGGCCAAAACGATTCTTTACATATGAAACAAATCATTTTTTTTTTCTCTATTTTACTTCGTAGCGTAAATGTGTAGATAGTAATAAAAATTTAAGATTAGCTGATGAAATAACAAAATGATGACATGAAAGCTAAAAAAAAAAATAAAGAAAAACGAAAAAAAATTAAAGAGTCTTTTATAGAAAGTAACAATTATTCTCGAAATTGACTATTGGATGCAAAATGTGCCTATATACGGAAATTTGGAAAAAAGTCAAACATAAAACACCGCACAACTCCTGCGCTACAAGGCAGATTTAGATAATTTATGCATCGCTAGATTCCAACGTTGATGTACTTCAAATAATTGTTAACTTTTATAGAAAGTAACAATTATTCTCGAAATTGACTATTGGATGCAAAATGTGCCTATATACGGAAATTTGGAAAAAAGTCAAACATAAAACACCGCACAACTCCTGCGCTACAAGGCAGATTTAGATAATTTATGCATCGCTAGATTCCAACGTTGATGTACTTCAAATAATTGTTAACTTTTATAGAAAGTAACAATTATTCTCGAAATTGACTATTGGATGCAAAATGTGCCTATATACGGAAATTTGGAAAAAAGTCAAACATAAAACACCGCACAACTCCTGCGCTACAAGGCAGATTTAGATAATTTATGCATCGCTAGATTCCAACGTTGATGTACTTCAAATAATTGTTAACTTTTATAGAAAGTAACAATTATTCTCGAAATTGACTATTGGATGCAAAATGTGCCTATATACGGAAATTTGGAAAAAAGTCAAACATAAAACACCGCACAACTCCTGCGCTACAAGGCAGATTTAGATAATTTATGCATCGCTAGATTCCAACGTTGATGTACTTCAAATAATTGTTAACTTTTATAGAAAGTAACAATTATTCTCGAAATTGACTATTGGATGCAAAATGTGCCTATATACGGAAATTTGGAAAAAAGTCAAACATAAAACACCGCACAACTCCTGCGCTACAAGGCAGATTTAGATAATTTATGCATCGCTAGATTCCAACGTTGATGTACTTCAAATAATTGTTAACTTTTATAGAAAGTAACAATTATTCTCGAAATTGACTATTGGATGCAAAATGTGCCTATATACGGAAATTTGGAAAAAAGTCAAACATAAAACACCGCACAACTCCTGCGCTACAAGGCAGATTTAGATAAATTATGCATTGCTATTGTCTACAGAATATATAATACTAGCTGACCCAGCGAACTTCGTTCCGCCCAAATGTAATGAGAATAATAATTCCGAGAATGAGCAATGCTCATGCTGCTTTATGTAATTCTTTATTCAAAAGTTTATATTAAATACAATAGAAATAACTGAAGTATTGCATTGTCGATGTGTTTTGAAATCAAACCGCAATGATTGACGTGTCCCCCAACTTTCCACTTTTTCACTCACGCGTGAGCACGCCACTTACGATTGACCATTTGAAAAACATGGGATAATATTTATGTCACAAATATCCTGCGATTGTCCTTGCGAGTTATTATTTTTCATAGTGAAAGCGATACAGATGGGAAGTTGAAGGCGCTTAAAAACCAATGACAAATCATCGGAATCCGCAGAAATAATGGTTGCTTGAATTTTTAGGTCAAAATCTTCGCTTCCATGACATTGGATTTGAGATTCCTTACATTCAAATCAAACTTTCGTCTCAAATTGTGTAGCGATGAGCCCCGAACATCCAACGAATTTAAAAATTAAATATTTGAAATAAGTTTGGTTGTATTGGAAGTAGCACTAACCGTTTATCTATCTAGTCTAATTTTTTTCAAAGTTCGGTTCCCATACTAAGTTCCATTCCCAATCTCATCTCCTTTAACTTTTATTTTCACGATAAAAAGTAGCATAACTGCCATTTCAATACGAATCCCCCAAGCGCAAAATTGTAAAAATTTAACGATCCATTCTCTAGTTATGAGTGCACACACAGACGTCCGGTTTGTGCGTGCCTTTCGTGTGGAACTATCGGATCCAAAACTATCCTATCTTTAAAACTGGAACCAACCATACCCATCCACAAAATTTCATTGAAATCGGTTGAGTGGTTTCGGAGATGGACAACAGCGCCACGTATCGGATAGACCGTCAGCGCACCTAACCAATTCACACGCAAAATTTTAAAAATAAAATTCTTTCTTAGATTTCCTATCTGTGTTAAGATCTACACAATGATGATATGCTTCTTTAGTATGGCGGACTAAAACAAAACAAAAGAACGCCATTGCTAAGCTTCAAAGGGTAAGGCGACTTGCATGTCTCGGTATATCCGGAGCCATGCGTAGGAGTACCTATCCTACTGCGGCTATAGAAGCCTTAATAGGACTAACACCCCTCCTCATATACATACATAAACAAAGGGCAATTCGCAGCTCGGCAAGTTTGATCGAAATGAAAGACAATTCTCTCGGACAATTCTCAGCGACCATCCTGAGTTAAAGGATTTTTTCTCTGAAATTACAGTACTTGGCATGATCTGCGCGGTAGCAGCTTTCCAAAGACTTTATGTTTCAAAAAACGGTTCTCTACGGAGATCCCTAGTAGAGAAACATGGGCGTACAATAGCCCACCTACTTGCCAAAATGGTCTAAAGTGGTATACGGATGGTTCCTAAATGGAAACAGGAGTGGATGCTGGGTTCCACGGACCTAACCACGATGTCTCAATACCGATAAGGGTTAGCCCAAGCGTGTTCCAGGCAGAACTTCACGCCTTCCATGAATGTGCTAGCCACATATACAACACAGGTATACTAAACATCCATATATTCACGGACAATCAAGCAGCTATAAACGCCTTTAGGTCGCCTATTATTGCCTCCAAATCAGAACTAAGCTGTTTCAACGGCCTTCAAACGCTCGGACGTAGAACCCTTCTACTACACTCCCAAATCACACAAAATGTAGCTCATATTGGGAGAATATCCCAGGTCTAAGACAGGCCAAGCGTTCTATTCAGCCGTTTAAAAAAGATGCCAACAGAAATTTAAATCTAAGAAGGCATGATATCGAAAATCTGGCTGGTTTCCTCACAGGACATCACAACCTACGATATCAATTAAATAACATTAATTTAACCGACTCCTCACTTTGTCGGTTGTGTCTTGAAGAAGACGAAACAGCTTGGGCACATAATATGTGAGTGTCCAGCCCTATGTGGAATCAGAAGAACTATCTTCTACAGGGAGCTTCTGAGCCCTGAAGAGATGAAGAAGTCATCTGCCAGCAGCTTGATTAACTTTGTTGTTATTCTGGCCCTATGGTACAATAGATCTTATAGCTCGACGTGCCCTTCATCGCTCAGGCGTAGGCAGAAGGTTTTACATAAATCTTTACTGTAACTCTCTTCTACCGTCGACTCTCTTTCGTGACGTCGGTCGTTTGTAGTTTATGTGCATGAAGAAGAAGAACGAAAGAAAAGTATTTCCCGGAATCATAGTTTGTACACAACTGCGTAGTTGAAATTTAATGCAGTAAAATAAATTTTTTTTAATTGTTAATATTTTAAAAAAGTAAAAATGCAAAGATAAGCACCCTAAAAATATCTTTGTTTTGACACTTCTTTTGTTAAGATTGGTTGACCGTGTGAACTGCAAAAGGGAGAAACACACTACAGAAATTACAGAAATAATATAGAGGGGATAAGACACTTACCTTTTGAATTTATTATTTTTGCTCTTCACTTTTCACTTTGAATTAAAAACCAAACCAAGACGTCACAGGACAAACTCCACCTTCCGCTTACACGTAATTGCGCGTTACAATCGGCAGACGCCGACGCCGGCTATTTAAAATTATTCAACTAAACGAATGTTCTTTCGTCATGTTAACAGGGCTCCCACTTTTTGATTACTCTTTTGTGGGCATCACTTATGTCGTTTTCGATTTGGCTTTTCAGATTTTGATCTTAGATTTCAGATTTCTGCTGGCAAATCGAACATAAAATCTGAATTATATTGGTATGTGTGTGTATTGAGTTGGCGGCAAAAAAAAAAACATATTTGCACTTGCACTCGAAATCCATTTCAATTGATTTTCACACATTTATAGTACTGCATTTCGAAATAATTTAATATAAAAACTCGATCCCATACGCGTTTAATAAATAATTCAGTTAAAAAAGCAATCGTTCCAACGATAAACAATTCGTAACCGACGCTGTGTGTCATAAACATTGGTGTTAGTGAAAGTATGTGTAAAATCTGAGGCAAAATTTAGATTTCTCAAAAGTGATCTGAGATCAAAAAAAAGATTGATTTTTGTGGCAAATAGAACATTAAATAGTTCGAAATATTAGGATTTATTCCCGCTTATAGGTAATACCTACCAGAAACTATTAAGGTAGGTTATTTAGATTTTTGAATAAAAAACGAAGTGTAATAAATACGGTGGGATGAGTTTCTGAGCAATTTGATGCTTTTTTTTTTTTGCTTTTTGGAAATGGTGTTTCCGTCGGCTTTTTTGGTCATAGGTAGGTGTTTGATTTGAACTATATTAGTTTATTGCTTTTTACCGACGCGACGGTTCGGCGGGGATTGCTGCGTGCTGCCTTGTTCAGGTTTTAATATTATAAGAGATTCAACTGCTTTAACAAAAAAAAAAATAATAGTACCTAATAATAAAAAAATATTGTTCATTTTATTAAAAAAAAAACTATTAGGGGTAACTATTCACAATTCGATGTAACAGGCCTAGTAAAATTGCGAAATTTTATTTATTTTTATCAGATCGTGAACGAACTTTTTCTCATCTCTAGCAAAACTGAAACAAATGACAGTTCCAGTTGGACAATTAACATTTGTTTTGAAAAAAACTTATACAATTTTTAGAGAGGGGAAAATTTGCTTTTATTTGTTTTCTGTGCCGAAAAAAAGCGAAAAAGAAAAAATACTTCAATGTTTATTGGAAGATGCTGCAGACAAAATTATGTGGATTGATTTTCCCTTCGGCGGCGCTTACATATTTTTTCCATTCTCTTTATTTTTTTTTGATAGGAATCAAGAATTTAAATTAACTGTCAACTTCATAAGGCTACTCTGTTGTATTTTTCGGTTGCAATATGGTCAGGGTATAGATAAAGTGCAAAAGTGTTGCGAAATTTTATTCAGTATATTTTGTTGTTGTAGTGCGAAAAAAAGTCGCACTTTCGCATTTTCGCATTGATACAACCCAGTTGCATCGAATCGTGATTCGTGAATACCCCTAATGTTTTTTCTTTTTGTTAGAGCAGTTTGATCTCTCAAAACATTAAACCCTGAAAACAAGGCAGCAATCCCTGCCGAATCGTCGGAAAAAACAATCAAAATATAGTTTAAAAAAGCCGATGGTTACAATAATAAAACCTGTGTTATTGAGTAAAACTTTAGAAGGAAAAAATGGCAGTAAGTTTAAAATTGTAAAAAATGTCGTCATTCCAAATTTGGAAATTTGAGGTTTTAGGAATGAAATGAACGACAGTTTCTTGTTTAAAACTTTTTCTGATTAGAGAATGAAAGAACTGATGGTTGTAATCTACTGATAGGCTCATATTAGGGCGGAATACGAATTTGTTTGACTCATTAAGAAAAGTTCACCAAACAATGTGGTATTATGTTTGGTTATTTTTTTGCTTATTATTTCTTATTTTTTTCAATCAATTCCTTTATTTATGGCGTTTTCGATTGAAGAAAAGAATTGCCCTTTTTATCAAAAGAGCAAATCTAAAAGTGCTCATTTTTTTTTGTTAAATTAACAAAAGTAAATTTTGATACACGCATATTTTGTTCAATCTGCTACACTTTTTGGTTAAGTGGGATCCATTAATATGCCTACATCAAAATAAAACAAAGGATATGATGAAAGTATCGTTCAATTTCTTAAAGAACAATTTGTTGCGGTAATAAACTGTTCATAAAATTGATTAATAGTTTATAGAATACATAAAACAATTCACTGCAACAGTGAATACGTTTATAGATTTAATAAACAAGATTAGATATTATTACCTACCTACATTCAAGACTTCGTTAAATCATTAAACAGTTTGTTCCGACAGTGAGCTGTTTATTAATTCGATTAAATATTTTATAGAACTCATAACCAAGATTATTAGCGTTAAAGAGAATTTAGCCACACAAAATACGAATCTCCGTTAAGTCTATTAATAACCGATTTGTTTGGATGGTTTGGAGAATAAAACGTAAATTGTTAGCAAAAATTATTTGTTAATACCAATTTCGTTTATATAGTAGGTATTCAATTAAAAACGGAAGACGTCACAACTTTCTGTATGGCACATTAATAATTGTAAAAAATATATTAAAATAGTGAATCTCTTTTTTTTTTAAATTAGATCCTGCATTTAAAAAATTGTAAATTATTCCTCCCTTAGCCGTTAATTAATCTAATTATTTTGTAACAAATGGTTTAATATTTTTATAATTCGGTTTTTAATAAATGCAGTTCATTCTCCCAATAAACGCGTTTATGAACTGAACTCTATTTTTATTAATAAACCGTTCGTTATATTAATAACAAGTTCATTGCGACAATAAATCAAATTTTTAAAACAATTAATCGCTTATTATGTTAGAAATCCTGCCTTTAATAAATGCAGTTCATTCTCCCAATAAACGCGTTTATGAACTGAACTCTATTTGTATTAATAAACCGTTCGTTATATTAATAACAAGTTCATTGCGATAATAAATCGAATTTTTAAAACAATTAATCGCTTATTATGTTAGAAATCCTGCCTTTAATAAATGCAGTTCATTCTCCCAATAAACGCGTTTATGAACTGAACTCTACTTTTATTAATAAACCGTTCGTTATATTAATAACAAGTTCATTGCGATAATAAATCGAATTTTTAAAACAATTAATCGCTTATTATGTTAGAAATCCTGCCTTTAATACATGCGGTTCATTGTCCCAATAAACGCGTTTATGAACTGAACTCTATTTTTATTAATAAACCGTTCGCAATATTAATAACAAGTTCATTGCGACAATAAATGAAATGTTTAAAACAATTAATCGTTTATTATTTTAAAAAATTCTGCTGTTAATAAATGGCAATTCGTTCTCCCAATAAACGTTTATTAACTCAGAGATTTTTTTTTAATAAACCGTTCGTAATATTAATAAAAAGTTCATTGCGACAATAAATGCAATGTTTAAAACAATTAATCGGTTAATATTATCGAAACTAAGCTGTTAATAAATGGCAATTCGTTGTCCCAATAAACGTTTATTAACTGAGAGGTTTTTTTTTAATAAACCATTTGTAATATTAATAAAAAGTTCGTTGGGATAATGAAAAATGAGTTAATAAACGTAGTTTATTGATTTTACGAACGTTTTTTTTTTCAGTGTAAGGATGGGTGCCGATACTAGTTTCTCCTTTAACGATCGAAACGCATTTTCACAGTCTTCGCTCCATATGAACCGACGCTTCTTCTTTAAGAGTCCGGTGATGGGAGCGATGATATCAGAAAAGTTGGGCACAAAACGTCGGTACCATGAAACCATACCAACAAATCTCCGTACACCGGATACCGTAGTCGGCCTTGGATACTCAACCATGCATCTAACCTTATCGGGGTCTACAAGGAGACCGTCCCCGTTCACTACGTACCCCAAATATTTTAACTCACTTTTACAAAATTCACATTTTTCTTTACTTAAAACGAGGCCGGCTGCTTTGATCCGTTCCAAAACTACTCGCAATAAGTCTAAGTGTTGCTCAAAGGTCTCCGAAACAATAATTACATCGTCGAGGTACACAAACACGTTCGGTTCAAGGTCGGCTCCGATGACTGTATCAATAAACCGCTGCCAAGTCGCCGGAGCGTTATGGAGCCCAAAGGGCATGCGGCGAAATTGATACAGCCCCTTCCCTGGAATAGTGAACGCGGTGTACTTCTTCGATTCTTCGGCCATTGGTATTTGCCAATACGCGGACTTGATATCCAAGGAGGATAAAAATTTGGCATTCCTCAACTTATCAAGGGTGGCCGATACGAAGGGTATGGGATATGCATCGCGCTCTGTCACTTGATTTAGTTTCCGGAAATCGACGCAGAATCGATACTTCCCATCCTTTTTTTTTATTAATAAAATGGGGGACGACCAGGGACTAGAGGAAGGTTCTATGACTCCTGCGTTAAGCATGTCTTCAACCTCTTTATTGATCTGTTCTTGAATAATTGGGGAGACAGGGTAGTAACGCTGTTTGATGGGTTCCGCACTAGTCCTAATCACATGCTTCACCAGATTTGTGCAACCTAGCCCCTCCCCCATTGACGCAAATATTCTCTCCATTAACTCATTCAGACTCTGTTTTTGTAACCCGGATAGGTTCGTACTGCCCTCAACTTCACACAACCCTTCGGCAAAGTTCCAGACCCGCTTACTTAAATCTGGGATTATCGAAAAACGTTCCCAAAAATCCGCTCCCAGTATAAGACTATGAGCCAGTTTTGGGATGACCAGGACTTCCATAACCTTAATTGTATTCTCCACTTTTATAGGTACATGAAGTGCTCCTACTACCTCTACTCCATCTCCATTGGCCACCGTCACCGTTTTCAAATCTACCTTGGATAGTTTGCATTTTAAAGACTTCAGTGTTTCCCATCCACTAGCACCCAGGATCGTACGAGACGCCCCCGAGTCTAACAATCCTAATAATTTCACTCCGTAAATTTCAACATTCATATATGGGCGCCGATCAGCACCCTTTTTCTCTAAAATAAAATCGAGTGCCAAGTTGCACCCCGCCGGTCTCCCCTCGGCGTTCTCTCTTATAGGTATCGGATTTAGCGCGGTTTCTCTTGTTCGACTCAATGACCCGCCTGCCCCTGAGCCGACGCAGTGTTTCCCGAAGTGGACGCTTGCGGCGTACAATGCGGGCAACGACTTCTAATGAAGCCTACTGTATTGCAACCATAACAGCGTACTGGTTGGGGACATTGGGCAGCCATGTGACCAGGTTGCCTACACCTAAAACACGTGGACGGCCTAGGCGACCGGTATGGTGACGAAGCATAGACCTGCTCGTCCTCTCTACTCGTTGCATCAACATAAGCCAGATCCGGTTCCAAAAGGGTATTGTTTCGCCTTGATGGGGGGGGGCACAAAATTTTCCACCAGGTATCGGGCTGCTTCTAGTTGATGGCCCACTTTCACCAGTTGGTCCAGAGAAGTGATTTCTATCAACGCTATTTGTGTCTGATAGAATGGGGAAATATTTCTAAGAATCCACCTGAGTTTGGTCTCCTCGGTGCATGGCTCACTCAGCCTGGCGAACAACCCCAGCATCACACTCACATAAATCCCAATGGTTTCCGCTCGTCCCTGCGTCCTACCCCTAATCTCCTCCCAGAGCCGGTCATCGTACCCCGGCGGTAAGAATTCAGCCCTAAGCTTCGAAACTAACCGTTCCCAACTGTTAATGGAAGGCTTATTCGCTCTGTACCATACCGCCGCCGTCCCGTCGAACAAATCATAAGCGGAGCTAAACAGTTCTTCTTTACTATAACCTCTCGCAACCCTCAGTTCCTCAACCTTCTCCAAAAAGCTGCTAATCGACTGAGATTGGTCACCCCTAAACTGCACACCCCATTTCATTATTGGGACCCGTTGGGTCTGGAAGAAAAGAGGCGATGACGTAGCTATTGGAAGGGGGTAGTGTTCGGCTTTGTCTTTCTGATCGACGTTTCCTCCTGGTAAAATGTTGTTACCTGCCCGTGCCTGCCCTTCTCCTACTGATGGTGGTGATACCCCAACGCTAGCTTTTATATCTAAATTCGACAACAAGCCTACAATTTGCTGCCTCACCTCTACCAGGAAGTCCTTTTCGGCCTGATCAGTTGCTTGGGATCTGACAATTCGCCTTAGCACCCATTCTGATTTGGCTACCACTTTCTTGTACTCTTTGCAGTTTTCATTACCTGCGAACTCGTTTACTAACTTTAGAATCTCCTCTAACTTTGCGCATATGGCGGCTTTATCTTCCAGAAAACTAAAAGGATAATCTGGCAATATGAAACTAGAATCCCTCCTTACTGCCGTGCGGAGCATCTTCCTCATTTCATCCACATCCTTGCCCTTAAGACCCCTTATGTCTAGCTCATAAGTTAGTTCTTCCCCATTCAATCTATTGATGTCCATTTTTCCCAACTATATATGTTCACTAAATGAGTAGTTGAAGGTTTTCTTCTTCCTTACCCGTTGGCTCTAAAATACATAGACTTATGCAACGAACCCTACACAGGAAATGAGTCGGCCACAAGAAAACACGGACAGAAATACAAAAAAAATAAAAAAAATAAAAATTATAGACGTGCCAATATAGACGTACAATTCGGTCGAGTGCCACAACGATACAAATTACAAGGACGATAACGTTCAATTGGCATGTATTATGGTTAATCGGTATTTGTATTTATGCCCCACGTTGGGCGCCAAAATGTTACCGTCGTTTCTCCTTTGACCTGCGACGTTAGGCGGGAGGGTGCCGGACCAGCTTCGGAAATGGTCGTGAGGTTGATGTTTTGTAAATGGGCGCCACGCGATTGTCCTTCCGCCCAACTACCCGCACTGAGAACCGCGACTTAGTGCAAGATTCGCGTTCCACCCAAGTATCCCCAAGCAACAATTCAAAAATTTACTCTATCGTTATAAAATTTAATTCAATTTCCTTACAACTAACTTAAATCTAATACAAAGGTACTTATGTCTAACTTATAGCTAACTAACCAAATCCCGACAATGTCCTTCGATAATTCCCCAGGATGCCCCCAATATCCTATTCCCTGCGTTTCGCGATATGACGTTAATAGACCGTTCACCGTTCGCCGCGGTCACAATTTCTTAATGTAACAATAATTAATTCAGTGTCTTCTCGAAATAAACAAAAAAAAAACGTATAAAAATAAAAAAAAATATATTGGCCTTCACGTGATTCGAACTCGATTCGAAACGCTACGCTTGGCTGCAGGCGCAACCGCTTAACCCTACGCGCTACTTCGATGTTTTAAATTCTGTAGGCTAAGACTGCTAATAACAATTGCGACCCCCGACTATATTGGCACACTCGAGTATAAGAGGTAGATAGCTACGTTAAGGATTGTACCTGATACCTTCCGTATGTAATCAGAGGTGTTGTCGTTGTCCGTGTTACCTTCTGGATTGGCTCATTGGAGATGTTAAGCTGCTAAGTCCCAGGATGTGAATTGACTCTGATGAGTTCTCGACGACAGTGCTTCAACGAGGGAAAAAGAAAACCTCCAACCACTTCAGACTCGTAAATGTTCCTATGGGATGGGAGATAACTGATCTGATAATATCACAAATCCTAACGATGCACGGGATTTAAATTATTACCTGCTTTGCTTACTACTGAATGCCTCCACACTACGCACACTTCCTATATACAGGCGTTTTTTACTTTTCAGGATGCTACACTCGTTTTAGTTTGATTAAAAATTTTTCTTCTTTGCACATATGTACTATCACGTATGTATCTCTATCACCACACTTGCTCACGATCGACTATCCACTCTGACTGCCAAAACTTTTCTCATTCCCCCAGCTGAGTAATTTTTGCATCGGACCATTTGCCCATCAAAACGTTCTTTTGTTGACTCGAATGCACAGCTATGAGCATCGCGCGATCGCTAGTTCAGCTACGCTTAACGCTATCTCGTGGCGCCATCCAAATATTAAGAGAAAAGAATAAAAAGTACCTAATACACAATTTGTGCCCGAACCATCCCCCGCAGGGTCTTGAACCATGGACTTCGGATTGTTAGTCACAAGAACAACTCGTAAGCTTTTTGGGGTTTTTCCCTTCCGCTAGCAAAAGTACATCTAATTTCTTCTCAACGAAAACCTTTACCACGATTACGTCGTCCATAATAACATCCTCGTACCTCGTACCCTAAAAGAACATGTGCCTGTAGGGAAATTATCTCCCAATTGGCAGACTTTCATGGAAGGTCTCTTTTCGACTTTAGCCGGCAAAACGAATCAATATCTATTTCCATAGCAACCATTACACCACAACACGGATGAGTATCTAGACAGTAGATATTCCCAAAACAAACTCATTCACGTTAATTACAACCAAGTACAAGCAACCTCCCGGTGACACAAGTCACCGCTTTCACCCATTCATGGCAATTACAACACACCACTTAAATACGATTTGTTTGTATCCTTTTATCTATCTCACTGATGAATCCAAATCTTGGGGTTAAATAACACTTGCCAACCCCATAAGCTATACGAGAGTGTCTTATAAAAGTAGACCATTGACAAGTCGTAACCCCGGGGACACTTGTGTGGCAGTTTGAAGGTGGGTTAAGTGTGGAATCGTGTTTGACTTCGGTCTGCTGAAAGAGATTTTAACATGCATGACTGTTATCCCCTTGTTCTCTCCCAAGTCCCAACATGGTGAGAAGAGATTTCATATTTTTTTAAGAATTGTGTCTTCTGCGAGTTTTTGTGTTTTGTACATACCTCCCCTGACCTGCTTTTGCACCCGGCAACAGGTTCCATTATTTTTAAATTCGACTCACATATGGCCACAAGGGTGGAGGAGAAAAAACAGTCTCTTGTGACATAATACTTGACACGTCAGCTACGAGAAGCTAACGCTATTTTTCCCTCCGAATGCTGAATGGTACGTGAATGGAAATGGGAAGCAGAAGCAGTCTTTTATCTTAATTGAAGACAGCTACGAAGGTGCTCGTAATGAACTCAAATCTCAAGCTGTTAAGTCACAAATTAATTAGATTGCATGTCAGCGGTGGAAGTGCATTGAGTAGCGAAAAGAACATCCTCAAAGGAATGTTGTAGGTGGCCATACCCATATACCCATACATAATCGTGTTCAATAAATAACAGCTGCAGGAGTACAAGGGTGCAGAGATCTGAGTCACGATTGCTTCAGCTTCGAAAGGCACTTGGAAAATGCAACACGTTTAACGAGGCCCCATCAACAGGTGGTAGCGTGATTGGAAGCAATACTTCAAAGTGTCAGTTCCTAAAGGCAGAGAGCTTTATAGAATATAGCCCGGGGCTGATGGGTTCTTTAAACTCTAATAATTACGTTGAACGTAATTGAAATGGATACCGCTTGAGAGAAGTATTTTTGAACACTACTTATGGACTGGGATAATAAATAAATGGTCGGTACGAAAGGACCCAAGGCGTAGCTACTCACAACCATTCGTTTTGTGTAAGTTTTTCTTTTTTAGGACCAATGGAAGGGGTCTGCAATTTAATGCCAAGTCCAAACGGCTAATTGAAAAGCTCTTTCATGACATTTATACTTTCGAATGTTTGTCAGACGTTCGATAGAGGTGGCGTAATGAAAAAAAATTTTGTTTCTCCGGAATCGTTCATTGGACTTCTTCAACCAGTAGTTCAACACACTAACCACTAAGACATTGCGCCTACTGTTATAGATAACGTTTTATTTTACTTTTTAATGGTGGTGAATAATTGAAACCTGTCATTAATAAAGGGCACATTCAGTTATCTAGTAATCTTACCTATCCCAATATGTAGTAAGAGAAAGATATTGTTGTCGTACAAAATTTCGAACATTTTTATTTGTAAAATTTGTATGGACCGATTTTAGGTCATTTAGTTTAATTTGCCAATTTTGTGTCCATTTTGTTATATTGTTCACTGCCTTCCGTAGGTTTATTGTCGCTATACTTCCACAGTTTCTCCCACAGCAAGTACAGCAGTATCATCTGCAAATGTTGCCACAGTTGTTTCATCACAGATTGGCAAGTCGCTAGTAAATAAGAGATCTAATACAGGACCTAACACACTTCCTTGTGGTACACCAGCTTTTATTTCTCTTAATGTGGAGTAGTCATTTCCTTGTTTAATTCGAAAGAATCTCTCTAATTATAGGGCTCTAAAATTTCTGAAATTATTTTGGCAGATGCTTTCGCAATTTATAGATCAGTCCTTTGTGCCATACTTTGTCGAAAGCTTGTACAATATCGAGAAATATAGTAGAGCATATGTTTTTTTCTTCAAATGCTTTTTAGATTTTATATGTTACTAGCTGGTGCCCGCAACTTCGTACGCGGCGTGAGACTGTGTAATTTCCAATAAAAGAGATAATAATAGTTAAGTTTCAATACATGAGATAGTTATATTTTTGTATGATAACTTTTTTACAAAGCTTCTTGAAATACAATATTTGAGGTTCTGTTGCCTGGAGCATACACGTATGCATGTTTACTTTTGCTGACTCGGGAAGGAGACACGTATAATCGACCGTGCGAGAAACAGTCGTTGGTGAGGGTTACACCCGCGGTGCACAACGTCACAGGCCTAAGTCATACCAGCAAATTCGCCATAATTAATTTCTTTGGTGTAATAAAATCGAGGGGGAAGTAATCAGGCGTATTCAAGGAACTTTTCTGTGCGTATTCATGGCGAATCTCAGTGTATGACAGTGTATTCAAACGAATTCGCATGCAATTACTAGTAGCAAATCTGTAGTCAAGGACCACTTAAAAACATTGATTACTTCCCCCTCGAATAAAATCCACTTCTGATTTAATTTACTACGGAGTATGTGTTTCTTTGTAACGATGGGGTCTGATATTCTTCATCCGTTTTCTATGATCTAACTCGTCTCATTTTTTAGATCTTGTTGAGCTTCGAGAAAGATTTCACCGTTTCATCGACGACATATTTGTTTAAAATTAGCAGTCTAACTTAAACAAAGCGGTGAACATTGTCAATGTGAAAAAACAAACATCAGGCACTCCGGGAGTGCCGACAGAAGTTATTACTTGAACAATTACGTGTGTATTTTTCGAATCGTCAGCAATTTTATTGCGCAGGAAATATTTAACACTGTTTTGGGAATAAAAACAGCGAACAAAAAAATCGACAACAGCGCCACCTATCGGATCCAAAACTATCCTATCTTTCTTGCTGCATCCAACCATGCACACATACAAAGTTTCATTGAGATCGGCTGAGTTTCTCAAAAAATGGACAACAGCGTCACCTATCGGGTGTCGGTTTCTCGGTGTCGATGACGCGGTGTCGTTTTAGAAGTAACCCGAATTCATTAATTTCTTCCCATCTAAAAGTGCCCAACGCGCCTAAAGAAGTAATAACTTAAAAAAAAAAAAATCGAGCTGTCGTGGGACGGCCGAAAGAAGCGAATCATTGGACGTAAAGTTTTGGCCCGTGTTACGTGGCGGCCTATTTAAAATTCATTATAATTTTTCATAGTGCCAGTTAGTTTAGATTACTCTCTCTCTGTTCCTCTTTCGCTCTCTACACACATATATTTAAGAATTTTTCGACTTTTCTTTTTTCCTAAACCATCCCTGAATCAAGACGAACAACACAAAACAAAAATCATCCAAATCGGTGGAGCCGTTCTAGAGTTTTCATCTTCCAAGTGCGCCATGGAGGGGGAAGTTAACGCTACGGTGACGATTTTTTTCGGTTTACTCCCCATCTTTTTGAATAATTTATATGCGTGACCCACCGACCGTCCGTAAAAAAGCTATATTCGCTTCAAAAACCTTGAACTCAATTTCTATATACACCACCATATGTACGATTGTACGTCCATCAGCGCACGTCATCGGCCACCTGCGCATTTCCTCAGAAACATATTGGGCCTTACCAATAATCATTTTTAACCTCCACACTAAATATTTCCTAGATCACAATATGCAGTTTTGTATGGAAAATATCACCATTGTGAGCTCGAAAAATTTAGTCTGGACACTAAAAATGATTATTAGTACCGCGGATTGTCAACATGATTACATACACATTCACATTCACGTCGCATATTTCTCTATCTCTTTCGTTTCACTTAATTCGGAGAAAACACCACGCAGTTTTTTTTCATATGAACGTGTTTGTGCGATGTGCGCCACCCAACCACCCCAAAGCAGAACGACGATCAAGAACAGCGGCTGCTGATAAAGTTCGATTTGAGAAAATAAATTTATTTTTTTCGTGTTAGATTTTAGGTTGTAGCTCAGCTTCTAGAGGACGTAGAAAGCTGATTGATGGCTTGAAATAACTGTGAAAGTGTTGGCTCTCCTAAGGATTTTATTTTGTTTGCATTGATTAAGAATTGTTTGAGTAATAGCGACTTAAAGGTAGTAAAGTCAAGAAAAAAAAAACACATTTTGGTCAAAAACGCTCCCAAAAATAGACTTGTCAATGAAAGGAATAGCCTATGACCTTCTCAGAATCTTAACTAACATTTCAAAAAAAGTTTCATTAAAATCTGTGCAGTAGTTCCTGAGATTAGCGCGTTCAAACGAAAAAACTCTCCAGCTTTATAATATTAATAATATGATTCTATGCACCTGATCGATCGTGGAGTGTTCATTTCTAAAACCAAATTGATGGTTTGGGATTAGCGATTTTTCTTCGATTATTTTGCTCAGACGTTTAATCAACATCTTTTCGAATAACGTGGACAACATAGGTACCTAGTATAGATATGGGGCGATAGGAGGTGACTTCACTAGGCGGTTTGCCTGGTTTTGGTATCATAATCACCTCCGCGACTTTCCACATGCTATAGGTACATACATACCTTATCCTGAATGCAGCATTTATTATCTGTGCCAGTTTCTTTAAGCCCTTTTTTGGGAATTGTTTTAGTGTTTCCCCTGATGTTAAATCAAATCCCGGGGTTTTTTTTTAGTACCAATGCCCTATTTTATTTCATTGGTAATTTCTTTAGCCTTTACCGGTTGAATGTGTCTATCCTCTTCGCACAATTCTTCGCTTTCTTGACAGTCTTTATCTTCATATGGTTGAAGGACGCCTTCAAGATATTCAGCAAATAAATTCGCTTTTTCTTGGTTGTTTTTTGCCCAGTTACCTTTACAGTTTTTAACTGGTGGGATGTGAGCAGTTGGCCTTTTCATTTTCTTTGTTGCCTTCCAGAGTGAGTACTCGGTATACTAGCATCATTTGTAAGGCTGGTAAGGTATTTTTTAAGAGACTCATTTTTAAATGCTCTTATCGATTTTTTAAGCTGATTATTTAGATTATTCAGTATTGTTTTGTCTCTGGGCGCCCTTGTTTGTTGCCAACGTTTTCTAGCTCGTCTCTTTTTCGTAATTATATCACATATTACCTTTGGATACGAGTTTTGTTGGATTTTAGTTTCCGTTTTAGGTGTTGCAGCCCATGTAGCTCTTTGGATATTGACAGTTAATATTTGAACAGCATCTTCTAATTGATCTTCTGTTTCAATTGTTTCTAACAGCTGAATACTATCCTCTAGATGCTGCCTGAAGTAGCTCCAGTCAATCAGTTTATTTCCTAGCCTTGCGCTATTTTCTTTAATAGTGATTTTATCGCCTGAAAAAATTAACTGTTCTCGTGACCGATTTCAGTGAATAAAAACTGGGTTCATTAAGTTAGTAGCTCTTGGACTTTGTAAGCTAGATTCTTCAATGTCCCCATTGGCATTTCTGATGACAAACTTCAAATTTGTCTTTACAACTTAGACGTCACAGTTCTGTCAAACACGACTCCACAGGCATTTTTATGATGTATCTTACCCATATAAGCTAGAATGTGCGTAGAAATCATCTAGATCTTCATATTTGAATAATTGCTTAGCTTAGCATACAGATTATGAATTTGTATATACATAATACATTAATGGCCGGTCTGTTCAAAGCTGGTTAAATCCTTGGTTGAGTTACAATAGATTTAAGTTAACCAATGATTATAAGTGATAACCAACGCGTGTTTTTTGAGCGTTTTTTCACTTCGGTCACCAAACCATAGCTTTCCAACAAATCGTTCTATTTTTCCCAATTTATTTGTCAGTTCAGTGATTGACTGAATCCATGGTTAATTTTTTTTTTTATTTTCGGGTCCTTTGGTTTTTGATAAATAATTTGTTTAGGTTGATTTTGTATTAGTGCATTTATTTTTAGTTATCTTACTAGAAACAAAAAAAAATTCAAAATTCGATAATACACGAATTTTTTAAGAACTCAGGAATGGAACTGTGTTCTTGTGAGCTAATAAGCATTTTTTTGAAAACCAAAACCGAACTAAAGCCAAAATCAATATCCAATAAAATTTGTTGCAACATTGCCTCTAATTCGTGTGCTTTATCGCAATTTATGAGAGCTGTCATCGTCTAAAAATGTTAAAAATTGTCCTTATTCATCCTTTGCATCCATTATTTTATAAGATACCTACAGCCTCACCTTCAATTGACTGGCGTGTAGTGTATTCCATATATGTCTCAATTGAAAATTTCAATGAATCCGATGTAAAAGATTTTATTGGTTCATCTCCATCTTGAGTTAATATTCGTTCATTCTATTGTTTGTTTTTTTTTCTGTTTTCTGTAGCACATACGTTAGAATGAATACCTACGCAGTCCCTAAAAAATCTTGAACAAACGAAATTAAAGGAAATCAGTGGTTAAATCTCATTAACCGCACAAAATCAGCTGGTTATCGATTTCTCTGGTGAACTAACCAAACCACGGTCAATATTTTCCGGAACAAACACATTCACTGGTTACCAGCTGGAATAACCAATGATTAAAAATAACCAAGATTGAACCTAAGTTTAATGGAAAGAGAAAACAAATTTAGGAAATAAATAATACTATTGACATAAGTTTGAAAGCAATCTAAATAAAATGCATTTGAAGCGTTCTCTCGAAATATGAAAATCCATATATATATCCACTAACAACATTGAGACCCGTTTTCTGATACTACTCATAGCGATTTAAGTTCCACTTAAAATCTTATGTGACAGTTTATGACAAGGAAAAAGAAGCCCATAAGGTATTTAAGTAGAACTTAAATCGCTATGAGTAGTATCAGCAAACGGGCCTGAATGAATTTAGGCATCTAGTAATTGGCTCGTTCCGACCATAATTTGTTCGATGTACGTCTCTCGCAAACATTATGCCATTTGCATTCGTTTCTGCTTTAAGCGTCATTAAACCCAACAGCTGACATCTGACCTTATAAAGGGCTGAAAATCCCAACGCATTTTAATGAAGACGTATTTTGTAAACCGCCTTTGTACTCTTTCAATACGGTCCGAATGTGATAAATAGTTTGCATTCCAAACAACATCGGCGTATTCAAGTATTGATCTGTTCTTGAAAATCATTATATTAATACGTGAACATCCGAGCTTTCCGTACGCTTTTTTAGCATTTAATATGAAATGAGGAGAATGAAACTTATCTTATTTGAAAGGTGCTGTGCAATAGATGTGCACAAACACAAAATCGTGGGTATATGTCGCCATTAAGACTTGTAAAATTAAGTCATGACTTCCCCATACAAAACAGGTACAAAAAGGATTTTGGTGACAATCAATTTGTCGCCTTCGTGTTTCCGTAGTAACGTATTTTATCATCTTAGATTAGAACCTGTTGGAGAGAATCGTTTACCCATAAAGGTATGCAATTTTCCTGCCCCTAAAAATAAGCAATAATTGTAAGAAATTTATATAGGGGAATTATTTATTATTTGTCGCCACCATATTACCATAGTAGCGTACCTATTTAAATATAAATCATCTTAGATTAGAGTCTGTTTTCGATGAAGCAGCTCATTTACGTTCTTTTTTACTTTCTCCATAGTAAGAGAAAGATATTGTTTTCGTACAAAATTGAGATATTATTGAGATATTATTGAATTCTGATATTACGATGGGTCGCAAAATTCTGTCCGGTCTGTCTGTCTGTCCGTCCTTCCACAGGCCTACAGCCTTAACGGCTTCCCGGATTACGTTCAAACCTCGGATTTGGAGTTTTTGGGCTTACACTTCGGGAGGGTTTTTTTTGCAAGGTAACCTCAATGTTAATGGTAGGTACTTCCCATACAACATGTTCGTACCAGTTTGATTTGATCGGAAACGGCTCTAACGATTTCAACCAAAATTGATATTTAATTTTAAGCAGGTGAGGTTACCATGACTGCGTACCCAGTTTTTGGCTAAAAATTCGAACAACGGTACTTTGAAATTTCGACATATCTCGAAAACGGTCTATACGATTGTAACAAAAATTAATTTCTGATGTAATGTGGTCATTTATAAATTAATTGCAAACTCAGTTTTTCTTTATATTATCGTACAATGCATTTTTGAAAAAAAAAAAAGTATTTTTTTTTTAATTTAGTTTTTTCAGTTTACCGGAAAACGGCGATAACGATTTTGACCAAAATGCATATAAAAGATAATACATATAAGCATTCTTAACATAATTCTGTTAAAACTCTGGGGGCAAGAGTGGTGTTCTATCGCCCTGCTATGGCCCATCGTAGTAAATGAACTGCTAAACATACTCAGAAATAAGGGATTCTATGTCCATATGGACACTCTTAACGAGAAAGGTTCGTTCGACCCAGTCGTGCACTCTATTTTTCCATGGCTCTTTTCGTTTCGTTTATAAAAAAACATAAATAAATAACGAGAATAATATTATTACGTTTTTTAACATTATGTACTTATAAAAGGTATGGTCGATTTTCGACCACAAGCGATACTAGTCGATATAAATGTGTGAGGATCAATGAAAAAATATGTCTTTAGGCAAACCTTTTGAACGCCTTTTTCTGATTTATAAAAGGCCAAAACGACTTCGAGTGTTCGAGTCCCGTTTCAAATCGTTTTCAACATTGATAATGAAAATGTGATGCAAAAATGTATAAGCAAGTAAAATGCTTCCGTAATTTGTTAAATATCACTTTATCCATACTGGTTCCCGATTTTTTAAATAATATTGTTCAGTGAATAAACCTAAAGAGATATTTCTATAATTTAAATGAAACTTGGCCATATTTAAGGAACACGCTCACAGTTTCATACAGAAAACAATATATAGTGAATAATCTTAGAATGTAGGGGCTCCACGACCACACGGTAGTCTCATAATATTATTTGAATGCTCGCATCAAATCTGTGCCTGGGAATGTGCATGTGCATTCCAACAAGACGGAAATAAAGTGAGTTATAACATGGGAAGTAAATCTGAATATGTTTTTGGAAAATATTTCTGTGAAGTTGCAAATTATTTCTGTGAAGTTTGGTTTTTATCACTATATTGCATAAATGTGTTCTGAAATTTTATATATTGAAGAGAGAAGAGAAGACAATAAGAAAAGGGATTAGATACAAGAAAAATAGGGAAAAACGAGAAACTGAAAATTATAATCCAAGCGATATATAAAGATGATGCATTTCTTAACAATGTATTTATTTATCTATTTATCTATTTATTTATTAATTTCATCTTATAATAACCACTCATTTTAGATTACTTTTCAATAATTTATTCAAGAATGCGAATTTTGTTACAAATTATAATTTACTTAAAACAACAGATTTACATAATGTTTCCTACTCATATTGAAATCAATTAGGTTTTTGTATTTATTGTAATTTACGCAAGTCATAGTGATAGGATCATTCAGACCATAATTTGTTCTGTGTCTAGGTGGCATAAAGAAAAAAAATATTCCCTAGGTCGAAGAACACGAGAAGGAGCATAAACATTAAAAATAATGACAGCAAAAACGAACAATCAATGTTGCTAGTTAAGACTTCATTAGCAAGCATTGCGGAATAATATATCCTTCTCTAGAAAGAGGTTTAAAATTCATTAAGGAACATCTATCTTCGTAGGTTGGAAGATTATTATTCTTGTTGAACCTTTGTAGAGCATACCTAGTTAATCTTCTTTGAATTTTCTCTATGCGAGATTCAGCATTGCGGTAAAAAGGTTTCCAAACACAGCAGTATTCTTATATCGAACGAGTCAAGGTACGAGTAGGTATTATAGAGAGTTTTAAGTGTATATGGATCATTAAAATCATAAGAGTTTCTAAAAATGAAACCAAGCATTTGATTAGCTCTGCCAACTATATGTAGTCAAAATGCAATGAAAAGTTTAGTTCAGTGTCAAAAATGACCCGCAAGTCTTTTTGGTCTGAAAATCTACTCAACGTTGTGTTTTGTATTTTGTAATTAAAAAAATATAGGGATCTTTTTTCTAATAAAAGTAAGAACCGAACATTTCTTAATATTAAAATAAAGGCCATTAAGAACACAATAGCCATTTAAACGGTTTGAATCATTTTGTAACGCTAAGACATCAGACATACAGTTTATTGTCTTGTAGATTTTTAGATAAACTGCTCACAAAAGACATTTTGAGCTTGATACGAAAGAGGGTAAGTCATTGATAAAAATCAAAGATAAATGAAGACCAATATGACTCCCTTGGGGAACACCCGAAAAATTTCGAATTTCATTCGAAAACGCGGATATAATTTTAACAAATTGTTTGCGATTGGTCAAATAATTGCTAATCCATTTTAAAATACTAGAATGAATTCTAAAAATGTAAGCTTATTTAAAAGGACATTGTGCTGAACACGATCAAAGGCTTTAGAACCGAACTTCTGGTCAAAAATACTTATTTGAACTTATGTATGACCGGCAACACTCCAACTTAGGGTGTTTTTCCACTGCGCCAACTTTCGCTAACGTCTGACAAACATTCGAAAGTATAACTGCCTCGAAAGAGCTTACCAATGTAAATCCCTTTCATTCGTTCCAAAAAATTAAAAACTCACACAAAAACGAATGCTTGTGAGAAAGTAGGCCTAGGGTCTCTTTAGGGATCTGTTTCGCCAACTATTTATTTTATTTTATGCAGTACATGATAAAAATTTTATTTGCTTTTAAAACTTTCTTTCTTTAAAAACTTGTGTAAAATTGGCCTAAATTGCGGTAAAAGTTAGTTTAGTCCTAAGGCCGTTTTGAACTTGTTAAGTTCTAATGTAGCTTGCCTTAAATTCCTAAGGTAATCCAAATTCTTTAAGCATGTGTTAAATCAGCCTAGTTTTTGGTAATGGTATACAAGCTTGCCTAAGGCATTTTACCTTAAACCTAAGCTGAATTTAGCCTAACATGTTACTTAATCTTACCTATTTTATTTTTGTAGGTCTGTGTAAAATCAGCCTAGTGTTTGGTAACCGTGTACAAACTTGCCTAAGGCATTTTACCTTAAACCTATGGTGAATTTACCCTAAAATGTTACCTTAGGAATGTTACCTTACTTTGCCAAGATACACTTACCTTATTTCTTGTTCTAAATTAGGTAATTTGTATGCGAAGTTAGCCTAGAAACTAAGGTAAGGAACGAGTTTTTTTTACCAGTTTCAGTAAAGAAAGTTGAAATAAAAATCGAAGATATCTTTTAACGTAACATAATTGTTTCTTTATATTTTTTCTGCCGTTTTATTTTTACAGGTATCTATAGATATTAAGATAGTTTGAAAGAATATTAAAAGTATTTAATTTTTTTTATAAAAATATTAATTTACATAATTTGAGCAGTGATGCCATTCTGGCATTTTTAATGCTAGATCTAGCATTTTCGAAAACTAGAAAGCATTTTTTTAAAACAGAAAAATGCCAAATGCTTTTCTAGCATTTTCGAAAACTAGAGAGCATTTTTTTAAAACAAAAAAATGCCAAATAATGCTTTTCTAGCATTTTTTGTATTTTTAGATTTTTGCCTTTTTTTACTGGAATTAGGGTCGTTACAAAGCTGATATGATTGTACTGCAACGAAGTTCCAGGATGTTTTCCTTCACTTTCCCATACATAAGATTGAATGTGAAACGTGAGCGGGGAAGTGTGAGTGCGATCGTGTACAGAGAGGTATAGATCAGGGTTGACGTTTGGCCCCTTTAGGGGCCAAATGGCCCCTTTTTGAGCTTCGGGAGCCTTGGCCCCCACTTTTTGAAAAATGATCAAAATGGCCCCTTTTCAGTTTAATTAAGATTTTATTATTTATTGAACGAAAAAGGACGTAAACATATGAAAAAAAAGTGTTTCGAAATAAATAAATATTTTTTTTTGTAAAAATAAATTACTTTTTGGCTCTGTTTCCTTCTATTTTTTTTTTGCTATCTCAGTATTTTCAGTAGAGTCCCCTTTTTTCGGCTCGGGCCCCTTTTTTTGTCCCCTTTTTGAAAATTTTCAGCGGCAACGCTGGTATAGATACATTCTTTAATTCAGACATGGAAGCCGTGAATCGAAGGATTTGTATCTCATCTAAATTGAAAGCTAGTGTTTTGTTGTAAGTATCGTTTCCATATTAACTGATCTGTGTTTTGTCTTGAAGATGTTGTGTTTCGTCATATTGTGTGCAGTGATTTAACTTGTTGAAAAGTTTATTGTTTATTTGGTTAAACATTGATAATGAAAAGGTTAATATGATTTCTTCTACATATCTTTTAAAATACATCGAATGAATCTAATAATGATTCTCTTGAAGTTTATGAAGAACAAGGAAATACCGAAGACTTTTATTTTTGAGTAGGTACCTACCATAGATATATCGAATTTTAAAAATTGGTACTCTTGATATTTTGTTTGTTCTGTTTGTTCTGAAGACTGATACTTTAATAATAAAATAAAATTCGTTGTTGTGAAATACATGTTTTTTTTTTAACTGGAATCATTTTCTTAGTATATTTCATGGTAGTTTAGTTTTTTGTCCTTCAGTTTTATAATATTAAAGTCGAAAATCCCTCTAACTCTCAGTACTCGGTGCATATATTATCCACTTAATGAGTGATTTCGATTCCATACAGAGGTACGCAGGCATTTAGATGATTTTGTAGTATAAAAGACAACTAATTATATATTTTTTTTTAAAAAAGCTAATGATAACAAATTTTGTTTTGTCTAGCATTTTTTTTTTTTTTTGTTGGCTTCATACATTCTAGCATATTTTTTTTTGCAGTCTAGCATTTTCCATTTTGAAATTCTGGCAACACTGAATTTGAGTGCTTCATTTTGGAATGAAAAATAAGAACAAGCTACATACAAATACAAACAAAATATTAGAGTTGGTAATTTTTATGTATATATCAACACAATCCAGGTAGGATTGCATCTGAAAGTTAAAGTTTTCAAAAGTAACGTAAAACCTGTTATGTTAAATTTCTCACCATTTACTACAACTTTTCCCCTCATTTGGTATTTAAAATGTTGATGTGGCTGGCGTCTTTAACTTCGATCGTAAATGCGGATTTGGAGTCTTCAAATTCAAAAGTCTTGCATGTTCCTCGTGAATTTCGGAAAGTTGGTATCAATATAGTTGTTGACATATTCTGAAAACAGGAAACATACTACATTCTAATACATATATATATTATTTTTCTTTTAAAACATTGAAACGTACCTACCTATATGAATATGGCAAGCCTGCCGCCAGATCAGCAACGACTGCAAGCCTTGTGCGTGGGATTCTGTGGATTGCATGTGTTTCTTTTTATGAGTCATTTGTTATTCTTTCGGTATGTTTTCCCAACAGTATATGCCGTTAGTTGAAATTTGAGAAGCAATCATCTCTATATCTAATAAAACCCAAATTAAAATAATAGTCATTCCTTTGATTTTGTTTTCAGTAGTTTTATAAATGTTAATTTGCAAAATTTCAACTCATGGCATAGGTATACAGTTGCAAAAAAAAGCACAGTAAAATATTGAAATAAGAAAAATAAAGAAGGATTACACTGAACTTACCTAAAACTTCTTCCTAGTCAATTCTCGTGTCTACTTGATTTGATTTAAGTTTTTTCACTTGTCATTTCACAAATTTGTTGAATTTATCAATCACTTTTTTTCTTCTAAAACACGTCCAAACACTATTAAGACTACTTCAAAGTGGCTTGATTACATACAACAAACGAAAACAAACGGTACATCCGCTGCAGTACAAAAAAAAAAAAAAAAACAAATTTGGATGGAAAATTACCTTAGATATTGTATATTTACCTTAGAACTAAGGTATGTAGTTAGAAAAAAGTAATCGTACATGTTTTTTTTTTCTTAACACTTAGAATATTACCTTAGGCTTAAGTTAAATTTACCCTCTCACTAAGGTGATTATTGCTGAACATCTGTCGAGACAGAAAAACCAACTAAAGTATAACGTAAAGCTACGTTTGCCTTAAGGTGAATTAATACTTATTTGTACTCAGGTTAAAATACCTAAGGATAAGCAATTTAGCCCATTTTTCATTACCTAGGCCGTACATAAATTGTGCAAGTTCTCGGCAGAGCTCTGCCTGTCCAAAACGTTTCATACAAATATATTTACCTATGACGTTTAAGGTAGTTCAGCCTATTTTTTACTACACATGTCGTAGGTACATAAATTAGCATATTTCTTGTCAGAATTTTGCCTGTCCAAAAAATCCCATACTAAAAGACTTACCTAAGGCGTTTAAGGTAATTTTACACAGTATTTTTCTCTGAGTGTCTTTGAACCTATAATATAATGTTGTAAGAGTTAGAAGAATTGCGTATTTTTAACTTTGGACATTGGTCTCTAATCCAGAGGGACAATGGCCCATCTGAAGATCGAACATAAAATGGTGCCTCAGAGAGAAATGAACATGCCCTTGAGCTGGATGTAGAGGCACGGAAATGCTGGAGAATATTTAAAGACTATTGCGGCCAAATACATTTTGTTCAAGTTCCTGTCAACATTTCTGACTTCAACCGATATTTTTTTTGGCGCTTATAGATTCATTTCCATTCATAAAATAAAATTCTAAAAACAAAATTCCGAAATGTAAATAACTGACGCCCCACAAGCGATTTCCAAATGAATACAGGCGTTTCTCAAAACAGTTGCTTCGTAAGCGTGTGAAGCAAAATCAGTCCTAATTGTGTTGACTGGCTTTCGGCAAGACGATTCAACGACTAGCTGTACTAGCTTCGGGGTAAATTTCGAATATCTGGCCAAAGAACCCCTCATAAGAAAATAGCATTGGATTGAACTCATGGCCATCATCAGGTCCATTCATTCATCCCGCGATCCGCGGACGAGACTAAAAGACTCAGCCATGAAACTACCACCATCAAGTTGAAAAGGACTTGAAATTCGCTAATAGAGGTAGTTGGCAAATAACCTGACTAACTGAAAAGGCTTTATTGTTTTAAAACACATTTACCCCGAAGACTTGCACTGCACTACTTTCTTCTCGTTAAGATCCCCAATCTGTAGGCTACTTTAGGATAAATAAATAAAATGGAAAACCCCACCCCCGACCAACCTGAACGTTCATCTTTGTCGGTTAACGAATTAGTCACTCACCCAGGCGATCTTTGTTTTAAAAAACCGCTCGTTGAAGTGCGAAGCCACCTTCAAGTCACCGACTCATTGAGATTTCAAAAGACAAAATATTTACCATTCCAATTTAAAAACGATGATCTCATGGCTGAAAAATTTTCCGCTTGTCTATTTCTTAAGGGCACTTGTCCGCGTCTCTCTCGTAAATTAAGTACACGTAGATGGGAGTTCTCATACAGCGCCAACAAAAACCGAAGAAGGCAAATAAATTCCATTGAAAGAAGAAAAATATTTCAAGTGGTGCAATTGATTTCATTCTGAGGTACCCTTAAGCGTGAACCACTATAATTTTTAATTTTCTCTGCTGCTGCTTGTTTTTTTTTTTCCTTTCGTTTCGTTTAATATTTTTTCTAACTTTTGCTGTGAGGGGAGGTAGGGTGAGAGCGTTGAGGAGAATTTATAGCATCACAGCGTATACGACGGTGAAACGAATTGGTAAAGTTTTCACCTCTGACTACGACACTTAAAGTGTTTTGGCTATTAAGCACAGGAACGTAATAATAATAGCGAACGAGTAGCCAGCAATACCAAGGATGGTGATGGTGGGTTTTCCATTAATAATCTTTTGCACCAGGAGCACATGCACCAGCACGAGCACACTCATTCAACTCTTGAGGAGTTGGGTTGCGCTAGCGATAAAGAAAACAATCCGAATGCGTTTAATAGTTTTACGGTGTTTTTAAATAATTCGACGACCGAGGACGACGAGGGGAATCCTTTTGATCAGACCATCTCACATCTTTCCTCTGCAATCAACAATTAGACATGGAATCCTGATTTGCTCTTAGAAATCAGAAATGTGTCAGCTTTCGTCAGAAAGTTTGCTCCTTCCCGTTTGTGTTTCGTCAATAAAAATAATGATGGATGACATCCTTTCGGGGATATTGGGTACCACTTGATGTGTAATTGGAAACGATGATTTATTAGAAAATCCACCGAGCATGTTTTCATTCCATTAGTTGGGCAAAGCGGGCGAGCAAAGCAAGGCACAAAATAAAGAAGAAAAAAGAACAAGGTTCAAGGCTGTTTAACACCATTAACCGAGACAACATTTCTGGGAGGCAGTGTCACTGCTGCAATACATCATTTGTGGGTGTTATATTTTCACATTGTTTGTGTTTATTCTTGAATTTATTATACTCCTGTCCGTTATCAGTCAAGCGGCGTTGGTCACTGATAGACTAATGAGAAAAGCTTCCAGCTTCTTATCCAAAGTGGAGGGAGCCTTTTCCATGGTTCGGAATAGGTATTTTCTGTTCAACTTCCGGTACAAGATACAAGATGTATCTGTGAAGTGTTTCATGTCTATAAATCTTAACTAGGGCAGGCAGTAATTCATCTCTTTTGATCGATTGGAACACAATCAATTTGCAAAAAAAAAAAATTTAAATTGGATTTTCTTAAATACGACGAAGCGAAACAGGGTGCCACCAGACAATCAATTGCATTTAGCTTAAGTGGGCCGTGGGTGGCGCGCAAGACGTTTGGTGGTGCTGTGAATAAAACGCCAGGAATTAAAATTATTTTCGAAAAAAAATAATCTCAACTGTGTGGTCGACGATAGCTTTGTGTTAGTTTAGCACCTGATAAAGTGCATTTTATTGCTGATGGACACGTTGTTACGGGCAATTGACATTCGTTTTTCATTGATTGATATTTCACAAGGCTCCAGCGGATTAGGGCTGTCAGATCTTGTACGAAGGCAATCATTTTTGGTAGATAAGACAGAGTAGGAAGTAGGAACACAATTTAAATAAATTATTGAAAAGATGCTATTAGTGCGATCGTTTACAAGGGGAACACTTTGCTGTTGCTTGCTCTTAAGTAGAAATAGCAGCCATTGTTTCTTTTACTGGTTTTCGTGTACTTATTCTCTTTTGGGCATGCTTGGAAATTGTGATTTTAAAGCCATATTACTAAAAATACTAAAACCGTTGCCGGGACGTTCAAAGACTGTTCATCATTCTCCAAAAAGCTTTCCAATATGAGGAATTGTTCTCAAATAATGTTCGGCTTTTGCATAAGAATTTCGTAGGCACAATTCGACTTAGCTTCAGGGTATAATGGTATTTTCAGTGTCCTAGTCCAAATTCCAACTTAGGGTTTTTTTTCACTGCGCCGCCTCTCGCGATCATTCGACAAACATCCGAGAGCATGACTATCTTGAAAGACCTTTTCTCAATTTGCCTTTTGGAATCGGCATAAAATTGTAGATCCCTTCTATTCTTTCCAGAAATGACTCACATGATATTACTAGGGTTGAGAGTCCTCACTGAAAATAAAATACCAGGTAATATTGACAGAATTCTATTGAAAAGAAATTGTTGTAATGATAAATGAAATCAATTGGAACGATATTTTGTCAAACGGACAAAACATTTACTAAAAAACCGGCCAAGTGCGAGTGTCACTCGCGCACCGAAGGTTCCGTATTTCGCTAAAGTCCGACACATCAGATATTATTTGAAATCTATAATATCATTCAATCTTTCCCCTCTTCATGAATTCATCACAATTTAGTTTAATTTAATTACTTAATATTTTTACTCTCAAAAATTACTCGCACATGAATCTCATTTTCTAATTATTACCTAGTACCCAACCCACGCCAATTTTCCATTCTGTATGCGACCTGTCCCAATTGAAAAACTATTGACTAAAAATATATTACTTTTATTTTGTTCTGTACTCCCCAAAAAAATGTATTATATTCCCCAACGAAATTAGCAGGCGGGAACCCTGGTGAAGTTCTGTCTTTGATGGGGTCAATTGTGCAGAGGTAGAGATTAAAACTTATGGGAGCAACGTATTTTACATGGTAAAATTATCTTTTTTGAAAATATCTTATAAACTATTAACTTTTCGGCAAAACAGTATTCAGCACATATATAGATAAGAACATGATCTACAAAAAAGGAATTTATGTATTTTTTTGTGGATCAAGAAATAAACCGTTTTTTGGGCGAATGAAAATATTTTTTTCACCAGATTACTAATTAATCCAAAACCAATCGATGTATTCCTTCCATTGGTATTTGTCGTTTAACTAGAGGTTATACCGGATGTTGTGTGTAAATTTTAGCCTCCTATGTCAATCGGTTCTTGAGATAGACCTGGTAACAAAATTGGCTTAGTGGGTTCGGACAGACAGACAGACAGACAGACAGACAGACAGACGGAGAGACATCCGAGCGAAACTAATAAGGTTACGTTTTTTCCCTTTGGGTACGGAACCTTAAAAAGGGTTGGAAAAAGTTAAAAAGCGCTCGAAATGAAACATTATTGAAAACATTAATAGGTGTTGTTGTTGCATTTTACATGGTCTTCGCGTCCACACATTTATGTTCGTGCTGCACTGCGAAATCTAAATCGAACTCTCGCGTTCATTTGAATTTAGCTCTCAGCCGGAACTGCAAGAAAGAAGCTCGTAATAAAGCTAAGTGTTGGATTTGATCTTTTTCTTTGTAATTCTATTGAAGGCTATCTGCTGTTAGTAGGGGATTCAACAAAATCATTGATTCGTATACAGTCATACTTCAGTTAAAAGTCACACCCAAGATACCATTATGTGTGTTTCCCCAAATTGTAATTTTATGAGCTAGAACTAATTCCTCACTTTGGGCAACGTTCCATACTGCACTGGAAACAGTACGCACTTTGATACACTAGAGACACTGTTACAACATGTCTGAAATGTAGGAACAGCGCCTACACTTTATTTAACAATTTTTACTTTGGTACCTCCAGACTGCATAAAAACAACTCTTTTGGCAGCTCCTGAGCGTTAGCTATACCTACCGGGCAAAAATGAGCTATAATTTAAAAAATAAATTGAAGCCCTGCCCTTTGATTCTCCCACCTAAAAGCAATATGAACTCCACGTCCATAGTATAGAAACTAATTATGATGGAAACTATAATCAGGACGTCGGATTTCAATTCATTTGTGATTCTGATCATAGTTTAGATGACTTAATTTCAAAAAGCTACAAATCGAATATATGAAATCTCTTGCTGAAATAATGCTGGAAGCATTAAGATCCCTTGGCACGATTCCCAACTTGATTTATACGAAATAAGTTCAGCACTGTGCACTCACAGTATACCTAGCTGCAGATAGTTTCCCTCTCCCCATTGATAGATTTTAAATCAAGACTCTGTATAAGATTAAACGTGAATCTCTGTGCGAACCCCAACACCCCAGACAAATATTTCGCATTATTCATTACAGCGTCACCCTTCACAGAGTCGGGGAGAAAACTACTGTAGTGTTCTGTAAAACAAATCACGTACTCAAGTCAAGACTCCCGACACAACAGCATAGACGGCTGATAGATGACTTGGAGTTCCTTCTACGATGCTTTGTCATTTTTCAGATATTCATCGTTTCAATTACAACCTTCAACACAACTCCTTAATCACTCACTTAATTACTCACCTAATTGTGTAGTTACTCACTCACATGATAACCACTCATCCACTGTGGCGTATACTCGCGTATACTTCTTCTCCAACAATTTCCGTAGAAGAGTAAGAACTGCAAAGCAAATAGAGGGATATCCGTTATATTTTTTTTTTGCTTGTATCGCTGCTTTTAAATCCTTATTGTACCTGTTTGCAAACCCATGAACGCTCTCCGACTTGCCCTCTCACTCCTAATAACCGAACAAGCGAACCGAAGGCATACATAATTCTCACCCCATGCTATTTCCATAGGAATTTTTGTTCTGCTCCTGTGATGGTTGTTCGTTACTCTAAGCCCCCGAGTTGATTCATTTATGTGAATTGGTGTAAATGTCGTCAGTGAAAGGATTTTCCGTGGAATTTATTGGTTACGCCCGCAAGCAAGTTACATCTTTTGATTCAGTGGGTTTGATAAATGTTTAACACTTTATGAGTTTTTTATAGGTACAAATAGGACGACTCAGTTTTTCTGAGGACTTATCTTGTCTAATGTATTGTTGTACTACAGCACAACAATGAAAGTGGTATCGAATGAACATGTGTTTCTTGAATGCAATAAATTGTATCAATAAACCAGGGAACGGTTGTTTAAATGATTTACTGAGAATTGCTCATCACGCCTCGGGAGGCAGATAATTCTAAACTTGAGCTAACATTATTTAAAAAGTGTTTTGTTGTCTTATTGCAAGTGGGAATATTTTTTTTAGAACTGGGTCGGCGCGCCTGACTTGTTATGCCACATTCTAACAGAAAATAATTTTGGAAATAATAATAATTTTTTAAACGACCTCCCTACCAACTTCCATCCATGTCTGGATGATGAATGAAGGCCCAGGTCTGCTGAGGAGTGTGTAGAGACTACTTCCAAGAACTAAATAGGCATCTTAGGTTCTCCGATACATATATGCAGATACCAGAAGAGAAATATGATCGCCGTTAGCAACTGATTGAGGCTTTCTATGTTGTTCCCTACTTACAAGCCAAAGTGAGGTCTTCCTCTACTGCTTTCTCCATTTGGTTCTAAATCGAGAACTTTTTGGGCCGGAGCATTAAAGTCCATTCGATCTACATGTCCTCTAGCCCTCTTGCACAACGAATGTAAACTTTTCCGACCATGTCGTGCTGCTGTTCAACTCGTAGAGTTTGACTTCCTGCTCAAAAGTCTATCAACTCAAATGGGACTGAAAATTCCACGAATGATTTTGCATGCGAAGCGGCCAAGGAGGTTTTTATCTGCCTTTGCTAACATCATCTATTCTGCTGATCGTCTTATATAGAGATTTCTCCGTGTTTCTTGACAAGGCAATCCTAATGAAATGTCTTCTTAGGCCAATAAGAAACTGTAATTGGTAAGATAATTTTCCGAGCTTATAGCGGAGCCCAGGTATACAACGTCTCTAACTACCTCAAAGCCATAGCTATCTACCGGATCGTCCTGACCCAATCGTTATATGTCCCTTTTAGTTGACAACATATATTTTATTGTGGAATTAGGTTAGTTCAGTTAGACCCATTGTGATGCCCATCGGGAAAAAGGGTTACTCAATTGGCGACAGCATTATGGTGGTAGGACAAGTGTATATCAGTCCACCTGACGTTCATCCCTGTTGTTCGCCTTTTTCCCTGCTTCAAGTCTGAGTTAGCAAGCGGGATATTCACAGAGGGATCAGCTTGTTCTAATATAGCTTTCCAACCTTGCTAAATCTGTAGAATCGTCGAATGACGCGTTTTGTTCAGATTCCAGTCTACTAATGGGCTTATTCTGATGCCACTAATGACGGCTAATGTTTGTATAAGGATGTCCAATGGAACCAGATTGAAGATAGCCTCAAGTCCGGCGGTTGTATTTATCCTCATCGCATTGTTGGTGCCAATGTTAGCTGGTTCTTTAACTTTCGTAATTGGCTTTATTGGTTGCCGGCCACCATGAAAGACTCGATTATTTCAGTATAGGTCATACTATTATAGCGAACAGTTCAAATTGGGAAGATAGTCCTCAGGTTTTTCCAAACAAATTGCTGAAAGAGTGATAGTCTATTGTGGGTAGCGGCTTTCTTTCATTGGGGATCCTTTTCAATTTAGATTTTTGTTTATAATAAGTCCCAGGATTTTTTGATTCTAGGGGCTGTACCGCCAACAGAAGGTACGTGACAAACAGTGGTATTTTAATTTTGTTTGTGATAATTTAATGCGCAAGTACAAAGGTCCCTTTCGTTCGGCAAAAAAACTTAAACCTCTTACAATCAGTTATTTGTGAGAAGCTTTCAAAAGAATAGGTACTGGTGCTAACCTATTGCGCCAAGTGCTTACGTATTTTTATTGTAGCTACCCCCTTTTGAGCAAATCTATATAATCCACTCCACTTCGCTGTACCAGCTCTTCTTGTTTTGTTTAAAAGAATGTTTCTGATTTCAACAATTTTGTTCAGCTCTGCTTAGCAGGTCTCATCCCAGCTCGCTAAAACAGTATTTAACGGGCTTACGCGCATTACATCAGTTAGTTCAAAAATCCAACTATATACACCAGTATTCCCACACACGAGTCCCTTTGATCGTGCTACCGAGAAATCCCTTTCCACAAACATGCATGTATGAACAACTTCATTCCCTATTTGGCGGTTCATCATATTACATGTCAAAAACTATTACTCTGCACACAGTGCCCGCAAATCTCTTACTTTGACGCTAATAACATTTCATAATTTTTGATATATGACAGCAGCTACACGCTTGTGTCTCCCAGTGCCAGTCGCCATTTCCTCTTCGCCCGCCAACAGAACATTTATTATCCAATTTCACTGAAACCAACGCATGTTGTAGCTGTTGCTCTCCTCATGGACGCATCCGTGTAGACACCACAAGACTTTTGTGAACCATATCAACGCGCCGAAAAATCCGTGGTTGGTACGATGAAGATTTACGAGATTAGCGGTGAACATGGTGGTTCGACCTCCCTCCAACTAACACGCATCGCGCACATATAGAGGGCAAGATAATAAATCCCATCTGAGTCGTTCTCATGGATGTATAAGCTTCGTCCGTTTCAGCAACATCTCTGTTGTTGGAAATTTTCAACTGAAGCTCATTAAGTGTCGACCCAGTCGGATGGTGTACACGCTTCCTGCGTCCTGCCGCTGTTGCTTCTCTGCTCTGCTCCTCCGTAGCGTAGGAATCGGAACCATCATTGCAACTTCACTTGAGCTGCATGCAATGTCCTTGTCGTATGATAGCGTTTAGTAATTAATTACACCTCATACTCTGGAGACTGCCAGGTCCCAGGGGGTCACCCTCACCCTGACAACGCGTAGAATGGACGGATCAGGATTTCGTTGTACGGAGAATATTTATCAAACTCCTATACGCTGAGTGGGTGCAGCAGCGAGGAGTGAAAATTTATGAACTTTTACTCCGACAGTTGTGCGGTTATCATTTATCCTTCTGCATAATATTAACAAGTACCTCCTGCGTCAGCATCTGAGTGGTTGAACTCGGCGGGGTGAATGCGAACAACCAGCGCCAGCGCAGCGTATGCTTAATTGTTGGATGGATAATTTGGGATATTATGATAAATTACACTCATCACGTTGACATAGAAAGACGACGGACGGGCGGACATTCCCTCACTCCCAAGAACTGCATACGTGTACATTTTTCATTTAAAAACCCACCTCGATATCAATGTTTACAGCGGGATGCTCCCCAGGAAGTAGATTTCATTCAGACGTCAGACCGCACAATCGATTGAATATGCGAGTGGTGCCTGGTGCGATTGCTGTCAGTGACAATCGGACAATACGACTCGATGGCATTTCATATAAATTAAATTTACTTGTGTGCCAATGACAATGTACGCAGTCTGAATCACGTCACCACTACACGTCGAGGATGTGGAAACGAGTTTATCCCTCCAAGGTATTATTGTCATTATTTCATTCAGTGCGGTCGAGTTCAAGTGGGGATTTGGGAGTTATTTCCCATAATGGGCATACTCATATGAATTTAATATCATTTTTCTGTCTGCGTAATTCCCCGATACAATGTTGGTGATATCTGTATCGGAGCCGAACGTATTTTTTCCACGATATTTTACACAAATTCCTGTATTCTCTCTATAGTGGTCGCCTTTTGAACTAATTAGCATAACAATTGCAAATGGAACCGATTGCGTAATGGGTATTAATCTCACTTGGGTGTGTACTACTGTGTACACAGTTGTGCTTGGGATAATTTAATTTCATAATTGTTTAAAGCTTGAAGAAGAAGAAAATTGCGCAAAAAATAAAGGACGAACAACAGTTGCAACGATGGCTGTAATTTCTTAATTCTACTTTCAACGAAATGAATTTTTTAATCACACTGGTATAGTAGTATTTTTTTAATGTTGCGCGGTTTTAATGGTCAGTAAGCTATCTGCATGCACTTAAAAACATTACTTTCGGAGAACCGGTGGCGAATACTGTATGAGAGTGCGACTCAGAACTGTGTGCATGCACGTGAACATTAAGACAAAAAGTCAAAGGACTGTATAGTGGGTCATGTGCGAGGAGTGGTATACTTTTAAATGTAGTGCTTAATGTGTGTATTCTTTTTGAGGGAAAACGGTTTTTTGTTTGGGGAAAGTGACTCCGGAACAATGAGTTCGAGTAAATGGGGTGCGTCTGAAGATGTCCGGTTGTTCAGAAGGCTAGCCAGTTTTTGGATTGAGAACAAAACTTGGATATTTTAAAGGGCAAGTACATAATACAGTGGTATAGGTTCAGGTATTTTCTATACATCGTATACCGCATTTCAACCGCATCTGCAACTGTATCACATTCTTAGTAGGCAGACAGATAGCTTTGCAAGCTTCAATTGCCACTGAAATAAAATTGATGATGGACAAGTGCTGGGATCTTATGTTAAACGACGGGATGGATCAAGAGAGAAGGAAAATCTCTTTATCATAGAAGAGTAAGGCTACGAAACTCTGCTCGCTGGATGTGGCAGACAAATTGAGTTCATATCATTGCATGTTATAGCCCGTCCCAAAGTACCTGAAAATATCTTGCGCAGGTCTCTTCACATATACTAGATGGGGCGTCTTCGCGAGCTCGCTTCCGATAAGATCGTTCCTATACTATGATTTGCTTAGAGAGTTTATACTTGGAAATTGGAAGACAGCACAAGGAATTTTTTTTTTTTTCAATGAGAAAGCGGATAAACGAGTAAGGCAGGGGTCGAATAATGTTGTAGAACAAGCTTATTCCACTGTGAAAACCCCGCCCTGTACACTCAAATTCGGTGCTGGGAAAATAGTTTTAAGAGAAGCGAATGCCAGATAGACCGTCTGGACTGTGTGGTCATCCTTCTGTGATGCCAGAACCGTTGAACTCATGTAAAATTCAAGAAAATAACTTCTAACAACCGAAGCAATGTTCACGGGACCCGATATACTTGCCTTTTCGGTACCATATAAGGAAAATGCGACTGACGAAAGAAGAACTTTGCAAAGGCTAGGGTGATGAGGGAGTTCTTAAGAAACAACCGACTTCCGATGCCAATGTCTCCACTCCACATAGCAAATCCAACATTCCAGGAACAAATTCCCTAAGGTATAGCTCTACACCTCGTGGTTAAACATTTTTCTCCAAAAGTCGACCACAATCAATCGAAAGTTACAATTCAACACAAAGTTCTGGACCTGATTTTGCCTTCCAGATAGCGAGATTTTGTCACAGCTTCCCAGCCCGTAGAAATTTTCTTCTCACACGTTTAGTACAAGCTGCGTCTATGCTATGTTATTTTTAAGTTTACGTTAAAAATAATCCAAAAACCCCAGCGAAAAAGCTCAAAAAACCCCTCAAAAAATTACCGAAAATCGATCCAAAAACAATCTGAGATATGTCCACAAATTGACTTGAAAAACGATCTGAAAACTCATTAAAAACTTCATACGAAAAGAGTCTCAAAACCTCCCCAAAGTTATTCCAAAAACGGACCGAAAATAAAATATTTAAAACACATACAAAATTGTTTTTCAAAACTCTCCAAAACAATTAAAAAGAAACAGAAACATGCATAGAGATCGCCGCTCAACGCTGAACGCAAGACATATCCGGGAAATGTCTTACCAAACGCGTCAATGCAATGACGAAAAAAAGTCTAAAACGAAGCATCGGTAAATATGTCAAGAAAGGGCACTCAATGACACGAATAACACTTCAAAAAAACTCTCTGAAAGTGAAAATTCCTAGAGATACGCGTTATACAACGGCTCGAAATGCTTCAAAAAAAAGCAACGAAAACGGTTAAAAATAAAGTGCACGACTGGGTCGCACGAAACTTGCTCGTTTAATGCGAGTCTGACTGTCTTTCATATTGTTCAGCAAATCGAAAATTGAGGACACAATAGTTTTGAAAACATCCATTTGTCTCTAAGTTTGCATTTTGGTCGAAATCGTTATCGCCGTTTTCCGGTAAACTGAAAAAAAAAAAAAACGAAATTTAAAAAAAACGTTTTTTTTCAAAAATCCGTTGTACGATAATATATAGAGAAAACTTAGTTACCTTTGAAATTAACTTTTGTATAGAGCCTTTTTGAGATATGTCGAAATTTCAAAAGTGGGTACCTACCGTTGTTCGAATTTTAAGCCAAAAACTGGTACGCAGTCATGGTAACCTCACCTACTTAAGCTTAAATATCAATTTTGGTTGAAATCGTTAAAGCCGTTTTCGATCAAATCAAACTGGTACGTAAATTTTATATGGTAAGTACCATTAAAACTGAGGTTACCTTGAAAAAAAAAACTCCTCCCGAGCTGTAAGCCCAAAAACTCCAAATCCGAGGTTTGAACGTAATCCGGGAAGCCGTTTAGGCTGTAGGCCCGTGGAAGGACGGACAGACCGGACAGAATTTTGCGAATATCAGAATTGATTAATATCTCGAGTTCGAAATTTTGTACGAAAACAAAATATTTCTCTTACTACGTAATGGAGAAAGTTAGCAACTGAATTTTAAAATACAAAATTGTAATCCCTTTGAGAACTACTTCGCCAACTTTTTACCAAATCAACATGAATGGGATACACTTACTAGACTTATACCATGTTCCCACCAAACGAAATCCCGAGGTTTCGTAAAATCGCTCCAAGCCTCCGAGGTTTTGCCATATATTTTTGAGGTGTCGAAATCACGGGTTTTCAGCGAAAACTATGTAAAACCCCTCTGAGTTTATCCGTCCGTGAGAGGTTATCAAACCGAACAAGCCTTTAAAGTGAACTTTGGTTTATTTTGTGTTCAATTGTGGATGTGTAAATATTAAACGCACAGCAATCAAAAAATACTTTCTTGATCTCTTACGATTTTGAGCTTTTTTCCTTATTAGACGTAAGAGTTTAAGACCTTGTAGATTTAGCATTGTAATGAATTGATTTTTTTGTACTGCGAAATCACCTATAAATGCTGCAATTATTTCCTTAATTTGTATTATTATTTTGCGTTAAACAAACAGCTGTTTTGACAGCCATACTTTAAATTTGACAGTTTATGACTGGTGGGAACGACTTAGAAGGTTTCGGTAAAAGTTCATCGAAACCTCGCGATTTCAGTTTGGTGAGAACATGGTACTACTGTCGAAAATTAAACTTCAAGTTTGCTATAATGCACAATCCCAAACACCTATAAATGACATAAAATAATCTCTCTAATAAAATCAATACCCTAATATTAAGTACCTATCATTATGTCTATTTGTTTTATTTAATAGTAACGTATCTACCTAAAAAAAACACCCATAAGTACGAACGGTTTTGTTGTTGGCTTTATAATCCAGCCAATGGAATTTATTACTGTACAATAGTACGTATACACCATTGTAAATCTTTGATTTCCACTTCTCTCCATCAAACCAATGTACACACATCTACATCTAACACGAGATGAAGTAGATAAATTGTGAAAAGTGAAATAAAATAAATCCAAAGCAAGGGCGAGTAGGTAACAGCAGTTTTCACATCACGTTGATTGAATCAAATTGATTTTCGTTATTGTATTGCATTTCTTATACTCTTATTTGTCTCCCCCCCATCTGCTGTACAGTTGTATATATACGTATAATACAGAATACGATACGAATGATCTGCGTCTAGAGACAATTGCATAGTCCAAAGGACTATCCAGGTGTGAAACAAAAGGCGAGATGATGGTGTTAAATAAATTGAATGACATTGTGCCTTGAAAGGAGCCTGGCACTAGGATGAAATCGCCGGATTTGTGCAAATAAATGATTGGAAGTTGTCCTTGTCATTGATTTGATTAAATAGCCAGCTATAGGTTTATTGTTGACTGTAATGAAATGTTTGAATAGAAAAAGGAATACTGTTCGCGTACAATTCAGCATGGCTTGGCAAACTAAGCCGAATAAAAAAATATTGAATACCTACCTACAATTCGGCAATAGATACGACTATTATGTTGACCTTAATTTGAGTTGGCCGAAGGTAGTACTTTTTATTTGTGAAAATTAATTACCATAGGATTTTATTATAAATACCAAAGGAGTTTGACGGGTGGACGGTGGAGGCGTTTACGGCTCAAACTCAAACTAGAAACGGACAGAGTTAGAATTTCAGTCGTGGATTCCAGAGCGCTAGTACATTTTTTATTTTCATAGTAAAACTAACTAGCTACGATTACACATCATGTCATTAAATGTTTCAATTTTTAATATGTTAACGTTGCAAACTATGGCTTATCAGGATTTCATGTAGGTTATATATGTAATTTCTATGTGTGTCAAAAACTATTGATACCCGAGCACACCAGAGGGGCTTCGTGAGTACCAAAAACTCAGCCCGCGGTACGATTCCGCAAGGGGGAGTTTTTCGCTCATGTATATTTGACTCAAAACACTGGGTCGCAAAATTCTGTCCGGTGTGTCTGTTTGTCCGTCCTTCCGCAGGCCTTCCTAAACGGGTGCGCGTATTTAAGCTTAAGTAAGTGAGGTTACCATGACTGCATACCCAGTTTTTGGCTTAAAGTTCGAATAACGGTACTTTTGAAATTTCGACATTATCTCGAAAACGGTCACATAGAACTTCATAGCAAACTATTTTTTTTCTCTAAATTATCGTACAGTAGATTTTTGAAAATAGTAGGGAGATACTTTTTTAAAAATTTAGTTTTGTTTACTTTGCCTGAAAACGCAATAATGATTTTGACCCAAATGCAAACTTAGAGTCAAATTGATGTTTACAAATTATTGTGTCCTTAATTTTCAATTGGAATCACCGAAAACGCTATTTTTAAAAGCTGGTCATATCTCGAAAACACAATCTCCGTTTTCGATTAAATTTTAAAACCGAAGTAGGTAATACTTACATCCCGACCAATGACTTACAATCGGTTTTCAGCTAAATAATTAAGCAATATTATTTTTCAAAATAAACATGTCAATATTTGATATACTGTTTTGACTGCCAAATTTCAAAAAAAACCGCTCTAACGATTTAATAGCCAGCGTTACTAAAACATTCCAGTCAAAAATAAAAACATGCCACATCAGATCAAAAAAAAGAAACTCCGGCTACACTTTGCCTTGTTCGCAAAAGTCTTATAAATTATATAATATAATATAATTTTTGGCGCAACAGGTCCGTAGGGACCCTAGGCCTAGCTTCTCGCAATCATTCGTTTTGTGTGAGTTTTCATTTTTGGAACGAATGGAAGGGATCTACAATTTTATGCCGATTCGAAACGGCTAATTGAGAAGCTCTTTCATGACAGTTATACTCTCGGATATTTGTCAGACGATCGCGAGAGGTGGCGCAGTGAAAAAACCCTGAGTTGGAAATTGGGTTTTTGCGGGATTTGAACCTGAACCCCTCGCTTAGTAGTCCAACACACTAACCACTAAGCCACTGCGCCTGTCTTATAAATTGTAAGAGCATAAAATAGTATACAGTATGTGCTTATTACTCTCTAATCAGAACATGCGACAATTGCCTGTCACTGACGGCTTCAACTTTTAAAAACTCACATCCCTATTTGATAATATACTACCATATCAGATGAACAACGCAAAACGTGAATTTTATTTAACACTATTCCTTTTTCTGTTCTCTATGAACCGTTACTTTTATCTGCAGAGTTCCCCCTGCTCTACCTATCCGTTTACCTAACCTACCTAGGTAGGTACCTAGTAAAATAAGAAAACAACCAATCAAACTGTTGATCAATGAGAAAGTTTCGTTCCGTCGACCGTCGTACACTTTATTTGCTTTTGCTCTCTAATAAAATTGTAAAGTATGCAAGCACATTTTATTTTTTTTCGCAATGTCTTTTTGAAAATCGCCATTTCTGGCGTAATATTACACCGAATGTGAATTCAACGCATTTTCTTGCGATTAAAAGTTTGTTGAAGTTTTCTGCTTGCGCGTTGAAATTTCTGCGTAGATACACATTTAATAAATAACAACTTTTAACGGACTAACTTTCGTCACCAATCAGAAAATTTGGAATAACGATATTTGATGTCTAAACAAAATAAAACTAGAAAAAGTACCACCATTGCTTTGTTTTCACCCCACCCACCTCGGTTGTCAAAAACTTCTTATCAGCGTCAGCTATACAGCTTGCAGTACAATGGAAAAATAATGTACATGAAGTACCGGAATTTGCTGAGCACTGGATTTGGCAGTATCTGCCATTAGTACTGCCAAAACAGCGGATGTAGTAATCGTTAATAACATTTCAGTCACAAGTCGTTCGCAAACGATAACATTTGTTTCCAAGACAATGTTACTCACAGTGCTTTTGCCCATTCAACAAGACCTATGTCAGAGAGTACAATCTTATTTTCGTCAAAAACTGTGGTTGAACAGAAAGTCCAAGTTTGTCCAAAAAATGGTTTTCATCGTTGTCATCAGAAACTGACAGATAACTCTGAAAGAGATCATAATGATAAGTAAGTATATTGAATAAAAAAAATTTGAGAATCTTTTGCATTTATTTATTTTTAACCCTTTTCAAATGAGGAATAGACAAAACAGTCACAGAGACACGAGTTAAAATTTAATCCATGTGCTAAATTAAATTAAATATTTTCTTAACACGTTTGCATGAAAACACATTCCTATTCCGCTAGTCAGGTTCAATAATAATGCTCCCTAAATTAAGAAAAAAAAAAATAGCGGTATGCAGATTACAGGGTATACTCATGGATTTTTATGACACTTTTTTTGTTTTTATTATTTCTGGTTCATGTCTTTCTTTTGCCTATAGCTCTTGATATAGAGCTCAGTTAAGACCCTCAGTTGTAATAGATATTGCCGAATTAATCTTTATTTACAATATTTCCTTCCACAAACGTATTCGATACTTAATTATAGCTTGTTGACGGAACTGCTCTTTTATATTCAAATTCATGTTCCATAACTGGAAGCTATGACTCCAAATTGTTATCAGTACTAAATTTATGATTTTTAGTATTAAAAACAAAAGTTGCGACGATTTGCTAAATTGCAAAATATTTTTTTCCTTACCCAGTTATAATTAAAATTCCATGGTTTTTAACAATATCATAATAACAATAGTTATCAATTTCATATTACTATGGTTGTGAATTACAAAAACAATTCGTGAATTACTATTCTGTTGTATATAATGATTTCATCCCTTAGCAAATTACAACCATTTAATCTTGAATTGCCACTTAATAGTGTTGATTTGTGAACTAACAGGGGTAGATTTACTACGTCAGTAGATGCAAATTACAAATTCTTTATCGTAAATTGAAACTTATTTTTATCAATTTGCAATAATTCATATTTTGCAATTTTCGATTCTTGGGTAGTGAAATAAGAAAACTTTATTTTCAATTTACAACTTATTTCTTCTGATTTACGAAGGTTGTTTTCAAATACATATTTTATAGTGGGATTTTTTTCCTCTTGATGTCAATGAGAAATGCCTATGCTGAAACTTAAAATACACGCAAAATTGTTGAGAAGAGTCTTCCATTGATACGAATCTTATTACAATCCTTTTCGAATACATAATTTTATACTTCTTTCATAAGAGAGAGATGTAGGTACCTACATTTAGTAAAAGAAAAAACTTACAGATTTATAGGTATACCTAGCTTCATCTTTTTAACTTTCTCCATTACGTAGTAAGAGAAAGATATTGGTTTCGTACAAAATTTCGAACCCGAGATTTTAATTAATGCTGATATTACGATTATAGGGGAACTCAAAAAAGTGGATCGCAAAATTCTGTCCGGTCTGTCCGTCCTTCCACGGGCCTACAACCCAAACGGCTTACCGGATTACGTTCAAACCTCGGATTTGGAGTTTTTGGGCTTACAGTTCGGGAGATGTTTTTTTTTTTCAAGGTAACCTCAATATTAATGGTACTTCCCATATAAAATTTACGTACCAGTTTGATTTGATCGAAAACGGCTTTAACGATTTCAACCAAATTTGATATTTAAGCTTAAGTAGGTGAGGTTACCATGACTGCATACCAGTTTTTGGCTTAAAATTCGAACAGTAGGTACTTTTGAAATTTCGACATATCTCGAAAAGGCTCTATACGATTGTAACAAAAATTAATTTCAAAGGTAACTCAGTTTTTCTCTATATATTATCGTACAATGGATTTTTGAAAAAAATATTTTTTTTAAATTTCGTTTTTTTTTTTTCAGTTTACCGGAAAACGGCGATAACAATTTCGACCAAAATGCAAACTTAGGGTTAAATGGATGTTTTCAAAACCATCCTGTCCTCATTTTTCGATTTGCTGCACACTCTTAAAGTCAGTCAGACTCGCATTAAACGAGAAAGTTTCGTGCGACCCAGTCGTGCATTTTATTTATTATTCAATAGGTACCTACCTACTTACAAAATATATTCCAGAATGGTTTGGTTAGTACAGTCACCATCACTGAGAACTAGTTACCCTTAAACAACTTTAACCCGACTACTTTTAGCAAAGATTGAATACTGACTGTCTGTCAGTTCATAAAAAGAAAGGAATTAAAAGGATTTCGATACATGGACTATGGACACGCTGTGGCGTTTCGTTACTGTCGACTAGATTTCCCTTCTACAGCTAAATCTGATAACAATCTGATTTTATACAAAAAGCGATTTCAAGGTGGAATTAGAGACACAAGTGGGAATAGAGTAATTTTCTCTTTTCATAACTATCCACTATTATTGCTTTAAAATATGACTTACTCTTACTTCATCTTCTCCGAATTATCTTTGATACCTTAAAACCGTGCTAAGCTTTAGACTTATAAGCTACCGAAAACTTCGCGAGCACTAGTGAATCATTAAAACTATAATGAAATTTTCGCTGCTGAGTAACACGTAACATGCGGACGGAGGGGTGTTACCGCCTTTCAACACTGCTAAGACTTTTATTGAAGGCGTCACCACACAACTGGCTAAGGAACTATGGAGCAACACCATCGGTTGCGTCATAACCCGAAGTCTGTGGCCTGTGATTGACACCAAAAGATCAAAGTTCCTAATCTCCCTTAATAGAAGCCAAATCCGGATGCTCGTCGGCGTTTTAACCGAACACTGCATCATAGGAAACATGGCTAAAAGGCTAGGACTTTTTGCAAATGACTTCTGCAGAAGCTGTAGAGACGAGGAGAAAATAGAGTCCGTAGAACATCTTCTATGCCACTGCCCAGCTTTACAGGATAGCCGCTCATCCTGTATGGGAGCTAGATTCTTCGAAAGTCTGGACGACTTGGCAGGGGTACCCCTATTAGACATAAAACTATTCCTCAACAGATCGAAGTGGTTTTGTTAGCCACATGTCCTTACATGTACAAACAGGGTACCTACTCAGAATGGGCCTTCATGGCTTCTGGGTGAAATTTGCATCGGTTGCAAAACTGCCCTCCCAACCTAACCTAACCTAACACGTAACATTCATTACTTATACAGTTATGGTGTATAACAAAAAAAAATCTACTAATTTAGGGGCTAACTTAAGAATTGAAACCTCGACAAGGTAGCCAAGAACGGAGCTAACCGCAAATGCGCTGAGCAAATTTAGAGTACAACTGTGTGTACAGAAAGCAATAAAAAAATTATAACTAAAATAAAATTCCAATTTCACCAACATTTAGGAAAACAATAATCGAACTTTTTGGAGCAACACCCAACCAACCTTAACAAGTAGTGTCCAACGCAGTTTCTAAACAAAATATCAAAAATGTATAATTCTATTTACAAGAATTGCATATTCATTGCTGATTGTATGGTAGGTCCTTCTTGGAACACCTTTATTGATGTGGTTGGTAAATATTGTTTACCTATTGGGAGAAAATTCCCGAAACACATGTTTTGTAAATGAGCTCGTGGTTTCCAACAACTGCCATTATGGTGATTCTGTCGACAACTCCATTCAAATCGAATACCATCACTATGCCTGAAAGCCATTGTTTGCTCCACTGTTACTTGGTTTCTATAAAAAAATTAACTGAACCTGTGATATATTGTCAGCAGTAGGTACCTATCATTAGACACTGAATTGACATTTACTTCCACCATCCGCAGATAAATATTTCAATGATTTCCCAGATCATTACAATCATCATAAAATATTCACTTTGCCCCATTTCATTACCTATAATCATTTTATAACCCCAGTGAATTTTTTTTTAATGTCAATTTCCATCCGAAAAATAAAACCCTCCCCCATTAATGGAATGACAATCAAGCTCCTAATGATCCAAAATTTACTTTTGTCAGCTCTTATTTCATTGCGCAAGCCAACGTCAACCTGCATCCTTAAAAAAAGGAAAACCGCCAATTTCAGTGAACTCCATTTATTATTGTTGTCCAAAAATTAAATCATCTTCAAATTACAACATTAAAAAGGACAACACTTTATCCTATATACCCAGACATAACTCACATCGTCTCATAGGCTATAAAGCAACTTTATCTCATGCTTCTCCATTTTATGCCTTACTGGGCATTTCATTTTCGTTGTTATAAATCAACTTTCAACAATAAAGTCAGGCCAATAACTTTATAAAACATGCAAATAACCGTAACCTTTAAAAAGTAACCGACAATAACCGCACCACAGCCAAACGCAACAGCAACAACAAAATTTTAATTGGAAGTGTTACAGTGGAAAATGTGTGTAAGCGCACTATAACGAGGGAGTTGGCTGATAGATACAGTCCTAAACTCTCAAAGCATACTTCCTCCAAAGAAAAACGAACAAAACTTGGTCCCTGGAAAGCCCATAAAAACGGATTTAGTCTTCCAGTAGCTATATTCTGGTTGGAACGACTTCCTCAAATACCGACATTTTGGAGACTTTCCTGCGCTGGAAATGGAAGTACACTTTCATTAAAGGTTAGTTGCGTGCTGACGCTTTGTCCTGCCTGATCCTGAGAGGCTGAGAGTTTAGAGACAGAGAGAGAGAGAGAGAGAGCGCGAAATGTAGCGCAAAAAAAAATGGTTCAGTGTAAGGAAAGGACAAGGAGCTCCTGCCAAGCCTTACCTACTTTGGCACCAGTATCCCCATATTCAGTTGGTTTTTGTATCACGCTAGGACAACTCGTCTCACGGGCTTTGTGTGCTCAAATTTTGTGTCTACGCCGTGCGGTGTCATGATTGTTTGAAATAATTTCCTCCAAAAAGGGATACGATAACATATAAGGATCTCGTGTCTATGGATATACGTTGTCATTAAAATAAACGGTGAGGGAAAGGAAAATGATTTCCTTTTCGTTAAATTTTTCGTAATTGACGATGGTGCGTGTGTCGATGTGAATACTGTCGTTTGCTAAGGAAACGTTTAAAGTAATTGCGAGTGGTGTTGCTTTAAATAGGTTATGTCCACAGGAGGTGAATTTGTTCCGTGATATTAAAACGAAATAAATTATAAATAATAACCATGTAAACAAGTTTCAAAATAATTATTAATTAATTGATTGATGTTTATTGCAATATACAACTACTATTGGCTGTTAAGTTTTCTAGCGAAAAACTTCATAGCAATTGCTCTCTAAGGATAACTTGTAATGTGAAAAGCTAATAATATATGTAGCTACTTGTACATACCCCGTAGTGAGTTTCGCGTGTGCGATTATTAATAGGCAACTCGAGTTGTGCAATATAGATTAATATTAAGTGATAATATATTCGAAAATGTTACTGTGAATGGAGGTGAATTCAGCATAGTGTATCGAAGGAAACGACTTTGAAACGTGTACGACAAGTTAGAAGGTGAGTTGGCAATTTGTGAGTCCGGCTGGACCTATTTGTTGAATAAAGCTTTCGGATATTTATAGCCACACTTCTTGAGATAGATGTCACCCTACTTATGTATTGTAGGTACCTACCTACTCTTTAGATTGAGGCCAGAGTGGGACTCTTACCCCCTGTATTTTATGAATTTTTTTTGGAACGAATGGAATGGACTTAGAATTATATGCCTTGGGTAGTCTTCACAGGAAAGTTAGATAGACCATCGGACGTCTATTTGATGTTTGTGAGAGGTGGAGCAGTCTTTTTTCGGGGCTTGTGAACTTGGTTTCCCTCTTTCATTAACCCAGAACATTAACCAAAGGGGCTCTGTTTTTTTTTAACGAAAAGGGCTCTGTTTTTACTTAAATTGGAAACTTTGCCAAAAAAAAAACAACATATAGATCATTACGGAAACTAATCAAACATTGATGCATTGCTGGGGCTAGACATTACCTACTTCCAAAAAATAAATTACAGTAGGTACTATGCGGCTATAACGAACTTGGTGAAGCAAAATCGGCTCGTTATAGGCCAGGTTGGGAATCAAGTCCTTAGTAGACGGAATGTCTTTGGTTCTAGGAGAAGTTTAGACATATTACGGATTTACTGATATTGCAATTTTAATCCTCGATCTCATTTCATTGGCGAGCTATGTTAACTAGTTATGGAACACGTTTGCTTTCCAAGAGACTTATTTTTTAACTCCAGGTATCAAAATGTTTAGTTTAATTTTCTCTTTTAGTTGTGGACGCTTCCTGACCTTATAGAAGTTATTAAAAAATATTAATAGAGTTTGAGGTCTTTTGAGGGTGCTCAACGTTTGATCAACTAAGAATTTGGTTACCGAAATTTAGAGCTTTCGGTGGGCATATGAGACACACCTTGTTCTTAACTTAATTACGTTGTCAAGTTTTCAAAAGAAAAACATAAACCGATTTGTTGGTCAAACCTCTGTTTAGTTTAAAATTGATACCCAATCACATTTAGAGAAATATTCTTTAGAAGGGTTCAGCCTCAGATATATGGAAGGGTTCACAGTACATTGGTTATGCATTAGTGGAAAAATATATCTACAGTTGTTGTTATGGAAATTCTTTAGAACTTATTGCTAAAGTCCATGACCCAATAGGTCACTACCTATAAGACCTCCAGTTACTAAAGTGGATATGTGGTGATCCCGGAGACTATATTTTCGTGTTTCAGAAACACTATCCTTAAACTTAAAACCCATTTTAGTTGTACTAATGAAATTTCTTCCTACAAGTTACATATTACCTTACAATTTTTATAAACTTTTTTTTACACATTATTAACTAAAATTATTTTTTTTTTTAAACTTAGATCATTCTATTACAGCGAAGACAAATCAAATTCATTTATTAAATTTGAAAGCAAGCTATAAAAAAAAAAAGTTTATTTAACTCAAAAAAAGCATGACTTCCCAACGATATTACTGATCATAATTGGTGCCCCTCGTTGGGCGCCATATTATACGTGCAAGTGTTTTCCATGTACTTTTAGATATGTTGTCCTGAAATATAACTCTTCTTCACAAAAGTGTATTTAATTGGGCTGAGTTGGAACTTAATACACTCGTGGACTTAGAGTTCCCATCAATACCATTTTATATGCTTTATAACCTAATATATTCATCTATACAAAATTTTGTCTACCAGATTTTTGAGTTACACATTGGCGAGAGACCAATTCAAAAGTTTTATTTTTCTGTTTGCAATAACCAACTATAATTCTAGGATTATCTTCTATGCCAATTTCATGTGAACAAAAATTTTAAAAAATATTTTGAATTTCAATGAATGTTAAATTATTTTTATTTATTTTTTTTTATTGAAGAGGTTAATAATTTTCAACAAGTCATCGCTCGCTTTATTTCGCAAACTATCATCTTATATTGAATATCCTGTCAATCTAGTACAGAAATTGAATGTAAAGGTATCCCAAATCAAGCTTCAATCATTCTTCCGGCAACAACTCTAAGTCTTTTTTTTTTCAAAAATGTTTAAATTTTAAAAGCGATTCTTATTTTTAGTATTTCATGCAAAGTAAAACAATAAAATTGTCTGAAAAATGTTGCTACCATTTATTATAAAATATAGAGGCTCTTTGGTCTATTGAAACTGTGAACATAGCTTATGATTTTGTAAAAGAATCATAAAAAATTGAGAAATTTACCGAAAAATTAGGTAGAACAAAATTTACTCATTTTTTGAAGCCGGATTACGGATCAAATTTAACTAATTCACCAAAAACTTACCTACGGCATTTGACTCAAATGTTCCACTTTTTTATTGTTTAAACCATTGAGACAATTTTCCTGATATGCAGGGGAACGTCCCCAGATTATAAGTCCCGAAAGAAAAATGTGGGTCGAATAAGAGACCCCTGTTCCACCCCCATCGGGACATAAGTCCAAAGTTTTTTCCTTTATCGGAGATGGGAAATAACAAGATTATTTGGATTTTCCTCAGACGTCCTAATTAATATTTTGCACCATCTCCGGGTATGGATAAATGGATCTCTATATTAAGAAAACTACACTAACAATAATTATTGGCACTCTTAATATTCTTCTATCGTTAACTAGCTATATTATTTTCATAATGCTAAAAACAAATTCTAAAGTCTGCTTTAAATGTACGGAAGCCCACAATTGCGATATTTGTATGGGGAATGGCCACTGGTATCTACTCAACTTTAAAGTTGCAACTAAAAATGTTTTTTTGTAAGGCCCAATGTGTGTAGCATTTAGAATTGAAAATTAAGACTTAAATACCTAAGCCCTAGTTTTTAAGAATTTGAGAAAAGAATCTTTAAAAAAACTAGTTTTGGAATATTTCTTTCGCTCGTATTTTCGGTGTCGTTTCAAAGCATAACTGATCTCGAGCTTTTACTGTGTCTTATAGAAGCACATTGACGATTGGCAAACGTTCATAAGCTACATTAATCATGTCATCTGCCTAAATATAGTACTCTATTAGAGTTTTAGCTTTGTGCAGGTATTAGCCCCAAGTTTGTAAATTGCAAATCCAAGCGAATTCATTGGAACAGTATGTTGTTTCAAAAACCGCTGTTTTTTTTTCTGGGGTTTTGTAAGCGCGTCGGATTAGTGTTTAATGTGTTGGACGCAAATTACATATTTTTCTCCAACACGCCACACCTTACGTACGTCTGAAAAACATCCTTCAGTATAAACATTGTCATGAATCATGATAGAGGTTTAATTAGCCGTTTGGACTCGGCATAAATTCCATTACATTTGTTCAAAAAATAAAAAGATCTCTTAAAAAGTAGGCCTCGGGTTCTAACGGACGTGTTGTGCCAATTATATTTTTGTTCATTTAACCCTTGCTTAATATTAGCTGCACTTGCTAAGTAACGGTTTTCAAAAATCGTAATTCCTGCAAAAACAAAGGTAACTTATAGATGGTTAACCCAATCACTAGCATAGTTTTTTCGGTAAATTTTAAATAAGGATGTTATCTGAAATAAGGATGTTATCTGAAATAGTAGGTAATATTCTTAACAATACTTTGTACTTAAGCTTGGTTCAGACAATTGCCACATCTGAAAATATTGTCAGGCCTAAAAAATAAAAAATGCTGACCATGAGCTGCAAATGAACTGACAAAAGCGGACTACCTTCTAATATACCAAATTGCCAGTTCACACGGTTTTGTCCCAAGCTATGACAATTTCATGGGCCGCCGATAACAGGAGGGCCCTTACGCAAAATTGCTCGTGGAATTGAGAGCTGAGGAGCCAAAACTAGTTTCCATTTTTTTGGTTATGGAAAACAAACAACTCGATGATCTGCTACCTTTTGTGACTATGAATATATCCAAAAGCAAGAAACAAATATGCGTGAGGGCATTGTAAAAAATGAATGCAATTTTCACAATGCATTTTCCTGAGGACCGTAAGCAAGAAAACTTGGTTGAAACCCTATTGTCACAGTTGATATACCAGTTTGAACTGACAAAACTGATGACGTGTCCTATCTTCAGCCATAGTGAAAAAATAATTAAATTTATATTGATTGGTTTAGTCAAATTTTATTTAAGGAAAAATAATAAGGATTTAATTGCACATTCAAGAAAAAAAATGTGGTTAGGTAAATAAATGTTTGTATTTAAAGCAGCCTTTTTTAAAAATGTTTATTATACTGCTTAATTGATACATAGGTACATAACTCATATATTCAAAATTCTTCCCCGGTTTTCAGGGAGGACTAGGCCTACTGGAGAAAAAATCATTAAAAAAAATCGCATCTAATGTTCAACACCTTGCGTGATGTGGAAGAGAACCTGTCTAATGAATTGATAACAACTTCTTTATTATTCTGTGTTTAACAACTGTTTTTATTTTTTTATTTTTTAGATTATTACAATTGATTAGGTATTACAATTTCAAAACAGATCCCTAAATAAAAATGCTTAAAGGTATTCCATTTGCATTCAAATATCTCCAAGAACAAATTTTCAAATCTAAAATAAAAGATCAACGGTCATCTCATCATAAAACGCAACGCGACTGAATCGTTTCTTTCATAAGTGCAAATATCTAGATTTGCCTTTCATACGACCACAATTACAAATTAGAAATTTCTCATAGTTTCTTTTCCACAGAAACTACTCATACATGAAACCCTCATTGTGTGAGTAGCACAGAGAACGATCCCAAATGAAGTTTTCGTCCCTTTATTTGCTACCTACCCACCGCCACCAGCCACCACCAACAACTGTTTCGCTTCACTAATCACAACAACAAGTTCTCATATTTTCTTTCTGTTTTGGTTCGAAAAGAAACTAAGCAAAATGCCAAAATTCACAACGCTATCTGTCGGTAGAAGCGGTCAAGAAAATTTTCGTGTTGATGATAGTACTATAGTCTCTATATACAATGGTGAGGGCAAGAGACTGAGCAGCTTGTGTGGTAGGTGCCGAGGTATATTTATCGCTCCACACAATGCTGGCAGCATATTCTGTGATTACAAAGGCAGAAGTGTCATTAGTATTTCTAAATCCTTCCAAAAATCATTAAAAGGAAAAGGGTTATAAACTTTATACTTTATCGTTTCCGTCTTCTTCGTCCACGTCTGAAAATTATCTGACAATGACTTTTCTGCAAATATTGGTATGCAAAATTGTAACTTTACACTGTTGCCAGACATTTGGGATCATTTTTTCATTGGTTTTTGAGCTTATTTGTGGATTTTGACATTTTGTCGCCTTAGTTTATGAAAATACAGGGTGTCCGCTTTGTTTTAGCGCCATTTGGTAAACATTAGTCTTGACAGTTCATATTTGGCAGTCGTGAAGTAGTCACGTGGCAAACTTATTATGGCAAAATATTCGATAAACCAACGTGTTTTAATCGTTAAAACATTTTATCAAAATCAATCATCGATTACTGTAACGATGAAAAAAATACGTGAAATTTTTGGGAGAAACAATGTGCCAACAAAACGCACTATTTATCGTGTAGTAAATAATTTCGAAGAAAGAGGGTCTGTAGGTTATAGGCCCAAGCATGGACCACAACGAACTGCAAGATCGGATGAAAACATTACTGGTGCTCAAGGAAGTGTTCAAAACAATCCATCAACCTCAATTCGACGCCATGCTCAGGAGCTTGGTATTTCATGAAATGGTGATGTTGATTGGTCTCCACGGTCGCCTGATTTGACTGCTCCGGAGTTCTTTTTGTGGGGATATCTGAAAAGCAAGGTTTATGAGCAACTCAAACAAAATATTCGTGATGAAATTAATGAAATACCGCGTAAAATGTGTGAGAATGTAATGAAAAATGTGCTCAAAAGGACTCGCATTTGTGAGACTAACAGAGGCGGACATTTACCTGATATTGTATTTCATACATAATTGCCGACATTAAAACAACAACAACAATCATTTATCAATAAAACATCCATTCTCTTTCATTTAATCAAAAATTATAAACAAACCCGGGTGTTCCCGGCGGACACCCTGTAAATTCGTTTGAAAATTTTTGGTTGCTCTGCAAACAATTGCTACCTCTTTCATAATACACATTTTGTCTCTTTTACACGAAGCTGGCATTTGAACATGATTGAGGCCCGTTTGTTGATTCTATTCATAGCGATTTAAGTTCTACTTAAATACCTTATGGGCAACTTTTGCTATGTCATAAACTGCCACACAAGATTTTAAGTGGAACTTGTAGCATCAGCAAACGGGTCTTAATGTGATAAAATGAGAGAAAAACATAGTGTCATACGGGCTTAAGTTCTAAACGATTTAAAACCTTAATGCAATTTGTGCTGATACGAGTACCACACAATTCTGCATCCCTATATTTTGCAGATTATGTATAAATACATAAGAATGAAAATTGCAAGAAATTCTTAAATTGTCACCAAGTGTTAACAAATTGGAAGTTGAAGATGTTTTGGAAATTCTAAACGGTGTGGTGGGCTAAGAGAAGCTCTACAAATTTATTCGACTAGCTTTGGGATACAGAAATATAATTCGTACAGAAAGTTTTGAGTCAAATTGGTTCGCTTTATTTTTAATTTTCTTTTTGTTTGCAAAATAGTATGACTTACTTTTGTTATCTATAATTTTGTTCCCTTTCTTGAATTAACTAGAATCATTCTTTTTAATTATTATTCTATTAATCTGACCTACGGTTTTTAAATCAGGGCCTTGAGGCAGAGGACATATCTGACAGCACACTCAAAGACATACTAGGACTCATCACTAAGTCCGGTATCGTGAGTGAGCTATAAATGGAGGAAATCACAATAGGCCCACTCGTGGCCGCAGTGATATGGCAACCTGTTTCCACCTTCGCCAATTAATCTAATATAGTCTAAATCAGGGCCTAAAAGACTAGTAAATGTACATTTGTAAACTGAATTTTTTATTGCAATAAAGTCTACTCTAATCTGAAATCTATTAACAAATGATTATTATTATTATTATTATTATTATTTTAAAAGGTAAGTAAATTACAGTTTAAAATTGTCTTATAGCACTAGCTACCTGGGCCTTCGGCTATTAAATAATAATAATAATAGTTGGCGCAACAGGTCTGTAGGGACCCAGGGCCTAGCTTTTCGCAACCATTCGTTTTGTGTGAGTTTTTAATTTTTGGAACGAATGGAAGGGATCTACAATTTTATGCCGATTCCAAACGGCTAATTGAGAAGCTCTTTCATGACAGTTATACTCTCGAATGTTTGTCAGACGTTCGCGAGAGGTGGCGCAGTGAAAAAAACCCTGAGTTGGAATTTGGGTTTTTGCGGGATTCGAACCTGGACCCCTCGCTTAGTAGTCCAACACACTAACCACTAAGCCACTGCGACCTTCGGCTATTAACAAATGAATTTATTCTTCTTCTATGTTCCCAATTGTTGAATTTAGTTCAGGGACTTATATACAAATTTCTAGGAAACGTGTTTCGAAAATTCACTAATAGCTACACATGTGTGCTTCATAATCTCTTCATTGTAGTAATAACGTCTGGATACTGGATACCTACTGCCACTGCCATTTCAGACGAATAGCCAAAGTGGTTTCTTTTAACATCATTTCTATTTTCATATTTATAGGTAGGATTTTTTTGTCGGATATTGCTTGTAAGCTTCTACTTTATTATTAATGAAATAAAAAATTCCAAATCCATTTTGTATTGAACGATGAAGCTTAAACTTTGACCAAGCAGTCGTGTTTTGTTAATGTTTTCATACCAAATGTTTTTTATTTTCCTTGCAAATCGATTTCGTCGAAAAAGTTGTAGGTACCTTACTTATAATGTATGAAGACATAAATCTTCGTTAAACTTTGAGGTGGGTTACACCTCTGCAGTTTACATACCGAAATTATTTCCCTTATAGTAAATACGATGTAGAATTCTAGTAATTGTATCACTACAGACAGGGATTGCTGCAAGGGTACCTACTTCTTACAAATCATCCTTATCAGGCTCTTATTCTACGGTTAATAAGCGTCAACTAATGGGTACCTTTAAAACAATATACAAACATATTTCATTATACAATAATATATATCTCACTCAATTTGTAGACAAATCTGTACGTAATGCATGCACCAAGTAGGCAGTAGAAAATGAAAAAGTCGCAAATGATAAATGAAATGTCGTAAACTTTCCTCTAAAATGGTCCCCAAACTTTTCCTTCAAAACAAAAACCATACATATTAACCTACAAAAAACTTGTAAAATATAATTTTTTAGTATAGGTACATGTCTGTGTCTCCCCCGAATTCAATTTGAAATAGGTACCTACCTACCCGCAGCAAGATATGTAAATGATCCCAAAAGAAGCACCCCACAGTGCAAATAAAACTTTTCTTCTTATTAATTTTCGCCCTCTTCATAGCAGATTACGAATTGTTGAACATGGAAAATGCCACGTGAAAACTACCGAAAGACGGCAGGAATGAAAAAATGTCGGGCAGAAAAAAAAAAAAAAAAAAACACCGAATACCACACAATGAATGAATTTTGCATATTTAGCATTTTGCCTCATTTTCATTTCCTTTTCCCTTGCTGTGTCAGTATGTGTGTGTACATTTTCGTGGGTTCTTTGCATATATAATAAAGCCAACCCCAGTTGGGAAGGGGTTGCGGGTTGGTCCTTGAATTTTCTCTTCTCGTAGTTTTCCCGCATTTTCCTCTTTTTTTTTAAATTTAAATTCAACTACTTTAATTTGTATATAGCACATGCGGATGGAGAATATTGTTAGACACAAAGTAAGAACAAAGGTATAAAAAGTTGTCAAGAGGTCATTTCTTTTTTGTTTTAGTTTCAAAAGGGACTTTTAATCCGATTGGAAATGGAGATTCTGTTCTGTATGCATGTCATACCAACACAGAAACGTCAGCACCGAACGAAATGACGCAAATGGCATCTACTTCAACAGGGTAAATGATAATTGACACGCAAACGACATGTAGATACTGCGTTTATTGTAGCTCGTATCCATGTCGGCAGCGGAAAATGCTCTACTCCTTTCAACATCACTAGGCAATGAAATAACTCATAAATGGAAGGGAAAAACGAATTCGCGTGTCGGCAGGATTCATCCAACACTCGGCCTTGACTCGAGTGGAAAATTGAAAATTACAAAAAAAAAAAAAAAACCAAACGAGAAGCAAAAGTTCGTTACTTGGTACATATAATATGCCTGCATGCTGAAGTAGTTGCACATATACAATATATGTAAATTATTATCTGTTGCGAGCGCACTAATATACACTGCCTCGGGGAGCAACAAACCAGGATGTGCGTTCATTTGAGAAAATTTCTAAAGGCTAAATATGTGTACTATATACGAGTATATGCACAGATACAGTGTAGCGTAATGAGATGCTCTTTTCAAATTTTAAATTAATTTTAATGGGTGGTTCTCAAAACACTACTGCTACTGCTACTAAATAATGTTGAAGGATTATGATGTGCTGCTCATAACTAATTTGACATGAGATGATTTCAATGGAGTATCCTTCGAGTATACTGCAATTAGTTGCAAAGGGTTGCTTCGTGTATATATGTCTGCAGATATGGTTAGATATGCGGGAGAGCTTGCAAAATGTTCTCTCGGCTTAGTGGAGAGGTGGTTATTCGGAAGCGAGTGTTCTTGTGAATGTGAATGTGAATGAATGGAGGCTATTATTTCGCAAAATATATAGGACAGCAGTTGTGCGTTAGTAATTAAGAAGATGAAGATATTACAAACTAAACTGATGTTGCTTAATTTTGTGTATGCAAGAGCACAAAAAGGGTTGTGTTAGTATTTACCAAATGAAGAGCTATTCATTCAACAACAAGAAGAAAAGGTTTTTTTTTGTCGTTGACAGCTTTTTTAAATAAATGGAGCGAGAGGCGCCTACATAAACGGACTGCAAAGTTGTAGATGAATACGATTGTGTTAAATGGTGTCGAAGTTGAATGGTTGAATGAATTTATACGAGGCGTGGGGAGTAAATTTTTATTTGTTGCCACTTGAACAGAGGAAAGGACGATACGAATTAGGTGACGGCTAATACTGTGAAGAATTTTTGGTATAAGAAAGACTAAGACCTATCTCGGTTATCTGGAATGCGATAAAAGTAAGAGACTTCATTCGGCGTATTTGTGTATAATTGCGAATGCGTTTTTGGTTATCTAGAATGCGATAAAAGTAAGAGGCTTCATTCGGTGTATTTTGTGCCTAATTTCGAATGCGTTCTTGGAATCCGATTTTAATGGGGGGCCTTTGAAAAATTCAGAAAATCTAAAGTACTTTCTTTTACCTGTCAGCCTTAAGAACTGAATAACTATAAATATGATCCAGTGCTCAACCGCGTTTTATTTATTCCTATTCAGACATATCACCACGGTCATTATCATTTTAAATACTACAAGGCTCAAGTGGCCTATCTATCGAGTTCTATATCTTACGCCATCGATCTTAAATCACAATTTAGGCCGTGTGTCAATTGGGCTAAATAATTATCCTCGAATAATTTTTGGACATTTCTGTGTGTGTTGAATAAAAATGTAGATTTTGTGAAATCTGGCTGTGTCGATTGGGCTAAATTTTTGACATATCTCAGTAGACTTTTGACTATAACAAAACTCAATATCTAGTTTTACAAAAAAAAAAAAAAAAAAAAAAAATTTCAAACATACAACTAATTCAATAACAACAACTGATAATAATGTGGATCATAATATTCGATGTATTAATTCCCCCTGATGTCAATGATATTGCTGCAGTATCCAAGCCTTATAAGCCACGATTACTTGTCCCTACGCAGAAGGCGAACAATAGAAGTGAAATTTTATATTCAATCGGCATGAATTCAAACACCGTAACCGAATAACCTCTTTTTTGTCATCATGCGTCCCTATAAATTAAGCAAGTTCTAAAAAAAACTTTATTAATTTTCCTTCCATGTTGTTCGGTTTGTTATTATGTTTCTTTCTTTCGTTGTTTCCCAATGATGTCACTGTGTTTGATAACAATCGTTCGTTGTTTTGCAGCCATTTGAAATAAAAAACTAGAACGTAAAAAATGTATCCTATGAAGAAAATTTATTATCTTGGAGCAGGAGAATTTTTTGACATCTGAAAAATTCCTTTTCCACCACGATAGTGTCAGAAAATTATCCGAGGATAATTATTTAGCCCAATTGACACACGGCCTTAATCAGACTTGATCTAGCCATCTAACCCGCTCATACCTGATGGCACTTCTGGGAAATCAGATTGGAGGAACCCCGCACTTAGCAACCATAGGGCGACTGAGTTTCGAACACGCTTCTAGAATGGCTTTCCTCAAGTATTAAGTGGAAGTTTGTTAAGTGGAAATTTTTTTTTTTTTTTAGGTCCCACTTTATTCGTATTTTCTTTTTACCTATGTACGAGTATATCCTTTTTAGATATTTCCCCATGACGATATTTGCAAGTAAACAAACGAAATCTTTCAAAATTTTCGAATACACGTTTTACCAGGAAAAAGTTGTTTAGATTTGAGTATTTTCTGTAAAATGTTGTTCTCTTTTTCCGTATTTAATTATATTTACAAAAATGGTTTGAAAAAGAAAGGGTTAACATTTTAAAAATTACTTTTTGCTTTTCAAACAGGTCAACAACAAACTTTCGCATTTGCAATACTGAATTTACATTTTACAGATGACAAAATCCATACATTAAGTCGTACATAAAATACGTTGAAAAAAAAAATAATAAAAAAGTTGGGCGTTTTTTGGGTAAAAATGGCCATTATCTGTGTTTTTTTCTAGATTTATCTGGGGGGAAAATATTTTGACCGCTCGGCAACGCTATCTGTCTTAATGACTTAAACGTTTCCTCGTCACGGCTGCATGGTAGCATTTAGTCCGAGAAAGTACTAAAAAGGATACACAACATACACCTACTTCAAAGACCAACTAAAATATATTTATTTCGAGTAGTGCAAGAGAGGTCGAATGGTATACTGAAGAGAGAACCACTCGTTTCATACTCCTGCTTCCCTGCAGAAGACTAGGATTTACCCCCAAAACATTCGTTCGTAAGCCCGTACCTTTCGACCAGCGAGAGCAATTTTTGAGCATCAGGACCCTGGTCCCAACAATATGAAAATTGCGCCTTTGAAGTTTAAGTAAGATTTTATACCTCATTAAACGATATAGAATGCAAACATGACAAAAGTCGTAAGAACAAATTTGAAATTTCTTCTTTGTTCCTCTGTTTTCTTTTTTATTTTATTTTTTCCTATATTATTTAGGCACGTTTGCGGATATTACTCATAGGGATTTTAGTTCGCCTAAAAATCTTATGTCTTAGTTTATGACATAGAAAAGGTAGCCAATAAGATAAGCATGTAAGAAGAATTTAAATCGCAGCAAATGGTCCTTAGCATTTTATGCGTAGGTTTCTTTTATCGATTCGGGTCCCTTTTTAGTCCCATTTTAAAATTGTTCAGCGGCAACAATGCATTCGACTACTTTTTACTTCCACTCAAGCATTAGGTGTTAGGTACATTTGGAAATACTCAGAAAAATGTCTGCGTAAAATGTCCTTCTTAGAACCGCATCTTTGGACTTGACTTTTTCATAATGTCAAATTCATTTATTTATTTATACCCGACTGAACACAGAAGGAGGCATCGCTTGTATCTATGTCTGCCTCGACGTGACCTCCTATACCTTAAACGGTTTGAACCATTTTGAAGAGTAAGGTGTCATTAGATTCGTATTCTTCCCCGGAGTGTCATAGCATTAACAAGGTAAAAGTAATTTAAAAATCAAAAAAACCCTACTGCCTGTAACAAAGTAAAAAAATAACTAAACAGATATAAACAAAACACGTTCACGATTAACTATTTGGCAGGCAGTGGTAAATATCAGTGTAAGTAGTCTTCGATTATCATTATAGTTATAATTGAACGTGTGTTTTTTACAGTTCGTTTCTACAGTCAGTGGGGGGGTTTTTATTATTTTTTTGTTTTTTTAAATAAATGTTCTTTTCCTTTATGTATTGAAAAAAACTTCAGGTTTTTTTATTATGCATTTTGGAATAAAGTTAAACTTAATAATTATTGAAAACACTGCTAAAAATAAATACCTTTAATGGTTTTCTGGGCAGTAAAAATATTGAAGATAACAAAGGCTTCAGAATTAGGAGGTGTTTTCAGTAACAAATTTAAAATCTCGAGTGATAAATGTTGTGCCGTACAGTTGCTACCTAAGCTAACCTTTTCATCCTAACCTACTTCGGAGAACTACTCAGTCTGAAGCTGAAGCAATTATACGCAGGATCAGAAGTCTTTTGATGCTCAAAAGGATCTATCGGAGCTTGTCAATGAGGGTTGCACACTTTACGAAAAAAAATGTTTTTGGCACCATGTGACTTTAAGACACTAGGCCTGGCGGAAAAGACCCTATATCTAGACTCTCATGACAAAGCGGTTGTGTGCCTGCCTATTCATTTTAAAAACGAATTGAATTTCAACTCCCAAAGTTTATAATTTAACTAACCTAATTTATATATACGAGTGACGTTGAATTGCAGTGAGATACCAAGCACATAAACTTGTTCTCTTGAAGCAGCTGTGAGCCAAGCACTTGAACTTGTTCACAAGAAAATGTGTAGAATGAAAACAACAATGATTGTCGTTCGACCGAATCGATATGATTGATTTTATTATTGGGCCAAATGCCTCTTTTATACTTAAAATTAATTACATAAAATGATAACCTAAACAACCTAGTTCTTAATGCTATAATAACCTAAATTGCTTAATACTATTTGGTGCGTCAGCGTACGAGCGATTGTTACTTCTGGTGTGCTGACGGTGGTTTGTTTGTTGTATGCATTTTTGATTAGGTCACTGGGTGCGGTGTTCATTGCACTCAATGTGTTTCTTAACATTCTCCCCGCGTTGAACTGCGTTGCATTCAAGTATGTTCTTATGTTTCGCTGACATTGTATTGCGCTCGAGTTTGCGGAACAGGTGTGGACCTTGTAGATGTCGTCATTCGACTGCGCAGTTTGTAGATGATTGTGAATCCGACGGAAAGTGACACCAGAAGCGCCAGATAACTAAGGCCCATTTTATTCACTCGAAGTTGAACACAACTTCGGGATTTTTATATGGCAAACTCCCCGAGTTGTGTTCAACTTCGAGTGAATAAAATGGGCCTAATTAAATGATGATGAATGCTGTTGATGAATACCGTGTCCTGTAATTCTGGGAAGCCTCGAGGTTGCAAGTCTGCAAGTTGAGTTTGGAGAGTCGTCAAGGATTTAATAGATGTATTGTTGAATGCAGGAATTAATTCAAGAATGGCGTGTGTTTTTTGGTGGTTGATGACTGATGAGATGTTCCCAAAGCTAATGTAAGAGGTATCCAATGTGCTGGTCATCGTTTGATGTGCCTGGATGGTGAATAGATGGTTTCTTATGACGCAGCCATCGTCGAGTGAGAGAAGTCCAGATCCAGTAAGCTCAATTTGAATGGTTTTTGTTTTACATACGGCCGTTAGTTGAGTGTCTGGGAGTGTGCCGAATATCCACTGGTTACTGCTGCTTAGCTGAGTCCACATCATGTTATTGGTTGGGTTTATAAGATTGCATGATGGTGCTGTGTTATTGTTGAACAGATTGAACTCGCAATTATATGCCTGTGATCCGGCGTGGTATTTTGCCCTTTTGTTGGAACAGAAAAATTGTAAGTCCTTGCCTTTGTCACAAGCCTTCAGTTCGGTTGCCGTCATTGCGAAATACTGATCTCTGTGACGATTTATGGCGAGAATTTCTATTGACGGGTTGATGATTAGAAGGGTGTTGTTTACCTTTGCCGGGAATGGTATCAGTCGAAACAAGTTGAAGGTCTCTTGTTCTACGAGTGGAATCTTGATAACGAACAGAAGATGATTATCAGTGGCTCCTCCTTTTGCGGTTAGGATCTTGTAGAAGTGTAGCAACTCTTCTTGTTCGAATGGCAGTTTTTGTGACTGCGGCAAATGATTTTTGATGTTCGTGATTTCTGCCCTTAATTGTGCTGGAGAGAGTAACAGGGGGCTGATGGTTCCATAATGTGTGTCCGTTAATGTGTCGAGAATTGCAGTTTCAATTCGCTGCAGGTTGGATACCACAATCATTAATTGCATTGTCAAGGATGTAAAGATTTGAAAGATTTTGGATTGCTCAGAGGCCTCTCCAATTCGAGCAAGGATCTGTTTGGATTGATTTTGAAGGATATTCATGTGTTCTCTTGCTTCGAGTTGATCCTGTTTCATGATATTAATCGTGGAATCTATGATTGACGTCTGGTTTTTCAGCATCGTCCATAGGTGTGCTTCATTGCCCTTTAATTGGTTAATGGTTCGGGATAGTTCGTCTGCGTAGTCGGAATCAAGCAATCCGAATAAAGTGTGTGCTATATTGCCAACGAAGTTGATAGCTGCCCGAGGCCTTCGGCGTTTTGAAAATAAGTTGGAATCTGTTTGCAGTCTGCTTCTGATGGCAATGAAATGTGTTACTAATGCAGTACATGTTGCCTTTTGTTGTAACTGGTTGCAGAGGTGTTGAAGTGCCGTCGTGCCGTTATCGAATGCTCCTAGCTCTGTTTGAATGGGTGTTAAGTCATAGTACACGACAATTTTCCATTCGGTTGCCACTATGTTCGTGGATCCGAGATCTTCGAAATAAATTCCTGGCTGATTGTTGAACCTTGTTACGTTCACTGGCGACGCGCATATTATTGGTAGTAGTAGCAATGACAGCATGATCGTGGTCGCTAGTGAGACATATGATGTCCTTCTTCGTTTTGTGGGTGTATCTCTCGTATCATCTGTTGCGAGTTCGGATGAGGTCATTGCAGCTTCAGATGTGTTCGTATCGTTATCATCAGGTTCCTTGAATAAGGGGGCTAACCGATGGATTGGTCGTTTCCATGTTCCTGATCTGGTTTTGACGTTGACTACTCGAACCCTGTCGTCATCACCTTTGAAGATTTCAGTCACTCTTCCGATTGGCCATTGAAGTGTGGGCGTGTTGTCCTCCTTGATTATGACCATGTCGCCAACCTTGATGTTGTTCTTTTCCTGGTTCCATTTGTGCCTATATTGTAGTTCGTTCAGGTACTCGGTCGACCATCGTTTCCAGAATTCGTGCTTCAAATGGCCAATCGCCTTCCAGTGGGTAAGCAGATTGGTTTTCTCTGGAGCGGTATCACTGTCGACTTGAGCAATCAAAGGCTCGCCGATAAGAAAATGGCCAGGTGTTAGTGCAGCTAGGTCGTTTGGATTCGATGACAGAGGAGTGAGTGGTCTTGAATTCAAAATGCCTTCAATTTCAATGACTATGGTTTCCAATTCTTCGTGTGTCAATGATGCTGGTGAAACTGTTTTAATGAGAAGGTGCTTTGCAGATTTCACTGCTGCCTCCCATAGACCGCCAAAATGAGGTGCTCGAGGTGGGATGAATTTGAATGCTATACCCTTGTCGCTGCTGGCCTTGATTATGGCCTCCTTTGCTTCTGGAACGTGAAGGACATCGAGCAGCTGGTTTCTTGCTCCCACGAAGTTGGTTGCATTATCGCAGTAAAGTGTTTGAATGCGACCGCGTCGGCTGATAAACCTTCGAAGGGCTCCTATAAATGCTTCCGTTGTTAGGTCAGTCACAATCTCTAAGTGTACTGCCTTGGTTGTAAAGCAGCAGAAGACTGCTAGGTACACCTTGTGCGGCTTTTTTCCTCTGACCTTGTAGTGCACCCATAGGGGGCCACAAAAGTCAACACCGGAGATCATGAATGGTCTGGTTGGTGAGACGCGATCTGCTGGGAGGTTTCCCATTACTTGAGTCATTAATTGTGGTTTAGCTTTGGTGCATTTAACGCAATTATGAACTGTGTGACGAGCCATGATCTTTCCCTTGATTGGCCAGAACTGTTGTCTCAAGATGGAGAGGAGTGTCTGTGGTCCACAATGGTTGTGCTCGTCGTGTTTTGTTTTGAACAACATTTTAGTTACTGATTCATTATATGGCATCAGTATGGGATGTTTTGCACTGAAGGAAATGGGCGCGGCTTCTAGCCGGCCTCCGACTCGTAGAATACCCTTTTCGTCTAGAAATGGTGCTAGGGTGATCATTGTGTTGGATTTGCATAAGCCCTTGTGACTCTTAAGGTCTTGGATTTCCTTCCCAAATTCTGATCCTTGTACTTGCCTTATGATGACCGTAAGAGCTTCGTTGAGTTCCTTAGGCGATAGTGCTGTATGGTTTGCCTTGTTGGTGTCTATTTTTCTGGATCTTCTGATGAACCGAAGAACGTAGCCAATAGTGTGCTGAAGGAAATTAAAGGAATTTCGATGATTGATGTGGTAAATCATCTGCTCTGTGCTGTTTTGTGTTGATGCTAAAGCGACTGCATGCTTTCTCTTTCTTTCCAGTTCGGAATGTGGATCTTGTTCCTTTATGAAGGGTTGGGGCCATGCTGCTTCGTTTCCGTGCAAGAAGAGTGGCCCATAAAGCCACATACTGCATGACATAAAGCCGACTGCTGATATTCCGCGAGATAGGAGATCTGCTGGGTTTTCCTTGGATGGGACGTGACGCCATTGGGTTGCCAAGGAGCACTCCTGTATTTTTGCCACTCGATTTGCCACAAAGGTGTGTAGTGATGAGGAAGTCGAGTTAATCCATGATAATACAATTTGGGAATCGGTCCAGAAGAAAATTGGAGTTTCTTGAAGTCTCAAGTCTTCTCGGACTCTATTTGTGAGTTCAGCTCCTAATACTGCAGCACACAATTCAAGTCGAGGAAGGGTTTGTTGTTTTACTGGCGCTATGCGTGATTTTGCACAGAGTAATCTTACGAGTGTTGTTCGATCCTTGTAGACTGACCGTAAATAAACTGCTGCTCCGTAAGCTTGCTCTGATGCATCCACAAATGTGTGCATTTGTACGGATATTGGAGTTCTTTGGTTGAACACATGCCTTGAAATCTTGGCCTGATTGAGTGTTGACAGGTTGTTCCTAAACGCTATCCATTCTTGTCTTAGGTGTTCGGGCAACTCGTCGTCCCACGACAGCTTCAGGTGCCATAGTTGTTGCATGAACATTTTTGCTTTAACAACCACCGGGCCAAAGAGTCCTAATGGATCAAAGATGCGTGCAATGTCGGAGCTAACTGATCGCTTCGTGAGTATGGAGATGTCGGATAACTGAGCTCTTCCGCACAATTGGTCCGATTTTGGTTGCCAAATTACCCCCAAGGTTTTTATTGTGCAGTGTGTTGATTCGCTGAAGTCGAGGTTGACTTCGTGGTCCTCCACTGGGAGATCCTGAAGTAATGCTGGATGGTTTGCACACCATTTGCGCAGTTTGAATCCGGCACTGTGAAGTAGTGAAGTGACTTGGGCTTGGGCTTCCTTTGCCAGTGGGATACTGTCTGCTCCGCTGATACAGTCGTCGACATAAAAGTCATCTTGAAGTATTCGGGCTCCAACTGGATGTGTTATCTTATTTTGGAATGCTAAATATTGTAAGCATTTGGTGGCCAAATAAGGTGCTGATGATGTACCGTATGTTACGGTTTTGAGCTTGTAATACTTGATCTCATCAGTTGATTGCCTTCTCCAAATGATGAGTTGATACATTTGATCATCTTCCTGGATGAGTATCTGCCTGTACATCTTCTCAATGTCGGCTGTAAAGACGTACTTGTGTATTCGGAATCGAAGGAGTATGGAGAATAGTTCACTTTGTATGGTGGGTCCGGTGTGTAGAATGTCATTGAGCGACAACCCAGATGACGTCTTTGCAGATGCATCAAACACCACACGTAGCTTGGTTGTGCTACTGTCTGGTTTCAAGACGCAATGGTGTGGTATGAAGAAATGTGATTCTTGGATTAATCCCAGTTTGATCTCTTGCATATGCTGAAGTGATTCATATTCGTCCATAAACCTTACGTAGTCCTCTCTTAGGCTTGGGTTTTTATTGAGTCGTCTTTCTAATGCTAGGAATCGATTTAAGGCTGTTTTCTTTGAGTCACCTAAGTTTGTCCCATTTTCCCGAAAGGGTAGTCGTACGATGAAGCGATTGGTTTCAGATTTCGACACAGTTTGCGTAAAATGTGTTTCACAGTACCTTTCTGTTGATGTTAATGGTCTTGGTGTAGTTTCGAAATCGTCAATCCTCCAGAATTTTTCGATAAGTTCATTCGTGGAGTCTTCTTCGCAGAATATCCCACATGTTGCTGTGTTGGGTGTTATGTCTCCAATTTTTCCAGCTACGACCCAACCTAGTACGGTGTTTTGGAGGATTGGCATCCGGTCTCCAATTTGTATCTTCTCTGGTCGCATGAGATGATGATAGAATTCCGCTCCCAGTAGAATATCGATTTTGTCGGATCGGTGGAAGTTTGGGTCAGCTAACTTGATGTTTTCAGGTATGATCCAGTTGGTGGTATCCAGGTTTTGAGTGGGTTGAGGTGATACAATGCTTGGAAGTATGAATGCTTCCACTCTGCAATCAAAGTTTCCGCTTGTCGATCGTAGTCCGATGTTGACTCGCTGATTTGAGCTTCGTGTTCTCCTGCCAATGCCTTCGATGCAGAGTGAGGATGGTGTTGGTGACAGAGAGAGACGTTTGATGAGTCTCTCAGTTATTAAGTTTATTTGTGAACCGGAATCCAACATGGCTCGCACCTCACATCTTTGTCCATTGTTTGCGGTGATGGTCACTCTTGCGGTGGCTAGAAGGACGTAACCTTGCTTATTGTTTACTTGCTGGATCGTGGCTACAGTTGTCGGAGCCGCCCTTTCGCTCGGTTGTGTTGTTGTGTTTCCACGTTCCAGATGCAACAAGGTATTGTGCTTCCCTGAGCATTTGGTGCAACATCGTGCAGAGCATGTTTTGGAAGTGTGGTCAGTTTTGAAGCAATTTACACAAAGCCGTTTTCTTTGGATCCATTTGAGCCGTTCCGATGTTGACAATGCGAGGAATTTTTCACAATAGTAAATCGGATGACCTCTTATGCCACAAACCTTGCAGCCTTCGGTATTGGATGTGGCCATGCTTGTCACCACTCTCGTCTTGTCCTTTCCACCAACAGCTTCTAAGGCCTCGAATCGGGATTTCAGAAATTTTAAGAACTCATCTATAGTTTGCAATTCTCGTGGGTTTCGTAATGATTGCTCGTATAGTAGATGGCTTGGCCGATCTAATTTCTTGATTAATAGGTGGATGAGGAGTGGGTCCCAGGAGTCGGTCTCGATACCCAGCGTTTTGAGTGCTGCTAGGCATTCATGAATGGCGTCATGAAACTCTCTGATTGACTTCATCTCTGAGGTGATACTAGGTAACCCAGTAAGTCGTTGAATCAGTGCTGATGTGATGGCCCTTTTATTGCTGAATCGATCTTGTAGCGTTCTCCAAGCTATAGGGTAATTATCTTCAGTTAGCTCAAGGTGTCGCAATAACCGCTCTGCATCCCCTGACACGTTTGTCTTTAAATACCACATTTTTTGGATTGGTGGTAATGGCTGATCATGAATCATTTTTTGGAAGATGTCTGAAAATGTCTGCCATTTCAGATGATCTCCGTCAAATTTTGGTATCGTCATTTTAGGCAATTGAATCGCCGGATGATCTGCGACAATCTGCGATGCCGTGTTGTTCTTCTGCATGGTTGATGTTGCCTTTCCCAAAAGAGCTTGATTCCGTAGAACCTCTGCCTCCAGCTTGATGTAAGTATCCATGTCATACCCGTCGGCTACCGGATCATTACCTGTTTCCCAAATCGAGTAATGAATTTCCTCGATTTGGCTCCACAGTTTGTTCATTGCCTGCAGGCACTGGGTTGGGGCATCTTCTTTGGCCGATCCTTGGATGATGCGGGCTAAAGAATTCATCATGGCCTTCTGTCTTCTTTGGAGTGTCTCCCACCCCTGTTGGTCCTCTTGTGGCCGAGATTGTTTTGTTACGATTGGAGATGAATGTGGTTCATCTGGCCTTGCTGTCGGGTTTTTCCCGATTGCCGCCTTTTCGTCGTTGCTACGCCTTAGCTGTGCCAACGATTCGCTCAAGATTAGACTATACTTGTCGTATAGTTGTTTGATCTTGGTATAGTAGTCCGATGCAAAATACTCGTCTTCTAAGGGAACTGCCTTTAGAGCGCGAATTTTGTTGTCATTTGCATCGAACTCCTCCCATAAGGCCTCCAGTCTATTCAACCGTGAGGTGAAATACTCTTCCGTGGTTTTCCGCGTTGGGGAATCCTTTGAAAAGTTTCTTATAACTTGCTGGATCTCGTCTCCCAGCGTTGTTTGACTCGTAGTCAATTGCTCCATTGTTCGTCTTCTATCACGTCGGGGTCACCAAAATGTTGAATTGCAGTGAGATACCAAGCACATAAACTTGTTCTCTTGAAGCAGCTGTGAGCCAAGCACTTGAACTTGTTCACAAGAAAATGTGTAGAAAGAAAACAACAATGATTGTCGTTCGACCGAATCGATATGATTGCCTTTATTATTGGGCCAAATGCCTCTTTTATACTTAAAATTAATTACATAAAATGATAACCTAAACAACCTAGTTCTTAATGCTATAATAACCTAAATTGCTTAATACTATTTGGTGCGTCAGCGTACGAGCGATTGTTACTTCTGGTGTGCTGACGGTGGTTTGTTTGTTGTATGCATTTTTGATTAGGTCACTGGGTGCGGTGTTCATTGCACTCAATGTGTTTCTTAACAGCCATTATCTGTGTTTTTTTCTAGATTTATCTGGGGGGAAAATATTTTGACCGCTCGGCAACGCTATCTGTCTTAATGACTTAAACGTTTCCTCGTCACGGCTGCATGGTAGCATTTAGTCCGAGAAAGTACTAAAAAGGATACACAACATACACCTACTTCAAAGACCAACTAAAATATATTTATTTCGAGTAGTGCAAGAGAGGTCGAATGGTATACTGAAGAGAGAACCACTCGTTTCATACTCCTGCTTCCCTGCAGAAGACTAGGATTTACCCCCAAAACATTCGTTCGTAAGCCCGTACCTTTCGACCAGCGAGAGCAATTTTTGAGCATCAGGACCCTGGTCCCAACAATATGAAAATTGCGCCTTTGAAGTTTAAGTAAGATTTTATACCTCATTAAACGATATAGAATGCAAACATGACAAAAGTCGTAAGAACAAATTTGAAATTTCTTCTTTGTTCCTCTGTTTTCTTTTTTATTTTATTTTTTCCTATATTATTTAGGCACGTTTGCGGATATTACTCATAGGGATTTTAGTTCGCCTAAAAATCTTATGTCTTAGTTTATGACATAGAAAAGGTAGCCAATAAGATAAGCATGTAAGAAGAATTTAAATCGCAGCAAATGGTCCTTAGCATTTTATGCGTAGGTTTCTTTTATCGATTCGGGTCCCTTTTTAGTCCCATTTTAAAATTGTTCAGCGGCAACAATGCATTCGACTACTTTTTACTTCCACTCAAGCATTAGGTGTTAGGTACATTTGGAAATACTCAGAAAAATGTCTGCGTAAAATGTCCTTCTTAGAACCGCATCTTTGGACTTGACTTTTTCATAATGTCAAATTCATTTATTTATTTATACCCGACTGAACACAGAAGGAGGCATCGCTTGTATCTATGTCTGCCTCGACGTGACCTCCTATACCTTAAACGGTTTGAACCATTTTGAAGAGTAAGGTGTCATTAGATTCGTATTCTTCCCCGGAGTTTCATAGCATTAACAAGGTAAAAGTAATTTAAAAATCAAAAAAACCCTACTGCCTGTAACAAAGTAAAAAAATAACTAAACAGATATAAACAAAACACGTTCACGATTAACTATTTGGCAGGCAGTGGTAAATATCAGTGTAAGTAGTCTTCGATTATCATTATAGTTATAATTGAACGTGTGTTTTTTACAGTTCGTTTCTACAGTCAGTGGGGGGGTTTTTATTATTTTTTTGTTTTTTTAAATAAATGTTCTTTTCCTTTATGTATTGAAAAAAACTTCAGGTTTTTTTATTATGCATTTTGGAATAAAGTTAAACTTAATAATTATTGAAAACACTGCTAAAAATAAATACCTTTAATGGTTTTCTGGGCAGTAAAAATATTGAAGATAACAAAGGCTTCAGAATTAGGAGGTGTTTTCAGTAACAAATTTAAAATCTCGAGTGATAAATGTTGTGCCGTACAGTTGCTACCTAAGCTAACCTTTTCATCCTAACCTACTTCGGAGAACTACTCAGTCTGAAGCTGAAGCAATTATACGCAGGATCAGAAGTCTTTTGATGCTCAAAAGGATCTATCGGAGCTTGTCAATGAGGGTTGCACACTTTACGAAAAAAAATGTTTTTGGCACCATGTGACTTTAAGACACTAGGCCTGGCGGAAAAGACCCTATATCTAGACTCTCATGACAAAGCGGTTGTGTGCCTGCCTATTCATTTTAAAAACGAATTGAATTTCAACTCCCAAAGTTTATAATTTAACTAACCTAATTTATATATACGAGTGACGTCCGAGAGCAATGTTTTGAAACGGTGATTTAGCTGAGCAATCTTTAGAACAAGCCGCATACTAGCAACCCTCTTATATCAGGTCGAAAAGTATCGACTGTGCTCTAACAACAAAATGTTTAATCTACTAGACAATCAGGCCAACCCAACTTTTTTATCTGAATCTCCAATCCCCCTAGATCAACAGCGTTCAACCCAAAATCAGTCCATTTGCGTAGCAATGTCATGGAACAACCTTAAATCAACGACCAGTGCACTTTGAGGGTGCTTCGATTATTCTATTCACTCTGTTTGTGACTGTCCCCAAAAACCCTTTGTTAAACATTGAACCCTTCATTGTGATTTTCGCCCCACCGACACAGTCCCCTTTTTATCAGTCGTTTTGAAGTAATTTAAAGGGTCGGACGACTTCCGTTTTTTTTTTTCGTTCTTGTACTCGCACAACCCAATTTGACTGCTGTCGAAGTCAATTAGGGAAAAATCGATTCTGTTATTGTTCTTCGTCGCTGTTCTATTTTTACATTCAAGCGACCCAATTTGAGTGGAACGGCAGTGGAATAGTGTTGAACACAAGGGAACGAGTTAAGCGATTGTGGGTCAGAGTTGATTAGGTAAGACGATTGCTTAAATTGTGAGACAAATTGCATTCAAGCGGACAAGAATGTGCATAAATATTATGTGGCCCATTGACTCGGAAGTCAGAACTCAGAAGTCCTTTAGGTACTAATTAAATTGCTTTCGTGCTGCCTCTTATGCGGATGCCGCAGTTGGAATGTTAAATCAATTTCTCAGCAGACAATAAAACGGATTTCATTAAGTTCCTAATGCCGTTTGCACATCATGCTGAGTCACATCTGACCTTCATATGATTAAGCATGTAACATTATGCCGGCATTATGATACTGCCGCCGCCGGTTTTGTTTTGCTAACAGAACTGAATGTTGTATATTTATGAGTGGAGCCTACTCAGTGAGTCTTCATGGACTACGAGATGTAATATATTCCTGTAAGCTTCTACCTATGCCAAGCGCAAGTACATCCATATAGTGGACTCTATTGTGTAGGCAGGAGGCCATTGGCGGCGCAATAATCACAAAATGTTTTCGCAGAAAGCTGGGCAATTTGTTAACTGCCCAGCCGAGGTATTGCGCTATTTTGTATGTCTGGACTATGGTGCCGTGTTGTGTTCGCCAGGATTTATGGAACTCTATTACCAAGGATCAACTTTGAGGGTTCTTATTTCTCTTCCATGAAAAATTCATGGGCTCTCTGTGTGAAAGTTATAATGACACATCTTCATGAGTTTACGGATTTCTATCTGTGCTGAAGATATGTCCGGGAATGATTAACATGCGCTCTGTTACTATGGCCACAAGAGGATGATGGACTTTTCTATACCTACTACTTGAACTACAAGCCACCTCGAAGTGCACACACAAACTGATAGCTAACACGGGTATAGTAGGATATAGTCGTAGAGGTACGATGGTGCTGCTCATCGCAGAGGAATATGTAATTTTCGGTTGCCAGAATGTGATTTATACTTTTTGGCTGTGGGTTGATATCACTGCTATAAGCCGGAGTAAAGTTTTTCACTCGGCGATAGTGTGCGATTGTAAATAAGCGAAACTTTCGAGATTTATTACCATTCCTTTCCATTGGTATATCAATTTGGCTCTTAGCATTCAGAGAAATTAGTTTATAGGATATATGAGAGTGACGTGATCTTTTGATGGGCATACTATTCATATATCGAGCAACAAATTTGTTTCTATTTGTAAAGTGATTTGCTTTTGAGTACTAATTTTGTGAGGAATTCAATATTTAATTGAAAGCAATATGCCCCGCACCTCGGGAAACGTGAAAGTATACTAATTGCCAGACGGCCAATAAACTTACAGAATGTTATTGAGAGCACTCATCGCAACCAAAAGTCGCCTTTATTTCTATAATTTTAGTTGCATGCCGATGTGTATCCCGTTCCCATTAGAAAGTCATTGCGAATTTTTTTTCGTAAACTAAGTAAGCTTTTGCCTTGGTCGCCCTAGGACATTCAAAGTTTTTATTGGATTACTAATTGCAAAGTAGTTGTAACCATTTCGTCTACTACATTGTCATCGCTTCGGCTAGCAGCCCCAATTTCAATGTTTGAGCTACCTACTGATATTCTTTAAAATTATAGTCGTTGAAACCTCCTTCCCAGACATTAAGGAGCATAATTTTTAGGAAATTATAAATTCGATTCGTCAAACGAACAAACATATTTCGTGGCTATATACAACAAACATAGTATGATAAACGCTTCTACTCCAATTAAAGCCTAGTACTCTATTACTATTTCGGAAGGAAATATCCCGTTGGTCTCCAAATGGACAGCCAAACGTCAGCGAAAGGGCGGCGGAAAATAGTTTGTGGAGTGTTCCATCAGTCGATACACAAGTACAAGAATAGGCTGATCAGACATCCTATTTTAACAAGACAAGTCCTCTTTTCACACACGGTATTTTAACTCAAAACAATGTTCGATTCGGATAAATCTTTGAAAACCATGTAATGCTTGCATCCCAAACAATAACTTGTTTTCACTTTTCAGCCAAATAGTTATGTTATGCAATAGTATTTTTGAATGGTCCTACAAATGTGGCTGGAGAGCTGAGAGAATTCTCACAAGTAAGGTAATTTCGTTAATACGCATAAAATCCTACATTACATACGTAACTCTCTTACCAGAACTTGCGAAAATTGCTTGTTATTGAGAGCTATAACTTATAAAAACACACATTGTTATTTGATAGTTCTGCCAAATCGAATGAATAGCCTAAAAGTTATTTATAACACTACCTACATATTCTTACGTTTTATGTACGGTTGCTTCTGAACTTTTTACCTACCTACCAATTGACTCAACCAAATTTTTGATGAAGGAGAAAGTTTCGTTCGAAGCAGTCGTGCACTTTATTTTTATTGTTGGTATTCGCATGCTTTCGATATCTGATTTTTGTTTACAGTGCTGCTCACTTCAATAGTGCAAACCATTGTGATTTGTGAATAATGAAACCAACAATAATTCGAATCCTAAGCTTGAGTACCTATGTTTTTATTTTGAATATTTCTGTTTATCTGTGAGCAAGTGAAATGTTTCTTTACTTAGTTGTTTCAAATTACTGGGAAAAATATATTTTTTTATTTTAATTCACTTGAATAGCACCCCTCTTTCCCATTTTTTTAAAGTTCTCAGCAGGAAGCGAAAGTAGGTAGTTTTGCAAAAATTTGTATAATAACGTTTAGTCATTTTTTAGATAGTTTGAGATAAAATGGGTAGTAATAAGTCATTGAAAGAGGATGCGAAAGTTAAGAACAAGACAGCGAAAGTGGTCGTGCTCATTCACCCGAGTAAGGTATGGGACGGTGTTGTTTCCTCCGATGAAAAAAAAATGTATTTAGAGAAACATCAACAGCCGAGTGGGCGGTGTTATGGTTTGGGAAGCCTACTAGGGCGCTTTGGAGTTGCAGTTCCTATCTCCTCGTAGAACGCACAGTACCTACTATATTGGCGTACTCAAGAAGGCTTTACCTTCTATAACTGGACTGTTTGGTTCTTTGCTGTGGGTATTCCAGCAGAATAACGCACCCATTCATAAAGCAACAATGGAAAAACAATTTTTTCAGCTTGAAAACATTTCGTTGTTGGATTGACCACCATACTCGCCAGCCCTTAACATTATCGCTTGCTCAGAAAGTTTACGAATCAGGGAAGCAATACTCCCTCCAAGGAGGGACTGATAACAGGAATGTAGCTGGGCCTTCATTTCACTTGATTACGTCAAGAAATTATACTATTCTCTACCTAACAAGATGTATGAGGATATTTATTGCCAAGGCGGAAGAGCCCGTTCATAATTTTTATTTTATTTTTTCTAATGCACAAAAAAATATCTTTATTATGTTCCTAATAAATTTCAAAGTTTAACATTGAAAATAATTTTTAAATTATATTTTTATGGGGAGGTGACAAACATTTGTTACCTATTCATACATATAGAAATTTATAAAAAAAAGAGGAATGTAAAAAAGGACTCCATTACTTCTGTTTTATTTACAGAATACATACAATCAAACTTAAATAACTCGAACTTTTTTATAACACGAACAGCAAGAGTTCAAATCCCATACATTTTTTCCCTGATAACTCGAACTTTTATAACTCGATTCTCTTTCCAACTCGAACAAAAAAATGGCGTAGCTGTGCATTAAGCAAGTACAACTTTTTATTGGTATTCCGATTTAGCGAGAATACATAACAACATCACGAATTCATTTGAAATTCAAATTTGTAAGGGAATCTTCAGTTGAAAACAATATATCTACCTAGTACCTACCCTACATATAACATCCTACACACAATTTTGGGTATGGTGTAAGAACTTATGTAGGTACATTAATGTAAAACGTATTAGTCTAAATAAAAGCATAAAATATGTGTGCATTATGTATTTCAGATATTGAATTACTTAATTGTTTTAATTTTGAGCGACAATTTCGATTAGTATTTTTCAATTATAGTCGAAAAAAAAAACACTTTACAGCTATAACCTGGTATTAAATTTAAAACCACCAAAAGAACATTTTATCCCTTGGTATAGAATATATATTAAAATTTCTAATTTATTTTTGAAGATTTTTTAAGAAAAGTTCCAAGGATGTATTATATTTATATATCTCGAAATCGAAGATCTCGAAATGTTTAAATATCTTGGCCTTTTAAGAAAAATAAAATAAAACCAGAGCAAATCCTTTGAAGATTTTGATGAGGGAGTTTTACTAGCTACAATGCTACAAATTCAAAAAAAAAAACTCTTCATTCCATTTCTGCGTTTTTAGTTTTTTGTTTTTTTTTTTCCTCTCTTTTGCTGCCTTTTCATTTAAATTTGCTTAAAGAGAATTCCCCAAACTGTGTTTGGTTTCTCAAACTGTACATTTTTGGGTCTGTTTGACAAAAATGTTCGTCTTCCCGCTCTAAGGTTGGTAGGTACTAGTTGTATAGGCAGGTTACAAAGCGATAATAATTTGCTAGAAAGTTAGGCATGGGCTTTGGAGTTAGAGTGGTGCTAGTTAGTATCGACTAATCTCTCATAATAGACGATGTCTCTAATATTGTGCCATTGTATTTATTTGTATTAGATATTGACAAATCATTATTATATCAAGGTATTTGGAATTGTGACTCAATTATAGTTATAAGTCTGTCGTAAACTCTAAGAAGTATTAAACTGAATTGTGATGTTAACCCCGTTTATTAAATGAACCCCAAATTTTGCCGACCACAGCCCACTTGAAATCCAACGAAAAATGGCCTCCCAAATGACATAAAATCCCATCACATGATTTTTTAAGTTTGCGTGCGGCGGCAATGGCGCTGCCAGCAGGCAGCTTGAAGGCAAATCTACCATTTCTGTTCTCTCTTGATTTAGTTTTTATTGCCTTTGTGACGAACTGAACATGATGTCAAATCTCAAGGGATATCACAATCTTTCGATCTTTGTTTATCTATTCAGTTTTGAGCTCATCATACGAACTGATGGAGGCATGGTTGGCGAATACAAATATCCCCTTGATTGTTAAACACTACAAACGCAATTATAATTTCGGAACTAATTATTATTATCTTAAAGTCAACTCTGAGCTGCACTGCTTACTCATATACTAACTAGATAGTTTCTCACCAGAGGACATTTTAATTATTCAAAGCACAATTTTCATTCTCAACCACCCTTTGAATTTAAATTTGAAAATCCAGCACGGTATTTGCAAAATGACAGCAATTTAATGTGGACGCGTTTCCTATTATTCTAATTTTTTTGTAAAACTTAACCGCAAAACGCATTTTAAATAACGAAAGATGTTCGAGCACGGGATGGTGCAGCTGGAATATGTTCTTGTCAGTATGAATAACTTTGCTCTATTTATCTCTTGGTTCATGACTCACTGAGCGAGGATGTCCTAGTTTGTCCTCCCCAAAAATGAAGAAGGAATACTCTTTCGCAACCTACTCGTAGACGCCCACATTGTTCGTGTGTGCTCGCTGCAGCATACTTAACGAGGTAGGAATTTTACTTATTACTTACATTCAGTTGCACTCACCTGGTTTATGTGCACCCCAAGCATATGCAAAGTGACAATGATTACTGCACGAAACTAGGCCAAGTTGATAGGTCTTATAGACCCTTGTAAGGAATGCAATTTAATCGATTTTTTAAACAACAGTGTAGCGATTCGCATATTAAAAAAATAATAATTTCCTATATATTTCAGGGCACTTGCTGCAGAAGGTATCTATCGATTGTGTCAATGACAAAGATAACTGTTGTCTGAAGGATACTAAATGAAAACTAACCCAGGACATACACGTCGATTTGAAGCTTAATACCAGCGCATCTAACGTGGACCAACCTAAGTGGAAGAGAATGGTAAAAACGGAGAATAACATCATGAATTCTCAGGACTGTCATTTGATTCATTTGTTCCTAGCAGCTGCGATTCTCTCCTTCACCATGGGTAAGTGAAACCGACGTCCTTTGTGCCCGAAGTAATCTGTTTTTATGGCTCTGCTGTATTACATCGTTTGGAGAGTCACAAATTGATTTATATTTGTCGTGTAACATCGAAACCAAGTTTCAGTCGTCTCCTGTAAGTCTCATTAAAGACGCAACGTCCTTAGCAAACAATAATAAGAACCTCTCGAATGAAAATCCCCTGAAAATCAGCCTCTGTCGCACACAGATATACGTTCTGCTGTCCGCCGGAAGTAATACCATGCACACATAGGTGGGGAAGGCACCCTGATTCCACAAAGAACAATCTCATCAGATGGGAAAGATGAGAAAGAATATGAACATCGTGACATCGAAAGTCGTGACATTTGCACAATTTCAAATTTGTTTGCTCATCCTGCAATGACCATGACCCCCACCGCCCTGCCACATCCTGCTGGCATGCAAATTGAACAATGATGATGCAGCACATTGCATTGACTGTGCTGGAATGCCCGCTGCGTGTGTAAGTCTTCGTAGTTTCGTTTGCGTTTTACTTGGTGCATTCTGCTTCTGGATTTCGTCGGGTAGAATTGATCAAATATTTGTGTCCCCAAGGATTTACTGTGAACATTGGTATGACACAAAATGCAGGATGTGGAACATGAGAGGCAAAAGGTTACTATGTGTTTTTTTTTCTCTTTCTCAGAGGATGACAGACCTTGCACTCAATTTAAAGCTATTTGTAATGAATATATTTGCATATTTTATGAATGCGGCTTGCAGGATACTAGCTATACATACGGGAGCAGGGAGTGATCAAAATGTCCAGACTTATGAGTTCGGTCAACAGAAACAGCAGCGCTCAGCTGCTGGAATGTTTGCTGGACAGCATTCAAAATAGGATATTGGGTAAAGAAAAATATTTGATTTGCGGTTGGGGTCAAGAAGGACCTTACTTCATTTTGTTGATTGTGAGCTCGAAATTGGTTTGGTTTGGTTTAGGATCGATTGAATGAAGTAAGGAGAAATTGAAGTTATGAGGCTGAGCTGAAATTAATTGGAAGGCATTCCTCTCTGCCACTTGTAAGTGTCTAAGTGATTGAATTAGACGACTGATGATGAAGGCCGACTCTATGCAGACTGTTAAGAGTTTGTTGCTACGCTACCGTTGTCTGAAGGTCTAAAATCACAGGAATTGAATGAGCAATTTATTTTGAGACCGTAAGCCTAATTGTTTTTGAACAACAGCATTTCACAGGGAAAACCTAATTAACAAAATCGTATTGAAAAGCACAGATTTTATCAGGGACTATGATCATATTATGTCACCGTGCGTCGCAAGTGGTTGGTCATTACCACTCGGCGTGTCCAACTTCCAAGGACTGTACTCCATCCGACTTACCAGCGCATAACCATCCAACACCTCTTTGCATTACACTTAGGTAGAACCGTTCTCAAGTCCGTACAAGGACGCTGTCGTATATGAAAAAGTGGGAGAAAATTTTAATATGTAATCACCGGTTAATGATGGGCTAATGGTCGGATGTGGGACTTGACTTTAAATTGGGATACATAGACGTAGCTCCAGTTTAAAGGCCGAAGTTGGGGAAGAAATGTTAAAGTTTTACGGTCGCAGATTGAGGAAAGTGTTAATTGAAAGGAATGGGAGAGGTTCGGGTTAAATTGAAGGAGAAGCGGAATTTTCGGTAGCCCATTCAAAGAGCTATTAATCATGTTATTAATACAGGGAATATGTCGCTTTTGAAGCAGTTGTAGGAAGAGAAGGAGAAACAGGTCTCGATAGCTTATTAATAAATTCCCAACACTTTGGGGGTTTGTTTGTCCATCTACGCATCTTACGAAGTTTGAAGGTTGTACCGGAAGATATTTGGAATAATCCATCATATTTGATCGGAATGTAGAGTTGGAAACTTCTTCTAACCTTGAGGTGAGGTGGAATGGAAGCAGCACAAACTCATGGAGACTAGGGGTACCAAACCTCTCTTCGAAAAACAGCGAGAGCCATGAAATATTGATTTGCCTTCGAGGAGGAAAGAGGTTGCCAAATCTTTTTCTGTGCTTTGTTTATCTCGTTTCTATTCAGAAGATGCCCCGTGAAGGTCGTTCCAAAAGGCACAATGAGTTGAAGCGGGACGGTAGTTGGAGGATTGCCTATGTGGTAGAGTAATGCGGTCTAAGTGAATAGTTTTTTGTTTTTTTTTTTTGGTTGCGTCCAAAGGATGTGTAATCTTCGAAAGATACTAGTTGCCCGTGCTACTAGCATGCACGATTCGCGGGATATGTTTCTCCAGTGCCTCGCGCCTTACGTACTAAACCACACCCATGTACTCTTCTACCACTCTCCCCGCGGGACTGCCGTTAGGTATTACTTCGCGGGGCTGGTTAGCAACTCATGCTAAATCGTCAACGTCTGCCACTTCGACCCTTCTTTGTCTTTCGGCTCTTCTTAGCTCGTTTTGTACGCTCGTTATTTATGAACATATTTCCAGCCAGTCGTCTTCTGAGCTCATCATACGCTCTATGAGAAGCTGTGGAATGGGTAAGTTCACTCTTCCTCCTGAAAATCATCTGCAGTGGAACATTACGTGCTCCGTATCCTCTTCTTCATCTGGGCATTCGGGGCATAGTGGCGAGCTATCGTGGCCGAATATGTGAAGATAACTTCGATAGCCGCCGTGCCTCGATGACCTCGATGTTTGGGATCAGTTTGGGGGTCCATTTGCCTTTTGCCGTGTTATCCCACCGGACTTGCCACAGTGCTAGAGATGTTGCCCTTTCTTCTTCTTTTATCCTTTTTTTTATGATGGACTCTTGCCTGTTGACGGTTAGCCTAAGGTAGATCCTTTGCATTTCGTTGACGAGAATGTCGATGGGAATCATGCCCGCAATAACGCAGGCTGCTTCGTCCGAAATTGTTCGGAATCCGCTTATTGTTCTTATTGCGCAGAGCCTGTATGCTGACGGGAGCTTCCTTCTTGTTTCCTTAGTTGTAAGAGCCCCTGCCCAGACCGGTGCAGCGTATATCAGTATTGAGCTGACCACCCGGGATAACAGAATCTTTCTGGCGTATCCAGGGCCACCGATGTTTGGCATAATCCGGGAAAGAGCTGCTTGCATCTGTGACGCCCTTTTGCTGGCGTACTGGATGTGCGTTTTAAAGCTTAACTTGTTGTCGAGCATTACTCCTAGGTACATTAATGACTCCCTTGATCTAATTAGTTGGTTTCCAACACAGAAAGATGCATATTCCACAGTCTTTCGGCTGGTTATCAACACAGCCTCGGTCTTGTGGTCAGCTAGTTCTAGCCCTGAAGACTCTAGCCAATTCTTGATTCTGGCTACTGATTCATCCGTAGCGGAATCTATCTCGTGGATATGTTTGGCCACAGTAACCACAGCGATATCGTCAGCAAAGCCTAGAACCTTAACTCCTTGTGGCAGCGTTAATCAGAGAACCCCGTCGCACATTATGTTCCACAGGAGGGGTCCAAGAACCGACCCTTGTGGTACTCCCGCGGTGATGTTGTAGTACTGAACGCCATCGACAGTATGGTACCTTAACTTCCTGTCGGTAAGGTAGTTTTCTACTATATTCAGCAGGTAGTACGGCGTTTCCATTCTGACCAAGGATCTCCTAATGCATGACCAGCTTGCCGAATTGAAGGCATTTTTAACATCAAGGGTCACAACCGCGCAATATTGCTTCGTCTAAGTGAATAGTGAACAGTTGCGAATGCATCAGGTAATAGACACCTAATCAAACCTAAGGGAATTGGCGTAGATTTTAAGGGCTGCACAAGAGTCAACTTGCACTAGGTTGTGAGAGTATGATAAAGGAGATTCGGTAGCCAGCTAGAATTGAAGTGTTGAACTCGTACTGCGGATACATACATGTGATGCTGAGTATTGCATCTTCAATTTTGGAGAAATAAATTCACGGGCAAAAGCTTCACATTTAAAACAAATTTACCTCGAGTGGGAAATAAGTTCACTTTTTGCATACAAACTGCCACCGAAGGATCTTCTTAATTAGCCGTTTGGACTCGGCATAAATTTGTAGATCCCTTCCATTTGTCCCAAAAATTTGAAACTCACACAAAATGTAACGAATTGTTTTGAGAAGATAAGGGTTCCTACGAATCTGTTGCGCAAACTACTGAGATATATTACACTGAATATTTGAGATATTGGGCGTTACAAATAAATAGTTACCACACGAAATTCTTAATTGTGAGCTCCCACAAATTGTAGGTCCGAACTTAAATTCAATATTAGTATTTCGACCCCTGTCACATCCGGTTTAAATATCCGAAAGTGTATGCAACAATAAATTGCTTTTAAATTTGCCCAGCCCAATAGAATTTGTGAAAAAAAAACTTTAAAAATTGGCGGAAGCTATGCCGGATACCATACGCCATATTTTTGTCAAAGGAATAATATATTATTTGTTTGAACCGTACAAGTTAACACCTCTAATCCCCTGTTGACGTCGCTTATGAGTTTGAGTTTTGACCTCTTCATCCCGTACTTTTGTTCTCATATTATTCGACAGTTTTATTTATGTTATGCTCACCAGGCTTTCAGCTTGAATTGCGCTGAGTATAAATAATTGATTCAATGGGAAAATTTATCTCGTCGTTATTGTGACGTTGACATGAATAAATCTGCTCACAAGCTATAACCCTATGGAGGATTATATATTCAATCAATTGCATTTTTTTTTCGAAGGCATTAACAAGATTAAAATCCTAATAAAAAAACATACGAAACGTATATCAATATCCTGATTGTTAAACATCAATCTAATTGATTTCCTTTGTATAATAAAATGTATTTGCTGCTTCCTTTTGGAGAAGAATGTCCAATAAATTTTAATATCGATAACAAAATTACTTGCCAATCTCGGAAGGATGTCTCAAAATGAGTTTAAGATGAAATTTCCATTTTAATCTTGTCTTCCTTTTTTTTACGGACTTTGATTTCAATGGGACAATCAGGATTTTAAATTGAATACTGTTTGTGCTATTTTTCTTCTGGGTTGAACAGTGATTGCTCAAATTTGAATACAGTATAAAAGGGCAGGGGGAAAGGACATTGAGTGAGTTCATGGCATCCTTTAAATGGTGTATCCTTAGTTTTGCGACTACGACGAATTGTTTTTCAATTGAATTTCAGATTAAGGTCTTTTCTCTGTTTTTTTTTTTTTTTTTTTTTTTCTTTCGTTTTAATTTCGGGTTTATGCGGCTTTTGTCTGTTTGATGTGCAGATTTATTTCTTCTTGTAGTCCTTAGTCATTTGCGACTTTGTCTGTGAACTGTGAATAGGGTATAACTCATGCGATGTGCTTTCTTGAGTATTGCAGTACAATTGGCTACTATTACGAGGCAAGTAGTTGACGGAGTTCCGGATGGATGGAGTTTTGGTGAGGTTCGATTTTAGGACTCGCATGATGAGTCATTGTAGACTTATTGGTACGAATGAGTAAAATAAAATAAATAGTGGAAATGGTTGCACTTAGCCAAGTCAAGAATGCTGTGTAGCTGTACAACTCGTAGAGTTCCCTGTTAAATCTCCTCTTCCAGAGCCTTTCAACACAAAACGAAAAGAAAATTGTATTCGAAGCGACCAAGGAGATCTTCAACTTTATCTTTTTGCTACTTTTCTACGAGTTAACCTTAAAAATCAGTTGGTGCTTATTCTCCACTGCTGATAAAAGGAGATCGGCCATTATGCTGCCCACTACACCGCTACATGGTCGACTTTGGTTTGAATATTGCTGCACTGATTTGACGATTGCCCACCCATTAAGTACGCTTGTTAGGCGTGGTTGCCTTTCAGAGAGTCGATAAGTTCATATTCGACCTGAAAACTATGGGAACGGTGCAAAACAATATTTTACCACTATCGAGTTTTGTCGACTTCGCAGCTCTTTATAACGCCCTCTTCTTTTATATTTTTTTTTCAATTTCGATCATAATCCACTATGCTTTTAGGACTTCTTATTCCATAGTCAGTAACTTCTTTCTTTCTTCTTCTTCTTTTATTTCGGTAGCTGTTTTTTTTTTTTGTGGCAAAACTGTGCAGTCGAATGCGAATGATTGCCGAGAATTGTGTGAAAATAGGGGGAGATGGGGCACTTTGATACGATTCTCATTGGAACTCAAATAAAAGTCAGCATATTGACAATAATAGCAAAGTAAAATATTGATTGTGTTCAATGCTGCTCTAACTTTATTATTTTAGACGAATGTAGGTACTCTTAAATTCATCTACAAAAAAATTTAAGATCTATACACTAAACAATTAAATTTGTATCAAACTGCTCCACTCACGAATTCATAGCCAAAAATTAATATTTATACTGAAAACTTTTCGATAATAAAACAAGTTTAAAATAGTCCTATAAAACATGCATTAATAGAACCAGTATTAGATTAAGGAGACAAGTATAGCTATCTTAAAATTAAATAGAGAAGCCGCTCATCTGGTGCCTTTTTGACTATCGAATTTGGTAACTTCAGGTTAAGTTATTTCTTTCCGTTTTTTTTTTATGTTCGGACCAATGTCCTTGTTAGAAACACAAATAATATAATATACTTACTTACATACCACACAGAAAAGATACATGGGTATCAATGTCCTCCATCTCCCCCGATCTATTTCCAATATTTTAAAATTTCAATGTTTTCAAGTAGTGACCATGAATTATTAAATGAATACGAACTTATGAAAATTTGTCGCTGTGGGATCTTTAGCAAAGAATTAATTATGTAATTCGTACCTGTTATAAACTTAATGTAAAATTAAGAATTTATAATTAATCCTTGAAATATTTGTTGGAAAAAATGGGACCTTACCTTCGATGCCTACATCAACAATATGGATGTCTTTTAAGAAGATTTTACTTAATTATCCTATCCTATGTGTATCTACCTAGAAAATCCTGCCCTTCAAATGTTCAACAGGGCGCATAAATGCCGGCGTTTAATTGACAATTGCATCGGTATCTTAAGAGAAATAACCCCTTGGCTAAGTTATTAAATAGTCCAGTCTATTTACGCATGGTGTGACGTAATAAAAGCATAATGCATACCGATTTCAGATTTGTATACCCACACGAATTTTAAAAATTGTACAATAGAGATCAAAATTATATTGAATATGACAAAGCATAATAAGTGAAAATATTGTATAAATTTAAATTTACATTTTGTATTTAAAAATGTATTTTATTTAAACTTCTTCTGTTCTGAATCCATCAACAAAAACTATCTATTTTAGAAATTTGCTTTTTCATATGTAGTTTTTTTATTTTTAGATTCTTTTCGGGTTGTCTTCTTCAAGCATTCTATTTAAATTGTTGACTTTACTTCTCTTAACGAGAATATTTATTCCTTATCGAATTTCTTTGTTCTGAAAGATGTGTTAAGATGATGATGTTTTATTGTTTTTGTAACCTCCACAAGTTGGTCACTGTAATGGTGCATGTTTCCAGTGCTAGGCGATCAAAATCGTCATTGGTCCATCAATCGCTTCACCAACGGTCTGTATGAAGTTTTCCCATATGGCCTCCATGAACTCTGTCGCTGGTAATCCAAATACACCCGGACCGTCTTTAGACAAGATTTGGAGTACTTTTTTATCGATTTCTGTTTTTTTTTTTTTTTTTTTTTTTTTTTTCAAAATAGCATTTTTAAAATCATTATATTAATACGTGCACATCCGAGCTTTCCGTACGCTTTTTTAGTATTTAATATGAAACATCTGCACTTAATTTCTTACAACTAAAAAAAACGAAAATAATGCACTACATCTTTAAAAACCAACTTTCTCCTCAAAATCTGAGAGACAACGTTAACTGATATTGTATTGTCAGCTTAAGATATTTAATTAGGAACTTAAAAAAAAAGAGTAAGAAAATAAAAAAAATTCAAGCAGTGCTCGAAAGGGCCCCACTCTCCCCTTTGATCCGCTTCATACCATTGTTGACTTAGTTGAGCATAAGCCCAATATCTGTATATCGGAATATATCATAAGGATTCTATACTTTCATCGAAAGTTTCTCCAAGCGAGACATTTTGATATAGGTATAGGTACACATTCCCACTTTTCAATTCCAACTGCGAAGCAGAGCACAGAATATTTTCCCATTAGCCGTTACATCGCTGCTGGGCCAATAAACTCACCAGCAGACAAAAAAGACACCTCTCAGCCAGCCCTCCATCAAAGTTTGCCAACAAGCGGGCTGACATTCGCGGCAACGCACAACCGAACATAAATTAAAGAAAACCCTAATAGAACTCTTAGACAGTGTGCAGAGGAAAATTTTCCAATTACGCCCTCAGGGCGTACTTCTGCCGGGGAGTCACCTACCTCCGCCCGTAGAAGTGCAAGTAATGAAAGGATAATGTAATTGAATGCCTCGCGTTCACGTTTCCCTGCTGCCAATCGCTATTGATGTGCTCTGACCCTTTTTCAATTTTCTGTCGTATGGATAATGAAAACTTTATAATATTTTGACGGGTTCATTTCATACTTCTATAAATAGGTCACCTTTTGGCGGAAAGTTCACATAAACTGCAAGAAAGGGGTTGGCGTTGAGTATCCTGAAGTGAACCTAATGAAATTGCTTTTCGCATTAAACAATAGGATTTTGTCCTGATGGGCATTCCCTGTCAAGGAATCACATTTAATTATGCCCGACACTGTTAGTAATTAAAAGAAAAAAAAATTGACTGTTAGCATATTATTCAAATTCAGCAGAGCTAATTATCGGCTGCTTTTGATGCCAATAGCTGAATGAATATTTTAATAAGGTGGGGCACAATTTTATGCCTCTGCTAGTTGAAACGTTTTCAACTGACGTTCTAATGAAACCGCACATTAGTTAGCGAGTGCTCTTCTATCTAATATCTGATGTCAAATTGCCGATTAATTGTTCGACTGTGGGTTTTTCCGTTGTGGTCACCTAATTGGTTGGTAATTAGCTAATTAGATAATGAGTGTCATAATTAATCGCATAAATTTTCAATATAGTTATAGGGCGCATTGTTTTATTTTATGAATTAATTGATGAGTTTGCGAAAGGAATGTCAGCCATTAGCTTGTAAACATAAATATTTAATGACTAGAAATTTTAATAGGATATTTTTGGCTCGCAAATAGACAGTCGCAGTAGGTCTGTCGTAATGAGAGTTTTTATTAATTAGCGGTAGTAGAAGTAAACTAACGTCCAACAATATTTGGGGACGATTATTCCTAAGACAGACCTAAATGTTGCAAACGTTTCGAGAGCGTTTAAACGAGAGTATTAAGTATTAAGTACCTACTGTTGTGAAAATCATAGGCAAATCATACTGAGACCACCAACTTCGACCGATTTTCCGTTACTTTCTAAGAAGTTATATTTTTACGAAGTGGTCACTATAATGTATAGTATTGTTACATAGAAATTCGTATTGGCAAATGTCAAGTCACTTCGAAAATTCCGGCTCACCAACACACTCGGAAAAAATATGAGCCACTTCCGCAGTGGGCAGTTGCTGTCAGAGTTCATAGAATTTTATACGTTAAATTTGTTACGTGCGGATGGTAACATTTTTTAAGAATAAGTGTACTTTAGCAAAAAAATATTTATAAAAGACAAACAATGTAGATTGGTTGGGAAAAATAAAAACATTTTGAACACATTTTCTTCAGTTATTTAAGAAATATTTACAAGTTAATTATATTCAAAAGCGGAAAATATGCAACCCTGTTTGTCGTAGTATGTTTCTAGTATAAAGAAAGCATCTCCTTTAGGCAGTTGTTGAAATTTGAAAAGGATATTTTGGCTCGCAAATAGATAGTTGGAGTAGGTCTGTCTGCCACAGCATTCAGAAATGTTTAAACCCCAAAGGTTGATAGGATTTTTAAATTTTTTTGAAGTTATTACTTCTTTAGGCGCGTTGGGCACTTTTAGATGGAAAGAAATTAGTGAATTCGCGTCACCTTAAAAACGACACCGCGTCATCGTCACCAAAAAAACGACACCGCGTCATCGTCACCGAAAAAACGACACCGCGTCATCGTCACCGAAAAAACGACACCGCGTCATCGTCACCGAAAAAACGACACCGCGTCATCGTCACCAAAAAAACGACACCGCGTCATCGTCACCGAGAAACCGACACCCGATAGATGGCGCTGTTGTCCATTTTTTTGAGAAACTCAACCGATCCAAATGAAACTTTGTTTGTGTGCATGGTTGTATGCAGCTAGAAAGATAGGATAGTTTTGGACCCGATAGGTGGCGCTGTTGTCGATTTTTTTGAGAAACTCAACCGATCTCAATGAAACTTTGTTTGTGTGCATGGTTGTATGCAGCTAGAAAGATAGGTTAGTTTTGGACCCGATAGGTGGCGCTGTTGTCGATTTTTTTGAGAAACTCAACCGATCTCAATGAAACTTTGTTTGTGTGCATGGTTGTATGCAGCTAGAAAGATAGGATAGTTTTGGACCCGATAGGTGGCGCTGTTGTCGATTTTTTTGAGAAACTCAACCGATCTCAATGAAACTTTGTTTGTGTGCATGGTTGTATGCAGCTAGAAAGATAGGATAGTTTTGGACCCGATAGGTGGCGCTGTTGTCGATTTTTTTGAGAAACTCAACCGATCTCAATGAAACTTTGTTTGTGTGCATTGTTGTATGCAACTAGAAAGATAGGATAGTTTTGGACCCGATAGGTGGCGCTGTTGTCGATTTTTTTGAGAAACTCAACCGATCTCAATGAAACTTTGTTTGTGTGCATTGTTGTATGCAACTAGAAAGATAGGATAGTTTTGGACCCGATAGGTGGCGCTGTTGTCGATTTTTTTGAGAAACTCAACCGATCTCAATGAAACTTTGTTTGTGTGCATGGTTGTATGCAGCTAGAAAGATAGGATAGTTTTGGACCCGATAGGTGGCGCTGTTGTCGATTTTTTGAGAAACTCAACCGATCTCAATGAAACTTTGTTTGTGTGCATGGTTGTATGCAGCTAGATAGATAGGATAGTTTTGGACCCGATAGGTGGCGCTGTTGTCGATTTTTTTTAAAAACTCAACCGATCTCAATGAAACTTTGTTTGTGTGCATGGTTGTATGCAGCTAGAAAGATAGGATAGTTTTGGACCCGATAGGTGGCGCTGTTGTCGATTTTTTTGCGAAACTCAACCGATCTCAATGAAACTTTGTTTGTGTGCATGGTTGTATGCAGCTAGAAAGATAGGATAGTTTTGGACCCGATAGGTGGCGCAAGTTTATTGCCAATTTCGCTTCCCTTACAACTCCGCTGACCAACTTACTAAAAAAGAGCAAGACCTTCGACTGGAACACTGAAGCACAAACAGCGTTCGACAACTTGAAAGCTAAACTTACCTCTGCTCCGGTGCTTATAACTCCCGATTTTAATCGCCCCTTCATTATTCAACGTGACGCCAGTCAATACGCTGTCGGAAGCGTCCTAGCACAGCTCGATGAAGAGGGTGTCGAGCAACCAATCGCTTACATGAGCCAGAAACTCAACAAGGCACAGAGAAATTATTCAGTTACCGAGCAGAAGTGTTTGGCAGCTGTTTTGTCGATAAAGAAGTTTCGTGCGTATGTCGAAGGTCATGCGTTTACCGTCATCACAGACCACGCTAGCCTTCAGTGGCTGATGCGGCAGAAAGATTTGTCTGGTAGGTTAGCTAGGTGGGCGTTAAAGCTTCAGGGATTTGATTTCACAATCAAACATCGCAAAGGCCTGAACAATGTGGTACCAGACTGTCTATCTAGGAGAGATGCTGCCGATTTGAGCGCTCTCGAAGACGTTGCTCCTCTGATTGACCTCAATTCTGCTCACTTTTCATCTGATGCCTATAACTCCCTCAAGAACCATGTCAAAGCTAATCAAGCGCGGCTACCGGACTTGAGATGTGTGGATAATTTCGTGTACAAGCGTACGACACACTCAAGCGGATCCCCGGAACAAGAATCCGAAACTTGGAAACTGTGGGTACCTTCCGACTTAGTTCAAGACATCCTGTACAATGCCCATAACCCACCAACTTCGTCCCACTGCGGATTAGGCAAAACCTTGGAAAAGCTGCGCCGCTATCTCTTTTGGCCAACCTTAGTAAAGGATGTGAGAAAATATGTGTTGGCGAGTGAGACGTGCAAGGAAACCAAAAGTCCCAACGTCGTTTTGAGGCCCCCTATGGGACAGCCGGTCCAAACGTCACGACCGTTTCAAAAGCTCTTCATAGATTTACTGGGACCATATCCACGATCAAAGTCGGGGAATGTGGGGATATTCATCGTCTTAGACCACCTGTCTAAGTACGTCTTCTTAAAGGCGTTGAAAAAGTTTACCACGAAGCCTATAATTGACTTTTTAGAGAGGGAAATTTTTCACGCATTTGGTGTACCGGAGACCATTATAAGTGACAATGGGTCCCAGTTCAAGTCAGGAGAGTTCGAAAGTTTTTTGACTAAATATGGGGTTGGACATATGTGCACTGCTATTCATTCCCCACAGTCGAACTCCTCTGAACGAGTCAACCGCTCCGTCATTGCTGCTATTCGCGCTTTCATTAAAAATGAACAAAGTGAATGGGATGTTCACCTAAGCAGTATAGCCAGTTCGCTTAGAGCCACGCTTCATAGCTCCATAGGTTGCAGCCCATATTTCGTTCTGTTCGGGCAGAATATGGTACAGCATGGATCAGACTACAGTCTATTAAAGAAGCTCGATATGCTTAATGGTGAGGATGTTCCTTTGAAGAGAAGCGATCTATTGGCGGGAGTGCGTGATGTAGCTCAGCGAAACATTCACACATCTTTCCTTAAAAATGCCACAGCATACAACACAAGGTCAAGGCCGGTCGAGTTTAAAGTGGGAGACGAGATTTATCGGCGAAATTTTGCTCAAGTAGCTTTCAAAAAGGGTTCAACGCTAAGCTGGCACCAGCATTCCTTAAAGCTCGAATCAAAGAAAAGCTAGGATCGGCTTATTATGTCTTAGAAGATCTATCAGGAAAGGCTTTGGGGACATACCACGCCAAAGATATTCGCCGTTGATTGTTTTCCTTTTTTTTTTTCAGCTTGAGGATTTCGCTTTCCCTGTGGGGAATAGCTTACCTAAATCTGTGTTGTAGCGGTCAGATATAGGCGAACATTTTTTTTTTTGGCAATAAATTTGGCAAAGTACAGCTGAGACCAGCAAGGCATGCGCCCGCACCAGAGCTACCAAGTACTCCCTTTCATCCCTTCCCTTCCACCACCCTGAACCCTATCCCTTCCCACTCTATATTTTACACCAACCAACCCCGTACACCTACCCTATACCAAAACAACCACTACACTCCATCTGACTTTCTTAGAAAGGAAGGGTTGGAGTGTTCCTTGGACAGAATTTTGCTAAGCCTGGCGGAGTCCTTAAGGGTTTTTTATTGAATGGCAATAATCCACCCAGGCCTCCTTTTTGGATGCCTTGATGGCTTTTTTATAAAGACTAAGACAGTCCCTATAAGGCTGCCAGAATTTGTGTTTGTGGCAGATATTGAAAATCGCTCTGGTCATTTGCCTGAGATTGGAGAGATCCTCGTTCCACCATGGGGGAAGTGTTTTTTTGCTACGTTTAACTGGGCAGGAGACTTTGTATGCCGCAACCATTGCGTTCTCGAAAGTCTTAACCTTTGCCTCCAGTTCTTCGATTGCTAAAGTGTGTCTTTCAGGTGTATTTTTGAGTTTTGTCCGAAGGACTTGACCAAATTTGGTCCAATTAACTCTATTTGGGTTTCTAAATGGTTTACTAGTCTCAGCCTCGAGACCCAAGTCATAGAGGATCCATCTGTGGTCTGAGAGTGACTCCAAATTGGAAACTCTCCAGTTTTCGACTCTAAAGCTATCGTTGTTTGTTTTTAGTGTGATATCTAGGACCTCTTCCCACCTCCGGAAAGTTCCCGTACTCGGGAAAACGAAGGTTGGAGTCGTGCCCTTATTGCAGACAGACAGGTTAGTAGTTAAAAGAAAATTACAAAGTGACTCACCTCTCTCATTATCTTCTGAACTCCCCCATAATGTATGCCTGGCGTTGGCGTCACAACCTAATAGTAGGTTGTCCTTGTTTGTTGTTGCGGCTATGAGCTGCTCCACTTCCGCTGGCGGCGCTTGTACCTCATGTGCCCTGTATGCTGATGCCAGGTACGTTGATTGGTTTGCACACTCCAGTTTAACCACTGTTAAATCGTTTGAGCTAAGATTGGGACATAAAAAACCTTTTAGATGTTTCTTAGCGAGTATGCAAGTTCTAGGCTTACCTGTGGCCTGATGTTTGTAAAAAATGTTGTATTGTGTGTCTTGAAGCCCCTTTATGGACGAATCTCTCACCCATGGCTCCTGGATAATGCCGATGTCCACGTTTTTCTCCCTTAGAAAAACCTTCAGATTGTCGGAGGCACACCTTGAGTGCCTCAAGTTAATCTGAACGACTTTCAGCATTATTTGTGGTTTTTTCTGTTAATAAGAGGTCCTCCAACAACTTGTCGGTTTCGACGACGTCCGCATCATCATCAGGACCAGAGGAGATAAAAACTTTGAGCTTAGCATGCCGTATGCCAAACCTAAGTTTGTGGTCTGCTTTCTCGAGAGCGGCCAGGCACTCGTTATTTATGAGTATCAGGAAGGACATTGTGTTTTTGTGGGGTTCCTCCGCCTTTATGACTGACCAGTCATCCATTGGAACCGCCGGGTTGTGGAGTTTGAGACATTGGAGAAGCCTTTCTCCTTCTATCTTCATATTGGGCAACCAAATGCGGGCCCTGGGTCTCCTCGGGATGTCGTTACCTGGGATGAGTTTGAGCTTCAAACCGTCCCAGGCGTCGCTAACCTTAGCAACGCACTCGCTAAGGAAATCCCTGGAAAATTGGTCGGCGCACTTGATCACCCGATACCCCCTCACCACCTCGGCGGAGTCAAAGTCTGGAAGAGGTTCCCCTTGGTTTTTCAAAAGGTGGTGCAGTACCATGTCGGAAAGCTTGGCCTCAATGCTTCCCCACGCCTTTGCTGTGGATTTCCCATTTGTGGAGAGTTGGTCTACCAATGCGACCTGAAGGTGATCCCTTACCACCTCGGTGAAGGGTCTCCTCTGGACCGCACTGGCTGCCGATGAACTTGGCTTGTTGACGGCTGCCGTACCTACGGTTGCCTTGGTTTTTTTTTAGGCCGGGCGATGGGAGGTCTCATCTTGAGATCTGGGCCCTATTCCACAAAACAATTTATATACTTTGCACTTTACATTTTGCAAATTAAATTTTTTGGCAAAGTGACAAGTGTTTCTGTTCCACAATATTCTTTGCAAATCTCACTTTGCAATAGAAAATTTTTGCAAAGACTTTGCGCTCCTGCAAAGTCTTTGCGATCTCCTGCAAAGTCTTTGCGATCTCCTGCAAAGTGAGTGTTCAAAGTGTTCCACAAAGCATTTAATCATCTTTGCATTTCTATCATATTACTTTTCACTTTGCATTGCTAAATAGAAGTTTTTTAGCTATCAATCTTTATTACTTGCCCTTACATAACGTACATGTGTAATCTTACATAGAGATGGCGCTCTGACAGTCGTCAAGTGTCATATCGTTCATTTTTTTTTTTGTAGTTTCCGTAAAAAAAAGATTGGTCTCTTTGATTTTGACCAGCCTAAGAAGAAGACGTGTCTTTTCATTTTGCACTTTTTGTGATTTCCCACCCGAACGAAAGTTGCAAAATAAAAATTGAGAAAAAACTTGCAGTGTTAAAATTGATCAAAGAAAAAATAATATTTTATTTGCTAGTTTTCAAAACAATAAAGTAAGAATTTTTTTATGAAATTATTGTAAATATTTGGAACATATTTAAGTCTATATTTCATTTTGAAGGTAAATAAATTGGATAAACAGGCTGCCTGGGAGGAAGTTTTGGGAAAAACTCAGGCCTCAGTCGCAAATAATTTAGACACGGGAATCTTTCCTTAAGAATGCCAAAACTATTTTCAATTATGCTTATGCGCCGTGTTTTTTTCTGGCAACGATTGAAAGCCTCTTCAGCAGGGTTATCGCGATTTCGGCGTAATGGTGGTATCAACCAGTTTTTCAGTCCGTAACCACTATCACCCAAAACAACAACATCCGGAAATGGTCTCCATCCATTGTCAAATCTTTGACTTAAAGCCGCATTCAGTAACACCCTTGAGTCGTCTTTACCGACCAACTTGTCTTTACACTGTAAAATGTGTAGTCTGGCCCGCATGTCATCATAGGTATCATCATAATATTATATCATATCATATTTTCATCATCACAACTTTTCAGCAATACCACTGACGTCATCAGGCCACCGCACTATATTTTGAAACAAAGCGTCTATTATAACGTCGACAACTCTATGGATGGTTCTGCAAACTGTTGATTTTGCAACATCATGCATAACTGCAACACCATGGTATTGGCAACCATTTCCGAGCCAATGCCAGCACAGTAGCAGTTGATTTTCATCCGAAAGAGCATGATTGCGCTGTGTATTGTGCTCTAATTTTTCTCCAAATTCATTCAAAAGGAAGTCAACATGAATTTGATTGAAACGAAAGCACTATTTAAAATTAAAGTTTTGTAGTCCCGAAAAATTAATTCGGTCTCTATAATTTCTTGTTACAACCGCGTCTTCACTATCGTAGAACAAAAACTCACGTCTTAACATTTTGAAAGCTTCACTAGTTATAACAATATGAATTTGTAAGGCGATCGTTTACCTTGCAAACTTTTGACAAATTTATCAAAATTTGCTTTGCAAAAATAGAGTTTTTGTGGAACGAAACAGCATAATTATTTGCAAAATCTTTGCAAATTACACTTTTTAATATTTACTTTGCACTTTGCACAAGAGAACGTATGTGGAACAGAAACTGCAAAGAAAATATAAAAATTACAAATACTTTGCAAATTACACTTTCAATTTCAACTTGACAATTTTCAAATTTTATAGTTTTGAGGAACAGAAAGTTTTGCAAATTGACGAAAAATTTGCAAAATGCAGAATGAAAAGTTGATAAATTGTTTTGTGGAATAGGGCCCTGATTCGCTTCGTTGCCTGCCTTGGGTTGTTTTTCAGGCGCTCGTTGTATTCGTCAACGATCGCCTGATATTTGACTTTGTCCTCCTTGTCCTTGTCATGGGGCTTTCCGTCGGCCTCATTTTTGGCTATCTTGCCAAAGATAAAGAGGGCCATCTGGTACTTGCTCTTAATAGCTTTCCCAGGGGACTTGTGTTTGTTTTGTTTTGTTTTGGTTTCTTTCTGGTTTGCAGTTGAGGTGCTAGCCTTAGCACTCTCACTGCTTGGTGGACGAACGACTGTCTCCTGACTGGAGGCCAGCAGTTCTTCTTCTGATGAGGTGCCAACCTCTGGCAGCCTCAGCTGGTACTTTACCTTATTTTTTTGGTTTACATCTTCTTCTTTTCTTTCCATATTTGTATTTAGATTTTGTTCCCACGAGTGAGATCGGAAAGGGTAGTCGACCCCGGCAGAGCCGTCTTACCAGGGTAAGGAACTTATACAACCGACCTTGCCTGGGCATCGGAGGGGACCGTTTGCGGCCGAGTTGGTTTAACCACATACTGACCATGCAGCCATCGACACGGGCCCTTGACGTCTTGACTTAAAGTGGGATTTTAACTAGGGTTTACTCCCGGTAGGGTCGCTCTTAGTTTCAGTCTGGGGGCATATGCCTCGCAGACTTACTACAAGCCCCTCCGCCCTTCAGGTCGGGGTAAGAATAGACCTGAGGTAAGGTATGCCTGTCGTAAGAGGCGACTAAAATCCATTCGTGTTCCGTATTCAACTCTGAATGATGCTGAGGTAATACATCCGATAAAGCATTGTTAACGGAACACACTAGAAGGAGGTTAACTGCGAAACCCAATAAGCAGCTTCCCAACCAGATGGGCGGAGAAGGAGGGCTTGGCTGAAAAGGTCAAAGGAACCCCTATGAACTCTCTGCGACAAGACGAGCAAGCACCGTCTTACAAGTAAGTGCCCCCCACCCACAAGGTGGCAACGAGGGATACAGCAAATGGCGAGATCCGGCGGTACCCGCCACAAGGTGAAAGTTGCAGTTTCTTCACCATAAAGGGACTGCACGCACATATTTTTATAACACAGTGTAATGCTATAAAACTAGTATTATATTAAAATAAATGGTAAGAATAACCCTAAAACATTAAGACTGAGCCCAGTAAGGTCTTAATTATGGCATACTGGAAAAAGAATTGGAATGACAACTATGAGGGCTGACGTTTGTAGTATTCTGTTACCTGAGTAAGCAAGAGTGAAATTTTGCGGAAATGGCTTTCAGGATAATGCTGCAAGCGCCCCCGTCCCGTTAAAACCCTGGCAGGCCTCAAAGAACGCTCAATATTTCGTCGCCATTAAGTTGGTGGTGTAGGTACAGATGTAACATTCCTGTTTAGCACCGATCTGGCTCTGGCACACGACCCCATAAGGGCTTGTGTCAACCCTCGCATGGCCTCACTGCTCGCATAGATAACCATGGGATCATAAGGTGACTGCACATCCGAATATTGATAACGGCTTTGAGTGGGGACCCAATAGACATGATTACAACAAACCAAAAAAACACCAACGAAGAAAATGGGGAGAACTATGTGAACCCCTTCCAGAGAAGTTCTGCCTTGCAGAGATCGCCCATTGTTAAGGCGTCCACGCCTCAAATGTATATGGAGGAAGGTGTGGCTCCCCCAATGCGTCCAGCTTCGGAACCGCAATTAATCACCCAGCCAACCACCCAGACAGTCTTCCATAAACTGGGAGAACAGATAAAAACGCTGGTGGAAATGCTAGAAGATGGCAAGAGGCGCTCCATCCACCAACCAATGAGAGACGCCATCGAAAGCATTAAGGCACTCTACGAGCTCTCGGCAATTGAGATGCATGATGACATGGCCAAGGAAGTCATAAGAAAAAATAATAGCTCACAGACTTCACCATGGCTTAAAGCAGTTGTGGATTCAAAAAGGAGAACGGAACCCAACGGCGAAACACCGAGCTCAAAACGTCGACAGAAGCCGCCACAAGCCACTGGGAGCAAGGTAACCCGGAGCAAAGCCGACAACAAGAATACCGGCAAAGTCGAAAAAGGTGCTAACGTCAAGTCTCTAAAGGCTGACAAGGCCGTGAATAACGGACAGACGGTAACCGAAGATAAAAAGGAGTGGTCAAAAGTCGTTACCAAAAAGAAGGCGGAACCCAAAAAGACAATAGTTACCAAGGAGAATATGCGACCCGATGCAATTGTGGTAGCAGCTAAGGGAGAGCTATCGTATGCGGAGATATTACGCAAGGTTAAGGCTGATCCCAAGCTTGGCAACTTGGGGGAGTCGGTAACAAGAATAAGACGTACCCAAAAAGGTGACCTCCTGTTCGAACTAAAGAAGCAAGGGGAGAAAACCGAGCAGTTCAAGGGGATACTCGGGGAAACTCTCGGCGCCAACGCGGAGGTCCGGACACTGACCCACCGATCCACTATAGAAATCAAGGATATCGACGAGGTCACCACTAAGGGAGATATCTGCGAGGCCATAAAGTCGCAGTTCCAGCTGAAAGAGGTATGTGAAGCAGATGTCCTGAACTTAAGGAAGGCCTACGGAGGCACGCAAGTCGCGACGATCGGGTTGCCAGTAGACAGCGCAAATAAGATGCTTAAGTCGGGCAGGATTAAAATTGGGTGGGTCAACTGCCGCATACGAGTGCGTTTAGTGCTAACTAAATGCTTTAGGTGCCTAGAATTCGGGCACACGGCGCGTCACTGCAAGAGCGAGTATGACCGATCCAAGCAGTGTAGAAGATGTGGGGAAGAAGGTCACATTGCCAAGGCTTGTGCAAAGAAACCTCTATGTTTCTGGTGCAAGTCGGACAAGCCTGATAACGCTGGACACGTGGCTGGTAGTGGCCAGTGTCCAGTATTCAAGAAGGCCCTGACGAACAAAGTATGATGAAGGTCGTCCAGATAAACCTTAACCACTGTGCGGCCGCGCAGGACTTGCTGGTGCAGATGACAAGGGAACAAAAAGTAGATATTGCCCTAGTTAGTGAGCCCTACAAATCTTTGGATGGTTGTAGCTGGATAGACGATATCTCAAAGAAGACAGCGATATGGACCTGTGGAAGCCACGCCATGCAAAAAGTCGGTGGGCCAGCGGAATACTTCGTTACCGCTAGGATAAACGGCATCCACTTCTATAGTTGCTACGCACCCCCTAGCCTAACACCTAGGGCTTATCTGAAGCTGCTGGATGACATTGTAGCTGACGCGCGAGGAAAACACCCAATTATAATTGCTGGCGATTTCAATGCATGGGCTACAGAATGGGGCAGCAGGATAACGGACGCAAGGGGTCGAGCTCTACTAGAAGCATTCGCAACACTAGATGTGAGTTTGGCGAACAATGGCGCAAAAAACACATTTCGGAAAGCAGGCAAGGGGTCTATCATAGATATCACCTTTATGAGTAACTCACTCCTGCGCAAAACAAAATGGCAAGTAAGCGAAGAATATACGCACAGCGATCACCAGGCGATCATATTTAGCTTGAACAAAGACAAGCCCAGGCAGCCCCCCAAACTAACAGGGCCAAAGTGGAAAGACACCCACTTTGACAAAGATACGTTCGAGGTAATGATGAATACCGAACTTGCATTCAGCAGCGAAACATCGGAGACACTGTCACAACAATTGACGCAAACAATTACCACAGCGTGTGATGCAGCAATGCCTAGAAGAACTGCCAGTAAAAGAGGGGCCCCGTGTTATTGGTGGAACGACGAAGTTAAAACGCTCAGAGTAGCTTGCCTCCGGGCTAGACGCAGATCCCAGCGATGCAGGGGAAGGCCAGAGTTTCAAGAAAGGCTATCTATCTTCAGATTAGCAAGGCGAGATCTCGAAAAGGCCATCAAAGAGAGCAAGGCAAGATGCTTTAAACAACTCTGCGATGGGGCAGACCTAGACCCCTGGGGTATGGCATATAGGATGGTGATGAAGAAACTTAAGGGCAGTAGGTCCCCACAAATATCCTGCCCAATAATGCTAAAGACAATAGTTGAGCACTTATTCCCATATAGGCCGTCAACTTTGATCATCACCACAAGAGACACAAGTTCGGAACGCATCCCTGCAATCACGCCGAAGGAACTATACGAAGCGTGCAGGAAGATAGGCGACAACAAAGCGCCCGGACCCGATGGCATCCCGAATGTGGCGGTTAAAGCGGCCGTTCGAAAACGACCGGAGCTTTTTATTGCAACGATGCAACGGTGTCTGGAGGAAGGGGTATTCCCGAGGTCGTGGAAACTCCAGCACCTGGTTTTACTGCCAAAGGGGAAAAAACCACCAGAGGAACCGTCCTCATACCGGCCAATATGCCTATTAGATACAATGGGAAAAATCTTAGAACGGATCATATACTGCAGACTACTCGAGGTGGCAGAGGATAAAGGAGCTTTGTCTGATGACCAGTATGGATTCAGAAAATCGCGTTCTACCGTCGATGCCATTAAGGCGGTAGTAGATACAGCGGCTGAAGCAATACGGGGAAAAAGATGGAGAGGAGGGACGAAGCAATATTGCGCGGTTGTGACCCTTGATGTTAAAAATGCCTTCAATTCGGCAAGCTGGTCATGCATTAGGAGATCCTTGGTCAGAATGGAAACGCCGTACTACCTGCTGAATATAGTAGATAACTACCTTACCGACAGGAAGTTAAGGTACCATACTGACGATGGCGTTAAGTACTACAACATCACCGCGGGAGTACCACAAGGGTCGGTTCTTGGACCCCTCCTGTGGAACATAATGTACGACGGGGTTCTCCGATTAACGCTGCCACAAGGAGTTAAGGTTATAGGCTTTGCTGACGATATCGCTGTGGTTACTGTGGCCAAACATATCCACGAGATAGAGTCCGCTACGGATGAAGCAGTAGCCAGAATCAAGAATTGGCTAGAGTCTGCAGGGCTAGAACTAGCTGACCACAAGACCGAAGCTGTGTTGATAACCAGCCGAAAGACTGTGGAATATGCATCTTTCCGTGTTGGAAACCAACAAATTAGATCAAAGGAGTCACTAATGTACCTAGGAGTAATGCTCGACAACAAGTTAAGCTTTAAAACGCACATCCAGTACGCCAGCAAAAGGGCGTCACAGATGCAAGCAGCTCTTTCCCGGATTATGCCAAATATCGGTGGCCCTGGATACGCCAGAAGGATTCTGTTATCCAGGGTGGTCAGCTCAATACTGATATATGCTGCACCGGTCTGGGCAGGGGCTCTTACAATTAAGGAAACAAGAAGGAAGCTCTCGTCAGCATACAGGCTCTGCGCAATAAGAACAATAAGCGGATTCCGAACAATTTCGGACGAAGCAGCCTGCGTTATTGCGGGAATGATTCCCATCGACATTCTCGCCAACGAAATGCAAAGGATCTACCTTAGGCTAACCGTCAATAGGCAAGAGTCCATCATAAAGAAAAGGATAAAAGAAGAAGAAAGGGCAACATCTCTAGCACTGTGGCAAGTCCGGTGGGATAACACGGCAAAAGGCAGATGGACCCACAAACTGATCCCAAACATCGAGGTCTGGACAAGAAGAAAAAGCGGGGACTGCAACTACCACCTCACGCAGTTCCTGTCCGGGCACGGCGGCTATCGAAGTTATCTTCACAGATTCGGCCACGATAGCTCGCCTCTATGCCCCGAATGCCCAGATGAAGAAGAGGATACGGAGCACGTAATGTTCCACTGCAGAAGATTTTCAGGAGGAAGGGTGAACTTACCCATTCCACAGCTTCTCATAGAGCGTATGATGAGCTCAGAAGACGACTGGCTGGAAATATGTTCATACATAACGAGGGTACAAAACGAGCTAAGAAGAGCCGAAAGACAAAGAAGGGTCGAAGTGGCAAACGTTGACGATTTAGCATGAGTTGCTAACCAGCCCCGCGAAGTAATACCTAACGGCAGTCCCGCGGGGAGAGTGGTAGAAGAGTACATGGGTGTGGTTTAGTACGTAAGGCGCGAGGCACTGGAGAAACATATCCCGCGAATCGTGCATGCTAGTAGCACGGGCAACTAGTATCTTTCGAAGATTACACATCCTTTGGACGCAACCAAAAAAAAAAAAAAAAAAAAAAGGTGGCGCTGTTGTCGATTTTTTTGAGAAACTCAACCGATCTCAATGAAACTTTGTTTGTGTGCATGGTTGTATGCAGCTAGAAAGATAGGATAGTTTTGGACCCGATAGGTGGCGCTGTTGTCGATTTTTTTGAGAAACTCAACCGATCTCAATGAAACTTTGTTTGTGTGCATGGTTGTATGCAGCTAGAAAGATAGGATAGTTTTGGACCCAATAGGTGGCGCTGTTGTCGATTTTTTGAGAAACTCAACCGATCTCAATGAAACTTTGTTTGTGTGCATGGTTGTATGCAGCTAGAAAGATAGAATAGTTTTGGACCCGATAGGTGGCGCTGTTGTCGATTTTTTTGAGAAACTCAACCGATCTCAATGAAACTTTGTTTGTGTGCATGGTTGTATGCAGCTAGATAGATAGGATAGTTTTGGACCCGATAGGTGGCGCTATTGTCGATGTTTTTGAGAAACTCAACCGATCTCAATGAAACTTTGTTTGTGTGCATGGTTGTATGCAGCTAGAAAGATAGGATAGTTTTGGACCCGATAGGTGGCGCTGTTGTCGATTTTTTTGAGAAACTCAACCGATCTCAATGAAACTTTGTTTGTGTGCATGGTTGTATGCAGCTAGAAAGATAGGATAGTTTTGGACCCGATAGGTGGCGCTGTTGTCGAATTTTTGGAGAAACTCAACCGATCTCAATGAAACTTTGTTTGTGTGCATGGTTGTATGCAGCTAGAAAGATAGGATAGTTTTGGACCCGATAGGTGGCGCTGTTGTCGATTTTTTTGAGAAACTCAACCGATCTCAATGAAACTTTGTTTGTGTGCATGTTTGTATGCAGCTAGAAAGATAGGATAGTTTTGGACCCGATAGGTGGCGCTGTTGTCGATTTTTTTGAGAAACTCAACCGATCTCAATGAATCTTTGTTTGTGTGCATGGTTGTATGCAGCTAGAAAGATAGGATAGTTTTGGACCCGATATGTGGCGCTGTTGTCGATTTTTTTGAGAAACTCAACCGATCTCAATGAAACTTTGTTTGTGGGCATGGTTGGATTCAGCTAGAAAGATAGGATAGTTTTGGACCCGATAGGTGGCGCTGTTGTCGACTTTTTTGAGAAACTCAACCGATCTCAATGAAACTTTGTTTGTGTGCATGGTTGTATGCAGCTAGATAGATAGGATAGTTTTGGACCCGATAGGTGGCGCTGTTGTCGATTTTTTTGAGAAACTCAACCGATCTCAATGAAACTTTGTTTGTGTGCATGGTTGCATGCAGCTAGAAAGATAGGATAGTTTTGGACCCAATAGGTGGCGCTGTTGTCGATTTTTTTGAGAAACTCAACCGATCTCAATGAAACTTTGTTTGTGTGCATGGTTGTATGCAGCTAGAAAGATAGGATAGTTTTGGACCCGATAGGTGGCGCTGTTGTCGATTTTTTTGAGAAACTCAACCGATCTCAATGAAACTTTGTTTGTGTGCATGGTTGTATGCAGCTAGATAGATAGGATAGTTTTGGACCCGATAGGTGGCGCTGTTGTCGATTTTTTTGAGAAACTCAACCGATCTCAATGAAACTTTGTTTGTGTGCATGGTTGTATGCAGCTAGAAAGATAGGATAGTTTTGGACCCGATAGGTGGCGCTGTTGTCGATTTTTTTGAGAAACTCAACCAATCTCAATGAAACTTTGTTTGTGTGCATGGTTGTATGCAGCTAGAAAGATAGGATAGTTTTGGACCCGATAGGTGGCGCTGTTGTCGATTTTTTTGAGAAACTCAACCGATCTCAATGAAACTTTGTTTGTGTGCATGGTTGTATGCAGCTAGAAAGATAGGATAGTTTTGGACCCGATAGGTGGCGCTGTTGTCGATTTTTTTGAGAGACTCAACCGATCTCAATGAAACTTTGTTTGTGTGCATCGTTTTATGCAGCTAGAAAGATAGGATAATTTTGGACCCGATAGGTGGCGCTGTTGTCGATTTTTTTGAGAAACTCAACCGATCTCAATGAAACTTTGTATGTGTGCATGGTTGGATGCAGCTAGAAAGATAGGATAGTTTTGGACCCGATAGGTGGCGCTGTTGTCGATTTTTTTGAGAAACTCAACCGATCTCAATGAAACTTTGTTTGTGTGCATGGTTGTATGCAGCTAGAAAGATAGGATAGTTTTGGACCCGATAGGTGGCGCTGTTGTCGATTTTTTTGAGAGACTCAACCGATCTCAATGAAACTTTGTTTGTGTGCATCGTTTTATGCAGCTAGAAAGATAGGATAATTTTGGACCCGATAGGTGGCGCTGTTGTCGATTTTTTTGAGAAACTCAACCGATCTCAATGAAACTTTGTTTGTGTGCATGGTTGTATGCAGCTAGAAATATAGGATAATTTTGTACCCGATAGGTGGCGCTATTGTCCATTTTCCGAGAAACTCAGCCGATGCAACTTTGTATGTGCGAATGGTTGGATGCAGCTAGAAAGATAGGATAGTTTTGGACCCGATAGGTGGCGCTGTTGTAGATTTTTTTGAGAAACTCAACCGATCTCAATGAAACTTTGTTTGTGTGCATGGTTGTATGCAGCTAGAAAGATAGGATAGTTTTGGACCCGATAGGTGGCGCTGTTGTCGATTTTTTTGAGAAACTCAACCGATCTCAATGAAACTTTGTTTGTGTGCATGGTTGTATGCAGCTAGATAGATAGGATAGTTTTGGACCCGATAGGTGGCGCTGTTGTCGATTTTTTTTAAAAACTCAACCGATCTCAATGAAACTTTGTTTGTGTGCATGGTTGTATGCAGCTAGAAAGATAGGATAGTTTTGGACCCGATAGGTGGCGCTGTTGTCGATTTTTTTGCGAAACTCAACCGATCTCAATGAAACTTTGTTTGTGTGCATGGTTGTATGCAGCTAGAAAGATAGGATAGTTTTGGACCCGATAGGTGGCGCTGTTGTCGATTTTTTTGAGAAACTCAACCGATCTCAATGAAACTTTGTTTGTGTGCATGGTTGTATGCAGCTAGAAAGATAGGATAGTTTTGGACCCGATAGGTGGCGCTGTTGTCGATTTTTTTGAGAAACTCAACCGATCTCAATGAAACTTTGTTTGTGTGCATGGTTGTATGCAGCTAGAAAGATAGGATAGTTTTGGACCCAATAGGTGGCGCTGTTGTCGATTTTTTGAGAAACTCAACCGATCTCAATGAAACTTTGTTTGTGTGCATGGTTGTATGCAGCTAGAAAGATAGGATAGTTTTGGACCCGATAGGTGGCGCTGTTGTCGATTTTTTTGAGAAACTCAACCGATCTCAATGAAACTTTGTTTGTGTGCATGGTTGTATGCAGCTAGATAGATAGGATAGTTTTGGACCCGATAGGTGGCGCTATTGTCGATGTTTTTGAGAAACTCAACCGATCTCAATGAAACTTTGTTTGTGTGCATGGTTGTATGCAGCTAGAAAGATAGGATAGTTTTGGACCCGATAGGTGGCGCTGTTGTCGATTTTTTTGAGAAACTCAACCGATCTCAATGAAACTTTGTTTGTGTGCATGGTTGTATGCAGCTAGAAAGATAGGATAGTTTTGGACCCGATAGGTGGCGCTGTTGTCGAATTTTTGGAGAAACTCAACCGATCTCAATGAAACTTTGTTTGTGTGCATGGTTGTATGCAGCTAGAAAGATAGGATAGTTTTGGACCCGATAGGTGGCGCTGTTGTCGATTTTTTTGAGAAACTCAACCGATCTCAATGAAACTTTGTTTGTGTGCATGTTTGTATGCAGCTAGAAAGATAGGATAGTTTTGGACCCGATAGGTGGCGCTGTTGTCGATTTTTTTGAGAAACTCAACCGATCTCAATGAATCTTTGTTTGTGTGCATGGTTGTATGCAGCTAGAAAGATAGGATAGTTTTGGACCCGATATGTGGCGCTGTTGTCGATTTTTTTGAGAAACTCAACCGATCTCAATGAAACTTTGTTTGTGGGCATGGTTGGATTCAGCTAGAAAGATAGGATAGTTTTGGACCCGATAGGTGGCGCTGTTGTCGATTTTTTTGAGAAACTCAACCGATCTCAATGAAACTTTGTTTGTGTGCATGGTTGTATGCAGCTAGATAGATAGGATAGTTTTGGACCCGATAGGTGGCGCTGTTGTCGATTTTTTTGAGAAACTCAACCGATCTCAATGAAACTTTGTTTGTGTGCATGGTTGCATGCAGCTAGAAAGATAGGATAGTTTTGGACCCAATAGGTGGCGCTGTTGTCGATTTTTTTGAGAAACTCAACCGATCTCAATGAAACTTTGTTTGTGTGCATGGTTGTATGCAGCTAGAAAGATAGGATAGTTTTGGACCCGATAGGTGGCGCTGTTGTCGATTTTTTTTGAGAAACTCAACCGATCTCAATGAAACTTTGTTTGTGTGCATGGTTGTATGCAGCTAGATAGATAGGATAGTTTTGGACCCGATAGGTGGCGCTGTTGTCGATTTTTTTGAGAAACTCAACCGATCTCAATGAAACTTTGTTTGTGTGCATGGTTGTATGCAGCTAGAAAGATAGGATAGTTTTGGACCCGATAGGTGGCGCTGTTGTCGATTTTTTTGAGAAACTCAACCGATCTCAATGAAACTTTGTTTGTGTGCATGGTTGTATGCAGCTAGAAAGATAGGATAGTTTTGGACCCGATAGGTGGCGCTGTTGTCGATTTTTTTGAGAAACTCAACCGATCTCAATGAAACTTTGTTTGTGTGCATGGTTGTATGCAGCTAGAAAGATAGGATAGTTTTGGACCCGATAGGTGGCGCTGTTGTCGATTTTTTTGAGAGACTCAACCGATCTCAATGAAACTTTGTTTGTGTGCATCGTTTTATGCAGCTAGAAAGATAGGATAATTTTGGACCCGATAGGTGGCGCTGTTGTAAAATATTATGCATTATTTTTCATGTACCTACAATAGCGCTTTAAATGAAAGTGAAAATTATAATATAATATTTGTAGTAGTAGTTTATAATAATCAATAAAGAAACACTTCATTTAAAAGTATTTCCTGACGATTCGATAGATGCACATGTAATTGTTCAAGTAATAACTTCTGTCGGCACTCCCGGAGTGCTTGTCTTTTTTTTTTTTTACGTTTTTGCTTAACCTATTCTCTGCTATGTCATTTTTGGCTACATTTCTAAGGGTGAAAATGGAAAGTTGTTTGATGTATTTTAACCGTTTTACTAACAAAATTATCATATTTTCGTGCAGGCCACGTCATTCAAATGACACATAATGATTTCACAATGGCCGTGTCATTCATATGTAAATGACGGGACATGGACAAGATAAGGCCACGACATTCAATAACGCACGACACTATGAACAAACTGAATAGGAATTAAAGAGCCCGGCATCTGATGGTCATACCGGTGTGCTTCGTTTGAGCAACTCTGGGAAAAGGTGGCTATTATCGGAGGATGAAATTAGAATTGAACATTTTTACTTATTTTACAAGAAATTATATTTCAGTGCCCAAAAAACTAAACTTCAGCTATTTATTAGAAGACAAATAATAATAATAATGAATAAATTATTACCCACAAAAAAAGAGCTACCTCTGTGCTTTGTATTGAAACATTTGCACCTGCGGCTGTCCAGGACAATCATAGCAGAACGTGTATACCATTTATCCTTTATTTCTGGCTGCTGAACGACCTTGTTCTTTCTTCAGTTTTGCATAACAGATGGAACATTTTCTACGAAATTTTTTGCAATCCGGGTTAGTTCGTTGAATAAGATGATGTGTGCTTCCAGATGACCTGGGCCGGTTTCGCCGCTGATTGAGTGGAATATCCAAGAGATACCAAGATTTCTCTGAATCGGCGTATACCCAGTTTTTTTCGGTTATGTGCTTGTGCACAACCCATGCGTTAACAACAGCAATTCCCAGAAGCATTTCCACACCAAGTTTTCTATACCACTTTACGACTTTCCGAATCGTCGTTGCATATAGGTACGTGGCCATCTGATCAGACAGATCAATGCCAACTTTGCCTGCATTATACATATGAAAGGACTGCAAGTGGTTTTGTGGTAACCTTTCGATATTTGCGTTTATTAGATGTCGCCTGATCTTGGCTTGTGGAAGGCTGATCTATAGGTACTGGTACTGGATAATGGTTGCTTCTTATACGCTTTTTACTGGTAGGTACTAATATCGGAGCATGTTTGGTCGATAAGAGCCTCACGTCGCGGGTGTCCTTCCATTTTATGACAAAAATTCCATTCCTACCTATACTCCTTTGCGACAATTTCGCCTTGTTTAATGTTTGCAAGAAGAACTTCTTTCGGGGTATATTTTTTATTTGCTCGCAATGTACCAATGCAATGGGCTTGCTTTTCCAACAAGTATTGTGCTAATTCATAACTTGTGTAAAATCGATCAGGCTCTTAGTCAACTTCACGCAAACATTTCTTGCTAATCCGATTTCTCTTTCACCTGACGCAGATTTTCCAGAGTGGACTTTTATTGCCCAAGTGAAGCCATCAAAGGAAAATAGTGAAAAGTGAAAAGCTTTATTCCGTATCGATGGGATTTTTTTGGAATGTATTGCCTGAAAAAATTCCCTCCAGGGAATGAGTGTAGATATCATCGATAGCTATGTTTTCACCGGGGTAAAATAATGGTTTGAACTTTTTTTTCCAAAATATGAAAAAGGGGCTGAAATTTATTTAGGCGGTTTTCTTTATTGTCTCTTTGTTTTCAAAAATACGCGACATAACATTTCGCGGTATAGTCATTTCTTATATGCCATCGGTTAACCAATAGTATGCAAGCGTACCAATTTTTACAAGAGCCATCCACATCATTAATCCAAAATTAGCGTCTGTGTTGGTCCACTCATTTATTCTGGCATGTTTAATTGTTTTCTTAATTTGCTTTGCAAATCTATTTGTTTCGGTGACAATGTGCTGCATAACCTCTTTGTTTATCAGCAAATCAAATACTTCTAAAGGAGTAATATTTGATGAAAGCGTTTGTTGCAATCCCACTTTGCCGGTAAAGGGAAAAGGTTTGTGTTTTCCGACAAAGTCAGTCCACTGGTCTTCTGCAATATTTTCATCGTTATCGTCCTCCAGAAGGTTCTTAAGATCTTCGCGTTCTTCTTCAATTTCCATCTGATGTAGTATATTACCCATATCGTGCTCTTCTGCCAAATCATTTCCTTCGTCGTCTGATGATTCTTCTTGAAGCCATCCGGAATCCTCATAAGAATCATCTGAGTTAAAATCCTTCTCGCTCACAACTTTTGTTCACTTTTGATATTTTTTTGTAATATTCCTATGAAACATTTCATGTCATTCGTTTTTGAATGTCATGGCCTTATAGGGACATGTACCTGGCATGCCATATATATGACGTGGCCTCCACCAAAACACGAGTGTCATTCATACTTGAATGACGTGGCAGCGAACGTGTTGACACCTATAGGAAACAAAAGGAATTGGATAAAAATTACCGGAGGGCCAGTATGATTTGTATGATTTGTCTTGTCTTTGGTAAAAATAGTCTTTATCTATATTAGAGGTCACCTTAAAGCGCTTTACTCAAGTTTCTTGCTTTTATGGCTTCATGTCCTGAACGATTCAGGTGTAAATTCCTCAATTTCACTAGTCATTCCTCTGGACACTCTCCAAAGTTTTCCAGAACGTTATAGTCCTTATTCAGTCTTTCCCACTCGCCAAAGAATCGGAGGTGGGCAAGAATCGTTTATTTAGTAGACAAGTATCGGCTTGCCGAATGATTTTGAAAATGTGTACCTAAAAAAGTAAATGCACACTGGTGATGGTTGATGGACCAATTTTCCGGAGTCACCATATAAGTTTTGGAAGTCCCAATATTTTCCTAATGAAGTTTCGAATCATTTTTCCTATCTCTTCGCAATTCATGAGACCATCAACGAAGTCGTTGGTTAATACAAACGCAGTTTGGGGGTCGATAAATCGTCCTGTTGGGCAGGACTTGTTATACCAACTTAAAATTCTCCCATATTAGCAAAGACTCCAAAAGTGTTTCATTTTAATTTTTTTTTTGTCACATTAATTTCCCAGTGCAACTCCCTCACTAACCATTAACGAGGTAGGATTTTATAAAGAATAGGTACAATTTTTAAGAAAATATTTTTTCTATGTCTGTATCATCGATAATAATCTTTCCCGAACATCGGCATCCCAACAGTTCCATTAAGATCGATAACAATATCAAGGACGGAGTGGTCTGATGTCTATAAAAAATAACCACCTTTATACATAATTGCTTCGAAGAAAAACCAAGCTAGGAACAAAAAGAAGGTACATATACAACAAACAATAAGGAAGGGAAGGGAACAGACGAAACAAATGTTTGCATTATTTGTTTTCAATAAAACGCAGCAACTAGGTTCGATCTGCTCGCGTTGGCGTCTGACTCTGAATTGTGGTCGTGTGGCTCCATCGCGTCGAAATCCTCTTTATGGTTCATGGTTTAAACTTTAAATTCACCGCCGCGTCGTTGGTCCCAATTACTGCTACTTTGGAACTGCAGAAAATTATGTGATGATGATGATACTGCAACCGCCAAGTCTATCCGCAGGTTGCTCGTCGTTTGTCATGGTTGTCGCTCCCTGCCATATAGTATGGTTACTTGGGAGCGACCTTCTTTGACGGCTTTCGCTATATGCTAGCATTTGTCACTGGGCAGCTAATCTCCGTCCCCAGCTACCGCTATTTTGGAAGCGGCAAACCGATTATAGTGATTCATGACAAGTGCTGCACATTGTCAGTGTGCAATAAAATGGATGCCGTTGGTGTGTGGTGCGATATATCTACTTGAGTTATTATGATGGTGCGACTTTGGTGATTTTATGTTTCAATGAAGCGGTTATTGTGCCACAAATAGTAAAAATTAATCCTGCTAATTTTCTATGGGGTGGTCAAACTACGAATATTGATGAGCTGGCTTGTGACATCTTTAACATCATATACTTCAGAAGATGGTACTGAGGAGGCAGCAAATGAATTTATTTGTGAGGGGCTTACCCAAGTTTGTCCTGTGAACAAGAAGAATTAAGATATACGAGTATTCCAAAAAAGTGCACAACATCTATTTTTAAGGTAGCTGGGAGCTTAATATTATCGGTTTTTCGCAGTAAAAACTTTAATAAAAACATTGTTGCGATACACAGTAAAAACACAACCGTTCGTTGCAAGCGTTTCTTTATTTAGCACTGACTTCATGTATTAAAAAGTAAGAATATAGTTATAGTAATGAGTTGTACAAAATAAGACTAAGAGAGAGAGAGGGAGATCAAATTTTTTGAAACCTACTAACAAACATCACATTGGATATCAATTGGAGAGTTGCCTTACTAATCAATCTTTTTTTGACCAAGTACGGCATTGAGTTGTACCCAATATGCAAGCCTATAAAAGGCCCTTATTATCGCATTCCTGCTTCTATGGCACAAAATAAGTTGAAGACCTGTAAAGCCTTTCTTAATTGTGTCGAAGGCAATATTATTTAAGTGGTTTTCGAACGTGTTTCCTAAAATAATCTGTTGGCAAGAACTTTTGATATTGGTTTTTAGACAGAGACATGAACCTGGCCTCAAAAGTGTACATTATTCGTCTAATCTTGTGAATCGTTTAGGGCAGTTCTCGATTTTTTTACTGAAATGCACCCACATGTTTTAACAACTTCCAAAGAAAATTATTCCTTATATCTGTAAAACTCGGGTACAGTTCAATACGATACCAGGCTCAAGCTCCGGAAAACTTTAACTATAGGTACATCTCAAGATACTTTAACCTTTCACCTTCCATCCCCTGAACGGCTGTATGTCCGACCAAAATCTGAAACTGTCAAAACAAACCTTCTCAACACTAACATGTTTTGTTCATTTATTTGTAAAACCAACCATCTTTTCATTTTCAGATCGCACTTCTGCAGACATGTTCTCCACACTTGATCTCTCCAAGCACTATCCACGTCCGGTAACTACGTCATCATCATCAGTATCATCAGCAATTCACCAAAACTCGGCTGCACATTTGTCAGAGCAACTAAGTATAAACGTAACATCACAGCTGGGTACGCATGCTTACCTACCATGTAAGGTAAGTTAACTCAATATTGCACTTTTTATATCCCTGGAAGATTTGAAAAACTTTTCGCCACTTTTCAACAATGTCACTTTATAACGCATTACTCTGGCAGTTCCGCATCATGTTCATTGGTTTATTACCTTCCATTTTCACAGGTGCAGCAACTCGGAAATAAACCAGTTTCCTGGATTCGTGTGCGAGATGGTCATATCCTTACAGTTGACAGGTAATTAAGATCTTGATGGCTGTTTTATGTTGTACGTAATTAGATTTTGGTTAACATTGATGGAATGATCACCACATCAGAGTTCCAAATTGTCTCTCTAACAACTTTGTGTGTGTATAGAAATGAACTTAGCTCGTTTGTCAAATGAATGCGCTACCAGACAGGGATGTTGTCATGCAAATATTGCAAATTATGTAAACCACATTTCAGAAATATAATTGTTTATCTGCTTCATAGAGTTGTAATGTCATAACGTGTATAAACGTAATAAGAGACGATGAATATGCAGACTGTGGGATAGGACTAAGGAATTTATGCTGGGGTAGTTTTCTTATAGGGTGATATAGTGGCAAATGTATTGCATGTGATGATGAGGGTGACAATTGGTGTAATATTTTAGATACGCTCCAATAGCTATCAAGTTTTTCATTTGCCGCAGAGACAGTTTGAAAATGAAACCCATATCACCAGAACCAAGGAATATCAGATTAGGTAGGTACTATATGTTTTGTGGTAGCTGGGTCTGCGGTTTTTAAACCAATTTGTCATTTTACGATTGAGCCTAGGGAATATTTGTTGGTTTGTGTTTTGTAGAGGCACACATTTCGAACAAAACCTAGTTCACATTCTACGAATACTTCTCATTATCGAAGAATTTATTATGTTAGTTTTTAGATATAAGAACTTGAGTTTACCTAAAAATTTAATGAGCTTTTCGACGTACCTACTTTAAGTACCAACATTGTCATAACTATTCTAATCTCAGGTCTTTTATTTATCAGTGAAATTCAATACATTATTGGAGCGCTCATTTTTCCTTACAGTACCGACCATAGGAAAGTTCTTTGGCTAAATCTATATACGAAGTTATGTAAAGAAATAATTTTTTGCTTGTGTTTTTATTATAACTATAGCTAAATTATTTACAAAACACTTATAGTGATTTGGGTAACAATTTTTTTTTATTTAATTTTGAAGGCATTAATTTTTAACGTCCGCTTCTGTCATATTTTTCGCTGGGTTTGATGGAATATATAAGTAAACTTTGTTCGGCCGTTCAATCGCTATGATTCTCCTTCAGATTCGCATCGAGCATTTCAAATATTGCACAGTGGAAAAGCCGGAAATGAATTAGCAGACGAAATGACGAGAAATGGGACTATAATGAATCGTGATCGGGCACTACAGTCGATCAAGCTATATAATAATACATTATTAGTAATTTAAAGATGGAGAACAAGATTCGTATAAAGATCAACAACAGGTGGAAAGAACTTGGAATCTACGAAGTATGACGGTAGCTTTGGCCTGAATATGGAACCGGCAACAAACATCTACAGTTGAATATGTCATCGCTGTCTAAGTTGGTAGGGGCTCTAAAATTTCATAAGTTACTAAGTAACCTCTCAATAAAACAAAATCTCAAAGATGACGAAATATGTAGAGGCTGCGGAGACAAAGAGGTCCACGAGACATAACCCACTTCCTTTGTCACTGTCCGAGTGTCTGTCACTTGAAAACAAAAATAATTTAAAGCTACTTCCATGAATGACAAGAACTTTCTTAAGTCTTTCTGTCCGATCTTTACAAGTTTTTGAAGACAACGGGTTGGCTGGATAACATCTGGTAAGCACAAAAAGGAAATAAATGAAGACAACCGGCATATATGTATATAGTTAACGCCTAAATGGCAATGCAATCTACCAAGATCTAGGTTTGGTATTGTAGGGTTAACGTTGCGATACATTTAAGCCTTACCTAACCTTACCTAAGCAGCTCCGCAGATAGAACAGATCTGGTGAATTAAATTTGCTTCGGTTGATGTGAAAGCGAAAAACAAAGTACATATTTCAGCAAGAGTTCTAGAATAATTTTGTTAAAAGCTCTGTGTACCTATTTAGTATTTTACATAGAAAACGACAGCACACCATTTTCAAAAATGGATTTTCTTACAAAATATTAATTAATGCGATACCTCTAAAGTGAAGGAGTTTCGTAAACAAACAGTTCTTTTTCAGAACTTCAAAATTTTACCAAAACTTAAAAAATGTAAATTTTTTATTTTAATTTTTGATTTGAGTTCTTTTATGTGCAACGGGAGCGGGAGCCAATCAATCAAATTTTAATTCAAAAACGCAGTTTCGGTGAGTTCTTATGAGTACTGATAGTTCGAAAATCCTGTGTTCCGATCTTAAAGCCAGTAGCCAGTTGCTTGGCTTGCTTATAACGGGTGATTTTTTAGCTGGTTTGGTTTTGGCAACACTGGTTTTGACAGCTGACGTGTGTCTAGTACCTTGTGTCACTGTCAAACAGCTTCAGTTTGGTTTGCAATTTAACCATGGATCGTCTTACAAATGAACAACGCTTGCAAATTATTGAATTTTACTATCAAAATTCGTGCTCGGTTCGAAATGTTCATCGCGCTTTTTTATCGAAAAATTGTGTTCAGCGATGAGGCTCATTTTTGGTTGAATGGGTACGTAAATAAGCAAAATTGCCGCATTTGGAGTGAAGATCAGCCAGAAGCATTGCAACAGCTACCAATGCATCCCGAAAAAGCCACTGTTTGGTGCGGTTTATGGGCCGGCGGCATTATTGGGCCATATTTCTTCAAAGATGATGCGAATCGCAGCGTTACTGTCAATGGTGAACGCTACCGAGCGATGATAACAAACTTTTTTTTGTCCGAAATGGAAGTTCTTGACTTGCATGATATGTGGTTTCAACAAGACGGTGCCACATGCCACACAGCACGCGAAACAATGGCGCAATTGCGAGGCGAGTTTGGTGAACAGTTAATTTCACGTTTCGGGCCGGTCAATTGGCCGCCTAGATCGTGCGATTTGACACCATTAGATTATTTTTTGTGGGGGTATGTCAAGGCTAATGTGTATAGGGGCAAGCCCGCTTCGATTGACGCACTGGAAGCGTGAAAGAGTATGCCAAAATTGGACTCAGCGGATGGGCTACCTGAGACGCAGCCGCGGTCAACATTTGCATGAAATTATCTTTAAACATTAAATTGCAAGGTTCAAACTATCGATTCAAATAAATATTTCATTCATTTTTTCGAGTTTTTTGTGTTTTTTTTTTTTTTAAAGTTCTAAACCTCTTAAAAAATCACCCGTTAGAACCATGAGATGTTATTTCGATCACGAGAATTTTGAATCTCCTAGATCCTACAGAACTCCTGGAACTGGATACACAGAATTTTCTTCTCTTGGCACGACTCTATTCACTTGTTCTGCACTGCAGCGTTTTCTTGTGTTCACCGTTTTACTTTTTTCATGTATCATCGCTGTACCACTGGCTTTTTCACTGGCGTGGATGTTAGTGTTGGCATCCAGTGATGCCAATCTGAATCGAAGTTTTTATGTCTAGTCCCGAAAAAAAAAATTATGCCTTTTTGGTGAAATTGAATTTTTTACAAAGTTGGTACAACGATTCTATCGCACAAGGTGATCAAAATTCGTTAACAAAATGTTGGTCGATCGATAGGTAATTAAACACTCAGGTAATTAAACATTCAGGATTTTGTTCCACACTTTTTTGTTTATCATTTTGTTTGACTTCAAATAAGTCAAGCTGAGTTGTGAATAAAACTGATCAAAGTATCAGATTTACAAAATAAGGTAGGTGATGTCGTTTTCCATTGGGCAAAAAGAAGCGTCCGGGAGAGTCCGGAATCGAAAAAATCACTTCTGAAACCGTTCCATTGGCACAAAAAATACTCTTCTGGTGATTCTGAGGAGAGAATTTCGCTTCTGGATTTGAAGTCAGAATCCACTCAAGAAGCACTTACACAAGTGTAGTTCGTGTATTTTATACAAGTCGACTGACAGCTGCCGTAGATTATTTTTTGGCATTTCACCAATACTCTTGTGGATTCAATCAGAAGCAGTTTTCTTGTTCCATTGGACTAAAGAATGAGTGGATCCCCGAGTGAAACCAATGGAAAACGACATGAGTGAACAGTGTAGACGATTTCACTCAAGCGCTCACTGTAGGCTCTGGCAACTCCCAGGTGAGCTATCCATTGTCCGTTCCACGTCGAGTTTCTCCTTCTGGTTCCCGATTTGAATTTCTTAAATTCTGTCAAACATAAATTAGTAATCAGTTTGAAAACGAAAATATTGGCTTTGAATCCCCATTAACACCCCATATGCTTTTGGGGAAAAAATTAAGAAAAAAAATATTTCAAAATCATACGAATACATTTTTTGTCTCTAACAACTTTCTTTCAATTTATTGATAAATTATGATTTCCAAACAAAGTCATATGGGCAAAAGTTGCTTCCTCGAAAACAATCACAATTAATCAGTGGTAAATAGCTATGCTACCGTCTATATCCCGTTTGTTTTAAGAAATCTTTCCCATATTCCCACAAGGCAGATATTTTTTTATTTTTTTTTTGTGGTTTCTACTTTCTGCGAATTTTTCTTTCCAAAACGCAGTACCTACATTATGTGGGCGTGTAAGGAAACCAGGACTCGGCAGCCCGTACTCGTACACCTACCATTGAAATATTTTTCTACAAAGTCCCCAACGACAATATATTATTATTCCAATTTCCAAGGCCTTGCTACGAGTACGTTTCCCATGGTAAATATATGTATGATGTAAATACCTGCGAGGGTGAGTTGTCAAAGGAAGAATTTTAATAAACCTTTTTCTTAGTGAAAATACTTAAATTTATATATTTCATTGCCCTCTACCAGCTTTATGTAGATATTTACTTAATTAATTCGTGCAGTCATTGCGTGGGTATATATCGCAACCCTGCTCTAAATTTAAGTCCCACTGGAAAATAGAATCACAAATTTTATAATTCATGAAGGAGAGCTAGTGCAAACAAAATTTGTGTTTCATATTAAAATACTAAATGCACATATGATTCGGCCACAAATCTGTTCTTGATTCTATTGGTTTTGTCTTGGGATTCTTGTACAGATGTAAATACAAGACCAGCATTAAACTGGAATATTATTGTTATCCAGGCAATGAAATATTTTGCGGTTATTGTGTGCATCTCTGCAGGGTGAATAATGATCACAAGTGTATTTCGTACAAATAAACTCGTAAGTTTGACCTTATTGTGGGAAGGAATTTGATTTTGTGTCCATTTTGGGGACGGTCACATTTCCAGACCATCGGTGCATGCGTCAAGTGGCAATCACATTAAACTTAAACGAGCCAGGATTCAAAGGGAGATACAAATTAGGGGGTTGGTAAGATTCACATGTTGTCTGTCCGAAGTTTACTTATCCTGTAGACTCTAGAGTCTAGAGTGATACTATACTTTCGTTAAGTTTCTTGGAACATGTGATGTTGTAGTACCTTTCAATCAAATAGGCATAGGTCAGTGGCTGTAGATTCGAATAGTGGGTACAACAACCTTCACCAGAAGTTTGCAGCTGTTTCTTAGAGGCCTTCAGCATGAGAGGATTGTTATGGAAGCCAACCCTTTCCTTTCAAAATTAAACTTCAAATTCAAGTTACTGCAAGTATAATTACGAAAAAATGGGTTGAGGAGCAAATGTTTGGAAAAGACTTGAGGGAATTAGAAAGGACAAGCAGAGATAGGGTACTGTGATTATAATAATTATAATTTTTGGCGCAACAGGTCCGTAGGGACCCTAGGCCTAGCTTCTCACAACCATTCGTTTTGTGCGAGTTTTAATTTTTGGAACGAATGGAAGGGATCTACAATTTTATGCCGATTCCAAACGGCTAATTGAGAAGCTCTTTCAAGACAGTTATACTCTCGGATGTTTATCAGACGTTCGCGAGAGGTGGCGCAGTGAAAAAAACCCTGAGTTGTAATTTGGGTTTTTGCGGGATTCGAACCTGGACCCCTCGCTTAGTAGTCCAACACGCTAACCAGTAAGCCACTGCGCCTACAACTGTGATTATGGTAGGTATTAAATATTAATTATAAGCAACAGTCAAAGGGAAATAGAAAAGAATGAGACGTTTAAAACTTGCGAGATTTGAAATGGTTTTAATCCGCTAAGATAACGAGCTCCGTAACCTGACAGCGGGATTGACATGGTGCACGTAACGAGGATATTCATGGTTCTATTAGAGCGAGAAAATTTGAGCTAAATCTTGGTTGACAATCAATATTTTAGAGCGACCTAGAAGCACGAAGTTGCACATCATCTCTGCATGTAAGTGAACAGATATGTAGATATGTTTACAGACATGTCGAGGGTCATTGATAAAAATGCAAAATAAGATCGGTCATTACATTGATCCCTCTGGTACGCCCTGTGTGATCGTTGTAAGCTAAAAATTATTTTCATGAAACGACCATTTTCAACATATCAGACAGAAAACTTTTTAGAAGTTTAATGCCTTGTCACCTGAGTTCGAATAAATTTTTAAGTTTGCAAAGCAAAATCTCGTGCTTCACCTTATTAAACGCATTTGAAAAGCCGTATACTCACGTTATATTCTTTTGTCATAGATTTGCCTTATTTCCTCAAGTAATATGGTTGACCATAGCTGGGGAACAGCTTGTTTGATGCTTATCTGAAACTAACAGGAGAGGTTGAGTTTGATTATTTGGCAATTCGTTGGACTCTTGCAAGGTTTTAGGAACCCATATACGTGGTGGTTACTATGAACCAGTTTATAACTTGGGTGTGGCAGATTATGATTATTCGCAAAATGAGTTTGACAAAGCATATAGATAGGTACATTGTCTTCTCCTACGGAGTCGTCTCTAAAACCTTGTTTTCCGAAACCACTTGGACACTTTCCAGTCTTCCGTGTTTTAATGGCAATTCCGTTTGTATAAAAGCCACGCATTTACACATCAGGCCGTATCGAGTTAATGCTTTTGTAAATAAAAACGTTTTGTGCTAAATTTTGATCACATGATCCTCTACATTATCTTTTGAAGCTCATCTTCCTTTAAAAAATTAAATCTTGGTACGCGATTTTGACAAACTGTTCCCGTTGGCAAAATGCAAAATTTTTCAGTGCGCAGAGAAAATGATCAGGCGTAAAAAATTAGAAAAAGAGGGTCTATAGCTCAAGAAAACTCAAACCTTTCTCATCGGAGCATCGGGCTGCGTTATTCGAAATCCAAGCAGCTGTCTGCTCCTTAAGAGGTTCTACCCAGAAATCGAGCAAAAGTGCAAAAAATTATATTTTGTTTCTCGAATTGATAAATTGAATTTGCTACCCGATGCTTGCCAATATCATGGAACCTGCCAGTAGCTTTTGGAGCTTGCATCGCTTGCAACCAATTCTAATCAGCTCGCCTTCATGAAGAAAGTGTTTGCTTTGGACAGCCCTATCTTGTTTGACATAGATCCGCATCAACAAACTACTTCTTTACCCGAGCTCATTAATCTAAAATTTTTAAAATGATGCGTAGTCCCAAGCATATTACAAGTCATGTGGGGAAACGTCCTAAGGAGCGGCAAATGTAATCCCTTGAACGGTTCCTGCAAAGCGTGTACCTACTCTTCATCGCGAACATGTCGGTGTGGCATTTTTTTTTTTTGTAATAGGCACGCGCTAAAGAGGTTATGACTTGGTACTCTTATAGTGTGAAGTGCACAGAGCCGGAATTAAGGAGATGGGGATATAACGGGTGATTTTTTAAGAGGTTTAGAACTTTTTTTAAAAAAAAAAAACACAAAAAATTCGAAAAAATGAATGAAATATTTATTTGAATCAATAGTTTGAACCTTGCAATTTAATGTTTAAAGATAATTTCATGCAAATGTTGACCGCGCCTGTGTCTCAGGTAGCCCATCCGCTGAGTCCAATTTTGGCATACTCTTTCACACATATCGGCCGGTATCTCACGAATGAATGCATGGATGTTGGCTTCCAGTGCGTCAATCGAAGCGGGCTTGTCCCTATACACATACCCCCACAAAAAATAATCTAATGGTGTCAAATCGCACGATCTAGGCGGCCAATTGACCGGCCCGAAACGTGAAATTAACTGTTCACCAAACTCGCCTCGCAATTGCGCCATTGTTTCGCGTGCTGTGTGGCATGTGGCACCGTCTTGTTGAAACCACATATCATGCAAGTCAAGAACTTCCATTTCGGACAAAAAAAAGTTTGTTATCATCGCTCGGTAGCGTTCACCATTGACAGTAACGCTGCGATTCGCATCATCTTTGAAGAAATATGGCCCAATAATGCCGCCGGCCCATAAACCGCACCAAACAGTGGCTTTTTCGGGATGCATTGGTAGCTGTTGCAATGCTTCTGGCTGATCTTCACTCCAAATGCGGCAATTTTGCTTATTTACGTACCCATTCAACCAAAAATGAGCCTCATCGCTGAACACAATTTTTCGATAAAAAAGCGGAAGCAGCGCGCGATGAACATTTCGAACCGAGCACGAATTTTGATAGTAAAATTCAATAATTTGCAAGCGTTGTTCATTTGTAAGACGATCCATGGTTAAATTGCAAACCAAACTGAAGCTGTTTGACAGTGACACAAGGTACTAAACACACGTCAGCTGTCAAAACCAGTGTTGCTAAAACCAAACCAGCTAAAAAAAATCACCCGTTAGAAGATAGGATATGTAGTATTTATGGCTGAAGTAATTTTTCCGTTTCACTTTCGTGCAGTAAATTTTGTGAATTCTGATTGCGGAATTTTACTTCACAAATTTTGCAGAGTAGTGTTAATGGAACACGAGATGGGACGCCTTTCAGTTTTAACACACCTTCGTAGCTATATATACTCCTAACTTTGGCTTTCATTGATTCCTTCAATTTTATTTACCGATTCTTTTTAAATGTTAAAATAAAGTGCACGATTGGGTCGAACGAAACTTTCTCAATATTAGATAAAGGAAAACGAAATTCACTTAATGTTATCTTCAATAGATATGCATTTTGATCAAAATCGTTAGAGCGGTTTTTGTAAGCTTATGCAGACAAGACAGTAGGTACCAAATATTGCAATGTTTAGTTTGAAAAATACTATTGTGTAAGTTTTATTCGAAATAAAAGCAATACTTTAGTTTAGTTGCGGAAGAAATTAGCTATTTATTTCACTAACTACAGCAAGCCAATTGCGAATTGCAGGAGTTGACATGTCACTATACAGAGCCAGGTTCAAGCGATAGCTTGCACAGTGTACCTGTACGAGTACATACTTAGCGTTTGGATACTATTGGCTAATTCTGCACTGTGTTCCACTTAGTGACCTGCCATGTTTACGGCTCCGTCATTGCCTTGGCCAACACAACAAAATATGCCATCCTGAGAATAGTTTCCTTATATACATAGAAGGTTTTAGTTTCTAGTTTTTTATGTGGGTGGGTCTCTTTATCTAAGTTCTCCGACACGTCACCCATCTCAAAAATAAAAAAAATACGTTCTGTCTGGTTTTTGAATGAACAAATCTGTTCGTGTTTAGAAAATTCGCATGGTACCGGGTATCAACCAGAAAATAATTGTATGCCCTGAACTTAGATTAGAGTGTGGTAGATCCTTAGAAATAAAAAGCGATATAATATGATAGCCCTGTACTCTCTTCACTAAAGGGACATTTGTATACATTTTAAAGGTCTCTGCATCTCTACCTAAGTCTGTAGTTGTCAAATCCGAATATCTCTAGAACTGTGGCTGCATTTGATATCTATATTTCATTGAAAGTCCTTTCCTTGGTATATATCGCAGAACGCATAGGTACTTAATTTATGCCAATATTATACATTTCTTGTAATACCTCAAACGGAAAAGGAAGAACCTTACAAAAGAGATTTTTAAAAACTGCCTTGGGAGTTTTTGCAATTGTTCAGCTAATTGCGACTATAGTCCGTTTCTGCCTGTATCTAAACATCAGATCCTACAAAAAGGAGAAATAAAACAAAAAATAATCTTTCGCACAGCATATAACCCAAGGAGCTGCAAACGACGCCGTGAAAAACAATTCCCAATCACATCCGTAAAAAGGCAGCTCCAAATGGCCTCTCTTTAGCTCTCCATAGCGCCGCCATGGCACTATCTTAGCATTTCCTTTTTCTACCATTGACACATAATCAGATCCATTTACCCAGCCGCAATCTACACGCCGTTGGCAAGTGTATTTAATTACTTCCGCTCCGTAGCGACGCTAACGTACACACACCAAACTTAATGACAACGACAATTACACGCTAGGGTAATATAAAACACAATATTCATCCGCAGGACTGTTGTATGTGCTGAATGCCATGAAATCCACAGGCCATGAGAAATCTTCTACAAGCACACATACTTGACTTTCATCTCTGCCATAGTAAACATAGTTCCTTGCGGTGAAGGTCTCGTTTTTTTAAGTCGGCACTGACTATTTGAAACATTTCAAGGCAATTGCTTCCTTCGTCGTCGCAGTGTGAAGAAGATCATCCTCAAGGATATTCAACTTGGTGGTCGTTTTTTCGCCGCCTTGTTCCTTTCATTTGAGGACCCAAATGTGCATACCATTCGTATACTGTACAAGTTCACAAGTTTATATCCCTGAACAAAGCAACCCCTAAACCAACCGAACAACTAAATACCAGGGCCTTATCCGAGATTAAGGATTCATCGTTGCTGATAGTAACAATTTCAAAACAACACAAAGTTTTCGCCCCCCTCTCCCACCCCTAAAAACTTACAAATTGCTGATGGGGGTTAGAGATTTTAGAATCCCAGCACGAGTGGGACTGGGGCCAGCCACAAAGAAGAGATGGTATTCCGAATGTTAGAGTGCATGTTGAAGGTCAGGGGGTGTCAAGAAGTTGTCGGTCCTAAAGTCATAAAATACGGCCACTTTATGGGTTAACACTTTCTGTGTGTAGATGGTGATCTCCGGCTTTTCCTTCCAATGCAATTGTCATAATACTCGTATATTTTGTTGACCGTCATTCTTTTTGTGTTTTTTTTTTTCTCTCGCAGAGCTGTCTTCATTGCTGACCAGAGATTCGTTGTCCTGAATCAAGCGAGTAAATTTTGGACATTGCAGATTAAATACGTCCAAGCGAGGGATGCTGGTGCATATGAATGTCAAGTGTCGACGGAACCAAAAGCTAGTGCAAAAGTTTATCTCGATGTTGTGGGTAAGTAAATCTCTTGAAATATTAACAGTATTAGCCTTTGTACAGGAGGAGCAGTAACTTTTGGAGCGGTTTTCTTTAGTTCGGAAGGATAATTGAGTAAACAGTTTCTGGGAAAAGAAAATGTATTAAATTTTACACTGATGGGTAGTTATTTAAATTGGAATTGCTTGGTTCGAGAATGTGTTAATATTAATACGGAAATTACTATATAGTTGGTGTAGAGTGGTGGTGGTCCGATATTGTTTTGCCTTGAATTTGGTGTCTCTGTTGACATTTTTAGACTTTGGAATATTTAAGTTGAAGGTAGCTATATTTCGATGGAACTATTTTCTAAGAGCAAAATAAACGGAAGTCTTATAAGGCTAGAATACTAATGTTCGGCTGTGGGGCGGAACATAATCGGATTTTCTCTGATATTTTCATGGTCCCTTCGAAAATAACAAAGCACTGGTTCGTGCCACCAACTCAGCGTTACGGTCTCCGAGCTTGTGTGTGGTCGCACTTGGTACTAAGTAATGGATCGATGTGAGTTGTAACACCTAGAAGGTGTTGCGTTGTTTATTTTTGGATCTAGGCTATGAACCTAGATGAAAGTCACTCCTTTATTTTGATAGCTATTAAAAGGCCGTGCTTGGCATGCTGACGGATTGGGTTAGGTTCTTGCCTTTACAATAACAGGTATAACAACAACGAAAATAAAAACAACTCACTTCATGCCAAGACATAAACGAATCTACCCTTATTGATCAATACCGAAATCACTTAAGGAGCAACGACGGTGTTAAGTTGCCGAGGTATAATTCTCCCACCCTAACTTCTTATAAAAGAACGCCGTGACAACACAAGTACGTATAATATAGTGGTGTCCCTAGACCAAGATGGGTAGTATAACTACCCTATTATGTCATGAAAAAAGTACGCTCGATAATGGACCAAGCTCAACCCCTCAACAGAAAATTTAACAACTCATATCTATAGGGGTATTATTATAAAAGAAAGTGATGTTAGCTACTACGCTTATAACTCAAGAACGACTGGACGGATTTCGTTCGGACTAGTCTTCAGCCATACAAGAAGAATACCCAATAAAATTCGAGAAAAATCCCAAAAAAAAATTACGAAGAAAATTCATTTTCATATAGGTACATTTTGTATGGAGCGATTTTGATTCTTCCTTTGAATTTCCCATGAATGGTAACGTTAATACCATGGTTTGTAAGTATACGGTCATCGTTCATGAGTTATAGGGGCGTGGCAACCGCAACATCCCATGCAAAAAATTCATTCAAAATACTATGTTTTGAAATCCCCCGAAGCGATTGAGTATTAATTTATAGATAATCTACAAAAAAAAAATGCAAGCGCTATTCTTCGACAGTCAAGAGTCAAGGCAAAATTTATAAAATTCGTAACATTGATATGAATTGTCGTGCTCCTGATACACAATACGGCAATACGATTCCTGGAAAAAACGAAAAATGTTGTGTAACAGAGAGCATTCATTCACTCACAACAGAGCATTAGAATTAAATTACTTCTGATTTAAATGAATTTGAAATTGGTTTTAAATTTTTTTATTATTTACCGGTATGTGCGGAGGTTCTTATTTATGGGTTTTGTGTACATACGGTTTTTGTATGTAGATTGGTTAATGAGTTATAGGCATTTTAGTGAACATACATGCATTTGTGCGTATATGGGGAAATATTTGCAAGGTTAGGCTGCAAATTGCAAATGAATGTAATATTGGAATGGTTTAAAAGGTCTCATTATTTTATTTTCTGGCATCGGAAAAAAGGTTTCTAATTTCATTGTTGTTGTCAACGACGCGTTCCCAGAATAAAATTGCATTGGCATTGGCGTCTTCTTGCATTACAGCCACTTTGTTTGAAATTGCCATTGAATTACCAAGTTAATGAAACTCCAACATGTTACATTTCAAGAACATCTGGAATGGCAAAATTATTGAAACGTTACGGTATCATTATTTGGGATGAGTGCACTATGGCAAAAACAAAAATCTTTTGAGGGCGATTTCAGTGACAAACGTCATTCCTAGATCGACAGCTGCTGATGAAATTAACGCTTGCTTAAATTCTTCATATTTATGGAGATTTGTTAAGTCATTGAAACTTACTATCAACATTCGTGTTCAGTTGCAGAATGATGCATCTGCTGAAAAATTCTCTATGCAATTGCTAAAAATTGGAAATGGTGCGATGCCAGTTGATGACATTGCCAAATGATTTTTGCCGTTTTGTACCGCCAATAGAGGAATTGATTGAAAGCATTTTGCCTAACATAGCACAACAGCATAAATGCATGCGTGGCTGAGCGATAGAGCAATTTTAGCTGCTAAGAATAAAGATGTCAGTTATTTAAACATACTATGCTGAATGCAATCCAAGATTCCTGGCGACTTGGTTTCGTACAAGTCTGTGGATAGAGTTACTAATGAAGAAGGGTTATTAATATGTAGGTACATTTGTTTCTGGCACAACAGCTGAGTCATAACATTTCCTGAAATATATTCAGTCTTATAACTCGACCAAAGTTTTTGAAAGGCGTAAACAAGGGAAGGCAGTCCCAAGTCATCAAAATGTATTTCAAACAGATGCATTAGGAAGACTTTATACATTTCGTCCGATTATGACGATTGTTTTTATTTACGTCTTTTACTAATCAACGTTCGTGGACCTACATCCTATGCAAATTTGAATACAGTATATGGATTAGAGTGCCCAACTTATCTAATTTAGCAAGCAAATAATGGAAACATCTAGCGAAGGGGACGGACAGCTAGTTTTTATATACAAGAAATTTACCCGCTTTTGGTACGAAAACCACTTAAACTTCTCTAAATAATAATGGGATGTACACCAAATCTTAACAGCTTATTAGGATTATCATTAGCACTGACAGGATGATATCCGAGGTTCTTGGTATCTCGGAACTATACCCTCTGGTCCCAAGGATTTGTATGATATGGAGCTACGTAGCTCCCAAAGCACTTTGTCTCTATTAATCAGACCTTGTAGATTGGTAGATTGCAAATTTGATCTATTTAAATCTGTGTGGGCAATAGTCTTTGAGATGCCTAGGAGGTGGAATTAAAATTGCCCTTCAGATATTATTGCAAAGTTTTTTTTTGAGGTTTATTATAGCAAAAAACAAAATACAAAATAGGAAATCCACAAAATATCCGCTGATCTGTCAAATATCATAAGGAAATCAGTAATGTCCTATCGAACACAATTTTCTGTACTTTTTGTAGTACGCTTTCCATTGTTTTTTAATACTACTTAACGATTATAATACTGCTTCGCGATGAGTGCATTTGTGTCTTAATAAAATCCCTTTCAAATGTAGTTGAAGAGATTAGACAGCGTCTCTGGATGAGAACAAAGTGACATTTTTAGTACTCTTGGACTTTTCTAAGGCTTTTGACACTGTCAATCACTTCAATTTATGTATCAAGCTCTCTTCGTTATTTGGCTTTTCACCATCAGCTGTTTCATTAATGTCGGCATATCTAAGATTGAGGAAACAAGCAGTTTCTGTAGGACATTACGCATCCGATTTCCTTTTTACCAATCGTGGGGTTCCACAAGGTTCTATTCTAGGTCCTCTTCTTTTTTCGCTTTATGTTAATGAGATACCAAATTTAGTATCTACATCGACATCCATACACATGTATGCTGATGACGTACAGCTGTTTCGAAGTTGTCATCTTGGTATGATCGAAGAATGTGCTACCACGGTCAACGCTGATCTAAAGAGGATATCTGATTGGTCCGAGAGGAATGGCCTATTTCTGAATGCTATTAAAACTAAATGTATTGTTATTAGTAAAAAGTCCCTGGACCTTTCTTATTTTCCAGACATAGTGCTTAACGGCTCCAAAATAGAGTATGCCGATTCGGCCAGAAATTTGGGAATTATATTTAATAGAAATCTATCGTGGGATACTCATATTAATGTGGCTGTTGGCAAAGTATACGGAGTTTTACGCCAGTTATGGACCTCACAATATTTTACTCCTCAAAATACACGTGTGATGCTAGCTAAAACACTAATTGTCCCAATTCTTTGCTATGGTTGCGAAATATTTTGTAACTGTGATGCTGCCAGCAGGAGGAAGCTTAACGTTTAATAAAGTAGCGCGGTATGTATACAACTTGAATCGTTTTGACCATGAGTCGAATTATTCTAAGTCACTTTATAATATGACACTTGACCATTTATTTCGTTTTCGTTCACTTATATTGTTATCCAATGTGTTTCGGACACATCAGCCAAGTTACCTTTACAATAAATTGTGTTTTAGCTCCTCTAACAGATCCCAACAACTTGTTCATCCTAGAGCCGCATGTCTTACATCGGAGCGACAATTTTTCGTTAACTCTGCCCGTTTATGGAATTCCCTGCCTCGGCATGTGCGAAGGTTAGGCGGGACTAGGCAGTTTCGGACTGAACTCAAGTCCTTTTATTCGTGATTTCCCGACTGATTTCGATTCTAGCTTGATTTCTTAAATCTAATAAATCTAATGGAGATGTATGTTTATATGTTTATATTTTTGTCCTTTTAGTAGCTTGTACTCAAACAGAATTAAACGTTATTAAGCTTTCACTACTTTATAAGATAATTATATGTCTTAAGGTGTAAGCAATCAATCGAAATAAATGAAATGAAATATATTTGAAAATAGAAAAAAATAGCCGACTCATTCATTGCAGAATAAATTTAAATCTCACGTAGGAATCTAGGAAACGTGTTAAGAACTTATCGCTTCCGTGATTAAAAATAAATACAATTTGATCTTTAAAAAATTATATGGCTTATATATTACTGAATTCGGGAAACTTAGAAACCGACAAAAGTTTAAGTTCTCGCTGGAAAATGTAAAGCCATGGCTTACATTACATACAACCTGTTATTCCTCCAGAAGTTCCTAAATTTGTTTTGTCGGGTATATTTTGCTGAGTGCAAATAATTCTATTGTTATATCTGTATCTATATTCCGCACAGCATCCATTGCTTCATGAGAGATCCTCATACGCGGCAAAAAAACCCTTTTCAAAGAGTTTGATAAGGGTTTATTTTAGGTACCTAGATATTTTCCTGTATACCTATCTACCTGTACCGCTTAATTTTCCCACTGAGAATTGTTAGAACAAATAGGTATGAGCCGTCGAAACTTAACTAAACATACAATTTTATTTGTGACGACTTGCCTAGGAAAGATCCCAAACTGATTTTAAATTTACTTTTTAGTAAGCATCCATACTTTGCTTTCATACAATTGGGATGACATTCCATCAAAAAGCAAGCACTAGCGGCTAAACAACATAAAGCACAGCAAATCATTAACTATTTCATTTAATTAAATTGCGTTGAAAGAAATAAATATATGCACACGCACAGAGGTAGTTATATATATTTTTAAGTGTTTTGACATAAACCAACAATGCAATATTTTTCGACTGACTAACTTGTGTTGTTGTATTCCAACAAATAAAATCACAAAAGATCACAATTTACTAAAATTAATTTATAATTATAAAAATAACTCAAGCTGTAGGGTATTTAAATTCGCTCCCGTTACAAAATTCAATACCGTCATTTTGGATGTTTGGGCAACACTCCTCCTCAAAATGAAATTTGTTTAGCTAGTTCCCGAGATAAACATTGCTTAATCATCATTAACATTTAACCCTACAGATAGCGACATTCTGTCAACTATATTTGTTTATGTGTAAACGAATTTTGGAAAGTTGCCAGACTAAAGTCGATTATTAATAAGGCCGATTGCGTTTAAATTATTTGTTGTTTTTATTGGATCTATCAAGTTCCTACTAACAACATCGAGAATCAATGAAAAACTGTATAGAGCTAGCTCTACACAATTATTAAAAACATTCTTACAAATCTCTGCACCTCCCAAGTATTTTTTTTTCACTCTAATGTAAATTTCATGAAAAACCGTTTAAAACCGTCAGCAGCTATCTACCTCCAGCACCACCATTTCATAATGTTATGCTTAAGAACCCGAAAAGCATGCTAAGCCACCATTAAACTTCGTGCAAACGAGGTCCTGTCTTCATTATGACACAGCCGCTTTCGCAGGCATGTCCAAGGATAATAATAACCTTTAACACCCCAAGAGCATGCACTTAGACATGAGCTCAAGGACAAAGTAAAAATGTAAGTGCCTTCACCTATACACGTACCTACTACCATGATCAAATATGATTTTAATTATTAGGGCCGTAAAAATGAATCACCCCACTCGTAGTCTTCTGGCCACGTTCCTAACGACAAAGGAACTATTCTTGGCTTAAGAATGACTTGGTCTTACTCGCACTTTTTAAACCTTTAAACGTGCAAACCCGCCTTAGCTATGCACAATAACCATGCAGTTTATGATCGAACGTGCAAAGGACACTAAGGCCTGTCATTTATTGTCCAGTCCGCATATAAAACCTTAAGTGTTCATGTTCATCCATAAAAAACACCCTCTCTGCAAACCCATCTTCCGTCTGTGTATATGCCTTTAAAGGATGTCAAACATAAAATCCAACAAAAAAAAAGGAAACTTTGTGAGGAATCCAATAAAAATACAATTTGCAGTTGGACTCGTTTCAAGTTCCTTGTATGTGTGGATTCTTGCGGTCGTTATCGGATTTTGCCCCTTTTTTCTTTTATTTGTTATTTTTGCACACAGGTGTTATGAATGAGTGGGCGGGGGAGCGACCAAAGGTATAGAGGAGAAAATTACGATTTCGTTTTGAGGCCGTGTTTCTGTGTGTGTGTGTGTGTGGGGGACATTTTCCTGGGTGATTTGTTTTAATGGAAGAGAACTCATTCACAACAGACAGACAGACAACACTCGTATATCGAAAGCGACGAACAAATTGACATTTAAGCGCCTTGACGACATTTTGGAGAAGAAGAAGAAGATTTCATCCAATTTCGAAATTCCTAATACGAATCGATGGTAATTCTTATGACGACAGAAGCAAATATTCATATCTGTGCGGACATTAGGAAATGCCAGGGCTAAAGAGAATGTCTATTTGCTTAATGGAATGCTGAATGGCTATCGATTTGAGAAAGCCATTAGAAAACTGCTTGATGGTGGCTGGAATGGTAAACGTTACGATTATTTTGGTTCGGAGAGATCTCTATCGTTGTGTGCATCCGAAGGGATGCTTGTGCAGAAACTGCTTTGTTTCCGAATGAAAGTAAATGAAACGAATTTGGGGATACGTAAGGTAAATTGTATTAAGACACGTTAATGGTTCCCATCAAGGTATAGACCAGAGAAGTGATTGGAATGCCTATACTGTTGTCGGACAATCAGGAGCAGGGAGCAGCTACACTCCTATCTACCATCGACCAGATATTGGTCCTAAAGTTTCCAGAAAATAGTTCACGTTAAATCGATTTTAATTGGTACTCAAACCTTTAATCGAATTGGGATAGGTTCGATTATGGGTGTGGATGCTCGCACACATATATTTGGGGATTTGTGGTTCTCAAAGTATCTAGAATTGGCACCTGGCATCTGGCATTTAATGATTTGAATCAAATAGGTACTATATGTGGTTCTATACGTGCCAATATGGCTTCCAAGAAACAGGGTGCATCGTTGGAGGATTACATTTTTGGCAACTGAGCACTTGAGGAATGCAGAGCTTTGATCTGTGGATACATTTATATATACGTATTGGTTACCAACTGAAATTAATTGCCTTTAGGTAAATATTTCTTATGGCCCTCTCGTATCGGTAATTGTATATCACAAGATTATGTTGCACTCTTCATAGAAAGATAAGGTAAGGTGAATGAATTGTCTACCGTTTTACCATGAGCCGAATTTGAAAGGTGAAATTAAGAAAACTTCTTGAACGAATTCGGAGAAATAATTTTTCGAGTTTACAGATTGCCAACACCGTCACAGTGGTTCCCAGATGTACATCTGACTTAGCAGTCGGTACCACCCTCCCGCACTCGTTGTCTAGCGTTTATAAGCCATCCGGTTGTACTATTATTAAGTACTACTATAACCCACTACTATTTATTAGCGTATTCTATAATAGTACTTTCTAAGTTGTAAGGTTAACACGCAAAAGAGAAGCATGCAGTAAAAATAAGCTGACAGAACAGAAGACACAGTCTTGTTCTTGACGTGTTCATGGAAACACATAATTAAAATATAATTGAAGTACACACCTAAATTACCTTAAGACATAAACTGTAAATCCTAGCTAAATATAATTGAGCTACTAATATTAATAAATACTTAATGTTAATTTGTTAAATTAAACTTAACTTGCGGTTAACTCGTTTTTATTGAGTACTATCACATGGCGACCGTGAACAAAAAGAAAAATTGGCGGCGTAAAAACTGAGCATGGGAGAACTACGATAACATTATATACATAAATTATGTATATACCTACCTATAATTAATAGGAATTAATAAACCAAGATCAAAAGTAAGTGAAAAATACAAATTAAACACTTTGGGCGCACCTGGCCGTGTAATTGTGAATTCTTTTCGTTCCATATGACGAATTTCATATCTCAATCGACTCCACATAATATATAAATTGGCTAAAGCGCCCATTGGAAAATAAAAGTCGATCACCAACAACATACTCGTTATGCTGCGCCTGCTGTTGTTACTGTTGCTGCTTGCTGTCGTTTTGAATAACTGATTAATGGTACCATCTAGCGGAACGTGGATGCATATATAAGTATATTTTATATTATATACCAATAAGATTATTTTTTGAGATTGATACCATTTAGCGGTACAAGTGGATGCATACAAATTAGTTTTATAATTTTCACTTATAAGAATAGCTAACAGTGTTCTGATAGATTGATTTATTTGAGAACTAAAGCCTTAAGGAACACTAGGGAATTAACGACTGTAACGGCTTCTCATTTTAAATAAGTAGGTATGTATAATTGTATATACTGAATGTTAGGTTCTTGACTTCTGGTGCAACGGTGATGGCTCACAGTAGGATGTATAAAGTGTTGGATGATAGACAAAACAGTTAGTGCTTTTCAGCCGTATATTCCTTCTCTCACTGCTGATTGACAGTTTAACGACAAAAGGTCGAAATAAATTTCAATCGAAAACTGAACAGCATGTCTTCGTAATATTAACTCTAATGAGCAACCAAGAAGCTAAATTGAAAAAATATTTGGCGCAACTGAGAAATTTTTGTGATAAGGTTTTAGTGGAGAATATAAATATAGAATGTGAAGTAAAGGAGAAAACTATTAAAGAGTTAAAGGAGATATTTGATAAATATATAACATATTTCGACGAACATTTTGAGCAACTACCGACATATAAACAAAAACTTTACAAACGGCAAAGGGACTTAGCAGTAAGGAGGTGTGAGTCTTGTGTTGAATTTTTGGGGTTTGATTTTTATGAAGATTTTGAATGTGCTAACGAATTGTTATACGAAAGTTTTGAGACAGATTTTGACCTTGATGGGGATACGCAAGAGCTGAATAGAAGTAAGTTTGAGTTGAATTTAGATGAGTCGATAGGAAGAGAGTTAGTGGATAGAAAAATCAAATCAGAAATAGAAACTTATATAGAAAAACAATTGAAAATGTCGGAATTTGATCTTAAGTTGGCCAATTCGTTGATACCAGACTTTGATGGTAATACTAGTAACGTAACAGATTTCTTGGATAAATGCGAATTCTATAATGAGACCCTTGATAACACTTCAAAGGCTACTTTATTGCAATTTTTATTAAAGTTTAAACTCGTGCAAGGCGTAAAAAATAAATTTAAAACCGAAACAGCACCAACAAATTTTGCTGCTTTCAAGAAATCAATTCTAGATAGGTTTTCAGATAAAACAACAAAAGAGGAGAAATTAAACCAAATCGAAAAATTAAGACAAACCGATACAGTAGCTAACTTTGCAACACAAATGGAAAATTTATGTGCCGAGTTAATAGAGCTAAAAATGAAAAATAAGGAAGAGGTCGTACGTCCGGTAATTAAATCGGAGGTTGATGAAATGGCCGTAAGAATTTTTGCGAGGGGTTTGCAAAGAGTCGAGGTAAGACAAGCTCTAATATATAAGGAACCTGAAACCTTAAACGAAGCAGTTAAATTCGCACTAGAGGCGGACTCAAAATTTAGTCGAGGAGCTCAAGAAACTAGTGTTAATAGTTTTAGCCCACAAAACCTTAGTCAAAGAGATCAAAATGGTAGTTTTTTTGGGAATCCTAGAAACAACTCGTATTATCAAAACAATAATAGGAATAGAAACCAAAACCCACAAAATAGAAATTTCGAAAGCCAAACTTGCACTAGAACTAGCAGACCACAATACGGTAGAAATTTCAATAGAAACAATAGCCGAAATTACGATAATCAAAACCAGGGAAATTATAGATATGAAGGAAACCATCCAAACAGTCGAACATTTTACAACCAAAATAGAAGTCACAGCCATAATAGCGATAGGGGTAACCAAGGTAATTACAGGGAAAGTAACCAAGCCCGAAACCGGGGAAACTACAATCTCCCTCAACAGGGTCAACAAGTGGTTGCTCGGTTGGGGGATTGTCAGAATTAAAAGTATACGCAATAAATGACTTAGCAGGCTCGGATTTCGTTAAAGTAAAAGTAGGAATGAGCATCGAAAAATGGTGTTACCTTATGGTAGATAACGGAGCCGCAATTTCAGTATTCTCCGCTTTAAAAATTAACCCAAATCAGGAGTTAATTTTAAGCGAAAATTGTATAATCAAGGGCGTTACCCCTGGAAAAATTGAAACGATGGGAAAAACGTTTACTACTCTAACATTTGATAATGAATTTTCTTTAACACATGAATTCCAAGTCGTACCAAAAAGGTTTCCGTTGGGAGTTGATGGAATACTAGGCCGGGACTTTTTAAAGAAACTTAAAGCAACTATCAATTACTCAACTTATCTTTTAGAATTCAAAACTAAGTGCAACAATTCAATTTCTATTCCACTTTGTGATAAAATTGATAACGCAATTTATTTACCAGGTAGATCTGAAGTAGTCAGGCGTTTAGATATTGAGTTAAAAGAACCGGTAATAATTGTATCTCAAGAAATCGAACCTGGCATTTGTATGTCAAACTCCGTTGTGAATAATACGGCATATGTTAGAATCATAAACACAAATTTAGAAGATAAAATTATTAAGAACATCATTCCAAAAACCTTACCACTGAAAGATTACGATATTTTTGATTTGCGTACAGAAAATCCAGCCATTTGCTCTTTTAGGGTACAAGCAATTAAGAAACCGGAAAAAAATAACCAACGATTAGAGAAACTAAGAAATGCACTCAATTTAACACTAGTTCCTAACTATGGAAGAGACTCGATAGAGTCTATATGCAATGAATTTCAAGATATATTTTGCTTGCAAAACGACTATTTAACCACGAATACATTTTACAAACAACAAATTAATCTCAAGGATGATATACCGGCTTACACTAAAAATTATAGAATTCCACAAGCACACAAAGAAGAAATCAATAGACAGGTCAAGGATATGCTAAAAAATGATATTATTGAACATTCTCATTCACCCTACAATTCCCCTCTTTTGTTAGTACCCAAGAAAAATAGTTCAGACATTAAAGGGTGGAGGGTAGTTGTAGATTTTAGAAATATTAACAAGAAAGTCATTTCTGACACCTTCCCGCTTCCCAGAATTGATGAAATCCTTGACCAGCTAGGCAAAGCGAAAATGTTCACTATATTAGACCTCTACTCTGGATTTCATCAAATTGAAATTGAAAAAGACTCAAGGGAATGTACTGCTTTTTCCACAAGTTTTGGTCACTATCAATATAAAAGATTACCATTCGGCCTGAAAATCTCTCCCAATAGTTTCCAAAGGATGATGACAATAGCATTGTCTGGGCTTTCACCTGAAGCTTGTTTTCTTTATGTAGATGATTTGGTTGTATTTGGGTGTTCTCTGAGTCACCACAATAGGAATCTAATCAGAGTTTTTGAGGCATTGCGAAAATACAACTTAAAACTGAACCCAGCCAAATGTCAGTTTTTACAAACAAACGTGACATATTTAGGCCATCAAATCTCTGATAAAGGGATCCTTCCGGACCCTGCAAAATTTTCTGTTATAAAAAAGTTTCCTATTCCCGAAAATCAAGACGAAGTAAGACGCTTCGTGGCGTTTTGTAATTACTATCGTAGATTTGTTCCAAATTTCGCTAAAATAGCACAGCCTCTAAACCAATTACAAAAGAAAGGGGTTGAATTCAGCTGGACCAAAGAATGTAATACGGCTTTTGAAACATTGAAACTTAAGTTAATACAACCGCCAATCTTACAATATCCAGACTTCTCGCAGGAATTTAGACTAACTACAGATGCATCAGACGTAGCCTGTGGAGCAGTTTTATCACAGGTGAAGAATGGTCATGACTTACCGATTTGTTACGCTTCAAAAACTTTTCAGAAAAGCGAAAAACATAAGCATCCCACACTAAAGGAATGTATTGCTATCCATTGGGCAGTCGAATACTTTAAACCGTATTTACTAGGAAGAAAATTTACAATTTTCACAGACCATAAACCACTCACTTATTTGTTTGGAATGAAAAACCCCACTTCTAAATTAACAAGGATGCGATTGGATCTGGAAATGTACGATTTTTCTATCGAATATGTTAAGGGAAAACACAATGTTTGTGCCGATGCATTATCGAGAATTCCTGTAGACATTGACGATTTAAGGCAATTGAGCATTAATGCCATTGAAACCCGAAGTATGGCAAAGCGGAGCTTAGATAGGTCTCCTCAAAAGTCTGAACACCTGCACGAAGAACCCATAAACTTAAAAATCTATTCCGCCTTGAGTCCAAATGAAATAAAAAATTTTTTTGAAATACATTTTAACATTCAACTTAATTGCGACAATCAATACAATACTGTAACATTCAACCTGAAAAAAAAATCTATAACACTAAATATATATATAAAGACTGACCTGCTGGACGATGCTGCTCTAGAGCAGGCGTTTCGGTATATGGAACAAGAGGTAATGAAGGTAGACATAGAAAAATTAAAGATTAACCGAAATGATTCGATATTCGACTTTATAACAATCAAACACTTTAAAGATATTGGAAATCAGGTACTTGAAGGTTTAAAAATAGCTATTTTACCATTAAAAATTTTCTTAGAAGATCAAAATGAAATTCATGAACTGATTAAAAATTATCACGAAAACGTCCTTGGGGGACACGTCGGAGTAACTCGGTTAGTAAGAAAAATATCCGAAAAATACACATTCCCAAATATAAAAAAACAAATACAGACGTACGTTTCTAGTTGTAGAAAATGCAAAATAAATAAAAGCAACAAAAAAAATACAGAATACACACAAATCACAGACACTCCGACAACCAGTTTTGATACAATTTCGATAGATACAATCGGGCCCTTAGCTAGAACAAACAGAGGAAACAGGTATATTTTAACGATCATTGATGAACTAACAAAATACGTAACACTATGTCCTATTGTCAACAAAGAAAGCAATAGTATAGCGAGGGCATTTATAGAACAATTTATTTTGAATATCGGCTCAGTTAGAAAAATAAAATCAGACATGGGAACAGAGTATATGAATTCCCTCTTTAAAGAAGTTACGAGAATCCTGAAAATTCAGCACAATCATTCCACTCCTTATCATCCCGAAACAATAGGCTCATTGGAAAGAAACCATAAAAATTTAAATGAATTTCTCAGAATGTATATAAATAAAGATCTCAGTGATTGGGACGATTGGGTCAAATATTACGAATTTTGCTATAATACTACACCTTGTGTTGTGACAGGATATACTCCTTTCGAGTTGGTATTTGGAAAAAAAGTTAAGCTGCCAATTGATTTGAGAGAGTGTGAACTTGATCCAGTTTATAATATAGAGGATTATAGCAAAGAATTTAAATTTAAATTACAAATAGCTCATGGAAGAGCCAGAAACATGTTGGAGAAAAGCAAGTTAGATCGAAAGCAATATTTAGACTCCAATATTAAAAATCATATTGAATTTAAGGTTAATGATAAAGTTATGTTGACTACTGTGAGCCAAAGCAAGTTGGAACCAATCAAAAAGGGACCTTATATAATTGTAGAAATAAAAGGTTCCAATGCATTAATTAAGGAATTAAATACAAATAAAATTAAGTTAGTACACAAAAATTTGCTATCTCAATATTAAAAATGTAATAGTTATATAGAATTATATGGAATTGAAGTCGGTTAAAGATAAAGAAAAATCAAATTCTGTGAATTAATTTTTTTTAAAAAAAGGGAGGTGTACTATTATTAAGTACTACTATAACCCACTACTATTTATTAGCGTATTCTATAATAGTACTTTCTAAGTTGTAAGGTTAACACGCAAAAGAGAAGCATGCAGTAAAAATAAGCTGACAGAACAGAAGACACAGTCTTGTTCTTGACGTGTTCATGGAAACACATAATTAAAATATAATTGAAGTACACACCTAAATTACCTTAAGACATAAACTGTAAATCCTAGCTAAATATAATTGAGCTACTAATATTAATAAATACTTAATGTTAATTTGTTAAATTAAACTTAACTTGCGGTTAACTCGTTTTTATTGAGTACTATCACACGGTCCCAAAAATTCCAAGAACTTTTATGCAGACCCATATTCTCCTCGATATCGTGTGGCTATTGCTCCAATTCCATAACTTCGTCTCGTATTAAACACAAACTTTTTATATAACAGTTCAGGATCTGCTCTGAACTAAAAAAGAAAAACTCCTCTTGTGAATGCAATACGATCCATGTGCCTTGTCGTTATCGATATTTTGTGCGCTGGCACAAACTTGATATTCAATATAACATTTATCTTATATGGGACTCGGTGACTGTTTCTTGGAGTTGATATGTGCTGCATTAATAGCAATGCACCGCAGCGTTAGGTCGCTGTGAGAACAAGGCAAAACAAGAACTTTTTAGCCGTAACTACCACCAAAAGACTGAATATTAAATCTATTTTGAAATTATTACTTCTTTAGGCGCGTTGGGCACTTTTAGATGGGAAGAAATTGATGAATTCGCGTTACCTTTAAAACGACACTGCGTCATCGTCACCGAGAAACCGACACCCGATAGGTGGCGCTGTTGTCCATTTTCTGAGAAACTCAACCGATCTCAATGAAACTTTGTATGTGAGCATGGTTGGATGCAGCTAGAAAGAGGGGATAGTTTTGGACCTGATAGGTGGCGCTGTTTTTGTTCGCTGTTTTTACTCCCAAAACAGTTTTATGTATTTCCTGCGCAATAAAATATCTCCTCACGATTCGAAAAATACATACGTAATTGTTCAAGTAATAACTCCTGTCGGCATTCCCGGAGTGCCTGATGTTTTTTTTTTATTGTGCAGTAGATGGCAATTAACAAGAGATATAAGCGTCTTTAGCAAAATTTCCCAGAGAGGTTTTACTGAAAATATTGAAATTTTATTCGGAAGATTGGTGTAGTGTATAATACTGTAGTATTAGCACTTGAGTTTTTAATACGAATTGTTTATAGTAGCTAGTTATTATATTGTATAAAAATAATAGAAATATTTGTCATTCAATAAAGAACACTCGACAGAACAGGATATAAGTAAATATTAATTTCTACAATTGGCATGTTGTGTCTACCTTTTATCTCCGTTCTTATGTAACCATCTTTTGCCTCTGCAGTCTGCACCACAAAAAGACAAAGCAGCATCGGTAACAAGCTTAACACGCTTCATCTACTGCATGAGTGTGACAAGGGAACTTCCCAATATAGAAGAAAAAATCGAAGTTTGTTATTTCTGTTGTCATTGGTGGTTCTATTATTTTTCTCTTGTTGCCCTGACTTCAATATTCTTCGAAGAGCACAAGTTGAAGAAGAATTAATTTCTTTGGATAGCTCATGGGATCCGCAAGTAGGATGATCTTTTCAGCATTTTAAAAATATGAATGGGACCATATTAACACGAAGGCTTAGTTTTTTTTTTGTCAAATCAGGTTGGCGATGACTAAGAAAATAGCAAGTTCCTTGAGGCTTGCCTAAGGATTTACTGTTCCAGCTTACAAGTGAAGGATTCTATTTTCCCAAGTTAGCCATCGGGAATGTACCAGCCTGTATGAGATGATGTAGGAAGTTCGAAACTTTTCTCTAGAAAATGAACTACACATTAATATGTAGATATACTGAAATTAATAGTAACAGTTTTTCCAGAATCAGTTGAAAGGTGACCGATGTACTCAGAATCAGGCTCCGAATTTAATGAGATAAGTTCTTCCGTAATTATCCTTTGATGTGATATGTTTTTTAAGTTTAAGTTTGACGCCTAAATTTTTACGCTTACATCCGTCGAAATAAAATTTCATAGCTTCTTTTCTCTTGCTTCTATTGTTTCTGTTTTTTTTTTTTTTGTGTACCAGCTGCAGGGCTCTAAAAGGTTTAACCCATCCAGATGAGGGGCGCTACTTGTGGCTAGTTCCGAAAGTAAATTTCTTCGAAAACTAACGTTTTGTACTCTCTATTTCAAAAGCGGAATGAAATGTCATATTTTCGGATCTAGATTATGGAATCTTATTTTTAATTAGGAGAAATTAAGGGATCACATTATAAATTTCTTGTCTCTTTTATTGGAAAGATTCTGCAATGATGTATATAGTCTACTGCGCAAAACGATTTCAAAGGAAGTTATTTATGTTTAATTTTTAAATTTGTGTCGTGAAATGACATAAAAAGTGCTGGGAGTATTAGATGTAGTTTCCAGAAATGTATCCTACTTTCGTTTCCAGAGTTTCTTTCGATGTTTTCTCTTCTTAAAACTGGTGATTCAATTATTATTATACTACCTATAAGAAATGATTGCTAAAGGAAGACTTTAAATCACTCTGATTAAGTAAAGAAGTAGATATACCTAAATGGTAAATCTGAAAATATAAAATCAAAATCAGGTAGGTTGCGCCGCATGAAGGTAAAGGCAAATAATTTAACCAAATATTTAGTTTAATTTTTTCTAATTCACAAAAAAATTAGTTTTAAATTTTCTTTGGAGGATAAGAGAAAATATTAAATATATATTAACAAAAATTATTTTTTTTTGAAGAATAGAAACTTACCTTCAAAACTCTAGGTTTTGAGAATTTGAAAAAATAATAAAATTAAACTATAATTTTTTAGTTTTACTTTCTCAATTTCTCAAACCCTAAAATTTTATAAGTTTCTTTTCGTACGAACCAAGTCGAAGTCCTTGAGTAGAAATTTTAAACATTTGTAGTGTTGCATTTTCCCAAAGTAGCTTTAAGAAACTGGACTAACTATAAGTAACGATTTACTGACATTCTTGCATTGTTTCGCAAATTGTTAGTACCTAACCTTATTTTTTTTTTGTAGTTGTAAGTAGGTAATGCACAAAGCTAAACCAAGATGTCATAGCACAAATAAAAAACAGTTTGACTGGTAATAAATTTCTTGTTGCGATCTCTTCTGGGAAAATTCTGTAAGGTTATCAAAAAAAAAAAATTGTTAGGTGGGACATAATGTCCAACAATTTTGTTTGCGCGTATTAATATGTGGGTATTTAATCTCCAAAAAACACACAGAAAGACAGATTTGTTTGGCTAAGGCGTTTTGTTCCATCCGGTGTGGAAGCTCCCTTAGACACCCACAACAATAATTTATAATTGGACTTGCAAGGACTTGAAGCAATACGAAACCGTTCTACAGCCAATTGAAAAAGAACCTATGGCTTTAGAACCCTTGATTATCCGTAAACAATGGAGACACTTCAAGAAATAAAAAAGGTTTTGGAGATTGCGGATGCTTAATTTTTCTGCTCATCAGTTGCATCTTTCATATAAGTTCCAGGAGACCACTAAGCAATCCTTAAGCGGCCTTTGAAATCCTTTGACTAGGTGTCGACCTCGACGTTTTAGGTTTTATCCTGCATCTGCAGTAGTTTGAATATTGCCGGACGGTTGTGGACTGACCTGGCCTAAAACCTTATTGTTAAGGGCTAATCACTGCATTAGGAAATGGTTTTATGCGTTCCCAAATATGTAAGAAACTGAATCCTCGTTAGTTTAGAGGTTCGATTTTCTAGGAAATCAAGAAACCAGAGTACACATTCCTTCTTTCCCCTAGATCAGTAAAATCATGCTCTTCACCAAGCAGTTTTCCGCTACCTTAAAAAAATTGTCACTAACTTCAGCTGTAAAATCAGATACAATCAACAGTCCACCATTTTTAAGCTGTTCGTGATTTCCTATAGCAGTTCTCAATATTTCAAAATGCAATTCACCAAAATCCTTCTGCTATATACCTACCTCGAATCCTTTCCAAATATAAATGCCATTTAAAGAGCTTTCGAGTACCAAATAGTGTAGCTTAAAATTTAAAACTTTCGGTTACCTTTTACAACTTCAATTTCTGTCACAGAACTCTTCAAAACTGAAAGTTTTCATTGTACCTTCTTCAAATCAGGTTTTATACATAGTAACATTCCTGAACGTCCCTTTCAAAATGCATTTCTTATCTTAACATACTCCTTCTTTCTTGCAGTTCCCCGAACCGAAATCATTGGCGAACCGGATCGTTACGTTAAAGCCGGTAGTATTGTGGTCCTTCGATGTGAGATTCGAGGTGCACTCGAACCGCCAACCTTCATTATGTGGTATCACGGATCCGAGCAACTAATGAGCGATTCAAACCGACATATAATGCAAGTCGATAGAAACCTTCCAGAGACCGATGGCGATGCATTAAGAACGGTAAGACTCACCCCAACAATAGCCTCACAATAGAAACCATAATATGGTTTAAGATATTATCTCAAACGACCTACACCCATATGCTGAATCAGTACTAATGTCCCTAATGTCCGCCTTTTGTATTTTCCTCTTTCATTGTATTTATCCACAGATGGGTTCATTAATCATTGAAGTGACGAAAAAACGGGATTCTGGAAATTACACATGTAGTCCGTCGAACAGTCCCAGCGCCACAGTGACGCTCAATGTGATAAATGGTAAGACCAAATGGCCATTTGTAATGTACATATAGTACATACAGATGTTTGCTGGCCGGCAAACATTAGTTACATACGAATTGCGGATGCCAACGGAATGAAAAGAATTTCGATTTTTGGCACACCATCCATTATAAAATACAAACGATAAAATTTTAAATATTTTATTTTCCAAACCATTTTTCTTTCCCATTTCAGGTGAGCATGCTGCATCAGCCATTATGTCATCGGCAAGTGTTCCGGAACTGAATTGCATTTACTTTGTACTAATGGTGTCGCTATTGACGTTTGTTAAATCGTGACACACAGATGTGGTTATTCAAGATGACGCGTAAACCGGAAAAGATCTTTTTAAAAAATTAACTCGCCACATGTAAATACACAGATAAAAAATGTACATTATATAAAACAATTTAGTTTTAAAAGTTAAAAACGAAAATAATTAAATACATACTGATACAGCCAGTTCTAATGAATAAGTTTATTTAAATAAATTTGATAAAAAAATTAAATTATGTATGTAATAAACAATGTAATGTGATGCTAGGCATAAGATGTACATAAAATAAAAATTCTTCAAATATTTCCCATTTAGCTTTCTTTGAAAATGTTGTTGTTTGGCTTACGTTTGTTTACAAGTTCCTTTCGGAATATTGAGTGCTAGTCAACGTACAAGAGCCGGCCAATTAGTAGCTCCGTGAATTTTGGCAGAGAAAAATATGGCATGGCCGGAGCGGTGTGGACTATACCTATTCATAAGATAATATGAATTAAAATGATAAATAACTGGGGGTTGATAGTTGAAAGCTGCTTTTCTGTTTTATCCCGCGCAGGCTGAAGTCGTCGGATGTGCCTAAAGAATGTTAACAGAAATAAAGATAAAGTAAAACTAGTTTTATTTCACTACCGTGAACATTTGTAATTTTTAAAAAGAATTTATGTAGTAAGCCGTAGGAAATCATCCGTCGCCTCCACGCGATTTTAACTCGAACTTCCAATATGCGCCATATCCACCCATCAAAACACAATACGCGTTGTCGACTGGAAAAAGTTCTGATCTGGGGATCGAACCAGCATTGTTCCGGTCACATACAATAGATTTGCCATTGCTTCACCTTACGTACCTCATTTTACTTACAATTCAGGTTAGGCAAACGGACAAAATTAGCTTATTCACGACTGCAATAATAAATAAATAAATAGTTGGCTCAACAGGTCCGGAGGGACATTTGGCCTACCTTCACACAACTATTCGTTTTGTGTGAGTTTTTAATTTTTGGAACGAATGGAGGCGGAGGGGATTAACAATTTTATTCTGATTCGAAACGGCTAATTGAGAAGCTCTTTCAAGACAGTTATACTCCTGAATGCTTGTCAGACGAGAGAGGTGGCGCAGTGGAAAAAAAAACCCTAGGTTGGAATTTGGGTTTTTGGGGGATCCCTCGCTTAGTAGTCCAACACACTTACCAATGAGCAATCTCCTTTCAGTGTGAAGTAGTTAAAAGCCAACGCTGATACTCAAAGATTTTTAATCAAGTCTTTTTCTAAAGCGTTTTTCAATAAGGAAGGTTCGATGTTGAACTGGAATAAACTAAACTAGCGAAATTCGATTTTTTTGAAGAGGCGGAATATTATTTTGCGGAATATAGCATTCAAATTTCCGTCGCGAGTTCTGATGGTGACACATAACTTATTTTAGATGACTGCGTACATCCGGCTGAGTTTTAACGTTGGCATTCGTTATAGTTGACTTGAAGAATGTCCGTCAATTGCGGGTTATTGGCATATACCAGCGACTTTAAAAAAAACACACTAGAAGACCTCTATCTTTCTCAAATCGCACGATCTTGGTGGACAATTGACGTAATTTCTGTGAGAGACTGCCATTCCATCAAAGGAATATCCATATTGGCATCTGTTGTGTGGCACATACAGGCGTCTTATTGAAAGCAATAGGAACAAAATAAAATAAAGAGCACGAAACTTTCTCGTTTAGTGCGAGTCTGACTGACTTTCAGAGTCTTCAGCAAATCGAAAATTGAGGACACAATAGTTTTCAAAACATCCATTTGACTCTAAGTTTACATTTTGGTTAAAATCGTTATCGCCGTTTTCCGGTAGGTATATAAACTGAAAAAAACTAAATTTAATAAAATACTTTTCTTCAGAAATCTATCGTACGATAATATAGAGAAAAACTGAGTTTGCTATTAAGTTATAAATGACAACATTACCTTCGAATTTAATTTTTGTTACAGTCGTAGATATAGGCCGTTTTCGAGATACATATGTCGTAATTTCAAAAGTAGGTAGGTACCGTTGTTCGAATTTTTAGTCAAAAACTGAGTACGCAGTCATGGTAACTTCACCTACTTTAGCTTAAATATCAATTTTGGTTGAAATCGTTTGAGCCGTTTTAGATCAAATCAAACTAGTACGAAAATTTTATATGCGGGAAGTACCATCAATAATGAGGATCCCTTGCAAAAAAAAACCCTCCCGAACTGTACGTAAGCCCAAAAACTCCAAATCCGAGATTTGAACGTAATCCGGGAAGCCATTGGCTGTAGGCAGTAGGCCTGTGGAAGGATGGACAGACCGGATAGAATTTTGCGACCCACTTTTTTGTGTTCCTCTATCATCGTAATATCAGAAACAATATCTTTCTCTTACTATGTAATGGAGAAAGTTAAAAGGAATCATGAGAATTGGCACAGCAGATACCTAATTGAATTGAACTTAAAAACGAAATGTATGCCTGCAGCTCCACCTATTGAGAATTTTCCGACTTGTGTATCGCGCTCATGCCGTTGAGTTGTATCAACAATGTTACAGCCTTATTTATAAACTCAACGTAGAGTCTGCTTATCTCTACGCATCCTCTAAAATGCCCTTACGCAGGAAAATGTTATTTATAAAGATTTTTCGAACTTAAGCAACGTTGCTTTAAGGCTGCGTAAGTTAAACGCGAAAATTTGCGTTTAGAGGCTGCGTAGATCTTACGTAAATGTGTTTTTGCATCAAATGTCATTTGGTCGTCGTCGAATTGTAAACAAAACCAAAAAGAGAAATTAATTTTTGTTTGTTCGTTTCGCATGCTGTGCAAAATTTCTGCCAAAGCAATTTCGTTTGCTTATGCAATTATAAGATTGAAATTATATTTAATAAATTAAAATAAATAAAACATTGTGCGTTTGTGATATCATTTCTTTTACTTCAGTTTTGTTGCTTGTGGGGAATGTCTTAGGATGTGTGTGATTATGTATACCAATGTTCTGGCATTGGATTTGGCGGTGGTTGGTAGAATAGAAATAGGAATATGGAAATAGGAAGACACATAGATATATGATTGCAGTTTGATATTTCAGCAAAACCTTAGAAGACTTTTTGGAATTGTTTTAGATAATTTGACTTTTTATTGTGTAAAATAATTTAATTTCCAAAGCTAATCAGAGCTTATGTCGGTTTCAGGGAAAAAAGGTAATAGATTTCTTTGTTTCCTGTAATAGGTTATCGAAATTCGTACCTATTTAGACACAAAACCTCGTTTAGTAAAATTACCGCGGAAAAATGTTTATAAATCACAATTTTAGAAAAGTCACGTAGAGGCTGCGTAAATCTTTACGCGATGTTTAACTAAACAACATCGTAGAGGCGTCGTAAGGAAATCTAATAAATACGGCTGTTAATGTGTGGAAAAAAAACAAATTTACTTAAAATCATGTGTTTTTCCCCGCACGCACAATATTCGATTTCAACCAAACTTAACAAACACCACATATAGACCAATAACAAGGATGTGTGAAAATTTGTTTAAAATCCGTAAATGCCTTAAGGCGTGAATCGGCGATAAACGAACACAATTTTAAGGCTTCATTTTTATATATTTATACTAGCGGACCCAGCGAACTTCGTCTCGCTCCAATTTAACGCCAACAAATTTCAATGAGATTTGATTGAATGGAATCGAAATTAGTAGAGAGCGATATGATAAACAATGTTTTTCGATTTATTTTCCAGCGCAGGTTTACCTACACGCGAACAGCCAACGTACTGCTGACCGTACGAAAAACAGGGACATTCGAGATTAATCCCACAGATTTCCAACGATTGGCCTTCCGATTCATTGATTGTCATCGCAAAAGCCAATTGGACGGAGAACTGAATCTGCTAGAATTGGAATAGAAGTTGGAATAATCGGAATTCGTGGGAATAAGGACTTCCTCTTCTTTGAATTTACCCTTGATGATCGTCACTTGAATCACATTGTTCATCACTTTCTCGACGGACAACCGCGTACCGTTGCACTATTTCGGATGATTCAGATTCCACAACACGATTATGATCGATCCCACCTTTAGCTGTAGATTATGCGTCGTAGTTGCTGGTACATCAGGCGAGTTCGAAAATTCCGTCGAATAGTTGATCGCTTCATCTTTGTCGGTCACGCTGTCAAATGATTTGTAGGAATGCAGTTCTCCAGCGATTTGACTTTGAATAATGAAATTCAAGCTATCGACGTCCTTATACTTTGCTGATAGTATTGCACGTTCAGTACTTAAACTATTTTTTTACACACATTTTTTTTTAAGCAGAAGACGTCTTAATTTTTTGACGTGGTTTTTATCTGGATCCACTTTAATATCCGAATGAACAGATATCATAGCAAGTGAGCTTGATCTGGCATTCCCCATAACGCTTCGGGACACTGTTTTAATGATTTTCATAGTTCAAAATCTTCTTTTAACAATAGCTTAGTAAGGCCCATTTTATTCGCTCGAAGTTGAACACAACTTGGGGATTTTTAAATGGAAAACTCCCCGAGTTGTGTTCAACTTCCAGTGATTAAAATTTGCCTAAGCCTTTTCGCATGTACCAAGCAATTTCAAAACTTCGGTAGAAGGATCATTCGACGATATTTTTTCGCACCAAAGAATGTAGATACTCAGTTTGTACAGCTGACAACGAAATGCATTATCAAAGTAATATGTTAGCTTTTCCATTTCGTTCACTCGCTCAACTACAGAAAAATTTGGGACCAGAGCTTGAAACGATGGTATAACGTCTTATTTGACCATGAATCTGTCCGTAAGATGCAAGGAATCAGTAAAAACACTCTAAAATAGACTTCAGTAGAAGATGTTTCTTTTTCGGAACGCATTGTCTGTTTCAATGAAGTTCTTGGAGCTATTAATTGAACTTCAAATAGGTCCTCGGCAAGTTGGGATGCGGATTGAAAACCATCTCTGAAGTAATCGTCGGCGTTTTTTCTGATGTTCTTAAGAGAATTCAGAACTTCTTTTGTGCGGTCGATTGCAGAAACGAAACCTAAGGATTTTTTCTGTGGAAAACTGATAAGGGCAGCGTTAAACTGAATAGTTTTTTAGGATACAATCAGGCTTAGGAAATCACTTTTTTGGACCTCTGCCAAAAGTATTGATGCTTTCGAAGACATGGTCCACGTTCTGCTCGTCCTCGTGATTTTTTCAAGATGCATTTGAAGAGCTCTACAAAGTAAATAACACTGTAATACCTTTCAATGAATCTTGTTTCACAAAGGGGTAGAAGTCGAGTTTCTCGGCTCTCTGGCGCGTGTTTTAGGACCTATCCGCCAGGGATTCCACCTTTTCCATGGTGAATCTTAGAACTTACGTTAATCCGGATATTACAAGGACATATTTTATTTTACCTACTTAATCCATACAGTACAGGATGTTTACATTGTGGTTGTGAACAATGGATTTCGATGAACTATATGGATCATCTGCAAAAATATAATAAAATCAGTATCTACAAAGAATTATTTTACTGATAGCTATACAATTTTAGTTTCGTTTCATTTTAATTGTATCTTTGAGATATTTTTGTTATTAAAGTGCAATGAAAATTTATAAAAAAAAAACTTTATACGTATCTAATGTATACAGGGTTGTAAGAATTTAGTTCGCTTTAACCGCCCAAACCTTAAAAAATGGTACCCCAATATCGTTGTAATTCAGTTCTTTTGTTTGGTCTTAATTGAATTCATAAATGAAAACGGTCGTTCCACTACAGCATTGCTCACTGGAAGTGTTAGCAATTGTATTGCAAATAAACTTACTCCTTCAAAATTGCTTCGTAAGATCCATTTCTTACGTTTGATAACACGTAAGCCCAAAAATGTTCAGGATTTTTTGGCAAATATTTCTTTCTTTAATATTATTTTACAAAGCAATATAACGAACATTTTTTATGGCATCTTGTGCTTGACAAAAATTTAGATGTGTGCTTTGAAATATTATATTTAACTGACAAATTTGTTTTAAAATAGGCCTCAGGGCAACTAAGCACTAATTTAGCTTTTTTTTTGTACCTATATTGGTTAGATTAAATAGAAGTAATATGACAGTTTTCTGAAGCGGGTGCAATTGTGAAGTTCCAGCTTTACAATTATATAACCCAAAATTGTGTTGGGCGCTCACGGAAGAAATTTCTATCGTTTTTTAAGTGAAAAGATAGCCCAAAATACGACAAAGCGCCCAATCTGGCAACACTGAATACATATACATATAACATACCTACTTCATTTAGAAGACAAAAATACTATGAATTGATTTTCAACTAAAAAATGAAAAAACCAGTCAAAAATGGGCCGAAAAACACAAAAATTTAAAAGTTTTGAAAAGAATATAAATCGTTCAAAAACGCGTTAAAAATTTGGGTCAAAAAACGCATCAAAAGACGAGTCGAAGAATACATTAAAAATCCTCCTTAATGGAAAAAAAAAAATCGAGCTGTCGTGGGACGGCCGAAAGAAGCGAATCATTGGACGTAAAGTATTGGCCCGTGTTACGTGGCGGCCTATTTAAAATTCATTTTAATTTTTCATAGTGCCAGTTAGTTTAGATTACTCTCTCTGTTCCTCTTTCGCTCTCTACACACATATATTTAAGAATTTTTCGACTTTTCTTTTTTCCTAAACCATCCCTGAATCAAGACGAACAACACAAAACAAAAATCATCCAAATCGGTGGAGCCGTTCTAGAGTTTTCATCTTCCAAGTGCGCCATGGAGGGGGAAGTTAACGCTACGGTGACGATTTTTTTCGGTTTACTCCCCATCTTTTTGAATAATTTATATGCTTCAAAAAGGTGGTTGGTATCAGAATTTCTAAAAATGTTTGTCATGAGTCATGACCCATTAATTGTTAAGTGTTATGAGGGCTGTAGGTACCTATATCATTTTGAAAGGTAATATTTTATGTTTAGTTATTGTGTTATGCTTAAATTATATTATTCAAGCTATACCTGTTACAAAATTATATTATTAATGAAGCCTACATATAGTGCGGTTTTATAAGCCTCCACTAACATAGTAAGTTGTTTCCAAAATAAACATTGTCCATATTCTCGGCTGACTCAATTTTTTTCATTAATTATTAACATAAACAAAATTTTGGCTCTCTAAAATAAATTTATATTTAATTTATTTTCTATGGAATTAAATGGGACCTTGTACAATGCACATTGACTGCAACTTGCTACTGATGCGCAGAACTGAATTGCCTTATTCAAGCCCATACTTTATCGGCTCTCCACCGACGTTTTATTTTAAAAATCATTCGTGTCAATTGTCGGTGTTTGTCGCCGCTTTATTTATACTGCCGGCGGCACAAATCACATAAATTCAAAATTCAATCATAAAATTTTCTAATGCTCTACCCATTCACTGCAGAAGCCTCTCAATTCGATAACAACCCCCAAAGGAAAGCAGTCCCAGTCGATTGCTCTTTGTTTAGAAGGGTTGAGCGTATCTACATTGGCATAGAAAATGTGCCCCATAAATTAGATCACTATGTGTGCACCCTAGAAAAGGGACACCTTTAACCCGTAATCGTACATCCTCCTCTATATAATGCCGTCGACTATCGGCAATCTGTGCTAGTGCTGCTGGCTGGCTTCTGTACAGATACACATTGAGGCTGCAAATGAATATCTCAGGGCGGGGTCATCACCGAGCTGATTTCCTTGTCGTTCTCGTTGATATGTATGCTTGTAATCTCCTTTGCCACAACTGGCTTATCCTCTTGCCAACGATGATTGTGTACGGGATCGGCATCAGCATCGGCATCGGCATATATAGGAATGTCGGCAAGACACCATGGTATTGCAGTGTGCACTAACAGGAAAGACGGTTCAATGGGAGCCAGCCCCAGCAGCCAAAGACCAAATGTGACTTCAATGTATATAGAAGCACCACCACCCGCCAGCACCATCGACAGGGCAACATATCAGCGCCAGCTGAACCCATAGGGAGGCCTGTTATATGATGATTTATGGCAAACGAAACGCATGACATCGGTGGTGAATTGTTGAAAAATCCTTTGGGAGCATACCAGCACAGCCCAGAGATAGCGTCGTTATTAGTATGTATATTCATGAGATATGTGCGTCATATTTTAAGTCCCTTGTGGTTTTTGGCCGATTACGTGGAAGGCCGGTCTCAGCACACGCAATCATGACCCATGTGTCAGAGTGTGTCTGTCTAACGTGTATGATTTTATTTCCTAAACGAAATGACGGGGAAGTTGTTACATCACATTATCTGCACAATTCCACGATCTGATGTGGAATATTAAATTTTATTGAGGTTTCTTCGGTGGGATCAGGACGTGGGAATGGGAGGTAATTGTGCCTAATCGATTTGGCATGGCAGAGTAAACTTTCTCTCAACTAAATTTCAAACGTGCACATTGCAGTTTTCATTTTCTATAATTAAACTTGATTCGCGCAATCCACAAATGGTTCCACGGTCTGTGGTTGGGCTCGTGCCTCGTGCGTTGGCTTTGGCTGTGTCGTTCGTGCGCGCAAATCAAGTGGCAAATTGAAATTGTTCACCAAGTACACAGTCCGATTGGCATTTGAAAATTTACGACTTTGAAGTTCCTGCTGTTTACTTACACAAGTACCCCTAATTATTTCCTAAACGCTGTCAATATTTATTTTGGAAATTTCACTATTTGTTTCGGGGTTCATTACATTTTTGTAGGCAAGTTTTTTTTCGCAACGACTTTTTAGGTAGCAGCCACTGTCGACTGTATAAGTACGTAAATTAAAAGGATTCTATGTTCCGAAGGTTTTTGATTTTATTTAACAAAACTGAGGCTGTGCCTTCTTTTTGTATGCACTCTTTAAATTTAGTACCTACATAAAACAAGCGGGCCCCGATAAAGTGGTAAAATAATTTCAACCACAAGTTCAAGTAATAGCTTCTCCGGATGAGAAAGAAGTTTAAAGACAAAAGCAATACATCCCTCCTATTGTCAAACGAATAGATTGGCTTGAATAATTAATAATCAATATGTCGAACATTTTAGTTGACATTGTAAAAAGATCACATGATAGTGTTAATGATAATGAACCATAATGGCCTAAATAATAATCTATTAAAGATGTAGCGTGTTGGATGCATTAGTTGTAACCCATAAGAACATTTTTATATTAAAAGAACGTAGCTTTTTTTTATTTTAAGCGCGATTTTAATCTATATATACACTGGGATTACTAGGATGAGGCAGTCGATTTTATCTTTTTATACATGTTGGAAATATTGCACCCGGAAACTTTTACTACCTACTACATATTTTAACACCAGTAAGTGATAAAATGAAAGGGTAGATAAAACAATGAACTACTTGAAAAGCGCATAAAAAAATGAGTCACTAGGATGAGGCCAATGCGAATATTTCGTTGCAGGAGCTCACATCAACGATTTTTTGTCAAAGTTTTGTTTAAAAAAGCGTTGAAAAGAACATTTTTTTTTTTGTTTAAACAAAGGAAAGACTTTGACAGCGACAGAAAGAGAAAAAAATAGATATTTTCAAGAGTTAGGACTCTCGGCTGAGAAATTGCAGGGAGGCTAAATAGAAGAAAGGCCATTAGCAATCTGACCAGACGTTCTCTTTTAAGAGGGCATGTCCTCCTTTAAGCGAAAAAAATGTGCAATATTTTTTGAAAAATATGCAATTTGTTCTCTTTTTAGGACAAAACTTTTTTTCAACACTAATTCAGAAATTTTCTGCATCTATCTGGTGTGAACTGTGGGCGCAGTGGCTTAGTGGTTAGTGTGTTGGACTACTAAGCGAGGGGTTCAGGTTCGAATCCCGCAAAAACCCAATTTCCACCTCAGGGTTTTTTCACTGCGCCACCTCTCGCGAACGTCTGACAAACATCCGAGAGTATAACTGTCATGAAAGAGCTTCTCAATTAGCCGTTTGGAATCGGCATAAAATTGTAGATCCCTTCCATTCGTTCCAAAAATGAAAACTCACACAAAACGAATGGTTGCGAGAAGCTAGGCCTAGGGTCCCTACGGACCTGTTGCGCCAAAAATTATATTATTATCTGGTGTGAACATTATAAAATATATTTGTTTTTTTTTTTTCAAATCGTCTGCGCACACCCATTCGACAGCTCAATTTCTTTCGCAATTTTATTGAATTTGTTAAAACTTATGTTTTTTTTTTGTTTCGTATTGTGTGTCGTGTGTGTCGTGTTTTTGATGGGAGTGGATCTGGTCACCGAAGTCGTGCGACATTCACTGCGGTCTTTAAGTCTTCTTTGCGGCGCACTCGGCAATTTACAAGTTACCCACAGTACACGGAGTAGCTAATCGGCGGTTGTGCATATGCCTTGTATACCAGTTGTTGCTGAGCAAAAAAAAATTATATAGGCCGTCCACATATTGCTGCATAACAATTTAAATGAAATACAGAATAAACAATAAACTTCTAAGATACAGAATATATTTATATTTTCGTATACACATAATTTCGTAATCATAATGAACATCGTCTTCAATTGCAGAACTGTTTATTATAAGCTTTTTCTCGCAACAGGTCCGTAGGGAGTCTAGGCATAGCTTCCCACAACCATTCGTTGTGTGTGAATTTTTATCTTTGGAAGGAATGTGTTGGTTCCCAAACAAAGGGTAACTCGTCAAACGCTCGACTATACCCAGCTTCGACGTATAGTCGGCTTCCTCTCGCAGCAACAATAATTCACAAGGATATTATGCATCGGTATACTAGTCACACGAAACTGGTGGAAGCAGAAGACCTCATAATATCGCCATCTCGCTCTCACACAGTGAAAAGATGAAAATGGTATAAATTAAGAACCGTTGAGCCAGAACTACATCGAAACAAATGTAGATACTGCTTCATTGCATAGTGCTCTCTGTATATTTCTTCTCAATTTAAAATTGTCGCTTTCTAGAAAGCTCGAGCATGTTCCCGCTTTCACTTTTATAAAAGTTCTAAAAACAAATACACTCAAGGAATTCGTTAGCGATTTGCCGGTAGATCACTTTCCCATCATATAATTTGTTACTGCTTGCACGATTACAAAAACTATTACATGGAAACTACCCCAAAGGCCTGGCACTTGGCATGCTTGTATATGTACAGCTAGGTAAAGTCGGATGGGGGCATGGTTCTTGTCCCAAGATAGCCAGACGCAGCAAAACATTTGTTTTCATGCCAAGATTTAATTGGACTCAACGGACGGGCCTTACTATTTTGCCTAAATGGATTGTTTGCGGGACAACTGGTGTTATGTTGCCTTCAGTACGTTAATTTCCCTCCCAATCACGAAATTCGCGAACGCCATGACAGCTCCCGTAGTCTGAGCGACTGAAAGAAACTGTCCCTAATTGACATAAAATATTCTTCCTAATCTATAAGACCATCTCAAAACGAATCAACCACGACCACACATAACCCCATCTCGAATTAACTCAAAACATTTTAGATTTATACAATATACATACTTATTTATTTAGAATTCAAATTCAAATATATATATAGAAAGCTGTCATAATTCTAATTTTAAGTAGGTTCCATATATGGTTTAAGTTTTAAAATCAATTAAAGGAAAGATTCGCAGAGAGGGAAAAAAAATTGATTTACGCGTAGGAAGTACGAGTAATACGGCAATAGTTCAATAAAAAAAAATAATTATGTATATGTACTCAAAAAAAATAATATAATAATAATATAATAGCCCTAGCTTGGCGAATACGACTAAACAAATAAAAATAAAAAATAAACTCACCACTTATCCAGAGATTGTGCACAATATCCGAAGGGTTGCTGATGCTTATTGACGTTGCTGTTTCAAGGACAATTAGAAAAAAAAAATACGACCAAACTATCACTTAAACATAGTTGAGCACTAGGGTATCAAATTAAAACTTTTTCCTCCTTCTTTTTTCTTTAGACACTTCCAATTATTTCCTTTTTAGAATTATTTAATGTAGCAATTTTAGCAAATTTAGCTAGTAGGTTTATAATGCTTCTTTTTTTTTCTCTCTCCCTTTTCCAAATTTTACTTTTTCATGTATATAGATATCTTTAAAATTTAGGAACCTATTTTGTTTACTTAAAACACTTGTTAGGATGATAAATTAAGACTAATTTAGGAAAATTCAATTACTACCAACAAAAGATAGAAAGCAAACACAAAAACACTTTTCCGCCCGCCACGCGTCGATCAATTCCAGGTACTGTCAAGACATATATCACACACTTGCTGTCTAAAACCCGCTTTCCACAATCTGCACGATAAGAACCGTGTATTTGCTGGTGAGCCGAGTAATTCGCTGCTTGATTGGAAGCTATCGGTTTTTTCTCTCGTTGGCTAGAGGATCGAGCGGTTTTTTTATCAGTAGGAGTGTAGTGTGGCAAAAGTCTCCACTAGTTCTGTGGGTTACGGGACTCCGGTGGTAACGATGGATGATGTTTTTTTTTTTTTTGTTTTCTCTTTTCCAGCTGCCTGTGATGTTTGTACGGTAGACCTTACGAGTGCACTTGACTGAATTAGCGTCTGACCTCCCTCTGCCGGTCCATAGGTAGTGAGGGCAAGCAGGAGAGTTTCTCCAATTCCACACACACGTGGAAATCTTATGGAACGATACCAATTCTGTGATGCCACTTCGAATTTTGGACCAAGCGGATGCTCGATATTATCGGAACCGCAAGTGTGTCCGAATGGTGGAGGCAGGAGAGGTTAAAGCGCCGATGACAGAAAGAGTAGATAACGTTTGTGGCGGCCTTTTTGTTGCCCCACGCATACAGGGGCTTTATGGGGAACTACAAATTTACCTCACTGGATAATAATTGCCCTATGATATGTGTTCAATTATTATTTGTTTTATTAATTAGCACAACATAAACGATACCTGTGTTTTCCCAAGTCGATAGGTTGAAATATATAGGTGGGGAGTCTTATTTCGTGCCCTTTTTGATGGTTTAATTAGGCTACTACTGTAGAGATCAGAAGGAAAAACGTATTATTTTAAAGCACAGAACTTGTAGTGCAATTTACCTCTAAGTAATCTTGAGAAGATTTCCGGGATAGTTCCTTCTTGGATGAAAGCTCACGAGGAAAAGATTGAGTTTTTCAGGAAGAGGTTTATAGGAAGGTGGAACAAAAAAAATACACCTCTAGGTGAGGTTGGCAGTATGAATGTTTTCGCTGAGTTTGAAGGTATTGAATTCCGTACATGGAGTTGCAGGAATGTCAAACAACCAAATGGCCTAATGAAGAAAGAAAACAGGAAACAAGCGCGTTTTTTACGAACAAGTCCGGATTTCACGCTATAGGTAGGTAACAAAATAAAAAAAAACATATATAGATACATTCAATTGCTTTGTTTTTCTAATGTTCATTATAATTTTAGGTTGTATTGGTGGAACACATAATATAGTCATTGATCCACCTATCAAAAGCAAAGATGATTATATTGATAGGAAAGGATACACAAGTATTTGTATGCAAGCGATTTGCGACGAGAACAAGAAGTTTACGCACGTATTCATTGGATTTCCAGGATCTTCGCATGATAGTTGGGTCTTACAAAACTCTCCTATAGGTATATAGAAATTTACCAACACTTTGCGGAAGTAATGTTTTTCAAAATTGTCTTTGAAATTCCTTGGAAATACTTAGAACTTTTCAGACTGCATATCCATGTTCAAAGTATCTGCTGACGCCTTACAGGGAAAATGGCCACTTAACACATGCACAGAAAAACTTCAACATTAAATTTGGAATACTCAAACAACGTTTCCGGCAGTTATAATACTGTAAGCTAAAGGGTGCTAAAAAACTAGGCCATTTTATAAGAGCATGTTGTGTCCTGCACAACATAGCTGACGAAGACGACATTGACTTCTCATCCGAGCCCATTCTAGATACAACTAGTGTAGCGCTAGAACAGTATGGAGAAACCTCAAAGGGAAATATTGTTAGAGATGCTATATGTCAAGAGTTGCTAAGGCTGAGCAATTAAATCAACAAAACAAATATGAACAAACCTGTTTTAAAAAGAAACTTAGAAACCACAATCACAGACAATTCAATTAAATTCATTTTTGGAGTGAATAGTCTTCACAATAGACAACAAAAAAATTAAATATATAATAAATAAGTACAAGTTGTTTTAAAGCGTAACTTGTAAAACGTCTGATGGAAAGAATCAAATTAATTCTTTTTTAATTGAAAAACTAACGTTTCGAATTTTCGATTAGCTCCAATTTTTTCTGCTCACGTTCACACTTTTCTTGTTCTCGTTTCTCTTTTTTTTCCAAAAAAACCTAACATTTTTGCGTGGTAGTTTTTCTTCTCCGCAGCCATTAAATCAAACTTTTGTAAGAGCTTCTCCTGAATAGTATGTTTTTTGGTTTTTGTTACTGAAGCCGAAGTTGGACTCTCTGATGCTGATGACCTGCCTTCATAGAAATGGAAAATAGAACAAATTAGTATAAAGGAGCTTCATATTTCATTTACAAAAAAAAAAAAAAATATATACCTGAGCTTGTTGGCATTGAGCAAAATTATTACTATTACTATCAGTCGTTTCCTCGGAACTCATTCCAGCATAAGCTAGCATTTTTCTCGCGATATTCCTTCATGCAGCTCGTTTTCCAAAATAAAATCTGGATACATGCCCCGTTTTTCTCCAATTATTTTATCCAACTCACTATATGGAAACAAATATGTATACCTAAGTTTTGAAAAAACTAAATTTATAAAAAAAAACATAAATCCCATGCAGCAATTCAGTTCATCATATACGTACCTTTGGAAAAGACAGGTCAGTCTATTGCGACCAGTTTGGGAATTGTGTACTTTGGTTTTTTTATAATGCCTCTCCAAGCTTTTGTATTTGTTTTGGACTTGTGTTGCAGTGAATTCATGTCCCTCATCCAGTTTTTTGCTCATCAGCTGCCACATTTTAGTTTTATTTTTCACCTTGATTGCTTTTCCCAACTGAGGGCTTAATTCATCCACTAAAGAGAGCATTAATTTTACGGGAGCTTCCAGCCAAATCAGCTTGTGTTGTTACGTCTCCACAGAATCGTCCACGAGTGCTTCTAATGTGCTGTTGAATTCTTCAACATCATCAACGTCATACACATCGTCCAAATCACCATCTACTGCTTCCGAAACCGATATTATTGATCAAACGCAACACAATCACCACCTTGGCTCTGAAGTCTGAATGATTTGTTGCATAACCTCATTTATGTAATCTTGGTCTATAAAACATTGTATTTTATTTTCAAAGTACTTATACTTGTTTTAAAAAGAACTTACCAATTTGCACACGTTGAAAAACACTCGGATATAATTTAATGTTTAATTTTCTTTGCCGATTTACTCATTTTTGTTAACAAATTCCAGCACTCAAATAATACACCGAAATAAATAGACAATTCGAATTTGACTTTTCAGAGATTTGACAGCTTTAAGTCAGTTATAACTTATAACAAACAAGCCCAAAGAAATTTCTTTGACTACTATTTGCAAGTTTTTTTATGGAGGGGAAATGTTTTGTTCTCTCTTTTTGGCTCTCTTATGCCCAACTTTTGCGTAAAGGAACGAAGTTTGACTAAATTTGGCTAATGTGTGCGAATACATTATCGTAAGGGAACAGACCTAATATGTGTGTGTTTTCAATGAATTTCGAGGTTTTTTTTCGTCGCCTACGAATAGAACAAAACGAAAGGTACCTGCATTCGATTCTCCTTCACTGAACTAGCTATGATTATGTTTAGTAATCTGAATTTATAAAGCTGTGGCCATGGTGTGGTGGTTGACTGTTTGCTTGTTCCCCGAAGCGGCGTAGGTTCGAGTCCCAGCGGGGGAACAGCAAAAACACTGCCACCGTGACCATAAAGAGAAACGATTAACATCTGCAGATGAGTTTTCTCTACCACAACACCAAAAAAAGGGGTTTCTGCTTGGTAGTACAATGGACCGGTATCGAGTCTTGAGTGCTTCCGGGACTTGGAATGGCCTTAACAAAAAAATTAAAAAAATCGGAATTAATAAAAATGGTTAATATTGTCTTCTAATAGAAGCTTATTTTTAAATTAGATTTTTTTTGAATCCATCTTGGTCGCTTTAAAATGATGTCTTGTCAAATTTAAATCGTTCAAATTTCTAACCCCTTGGGATGTTCCATGTAATAAGCTCTAAGACCATATTAGCGGTTAAACCAAACACTAAATCTTTGGAATTTTTCTTTTATGAAAAACCGTCTTTAATAATTTCTAGCTACCATTTATAAGCATCACTATGTATACTGGTAAAGAACGACTTTATCCTTTCAATGTGGCGCCCTTCCTATAATCTCACCTATTCATTTTGTCTGTCCCCTTAGCTCGCAGGTGTTCAGGTGTTCAGGATTCAGGTTGATGTCCTCTATGCACAGCACATATTCTTATACCCTGAGAGAAACTTCAGGTCGCTACTTGGCAAGTCTCATTTATAATCCAGCTAATTTTAATCTTGTCCTTTTCCTCGTCCTCCAACATATAAGAAATGTATAGCTTGTGCACCTTGTGATTGGTTGACAACCAATGTGTTTGAGATGGAAAATAAAAATAATCTGTTCCCAGCAAAAAGAAGGATAAAAGTTCTCCTTCTAGCGACGTTCTATAGTTCTTAAGAAAAAAAAAAGTAAAATCTCAAGGGGATTACGTAAAGAAACTGGTAACGCTTCGGGTAACCAAAAATGGTTTTGAAGTTGTCTCGGAGAAAATCTCTTTTGGGATTTCTATTGAATTTAATACGACCAATTCTTTTTTGTGTTGCTGGTTTTCTCTTTGTCTTTTTAAATAAATTGGATATTCGAGTCAATTGAATCGATTCGTAAGTGTTTGATTTCATTGACTTTATGTTGGTCAAGTGGTGCTTTAATGCAGATGTTTGCATGGCGCAAACAGTAAGTGCGATTGGAATAGTTTGAAACTGAGATAGTGAGTCTGTGGATAGACAATGATGACCTATTTTGTTGACACCTTTTAAGTAACTCAGTGAAGGCAGAAGATGTGGATTGTAATGTCGTCATTTATTTAATTCGATTGACAGGACGATTGATTTTCTAAGTTTAAGTGAATCTACTTTTATGGCTGTGGTTGCATAAAACCTTGAGGCTTGACTTGTATTTAATGCAGCTTGCATCCTGCTTTTTACAAATATTCTTAAATACAAGGTTTAGGTTCTTTCATACCTAAAGGTCGGCTTGTAAGGTTGAAAAGCGGAAGATTGTAGCTCTTGCTAGCATTTGAGGTTTTATTTAAATTTTTCCTAAGGCTTATTTGCCTTGTATTGATTGATTAGTGGATCTGACTGATGTTGGCAAAAAAAAAAATTAAAGCGTTGATAGACACGCTGACATCCACACAAATTTCGTCCCACCCACCAAATCTTAACTAAAAAAAAAATCTTAAAGTTGAGCAACAGGTTGAGCAATAGATAATGTTAAATTGCAACGCAGCCACGTTAAATAAATAAAATACGTATTTGTCGCAACTGGTTCTTTTAGGACCCTTCTAGCTTCCCACAACCATTCGTTTGAGCTAGTTTTTATTATATGGGACGATCCTAGAATTGTATCCGGGCAGCTCGGATGAGACCCCTCGCTCAGTTGTCCAAAACACTAATCACTCATCCACTGAAATCTGAACCTCATAGAGTTAGAGTCATATAATAGAGAGTGTTTATGAAAACCTGACTCATCGAGCCATCTGGCAACCGCAGATGTTTCTCAAACCAGAATAGGTTCAAGGACCACTTCTGAAACTACCCATGGAATATAAAAGTCAAATGCAGACACCTTCCTACCAGTGCGACCCGAAAGCAGTTTAAAAGTATTAAACCCCATGCTAAGCGTATAGGAATGCCTAAAAATCTTGCAACTTACAACAGTCTCGAAGTTGTTGCGCAGGTATTTATCATCAATAATCTAGGTTGGCTATCACTTACCACACGTTTACTACCTTTTGTCCAACGATTTGTACCAAGAGAGCTCATGACTATGTGGATAGAAAATATTATAAAAGACGCGAAACTCAAGACACGAAGAATTTTTATTAGCACAGAAGAAGATAACGCAGGGTCGTAAGAATGAAAATACGCGGTTTCGAAACCTTTCCTGCTTGACATCTTGATCTGCGGTACCTTGGAAGAATACTAAAACAAAGTTTAAGGGAGGTCTTCTAGTATGGGCTACCGAGTATCCAGCGAGCATTTTACTCTTCCAGTGGATCGGAACTAGATATTCTGGACAAGACCTATGAGCAGGCGCCAAAGAGGCATCTAGTAAATAACATATGCTTACGAAATGAGTAATCTAATAACCGATGTGTATTATTCATGAACCCTTAATGAGCTTATAAAACCTCTCCTACACATCCGTAGGTTAGACTACGATTTTCAGCTCGATATACCTATATATTGAGGCCAAGCAGCTAGGTTCCCTAAGACTTTTAACATCACAGGCTGTTAAGATTATTCTATGGGCAAGAAAGTACGGTAATTTTTGCTAACCTTTGGTTTAAGGATCACTTCGTCAGCGGGTATATAAGCCGAAATAGCAGCGAAGAAAAGCTGGAAGTTGGTCCAGCGACTTGAAGCAACTAAAAAATGCAAAGCAGACTTAAGGACGTCATCAATCGTACACCAATGTTATAAGTATAGTTTTAATAATGGCTCCTCTTTTCAATGGCAAATTCTGTTGTTTCGTGATTTTTAACCGACTGGTTACATAAGTTTTTATATACCTAACCCACTTTTCAACTCTCCAATTACTTTAGTAGAATCTTAAATATTTTTTAAACACAGTTCAATAGTAAGTCGAACACGAAGTTGAGTAGGGCTTGTTGGTGTTGCGAATCTTTAAGCAGATACGAAATATAGTGCCTACTTAAGAGTCGTCAAACTCACTTTAAGAACTCTTTAACCTCTTGAAAGCGTGTGGTTATACTATCTACCTATCCATCAAGTGCAAACAAAAATTATACATAACCATCTCACATATATTCACGTCAAGAAATAAAAATAAAAATAAATGAATGCTGATTAAGTGCATGTAATGATCGCGAGACCATAAATAGCACCATCATCCACATAAAGGTCAATGAAATTCAAAAATGACAACTCCATTTAACCAATTACTCAGACATGCTTTACGCTCCTAATGGCCGATATTCTGTGCATGTAAATTAACAGAGAATGAAAAATGTCACATGCAATTTAATGAGGGTTAAGCTCAGTCGACCTCAAACAAATTAATGTTTCCGCTTTGAACTGAAACCAAAGGGAGAGGTTTCATGATGCCTGCACAACCCTCACTCACATCTCGCTGGATGGTGCAAATGTAATTTATCAACTCGATTAAGCCGACCAGAAATTAATCGTTGATACTCCATTCTGCTGCAGAATGCTAAGAAACTTTTGACGGTTATAGGGCTTTTTTTGTTGTTTACTCAATAATTTGTCTATGATATCCTCACGCAATTAATATCCTTGACACTCGTATGTTGTTAATTTCGTGTGAAATATGTATAAGTCCGTTCTTTGTTGGTTGGAAACTTTTTTTTTACTAACTCAGTGGAGGATTTGTTTTGCGTAGGTTTGATTAGGCGGTCCACTTCGGTGAGCTGAGTGGTAGTACATTGCTTAAGCAGCTGAGAATGTGTTATTCTTATTATCTTCAAACGGAATGCCGACTATGTAGGTAAAAAATTAATTCTTCCTCTGAGGTGAAATCTGCGAATTTCCTCTATACCCGGCGGCCTTCGAGCTCAACTTTTCTTTTTAGTCACACCTGAAGAGATCTGCTGTTTACTTGGCCCGTTGTCAAATGAGCCTTAGAGAAGACAGGGTTTTTCAAGTGTAGGTAGGTACTGATAGGAAGCAGAAATAGAGATGAAGAAAGTATAAATCTTTGGGGTGCTCCCCCGTATTTAACAAAGGAGTCTGATTATGCACCATCTATTACAATCTGCATGGATCTACCCAGAAGAATGGGGGATCACAGCCTCAAAGAAGAATTTAGGAAACTAGAGAAAGAACAGGGCAAAAACCTGGCATAACACTCAGGGCGTGAGGCAGGCCAAGAAACTTCTGGGACAATACAACCGGAAAAGATTCCAAGCTTGCATCGGTATGAGCAAAACCAACCTCCGTATCCTACCGGCGCACTGTAGAATTAATGAACACTTTAGGAAACTCGGTATATCTGAAGAAGGTCTCTGCAGATTCTGCGATGAGTCCAGTCAAATCCTAGAACTCTTGCTGCCACTGACCCACAAAAGACTGAAATACTTGGGCAATTACCAACTACCTTATGAGGAAATCCTGTCACTGGAGCCAGCTCTCATCCTTAGAGTCTTAAAGGAAACTGGACTGGAGAGAGTTCTATAGGACGGATTTCTTCCGCCAAGAAGAAAGAAGATTACAAAAACTTCTATAATGATTCCGAAAGGAATTAAACTATGAGGGTACCTACCTCTTTGGAGAGAATAGGACACTCTGAGGCGTAAGCTGGGGGTCAATAGACCAAAAGGTCGAAGAGCAATAATCCCTTTCACATAATAATAATACCTAGAAGAAAGTAGTCCATAGGAGGCTAATACCAAATCCGGTTTTGGCGTCCAAGGCTACGACACAGTACTTTCAACGTTTTTCGATTGGCTGTGTCCATAAACGGATAACGTGTTCGTAGTTTATCATTCTACGGCCTTTTCGAAATTGTTTAACTATTTCGTCATTAGTTACCCTTTCCATATCCTTGCATAGCATGGAAAGAAAATTTATTGGACGGTAGTCTTGATCTCGAGTGCAAGCATTTTCTCCATTTATTTATCTTTGGAAAGACAAAGGCTTAGGTTAAATAGCTTACATAGTACATGCTTATGTTCTGCTGCACCGTTTTTTACCTCTGTTGCTGGAACTCTGTTAGGTTCCATCGGAGATACGCAATCCAGGACTTAATGAGTTGCCCGCGGGGAATATTTGATATTTAGAGGCAAAGTTATCAGTCTTCGGGTGGTGTTGCTATAGCGATCCATCTTCAAGGTGCAAGGTGTTTTTGCGTTAGACCAGGAAGCAATAAAATAAAAATGCAAAAATGCTGTTCCTTTGCATTAATTTCTTAGATTTGAAAAATTGAATTTTCTTTGGTCCAATTGTTGAGACCAACAATTATTGAATGTCTTGTTCTTTCTTGTGTTGTGGTGGCTTCATTGCGTTCTAATATTAAAACAAGGTCTCCTCAAAGAAGACATATTTTTGGAATGAGTGATAAAAAGATCGATATGTAGTTCAGTTGGAACTTCCGCGCTAACTTTAACTTCAGTCTCTCAAACACACAATCAGTCCATAGCAACAATGAAAGGACAAGCTCGTTCAAGAGACCAATTAATTTCAATGAAAGATATTTTATAATCAGTGTGGTGCCAGTAGCGAATTGGTGCTCATTTTGCTGGCAAGTACTTCAGAGCTTAACTGGGAAACTGTTGATAGGTTTGGTTGGATAGGTTTGTGGAATCATCCCATAGAGACTAGGCCAAGGGGTCCATTTGCATCACCCAATTTCCTTAGATAATCATTTTTAATTGCTATATACGAGGGCTTTAATAATTTTGCGATTTGAAAATGTCAGGAAACCGGATGAGGATAGGCTTTTTGGATATGATGCCACGCGTTGCTTCGCTTGACTTTGTTCGATGCAATGGTGAGGGTTCTTGTCCTCAAACATCAACATTAAATAAGTCTCGTTTCAGACACAGATGGACATTTCCACATTGAGAGGGCGCTGTCAATGGTATTCAGAGCAGCCATATCCCCCCCTACCTGAAAGCTCGGCGGCCAGAAGTGAACTTCCCTAACTACAGATGTTTCAGCACGATAAGCTCATCTTTCAAAAGTGTTCGACCTCCTTTTGTCACGCTGTTTAGATTTACTTAAAATGTCAAAAAGCTAAGTTTTCTTTGATATGTGTCGAATCGTGTATTGTGCCAGTTACTTACAATTTTTTTTTCTTAATTAATTTAAAATGAAATTACGAAATGAAACCATTTTTCTGGATCACGCAATTATTGCCGCTCAAAATACACAAAATTACAGAATAAAGTACTAAAGGACACGACATCTCCTTAAATCATATTTCCCCAGGTCGTTGACATTAAACAACCTATTTCCCTACTTATAGTTAACTACCCAGAGTGAGTTCAATTTGGGAGGGGGGGGGGGGGGGGGGGGGAATCAAAAAAAGAAAAGCTTTAACGAAAAAGATGCGAAGACTAAGTGAATTTTAGCCAGATTGTAAAATTCACTTTCACACTAAGTCAAAACAAAATAAAATCAAAAACAACTTAAAAGCATACATAATCTACTCACGCCACTTAAAGCTAAACAATTACACACATTAACGCTGAAATTCGCAATGTTCCTAGCCAAATACTGTATGGTCTTTATATTTAATGTACCTATGTGACATTACTTTTCTTCTTTCCCTTAGTAGTTATAACAAAGAATCGAAGCTGCCAAACCTGATAACGTCATAGAAATTATAGATCATCCGACTCGTTTGAAATTTATTTATGTTACTTATTCCGCAACCAATTTACTAACTTTACGTTAATTTGGCGAAACAAAACGCGCAAAAAAAAGGTAAAAACAAAATATGGAATAATTCAATGTTAATCACCATAGATTGGCGCTAAATGATCGCGAACAATATATTCCAACCACAGTGAGGCTGCGTTAAACTTTGCTCAGTGATTGCATGGGTTCGTCGAAGTTCATTGAATGTTCTGGTTATTCACATCCTACGATCAATATTTATTTATGTTGAATCGTTACTGAACTGCGCCAACTATAAAGCCATCAGTATCCTTAACATCAAGTTCCCAAGATTCTCCTGTACTGTGTGATCGCCTAAAATCATTCTTTAAAGACCTGATTCGTCCCCTTCTGTATTGTGTCATGCCTGGTACATTTGCAGGCAATTAGATATCCACACTAATGCAGATCCTTGCCCAAACCCCATCGGAAGTCCTGATCGATACTATAGTCACCTTCTTTCATGGCTTTCAAAGCCGCCTTGGAATGTAAAGAGACGAGCCATACGGTGCCATGTCCAGTCTTTTTATCCCTGCCAAACTTGTCAGATTGCGCAAAATATTTAGACAATGTAATGGGCTGGAATGTGACCTTTGCAACATAATACTTGAGAAAATTGAGCCGAACTTGAAAGCCAAAGTTTGTGCGACTATGTAAATACGACATTGGCGTCCACATTGAAAGGACACAGCGAGGTATAGATGCTGGGTCTCAAAAACTTTATTGGCGTTCTGAGATCAAAGTCTAGTAAACGAAAAGGTCAATAAAATGACTGTTTGTTTGGATCATCCTTTTCACTCGGCTGTAGAACACGTCTTTTGGGCTTTTAAGGATCAGAAAAATAAACATTTCTTCAAATAAACCATGTCGCGTTTTTATTGTGATCTTCATAGATCTGCAGTTATAAAGTCTTTCTCTCTCGTACTCTTTAAGAGGGCTTGAACAATTCTTCGCCTTGTATGATGAATAAAGGCGGGATATCGACTATACATTGACTATCCGAATCTCGACTTTTTGGCAAGGGAATAGAGTCTCAACTATCTGTTGGAGCAATACCGTACGATTTTATAAGCTTTACCTCCAAAGCCAGACGTCAGACGCAAAGATTCCTAAAGCAAAGACGATTGCTAGACTTGATGGCCTACTTCACCTTCCTTTGCTGAGACAGATGGTTACAAGTTTATTAAAAAAGTTCAACTCCAGTCACAAAATGCAAGATAAAAATAGAAACATCACATCCGAGTCCGACTATATACGAACATAGGTATGAGATACATTTAGTCATTCTAAAAAAGCACTGCAAAGATTTCAAATCTATTACGCACTCCAACACTCGTGAGCTCAGACTCAACAGTGTAAATGTCTGAAACATATATACATTTTCACAAATACAGCTTATTTACTGAAACAATTTTCAGTCTGCAATTTCCATCTTTTTATTGTTGAAATTCGTCCTTGTTGTCAGGTTAGTGAATTTGTTTTCATTTGTTTGTTTTTTGTTTCGCTGACACTGCTTCTGCTTCAGGTTCTCATTGTTTTTAAAAGCAGCGACAATTTAGCATACAAGGATGTATATTTATATGGGGATGTCGGGTGTGTAGACTGGGTCTTTGTTTTGTGCAATCACTCATATTAAATATGTCTGCATGCCACCCGCCACCCAAACCGTTGATATGCGTGCTGATGATGTACGATGTGTGCTGTTCCACTTCTTGTGTAGAAAGTTAATTTTTTTTGTTTCTTATTTGCTGCTTGGAATTATTTTTAATATACTTTTGGCGCAGATTTTGCCTACTCTTCTCGGATATGTGCGTTTTCTGAACATGTGCCACGTCAGTTTACATTAAATGGCAGCACGTGCGACTCGGCAAATTCATTTCCCTATAAATGTTGCATACGCGAATGTTAATACTTACGCAAAGGATAATAAATTCGAACGGAGTTTGTCAAGATGATGGATTAAATTTTCTAGAGGAAGAGTTTTTATGACGGTAAGTGAAAGCTGGTTCCGACAGTGTTTTTATTAGTTTGGCCATGAGATGGCCAGACGGTGTGATAAACTTGATGGTTTTCGAAGGGTGACCTATAAAATATTGTGGGCCATTATTTCGATAAAAAAATATTGCCATGCGGTGGAACATTGCTTTACACATACCAGGTGGGTAGGTTTTAGCGTATACTTAATTGGGTTGTCAGCAGCTTTTAACTAAGTCGCAGGAATTTACAGCTTCCTGAGGGAAGATTAGAACAAACAAAAGCATTTTAAAACTTAGATTAATAGCAGTTCAATTTCGATTTTAAAATCAGCTAAGACCTGCAAATTTATTCCATAAGGACTACATATCGATAGTTGGGCTGTCATATTTTTATTTTAAAACCAAAATAAGATCCTTTTACATCTACAATGAATGGTGTAATTTAAAGCGCCAGATTCAAATGAAATGCAAATTCTATTATAAATGGGAATTAGGATGATGACGACGATGAGGAGAATGGTGACGATGACGACGATGATGCTCCAACAATTAGCCTCATTTCCATCGCCATTTCTGTACATGTTTGTCTAAGGAAGGTTTAAATTACAAATGTAACAGCCACCAATCAACATAATACAATATATGAATTTATTATTATTTTCTTGTCGTTTATACTATTTACTTATTACTTTTCAACATTCATAAATTCACATTCATTCATTTTAAAATTCAAATAATTTTGCTCTTACTTTATATAACGCTTAAACATAATTTGATATTTGATATATATTTGATATTTATTGATATGAAACGCTGTACATCAAGATAGACTTATAATTAGTACAGGATATGACAGAACAATGTGCAAAGAAAGTAAAAAATAGTAAACAATAAAAGAGAATATAATTTAGAATGAAAACTAAATTTTAAATTTAACATTAAACATTAGATATATGCAACCAAGGACAAGTAGGAAGTTAATAAAATAAGAAGAACAAAAAGAAAAAAAAAGAAGATAAGTCAGTTCAAGTTGGAAAGATGTTCAAAGCAGGCAGTAAGGAATTTTCTGTGTTCGGTTCTAGACCTCACGTGATTGGGCAGATTGTTCCACAGTTTGACAGCATATATGAAAAATTGCCTGCGTGATGTTAAGCAGGAGTAAGTGGCAGGTCGCAATACAATATATCGATTAGACGAACAGAAATTAATTTTATTAAATAAATAGTTTGGTTCTTTCTTGTGGATAAGTTTAAAGAGTAGAGAACAGCACCGATACTTGAAAAAAACATCCAGGCTACATCCAAGAAGTTGACGAGCTTCAGACGAAATATGATCAAACCGACGAAGATTAAATACAAATCGTGCAATAGAATTAAAAGCTACTTTTAGTTTTTGAAATGAGACGGAATCAAGATCCGCAAACAGCTCACAGCCATATGACATTATGGGGATTATTAATGCTTTAACCAGTTTTAGTTTAACTTGTGTTGGTAAAATTGTTCTTGTAATCGATAATCCTCTTAGCGATGCGTAGACTTTATTTATAATAGAATTGATGTGTGCATCCCATGTTAATTTGTTGTTGAAGATAATCCCGAGATTTTTTGCGTAGCAGACGTATTCAACCTGACAAGAGTTTAAAAAGATAGGAGGAAAGTCAGAGAAATGTGGTTGACGTTTGGAGATGGGAATGGCTTTCGTTTTGTCAGGGTTAAGTTTAAGCCCATTGCGTGTAGACCACTCGAAAATAGAGCATAGATCGTCGTTTACTTTAGCTATAGCATCCTCAACCATGCCAAAAGGAAAACTAAGGTACAGTTGGACATCATCAGCATATATATGTAATCGACAGTGAGATAAAACGGAAGGTAGGTCATTGATGAACAGAGAAAACAGTAATGGACCAAGAATAGATCCTTGAGGGACACCATTATTAATAGGAAGAAACGAAGACAATTTACTATTACATGAAACAGCTTGGAGGCGATTAGTCATATATGAATAAATTAATTTGCTAGAAGTGTCAGAAAAGTTAAAAAATGTCAGAAGTTTATCACAGAGAATATAAGGATTAACACAGTCAAATGCTTTGGAAAAGTCAAGTAATGTTATCACAGAAGTATAATTTGCATCAATTGCCTGTCTTATATCGTCAGAAACTTTTAGTAATGCAGATGTGCAGCTGTGTCCAGACCGAAAGCCTGACTGCAGAGGGTTAAGGAGCTGTTTATCTTTTAAGAATTTTTTTATTTGTTTGCTGATGATGGATTCAAAGACTTTGGATAAGAAGGGAAGTATGGCTATGGGTCTATATTCTGAGCTTGTCCCCTTTTTTGGAATTGGAATGATCTCAGATTTTTTCCATGCACTTGGGTAAGTAGAAGTCATGATAATGGTGTTGAATAAATGGGTGATGTATGGAAGTAAAAACGGAAGAATAATTTTTATAAAGTCAGGGTGAACATTATCTAGTCCGACAGACTTGCATTTAATAGAGAAGACTGCGTTTCCTACGTTGTATTCATCAACTGCAGCCAATGAAAATTCGTTTTCCCTATTGTACAGCGCAGCAAGTGAAAATAAATTTTCATTATCATGATGAAGAATAATGCGGTCCGTGGCTTGTGACGTAATGGGTGTAGAAAACCTGAGGTTCAACTCGTCCAAATCAATATTGTCGTCTGAAACGGTGATATTATCCTTACCCAATCCAAAATTTCGAACTTCATTCCACAGAAACTTAGAAGTGCGATCTGAATTAAGTCTGTTACTATAGTAATTAAGCTTGGCGGATCTTATGAGCTTGGTAACGAGATTACGTGATGTCTTAAAATTTCTTAGCATTTCTAAACAGCCAAAGCGTTTCCAACGACGATATGACACATCTCTGCTTTTAATGGCATTAAGAATGTCGATTGAGAGCCAGGGACAGCTTTGTGATTTAATAAGACGTGTCTTTAAAGGTACATGCTTGTTGAACAGGTAATCGATAGCTGAGGTAATGAAAGCAGTTTGTTGATTAACGTCAGAAGTAAGAAAGATTGTATTCCAATCAATTGAAATACAATCACTAAAAATACATTCAACATTGACACTGCGGAAATCACGGTACTGGAAAGGCTGTACTAAGTTTTTATTTACGTGTAAATCAAATGTAGCACAAATGAGATCATGGTACGAAAACACTGGAACTGATAATTGACTAAAATATTTAACAAGACTATGATCACTCACTAGGAACACATCTAACAAAGAAGGCAGAGAGTTAGGTTTGAAGTGCGTTGGCTCATTAAGGTTCACGAAAGAAAGACTAAAAGAGTTCATTGAAGTTTTGAAGGATTGGGATGAGGAATGCAAAAGATTTATATTTAAATCTCCACAAAGAATGAATTTAGGTGCCAGATGAGATATTTCTTCCAGAATTGGGGAAATGACAGTTGAATTTGCGACGTGTGGTGGCATATAAAAAGCACCAACGATGCATTTATTTTCGCCATTGAGGATTTCGATAAAATAATAGTCACAAGACTGGGAGCCGTCCGAATGCGTAACCCGACTAGACCTGATATAGTCCCTAACGTATATAGCAACGCCTCCTCCAGTTGAGTGAGAACGATCAGCTCGGTAAGGCTTTTTAAATCCTCTTAGAGAAAATAAATTACTGTTTAAGTTAGTGTGAAACCAAGTCTCGGAAACGCATACAATATCAACTAAACTGTTCTCAAATATCATTCGGAACTCATCGAACTTATTCACAAGACTCTGTGCATTTATGTGACATATATGCAGACCATTACTTCTTTTACAAATTGTATTTAATAGAAATTTATTTTTTTCATGTATGCTGCCGAAGCCAGCATCATTGCTGCTGGACATGGTGAAAATAAAAGCCCTCAGTAAAGTTAAAATCGAACACAATCAAACAGGTAGCATTTCTTTCACATGCTGAATGGAAAAACGACAGAGAACATATAAAACCAATGTGAACTGAGATAACTTGAACATAGAGTAAGGAGATAAATACAAAAAAAGAAAAATAGAAAACTTGATGCAGTAGAGAAACAAAATTTAAGTTAAAAGATGAAATAAAAAAGAAAATATAATCAGCTTTGATTTTCATTGATGTGCAGATCATTGTTGACGTCAGGTCCGATTGCATTTCTCAGATCTTCAATGTTGTGGATGATGAACGAAGTCTGGCTATTTACGGTGCGAATGTAAATTTGCCCTTTGAATGTGTGCACTGAAGACAAAAGAGATTTTCGTTTGAGTCTTAATGCATGCCTCTGCAGATGATAATTTGTTTTCGTCAGGCTGTCATTGATATAAAAGCTTTTCGGTGAATCGATGCCGACATCACAAAGTCTTAGGGGAGCTTTTTTAATTTTGCAAAAGCTCGCAACCGCCCGCATAAGATTTTGTTTACCACTCTTATCGGCAAACTTCAGAATAATGCTGGCATCGGCAGGGGAACGATCGTTGCGAGAATTCGCTTTGGCGCGGAAGATGTTACGTAGGCGAGGTGGCTGAATATTTACTGTATTGCACACTTTGTTGTAGAAAGTCTCCAAATTCTCCCCAGGAGACTCAGGCACACCCACAACAAGAGTATCACAGCTTATTTTCTCTCGCTCAGATTTGTCGACGGCGAGCTCAAGCCTTTTGATGTCTTGACATTGGCGATTCCTGGTCTTAAGCATTGGGTTAGCTACGCTAAAAAACCTCTTTTTTTTAATTTTAATTATAGTTAGTATAGGGAAAACTGATTTTCGTTAAAGTTCTAGTATACTCTCTATTGCGGCCCTTGTGCGTTGAGCTTAAACCTGATAGTTTTGGGCACCGGGTCGCGTCTCGTTCCAAATGGTTTCTCTTATAGATCTTCATTTAAGGATTTTGTTTTGGGCAGTTATTGTTGCAGATATCATTTATTTCCTACCAAAATAAAAATCCTGTTATTTATCCTGTCCCTACTCAAATAACATGAATCAAGCAAATAAAAACTTAGCATTTGTTTAGACGTATGAAAAAGCAGCCTTATTTATCGACGAAAAGTGTTTATACGTAACGAAACAAAACGAATTCCTATCTTACAATAACAACTGTAGGAAACTTTCCATACAAAGATTCAGCAATGTGAGGATGAAAGAGTTCATTTAACAATTAAAAAAATAGATCCACGTTAGACGATGCTACCGACACGGGTTTTTTGCACAAAATAAAGTTATGAACATTTCACTATGATCTTTTCAACATTGTTTTTAGCCCTGCATTACTACCAAAGCACCACCCACCACGTCCACAACCCATAATCCACAAAAATATTATTTACTCACATTTATAATCCACGAAAATATAAAACAATAAATTAAGAAATTTCACTTTTGGTATTCAATAACACTTAATCAAATAACGAAACAAGTAAGCCATAAGCCTAAGCACACGAATTCTCTTACTGCAATTTCACTAGTAGGTAAGAGAAACATACGAAAGTACAAAAATAAGAGAACGCACATTGAACCCCATTTTTAAATTTTAGCGCATTTGTTTGCGCTAACATTGCTGTTCATTTAACAGGGCTTTGCTTTCGAGTTACGTACGACACTCTTATATAGATTGTATGAAATTTGGTAGCGCAATATTTTACGCTAAATGCGAGATGAGGCCGGGATACTTTTTTATGAGAGTTTTGGATTTCGTGTGTGCACTGTGCAGGCAAGGAATTTTGTATCGCAAATTTTAACGCTGAAGAATATTTCAGATGAAACTTTTTGTATTGGATGATTGTGTTGTGTGTTTGTGTAACAAAGTATGATTTGTAAATAGGTAAATTTTGTTATATAGTATGTCGTTGATTATTGCAATTATTAACCTCGTCATTTGTATTTCAAATAATTTTTCTTGGTTTAGCGCCGCTAAACTAGCTAACTGAGAGGAATCGCCCCTGTGTCTTGAGACACTTTCTGCATTTGTTGTTCGAAAAACATTTTATTTTCTCTAACCTTTGCATTTATACGATCCTCTATGGCAGAGAGTTTATCATCCAGCGACTCCATCCATTTATCCAGTTTCTCTTCAATGCGGATCCACAGTTTGTCAGCTAAGTCAGTTATATTTTATATTGTGTGCACCAGTATCTCTCGGAGAGCTTACACTGGTCTGTTGTTGTAGACGGCAACCTCGAGTAATAGCAGGCATAGCACAGAATAATATAAGTACGAGTAAATTCACAAAATGCCGAGAAGAAAACAATTACACAAACTAACTAATGACTTTGACTAGAAGGTAAATGAGTCAGCTGACAGATATGCTTTCGTGTGCACTTAAACCGTGATTTAAATTCAGAAAAGAAAGTTTAATCGGGAGACGAAATTAACACGTCTAGTTGCTTTGCATTTCGCAATACTCTATCAACACAAACAATTTATTTTAATAAACAATTATTTAACTCTGTCAAAACATGTAACTAAAAGTGAAAATGTAACGTGTAGTTCTTTTACACGCAAAATAGTCAGTAAACACAGAAATCAAATGAAATTAACCGCTACTATTTTGGGTATAAAAGGGCGACGCGAGTTTAGTCTAATTGTAGTCTGTTGAATAAAGTCAAAAGTTGAACATTCAATCAATCGTTGGAGTCTCTTTTACCAGTTCCTTAAATTGCTTAAAACAGTGAACAATTTTCTTGGTCGCCTGGCTCTAGTCATTATCATCGTCGCTGATTCCGCCAACAGGAAGATTTTGTCTGCGTTTTATCCGCAGACAGGCTGAACAATTCGTTGGTCGCCTGGCTCTGATCATTGCCGATAGCTCTACGTGCACTCACATCAACAGCTCTACATACCCACGCACACACCACACCCCGCAAGCACCCCGATCGCTTCACAAATTATTTTTGTTACAATTTCAGGGCCACAAACATTCATCTGCCTATACTTAGGAGTTGTGGGGATCGTTTTTACAAACATTTTACATCATTTAGTTAAGGTGTCTTTTGGAAAGTTGTTTAATACAGGGAATGAAATAGATTTCTTGATATTGATGTATGTATTACACAAGTAACAATTTAACTTCGGTAAGGAGCTACGAGGCTAGTTCCCCTCCCGCAATACTAACTGCATAAGAGAACAGATCTGGCGCACTTTTAATCAGGGTATTACCGAAACTTTATAGATACTTTATAGAAGCTAAACAAAATCTCAAAATATTAAAAGACAAATTTAATATTTTTTTGTATTCTTAAATTTTTTCAATTTCTTATTTCTGGGGCAATCCTTTTACTAATTTACGTAAATTATCTACTAATTTGACTTTTTCCAATTTTCATTCTCGTATAATTGCACAATTCAGTAGGTACCTGTCCTTTGGTTGGGTCAGCTGTTGTTGCGTTTCAGTTTTCTTTGTTTTGTGAAGGGAAGCCCAACAAAAAAAAGGGTTAGTTTTACTAAAATATTGCTCAATTTTAAAATCGTGTTAGTGTTCAGTGATTGAATTATAACACATTGAGTGCTAATTATTTATTGAATATATTATATGTACATTATATTTGAGTGAAAATTTTACTGGATTTGGTGTTAATTTGTTCAAAATAAACAAAATATTAAAAAAAGGGCAGTGGGGGTAAGTGTGCGTAAAACTTTTGGGGCAAGTGTGCACGTGCGAAATAATAACATCGACTCCTTATAAACAAGACCTGGAGGCTAAACGCAAGGAAGAAGAAGAAAAACACCAAAAAACAATGGACAGAAGACAATCTAAAAAAGTTAAAGTACCAATGAAGCCACTTCTCTCAAGACCTGGACCTTCTGGCTTGGCTAAGCACTTAGACTCAAAACTGCCTGAAAAAAATATGGACTGCTTTTGTCCTTTGTGCGGGGGAAAGTGAGGATCCACGCAGTATTCTACTGCGATTTTTGCTGTGACATGTAGATAATATAATTTATAATTGAACTGTAGATATTTTTTTTTAAACATGAAGTTCCTTTGTTGTTATTTGTTAATTTATTTTTTTATTTATTTAACATTCAAATAATTAAGAGTTTGATCTGTGAAATAATACTAATTTTAATATTTGATATACCTATTAAGAGTGTTTCTTGTGTTATTTAGGTACCTACTTAAAGTTTTTTCAAAGATGATGAATATTTTTTCGTTTCAAGAATTTTTAATGTGTTAAAAAAATCTATTTTCATTAAAAACTATGATATTTGATTTTGTGGTTTCTCTATGAAATATGTTACTATTTTTTCGGAAAATAAAAGAGTTAATAATAAAAACTTGTAATATAAGTGTTTCAGTTAAAAAACGCTGGACATTCGCACATTTACCCCAAATCATGCGTACACTTACCCACAGATATCATGTTTCAAAGTCGAAAGTGCGCACACTTGCCCCTAACGACTCGACCGAAGCCAAATTGTTACTTGGGTATTAATCAGACAATTCCTGTATTCCTGCCAATTTCCTTAATACTGAAGGTAAATATAATCGTATTATCGTAGAAGCAAGTGATATTAAGATGTCGAGAACTTGGAATTTGAATATAGAACACCCTCAGAACACAACCTGCCACGAAACGTCACACTTTTAGGTTTAAGGGCCCATTGCAGCCCAGAGACCAGTTTAAGTACTTTACCTCGGGTAATAACTCAATTTCATAATATGTACCTATTTACATTTCTTCGCTACGATTTGGATTTTTGAAAATATTTCCTTATAAATTCGACAGGAATTGGATGGTGATGAAGTAACAATATGATGAACAACAATAAACAAATAATTTTTTTTTTTGTGAAAATTGACATCGGTTCATTTATACTGTTTTAACTCGGAATTTAAAAACATATTTAATCCAGCCGGTTTAATGCATGTTTTTGAGTCATTGCTATGGATATGAATCTATTTGACGGGTCTAAGAAGTGCGTATTAAATGGTAGGGTGCAAAATTAAACCTGATTTACACCCAGACTTAAAAGCATGGCCGTTTGTGTATAAGGTATCATGAATAGGTACCCGAAAGTTTAATCCTTCGCGTTGTTTCGTACCTACTTACCTATATAGAATACAATAAAATCTCCCAGTGCTAAAAGTTTTTGACCTAAGACAAATCATACTGAGACACCCCAACTCGCAATCCTCTTATAGCTCACCAATTTCTTAAAGAAAATCGCTTAAATCATAATTATCATAGCCCAAATATAAATAGTCATATAAATATCCAGTTCTGGCAACACTGCGGATGGGCCTAACTGCATCCGAAAGCCTGTATGACTTTCCAATATTTATTCAGAAAATACGTCCGTAAATACATCACATGATGAAGCGGGAATATTTAATTTATAGAAAGAGTGCTAACAATGATTATACGAGTTTTTTGATAAAGATTGCAAAATATTGTTGTGCCTCTAGGGTCTTGTGGATCAGCACACCGTCTGTGTGTCTGATTGTTCTATAGATTGTAAAGATCCTGAGCTCAATGAAGCAAAAGAAATGTAAGGGCATTTAATGCTGGTGACCATAGAACTCCGGTGCTACCAATGCACGGACATCCCTCATACAAAAACACTTCTTGTTTGTGAGCTCTATGCGTTCTAATGAGTCTGCAAAAAGTTTCACAAAATACCTACATATGATGAGCTTATTCAGAGCAAACTTAAGCCAGACGCTTATATCGAATTAACCCACACTAAGCTATTTCGACAACCTTTCACAAGCATTATGCAGCAGCCATCTATGAAATTAATTCTGATATTCAAACAGCTCAAGCGAGTGATTTCCAAACTTCAAGAAAAACATATTTATTATACCGTATAGTCCAGTGAAAACTCTGCTCAACTCTGAAAAGAGCAGTCGTAAAAAAAAATCCTTCTTCCACATTATGCTTGCAAACGATTACCTTCACCCACAATATGCCATTATTTTGTACAGGAGCAAGCAAGCAAATTGATTATGTCTTCGGCATGAAGTAGAGATGTCTTCGATGTCACTCCTCTATATGTCTCACCATCATTCATAACTTTTATCCGCAAACATCTGCATTAACCTTAAATCGTTCAACTTTTCACAAACAACGATCTTGGAACTGGCGCCGACGACGACAACGGCAATGATGATGATGCAGGATGAAGAAGAGGCATCTGCATGAAACGATTATTATCCCATCATATCTCTTAAAATCCATCGAACTTTTCATGGACGAAGAGAAAAATAGTAACCCTCACCAGCAGAACCAGCAACCAGCAAGGCAGCAACATAGGACCAAAACAAACTTGATGGTGAAACTTTTGCTACCGCATGCGCATAGTCTTCTGTCTCTCCCCCACCTACATATGTAGTATCATTGAATGCTAGAGAGATAATAACAAAATGCATGGATGGGTTTTACGACTTTTATTAAAAGTTTTAATTAATTTGGATTTTTCGCCATTTTGGTTTTCATACGTTTGCGAAGGAGAAGCGGTGCCGCCGCCATCATCATCAGATTTTCGTAATGAGAAAAATCATTGTGATGTGAGACAACACGGAGAGTGACAGCACCGACTTGCTGGAGGAAGCCCATTTATCTGATGCTTATCTGCGTGTATAATGGAAAAGGAATTCACTGACTCAGATTCAATAAATAACGCAGGACACCATTAATTTCGCTCGTGGTTATATGACGTCTTTTATAGGCAAACATTATTATACTCTAAAGCAAATAAACCCGGAAGGAAAAAAAAACCTGATATATACCTAACTAACTCGCCATTCCCCCTTGACCATGACCATGTCTTGACGATGTAGTAGGTTTCGGGACATAATTCATCTAAGGGCAGAGAAACCATTAAAACGACAGTTATTGGGTCTACTGAATGTGTCCCAAAATTTAATGGAGCGGTAGAAAATCTTTTGATTTAAAATGTGGTCGAATGGTACTTAATGTATTTTTTGGGGTTGAATGTTGAAGGCAAATAAAAGGCTTTCGGGGTAACATGTATCTACAATTTTGCCCTGAACATTTATCATTGAGGATAAGATTCGTTTCGGTGTAGCTAGGAAGCGATGCTATTGAACAGCACCTACATAAACGTGACATATAGCATCAATTTTTGGTTCGCCCTGATTAGGCATGGCGGATGTGATGAAAATTCGCATTACGTTGTCTTTCTGTAGCTCGAATAATGATATCAACTGTTAGCATGGCCCGCAATTAATCAAGTCGCTGAAGGGGTTTTTGTTTACCCCGAGAAGACTGTGACTGGTTTGCTGTACCCAGATCATGTAATTTGTCTGGGTGTGGACGGTTTTTGTTTTGACTTCGTTTTTTCGATTGCTTGACAAGTTCTTTGAAATTATAAATACACCCAAAGGGTTTTTCACTTCTCAACTCCAACAGTTAGATTCAGCTGAGTTGTGCATTTAAAAACGAATGATTTAGTGATTAACAAGTCGTACTTTGTCAAGGAGGCCAATAAAGCTACTGGATTGAAACGGATGGAGAAGTTATGGTACCGGTGTCTGATTCATGAGCAATAGGGGAGCAAAACTGTCCTTTTAGAAACTGTAAGTATTGCGAAAATGTTAGGGCAGCTAGGTCAATATATTATCAGATCGAACTCTTATCGAAAGAAAGTCATCGGTCCGTAATTCGAAAATGTCTTCTTGTGAACTATTCGAAAGGTCGACATCTTGAATACAAGCCGCCGGAAATTAGGTTTGCTCTCGAATTTGCAGGGGTGATTTTGAGAGATCGTGTGATGGATATTAGGGACCGTTGTGTATATTGTGGAGTAGTTAAACCTATCACACTTGTCCGCAACATTGCTTCCGTGACATTAGGTAGGCGTCCTATGGCTATAAATCTTTTATTCGAAAGTCAATACCCTTATCTTGCCCTAAGAACATCTTGCCTGATGGTAGATATGCTTGGTGGAAAATCGAAGGCCTATCAATCGTTTGGAGCGACCCTTGTAGTGGGTATGATAGGAAGGATACGAAAAATTATGATGGAAAATGCTCAAAGTGAAGTCCACAGAAAATTTGTTAAAAAATGCTATCCAAAGAGAAACCTTATCCTTGGGAGATTTTTTGAAATGAATTAGAGCTGTTAGTTAACTTCTCCAGGGGTCTATGGTTGGGTCGTGGAAAGCCCAGCTGTTGCTCATAGTTAAGAAAATGTTTTCATCTCTTTATATTAATCAAATGAGCTGTCTGTAGGAATATTTCTTGTAGATTTTCAGATGTCAAGGAAGTATCTTGTGACTGAATTGTCAAGTCTTTACTCTCAGTTTGTGAATACTGTCAACAGTGACTGCCAAAAGAGAGTGATTAATCGAACGGAGAGGTAGAAAGTAAGACTGCTTTATCCATCGTATCTGGTATTCGATTAATTTTGGGTTATCTGCCATCAGTTGGCGTGTATACTTCATTCACTTTTCGCATATACGATTAGAGAGCGGACACTATTGGGGTGGACCTTTAATCTTGCTTTATATATTTTTGAATTTTAGCGGCTGATGATGCTGGGTATTCAAAATGAGGGTAGAGTCACGCGTCACGCCATGGCATCCACACAAGTTTTACCTGCTTTATTCTCTTGAAGTCAAATCTTGTCCGATGTTAAAGCGCGGTTGATGATGCTGATTAGAATAATATATATATATGATGTCAGTAGTAAAAATGGTACATGGTGGTGCTGATGTGATAATGGTAAGATGCTACTGGTCAATCTTACTGTCTTTGCTAGAAGGGAGTTCTCTGGGCAGTTGTCTGACTCGACTGAATTAACTAGTGCTAAAAGAATCTGCTCTACAACTTTCAAGGTAAGCCATGTGCCTAAGAGTATCTTTCTAGCTATAAGCATATTGAGACAAAGACTTGTAAAGTTAAAAAAATTAAAGGTTAAAGCTTGAGATTGGCCTGCAAAAATGTCTCCACAAGTCCTAATTTTTTTAGGAAATCTCCATGTACAGACAGCCTCCGGAGGCTAGCACAAATTTTTATACAAGGTCGTTATTGTCTTAGTCTCTGCAGGAGTTTTTTTATACTCTCATATCTTTAAATATATCCCGCAAAAACCCAAATTCCAGCACAGGTTTTTTTACTGCGCCACCTCTCGCGAACGTCTGACAAACATCCGAGAGTATAACTGTTTCGAAAGAGCTTCTCAATCGGCCATTTGGAATCGGCATAAGATTGTAGATCCCTTCCATTCGTTCCAAAAATGAAATCTCACCCAAAACGAATGGTTGTGAGAAGCTAGGCCTAGGGTCCCTACGGACCTGTTGCGCCAACTAATTATTATTATTATCTCTTATACGGTTCATATTTGCATGAATTTAAACGTACATAAATACATCATTGCTAATTGTTTTGTTTTAAGATTTTGTAGCTACCTTAAGTAAATGCCATTCAAGTCTTTTAGGTTTGTTTTCTGAGGTCTTTGGAACATGATTTGTTAACCGAGGAAGTTTTCTAAGGAGAAGTTGAGTCAGCAGAAATCACCTGTGAGGGCCTTTCTTTATTCACTCAGTAAAAGATCAAGATTGTTCCACGAAATTACAGATAATCAAATTTCAAACTGAGTTCCAAAACCTAATTTTTGAAAACAAGTAAATCTTTGAGCTCACTCTCTGAAAAATGTAAAAAAATTGTATAATGTATACATATATTGGTTCTTAGAATAAGGACATAACCTTCCTTCATCATGATATGACTCCTCGGTATTCCATGCCTACACCACGTTGCTTGGCCTAGTGTTCGATCGGTAGGGGAAGGTATTGTACCTTGGTCCGATTGTACCAGTTATGGATAAAAAATATAACCATAGCCAATTAGCTTATCAGCTAAACTCTCACTAAAAATAAAGCGGTGCTTTTCTATTCAAACTCAGCGGAGCTCGCGCTTATGTAAAGTAAAAGCGGAACTTTGTCCTTGAATTTTAAAATAATAATCACGCAGCAACTAGTCTCTCTTTAACCGTGTCGTTGGCCTTGGCAGCTAAACTTAAAAGTTCCTCATAGAGGAAAATAAAGAGCTATTAAGAAAAATATAAATTATAAATAATTATGCACTCGTAATATGATCAGTGCAATAAAATTTATTTAAAAATATATGTGCGTTTCATAGTAATTATTTTACCTGATTTTCATAGAGGAAAATAAAGATCTATTAAGAAAAACATAAATTATAAATAATTATGCACTCGTAATATGATCAGTGCAATAAAATTTATTTAAAAATATATGTGCGTTTCATAGTAATTATTTTACCTCGGTCCGAGAGGCAATTTTCTGAAAAATACAATGCACGCAAAAACCGGTTCTTCTGTGAAATGTTTCTTTTTGAACCTATGCAGCTGCGGCGCAGGGACATAATTCCCCGGGACATAAGTCCCAATTTTCACTTTTGGGACTTATGTCCCTCTTAAGTGAGACATTAGTCCCAAAATCGATTTGGGACTTATGTCCCACACCAGATTTCATAGTTTGAAAGCGCAATAACACCAATTGGGCATTATTGCACGCCAAATTTTCAGATTTGGCCTTATTTCACGGCGCCGTTTTGCTGTATATCACCTCTCCAAAAAATTTGGGACTTATGTCCCATCTTCTACAAAATATTTTGGAACTTATGTCCCGATGATGTGGGATATAAGTCCCAAACTGAATTTGGGACTTTTGTCTCACTTAAGTGGGACATAAGTCCCAAAAGTAAAAATTGGGACTTATGTCCCGGTGACTTATGTCCCTGCGCCTGCAGCTGCACGAGTCAGCAGAAAAAAATGCTCGTATTGAGACTTGTCAGACCGATTTGACATAGCACGAGGACTATCATATAAAATATTTGCAACGAGTAGCATCTCTTACTGTTTGGTTGTTGCACTGTTTTATTCGTTTGTATGTAACCATAAGGTTTGCTGTTTTCTTGAAATAAAATAATAATGGTAGAATGTTTTTACTTTTTATTAAAAGAAAATAAAGTTTTCACCTTTAAACTATAGAAAAACCTTCAATAATATTTTCGGTCCAAGGTACAATACTCTGTGGACGAAGGTACAATCACGTCTTGTACCTTGGACCGTTTGAGATTAACCTATAAAAGTTAAGATTTCTAAGGAATATATTTTTGGCTGTTTCGCCGTACCATAGATAAGACTTCAGGTAATAACTAAAAAAAAAAAAAAAAACTAATGACAAAACGTCTCATAAGATATTAGCAAAAAAATTAAATCCGGACCGAGGTACAATACCTTCCATACATTATGTTATTATAAAAAATTGCTGAAGTGATCTCCATTTTCTCACAGGCTTTATTGTTAGACTTACATTGAAATTTTTAAGAGTACATTACATAATAAGTGTTTTGAGATAGTTCAGAAGGGAATGGCATCCTAAATATTAGCTCTGAAATATTTTGTCCTTGCCTTTTTTAATGCATTAAACTTCCCGCACTTTTGTGAGAAATGGTGAACATTCCCTATACAATTTTTTGCATATAGCTATGACATAAAATTAAGTTATCAAAATAATAACCCATCACTTACCCTAGCTGCCTTCAAAATTATTTTAGCCATTCCTGTCACAGGCGTGCAATGGCTCTTATTTTGAATTTTCACAGACTCTGAGGAATATCCAATCATTTCTTCAACACAGTTGTGTGGAAGATACAATATTGTTTGTAAATTAAATTTCCCCTCCTCAATGATAAACTGGTAGGTATGCAATTCAAGACTTGCAACTTGATAATATTATTTATTTGCAATAGCAAAGCAATGCGGTCATTAGGGAATTCTCGGCACGTTCCTTAGCATGATTTATACCCAGTAAAGTTCACATTCACCCAATCTCGTGCACACAATACTCCTTTATTTATTTTCTTTCTTAAATCGTTAAATAGCGCGCGAGTACACCCAACAAAAACCAACAGCCTTACTATGGATGCTGTGCGAAAGGAGGAAACCGCAGGATATACTGTGCTGAATATTGAATGCAATGCAACGAAAATCCACAGCATACAGAAATACACATCTTACTGTAGGTATATCTGTAAAGTGGGTAAGTTGTTTGCAACGCTTGAAGGAGCAAACACATTGTGTACCGTAAACCAATTCACATTTTATCAAGCCAACGAAGCGTAAACGCCCAAACGACAAGGGACACGGCGATAAGAATTTATTGTCCTGGGGTTAACCCACTTTCGAATATTGTATGAAATGGTTGTAGTTAGCTGTATATAGTTTTGCGCAAATGTAGGTACAGCGCCACCTCTATACATTATCCTTTTAGTGTATCGCATTGCATTTAGTTTATCCATTACTTTCTTTTTTATCTCATGTGTATAGCTTGTCTTAGGTAGTTTTGCACGTAGGTACGCCGTGCCAAAAGAAATGATTTAGGTTTATTTTTGTACATTTTACCTCGTGCACTGGCGTTGTTTCTTATTATGAATTAAAATGAATGAAACGAAGATACATTGTTACATTCAAAAAGGGAGATAATGTCGGGGGCAAGTTTTAAAATTCCAAAGCAAGCAAAGGGTTGTGATCTATGTGTGACATTATGCACAATCGCTAGGGGCGGAACATCTTCATATCCATATAAGCATAAGGGAAATAAAATTATTTTATAACCTACATGAAACAGGAAAAAGGATAAAAGGATAAAAGTCTGAACAAAAATAAGTATATGTATATAAAAGGAAAGTGTATTAACTTAGACTTATTGGCTTTTTACACCAAGCCCACAGCCGGGTTTTCGCCAAAACACGCGAAAACTTAATCGAAAACAGTTTTCAAAACGAGTCGTTTGCACTCCTTTTCCACGAAAACACCGAAAAACGACTTCCAATCGTTGGGTTGTTGGAACAATCACACCTTTTGGCATATTCAGCAGAATGGCTGACGGAAGAAATGTCACACCTCACAATTTAAAATCATTTTCCACAATTAATTGAATTGCTAATATTGTTTTTACATGCACCAAATTCATTTCGTTTGTTAATAAATTAATGCGATCGAAATTTGTAGCCAAATAAGTTTGCACCGAAGTTTAACGACTGGTGTCTCACAACTGATTGAAACGTCAAACGAAAACGAGTTGGTGGTCGGTGCGAATGCATCGAGTTTTGGAGGAAAACGCGGTTTTTATGGGCTTGGTGTGAAAAACCTGTTATAGAGAAAATGTTGCTCCAAAATTTTTATATAATTCGGGACATTGCTTTAAGTGCAACTTTTAATATGGCTAACAGACCTCCAAAAACAAGAAAAGCAAGTGAGAAATTCGAGCCTACATAGAAAAGGAACTACAAAACTTAAGGCCTCTCTGCGCTCTGCCTGTTTGTCTGTTAGACCGCTTATAAGCAGTAATACAGCTTATAATACAATTTACTATAGCCCTTTTTTATTATCGGCCATGATCTGAACATATATATTCGATTTACATGCACTTACAACAACAGCATTGTGATCCTGCTTCTCATCGAGATCTTGAACCATGATCCGATAATTATTTCTGGTATTGCTCGCACTTAGCAGCGTTGTTAGGCGTTTGTTTTGTTCTTAAGTGTTGGTGTGCCTGTAAACAATAGCCAAGCTACACAGTCACGTTGCCAGACTAAAAAAATCAGCACCCTCTCTTCATTAACAAAAAAATGTTTATGAAATGTTTCGCAGCTCGTAAATAATTATTGTTTCACAAGTTTTCCGGCAGAAAGAATCAGAGTAGAAATGTCCAGAAAATCTTGGAATATAATAATGAAAAATGGAAACTAGCAGGCTGCATAAATTGAAATTATTTTCAAAACTAATTATTGTGAGAAATATTTCTTTTTTATCACAAAATATTACAGAAAATGTAATTGCATTTTGGAGAAACAGCTTCAAATTGATTTATGAAAAACGATAAAGTGTTAAGTTAAGTTAAGTTAACTAACTTCAGTTTGTTCTTCTGGAATTTCGTGCTTTGTCTAAGAATTCCAATCTAAGCGTACCGGATGTGCAAACGATCTAAGATTTTCATTACATTTCGAACTGATTGTAAACTGATTTCCTTTTAAAATTAAAACGCACCATATTACGGAAGCCGTGTTGTTGTTTTCGAGACTCTTTCTGTGAATTTCATAAACATTTAATAAATACGTACTTAGTCGGCGTCTACATCGGTACGAACAGAAATGTTTGACAAGTTAATGTTTATGAAATGTTTCTGAAGCAAATCGAGAACATTTCAAAAATATTGAAATATGCAACACATAAAATTTGAAATTAGTTCTTAAAAAACTCTCACCTTCAAAAATAAAAATTATTAATTTATTTCATAATATGGTAACACCCTCAACAAGCAACTGAAATTTCATGTCAATCGTCATCATAATTGTGCCGTCACGCTGTACAGAATGTTTGCAATATGGCTGGTGGCAATATGAAGTTTGTCATACTCATACATTATCAGTCGCGTATTGAAAGCAAATGTTGCCACAACTCGAAATTTCTGATTTGGATCACGTTGAGAGGCAAAGACGAACAAGAGTTGGCCCATTCGGACAACGACAGAAGGAACGCTGACAGCCGGAAACTTCAATGGACTCCATTTAGATTTTCGGGTGCATTCGCAAACTACTCCTGTTCCCAAAGTTCCGACACAACAATGTGTACAAGTTACACGATAGCGCATCGCCTTCTCTGCAACCATTTTCGACATCGAAGGGCTCGGTAATGCTCTTGTCGACTTTGGAGGCGCATAGATATTTCTACATCGCACAGACAAGTGACTTTGGTATAATTATGAATGCCAAAACTTGGCATTTATTTGTATAGCTCGCCCCCTCGACGGTGTTGAGATCTTAGGAAAAATTACACAAAATTGCATTGTCATGTAGAAAATGTAGAAACTTCCAGTTTGGATGATGAAACTCAAGACATTCGTCCACCTGACCAAACTAAGGCGAGGCACCAATATCGAAGATGAAGTCCAACAAGGCCGCTGTTTCAGATATAAAGGACATTAAGTGTTTTGCATTGGACTTACTTACTTACTTTAGGTGGCGCTACAGTGGACCTGGGCCTCAACCAACAAGCTTCGCCAGCCAGCTCTGTCCGTAGCTAGCCGTCTCCAGTTTTGCACGCGAAGTTGGCTGAGGTCCCCTTCCACTTGCGTGCGCCACCTGAGTCTCGGTGCTCCTCTACTGCGCCGTCCCTTCGGGGTGGATTCAGAGATTTTCCGGGCCGGAGCATTGGTGTCCATCCGCTCTAGATGACCCAGCCATCGCAGTCGTTGTATTCTGACTCTTCTGGCTAGATCGGTGTCGCTGTACAGCCCGTACAGTTCGATGTTATACCTCCTCCTCCACTCTCCATTTATGCAGACGGGACCAAAAATCACCCGAAGGATTTTCCTCTCGAAGCGGCCTAAAGCGTCCTCATCCGCCTTTGACAAGGTCCATGCTTCTGCACCGTAAAGCAGGACTGGGATGATGAGGGTCTTATAAATGGACACTTTAGTTGCTCGGGCTTTGGTACTCAATTGCCTTCTTAGCCCAAAGAAACAGCGATTGGCAAGAGTTATTCTTCGTTTGATCTCAGCGCTGGTGTCGTTGTCTGAATTTATAGCGGAGCCTAGGTAGACAAAGTCCTTAACTACCTCAAAGTTATAGCTGTCTATGGTGATGTTTTGTCCAAGACGTCGGTGTTGAGTGTCTTTTCTTGATGACAGCATATACTTGGTTTTGCCCTCATTGACTGCTAAACCCATTTTCGCCGCTTCCGTCTCAATACTCACGAAGGCTTCACTGACATCACGCTGTGTTCTCCCGATTATGTCAATATCGTCTGCGTATGCGAGTAATTGTACGGACTTTTGAAAGATCGTGCCTCTGGTGTTGGCGTGGGAGTTCTGCACGATTCTTTCAAGAATGATGTTAAAGAAGTCGCATGACAGCGCGTCGCCTTGTCTAAATCCTTTTTTGACATCAAAGGGGTCGGTGAGGTCTTTACCGACCTTGATGGAACAGCGTGAGTTTTCCATCGTCATCCTGCACAAACGGACGAGTTTGGCAGGGATACCAAAACTAGACATTGCCCTATACAGCTCGTCTCTGTAGATGCTGTCATACACTGCCTTGAAATCGATGAAAAGGTGGTGGGTATCGATTTGGAATTCCTGAGTCTTTTCCAAGATCTGCCGCAGTGTGAATATTTGATCGATGGTGGACTTTCCTGGCCTAAAGCCACACTGATATGGACCTATCAGGTTGTTGACAAACGGCTTTAGGCGCTCACACAGTACAGCAGAAAGGATCTTGTATGCGATGTTAAGGAGACTGATGCCTCTGTAGTTGGCGCAGATCAGAGGGTCTCCTTTCTTGAGGATCGGGCAAACAATGCTGAGGTTCCATTCATCGGGCATACTTTCATCCGACCATATCCTGCAAATGAGTTGGTGCATGCTCCTGACCAAATCATCGCCAGCCGCTTTGAAAAGTTCGGCAGTTAAGCCGTCCGCTCCGGCAGCTTTGTTACACTTAAGCTTAGACACAGCTATCTTCACTTCAGCTAGGTCGGGTGGGCGGAATCGTTGGTCATCTTCGCCCAAATCGAATGGTTCATTCTGCCTGACAGCGGGATTTGTTTCGTCGTCGCCGTTATACAGTCTGCAGAAATGATTTTTCCAAATCCTCAGCATTGACTGCGATTCTACTACGATGTTCCCTTGGTCGTCTTTACAGGGTTCGGCTCGAACTTTGTACCCTTGGCAGGTTCTTTTGACCCTTTGGTAAAACTTTCGAACCTCATTCCTGCTGTAGCATCTCTCTATCTCTTCAATCGCGCGCTTCTGGTGCTCTCTCTTTTTCCTTCTGAGAAGCCGGTGTTCCTCTCTCCTCTTCTGCTCGTAGAGCTCGCGAGCAGCTCTAGTCCTTCTGTGCAGGGCCGCTTTGTATGCTTCCTGTTTAGCTGCATGCGCTTGCCGGCATTCGTCATCAAACCAGGGGTTTCGTTGTGGTGGCCGTGTGAAACCCAGCACATCAGAGGCGGCATCTCGAATGGCATTTTGGCAATGTTGCCACTGGTTTTCGATACTTGATGCTGGCGGCAAGGGACTTCGTAAGAGGTTTTGGGAGACTCGATTGGAAAAGGACATGGCGATCTCTTGCGATTGTAGCCGTCCGACGTCAAACTTCCTCACAGTATTTCCATCTCTTGGCGTTGATCGGGATATCCGCAGCCGTACCTTGGCTACAACGAGGTAGTGATCCGAGTCAATGTTGGCCCCTCGGAAAGTTCGAACGTCCATAATACCGGATGAGTGTCTTGCGTCGATCGCAATATGATCAATCTGATTGACGGTTTATTGATCGGGAGATCTCCATGTCCCTTTGTGGATGTTGAGATGTGGGAACTGTGTACTAGCTACCACAACGTTTCGCCCCGCAGCAAAGTCGATCAGCCTGAATCCGTTATCGGAGGTGGTGTCGTGCAGGCTGTGTTTTCCGACTGTGCCACCAAAGATGCCCTCTCTTCCTAGCTTGGCATTAAAATCGCCTAGGACAATCTTAATGTGGTAGCTAGGGCACTGCTCATAAGTTTTGTCCAGGAGCTCGTAGAACTTATCTTTGGTGTCGTCAACTTTCTCCTCTCTGTGGGGGCATGCGCGCATATGGGGCTAATGTTGGCGAATTTAGCCTTAATGCGAATCGTCGTGAGGCGCTCGTTCACACATTTGAAACTCAAGACTTCTTGCCTAAGTCTGCCTCCAACGACGAACCCACATCCAAATAGGCGCTGCTTTTGTTGTCGGTAGCAGTCTCCGTAGTAGATATCGCAGTTTTTCATTCTCCTTTTGCCCGGCCCATCCCACCGCGTTTCTTGGATTACAGTAATGTCTGCCTTGCAGCGGTTTAGGGCCTCCGCTAATTGTTCGGCTGCACGTGGTCTATTAAGGGACCTAACATTCCATGTGCAGATCCGAAGCTCGTTGTCCTTGTTTCGTTTGCATGGTTCGTCATCAGTAAATCCGTCCGTATCCGAGGCTTGTTGTTGCTTCGTAACAGTATTTTTTTTACGTGGCCGGGAAGTTACCCCGACGGCACAACCCCCAACCTGGAGGACCAGATCCTTATTGTGACTCTAAGGATGGAGAGTCGGACATACCGCTCCTTATAGACCTGAGCTCCGAATACTTCGTAGTAGCCCGTATAAGGTGTTCACTAAGTAGCTCGACCTGACTGGAACTTTGGACGCCACCGTTGATTCCATCTCGGGAATTCCTCCGCTGCCGCTCCGATGGAAGGAGAAGTGCCTTAGTGGAAACACTCCTCCCCCCTCTCTCGTCTGCTACCCCCAACAACCTTCCATTGCATTGGACTGCAACGAATGAATTATGTTCAACCTGCACTGTTTCCATTTCACAGAGTTAACCCACTTCTCTATAAGTAGGTACTTATAATGAAGTCAGTAAAAAATTTAAGCTGCTTATGAGAGACAGCTTAAAAGACCGGTCACTTGTCTCCAATGCAATACATTCCGAATAAAAAAACGTTGTCAAAAATTCAACACTTTATAAACAACAGCTGACTTCGCTCCATTGAAAGAGGCAATGGTCACAATTTACCTAAAAATACTCTTACACACAAATAGCCATCCAAACCCTACAGACTGAAAAATGATGGATTATCAAAACATCTCAGGGCAGCGGTGGAAAAACTTCGATTTTGCATTTCTAAATTTTTAGATCTGTGCTATAGCACCTCTTTGTTTTTTTGGTTACAAACACCAAAGTTTCACGCGCGCTTCTTTATATGTTATGTGTGCATGACCCTTTAAGACTAATTTGACCTCTGATCTTATTCAATGGCAAACGATTTCGAGACCCGAAAACATCCATCGTCCACGCATGCTAGCCTCAAGAAGAGAATACCCTGCTTAGTAACACATTTTCTCATATCCCGCACCATCAAATCACTCTCATCATCCACAAGGCCCATTACACTTATTAGGTATCCCGTATCCCGTATCCCGTGATTATCCATTTGAAGATTACCCACCAACCACGCACGCATACACTCGCAATCGGGTTAGCATACACAAATGAAAACAATTAATTACCTACTTCACAGTGGACACACAGAGCTCTAGTATGTGGAATTTTGCGACAGGTCACTTGCGAGCTTCACTTGCACCTGGTCCATTTATTAGCTAAGCAGACAATATGGTATTCAGGATAACCGACGATGTAGGCGTTCCGATGCCATTCCCATTGTATTAGCGGTTGGGCTTATTTTGATTAATTAATTGGTATCACCATTCTCACTAATGAATGCTTCACAATTGTGGTTTGTGCTTAGCAAATGGGATACGTTGCTCCTTGACCTTTGAAGTGCATCAGAAGATTCCCGGACGATAATAGCCCAGTACATTTAACGAGAAGACTCCTCCTGAAGTAGTTTGCAAGGTGAAGATGTCTTTCACATCACGCAGTACCTCTCCGCTGTCAACGCATCTACAATAGGAATATGCTATCGCTTTAATTATACCTACCGAGTGTTCTTGCACACTCAAGTATCAAATAACTCGAAAGAGCCAGATGCATAATCGTTTATCCTGATGGGGAAAATATAAACCATTATAACATAATTTTGAGTTAATTACTCCATAATGCAGGGATCAATGGGGACCTCTAGGGCTGTTGACTATTCGCATTATCACCTAAGATGGCTCAGCATCGTCTATACCATGACAATGGGTCCTCTGGTGATATGGATATTGGATGTCCTGTGAACATCTCATTGACACAAGCAATCAGAGCAAACATAATTGATGTTTCAATTTCGATGTCGATTATGACGATGATGATAACGATGCCGGTGATCTGGCAATGTAAAAATTAAAAGGACAATGGACCGTTGGGCGTTCACGCGGGTGTTTATCTCTGCAGAGAGGGGAATAATTTTGGTCTTAAGTACGCTTGGATGTTGTAAATTTTGGAGTTTTCTAACTTCTCCGCTGAAAACGGAATGTGGGAAATTTATTGCATTGTTGTGGAGCCAAAGGTAAAGAATGGAAAAAGTGCTCACCTCCGACGGTTGCGGTGGCGACGAGGGCACTTAAATTGTTTTGTGTGCTATTAAGCACAGACTGGGCAATAAATAAAAGATCAACCACCGGAGGAGAATATGGCGTATATATTTTTTTACGTTTTTATCATGGCACAGGGCAAGCAATTTCACTTAGGGGCTGCCCTCATTTGGTCATTGCACTGAAAGGGCTAACAAACGTTTAATTTCGGTGAGCATCGAAATATAAATCACCGAAATGGTAGTATTTCTTTTTTTTTGGTATTTTTAAAGAGCACGCTGCATATGTATACGAGTATACACATATGAGTTGTATTGTGTTAGAAATTTCTGTTCTCTGTAATGCGTGATAGGATTTTATTTGTAGATATTTCCCATGAACGATGACGTCAATATATATACACGGTTTTTTGTGTGCATTGGTTCATGAGTTATAGGCCTTTCAGTGAACAGCTGTATTTGTGCATAAATATGGTGAAGGTAGTTATTTCCGAAACAACGGAAACGGCTCTACTTCCGCTAACAAATATCATAGTAGCTCTACCTAAGCTGGTGGCTATAGATTTAAAAAATTTGAACCTTACCGAAGTCAAATTGTTACTTGGGCCATCTGGCAGTATAAAAACTACTTGCAGTAAAGTATAGTTTCTGGAACCACTGCTCATTTCATTTAACGACTTAAGCCCATCTAAATGTATGCGATCGATTAAGGAACGATATTGACAGCAGGGCAGTGAATACTTAATGCAACTTCAGTACTTTTTCCAATAAATTATGGAAATATAGGGTGGTTGAGAAAGCCGCTAATATCGGATTCGGAGTCGAAGCCCCGTATCAACCCTAGCCGCTACCAAAAAAAAAATTTTATAACTTTTTTTCTATGTAAAGAATCTGGTTAATTTTTTGTTTTATTTTGCAGATTGATTTTTAGAAACAAAAATGGATAACTGGGACACTGAAACAAGAATTTGGATTGCCCGCCTCTATCACGCACTGGAGTCCATAGTTTCGGTTAAAAGAGAGTATAGGCACACGTTCGGCGGCAATCCTCCGAGCAGATGGACCGTAACTTGTTAACAAATTTTGCCGAGCATGGGACAGTCGAAAGAAGACCTTACCATCGAGATTCTTCAGTTCGGACGGAGGAAACAATCGCTGCTGTAGCTGCTGCCATACAAAACAATCCAAGATTTTCGACAAGAAGCTTATCTGCTCAAATGGATATAAGCAGAGAGTCACTGCCGTCATATATGCACAATGATTTGAACTTATTCCGATATAAAATTCAAATCGCCAACAAACTGAACGCAGCAGACTTGCCGATTCGCTTGGAATTTTGCCAGAAGATGCTTCAAATGGTGGAAGAGAACGGAAACATGTTGAACTGTCTTTTTATGTCTGACGAGGCCCATTCCGATTTAAACGGCAGTATAAACAAACAAATTTATCGAATATGGAGTGCTTCCATCCCACAGATACTCCATGAGACGGAATTGCATCCACTTCGTGTCACAATGTGGTTTGCAGAAAACGGTCACCCCGTTAAGGTTACTGGAGACCGTTACTTGATAGAGTTTTTCTATCCAGAATTACGCCGAATGAGAATTTCTTTAAACACTCACATAGCCCGGCCTGTTATGACAGAATTGCGATGGAATTGTCCCAATAAGCTAATATCCAGAAACTCCACCGTTGGCCTCCTAGGTCGCCTGACCTTACTGCACTTGACTTTTTCTTGTAGGGCTATTGCAAACAGGAAGTCTACAAAGCTAAACCAACAAATTTGAATGAACTAATGCAATCCATTCGAGAAACAATTGCGGATATTCCTTAGTCCTGTCTCAACTCTCCAAGCAGTAGTGAACAACTTTTTTGTAAGATGCCTCACATACATCAAGGAGCAGGGTTGTCATTTAAATTGCATTATTTTTAAAACTAATCAAGCTACCTATATTTAAAAAAATTAAATGAGCTACATGAATAAAAGAAAAATTAATTCCATACACTGAAATTTGTGTTTCTTAATGTACCAATATTCATCAGCCACCCTGTATTTGTTCTTTACCTTTGCATTACATATTTATAAATTTTCAAGTTTTTTTTTTTTTATGAATCCATTAACAGAAAAACACTTGATTAAAAAACAGTATGAAAGTAGATTTGTCTGACTTTGAAAACCACTACACTACTCTATTGTTAGTGTTGCGTTGCTTTTGCAATATGCTTTTTTCTTTTTTTTTTTTTTGTGTTTTTTTCTTTTTATTTTTTTTCTCTCATTCCCGTCTAGTGCCATTGTTGGCCTCCTTGGTGTTCCCACTCATACATAACATGCTATCTAATCATAACCATTATGTCACAATTGTTCATACTACCCTATCAAGCCATTCTTGATCTTACAATAAATAGTCTTTACGTTCATGGCAAGGATAATAATTTGTCCGAATGGTTTATTGGAATTAATTTTTTTTCCCTTTTTTCAATAAATCTATTTTAAGTCTTACAATTTTCAAAACCTAGTCTAATACCAGCATTGAACCATGTGTTGTAGATTTAAATAATATTTTTCCTTGTAACCTTAGCTGACAAAATTATAATAATTATGTGTCATTCGACCTTACCAATAATCAACTTTAGTCTGGCACTTTACGAAAAGACTCCACACTTTCCAAAATCCCTTTACCAATAAACAAATATAGTTGCCAGACTATCGCTAACTGTAGGGTTAAATGTTAGTGTTGAGAAAGCCATGTTTATCTCGGGCATTAGCTAAATAAATCCTCCCTTATGTCATTTTGAAGACAAGTGTTGCCCAACCATCCAAAATCACGGTAGTAAATTTCGTAATAGGAGAGAATTTTATACGATGGTGTTCAGCCTGAGCGTTTACAATTATTAATTAATTTTAGTAAATTGTGAATGCTTTATAATTTTATTCGTTTTAATACAACAATGCAAATGGTTTTTAAGTCACTCACATATTTGTACAAATGTATGCAAAATATTGAAAAATATTGCGTTTTTGTTTATTTCTAAACACGTGAAGCATATATTTCTGTGTTTTTCTTTCTGTTGCTTTTTGATTGGTTTTCCTAATAAGTATCTTATTAAAAAATAAATTTTATATAAGTTTGGGATAATTCCAAGACTTTCTTGACAGTCGTCGCAAACAGATTAAAATATCTTCTTACCAAAGTTTGGACGGCTTATAGGTACCTTTTTGCAACAATTCTCAGTACCTTAGGCGACACAGGTAGATATTTTGTTACCTACAACCAAACCCTTTTCAAACTCTTTGCAAAATGAGTTTGTTTACCGAGAATGAGGATCTCTAATGAGACAATGGTTGGCGTGAAAAGGTTCCCTTCGCGGAAAATATAGTTATAAAAATAGAATTATCAGAACTCAGCAAAATACATGCAAAATAACAAGTTTATTATCTTCTGGAGGGGTAACAGCCTAACAGGTAGTACGAGAATATGAGAGCATAAAAATGTGCGTTTTATATTTTTCAGTTCGAATTTCAAGTTTTGTCGGTTTCTGAGTTTCCCGAATTCAGTAATTTATAAGCCATATCTACAATTTTTTATAGGTTAAATTGTATTTATTTTCAAACACGGAAGCGATAAGTTCTTAACACGCTTCCTACGAGCGATTGTAATTTATTCTGAAATGAATGAGCCAGCTATTATTTCTATTTTCAAAAATATTTACTTGCTAACGACGCAATAGTGACATTTAGACCTCTAATAAGTTTTTATTTGCATCGTCAGCCTACGAATAAATGAAAACATTCAAATAAACTGTGCTTTGTTTACTGAATAATTTGAAAGGGATTTTATTACGACACAAATGCACTCATAAAGAAATCGCGAGGTGGTATTAGAAAACAATGGAAAGCGTACCATAAAAGTATTGAAAATTGTGTCCGATCGAACGATAGGGCATTACTGATTTGCATATGATATTTGACAGATCAGCGTATATTTTGTGCATTTCCTATTTTGTGTTTTGTTTTTTGCTTATAATAAGTCTCAAAGAGCATTGGAAAGATATGTGTTTCGCAAATTTAATTGCAATTTATGTATTCCTTCTTTTAGAATAAAATCCTTTTTGTGAAAGAGACCATTGACTTTGTTTTTCACGAAAACAAATTATGAAATTTGAATTCTGCAATGACAACAAATGTAATAGATTCTAAGAAAGTTGTAGGACTAGTAAATGTGGAGGTCTAATTGTTTATTGGTACCATTTCACAAATGCTGTACATTTTTACTAAAGCTGACATCTAACTAGTTGTTGACATTAGTGATTGATTAGTAGTAAGGCCGATTGTGACTTAGATTTAATAACAGTCATATTTGTCTAGTGCTAAATTTAAGCCATGAGTTTGAAAAAGAAAATATTAAAAAGATCGGGCTTAGAAATATAACTATAACTGCATAGTAGGTATACTATCTTAATAACATGAATTATAAATATTAAAAAAATATAGAATGCACAGCTTTCGAACATAGATTTAAAAGAGAAAATAAAACTATGAAAAAAAAAACTAATAGAAAGTTAATCCGAATTTTACTACGTCAAATATCTTAAAAGAAGCGTATAGTTAATGACTTACTACCCGATTAAATCAAATAATTTGTCGCTCTGTCAACAAAATTTTGCAATACCTTGATTGGTTTTCAAAATAAAAATTTCGAAAAATATAAAAGTCCTACCATCTGTTCGAATCCCACTATGTCACACAGCTCAGGAAAAGCTTGTATTTATTAGCTATCAAGCATTTCAATAACATAATTTGTCGTTCTTCTCAATTTTGCATTTTCCCAGAGCGTTTAAATCGGTGATACTCGTAGGTATGCTCGAAAAAATTCTTCAAAAGTCAATGTGGCCGATCCATCTTTACCGGTAAGCCGAACTAGCTCTTAAAACCTCCCACCTCCCGAATAGCGACAAAATCAAGAAAAGAGGAATTAAATAGTGACTAAATCCCATGCTTTTTGTTTGGCGAAATTCCAAGGGGGCGGACCCAGCTTCACCCACACACGCTTGCACGAAGTTCTCGATATCTCTAAGGAAATTCCTAATTGTTAAAGGAATAAAGTCAAGAAAAACCGGCCGCGTCTTATCGAATATTACAGTATACCGACTGGTCTGTATTAGAATTTGTTTATTAGTTTGGGTCTCCATCTGTCAGGCACTTTTGGCATATTTCCATAAATGTGAGTTTGGCTATATAAAGCTAGGGAAGGGTAGTGGGATTCAAGCCTAAACATTTTCCAACTATTTCAATCTTCGTGTAATTCGTGGAAATGGTTATTCCGTCGGCTTTTTTGGTCATAGGCGTGTGAATGAAACTATCAATTAGTTCATTGTTTTCCCGACGTTTCGGCAGGGATTGCTGCCTTCTTCAGGGTATCTTTATTGTGAAACATTTATAATTATTAAAAAGTACAAGAGAGGAGATAACGTGGAACTTACAATATTTGAAAAAAGTTATAACTGCTAAGACAAAGAACAATGATATTAACTTTAGCACAATGATTAAAACAAAAAAAAAACAAAAAAAAAAAACAAATTTATAAACAACAAAATTGACACACTTAAGGATCATTCACAAGAGAGCGACCAACTACCTACGAACGAACGAATATTCGCAAGTTTTGACAGTCCATTTACATGATACATTTAATTTGGTCGCAGAAACCCGCGAATCCAATGACAGTCGCCGTTATTTGTCTCTATAACATTTTGAGTTTGAGGTTAAGTTTGAACGAATTCTTTATTCGTTAGTTTGTGGAACGCGAATTGAATGATGTGGATTGTGAATAAACTTTGACAATTCGCGCCAAGGGTGTATTCGTTCGCGGCAAAAAGTTTGCAATTCGAAATTTCGTTATTTAAACTGTTTATTAACATGTTTTCTTAATACATTTTGATGGGATAATTAACTATCCTCCTCTTGGAATAGTAAAATGTACAATTTTCTGTTCATAAATGCATCAAAAGTGGTTTGTTCGCATTTCAGCAATTCGTTCGCTCGCTCTCATGTGAATAGTCCTTTAGGGTGTAACACTTCAGTTGAAGTTTAGTCTGGAAATCTCGGAGACTTTTCACAAGGTACAACAAACGATCAATGTACGAAGAATAAACAACCAATGCATAAAAAATTGCTTAACATCTGACGAATATAAATAATTTATCACCAAACAAAACCAAGTTTTCAAACACATTTACACCAAAAAACAACAAAGTAATGCACACAAACTAGATCGTCTTAGACAAGCTCTATGGCGAACATACAACATCAGAATGCACGAAAAATGGTTTGTTAACAAAAGTGATGTAGAATTTCCGCTCGAGATCAGATGGCTGCTCTCAATGGGCAAAAAATTCGCCTTGCCGGTTGACAAACAAACTTTTCCACTGTTCCAACTAATTGCGGATGGGGAAGAAGTAATAAGAACGGTTAAAGACGAAAGAGAGCAAGAAATCATGAGAGCCAAATACTGCAATATGCTTCACTCTTTTCAACGTCATCACCAAAATGATAAGTTTTTTATATATGTACTGAAGGTACAAAAAGAAACTATCAATTTCATGAAGAAAAACAAAAACATTCTCATAATACCAGCTGACAAAGGAAACGTCACCGTCGCAGTGAACAAAACGGAATATGAAGAGAAGATGACAGAACTATTGGGAGCCAGAACAGTATATAGACTAGTTAGAAATAACCCAACAGCAGTATTGCAAACCAAAAACAACAACATTGTCAAATGGCTGCACCGTAACAACAAAATTACAGAGAGGGAGAAGGCAAAAATGACAACATACACAGCACAGATACCTTCGATTTATGGTTTACCAAAAATTCATAAGCCTAACACACCGCTTCGTCCAATTACGTCATCGACAAGAGTCCCATGCTACCAACTCGCCAAATACGTAGGCAGAATTTTACAGTGTGCGACGATGAATTCGACATACACTGTTAAAAATTCATATGAATTTGTTGAAAAAGCGAGAGTTGTTCAATTAGAAGAAACAGACGTTTTAGTTTCATATGACGTTGTTTCACTCTTCACTAATATCCCCGTCCAACTCGCAATTGCGGTCGTCAAAAAGAAATGGGATTCAATAAGTGAAAATACCAGCTTGAGCCAATCCAAGTTTCTCGAAATCATTGATTTTTGTATTAAGGAAAACAACTTTTTACAGTACAAGGAGAGCTTGTATAAACAAATCTTTGGTATGCCGATGGGCAACCCACTCTCGCCCACAATTGCTGATCTGGTAATGGATCACTTATTAGATGAATGCTTCAAAATGACTTCAAAGCCCAAATTCATCGCAAAATATGTCGACGATATATTCGTTGTCATTGACCTACAGCACATTGACAACATGCTGAGTTGCCTCAATGGACTGCATGCTAAAATCCAATTCACTGTTGAGATGGAGAAAAACAGTTCCATAGCGTTTTTGGATGTTCTAATCAGTCGCGACCAACATCGTCTTTCATTTAATAGGCATCAGAAAGATACGGCATCTGGAAGACTCATCAACTTTAAGTCCAACCAAGCAAAGCACATCATAAGAAACGCTGCTTCAAATCTTGTTCACAAGGTTTTTACGTTGAGTGACGAGAAGTTCCATCTTACAAATGAACGGAAAGTCACAAAAATTCTTAAAGACAATAATTACCCAGATGGTTTCATACGAAACATTATATTTAACCATAAACGAAAAGTTCCACGGGACAAAGGAACGGAGGGCACATTGCCGGTTTACAGAAGTGTTGTCTATGTTCCCAGACTCGCCGAGAACTTTAAACAGATGATCAGCAACAGTTCTAAGGAGCTTCATATAGCTTTCAAGTCGAATCGGACTCTAGCATCCTCGTTCTCTAAACTTAAACCCAAAATTGAGAAGCAAAAAAGTACTGACGTAGTGTATAAAATCAACTGCCTTGGTAATGACAATGAAAGTTGTAACCTCTGCTACATCGGTACAACAAAACAGTTCCTGTCCCAAAGAATGTCCAACCACCGGTCGGACATTAAGTCAAGAAACGGTGGAAAAACGGCACTAGCCAACCATTCCATTCAGGCTAACCACAACCCAGACTTTGACAACGCAACTGTGCTGCAGACGGAGAGACATACCTCGAAATGGTATACTCTTGAGACGCTACACATAATTAACAACAGGAATAACACGAACAGAAAACAGGACATCCAAAATATATCTGCTATATATAGCTCTCTAGTCGACGGAAAAACCTAATACTAGACTAAACTTCAACTGAAGTGTTACACCCTAAGTGTGTCAATTTTGTTGTTTATAAATTTGTGTTTTTTTTTTTTTTTTTTTTTTTTTTTTTTTTTGTTTTAATCATTGTGCTAAAGTTAATATCATTGTTCTTTGTTTTAGCAGTTATAACTTTTTTTCAAATATTGTAAGTTCCACGCTCTCTCCTCTCTTGTACTTTTTAATAATTATAAATGTTTCACAATAAAGATACCCTGAAGAAGGCAGCAATCCCTGCCGAAACGTCGGGAAAACAATGAACTAATTGATAGTTTCATTCACACGCCTATGACCAAAAAAGCCGACGGAATAACCATTTCCACGAATTACACATAAACACTAAATTGGTCAAGAACTCTATCTGCGCTATTTCAATCTTCACAAATTAAATCTGCTGTATTTTTTGTCATATTTTGGAAAGGCAGTTGTAAAAAAATTAAAGCATTCGGCGCAACAGGTCCACATATATGTGGCGCAGTAGATACTAGAAAAGCTTAAGGTGTTAATAAGCTCTCTATCAAACATAAATATGCTTCATTTTCAACTCACAGCTTTATTATTTTCTTCACAAGTGACACCTTCCAAAACATCGAAATAGTGTTAGGCATTATAAATGCGGCCTAGATTAAAATGACATATACAATCCACTTTAGCTTTTAGACTCCAATAACCGGGGGCACCGGTGAAAGCGATTTGAAGTTTTATGCATAAATACAACCAAACAAAGCTTGCACTCGCATCGGCTAACATCAAAGAAATTATCTGACATAAGTGTACTTTACATATACTTGAACCTCTTATTCCCTTACCCTCATATTGGCCTATAGAGTACTAAAACACAATATTGGCACCCATAGTCTTTGAACAAAATCTACATCCCTTTTAAATTCTACCAATCAAACCACCCTCGACGCTCTATCTTTGCTCAACACTAAAATCCACTTAGGTTAAAATTTTAAAATCGCATTATCTATGTTACTCCAGTTTCGCTTCTACCTGCTTTTGTTCGCCAAAGGCAATCATCATAACTTCCGGTGGGACCCACTCTCCTACACCAATCCTACACCATCGGCAAGGGAATTCCTCCATTCAAAGAAATATTGACTTTGTCCCTAAAGCCACTGCCAGGCAACGTCGTTATTTCTAAAATCAACTTCAACTGTCATTTATTCCGCAACCAGCCACCACTTGAATGGCGTAAAAAAGGAGCAAATCACGTTTCACATTGGAAATTAGTATTTTCTTTTACTTTTTTTTTGTCTTTAAAAATTCCAATTAGTGCACATTATTCGCGCGTATCCTTTTTTTCCTCTCACTGCAATTGCATTTCTTCTCATTAAACTCAAGTTACATCCTAAGGCGACAGTCTGTAGTAATTATATCGAGACCTTGCGGCAGACTTGTCTTCTTTTTGCGCACCGTCACGATCACTATACCCTGCTCCTTGAAGATTTTACGTCGACTACCCATTGAAAGTGGTTTTGTGTGTCTGTGTGTGTGTGTGTGTTGCTTTCTTTTCACTCCATCGGTAGGTAAGTATTTCCTCTTTGTCCTAGTTAAACGCTTTAAAGAAGCCATTAATCATTTTTTATGAATGCGCGGAGCAAAGTCGTTCATAAGTAATTTATCGATTATCATATCCTCGTCGTAAAGAGTTTGTTTTATGGGGTGCAAAAATATATAAAGAAGAAATTAAAAGTACATTTTCCGCGCGCAATGAATATTGATTCCCTTTTGTATTTGCATATTGCTAGTTAAATACATATTATAGCGGCTTCGATGACAGGCAGGGGATTTTTAAAATTAGATCGAGAATTGGCGGTAGGTATAGGTACTTATGACTCTGAAGGTGAATGAGCCTGTTAGGTGTTAGTTGCGGTCATTTAACTGTTAACGGGTTGTTTAGTTAGTTCGAACAGATTGAATAAATTAGCGCAGCAAATCTTCGTATAAGCACTTAAAGTAGGTATATGAAAGGAACATTTGAAGCGTTGAGAAGATGAAGGGCTTAAGCGACATTTGCTAATAAAGGGCTTACGCGCGTTTAACACCTTCTTCCGCTAAGTTTATGGACAAAGTGGTTGCCTATAACACCTTCATCCTTTGCTAAATCATAATATAGAGGCATTAGAGAAGTCCGCAAGAGACTTCACATAAGACCTTTATCCGTAAGAAAAAGGGCAACAATTCGAAAATTTTTCGACAATTTTTCGGCAAGAGGAGTAGGAAAATGAAACTCAATTTGATTTTATCTCAAAAATTTCATTTAAGGACCATTCTCATTGATGATTTGAGAATGCACCAACTCATTTTCAGGATTTGGTCAGATGAGTACATGCATGCATGTCCACAAGATTGGAGACTCCTTACAGAGGTATAAGTTTTTTTTACGATTTTGGCAAAAATGTGCAGCTCTCCTTTGAAGGTATCCCCAAATAAACTAAATCAAAAACTTCTCTAAGTGAAGAGGAGTGCTGGTTGATATCCGCATTATCTCTCAAGATCTGAAGCTAAAAAAAAGAGAAAGCAACAAAAAAAAAAATAATAACGAAACCCTAAGAATACTATTGTACAGGTTGATAATAATCCTCCAGAACCAATCACATCCGGAGGAGAAGATGGTATATCCTCCAAGCGGTTCTATACCCACCCACCCGTGTGCCGAAGTCCACTGCAAAGTAAAAAATGAACGGCACCCATAGAAGCCTAAAGCCCCTTCAAGAAAAAAAAAAAAACAGTAACCCTTAACCCATTAACCCGAAATGAGACTCTTCAACTAATTTTTATAATTAGAAATCCATTATCAGGAATTTATTTGGAAAAAAAACTTATTGACAAATTACTGTATAGATATTTATAAATTAAAAAAAAAAATTAAACGGATGGATGGCAAATAAAAAAATCAAGCAACTTATTTTGCACATAATAGTTAAGTTTTATTAAGTAGGTAAATAGAGGACGAGAGAAAAAAGAATGGTAATATATGTTGTATATGTACACCGTTTGATTTCATAAATATAAATATATTTTAATACAATAAACGTATATGTCTATATTTTGTTTTATTTGTATTTTAGTATTAAGTAATAAAAAGTAGCCAAATCTTAAATACATCATCACAAAAAAGAAAGCCTTACTGTTATTCCGGTGATCCACGTCGCCAGGCCTGATGATCTATGGCCGCAAGTTAGTCAATTTGTTAACGTTGTAGCTCGTAGACTTGCTGAAAATAGACACTACACATGAAAAGGAATTGGTTTCGCGTTATATACATCAACAACTTTTCTTTTCGCGCCATAATTCACAAAAAAAATTCCGTTCTTATTTTTTCTCTCTATGTATTTATATATAACATATTTAATTATTTATTTTTAAGAATTATGTATTATTACTTACTTTATGATAGGTAATTACACTACGGTTTACTAAATTAAAAAAGAAAAGGAAAATGAAGCCGAGCGGGATCTAAGCACGACCAATCGCTGGAAATCTGAAACACCATCATCTGAGGTTGCCATTGGATTTCACTGTCTCTATTTTCCATTATTTTTTTCTTTTCGTAAGGTCTTAATTAGTTAATAATTTCATTCTTGATTCTCTCTTTTTTGTTTGTTGTGGGGCGGAATTATGTAACATTTGCGCACGTTTTTGCTCGCGTAAAGAAACAAAGGCTTTATATTCTAGCCTGCCAGTCCGACTTACCTATACAAAAGAGAGGTGCCATTACAAGGTATCTGGTAAATATTGTTGAACGCAAGAAAGGTAAGTCCTTGATAAACGTAGTGTCCGCTTATAACGAACTCGAAGGGACTGACCAAATTGGTTCGTTATAACCGAAGTTCGTTATAAGTGATACGCTAAAAAAATCATCAAGTTTTGTTCTGAAAATCAAAAAAAGAAAAGAAAAAGTGTTCAAAACACAAAAAATAAGTATGTATGTATACATATTTTTATTAAATTTTTTATTTAAAAAAGTCATGAATTTTAGATTGTTTTGTTTGAGAAGATTTCAATTCGCTTAAAAACAATTCGACGTCTGCAAGTCCATTGAAAATTCTTTGGGGAGTGTTTTGTGATTGAAGAAAAGCACGAAGGCCCTCAGCAAAGCGTAACGCGTCCGATATAGGTACTGGAGCTGCTACAAAATCGTCATTCTCACTAACTTCGTCATCTTCATTCTCAACCACTTCACAGTACCGAACAAATTATATTGAAGGAAAAAATGTTGACGTTTGAGAATGTTGGTTCGTACGCAGCTATCCAGTTTTCGGGGAAGTCCCGAAAAGTTGGGAAAATCTGAATGACAATGTAAAGTGACAGATTTTTGGTTCGTTGTTACCGGACATTTTCTTTATTCCACGCACAGAATGGGTTCGTTATATGCGAAAGTTCGCTTTAGGCGGGTTCGCTATATGCGAAATTAAAAATCATAATTCTCATGGGGCATTGATTGGGACTTCATGAAATGGTTCGTTATAACCGAATGTTCGCTTTAACCGGGTTCGCTTTAAACGGTTACTACTGTATCTTATGACTTCTTTTAAAGTGATTTACAGTGTCGTCAGAAGCCGGTACGAGAGCTTATTTAAAAAAAAAGTTCATTAATGAAGATAAATGATTAATTCATTAATAATTGGTATAACAAACAACAAAAAACAACATTTTGGCAAAGAATTACCTTCTTAGCCTCAGGGTGTTGGGAGATATGAAAAAAAAATTTCATCAAACTCTGTGCAGTAGTTTTAAAACCAACTGGACAAACGGAATTATTATCGAAGGATTTTTTCCAAAGGGAATTTAAGTTATCTCCGTTATCCATTTCAAAGTTAGGATATACTGCAGTCATCAGAAATTATGTTCGGCAGAGTGTGCCTGTGCATCCTTTACAGCTCTAACCTAATAAATCCCCTTCGAACCTTAACTCATCAATATTGTTATCGCAATGGATTCGGCCTAACATCGATTTCAGCGAAGCATACGCAATACTAATATACCTTAAATAACCGAAGAGAAGTCTCCTCAAATATTCGTCTTCTACTATGTGCATTTAAACTTAATGTTTAGCATTCTTCACAAGTTCGCAGCCAGTTGAGTAGGCAGCTTCCTTACTCACTCGAATCATATTTCGAATTACTTATTGAGGTCATATCTCGTCAGAGAGCATACATATCTTTGCAGCAACAGTAACTTTCAAATTAATAACCGGCATCAGATGGCTACAAAACAAAAATGCTGAAATATTCCGAAATTTTTTTTAATTTTCCTTGGAAGCACAAACTCAAGACAAAGTGAAGCAGGAGACGTAGCAAAGTATAAATTGTAAACAAGCACTTGTGTAGCATCCATATTCGATCCTAGAATTATTTATCGAAGAGGTGTTCCCCTTCCTTTACTTTATTTCCTGTGCAAAAATTGAATAAGGAACAAGCCCGGTAGGACCATGTATTTATAAGAAAATCCACATCTAAACTGAAGCAGCTTACTTTTATGGGGATTAAGTTTTAATGCAGCTATAACAAGAGTATCTTTCCTACCCATATTATCAGTTTAATCGGATTTAGGATAAATCATGCGGTTATCCTTCACATCTTTGAGTATGTACACACAGCAGCCGAACCAAAATGATTAATTATGTCAGCACAGATGTCATAATGTGCGGTCATTGGAATTTGATGGCAGCACTCAATATAGATTAACAGTAACGAGTGAGGAATTTCTTGACGCGTCCTATGGTGGGTCATATATTTCAACATATGACTATGTGACAACGCAGTAAGACGACAGCGCCGTTCATGCCTCCGACGGCTGCAAGCTTCCGATGATAAATTAATTTCGACTAAAAGCACGCGAAAAGGACCACAATCCACCAAGGAGCCATTTTGATAATGCGCAATCTTAGCCAGCCGAACTACATACTCACACTGGTACACACGAGTGTGTGGTGTATCCGTTGTATTTGATTTGCTATTTATTATGTTCAGTCACTATGCTGAGTACAGTGGGCAGGATTCGTTTAATGGTTTGGATGATTGAATGAATAATGAAAGTGGATTTTACGAGAATTGACGTGAGGTGAACTACTGTCAGTGCGATGGAATAGAAGACGAGTAATGGCAGACAAATTTGGAGGAAAGAATGAAGTTTGTTAATGTTGCGTATACGCCTCAGTGTAGCTGGTCTGTTGTAAAGATACCTCCGCAAAATCGAATTAGGAAAAATAAGCTTATGGGGATATTACAATGCCGATGTATTCAGGTGCGAGTGTTCATACACATTTTTTTTGTGGATTGTATTGGGTGAAATGTTTATTGCAGACCTTCTTGCCATCAATCACTTCTTCAATTGCATGTTAAGTGTTGGTTTGTTGTTTTGGAAATTAGGTGAAAGCCATCGATCAAAGTTTCACTGAACATTGAGGGTAATCAATCGGTATATGGTGCCTAGTTTATATGATGAATATTTCAACAATTTAACAAGCTGCAGTCCTTTTGTTGGGATGTCTTAGCTTGTGAAGTTCGTTTTGAGTGAGGAAAATTCTGTATTGCGGCAGAGAATATTTTCTGAATCTTAACTAAAGCAAGTCGTGGAAGGAGCTCGAAATTTGATGGGATATTTTCATGTCTATCCATCATCCTAAAGTTTTTGAAGAACCTGTCGGTGTGTCTTTAAACGGTTTTGATAGATGCGGACCTAAGTTCATAAGGCTGAACTTTGGCATACTTATATTTTAAATCAATTGTTGGGGAGTATTAAGATTGACCTAATCAATTATGTAAAGCAATATAAACATTTTGGAATTGGATATCGATCTGAGACAGGGTGTTGATGTTGTTAAACATTTTTGGTTCGGGTAGGTTTCATTTTCTATAAAAATATTTATATTTTTATTTATTTATTTATGTAAAGGGCTTTAATTTTAATAAGGATGGGTGGATGTTGAAATGCAATAAAACAGGCTGTATATAACGAATTAATTTTGTTATTTTAAAAGCCCATTCCAATGCTGTCAAATCGGTCTTGGTGATTTCATTGCGTCAAATCCCAACTCAATCAAAGAATGTGATCCACACTCCATTGCTAATTTTTTGGGAATTTTTTTTTAAATAATCTTTTGCCGACAGCTCCTTTCTAACGGTAATTTTTTATTTCAATTACCTTTTCAACTACTCCATTGCCCCCTTCCTCTCTCAAACTTTTGAAGGTTCTGTAATTCAAAGTAAATTACAAAAAATTAATGATGAGTATTTACCTGGTCTAGATGCTATTACCGCTATATTTCTCAAGAAGTGTATCCTCGTTCCCTTCCACCCCCTTTCGCACCTCTTCCAGTTCTACAACTAACCTCGTTGAATTCGTGTCCTCTGTACTGTCGGCCTTAGAAAGTGGTAAAGAAGTTGATGGTATTGCAACTGATTTAAGTAAAGCTTTTGATAAGAAAACGGATAATTTAATTCTTTTCGAACTTTCTGCACTCGGCTTTGAACCATTACTGTTGAAATGGATATCCTCTTAAAATTTATTTATCTACTCAATGGGGCGTATGGAATAAACTCCGACAATTTTTAAGGGCTTGACCATCGCGTGAGTGACAAACGGTACAGCGACAAAACTTAAAAGCTAAATCATAGTTAGATTTTCATTGTATGTTTGTAGGCATTCAGTCTCTAAGCGACAAGCGACATTTCTGATATTTCAATTCTTTCCCCTTTTCTATAGTAAACGGAATGAGCATGGGAGGTCTAATTTCAATCTAGCAAGTCTATCCATATACATTTCAATGGAAAAATAGATTTACAGATTTTTAAAATGAAAATAATGTCATTAATCTGTGGAATAATGCTTTTTCCTTGAGTTTGCAAAAGCTGTCGCCCAATTAATGGCCATACTAGTCGCTTGAACTTTTTATCGTAAGGAAGGTATTTGCAATTCAAGCAAAGACAAAAAAATGTCCTCCAGTTCTGTGAGCTCTTAGCAAAGGTATACTTAGATATAATAGCTAGACTGCAGAAAATGCATATAAGTGGGAAATGTCCCGGTGTGAATTCCTATAACATTAATGTCCAAAATCAGTGGTTGGAAAATCCGGGAAACATGTAAGGCTCTAAGCCACCGTAGCCTACTGATCAGCCCGAAGAAAGAGCTTAGAACGATTATATTGAAAAATGTTGCGGCGAAACAAGGACTCGAGTATAGAGTATTTATATTGAGTTAGGAGAATGGAGAAGAAGAAATATGGTCTGAGCAGTATTCCAGTTCAAGGGTATCGAAGAGTCTCGTTATCGGAAGAGGATGCAAAAATGGCCTTGAAATAAACACCAACTCCAATATCATGTGTAGTAAGACTCATAGTAGATTTATTATGTTAATTGACCTCTAGGTTAAATTAGTTCTTTAAATTTAAATTTAAAAAGAGAATCAAGCAATCAATTTGAACTAAATAACGTTCCATTGAAGTCTAAAAACCGCAGCAACAAAGTCCCATTACCGATATTAAAACGACAACTCTGAGCTAAAAAATAAAGTAGAAAAATCCCAACCGTATCCATCTGTAGAGTCGTATCTTTCGCTCTTTTCATTTTACCTACATTTTAATATTCGCGAAAAGCAATTAATACTTAGCTGCACCATATTGCTGCAGGATGCTCTAATTAAGTTTGCCAAAAAAAATTGCACTCTACCAAAGCCCTCTATACTGTACAGCATCTCTGCCAACTCCATCCATGCCGCCTGCCATGAGTGTGCGTGTGGTGATAATCCTTTATTCGTTTTGGTTTCTTTTAGAACGAATAACGCTATTCTACGCTGTTACTATGATGACATTTCAATGGAACTGCAGCCTCAAGCTAATTTTAATTATAGTGAGTAATTATTTGCGCGTACCATCTGGGGGTTTGTTTTCAGCTGAAAGGACTATGATCATATTTGAAATGAGCGAACCAGCTTCTACTCATATTTCTTTTACTTATAGCTGAATAGAAGAGCTGATGCAAAATTAATTTTTAATTAAACGCCGAATGATGTATTGGAAGGAAAGGAGTTCTTCCGAACTTTCAAACGTCCGACGAATAAAAAGTAGTTGTTGAAACGAAAAGTTACCGTTGAGGGATGACAACCGATATTATAGGTCAAGCCAATTCTTTTTTGTTTTTTGTTGTTCACTTTTTTTGTGTGAAAATTTTAATGAAAAAATTCAACCGCAAAATTAACAGTCCGAAATAAAAATATATAAATAACTGACAATTTATGGGATCATAGCCACAGGGGCTGATAGACCGCAGCAAAGTGGCATAATAATTTAATGGCTCCATATAAAGCTGGGCAGGGGTTTTTTTTTATAGCGTGTCAGTATATCGACGGTGTTTTGAAATTCGGTATATTCTTGGAAATAAAAGGGTAAATTTATCACTCATGCGAACGAGAGTTAATGGGTTGAGAGCCGGGCTTGATTGCTTTGTCGTTTTGTTTGCAACATAAAACGTCACCATTAATATGACATACACTATAGAGCCGGTGATAGCGGTGGAGTGTACTTTTTTTAATTAAATTTGACACTCATCGACATGTTGTTAATTTAAAAAAAATATATTACCTGCTTTAAGGTTTAACCAATGATGGGTTCGGTTTTTTTTTATCGTTTAATATATGAAGAAATTTGTAATGTTGTCTGGTTGGATTAGTTTTGCACAATGCCCGTGATCGTTAAATCGCTTAGGAATTCGGGAGTTCTATGTTACATCCTTTGGTAAATGGGAAATGTAAACTTCGACGAGGCGGGGTAATGAAGTCTGGTTGGAATTGATGTATTATAACGACAGAGAGGGGAGGCGGGGACAATGCGTAACTAAACCCACTTCCATTTATTTTAAAGAAAGCCTGTTGGGTTATGCAATATGCATGTCGGCTTGTGTTGATGAAAACGCACCAGTATAAGGTTAGTTAGGTTCAAAAGTTGAGGCAAATTTTAGATAAAGCCTCACCAATTCAATTCAAAACCTTAAAAAGAAAGAAGAAGACAATCCTGGGTAACTACTATTAGCAGTGAATTTAGTTTGTGTTACATTAAAAAGTGTAATTGAAAAAAAATTGAATTCCCAGTCTCCGCTAATCCAGATGTATCCATGCGTTCTACTACACATTATAAGCTTCGGTTTAAGGCCGATTATTAAACAGGAACAAAATAACTTTATTAAATTCATCTTTCTATTTTGACACTAAGTTTGCATTTTTGTCAAAATAGTTATTGCCGTTTTCCGGTAAACTGAAAATTCCTTTTTTCAAAAATCCATTGTACGATAATGTAGAGAGAAACTGAGTTTGCTTTTAAGTTATAAATGACCACATTACCTTAGAAATTAATTTTCGAGATAGGTATGTCGAAATTTTAAAAGTCCCGTTGTTCGAATTTTTAGCCAAAACTGGGTACGCAGTCATGGTAACCTCATCTACTTAAGCTTAAATATAAATTTTGGTTGAAATCGTTAGAGCCGTTTTCGATCAAATCAAACTGGTACGAACATTTTATATGGGAAGTACCATTAATATTGAGGTACCGTCAACTGGGGTAACTTTGACCGATGGTATAACTTTGACCGAAAGTTACAAAGACCTTGTTAATGGAGTTTATCGCCACCTTTTGGAAAATAAACTAACATGTACTGCATATTTAGTAAGTGCTATTCATTAATAGATGGCAGAAAAAAAGTTAGAGGGATCAAATTTCGTTTGAGCGAATTCAAATCGAAAGGTATAAGGTTGCTTTGTTTTTGAGTCTTCCAAACTTCATATTTTTTGGGGCTGATAGTGAACGTATTGGCACGAAATTTTTGGACTAGTTTGTAGATGAATCAATTATCTTTCAGAAAAATATATTTTAGAGTAGTTTTTCTTAAACTTTTTATATTTTTGTAAGGAAATACAAAAATGAACCAATATTTCGAGTAAAATGGGTAACTTTGACCGACCTCAGTTAAACATTGACCGGGTGGTCAAAGTTAGACATGACTATTGGCAAACATTGACCACCCCTTTTCCCGCGTTTTTTTTTATAAAATTTTGAATTTGCTTCTGCTATGCCGCCAAAAAATAAGATAAAACCAAAAAGGCGCCACCGAGGAAGTTATGCAAAAGACTCTATGCCTTTTACGAACAAAACAGAGGTCTATTAATCATCATCATCAACTCGTCAGCCGCCTTAAAAATGAGCACCCAAAGAACATTTGGAGACCAACGATTTTTTCAAATAATGAGGAAAATGCTATTGCTAATGTCCTTTTAACGGTTATCAAATGGGGGTTTCCATTCGATTTCCGAATGATTCGCTTGCTAGCAAAAAAGGGGCTGGTTCCTTAATTCTTTCATTTCGGAGACAAGACACTTAAGGCAAGAGGTTGTCATAATAGGGGATAACTTGGCAAGTCATTTTTCTGTTGAGGTAGAGGAAGCAACGGTATCTAATAACATTAGGTTTGTGTGCTAACCAACAAAATCAACAAACATTTGTCAGCCTTTAAATGTGGCTTTTTTCGCGCCCTTAAAACGAAAATGGAGATGCATTTTGGAAAGCTGGAAAATCTCTCAAAGGTCAAAGAGAGGTCAAAGTTAATGGTAGAACCCGGAAAAAGTGTTGAAGTTATTGCTGATATACTTGTTTCCCATTCAACACACGACGAAGGGAACACTTTTGAAAATGTTGAATATTTAGAAGACTATCCTGGAGATAAGGAAGAAGATCACAATGGACCAAATGCTGACAAAGACGACCTATCAGTCGATGAAGTATTTGCCATTTTATGCGCACAAAGAAGTAAAGATGGTTTCTTTTAACGATTTCATTTAAAATTTCACATTAAGTCTTTCATAATAGGTGCAAAAAAAATTAATATTGCAGCTGTACCTTCTGCAATATTAGGCCAGTTTTTTTGAGCTTCGAACTCAGCAAAGCAAAGTAAAGTAGGATTTTCAGCACGCTAATTACAACAACTACGCTATACTTGACACTTCGAGACTCGAAATAGTTGTTGTAATTACGTGCTGAAAATCCTGCTTTACTTTGCTTTGCTGAGATAGAAGCTCAAAAAAACACGGCTATTATATTAATTAAGGTACAGCCGCAATATAGTTTTTTTTTCTACCTATTATGAAAGAAATGAAATGTGTTCCTTTACTAGTTTTAGCTTTATTGTAACTATTTCTTACCTTTTAATAAAATAAAACGGTTGAGAAACGTTATCCAAACTGCTTTTGATATTAGGCGGTCAAAGTTAGACTTAGGGCCGGGAAACATTGACCACCCAGTTTTTGGCCAAAAACTACCCCTAAATATAATATTTATATTAATTTTACATATACAAATTAAAGTAATTAACTCAGCCCCAAATATAAAGTATATAAGTTCCAATATAAATTATTTGGATAATTGCTGCATTCGTTTAAAGTTTGAAATCGGTCAATGTTTGCCAAGTTGACGGTAACCTTGCAAAAAAAAACACTTCCCGAACTGTAAGTCCAAAAACTCCAAATCCGAGGTTTGAACGTAATCCATGAAGTCGTTCAGGCTGTAGGCCTGTGGAAGGACGGACAGACCGGAAAGAATTTTGCGACCCACTTTTTTGAGTTCCTCTATCGGCGTAATATCAGAATTGATTAATATCTCGAGTTCGAAAATTTGTACGAAATCAATATCTTTCTCTTACTACGTAATGGAGAAAGTTAAAAAAGAGAAGGAAATTTAATTGCTGATGAAAAATGCTGCACTAAGCGACTTTCCACATCCTAGGTAGGTACCTTTACATAAAACGGGAAAAGCACGGAAGTGATTGTAATACCAAAACTAGGAAAAGAGTGTGGTAAAGTCAATTCCTATCGACCCAGATCGATACTTCCTATGTTGTTCAAGTTATTTGATAAATTATTGGTTAAGAAATCGCAAAAAATGTTGAGAAATGACGTTCAAAGTTTTACCTCTTTTAGGAAACAATAGTGCACTATAAAAAGAAAAAGTTTCCTCTTTTGGCAACTATAAACTGAAAATTTTGAAAATTATGGCGTTATTAACTCTATTTCATAAAAAATTGCATTTATACGCCATTATATCAACGGATGTGCGTATAGGAAAACATAAATTGGAAAATGCATAAAAATAAAATTGCATATTTTTGACTTTCTTCAATAAGTAGTAAGAGAACGATGTTATATTCGTACAAAAACTCGAACTCGGAATATTACCCCGTATGACTCTAGATAATATTTTTCTTTTATTTGTCAGTCATTTCATTTTTCTAACGTTAAATCGTCTTGAAAAGTCAGTTTTACACACAGTCTACAAGTGTAATACGAAAGGGGTAGTAATCGTTCACAAAGGAATTTTCAAACAATTTTATATTCAAATAATCTTAAATTGTCAAAAAGCTGCCAGCAGCTGAAAAATATTATTGAAATACATTTCTTATGTATTTTTTTGATATATGTATCTACATTAATAGGGTTGGTGTGTATGGAATGGACTCACTCCTATCGGGCTGTTTTCGATTGCGATATGGTTGGATTTATTGTAATTATCTTAATTATATATACCATACCACCTTAGTACGTTCGTAGCAGCGACAGAACCGACTAACACTGAGATCGTGTTTCCCAAAAAGTTTGATAAATGAGTGTTTGTGTAATGTGTATGATTTGTGTAATAAAAAATAGATGTTGTTTCAAATGACAAATGACACATGACACAAATGATTAGATAAAAGCTGAATGGTGTTCTGGTTGCTGTATACTGGGGCATTTTGGTTGTAATTGTTCGGAATGCCCTTGTCTCATTTTTATGTATGGCGCAGTGGCTTAGTAGGCGCAGTGGCTTAGTGGTTAGTGGTTAGTGTGTTGGACTACTAAGCGAGGGGTCCCGCAAAAACCCGAATTCCAACTCAGGGTTTTTTCACTGCGCCACCTCTCGCGAACGTCTGACAAACATCCGAGAGTATAACTGTCTTGAAAGAGCTTCTTAATAGGCCGTTTGGAATCGGCTTAAAATTGAAGATCCCTTCCATTCGTTCCGAAAATGAAAAACTCACACAAAACAAATGGTTGTGAGAAGCTAGGCCCAGGGTCCCAACAGACCTGTTGCGCAAACTATTTATTTATTTTGTGATGCAAATGAAATGAAAATGGTGTAGTTCGGGCTTAATCAACTCTAACATTACGATGAAAAAAGGGACTCAAAAAAGTTGGTTGTGAGATAAGCGTCTAAGCGTATTCCCAGATTTGGCTTAAACTTTGAACATTGATTTTGCGCCTAAAGTTCTGACTGTTTTTTTCACATGGTAACCCGAAACTAAACTAACGGATTGGTACTTCTCATACAAAATATTAACCAGTTTGATTTGCTCTATAACGATTTTACCCCAAATTTATATTTGAGCTTAAATCGGCGAGGTTAACAAGCTTATTGTTCCTTGTATGTGGCAAACAAAAAATAAAAACTTACTTTTGAAATTTAAACATTTATGTAGGTACATATCTCGAAAACGGTACATAACGAAGAAGGAACAAGAATTTAATTCTAATGTCGTTTCTAACTTGATAGCAATCTCGTTTTTTCCCTAAATTGTTATCCAAACACCAAACTGAAATCATGACACACGACTCAATTTGGAAAATTCCGTTCGACCCAGTTGTGCTCTGTATTTTTCGACAAAGTATGGCTCAGAGAGAACTGATGCAGAACCATCTGCTAAAGTAATTTTCATAAATTCTAGAGTCATAAATTTATAGAACAAATTCTTACAGCGATTCAAACAAGGAATTGACTACACATTGAGAGAGATAGAAGCTGGTATGCCACAAGGCAACGTGATAGGCCCTGTATTATATCTCTCATTTACAAGCGACTTGCTGAATAGTGATGACAACAATTGTGGTGACATTTGGAGATAACAATGCTATGGGAGTACCTGTCGAAAAAAAAATACAGAACGCAGTGAAGAATATAAGGTCCATTTTAACAAACTTGGGAATTTTTATAAAGAAAACTCCCCGAGTTGTGTTCAACTTCGAGTGAATAAAATGAGCCTAAATGGATTAGAAAATGCCATATTAAATTAAATATCCTAAAGTAGGGACACAGTAATTTGTCTTATAAAAATGTTCAGCACATTTTTGAATTCATTTCAAATATAATCGTGACACAGTTCTCACTTTCGAAACCATGGTATACAAAAGAAACAGTGATCTTCATAGAGATTAAGAATAGATCAATCAGCTCGGACATGAAAGCGCAAAAATAAACCAAACTTGAACAGTATTCAATTATCTAAAGAAGAATACTTAACAAATATTTTTAATGTACAAGATAAATTTTGCTCATTGGTTCTTAGTCCAGGTGCAATAGTTGGAAGGCTTACTCCATCCCGTCTGCTATAAAATGACAAGACAGCTTCATCTACATACTTGTATTTATGTCGGCCCGTTGACCATGACGTAGGTATGATCGTAGCATTTCCTTGACAACTGCGTCCTTCGTTCGGGTGGTTTAAATTTGTATTTGTCATCGAAAATGATGTAATTTGTTTTCATTATCCTCGGATTCACGTCCAACTCTAAAGACGTTGAGCACTTAACCCAAATGACAGAGCGACATTGGATAGGAAAGAGACCATTGCCAAATACAGGTTGGACAAAAACAGGAGGGAGACAATTATTTAATTCTTATTTAATATGCTGCAATATGGAAATAAATCTGTGGCAGCAAGGAAAAACCGCATACCTAAGTCGACTTATGTCAAAATTAAGTTAATGTTACTGTCGAATGCACCGAACCCTGCTCTACAAATGTCATAATTTTTTCATTCAAATATCTCTTACTGTTGCTGTGTTATGGATCAGGAAAAAAACATATAAGTCGTCCCCATATCCACAGGCATACCTTTATTTCGTGCTCCTGAAAAGTGGCCAAAAACGAATTATGCTGTTTTTCCTTGTTGCTCCCAAAATTTCAGATAAAATGCATTCTCTACTCTCTTCAAAGACATTTACATTCCAAATTACTGGAATCTACCCCCCTTAAGTCAACCAATAAATAACTTCCCGACTGTTACACAAATTGCATGTAATTATCACTCGCCATGAGTTCAAAGTCGCCTTTTAGAACCTTATGTTCTATCCATAAGTTCCGACATCCTCCATAACTGAGTTCAAGCAAAAACAAAACTTTCATCTCCTGTTCATCAACATCCAGTGCCAGTCTATGATTCAATTGCTTGATGCCTACAGCACAATCTCAGTCTGCAGATAAAACAGAAAACTCAAGGTGTCCTCCTTTAAACTTTGTTCAGAAAAACACTATTTGTCGCTATATTTCATGGCACGAGTATACACCTCGTAGCTATCTCTACACGTGGATCATAATTCCATCATTTTCTCATGAAAATTATTTACACAGAACAAAAGTAAAAAAAAAAACACGGTAGTTACTTTAAAAAGTTACTACAAGAAAACTCAGAAAGTCCTTAATTTCACATTTTGTATTTTTATTACCGAGCATGGAAAGTTTTCTCGTATCCTGGCAGAGCAAATTTCTGCGCTTAATATTCTCATTTGTTATCCGGTCTGACATTGTTTCTACTCTTTTTTGTTTTGTTTTGTATTTTTTGTTTGCTGCGCCTCTGTTTGGTGGGAGGATATTTAAAATAAAAATATTCACAAAAAGGATGTGTATTAGGATCCTTTGTTTCTTCTTACAATCATTCATTTTAATATTCTCATATACCGACGACGCTACCACCACCCACCACCGACACCACGACGGACGTCGACGTCACTGAACCTTACAGGAGCGTGTGAATAAAATGTTTCGCATTCGTTTCGTGGTAGTCATGTTTTTGCATATTTTTTCCCTAGTGTTATAATGCGGAGGATTTGATATGAAAATTTGTTTGCATTTTGGGAGTTATAATACAGTATGTTGCTGAAGAAAGGAACGGGAGTTTTTCTACATTCTCTGAATGTTATTTGCTGGCCTCACAGATTATCAATATAGGTAGAATAGGATAGAATGCCTTGGATAGAATGCAAAGAGTCCAATCGCTCTGACAAGCAAACATATCCCCTTCGTCATCTTTCATTTTCTCTGATACATGCTTACTTATATTGTTGCCAACTATCTCAATAACTAGAAAATAGAAGACTACAGTGATACACAAAAAGAGTGACTCCCAGTGAGACTTAGTCAGCCATAATCCGGCAACTGCAATGCAGTCTAGCGAGGAAACTTGGCAACGCAAACGATCTAGAGCCTGGAAAATAGGTTCCTAAAATAGATGGGAGCACAGTTAATGTAGCGATCATAGATCTGCTGCTGCTTCATTATCATGATAAATGCTCTAGCTGCCCTCGATGTCGTGAAGGCTTTCGAATTGCTCTCTTAAAAATACTCTATTTGGAATCCTAAGTTCCTACGAAATACCTTCTGAACTTATAAGCTACTCAGAGGCTGTGTACATCGGTGCGACAACAAGAATTAAACTGGAAGGACACCATCCCTCTGGGGCCAAATAAAGCGAGCGCCTATCCCCGACGATCTGCAATATAATTATCGACATCTTCATTTGCTGCAGTGCCCCTGCGGATGATCGACGAAGTCATACTACGAACTAATTGCGACATTGTCAGCTACTGAGTATCGAAGCTGTACTGATCGGTAGATGGTCACTGATACAGAGCAGCTGCCGACAACGAACAAGTACATATGTGGATCCGTGAGCCAAGCAATCGCTGTGCTGGACAACATGGGGAAGCCTTGCACATGACAGATAATGCAGAGGAGCTAACCGCGCTTCATAAGCTTTATTTTTAAGGTCGTCTTAAGGTACAGATTTCCTCTTTCGACTTCACATGGTAGATATTATTTCATTCTATCCATACCCTTTGTTGTAAGCGTCTATGAGCTTTCATTCTACCCTCTTGAATCCTTAATTTTGACTTCATAAATCGCAATTGTAAGACTCAAAGCTTGGTTCAGTAAGGAGTTTCCTTCTTTGTATCTACAGGTTTCTGTACGGACTACAGATCTATTTGGGTTGCGATGTTTGTTGATCTGTTTGAGATTAATAGACTTCGACACCGATCGACTGTTCAACATGATAATTGACATTTTCAAGGTGGCCTACCCAAAGTGTTTAGCCTGAACTTCCGGCGATTGGTAATCGCGTTCATGACAGATATTCTCATTTGAGATCTTCATCGGCCTAAGGCTTGTTGACATGGACTCGTGACTTGAAAAAGAAATACAAAAATAAGTCTCGAAAACGCTTAAAACAGGGGATCGTGGCGGCAATGCAAATTGCCAAAGCAAGAGATTAGATGACCTTCATCCTGTTGGAACCACATGTTTTACAAAACCTATTTATCCAAATGAAGAGAGAAAAAGTCGTTGCAGAGCTCTCCACTTGCGCCCACAGTAGTGGTCGATATTCAGCCACAAAAACCACCGACGAGTGATTTCGCAAACAAAAAAAAATATCTGTGGCAATAAGTTGAAATAGCTTATGTCGACATAAGCCATATTCGAGTTTTTTATATTACAAAGTTCTCGTTTTCCTTAGCTTTCTTTTAGTCCAGGTCCCATCACTCTACAACAATTAAAAACCGTTAAATATGAAGAAAACTGAACAGCTTTAATTTACTTGGACTATGTAATACAATAGATTTGAAAACCTTAAGATAAATTTCTTTTGCTCACACTGAAAAATTACCAAAATTGACATAAGCTATTTTAACTTATTACCACAATATTGCACGACTGGGTCGCACGAAACTTTCTCGTTCATCTCGTTTGGTTGAGTCAATTGGTAGGCAGGTGAAAAGTTCCGAAGGAACCGAATATTAATATGTAAGAATAGGTAGTGTTAAATAAAATTCAATTTTAAATTATTCATTAGATAAATGGAAGGTCTCAGTATCATGGAGTTATCGCAAGTTCTGGTTAGAGAGTTATACGTACCTATTGTACAATTTTATAAATTCGAAGACAAGAGTAGTTGGAGTTTCTGTGTTTTTTATCTGTTAGGGCATGATTTTATTCAAGACTAAAATAGATTAATGAGGCTGGCTTAAGTTGTCAATGATTGTAAGATGTAAGTAGTGCGTTTGTGATAGATCCATATTTTAACATAAATGTAAATGTTTGTCTAAGAATTCAGAGATTTATTTTTGAGTTTTACATTAGCAACTATAAACTGAATATCCCAATGGACGTGTGTGGAGGTGCATATGAAGCAGTGGCGATTCCTGGTCTTAAGCATTGGTTTAGCTACGCTAAAAAAAAATCTGATTTTTTTAATTTAAATTATAGTTAGTATAGGGAAAACTGATTTTCGTTAAAGTTCTAGTATAGGTACTCTCTATTGCGGCCCTTGTGCGTTGATCTTAAATAGTGATCAACTAGTTTTGGGCACCGGGTCGCGTCTCGTTCAATCTCGTTCCAAATGGTTTCTCTTATAGATCTTCATTTAAGGATTTTTTTTGGGCAGTTATTGTTGCAGATATAATTTTATTTCATACCAAAATAAAAATCCTGTTATTTATCTTGTTCCTACTCAAATAACATGAATCAAGCAAATAAAAACTTAGCATTTGTATAGAAGTATGAAAAAGCAGCCTTATTTATCGACGAAAAGTGTTTATGTAACGAAACAAAACGAATTTCCGTCTTACAATAACTGTAGGAAACTTTCCATACAAAGATTCCAGCAAAGTGAGGATTAAAGACTCAGAGAGTTCATTTAACAATTAAAAAAATAGATCCACGTTAGACCGACACGGGATTTTGCACAAAATAAAGTTATGAAAATTTCACATCGTTACATCGAAATACAAATGTTACATCGAATCGTGAATACCCCTTATGATCTATTCAACATTGTTTTTAGCCCTGCATTACTTCCATTTCCATCTTAAAAAAAAAAAAGAAAACAAAACAAGAGCGCACTCTCATATACCAAAGCACCACCCACCACGTCCACAACCCATAATCCACAAAAATATTATTTACTCACATTTATAATCCACGAAAATATAAAACAATAAATTAACAAATTTTACAATGGCTTTTGGTATTCAATAACACTTAATCAAATAACGAAACAAGTAAGCCTAAGCACACGAATTCTCTTACTGCAATATCACTAGTAGGTAAGAGAAACATACGAAAGTACAAAAAAAAGAGAACGCACAATCAACCCCATTTTTAAGTTTTAGCGCATTTGTTTGCGCTAACATTGCTGTTCATTTCACACGGCTTTGCTTACGAGTTACGTACGACATTCTTATACAGATTGTATGAAATTTGGTAGCGCAATATTTTACGCTAAATGCGGGACTTTTATATGAGAGTTTTGGATTGCGTGTGTGCACTGTGCACTGTGCAGGCAAGGAATTTGGAATCGCAAATTTTAACGCTAAAGAATATTTCAGGGGAAACTTTTTGTATGGGATGATTGTGTTGTGTGTTCGTGTATGATTTGTAAATAGGTAATTTTGTTATTTAGTAAGTCATTGATTATTGCAATTATTAACCTCGTAATTTTTTCAAAGAAGTTTTCTTGGTTTAGCGCCGCTAAACTAGCTAACTGAGAGGAATCGCCCCTGATATGAAGCGGGATTTTCCATGTGTAAACTTCGAGTGTTTGGAATTATTTTAAGGTGTATATTCAATATGGTGAAAAAAAAGTGGGTAATATTTCTAATGCAAGTGTGACATTGAGTTTTAAAAAAATATATAAAAACATATCAGCTTTTTTGTTGTCATTTTGGAGAAATACCTAATAAAAAAAATATTTATTAGAATACTTAAAAACAAAGACGAAGCATCACCAAATATGTAGTTTGAAAAATACTGTTGCTTAATTATTTAGTCGTAAACTGGGTATACGATTTTGTTTGAAATGTAAGCATTGTTTGATTTTTAAAGTTTTATCGAGATCAAAATGGAGTTTTCGATATGTCAGCAGTTTTTAAAATTTCCATTTTCGGTGATTCGAATTTAAAATTAAAGACGCAATCATTTTTGAAACTTCTATTTTACTCTAAGTATGCATTTGGATCGAAATCGTTAATTTAAAAAAAATATACTTTTTTTCAAAAATCCATTGTACAGTAATATAGAGCAAAACTGAGCTTGCTTTTAAATTAGAAAAAACCACATTACCTTAAATATACATTTTTGTTACAGTCGTAATAAACGTTTTACAGATAACCCATTAAAACACGGTGGTGTATTTGCTGAGATTTAAGAAATCTGACCTTACGCATAATATCCCTTTGCGTGTTTTATTTATTTTAGCCATCTAATATGTAGAATTGCTTATTACCTTGACTTTAGACTGCAGAAATTATTTGTTGTTACAATCGTAAGGATCGTTTTCGAGATATAGGTATCCAAAAGAACCGTTATTCGATTGATTTTTTTAACGAAAATGACTCATATGACTTTTTCAGTCATATTAACCTTACCTCCTTATGCTCAAATATCAAATTTTGTTGAAATTGTTACTTGTATGAACATAAACAAATGAACCTTACAAAACAAAAATCGACCCCGTTCTTTAAGCTTCCAAAATCCAAATCCGAAGTTTGAGCGAAATCCGGGCATCCGTTTGGGCTGTCGGACATTCGGACAGGCAAAGTTCCTCTATCATCCTAGGTAGGTAGGTAGGAGTGGCGGTTTAACTAAAAACCCAAGTAGCACCATGTGCCGTTTTGTTACCACAACTCATTTGACCTGGTTGTTTAAGATTATCGAATAGGAGGTTTTAGATCCAGCCTAATACTACTAATACTACTTTTCGAGACCTCTTCAAGGAAGTCGAAGAAGGATTTACCAAGAGATCTTTGCCTGGCCCTAGCTAGTGCCGGACAAACGCAGAGGTATTGAGTGAGTGTTTCCTTTTCGGCCTATCATTACAGCTACGGCAGTGTGTATTATGTGGGATGCCTAGTCTAAATTCATGTTCCCCTATCGGCCAATGGCCTGTGTTTATCGCTGTTATTCTCGCAATATCTTTACGTGATTTGCTTAGGCGGTAGGTTGTTTTTTCCGTGCTGTAGTTCGGCCACATACTTCTGGATATTATACAGATCGTCAGCCTCCTCCATCTGACGTTTGCCTTCGATAGGAATTCTGATTAGATCTTTTCTTTGACTGCTCCGAGCGGTATGTGAACCAATTCCGCAAGTGAACAGTGAAGGGCAGAGCCTTGCCTGGCCAGCTCGTCAGCATGTTCGTTTCCTTAAACATTGCTATGACCTAGAACCCAGATCAGGGTGACCTTGAACTGGTCAAGCGAGACCAGCTCCTTCTCTATCCAGCTCTATCATCGTAAGGCCAGCATTGGTTAACATCTCGAAACTTTGTACGAATACAATATCCTTCTCTTACCACGTAATCGAGAAAGTTAGAAAATTACTCTCAAGTCATCTTGCGGTTTTTGGGTACCTAAACCTATATGCCTTCTTGTCATAAGCTACAAAATGTTTTTCCAACTAAAACGGTTTTTGTTAAATCGCAAAATCCACCAATTTAGCTTCAAGAACGTATCCATTTTTTTATCACTGCTTCTATGGGTTCTGTTGGAAGTGATGAGCATTCGCTTTTGTTGCGCCAGTTCTTACAGATGATGACTACTACAAATACGAACTCGTGTTGTTTCTTACAATATTCTCTTTGTTCCTTGGCAATCAACAACAACTACCTACCACCCTCTTATTTTAACCTTTTTTGGGGAACATTATTCAAGTGCACCAAAATTGCAGCAGTCATCGAAGACTCCCCCACACGGCTTTAAATATCTAACCGCTTTTCAACAAAAGATTTCAAAACTGACGGTCTTCTGCATCATTCATAAAAATATCTCCACCGTGTTTCTTGCTACGCCCACTGTAACCATGCAAGTGAGGTTTTCTAATGGTAAATTTATTGAAAGCTCCAAGGAATACCAACACCATAAGCAGGCCAACATTCAGACTGGGTTTATAATAAATGGTTTCGATATAAAAAGGAGCTGCTGCTGCTGTTGATGATGGTGTAACGAAATGAAGAGAAACGATTTCATTTTGAAATCTGTTTAAATCCGCAAGAAAAAAGCAAACCAAAAAATTCTACTCTTGCGAGGGTGAGATTTTGAAGTCAGTGTTGACATAGGGCTTAGGGGATTTTCGTTATTTTTCGCCGGGAAATTGCTTAGCGGAAATTAATACGCAAAATACATAGGAACTGAGCAGAAAAGGCGCAGCCAGACAGGCCAAAGCGAAAGCTTAAGATATGCGGATTTTGTTTTGATTTTGGTTTATAACTTTGGATGTATATTTACATTGGGGTTAATTGTTTTCGTGCTTTTATTTCAGTTATCTCTCATGGAAATTCGGTCCCGTGCGATTGGGTCTCAAGGAAAATTTGTCAACAGAGTGTTATACATTTTAATGGGGAGGAGGCGACATTTGCGGAGGTATGTGAATCACGTGGTCTAATTATTTGGAGATCCAGATAAAGTTAAAATATCAACACTCTTCAAAAGAGTTGTTAATAGTTTTCAATATTTCAATTTGCTCCTATTACGAAATTCAGTATCGTCGTTTTGGATGGTTGGGCAACACTCCTTCTCAAAATGACACCAAGAGGCCTCTACCCAGAAATCGAGCAAAGGTGCAAAAAAAAAATTTTTTTTTCTCTAACTAATAAGTGATTATTGAAAGTACAGATTTTTTTTAAAAACATCTCAGTCATATTTTATTTAAAGAATTCCCATAGGTGTTTGGAAAAAAAGTGCAGAATAACTCTATTGATATACATCACCTTCTTTGATTGAACTTCCGGGGTGCATCATGAAGTTTTGTCAATGGCTTCAATTCTCAGGGCACACATCATGATTTACTAGGCGAATCGTGAACACCGAAAAGAGGGTACACTACCAGGAAATGTCTATGCAGTAAATGAGTTGTTTTTACACGTACTGTATGACATATCGCAGCGTCCTTTTTAAACAAAAGAAATATGGACGATCTTCTACACAAACATCTGTGACTCAATATCATTTTCCTATTATGCAAATAACCGTTACTCCAATTGACCTCTGCAGTGGAAGCCGGTAGTGCGAGCTTAACTGTACTTCCAGTGTAATCAGTACACCGACCATTTGATATTCCCATATCCCGTTACAGTTTAAAATGCTGTAGCAAGTCAGAGCTCTAGTCTGACTTTTCAAAAACAAATCTCTAAAATCTTGCATATATTTCCATAAATAAAGATATCGGTCTAATAAAAATTCTACTTCCGATCATAGACACCTTAAACCAGCATGGCTTCTCAGATCTTTACCTACCTATCTAATAAAATAAGAAAACAGCCAAACAAATTTTTTGATCAAACAGAAAGTTTCGTTCCACCCACTTTATTTTTTGTTCAACGTCAATACGCTTCGTTGCGAAATCGGAAAGGAGTCATTTTATTGTAAAGGCCAGATGCACTACAGTACAGGGTGGGCCAACTTGGACTGAGAAATTTAAAATACTTAATTATACTTTATTATTTTTAATGTTTTTTTTTTGTATTTTTTTTGCAGATAATAAGGAATTTCATAAAATTTCAGAATGAGTACAATTTATTGAATTGTAATATGTTTCCGGACGATCAACTACTTTAACGCCAAGCAAATACTGCCATGGTTCCCAGTTCAACATAATAGGAAGCTTAATGACCCGTTTTGAGGATCGAGGTGCAGATTTCGATGAACCAGAAAGAAATGTTGCTCGACCTGTTCGCAATGAACAAGCTGTGGATGCTGTACGAGAGTTACATATCGGGTCGTATTTTTTCGAAAACGAAACTTTTGTTTCCAGAAACCATCTCTGCTGAGGTATACACAGATAATGTTTGGAATTGTTTCTCATTAATCGTGAGTCGTGACGTATGGTTCCACATTGTAGTTCCCCACCATCGCTCTCTTGTATACTTCAAATTCAAGAACGGTATTATCCGTGCACAACACGAATGTATTCATTCCACACTTGTTTGGTTTCTTAGGCATATATTGCTTGGGGACAGTCTTTCCTTTAAATGGAACCATCATTCCGTCAGTGCAAAGGAATTCCTATTTATAAATAACTGAACATGTGCTGACTATCACCTATTCTTTATCTTTTCCAATACATTTTAAAACATATACTATATAATGTTCCACTTGCATCTAGAAACTTTCCAATTCGAACTGATTAACATTTATTTTTCCTTTATGAGTTTTTATATTAAATGTTTAGGATATATGTAGATCTTATGTTGGTTTTATGTATTTTATGTATTTTTATATTTTATTTATTTGTTTTAATTAAAAGTGGTAGTTCGATAAGTTCATTCTACAGCGTTTCCCATATACCTATATTTAAGTCAATCAAATCAATCTCTCTAAAAGACTCTCAGACTATTTGATCCACAAATTAATTAGTTTATATTTAAAGACATGTAGGGAAGAACGTCTACCTCTACCGGACAGTTACAGTCCCTCTATTGAGACATCATAGTTCCTTATACAACTCATATGATGACCGCTTCACCATATGAGGACCGGTTTCCTTTTCTATTAAACAGTTCAATCCTTTTTATATATAACAATAAAAAAAAGTTCCATAATTGGCTAATCGTGCGTGTCCTTGTAATAACAAACTTTTCAGTCTCTCACCCTTCAATAATTAATTTCCCGTAAAAAATATTTTTATGATACCCAGTCCGCTTCTAAAAAGTTTAAATGACACATCTATATATGTAAATTAACCACGAAATTTATACCCCACACGCGCAAAAGAAAAATATAAATTAATAAAACAAAAAAAAAAAAAACGAAAATTATTAACGAAGCACATCGCTAGTCCCTATACCTACCACAAGCAATATTAACAGTACCAAGACAAACAAGTTCAAACGTTAAATTACTGCTCCTCCCACCATCACTTATAGATGGTATTTCATTTTTACGATTTTTAAATTGCCCGATAAAATTTCGAAACCACATAACTTCCCATTTGTCTCTATCTAAACCTTCTCCCTCTCACCGTCTGCTTTGTGGCTCCTTGGCCTGGGTTTGTGTGTGCCTGGGTATTTTATATGAAATTGAATAAAAAAGTTTAATACCCGCTTTAAAGTTGCGATGGAAGTTTCTCTTTTACCCCAACTCCCATACCTTGGGAGCTCAAAATGAAGACATATTATTTTTGGACAATGCAGGACGTATAAATGCTGCTCACAATGATTTGACAATATGTCGATAAATATAGATACATCTTACAAGATCTAAATCTCATTAACACTTTGCAGAATCAGAGTCGCAATCCCCTTTAAGCCGATGATTGCCATAGTGGAAATTTCAATCCACTAATGTGTTAAGGCAGCGAAACTCCCTTCTCAAAATACGAGCATGTACGAGTACCTATATATAGCCAGTAACAGAAATCCACGGAAGCTGGCAAAATGCTTGCTAAACCAAATTCAATGATTTCACATTAATTTCTCCAATTTTATCCTTCAATCCGACTGTGGCTGCTGTTGCCCCACATCCGAATCGGAATCCGACTCCGACCCCTTTGGCACAGACAAACAAACGAAAACTGAAAACTCAATGCAAGCCCAGCCAGCATACATCCAACGCGACAGAGGCAAACGATTGGAGCAACCCCATGTAACGAGCATCGATTAGAAGCACCACTAACCACTGCCATCGCCCACGGCGCTATACTTTTTGTGAAGCGAGCGGGGGATGAACGCACAAGTTCAGCTTTGATTTCCGAATGAACAACATGGTGTGCGGGATAGGGACTCGCCTCGCAATATAGGGACACGTAAAATTCCACATCGAGTAGATTTCGACAGCGGGCGTGTCTGCTCTTCCCGAGTGTAGGTACAAAGTTCCAAATGCGGGACCCAAATTTATACATTTATGACCTTTTTCTTTCTTCACCGTATGCAGACAGTGCTGGTGCTGCGCTTAAGAATGGGGCGCACAATTTTAAATACGAATTCCATTTGTACCCCCAAAGCAATTGAGAAGGACTCCAATACCTTCTCACATCGCATTTGTAGCCGCGTTGTTTCCGTCAATAAAAGGATTACGTTTACGACATGTAAAATCGTTTCGTCGACAGTATTTGCCTCAACCATACCTCTGCCCGTCGCGTCACCAAGAATGAAACTTTCTTCTTTTTTTTATGGAACGATTCAAAAGTTTACAGTTTTGGAATACTGTAACAAAAAAAATAGGCGGGTCAGGGCGGGACTATGGAAACGGCAACAGCATGAAAAAAAAAATTGTATATGAACTGAATATCAGCCCGAAAACATGTGTAATTCGATTTGGTCGTCAGCGTTGTCGCTTTTGTAGTTCCGCTCGGCGACCCTTGTGCCTCATAAAACATCCTTTTCATCTCAGCTGCAAAGAGTTTTCCGTCCCATCACAAAGAAGAGGGAGGAGGGACCCAGCGACAGAGAGAAAAGTCGAATTTGAATGCAACACAACATTTTATTGAAATAATAAAGGAACAGGATTTTATTTTTCCCTCGTTCAGGATTTTACTCATCTTTTTTTTTTTTTGCTTTTACTGTTAGTTTGCGCTCTTTTTAGAAATTCTGATTTTGAACACAGTTGGTAAAAAGGTGCGGTGGTTTGGGGGGTTGCGGAAGATAAGAGTAAATAAGGTTTAAAAGGGGAGAAGATTTTCTTTCTTATTGCCATATGGCATGCACAGGCAGAGGTTCGGTGTGAGACGGATTGAATGGAAGGGAGGTAGGATTATTTTTATTTACCTTCTTTGTGCTTTGAAGGATGATGTGCATATGGTGTGCGGGTTATTATTGGATACTTTAGTCGAAAGTGGAAAATGCGATATAAATAGAATAAAAAAAAATTTCAAAGGACTTGTTTTGTATGTAGCTGTATTCGTATGAATGATGCTTTACACAGAATATATCTCAATCCTTTTAAAAGGTGATGCTATACAGGTACTTATCTGAGAAGACGTAGGATGTGATGACGTATTGTTATTTAAATTTAAATGAAGTTTGTTAGTCACAGTTCTATGGATTATGCATATAAGGAAAAGCTTCTTGCACAATTTTCGGTGGATATCCGAGTGGCAAGTTTCAGAATAAATTTTAATGACTTCCTTGGGTGCTTCACTTCCTTAGTTACCTAAGAAGCAACAAAAATCGATACCCACAAAGGGTATAAAGGCTTTTGGTGTACGTTTTACTAATGCAAATGTTATGTTATGTTAAATTGGCTCTCGTTGAGAGAAACACTTAGGCCGTTAATCGGCCCATTGTGCATACCACTGGTATTTAGGGGTTCCTTTGCTGGTTACTCATGTGAACCATTTACTACCTTTGAAAAAGCTAAGAATATTAACAGCGCTGATACAGCTTAGATCGCCAAGATCATTGAGGAAGTAGTTTCCTAGGTACGCCATCCTTAGGTTGGATAGGGCGGGGCAGCTGCAGAGAAGGTGGATGACGGAATCGTCCTCCCCTTCATCCCTGCAGCTTCTGCAAAAGTCATTGTATGGCAGACCAAGTCTTTGCGCATGTCTGCCCAGAATTAAATGACCGGTGATAATGTTAGCAACCAACGAGATACTATATCTGTTGAGTCGCAGAAGCTCCCTGGATTTTTTGGTATGCAGTATTGGCCAAGTAAGCCTGGGCAACATCACATTATCCTAGATGTTTCCATCTATGATTTGCTTTCCTTGTTGCGTCCGCATTAATGATTTGTTTAGCGCAGGACAGCGGTGCGTACACGTTGTGCAGACTAACACTGTCAACGCCAGAGGAGCCTAATCTTTCAAGTTCGTCAGCTGCACAATTCCCTGGGATATCACAGTGTCCCGGAACCCAGCAAAGGGTGTGGTTGTACTGTCCATCTATCTCATTAAGTGATGCGCGGTAATCTTCCACCTCTTTAGTTCTTATTTCGCTGTATACTAAGGATTTGATGGCAGTCTGAATGTCGATGTACATTACGATATCCCTGTGTGATATCGCATTAAGCGACAACCATGGTGCGGCTTGACGAATAGCTGTGATTTCGGCTTGGAAGACACTACAGTGTTTTTGGGAGGGAGGAGGATAGGCTCAAGGTCAGTTCTTCTGAGCCATCCGTAAATATTGACAGTGCTCTCTCGTGTAGGACATTGCGTGAGACCCATCGGGTTCTGTCCGGTATTTCGTTTGTAAAGCCTTTTTCAAAGTCGAGTAGGTATGCTGGCATGTCCAGTTGGTTGTCCCCTCCGGTGTTTCCCTTCCCTCAGCCTGATTGCTGCGTTAGCGGCGTATTCCTTACTGACGATGTCTAGAGGAAGTAGATTAAAAATAACATAACGTCTTAAGAAACGTTTTGTGAGTTCTTTTTACTGCGTTGGTAGTTAGACTGGAAGTAAACAAGTTCTGTGACATAAATGCCAAGGAGAGGGAATCTTCTCCATATACCTAGTTTGGGTTTTCGAAAAAAATCACATTTCCTTTTTTAGTGATGATGTTTATTGAACATTTAATTTGTGGCTTATTAAAAAGGACAGTATATATTTTTTTCTATTGAGACAAGGCTTCTATTAAAATATGTATAGGTATTTTGAAATATATTTTCGATCGTCATCTGAATATATTAAATGAAGAATTAAAACCGGTTGCTGCTTAGTAAATCAGAAAGTTCTTGTAATGTTTTAGGACTTGTTCTACTTCTCATAAACACCCTAGTTCAGACAACCATTTATTATTAGCATTGTTGTTGGATATAGCTATAAGTGTGGATTCAGGCCAGGAAAGTCTACCGTCGACCAAATATTCACACTGCGGCAGATCTTGGAGAAAACATAGGAAGTCCAAATCGATACCCACCACGACTGCGGTGGCTGGGTCATGTAGAGCGAATGGACGTGAATGCTCGGGCCCGGAAGATCTTCGAATCCACACATGAGGGACACGGACACGGCGCAGTAGAGGAAGACCGCGACTCAGGTGGAGCACGCAAGTGGAAGGCGACCTTAACCAACTTAGCGTTAGTTATATGGAATAAAACTATTTCCTTTTTTATGTTTACCTTTACTGTATAACAGCCAACTTAAAACTAAACTCAGGAGAACAATTATCAAAAACGAAACTTAAAACTAACTGAAGCTACATTACATATTACATAAAAACAAAAGGAACATAGTAGGTCTCTCCCAGTACATAGGATGGTTGGCACCAAGCCGTGGTTGTTGCTATGCTGATGATCTGATAAAGTGATAAGCTGCCGACTGTACTCTTTGGATAATCTCTTATCGTTCATGCTAGTGTCTCTGCATGTAACTCGTGCGAAACTGGAGACAGCTGGGCAAAGATCGTGCTGGCTGGAGAGGCTTCTTGGTTGAGGCCCAGCTCCATTCCCGGACTGTAGCGCCACCTTAAGATTTTTTCATCAGCAAAAATACTATACGCAAGTCTAAGAACAAAAGATAAAGCCTTGATAAATAACAGAAATAGTCGACCGAAATGGAAAGAAGAAGACAATATTTTTTGTGAAGGAACAAATAACAATATAGAAAACTGAGCTAAGCTGTACCAACTCACCACATTTTTCTAAGCGCTTTCAAGTTGCTTATTTGTGCGTCATCTATACCTTGGTTTCTTATACAATGCCAGCGTTCCATTATATTAGACCCTATATATGGAAAAAAATTGACGCCCAACAGAAATAATTATGCGTCCATGTAATTTGTAAGATGATAAATTTGTTATATAGTTTTTACCAATAATTTAGGACGCCACTTGTCAAAAGGTAATGGCCAATTGAAGGTGAGCAAGATATCTATAAATTAAAGCCTGAAAATAAAATAAGTTTGGCTATTATTTCCACTTTCGTAAATTGTACATATTTGGCCGTCTAATATTTCACTACGTGTCTCTTTTTAACTTTCTGCATTACGTAGTGAGAGAAAGATATTGGTTTCGTACAAAATTTCGAACTCGAGATATTAATCAATTCTGATGATATTACGATAATAGAGTAACTCAAAAAAAGTGGGCCGCAAAATTCTGTCCGTCTGTCCGTCCTTCCACAGGCCTACAGCCTAAACGGCTTCCCGGATTATGTTCAAACATCGGATTTGGAGTTCTTGGGCTTACAGTTCGGGAGGTGTTTTTTTTTTTTCAAGGTAACCTTAATATTAATGGTACTTCCCATATAAAATTTTCGTACCAGTTTGATTTGGTCGAAAAGGGCTCTAACGATTTCAACCAAAATTGATATTTAAGCTTAAGTAGGTGAGGTTACCATGACTGCGTACCCAGTTTTTGGCTAAAAACTCGAACAACGGGACTTTTAAAATTTCGACATACCTATCTCGAAAACGCTCTATACGATTGTAACAAAAACTAATTTCTAAGGTAATGTGGTCATTTATAATTTAATAGCGAACTCAGTTTTTCTCTATACTATCGTACAATGGATTTTTGAGAAAAGTTTTTTTTTTTAATTTAGTTTTTTTTTCAGTTTACCGGAAAACGGCAATAACGATTTTGACCAAAATGCAAACTTAGAGTCAAATGGATGTTTTCAAAACTATTGTGTCCTCAATTTTCGATTTGCTGAAGACTCTGAAAGTCAGTCAGACTCGCTCCACAGGGGAAAAAGGACAGATTTTTAATATTTAAAACCGTTTGCTGTAAGCGCATACTGATAAATAAAATAGGTAATCAACAACTTTTGAAATGAACTTTATTAGTATAATGCGCTTCACGTCCTTCCTCTGTCAACTCGTGATTCGGAATAATCTGTGCATACGATTGTAGTGTCGTCTCCTTTCTACTGCAGCGTCTCGCTCTCTGACGTTACACGTAGGTATTTTTTAATATAATAAAATAAAAATGCCTGATAAGTGTCTATGTTTTTTTTAATTTGAGATCTTGCTACATCCTGAAATAACAATTAAATTTTCGCCTTAACGTATCTCGCCCAAGTATAATCTCCTTTAAATTACATTGTCAAAAGACATTTGGCAAATGCGGAAATTGCTTCTCGTAATTTTGCTGACCAAAATTATTTAAACTATACGCTTTCAAATAGCGTTTCTATTTCTATATCTATGAATGGTTTTTGGTTTCCACATCAGGACTGGAATCGGCTAAGGTGATGGTTGATTGTCACTTTTTTGATTGCCGTTTTTGATTATCAACTCTACTTTGCTCTGCGTAAAACGATCACCAAAAAATGATTGATTATTGGCAGCACTTAGAGTTTTAGACGTCACTTCCTTGCCGACGATGTCATTCCGAGTAGCTGATATATATTCGAAGTGTTTCTTTTTTATGGGGAAATTTGTAAGTGAATTTGCGAATAATAATATGTTCACAAATTACAACAAATTTGTTTATTTTTTTTAAGGTCCCAAGCTAATAAAGAGCAAATACGGATCCTTTCCACATTTATGCATTTATACTATGCCTTCCCTTCCGATTGAAGAACATATTCTCATTTTCCGTTGGCCTCATAATCATGATATGAGTTCCATCAACCCTTTAACTGCAAAATTTAAAGGACAAATTTAAAATATTAAAATAGCCACCAACCAATAAGAAGATTTAAAGTTGTAGACAATTGAAGGATAGGTGAACCATGCGTTGAGTTGGTAAATCAATCAGTCCCAAAACAAACACAAACGATTTTTTTGATAAGCGAGTTTTCCAAAGATTTAAAATACACAATAATTATTGCCACCAATCAACAATGAATATTTATAAATAATGCATTCTCAAGTTCCGAGATATAGTTGTTTTATTTCTCAGGTTTGGGACTTTTTTGTAATTATTCTCTTCACATCTAAAAAGTTCCACTTCAAGAATTTTCAAATTCCACTTTTTTTATTTAAATTTATTTAATATATATATTCTTTTTTCACGAAAGTATTTAATTTATTTGGAGTCGAAGCCGAGGTGCATACCTTTGAAAATGACACAAATGTATGAAAGCGACACCTAAATAGCTGTCACATGAAATTAATCGCAAAAAAGCGATTTCAATTTGATAATCACCTTACGTGGACTAAAAGCTATGATTTTGATTGTCAAGTATCAACTTCTACCTTAGCCCCAGGATCAAAGTCATATAACTCATAATAAATTTATTTAATTTAATAAATATGTCAATATATAACAATTTCCTTTTCATTTCTATTTTTATTACATTCTATAAGTAACCTACTAATTTAATATTTTGCTTTCCTATTTGTAATTATTACATTCATTTTTCAATGCATTTTATTGTTTGATATGCGTAACGAACTTTTTTAGATAAAAACTAAGGATTAAATTAAATAAATATGTACAGCATTTGAACACTTCTCTTCTAATGTTTTCCAAATAATCGGTAGGGAGTTTTCAGACCCGTGGTGGGTTTTTTTTTTATGTTATGATGGACAATCACTGATTGCAATACCTACCGGAAAACAAACAAAAGGCATTAAGCCTATCAAATGTCGATATCCATATCTGAATTATTAACAAGCTTGTTAGCTTCGATTGCACGCAGTAAATAGTCCTTAATGAAAGGAAATCATTGCAATGCGAAGGGTTGCGTTCAATATAATTGCGTCTGCCAAGTATATTTATATTTTTCTATCAGTATATACATACACATACATAATTAATGATTTTGGGTTACTGGTAACTAAAGCTTATTACCTTTACTTCGTCCTTTACCATGACGTCTAATTAAAAATGCATACATTTTGTTGGTTCCTTCTTTAAAGGACAATGTGGCTTACTTCCCTGAGTATTTTCCTACACATGGAAGTTTCAATTTTAACTAATTTAAACAAACTAGGTACTCGTCGAAGGTCAGTTCGTCGAAGTCGAATTGACAGGCGATTGGTTAAAATTTGTAAGGTTCATGGTGTTCACCCTCATAATTATTTGAATGGTTCGCATAAGCAAATTTTTTCGTACCTACCTAGAATTTCATTCGTGAACGTAAAAGTTAACTTTTATTCCACAGGAAAGTTCCCCAAAATTGGGTTGAAGTGCGATCCACATTTTGCGAACGCGATTCCAACAACACCTGTTGTCTCTTGGAATGGAATAATGTTGTACCAAGAAGGCATAACAACATCCACAATGAGTCCAATGTTCCAATCACTGGAAAGCACCGATGAATTTCGTACCACTTCCAACAAAGCTCAGTAAAGCTGCAAACTTTCGATGAATTTGGGCGGGTAAAAGCGCTCGCAATTTTTCCAAAAAGTTTTTCAAATCAAACTTTTATGAACGACGTCATAACGAAAGCATGTACCTACTTTGTACATGGTACATCCCTTGTCCCATATTACAGCAACACGCATGAAACACTCTAAAAAATTAAATAAAAAATGAGAGCGGAAGAAAAAAAAACACATTCTCACAAAAGAGGCTATAGAGTCTCCGACATGCAAAAATGCGCCCTCCATCCGAAAAGACCTTCAACATTAGATACCAACCAGCCATACGAAAGCCAATTTATTGATTTGAATTTAAGGACATTCCTTCTCTTCAAACTAGAGAGTTGCTGTAGTATATCTGAATAGAAATCTATAATCTGACGGCGTAATTGATTAGACATTCAATCCATGTCGATGAGGAAAGGAACTTGGCAGGGGGCACTCTGCAAGAAGGTGAGTCTAATCCAACACAGAAGGTCAAGATGGAAATATTATTTCGGACAACATTTTTACTCAATAAATGACCTCTGCTTCGGACTACTCCAATTCCCCATGGAAACATCGCACAGGTTTGGTGGATAAAAAAAGCGAAAAACTCCCACCAAAGTGACCTCCATTAAGGGATTTCGCGCTGAGTATACGAAAGCGAAAATGATAGGGCTAGGGCATCCAAGAGCCATTCATTCGCTTATAAGCTTTCGACTCTCCACATTATCCTCTCATCGATTAGGTATCAACTTACTTTCAAACACATGGTTCGGTCTCGGCATGGTGGATTCTGTGACGCATTGGAATACCATTAAGGATACAAACAACTTGTTTTGCCTTCAAAAACTCCATAGGGATATAGTATTAGTTCTCTAACCTATTTAGTTTTGTTGCCTGGCATAACTATAGAGTTAATCCCCACCACCACCCTGATTCATTTATCCGTTTTCCGGGGAACGGTTCGATTTATTTCAACAGCTTTGTTTGTTCTAATTTTACTGTCAGCCAGCCAGACAATGTCGCTTGGCTTCCTTTCGATTTTAATTAATTGATACAATAACTCGTTTGTCTCATTAACTATACAGCCAACCCTCAGAGGACTTGAGCCCTATAATAGGATAATGGATGGCATTTGTGCCACAGATTAAGTCTTATTTTTCGCACACTGCCTTAGCACTCATGATGGGAGCTGATTTTGCGTGCACGCTTTGATGATGGAAGCTCTATCACGGAGGACGATCGGTTGCGTAATTTGACCCTCTGCTAAGCTTTACCACCCGACAACGCAAATCAATAGCAAACAAACATAATACCCCAGGTCTTTGACCTATTATAAAGAAATTTGTTGAGCAAATGTCCTCGAAACGTCTGCGTTATAAATTTCTTTCGTTCGTCTTAGCAAGTCAAGGTAACACACTTGAATGACTCAATTAGCTGAGCGTGGTAAACTTCTGCAAATTTACATACCCAGGCATGGAAAATTAAGCCCACCTTTTTGTGGACCGGTATTCATGACGAAAACCTGTTAGAGTATAAACATAAACATAGCGTAGTACACCTAGGGATGAAACGATACCTTCAAGGTATCGAGTACTTGTACTCGATACTAGTATCGCAAAAAAGTATCGAAACCTACTCGGTATCGGATGAAAAGTATCGATACCTACTTGGATCGAATTAAAATTCCAGAGAAAACAATCACTAATTTTTCATATTTTTTTTTTTCACAAAAATAAAATACATTTTGTGGAATATTTCCTAACAACATAAATTTTTCGAGATGTTTTCCACTTAGTCGGTTTCTGGTTTGGCTGATTGTTATAAAAAATAATTTATTAATATTTATCTTGAAACAACAAATGAAAAACGATTCAACTAAAGCTACCAAACTCACCACTGATAAAGATAATCGACAAAAGAGTTGAGACTTAAGAATTTATGACTTTAGGCCCCAGTTATAGCCATACGTAAAATGCAACCGTAAAAATTTTCTTGTGCTTTTTTAGACCACTTAATCCTAATGGTTGAACTCAATCTTGGTCTTAAAATGTTGATTATGAATTATGAAGTTAGTCTATCAAAAAAAAATTAGCAAATGATCTTTAAATTTTCTAGAAACATAATTTATACATTTTTCCGTACGAAAAACTTTTTCCGATCCACTTCTCAGTCAATTCCACAACAAAAACCCAGATCATTCCACTGATGTATTTCATTTCTTTACTGTTCCATCTATCAGGATTTTTTTTTCTGATGGAATCCAATCAGTGGTGGTTGATTTGTTGTATTTGTTTTCATAGGGAAACGTTTTTCTGACAGAATTTTCGCTATAACCGCACAAACGAAAAAAAAATCATTTTCATACTGTTCCCACTTTTTCTGTTGCATTTTACGTATGGCTATAACTGAGGCCTTACGTGGGAAGAGAAAGACTAAACGCATTCCCTTCCCATTTCGTAAAGGAATCCATAAAGACTGTAAGAGTATGCGTAAAGAGATATAAAATGCGTGGTGAATGTGTTTAAGCAATGCAAGAATTTTAATGTGTGTGCGGAAAATGTGTGATTTCCGTTTTGTGCGAAAAATAATACAAAATTGCATGAACATTGAGTATGTGTGGTAATCTGTTTTGGGTGTTAAGTCAAAGTGCGATGCTTTCATTCGATGCAAGTACTTTTAAACGATACTTACTTGGTATCGCAACCAAAGGTATCGAGTACTAAAATACTTGGTATCGAAACAAAAGTATCGAGTATGTACTTGTATTTACTTGTATCGATTCATCCCTAAGTACACCATTGCAGACGGCTTGAAATTGTAATTAAACCATTAAACTGACAGCTGATTGTTGATGTCAGAAATTGTATCTTGCGACCACCGACTGTTTCAGCAATCGTGACAGAGCGAGGTATTGAGTCAGTGCTTTCGGAATTTTTAATCAAACTCATAAAAATAAGGCTTATTTGGGGTAGTAAAACCTTTTTTTGTGCTCTCTCCTATTTTTTATTTGTCCTCCCGTTTTATCGAATTCACGCGAGAATTCCTAGTAAATGAATTTGGACCGAAAAATGTATTGTATTTGGGACCTCTAATTATTACAATTTACGTCGCGTTTAAATAATATGGAGGCGACGATTGTCGGATGGCGAGTTAATTAAAATGGTCAGGCAATTCTACGATGGAGAGCTTCAAGGATGAAGAATTTTGTGGAATCGAAGTATTATTCGCGTACCTACTTGAATTGGGCGTTCATAATAAGAACCAATTATAGAAAGAAAGAATTATCTACCCGGGGATGGAATTACCATACTCATGAGTCCGTTTAATAACGGAAAATAAAAAAAAAAGCAATTGAAATATTTTTAAGTAATTGCCATAAATTATTAATAAAATTACGATTGCATAGAATTGCTTCAGTCGATATTATCAATAATGCTAATCTATATAAATAAAACAAAGTCGGGTTAGTTACACCATTTATAACTCAAAAACGGCTGGACCGGTTTTGGTGATATCTGATGTGGTGGACTCATCTTAGCCCCGAATAGCAGAATAACTATTAAAATATCGAAAAGATGTACTTAAAAAAAAAGAAAACATTATGATGAAAGTTTGTGTAGGAAACCGCACTCTAAGAAACTTCAAATAAATAAAACAAAACTATACATTTAAATTTTTTAAATTATCGTAATGAACGATGCCGGGGTATGGCGACTACTCGTGAAAAAAAATCCAGCCATGAGCCATGACATCGTAGCACGAGTTTTCAAGGTCATGAATTTAATCAATAAGCAAACAAATTTTGGAGCAGTTAAATGCTGTTTGTACTCTGTGGAGTATCAGAAAAGGGGACTACCTAATTCACACATGCTTTTGCGGTTAGTAGACAAACTGCGTCCTGATCAAGTTCATAAAATCGTGTCTGCTGAGACTCCCGATTAGGAGACTTACCCCCATCTTTATGAAATCGTCAAAACATATATAAGGCCATGTATGTCTGGAAATAATTGAACAAACGCTATCCACGTGCATTAGTATCAGACACAATCACTGGGAATGACGGATATCCTTTCTTTCGGCAACGATCTCCAGCGGATAATGGAAAAACATTTACGATGAAGGTGAGAGGAGCAAATTTTGTCATCGAATATATTTTGATTGCAAAATCATTACGTTGGTCGATCAAATTAATCAAATATGTGTAAAAATACGTGACTAAAGGCAGTGATATGGCGGTGCTCGAGATTCAGGTTCCTGATAAGAATGTTCCGTGCCCTCAAATTGTGTGTTTTTCCCGCAATGTCGTTTGCGGAAAGGGTTCACGTAAAGCCAGATAGGTTGTTGCTATACTTTGTTCCGTTTTTTTTTTTTAGTTTAAAATGGAAATTCGAAAATATTTCAAAAACTTAAGGTAAGATTATACTGTATTCCAAGTGGTCATAAAATGCCAATTTCTGACAGTTCTCCTATCAAAATATGGTCATACAATTTAATGGGAATATCTCATGTGCTCTAATGACCTGAATACCACATATGACCAGGATGATTTTGACAGATAACAATGCTCAAATAGCATTACAGTATAATGGGACAATAAGCACGAATGCCAGCATAAACCATTATATGCCATATGCACTGTCTTGAAATTTCGTTATGGTATTGCTGGCATTTTTGCTGGAACAAGTAGGTTTTTATTTCTTCTTCCTCTTTTTAATTTTCTTTCTCTTTTTTTGTGGATTATTGAATCTATCATTAGCTTAAATTACTTAATCGTATTTTCTTTGTAATTTTATTAAGTTTAATTAGTTGTCTTGTGTGTGTCTTGTGTCTTCTCCCTTTCCAGTATAATTGTATTTGTGTATATACCTGCTGTTTTCCTCTTGTAAAATTTTGTTTGTGTAGATTGCTTTCTTTCTTTTCCAACTTCAACTTTTTTGCTATGTTTTTCTTTACAGCATTATCCTTCTACAACATTAGGTAATAAATAACAAATGCCTTAAATGGCCATCAAGGCGAATATGGTCATATTGGTGATTTGATAATTGTGATTTTGTTCATTTGACAGCTATTTTTGACATTCATTTGCATAATTGGCATAATCTTAGCTTAAGATTTCTAAATAAATGTGTTTAAAATTGATCACGATTGCCTATCACAACACCATTCTAGTGTTAAGTGAGCCAATGGTTGTTGAATAGCGTGCGAAATTTCTAGATTTTGCAGAGTACCAAGCTTCATAGATTAAACTTTTTGTTGAGATAGTAAACTCAAGTTGTGCTTGCACAGTAAACTTCATTAAAATTTGGAGTTGTATCATTTAATTTTGTATATTGAAGATACATCTGGTATTCTTCCTTTTACAATTGCTTATGCGGGCTTCGGGCTAATAAAATGTTCGTCCTTAGCTTGTCGAATGTGTTTTATTTTCTCTGGTGATTTATTTCAAATTTCAGCGTCCGTATATTTTGTCATCCCATCACTTTGTCCTTATTTTTTTGGTGACTTTTCAAAACTAAACTAAACGAGATGTTAAAAAGCAGAAACAGTTTGGTTTTTTATAAAAGAAAATTTGTGTAAGAATGATCAATCCACCGTCTATATAGCTTTGTGTAACAAGCGTACGACAAAAGCTAAAATGTTAACCTTTCCTTAACACTCAAGGAGACTGCTGCAATGAGCAGAAGTAGAAAAAAAGTGACGGCAAACCTCCAGCTTTGTACATGTAGGTACGCGTTATAATAAAACGAAAAATGTTGTGTAAAATGAAACTTTTCAGTGAAAAATCGGAAGGTTGGCAAACACTTGAATCACGCAGTTTGCTTGAAACACTTCAACGATGTTATACTGAACTCTTGAATAAATACATTTGTCTGACAGAGTAGGTGCGTATTCAAATTTGACACAACTACTGTAAGAAGAAAGCACCCTTCGAGTTGCTGATCGGTATTCACCTACAACTTAAAAATCTTTTCGAGGAAGAAATATTGCGTCAGTTTGAGGACGAGAGAAGAGAAACGCGCAAGAAATCTACCAAGGCAGGAAGTCAGAAAGCTGATGAAACGGGTTTAAAAAACCATAGGAAACATCCCAGTAACGTACAAGCCTGGTGATTTAGTTTCAGTTTTATGTATACGCAGTTCTGAGCCGGGGATCATTATGAGGTGACTTGATTGAAGAGGAATGAGTCATTCCGAATTGCGGTTTTGAGGCTCCTTAAGCTTTGAGGAGTTTATTAATAAAGCACTTAATTTTATAGTTCTTAACTTTATTAGCGAAATACATATGTAATTACCATAAGAGCTGCGGTGTCCACCCGCCATAGATGGCGGTTGAGAAAAAAAAAGGGAAAGAAAACACAAGCGCGTCGTCATAATTTATTTGCACCAGACCGGAAATGCCACGAACCGAACGAAAGAAGGAGTTGCGAAAATTGTTGATGAGCGAAGTCCGAAGTCATCGATTGTATAGGGTTGTTTGATTGTGTTGTTTCGCAGCGGCCAGAGTGGCGGTATTGGATGACGATCGAGAGCCACGTGACACGGTCATCAAGAAAATCATTGTATAGTGTTTTCTTATTATAATAATAACCAATAAAGAAAGGAATATGCAAAAAAAAAAAACAGAAACGTATTGCATAACGTAATGTAAAAAGGAAAAAAAAAAAAAAAACCGGCCAAGTGCGAGTGTCACTCGCGCACCGAAGGTTCCGTATTTGGCTAAAGTCCAACCCTTACTTACTTACTTAAGGTGGCCTGGGCCTCAACCAACAAGCGTCTCCAGCCAGCGCGATCTTTAGCTAGCTGTCTCCAGTTTCGCACGCTAAGTTGGTTAAGGTCCCCTTCCACTTGCGTGCGCCACCTGAGTCGCGGTCTTCCTCTACTGCGCCTTCCCTCGGGTATGGATTCGAAGATCTTCCGGGCCGGAGCATTCGTGTCCATTCGCTCTACATGACCCAGCCACCTCAGTCGTTGGACCTTCACTCTTCTGACTAGGTCGATGTCGCTGTACAGCCCGTACAGTTCGTCGTTAAATCTCCTTCTCCATTCACCGTCAATGCAGACGGGACCAAAAATAACACGAAGAATTTTTCTCTCTAAACAACCGAGAGTTACCTCATCCGCTTTTGATAGAGTCCATGCCTCTGCGCCATATAGCAGAACTGGGATGATAAGGGTCTTATAAAGGGTCACTTTAGTTGTTCGAGAGAGGGCTTTGCTACTCAATTGCCTTCTTAGCCCAAAGAAACAGCGATTGGCAAGAGTAATTCTACGTTTTACCTCAGCGCTGGTGTCGTTGTCTGAGTTCATAGCGGAGCCTAGGTAGACAAAGTCATTAACCACCTCAAAGTTATATCTGTCTATTGTGACGTTCTGTCCGAGCCGTCGGTGTTGGGTGTCCTTTTTAGTTGACAGCATATACTTCGTCTTGCCCTCATTAACCGCCAAACCCATCTTCGCCGCCTCAGTCTCAATACTCACAAACGCGCCATTAACATCACGCTGCGTTCTGCCAATTATGTCAATGTCACACGTTGTCTCCACCTGCAATTTTCTTAGCATGAAAATTTTCATGAGAGGACAGATTGCACGTGGAGACCACAAATTTCATGAAAAAACCAGTCTCATGAAAAGTATTTCACAGCTCCTTTCATGGTATTGATTTCATGAGAGGGACTGAAATTTCTGTGCAGTTTGACACTTGTTTTTCATTTTCACGATGGCTGAGTGGCGAATGGTCGCTTGTAGGTTGTAGCGCTGAAACTAGGTATTTGAATAAAAACGAGACAAGTATAGTCATTACAAGGATATGGTAAATGGGAACAGAGAATGGATGTAGGTAGGATCTAGGATGTAGTCACATGGGCATTATAGTTTTGCATGTCGATCAAGACAGATTTTGCTCTTGGAAATAGCTGGTTATTATTTCTTGTTTTTTTCCAGCGATGGCTGAGTGAGAATGAGTTCGTGTTGTATGAGTTTATTTTTGGGTCATCGAACCTTTTACCAATTTTTTTAAAGCTATGTTTACACGATTGCCAGATGTGCGAAAATTTAAACAAGGAAAAAAACATTTCCAGATAGTTTTACAAGCATCATAAAACAGAAAATGGAAAATATGCATAGCTACAACGAAAAGGGATAAGAAAGGATCATAAACATTTATAGATCCTTTTAGAAGAACACAAATGACGAAACAAAGAGTAATTAAGATGGATCGTAAACATTCACAGTTCCTTGTAGAAGAAACTTGTCAATATGCATTCTGCGAAAATTCCGAAACTCGTCATCTTCCCACAGAACATCTTTCAACAAATGTTCCTCTAAATTGTGCATTTCCCTTTTTTCCAGAAATGGATTTACCCAAAACCTTCGTTTTCTTTTCTCAGCTCGTTTCCGCAATTCTTCTAATTCCTTCATGGCCTTTAATGCGAGAACGCAACGATGTGCTCTGCTCAACGACATTTCAACGAATGAAATTTCATGATACGAAATGCCCACCCTTCATTTCATTTCATATTGTCGTTCTTTCAACGCGACCAAATGTGAGAGATTTCATGAAAGAAAATTTGCAGGTGGAGACACCGTGTCATCGGCGTATGCGAGTAATTGGACAGACTTTTGAAAGATAGTGCCTCTGGTGTTGGCGTTTGAGTTTTGCACTATTCTTTCAAGAACGATGTTGAAGAAGTCACATGACAGCGCATCGCCTTGTCTAAATCCTTTTTTGACATCGAAGGTCTCGGTAAGTTCTTTACCGACCTTGATGGAGCAGCGTGCATTCTCCATCGTCATCCTGCACAAACGGACGAGTTTGGCAGGGATGCCAAAACTAGACATTGCTCTGTATAGTTCGTCCCTATAAATGCTGTCATATGCGGCCTTAAAGTCGATGAAAAGGTGGTGGGTATCGATTTGAAGTTCCTGGGTTTTCTCCAAGATCTGCCGCAGTGTGAATATTTGGTCTATGGTGGACTTTCCTGGCCTGAAGCCACACTGATATGGACCAATCAGGTTGTTTACGAAAGGCTTCAGGCGTTCACACAAAACGGCAGATAAGATCTTGTAGGCAATGTTTAGAAGACTGATACCTCTGTAATTGGCGCAGTTCAGAGGGTCTCCTTTCTTGAGGATCGGGCAAACAATGCTGAGGTTCCATTCATCGGGCATACTTTCCTCCGACCATATTTTACAGATGAGTTGGTGCATGCTCCTAACCAAGTCATCGCCTGCCGCTTTGAACAGCTCGGCGGCTAGGCCATCTGCTCCAGCGGCTTTGTTTGACTTCAGTTTAGATATAGCTATCTTCACCTCGTCCAGGTCGGGTGGACGGTATTGTTGATCCTCATCGTCCAGGTTGAACGGTTCATTCTGCCTGACAGCGGAATTTAAGTCGTCATCGCCGTTAAACAGTCTGCAGAAGTAGTTCTTCCATATCCTCAGCATCGACTGCGATTCTACTACGATGTTCCCTTGTTCGTCCTTGCAGGCTTCGGTTCGGGTTCTGTAGCCTTGTGAAGTTCTTTTTACCCTTTGGTAGAACTTCCGAACCTCATTCCTGTTGTAACATCTCTCTATTTCATCGATCGCGCGCTTCTCATGCTCTTTCTTTTTTCTCCTTAGAAGCCGGTGTTCGTCTCTTCTCTTCTGCGCGTAGAGCTCACGAGCAGCTCTGGTCCTCCTTTGCAGCGCCGCTTTGTATGCCTCTTGCTTCGCTGCATGTGCTTGCCGGCACTCGTCGTCGAACCAGGGGTTTCGTTGTGGCGGTCGGGTGAAACCCAGCACATCAGAGGCGGCGTCTCTGATGGCTTTTTGGCAATGTTGCCACTGGTCTTCAATACTTGATGCTGGCTGCATAGGACCTCTTGAGAGATTGAGAGAGACTCGATCGGAAAAGGATCTGGTGATCTCTTGCGATTGTAGCCGTCCGACGTCAAACTTCCTCCCAGTATTTACTTGTTTTGGCGGCGTTCGGGATATCCGAAGGCGTACCTTGGCTACAACAAGGTAGTGGTCCGAGTCAATGTTGGCCCCTCGGAACGTTCGGACATCCATAATACTGGAGGAGTGCCTTGCGTCGATCGCAATGTGGTCAATCTGGTTGACGGTTGATTGATCAGGAGATCTCCATGTGCCTTTATGAATATCGAGATGCGGGAACCGCGTACTTGCTATGACAACATTTCGCCCCGCCGCGAAGTCGATCAGCCTAAATCCGTTATCGGAGGTGGTGTCGTGTAGGCTGCACCTTCCGACGGTACTACCAAAGATGCCCTCTCTTCCTAACTTGGCGTTAAAATCGCCTAAGACAATTTTAGTGTCATATCCAGGGCATTGCTCGTAAGTGTGGTCTAAGAGCTCGTAGAACCTTTCTTTGGTGTCGTCGTCTTTCTCCTCCGTGGGGGCGTGCGCGCATATTAAGCTAATGTTGCCGAATTTAGCCTTGATGCGGATTGTCGTGATGCGCTCGTTTACATAGTTGAAACTTAAGACTTCTTGCCTAAGTCTGGCGCCAACGACGAATCCACATCCGAATAAGCGCTGTTTTTGTTGCCGATAGCAGTCGCCATAATAGATATCGCAGTTTTTCATCTTCTTCTTGCCCGGGCCATCCCATCGCACTTCTTGGATGGCGGTTAAATCTGCTTTATAGTGGTTCAGGGCTTCCGCTAATTGTTCGGCTGCACGCGGTCTGTTAAGGGACCTAACATTCCACGTACAGATCCGAAATTCGTTGTCCTTTAATCGTTTGCCAGGTTCGTCAACAGTTAGATCATCCGTATCCGAGGCTTGTTGGTGCTTCGCAACTATTATATTTTTACGTAGTCGGGCAGTTACCCCGGCGTACAACCCCCAACCTGGAGGACCAGGCCCTTTTTGCGACCCCTTGGACAAAAGGAGCCGGGATATTCCGGAGTCAGTAACCCGCTGCGGGGATGTGAGAGCTGCCGTTGACCCATTAAGGGCTCTTCCGCCACCATCTCTATTTCAACACCCTGGCTAGTGTTGAAAATCCTCAATGACCTCAGCTCCAAATACGTCAGAGTAGCCCATTGAGGTATCTGCCATGTTGACTGTTGACGCCACCGTTGATTCAGCTTTGTGAATTCATCCGCCGTACGTCCTCTTTCTGAGGGGCTCATGTAAGACTTCTGAGACTCGAGCAGACAGTCAATCCGACAGAGCATTATAGTGTTGCTATGGCTTAGTGGGTTCGGACAGACAGACAGACAGACAGACAGACAGACAGACGGAGAGACATCCGAGCGAAACTAATAAGGTTACGTTTTTTCCCTTTGGGTACGGAACCTTAAAAACAGCTAAGTAGAGCTAACTAAAATTTTCTACCTAAAATACTCCAACCATTTTACCCATTACCATTTTTTTTGTTAATAAATAGCTATTTGAAATTACTATTACTACACTACACATATTATCCTATCCCGTGGATGAGCGATGAGCCTCATGATAGCCTCTGAATATTCTGCAGCTATCTTGTGTGCTCAATTCCTCCAGCTCCAAACTTCGCAAAAATATATTTTCTCTTGTGCGAGAAGGTCACGAAATTATCAAATAATATCTCCTTTACGGCGAAAATGAAAAATATGAAACAACCCTGTAATAAGGGTGACAGTCAGGTTAACCACCATTGGAGAAAATGAAATGATTGATATCTGAGCTTCCTGTCAATATGCCACTAATTAATTGAAGTTCAACCGTCAACCGCAAAGTTCGCTGATTATATTGTCTTACCACTAGACCGCATTTCTGCGGTTGCTTTTGTGCCAATTACGCCATAATCAATAATTAGTCTTATAGGTCCTTTCGGTTGCAATGGCAGTTGATTTTAAATTTTTCAATTGAATTCAGTACAAACCTTATGTGTATGCTTTCACAAAGAAATCGCTTTTATAATTATTTTGTGGTTGCACGAGTATAGTAACCACACTGCGTGTGTCACTCAACTTCCCATTATACAGTGGCGGTTGATACGAGTACGTCATCTTTGTCCCAGACGCACAGGCGATATACGTATGATATGCGTTAATTTAATTGAGCTGCCCTGCCAGAGTGTTTTTAAGGGTTAATTATTTTCGTCAAAAGAAAGCATCAGTGAAATGTCTTAAAAAAATATTCATTAGCGAGGTATTCTGAACGCTTGAAATTATTGAGCTGGTGCGGCAAGAAATATTTCGTTTTCGAGTAATGTATTAAAATATTTGTTAATGTGGGTAGGCTCTGACTGACTTAAGTCTTGCTATATCCAATGTTGCTATAGTTGCTATTACTATACATATCAAATGAGCTTATTTAACCTCCTTATGACCACTATAAGTATATAGGAATGCGGGTATTGCCAAGTCGTACTTTGCTTGGTAAATATGTATGCGCATATAATAATCAGCAGTGACTATAGACTTAGGACGATATCACCTCCAATCTCATAAGAATTTACCGGATGTTCAGGTCAGAAGAGGACACTTCGTTTATGTTCACTTAGATGTGGTTAGTGGACCTGCTATGAGCAGCAGTCTCAGACAATTAGTTTTGAGCTTTCGACCTGATTTATGACAATCCGCATCACACTTAACTCTTCAAAGCCATCCACATATATGGATTTACTACAAAAGTACGTAAATTTTGAATCATAGTCAAGGGAACTGTTACGTATGGCAACACTTGCCATACGTGCTCTTATTGTAAAATGACATGTAAAGAGTTAGTTCTCGATCGGTCTCTGGCCGAGAGAGACGTATTTATATTCCGAGGAAGCGGAGGCAATAAATGTGGGTTTTTTGTATATTTTTCCCACGACAAAAGTCGCACCGCGTTTCATTTAAATCGGAGTATTATACATTGTGGTCCTTCGGGTCGGATTAGAAAAAAAAAAAAATCTTTCGGAGAACAATTGTGTGTAGTGAAAAGTGAAAAAAGAAAAAGAAAATGGAAAAAACAATGGAGCAACGGAGAAAAAACTGGAAAGCATGAGTGTGGAGCGGATTGGAGACAAGGATGTGTGCAACTCACTCACACAAAAAAAAGGGAGTTTCATAAATTTGTTTTTTTTTTTCTCACATTAGTACCTATATTATACACAAAATATATTTTTGTTGTTATTTGGTGACTTCCAATCACTACTTTCAGGATTTAATTAATTATTTTTTTGTGACTTACAATCACAGTTTTCAGGAGAAATTCTGTATTTGTTTTTGGTGCCTTACAACCACCAAATGCAAATAGATACGGAATGCATGTCGGAACGTGCAAAGCAGACATATTTTTGTTGTCTTATTTGGTGACTTACAACCTGTAGCGTAACACTTCTTCGATCCAAAATAGCCTCATTTTTTTTTATCTTTACATTTTTCTTTTTTTTGAAACTAACTGACAAACTACTTTATCGGCACACATATGGCGCATTCCCACAGGAAGCGCCGCTGTATCAATAGTAAAGCGCCACGTGTAGATTTTTGGAGAGTCAGCTCCTATGGTTGACAGTAGTCCAATCTCTATATATACACCCTGGTGGACGCGCGATCGTTCTTTCGGAATTTCTCAAGTCGTGGCTTAAGAGCAGCTAGTTTGCCTCGTTAAACAGTTTGGTGAAGAAACAAAATTTAAAGAAAAATAAATCCTCGCACAAGAGCTTGTTTTAAGAACATTTTTGTTGCGATCTGTTGGGTGTGGACACACCTGCATATAACCTGCGAATTATTTTTATCAGCTTCTAAGGGTAAGCCTGTTTTTTTTTTGTTCTCCTTCGGGGCCCATTTGAGAAATGCCTCTGATATGTGTCGTCCGTAGAAACCGCATGTGCAAAGTCGCAAGAAACCGAGGATATTCCACCAGACGTGACGACATGGATGCACAAACACGATTTCCTTAGCTTTCACTGTGCCACGGTTAAAATTCACTGGTGCCGCCAATTTACCACCAGAGCCACGCCCGCTCAGCTTTATATGACCACCGTCCCTAAAGTCATAAGCAAGCGTCAGAAGCATCAATCGCCGAGCCAAGGGACCATCTATTCTCCCATTTACCCCCGGATACTTACTGTCCGAGACATTACGCGATCCGCACACGTCGACCAGCTCCGAAACCGACGAACGCAATCGAGCAACGCCGTGATCGCTGTATAATTGTTGACGGAGTCCCAGTACAACGTGTCCGGGGCCAGGATATCCCGAACTGGCTAAAGTTAGCTGAACAGGCATCCGCCACGTTGGCCACCTGATCGGTCTGCTGATAAGCGGATGAAAATCACCTGCTAACAACACTAGTGCACATCTCATCAGTGAAAAGTGACCGAAAACGAGAGCGTGCAGAGTAATCGCAGCGGTGTCCATGTGCCCGTTCCCGATCCGACCCGCAGCTCTTCACTCAATCCCATCTCGTCGATGAAAAGCCCCCATCCAAGATACCATCCATGCTTGGACGAAAAAGAGAAGGACCCTAATTTAAGTTAATTTTAGTTTAGTATTAGTCTTTTTTTTTATTTTTTGCTTATTTCAATATAACACTTAATTTAGAATGACCCACACATACCCCAGGTAATGCCATAAAGAACATACAAACATACATTTTAATCACATTCCTTCCATACAGCATAACATACATATATACATCAAATCAAATCATTTTCATCATTCATCAAACACCAGACACCCAATTGTGCGCACAAAAGGAGTCAGCATCATACATCACTTTTTTTCACTACTTCAAACAATATACAACCGGAAAATGTAAAAAAACAAAACAAAAAAAAAGAAACTACGTAAGTCATATTTTTTCTCTTTAATTTTGTATTTTCTTTGGCATCCTTTTCTTAAAATTCTTTATTTGAGTTTACCTTTTTTTCTATTGGCTCAAATCAATATCGATAACTTCCATATACATTCATCATTATATTAATACGTGAACATCCAAGCTTTCCGTACGCTTTTTTGGCATTTAATATGAAATGAGGAGAATGAAACTTATCTTATTTGAAAGGTGCTGTGCCATAGATGTGCACAAACACAAAATCGTGGGTATATGTCGCCAATAAGAGTGGTAAAATTAAGTTAAGACTTCCCTATACAAAACAGGTACTAAAAGGATTTTGGTGACAATCAAGTTTTCGCTGTCTTGTTTCCATGGTAACGTATTTAATCATCTAAGATTAGAACCTGTTGAAGAGAATCATTTACCCATAAAGGTATGCAATTTACCTGCCCCTAAAAATAAGCAATAATTGTAAGAAATTTATTAAGGGGAATTATTTATTATTTGTCGCCACTATATTACCATAGTAACGTACCTATTAAAAACATAAATCATTTTAGATTAGAATCTGTTTCCGATGGAGCAGCTCATTTACGTATTTTTTTAACTTTCTCCATTACGTAGATAGTAAGAGAAAGATATTATTTTTGTGCAAAATTTCGGACTCGAGATATTAATCAATTCTGATATAACGATGATAGAGGAAATAAAAAAGTGGATTGCAAAATTCTGTCCGGTCTGTCGGTCTGTCCGTCCTTCCACAGGCTTACAGCCTAAACGGCTTCCCGGATTACGTTCAAACCTCGGATTTGGAGTTTTTGGGCTTACAGTTCGGGAGTTTTTTTTTTTTTTTTTGCAAGGTAGACTCAACATTAATGGTACTTCCTATATACAATTTTCGTACCAGTTTGATTTGATCGAAAACGGCTCTAACGATTTCAACCAAAATTGATATTTAAGCTTAAGTAGGTGAGGTCACCATGACTCCGTACCCAGTTTTTGGCTAAAAATTCGAACAACGGTACTTTTGAAATCTCGACATATCTCGAAAACGCTCCATACGATTGTAACAAAAAATAATTTCTAAGGTAATGTGGTCATTTATAACTTAATAGCAAACTCAGTTTTTCTCTATATTAACGTACAATGGATTTTTGAAAAATGTATTTTGAAGTTATTACTTCTTTAGGCGCGTTGGGCACTCTTAGATGGGAAGAAATTAATGAATTTGCGTTACCTTTATGTAAAACGACACCGCGTCATCGTCACCGAAAAACCGACACCCGATGGCGCTGTTGTCCATTTTCTGAGAAACTCAACCGATCTCATTGAAACTTTGTATGTGAGCATGGTTGGATTCAGCTAGAAAGATACAATAGTTTTGGACCCGATAGGTGGCGCTGTTGTCGATTTTCTGAGAAACTCAATCGATCTGAATGAAACTTTGTTTGTGTGCATGGTTGTATGCAGCTAGAAAGATAGGATAATTTTGGACCTGATAGGTGGCGCTGTTGACGATTTTTTTTGAGAAACTCAACCGATCTCAATGAAACTTTGTATGTGCGCATGGTTGTATGCAGCTAGAAAGATAGGATAGTTTTTGACCCGATAGGTGGCGCTGTTGTGCATTTTCCGAGGAACTCAGCCGATCTCAATGAAACTTTGTATGTGAGCATGGTTGTATGCAGCTAGAAAGATAGGATATCTCATTTACAAATTAAATGGAAATTGTAATATGTATGTATAATTTTTGTAGATGAAAACTCATAAATTTCATTGGTATTCATTTCAAAGAATACCAATTAATTATTAAATTCAATATTTCATGTATGTATTTGTAAATGTACGTTTTAAGCAATAGATCGCAATATTTTTTATGTACAATGGCGCCTTAAATAAAAAAAGTATTTCCTGCCGATTTGAAAAATGCACACGTAATTGTTCAAGTAATAACTTCTCTCGGCACTCCCGGAGTGCCTGTCTTTTTTTTAATTTTTTTTTTTTATGTTTACCGTAAAACGGCGATAACATTTTGACCAAATTGCAAACTTAGGATGTTTTCAAAACTCATATATCGAAAATCCTATCTTGATTTCGATAAAACTTAAAAAAACGAAGCAATGCTTACATCCCGAACAATTAATTATAATCGGTTTTCACAACTAAATAGTGACGCAATAGTATTTTTCAAATAAAACATTGCAATATTTGGTACTGTTTTGTCTGGCAAATTTTACAAAAAACCGCTATAACCATTTTGACCAAAATACATTTAAAAGATAATAAGCATTCTTAATATGATTCTGTTAAAACTCTGGGGGCAAAAGCGGCGTTCTATAGCCCTGCTATGGTGCATCGTAGTAAATGAACTGCTAAACATACTCAGAAATAAGGGATTCTATGTCCATAAGAAAGTTTCGTTCGACCCAGTCGTGCACTTTATTTTTCCATGTATAGATGTCGCTCTTTTCTTTTCGTTTATAAAAAACATAAATAAATAACGAGGATAACGAGAATAACAGAAGTACGTTTTTTAGTATACCTTCTTATAAAAGGTATGGTCGATTTTCGACCACAAGCGATACTAGTTATAATTATTAGATATTTTTTTTTAAAGGGGTCTAACGCATACATTATTATTATTTCTTATTGCCATATATATAATATATATTCCTACGGAAATTTATATTCACTTTCCTTCGTATTAAGTATTCCCTAATCTAATGCTGAGTCGAACCAAACGCTTGTATCCCATCCAGTGTGACCAATTTAATTTTTGAAATCATGCTAAATTCAGCAGTATTTCAAATCAAAACCTGCTAAAAACCCAATAAATTAACAACAAAGCTGTTTTTCAGAAAAAAAGCAGATATATTTAAAAAAAAATCACTGGAAACTAATTTTGCGCTATGTCATTCAAAAATATACAATTAGGCGTGCAAAATGTAAGCATAAATTGATATATATTGATTTGTCCTATTAAAAAATTCATATTTACCGTAGAAAACAAAAAAAAAAGTAACAACAGAATACCCAATCTCACATATGGTGTCTATCACTATTACAAAAGTGCCCCAACGAATTTCACTGGAAAGAGAAATTCTGGATTTCGAGGCAATTCTCTCGGATCTTCAATGAAAAACGCCATAAGGATCGTCTGCTTTGATTTTATTTTATTATTTTAATTCATAATTTGGCTAAATCAAAATCCTGCTAATTTTTCCTGCAAAAGCATAAAATAATGCTAAAAAAAATGCTGGCATTATTTGAAAAAAAAAAGATGCTACAAATAAAATAATCCTGCTAAATTTAGCAGGAAATATGCTAAATTGGTCACACTGAATTCCCATCGTCGCTCTGTTAGTGACGTAAGGAATTTAAGAGAGGATTTAGCATCTCTTTATTGTAGATCATAACTAAATATGAATAAACAATGTGTTCTTACTTTAATTTGCTCATGTATTTGATTGACACGATGTGCTAATTCCTAATTGTGCGATGTGGGGTGTAATGGGTAGGCAACGGTGAAGTAGGCATGGCGTAACATAGACATTTTTGGGGCTACTAAAACTATTTACCGGCGTATGGTAGCCACGGAGCTGCTGCATAGATTCAGCAGTAGGGCGGGTATAGCCGAAGACACGGCGATTTATCGGATGCACTCCCACCGATCAGCCGTGAAGTCATCACCATCGGACCAACCTTCTTCTCTTTATTTTCATTTGGTACCTTATTCTATTGATCTCTTTTCTCTTCCAATCCTTCTCTTATAACTTTCGCTTTCGCTTCTATATTTTTTTTTTGTGTTAGCATACCATACCTCTTCTCTTCTTTTTTTGCTTCGTTCTGCCACTTGTCTTTCCTTACTTTTTCTTTTACAATAACCCCCTCCCAGTGGTTATAATCCCGGACTTGGCCCTCTAAGCGGTTCTGATGATTTTTTTTTAATTGGTAGTAAATATAGCTACCAAGGCACGGTAATTTTTATTTTGTAGCGAGGTTAAGTAGCAGGAAGAACCCCCCCATCCGACGAGCTTTTGCCCGGCCTTCCGCAATCGTGCCATTTATCTGCTACCAGGGAAGAAATAACACCCTCAAATCCCGCCTCGTCCGCTACAAACCACTAAATTTCAAATCAATACATACAATCACACAAAGCATGTAGGAACATGCGAAAGAGATTGGATATATTGTGCTTTGTGCTGAATATCAATTCACACAAAAAAAAAAAAAAAAAAAAAATATTGACGGAGAGAAAGCGGAGGGAAAATAAACAAGAGCATACAGAAACATGCAACGGAGAATATTACTGTGCTGAATTTACCTACATTCACACAATTCAACAAAAAAAAAAAAAAAAAAAAAAAAAACAATGGAACGGAGAAAAACTTATACAGCATAGACAAAAAATAACAAAGCCATGTGCTTGTGCAATTCATTTGCGCACAAAAAAAAGAGACTCGAATCTTGAAGAGAGTCAAATGGATTTGCATCATACACATTATGGACAGTGTTGCCAGATGAAAAATCTGAATATCTTGTTTTTCCGAGATCAAATATCTTTTTTTCAAGATTTTTTCAAAAAACAAAAAAAGTTGAAATGCTTTAAATAAAACTGATATTTATTTTTTCGAAAATATTGTACCCAGTAGGTATAACATAAATATCTATAAACAAATTATTTCTAGCCGAAAGCCTCTGTAGCTAGTGCTGTAAATTTATATTAATATTGTTTAACTTATTAGTAAATAATAATAATAATAAATTATTGCTCATAAATTATTGTTTTTGATTTTTAAAATGTTGGAATGTATATAATTATACATATTTGAATTAAAAAGACTTAGAACTTCATTGCTGACATCAAGATCATAGCAATTCACTTCATTAAAGCGCAACAAATCCTTTGTTAATATTTAAATTTCAACTGTTTCAGTATTCAAACGATTACGAATTTTAGTTTTATTTAAACTTCAGCTGGAAAAATTCTCTCGATATTTGCAGACGAATGTGGAAGGGATAAAATATTGAATATAAACACTTTTCAGATTGGATATGCGAACGTTCCATCCTCTGTTCTTACTCCTAAAACATTTTTCCGAAAACATACTACATCATACTACATCCGTTATTTCATCAAATTTTGTCTAGTTTAGTCGAGTATCGTTCGTAAATGTCAATTAATTACTTAAGGCACCAAGTGACAAAGAACAGAAACTGAAACAGAAACATAATCCTATACATTTGCAACAGAAACAGAATTAGGAACAACATTTTTTTCAGCAACAGAATTTAGCGACAGAAAAATGGCTGTCAGACAGAACGCAAACAAGTCTACATTGATTGTTTCTGTTGCTGCCAGCAAGCCGCAATTCGACAATTAGCTTCATGTATAATTTCCTTACTTTAGAGTTGATGGCAACGTAAGTAAAACCGAAGTTGTGCATGTACTTTGTTCAAATCACATTATACCTACATAATAATGGAATTAATAGAAAACATTTTCTTCAATAGAAAAATTGTTTTAATTTATTAGATTTAAAAAAATTATCGATTTGAAAAATCTTGAAATTTGATGAATTTGAGGTAAAAAGTCTTGTACATATTTTGGAGCTCAAAAATCATGAAAAAAAAGATATATCTTGTAATCTGGCATCGCTGATTATGGATGGAAGATTGGAATTGGAAGTATGGAACAAAAAGAAGGAGAAGCAGACGTTCTAAGAGAACAGAAAAGTAAAGGCAATAAAATGTGCCAGGAATAAAAATATTTTTTTTGTGTTGCTATGACCAAAAGGGTTGGTTTTGTGTTTTTTGTGTGTTGTGTGTGCATTACTTTTTTTTGTTACTTTTTTATGTGTGCATAGCTAGGTAGGTATGCAACGGTGTGCGGCGTCGTCGCCGGCGTAGTCTGTAGGTAGGTAGGTAGGAAAACAAAATGAAAAAAAGACAAAACAAAACAAAACAAAGCAATGAATTAAAAAATTTGCGTCGGAGTTTGGAGTGGATGGATAATAAAGTGCATTGCGGTGTCTATAACCAAAAATGGAGATTGTTAGGAGTTATGGAAATTTTCCAGAAGTTGAATAAATTCGGAATAAATTAGGAATAAATTTAATTGTTCCATGGAGTTCGGAGTTTCACAATTTTTAATTGCTCCTGTCGCAAAATGTTTAACTACGGATATTTTAAAATTTATTTCGGAAAAGAGAAAAGGAGAATTTAAACCAGATCGGATTTGGAAATAGTTTTGATTGAAATAAAGTGGGGTTAACGACATTTATTTTCGCTAGGTAGGATAGGAGATTGGAACGAAAAATATAGGAATATTTTATTCGTTTCTTGGAGTCAGAATATCTTCATTTATTGATTATATACCATTATGGAGCTATTTTGTTTATTTTCTGGGAAGAAATAATACCTAAACAAGGAGATCGGAACGAAAAATATGGGAATATTTTATTCGTTTCTCGGAGTAGAATATTTTCATTTATTGATTTTATTCTATAATGGAGTTATGTTGTTTATTTTCTGGGAAGAAATATAAACAAGGAGATTTTATTCGTTTCTTGGAGTCAGAATATTTTCATCTGTTGATCATATTCTATTATGGAGTTATATTATATTTTTTTTGAGAAAATTGGAGAAATTGGAGAAAGTGTTTCGCGTGAGCACATCGATGCGCGGACCGCAAATACAATTTTTAAAATGTTCTCTTGGGAACTTGAGAAAGGAGAATTATGTTAGCTAAAATTGGAGGGAGTCGGAGAAAGTGTTTCGCGTGAGCACATCGATGCGTGGACCGCAAATACAATTTTTAAAATGTTCTCTTGGGGACTTGAGAAAGGAGAATTATTTTAGCTAAAATTGGAGGGAGTCGGAGAGAGTGTTTCGCGTGAGCACATAGTTGCGTGGACAAATATATCTTAAATTAATATTTTAAAATTTTTCTCTTGGGGACTTGAGAATAAATTTTTGAAATTTAAAATGGAGATTATGTAGAGGAGAACTTCCAGGAGGAAGAATTTTTTTCTTTACTTATTTTATATTATTTCTATGAAGGAATAATAACCGGAGATGGAGAAATCTTCAAAGAAGAAGGATGGAGATTACAATTGCATGGCAATGTGATTTTGTTCTTTATAAAATTAATAATTATTGTATTTTGGTTTAGGTACATATTTTTTTGGTTTGCACATCACACACATAGGCAGACATGCGTACAATTTAGGGGATTTCTTATTCGAATAGGAATTTATTCAAGTGGGCGAGTAGTAGGGGTTCAAATTTAAACAAAAATGAAATTTCCACGTAGGTAACTTAATTCATTTCATTTCATAAAAACAAAAAGCTGCTAGGGCAAGGAGAGGTCAGGAGACCACAGATGAAGGAGGAAAAAGTGAAGGAAATGTTGCGTCCAGAAACAAAACTTACTTCCCAACGAAGAGCCATTGCTCGGGCTGCAGACTTCGCGAGGTCAGAGGAGGCGACAAGAACGTCGCACGAAGGACTGTTGCTGCGAGCAGACCGCATCCCGCAGCTGTGGGATAAGGCCAATGAACTTTTTTGCAGTTGGTGGAGACATCAAACGGAGAGGAGTTAAACCAACTGGAGATGGAGATGGAGAAAAAGGAATCGGAATATTTTGGAGCTGCTGAAATAATGAGGAGGAAAATAAACGAAGCAGCTAAGGAGATGGAGAAGCTGAACGAAGCTAGTCCAGCCAATGGAGATGATCCTAAGGGTAGAGCGATCAACGTGAGTATCACGTTGCCAACCACGCAACACGACATCAAAAACATGTGGGGGAGTTCGACGGAGCGCTGCTGAAGTGGATTGGTTTTCCCAACCAATTCAAGGCGGCGATTCACAACAACGTAGATATATCGGAGCATGTAAATATTCTTATTTAAAGAAGTCGCTGACAGAAAGGGATGCCAAGGCTTTAGGAGAAAGCGACTTAAACCAAAATAGCTACAAGGAGGCGTGGGAGAGGCTTGGTCAACTCTATGAGAAGCCATACCATATCACCAAGGAGTACTTGAACCAGTTTTACCGGTTACCGGTTCTGCAGGAGAAACCATCGGCCAATGATATCCAAGGAATGGCGAATGTGACTCATGAGACAATCGGTCAACTAAAGTCATTGGAGATACCAGTGAAACACTGGAATATGATTTTCGTACTCGGACTACACGAAAGATTGAATCAGGAGACAAGGAGACAATGGGAGTTGCAGAGAACATTGGAGACACCGAAAGTAGGAGAAAATTTAAATTTTCTATACAAACAAGCGGGAGCTTTGGAGAGTACCAGGCATGGTATTGAGAAATCTGCCAACAACTTCGGGAGCATGGAGAAAGGAGTCGGAGTTAAAAAATTAAAATTAAAAAAGGTACAAAATTTAAAGGAAAATAATAACTATAGGAGCACTGGTTCAGAGAACGATAATAAGTTTCATTATTCTTTTTCGGAAATTAGTTTCATGGCGACAGTCATGGTAGGTTTAGGATGTGAGGGGTACAAGTTTTGACCTATTAGGCGTTTCTTAGATACGGGGTCTCAGGTAAAGTTGATGAGCTATAAACTAGTAGGTACAGGAGTACAAACTTTCAGCTTTGTCTGCTACTAGGTAGGTGGTGGGCATCGGTGGAGAGCTTTTAAAACATGGCAACAAATTAAGGAAATATATGTCCATGGTATGGGACTCAGGTACAGGAGTGCATGGAGGAAATGATTTGGGTTTTACCAAAGGAAAGTAATTGGAGTCCAACAATGCCATCATCGGCTTTAGATCCTACTGTAGTAAATAAACCAACTATTATAATCTGGGCGGACCCAGACTACTGGAACTAATCCAACTTACATACTTTTTGGAGTAAATAAATAAGTAAATAAATTTGGAGTAAAATTTGGCAAAAATTGTCAGATCGGTTATTCAAAGAAATATGAGCGGAGTAGCGTTATTAGAAACGCTTATGGGAGTTGTTGTTTTTCGGAACACAAAATGAAGAGATAGACGAGTTGACGGGAGTCGATTTCATCTATTCAATATAAGGAGGAGGAGCAATTAGATAAGCTATTAGAGCGACTTTAGCAACAAGATCAGGTCAGTTTATATTAGTTAAAACACATTTTGTGGAGAATTAGACGGAATGAACCAGGAAGGTTCATAGTAAAAGTTCCGTTGAAGGAGAATATTATATAACTGGAAAGTTCAATGGAGATAGCGTTAAGACGTTTCTTGTAATTAGAGAGGCGTGTTGCGAATAAACAGGAGAAGAGGAGAATTTATGTGGAGAAAATGAGGGAAGAAGTACGAATTGGTCATCTTGTTTTGGAAACGGAGAAACCAAGAATAGGAGACATGATATATTATACATACCACACCATTGCATTCCGAAAGACAATCGGATTGTGTACAATGCAAGTTGCAAAACAGACAAAGGTTTGTCGCTCAATAACATTCAAACACTTGATCCAAAGTTGCAAAAGGATTTGCATGAAACCATAATGCGTTTTCGGAGACACAAAATAGCGATATATACAAATATTCGCAAAATATTCAATTAGGTTAGGATAGGTAGGGAGCAGTGGAACTTTCAAAGGATATTTTGGAGGGAGAATGCAAATCAAAGATTGCAGGAGTATTGGCTAACAATAGTCACATTTGGATTAACAACATCACCGTTCGTTGCGGTGCGTTCAGTAATTGAAGCTGTCAGGAATGCAAAAGGAAAAGTTTCCAATTGGAGTTAAAGCGATAGAAGAGGACTTCACAGACGATTGCACAACAGGAGTTGACTCAGAAAAATTAGTAATTTAATTAGGAAATGATAGGAGCTGATTTCGAAATACGAAAATGGAAGTCAAACAGCCGGGCGGTTGTAAGGGCTAAGATTCCGAGTTGGAGAAAACACTATTGTTTTCGGCGGGGAAGGCACAACCATTTTAGGACTTACATGGTTGATAAAGGAGAACAAGTTACTTTTGTAGTAAAAAACATTATACATTCAATGGAGTCATAACAAAGAGGAGAATTTGGAGTCATGATCCAAATGGATATATATCTCTGGTAACAATTATCGGAAAAATATTAATTCAGGAGCCATGGAAACAAAGAATCATTGGGATGATTGGTCGCCAGTTGAATTAGAAAACATATAGTTGGAATTTTAGAATTCTATTATTTATTTAGAAAAATCGATACGATAGGTGGTTGGGTACAGGGAAAATTCCATAGATACAAATTCACGTTTTCGGAATTATATAATATATACATTCGTGTTGAATATGGGAATGGGATGGTAAACGGTTGGAGTTATCAGCAGCAGAGTTGTTGTCGAAAATGATAAAAGGAGTTATGGAATTAATGGAATGGCAAACTGCGGAGTATATGGATTGATTCCATTCCAGCATATTATTGGATAAAAAAGGAGACTGGGGACTTAAAACATTATGTTACAAATACAGATGTTAGATGCTGGCGTCATATTGATGGCAAGGAGAACCCAGCTGAATTACTTACAAGAGGAGTTTTGTCAAAATATTTGTGAACAATCAAATGACCGAAAAGCAAACTAATGGAGAACATATACGAGGAGGTAAGAAATTAAATGAAAATATATTCTATTTCATCTTTCAAGGAGATCGTGCACGAATAAGGTTAGGAGGAACTAAGTCAAGTATATATCGATACTGGAGTACACAAATAAGCTAGAAAAAGCGGTTAACGTTCTTAGCTATGCCAGAAGGTATATAGTAAATTGGATTAAGTGGAGAAAAGAACTAAAACAGAAACCAAAAGATATAAAACGGAGATCTAGGAGAAAAATGGTTCAACAGGAAGTTTTACCACCTACTCTAAAGGAGAAAGCGTCAGCTATGGATTATCTGATACGGAGAAATCAACAGGAGAATTATAAAAAGGAGATAACAGCATTGAGTGCTGGGAAGCATTTACCGGAGAGGAATTGGATAGGAAGTGTGAACACAATTTTGGAAGCAAATGATTTGCTCCGAATCGGTGAGAGATTCAGGTGATCGGAGATCGACTATGAGATGAAACATCCAGCAATCATTGCAAATGGATCAAGGTTAGAGGAATTTTTAATGGATTATGCTCACAAGGAGACGGAACATGGAGGCACCCATGCTATAATGCAATTTATTAGGTAAAGTTACTGGATACCAGAACTTAGGAGTGGATTACGGAGTCACATTTATAGATGTGTTGTGTGTGTGCATTTAATTGCGCGAATGGAGGGACAGCTGATGGCGGAGTTACCATCAGCGAGAGTCCAGGTTGGGAAACGAGGAGTGGATTATTCTGGCCCTTTTGAATTAAAAGTGGTCAGTGGAGTAGGAAGGAGAAATAGGAGAAAATGTTGGGTTGTAATATTGGTCTGTCTTAGGAGTAGGACAGTATTATATTGAAATCGTAGGAAAATTATCTTCAATAGCTTTCATAGCTTGTTATGGGAGATTTATTGCAAGGAGAAGGAGATTTAAGAAAATATTTAGCGACAACGGAACAACTTCCGTTGGAGCATCCAAATTAAATAAAGCTTTGAAAGTATTTTCAGATTAAGGAGTATTGGAGAATCTTTATAAAAAAGGTAACTACTGACTGGCACTTTATGATACCAGCAGAACCACATCAAGGAGGGACTTATGTGCGTTGTCAAATAGATGCAATTTCATTTGAATCGCATGGTGGAGCGAGGAGTTTTTAACTTTACTCACTTTGAGTGATGATCCAATGGATATTCGGGCGCTAACGCCCGGACATTTTCTGGTGGGTGAACCATTAATTTTACCTCTTCCTTTTTAGATTATAAGAAAGACTGGAGAAGGAGGCAGCTAAACTATTTAAGGAGAAACAGCAGATGGTCAACCATTACGGGAACTGATGGTAGTCCGAATATTTGACTATTCTGCAGGAGAGGACAAATTGGAGAAAGGAGAAGGAGAAGAATGTAAACGTTTACCAAGTCGGGATGGGCTTGTCAGAAACATCATCGTCCAGACCGCAACCAGCCAATTGAAGCAGCCTTTGCAGAAAAAATGTATTTTTAGCTTTAGACTCGTAGTAATTAAAAACAATGTTTTTAGCCGGGACTGTTACGTATGGCAACACTTGCCATACGTGCTCTTATTGTAAAATGACATGTAAAGAGTTAGTTCTCGATCGGTCTCTGGCCGAGAGAGACGTATTTATATTCCGAGGAAGCGGAGGCAATAAATGTGGGTTTTTTGTATATTTTTCCCACGACAAAAGTCGCACCGCGTTTCATTTAAATCGGAGTATTATACAGGAACCGAATTTTAAAACAATTAAAAAATTTAACCCTTGTAACTAGGTACCTATATAGTGGACCATGGTATTTTAATTCGAATTTCTGGCAGATATTGAAAGTAAAACGTTTAACTAAGAAAATAAAATAACATTTATAAAAATCACCCTTTAGCAATTTATTACATATTTCTTTTTTTCATTACAAAGAAGCTTGGACTTGGAGAAATGAATTTGATATCCTAAGTTATAGTCTGTAGCTTTTGTCAAACGCTGAGAATTTTGCGAACGCAGTTGCTAAAAAAAATAATGACGCCACATACCCAATTTGAATTTTTATTTTTCCGATCAATTGTTGAGTGAAGAAGAACATAAAACAAAAACAAAAAACCGGCCAAGTGCGAGTGTCACTCGCGCACCGAAGGTTCCGTATTTGGCTAAAGTCCAACACATCAGATATTATTTGAAATCTATATCATTTTATCTTTCCCCTCTTCATGAATTCATCACAATTTAGTTTAATTTAATTACTTAATATTTTTACTCTCAAAAATTACCCGCACATGAATCTCATTTTCTAATTATTACCTAGTACCCAACCCACGCCAATTTTCCATTCTGTATGCGACCTGTCCCAATTAAAAACTATTGACTAAAAATATATTACTTTTATTTTGTTCTGTACTCCCCAAAAAAATGTATTATACTCCCCAACGAAATTAGCAAGCGGGAACCCTGGTGTTATACCACCAGTGACTCTCTTCTGTCTTTGATGGGGTCAATTGTGCACAACTGCGTAGTAGAGATTAAAACTTATGAGAGCAACGTATTTTACAAATAAACAAATAAACCGTTTTTTGGGCGAATGAAAATATTTTTTTCACCAGATTACTAATTAATCCAAAACCAATCGATGTATTCCTTCCATTGGTATTTGTCGTGTAACTAGAGGTTATACCGGATGTTGTGTGTAAGTTTTAGCCTACTATGTCAATCGGTTCTTGAGATAGACCTGGTAACAAAATTGGCTTAGTGGGTTCGGACAGACAGACAGACAGACAGACAGACAGACAGACGGAGAGACATCCGAGCGAAACTAATAAGGTTACGTTTTTTCCCTTTGGGTACGGAACCTTAAAAAATCAACACTGGGACTGAAAGCCTAGCGTGAAAAATCCTAAAGCCTAAAAAAATTAAGCAGTGGATTTTGTAAACATTATAAACATCCGTCGGAGTACGGTCTTTAAATTATTTGGGAAGACCCAAGGAAATGGAATGATGGTTATTATAAATAAGAAAGTGAAAATGGTGCTCAGACTGTTAAAAATAGCCCATACTATCGCATCGTCCGAAAGATTGTATTTTTTTTATACGTGTCGCGTGTCCCGCTTTTTCGGAAATGCCCTGGCCCTTTCTGATAGGTTTTTATTTACTCCTCTTTGTCCACTATTTATACGATCCTCTCTTCCTCACTCGTCTAAGGCCCATTTTATTCACTCGAAGTTGAACATAACTTGGGGATTTTTATATGGGAAACTTCCCAAGTTGTGTTCAACTTCGAGTGAATTAAATGGGCCTAAGCACTTCTATTTACTTTCACGCCAGGATTTTATTCATCTTTCCTCTTCAAAAACAACAATAGCTATTCGCAGTCAGAAAAATTCCTTTGTTTTAGTTCAAAGTCGCTTGGCTTCCTCACTCGCACTCTCTATACGCTGGTGTTAGACCAGACCGGTGGGAACTTAAGGCATTCAGCAATGCCTCCCACGGTCATTAACCACCCCGTTCAAACATACTAGCATGCTAAATGGACAATTTACTCTCCTTCGGTGTACTCCCGCGCAAATTTGGGGGATGGGACTAGCGGATAGTAGGCCATACCTCCCTCTCTTGACTTTAGTTCCGAGTGGGGTCTTGGCCACCATGATATGTGCGTGCGGGTGGTAAAGCTGATCCGCGTTCGGTCTTTAATTCTATCGCAGTAGTGATCTCAGTCCTCGCCTCTTTTATTGCGGTTCAAGAAATTGCTTGCTCAAGAGTTGCAAGAGTCATAATAATTAATAAAGTCCCTTTACCACTCCTTAGAAAAATAAAAGTCTAGTCAATTATAGAACCTAAACCAATCGACCGACACAAACCTGTTGCACCCAAATATTTTCATTTACGTTTTAATAATGCGGTACAGCAATTTCCTTTTAGGTGAAATAGTTATTGAAAATTCATGTATGTAGTGACTGTAGCAACTCTAGCATCAATTTCAACGTCCATTCAATGCCTCATCTAATTGTGGCAATACATTTCAGAGCCCGTCAAGCGAACAGTATCATCTGTGCTAATTCTCAAATTATTACAGACCGTTCCGGCTTGACTGTTTAATAACATTTCCTGTCCATCATTATAACTGCAAATAGGCTCGCACAAACTTCGCATGCAAATTTACTCCCACAAACATTTCCGTTGCCCAGTCGCGTCGCTTTATCCGGCTCCGGCGGCCGCCATCATCGGGCGAACAACATTTGTGTTGTGCAACATCAATTAGTTCGCCAAGCGACCGAAGTAGGCAATTCCGTAGGCCATCTCACATCTCACATGCTCTTGGCCCCAATCTCTATTAGTGCTCGGCATATCGTTGCTAGTTCGGGCGTACATGTGTGTACGGTTAATAAATTAAATTCGTGCAACGTAATGAAGGATATCCGCTTTTTTGGCTGTGTATATATACATAAAACAGGTCCCCATTCATGCACATATCAGCGTAGGGGCTAGGCCATTATTCACATCCTTTTCCCGAAACGATCTGCATGGTATTGTGCGTGGAGCAATTTGCTGCTACCGGCCGCGCGATTTAATTTCAAATATTAAACATCTGAAAACAGTGAATTTACGAGACACACACAACAGCCTGTCTAGGCCAATTTGTTGTTTAATACAACACCCGAAAGGATTTACTCACGTAAGATAATGTACTTAGATCATTTAGCAGGCGTATACATGAAGTGTAACAGTCCTGCTGCTGAAATTTGTGGAAATCATGAAATGATGGCTGTCGTCAGAGAACACCATCGTTATGTGCTTGACTGCTTGTGGCTGGAAACCACCAAGTCCTTTCACTGACTTTTGTATAGGAACATTAGTACCGTAGAATGCAGGATGCTGCTGTTGGTGGTCCTGCTGTTGCTACCTACACACTGCAGACAATTTGACTCGGCACAGCTTGTTTATATATGATTTATGGTGAATGGTGGTATATTCTTGGATCGTATCATTCGGTACGATATGAGCTTGTCCTCCTGACAGCACATATGGTTCCATGTGTTCGCATTATGTCACCCTTGGTGGTACTAACCACTATACAACCGACGATTCATTTGAGTTGACATTGGCATTCCTTTCCGCGCTTTATCTGGCTTAGGCTGGTGGTATTCCTATTCGTATATCGTATTCATATTCGACACGAAATTCCGCTAGGTTACACATCTCATTATTTGCTGCTGTTCCCGCATTTTCCCAGCTTATCCTCCTACCATCTAGATCTAGATGTACACAGCTGAATGGGGTATTATTTTTGCGGTATTGTTTGTGTGGGGAGTTCTTGCACGGACGGGTTGCAAAACCGCCAAAATAAACGCCAAAAGATAGTCAACTTCTAGTCAGGGTATGCGAATCCTTTATTGCTCTGGCCATTGGAGAACAAAAATGTTGGAAAATGCTACAGCGAGGATTGAGGAATTTTTTATGCGCAGAGGATGAAATTGTTTAGATTATGCATAACACGGAATGGAGAACAGTATCAACTTGTAGATTAGGTAACTGGCATGCGAAAGGGTTTGCATTTGACGGTGTCTATTGTTTAAAATTGGATTCAAATTCCATACTAGTGTCAAAACATGCATTTGGCAGAATATCTATCGCTGCTAATACCCGTTGACAAATTTTCTCAAACTAAATCGAAAGGTATGTGAACGAGATACATCAGCGAAATGGATTGAACGGCAACATTCATCCATTCCTATGACTGATTTGCAAAAAATAGTGCACCTCTTTTTGTCGCACGAAACTTGCTGACTCAATGCAATGATGCTAGTTGAAATTTGAATGACTCTCTGGAAGAATTTTTGATATCAAACTGAAAGAGAAAAATACGGTGGATGCAGTCAAATTGTTGGCCTAAAAATGCCATCCATATGCAGCGTAATAGATGCGTCATTCATGAAGGACATATATACCGACATATTTTGAGCTTTCAACGCTTTTAGAGCCGAGGTAGATAAATATTAAATATATATTTAAAAGTAGAAAGAGAAATGTCCTGATCAACGGCCACACAGTAGCAATGAAGTACACGGTTTCTTTCACCGGATGGGTCCCAGAAAACTTCTCAATCGGATAGCCAGTCGTGCGTAAAGGGTTAAATACCAAACCACGAACAAACGACCGAAACAATAAACAGCTTAGAATAAAGGGAAGATTTACTATTGAAGACCCTACAACCCGAAAACGATTATTGGATCACTCAGCGCAATGATTTGGCCGCTTGGAGCAGCACTAGTGCAACGCTAAGTGAACTAAAACGTGAAATCGAAGCCCTTAAACCTAAGAAAGCTCCTGGTTATGATTTGATCACCGGAAAAGTTCTCTAAATAAGCTTCTTCATATTATAAATGCCGCGCTCAGACTAAAACACGTGCCGAGTCAATGGAAAGTCGCGGAGGTCATAATGGTTTTAAAACCAGGAAAACCGCCAAATGAAGTAAAATCGTATAGACTGATTTCCCTTCTTCCAGTCATTTCCAAAGTCTTCGAGAGAATATTGCTTAGGCGCCTACAACATGTTATTGAAGACAATAATCTTATCCCTGACCACCAGTTTGGGTTCAGAACCAAGCATTCGACGATTGACCAAGTACATATGTAGAACTACTGACGTAATCGAGAAAGCATTTAAAGAAAAAAAGATTTGCTCAAGCGTATTCCTTGACGTCTCACAAGCCTTTGATAAGGTGTGGCACGACGGCCTTAAGTTTAAATTACGTCAAGTTCTCCCCGCAAGCATATATGATATTCTAGAATCATATCTCGGGAATGGACTCTTCCGTGTTAGAAATGGAAACGAATACTCGGAGCTTAAAGAAATTTCGGCCGGTGTACCGCAAGGAAGCGTCCTTGGGCCGCTTCTCTATTTGCTATATACTCGCGATATAACAAGGGAAGATAGCACTACCCTTGCTACGTTCGCCGACGACACAGCTATCCTAGCAGTAGGTAATACAATCGAAGGAGCGACTACAAAACTGCAAGCCGCAGTGAATAAGGTAAATGAATGGACAAGGAACTGGCGGATCGCCCTCAACGAAACTAAATCTGTTCACGTGAATTTCACTTATAAGAAAACTAATGACTTGCCAATTTTTCTAAACTTGGCCCGAATACCCTTTGCAAACGAGGCCAAATACCTGGGAATGACACTCGACGCAAAGCTGAAATGGAATGCGCACGTGAAAATGAAACGTAAATAACTCGATATCAAATATAGAGAAATGTTCTGGTTACTCGGAAAACATTCCCCGCTCAGTACTGAGAACAAACTGCTTTTATACAAGCAATTGCTAAAGCCGGTGTGGACTTACGGTATACAACTTTGGGGTTGTACCAAGAAAACAAATGTCAATATTCTACAAACTTTTCAAAATAAAGTTCTTAGAGAAATTGTACAAGCACCATGGTATATTAGAAACGACGATATCCATAGGGATCTCGGAATTCCAACAGTCGAAGTTGAAACTAGAAGCTTCGCGAGAAAGCACAGAAACTGACTAATCGGACATATCAACAATACAGTCCGACAAATCTTGGATGAGAGCAATTTATTGCTTCGACTACTACTGCGGAACACGCAGGATCTTTCATTGGAAAGTAACCTGCCAAAAGTTTTTACTTATTGATAGAAAAATTGCTTGATAAGTTATATCTTAGTTGCAGTATCTAACAATCTTTAGAAGGGTGGTGTTTTTAGTCAGTAAAAATCTGACACTACTATGAGAACGCGCTGGCTATTCTCATAGTGTCTTTGGAAGATTTTCACCTACCCTCGGATAAAAAAAAGGGGGAAATTCGAAGTGATGCTATAGCTCCAGCATTATTATGCCTTCTAGGCATAATTCCGATACTTGATCAATAGTTTTTAGAAAATAGGCATGATTTTTTGTGAATTGTTTTTTTTACAATCAATTCACACAAATACATTTTGCATTTGGTAAATATGGTTCTTTCTTTTATCAAAGTCGCATTAAAAATGTTCATTTACAACTCTGTGCTTCATGCTTATTTCGCAATTATCTACTTGACTTACTCACCAAACCAAAACCTTGGATTATAGAGATAAAAAAAGATAGAATTGCCTATCAATCGACCAACATTCTGATAACAATTTCTTGAATCACCTTGTAGGTTAGTTGCAGTTCCTTTGAATTATTCAAGATTGTTGTGACAAATAGCCAGCGATTATCCTTGGGACTTATAATTTGAAATTGAGCGGAAATTGAAGACGCCTAAAACGCAATGGTAAATCGTTCTGAATAAGCGGAATCCGGTATATGCGAATGTTTGACATGAGGTTTTTTACATTCAAACGGGATACGTTGCCAAGTTTCGGTTGATAGAGGTTGCGCAACAAAATTATAACTGAGCCGACTCTTGACTGCAAATTGTGTAGCGGTAAGCCCGAAACATCCAAAAAAAAATATAATTTTTGTTGTATTTGAAGTGACACTACAGTTTTTCTATCCAGTCAATGTGTGCTTCTCCATAGAAACGTATATTCCCAATCTCATGCCCTTAAAGTTTTCACGACAAATAGTAACATTACGTCCTTCCTTAGGCCAATATGTACGAATCCACCGTAAAAATCGTACGATCCGTTTCTGAGTTATGAGTGCGTGCATATTGTCGCCAGTCTCTTTAATAACGGGTGATTTTTTAGCTGGTTTGGTTTTGGCAACACTGGTTTTGACAGCTGACGTGTGTTTAGTACCTTGTGTCACTGTCAGACAGCTTCAGTTTGGTTTGCTATTTAACCATGGATCGTCTTACAAATGAACAACGCTTGCAAATTATTGAATTTTACTATCAAAATTCGTGCTCGGTTCGAAATGTTCATCGCACGCTGCTTCCGCTTTTTATCGAAAAATTGTGTTCAGCGATGAGGCTCATTTTTGGTTGAATGGGTACGTAAATAAGCAAAATTGCCGCATTTGGAGTGAAGATCAGCCAGAAGCATTGCAACAGCTACCAATGCATCCCGAAAAAGCCACTGTTTGGTGCGGTTTATGGGCCGGCGGCATTATTGGGCCATATTTCTTCAAAGATGATGCGAATCGCAGCGTTACTGTCAATGGTGAACGCTACCGAGCGATGATAACAAACTTTTTTTTGCCCGAAATGGAAGTTCTTGACTTGCATGATATGTGGTTTCAACAAGACGGTGCCACATGCCACACAGCACGCGAAACAATGGCGCAATTGCGAGGCGAGTTTGGTGAACAGTTAATTTCACGTTTCGGGCCGGTCAATTGGCCGCCTAGATCGTGCGATTTGACACCATTAGATTATTTTTTGTGGGGGTATGTCAAGGCTAATGTGTATAGGGACAAGCCCACTTCGATTGACGCACTGGAAGCCAACATCCATGCATTCATTCGTGAGATACCGGCCGATATGTGTGAAAGAGTATGCCAAAATTGGACTCAGCGGATGGGATACCTGAGACGCAGCCGCGGTCAACATTTGCATGAAATTATCTTTAAACATTAAATTGCAAGGTTCAAACTATCGATTCAAATAAATATTTCATTCATTTTTTCGAATTTTTTGTGTTTTTTTTTTTTAAAAAGTTCCCACCTGGTTTTGCCCGTGACTTTCGTATTAAGTCGCACCGCATTTCCAAAAATGCTGTATTATGCCAACGTCCACTAATAATTTTAATTATACAACTTTATGTGAGGTGCCGCTCCCGCTACCCGTTTTCCGAATCCCGATTATATTTTGCAAAGCGCCACCAAACAATGATATAAATGGAACCAACAATAGGTACCCATCCACAAATTTTCAATGAAATCAGTTGAGTTGCTTTGGAGATCGACATCAGTGCCACCTATCGGGTCTAAGAGTATCCTATCTTTAGAGTCTTACTTTAGAGTCTTACTAAAGATTCATGAAAATTGGATCAGCAGTTATCATGTTAAAAAGTTATCGAGTTTCACACCGAAGAAATTATGTATATGTTATTGTTATTGTATTATCATATTATTGAAGTTAGTTGAGTAACTGAAAAAACGAAATGTGTGCCTACAGCGCCACCTGTTGTAGAATTTTTCGATTTTTCTTTTTTTCTAAACCATATCTAATTCAAGACGAACAAAACAATACTAAAATCATTCAAATCGGTAGAGCGGTTCTCGAGTTTTTACCCGACTAACGCACAGCAATTGATTTTTATATAATAAAAAAAAAAGATAAGAAATAAAAGTTTTAACTCTCTTTTCCGAAGTTAGTAATTCTTAGAGAAGACCCCGTATCCGACTGCTTGTCCGTGCTAGCACTTCAGGACGTTTTCTTAATTTGCTAATAAGATTTCATTACTCAACTGACTATTTCTATACGAAAGTTGAAGAAAAGAATAAGGAGAGTGTTACTTCTTCATTTCATTAAATTGTTTGAGTTACATGAGCGCCTTCGCCTATAATCGGGATACTGAATGAAACGAAATAAAAAAATTATAGCTACTCTGAACGAGAGAAATAAAGAAAAAAATCCATACCCATAACGAAAAAAAAGACCCGAATATTTGTATAGCCGTGCACGTGTCCAAGATAAAATGACACTTCCTTCCACCAAACAGAAAGTAAATACCACAATCTGCTCCACTCCTTGCTCCCACTGACACTCGTCTTCGTCCTGGCCTAGCCCTTTATGTTTTTATCCATTTACAAAATTATTTGCACCAAGAAGGCCTTGTTATCATTACCAGTTTTCTTTTGCTTTGTGTATTACTACAACGACTGGGTTTCTGCATCAATTTGTTCTTTCATGTCAATAAGAGCTGGGGCCGCCGTTTAGGGTGGTCCTGCGGTTGACTGACAGTAGTTTCTTGGTTTCAGCCTATTCCAACAAAAGGTTAATAAACTGTGTAGCTATAACCATCACATTATGATGTTATCCCACAAAAAAAGAAAAAGAAAAAGAAGTTGTTGCTAACAGAAATACCGACAGGAATATCAAAGCAACACCACAGCACAGAGGTAAGATACCGAGCCAAAAAAAAAAAGAACACCATTCCATAATGATATCGGTCTCCATTATCAGTTGAACGTGCTGTGTGTCCGCCAAGGATTACACCAACACAAACCACCCCATTGAACAAAAAAAAAAAAAATCGTAGGACAAAGGCATTGAGCTGTCATTCAAAATCATAAATTTCTCTTCTAACGAACAGTAGCACCGAAGACGACAACACAGGCCGAAGAAGGATAATTCCTTGGACTATAAAACGCTTTCTCCTCTATCCTTGATACAGTTTACTTTATTTTCATCCTCCGAAGCTAATCGATTTTCCATTCAAACCATCTTCCATGTCGTTGGCAGTTCCAGTCATCAGCATTGACCTTCGACACAAGATTCTCTATCGTTTCGTACCCTAGTTATGTATGTTAGACTGAGCCAAGTGATGGTTTGTGATGTCAAAGAAAAACAAAAAAAAAACTGCCTGATTCCTAAATGCAGACACAAATTTTCGTTCCGCAAAATAGTCCTTTTGCTCAACGACATAGAAAAACAAAGCACATAGTCCCATCTTATCCGAACTCCTGCTCATCCCCGTAAATGCTTATCTGCCTTCTAGTCGGTGCGTTTCAAGGTAGATCCTCCACGATAACAATCGCGGACCAGTTACGCTTTGTCAAACATCCGCTCTAACCCCGACACAATTACTCTTCCCGGGACAGGCCGGTTTCCATGCCTTTTTTTTTTTCCTTTCGTTTTGTGTATTTGCGTTGTCCTTATTTGGATGGTCATCCTAATTTAGTGTGCTTAATCCTGGTGCTGATTATTAGCTTCGAAACAAATGGGCTTTTAATGAAAAGGATATTTCCTCTGGAAGGATGGGTTGATAAGCGATTTGTATACCTACATAATGGTTGGCTGTCATTTTGAAGGACAACCAAGTGTAGTGATGGATATTTAAAATTTATTCGATGAACACTGGACAAATTATTATCGTCGATGTTATTATCATCTTGGATTGAGAGTACTTTACGGGGGAGGATTCCAAGCTGAAATTATGTATTGCGTTGCAGAGGTAGTCACTTTCTCACCCGAATCCCATACTGAAACGGGATGGTACCAGTAGGCATAGTAAAATCAAAAGTTTACGGAGCATATTTTGGAAGTGAGCTCGAGGATGAGCGAAAAAGCACAATATATTTCAATTGTTTTGCGAATGGAATGTGCGGATCTAACGTCTCCCGACATACGAACTTTTATACCATTTCACCAAATACGAAAGTCTATGTTCAGACGATTGCCAGATCTGACAATTTTGTCCGGTCTACAAATGAAAACATTGTCCCAAATGTCTGTCAACCGTGTGAACTGGCAATTTGTTCTACCAATATATGCAGAAATTTCATTGTCAATGTAAATTGTCAGGAGTCTGGGTGTATACTCCCAATTTCATCATTGTCAGACTTGTAGGACATTTGCAGACCTGTTTGCTATTGTCAGATGTGATGTGGTTACATCTGCAAATTTTTCATAATTTGAATGAACAAAACGAAGTGTCGGCGTTATTTTCTTCGCAATTTTCCGTAGATTTGGTGCTAAATGTGTGAATTATATATTTCAAATATGTACGTGGACGAAGAATTCATCGTGGTGAATTGGTGATAGTACCTACCCTAGCGGCTATAATTTGAACCGTAATAGACATACAAGTTTGACAGGTCAGCGAAAATATATACGAAAAAAAAGCTAAGCAAGATTAAATATTTAAATAATGTGGAAAATTAATATATTTTTTAATAAAAAAACATACAAATAAATTTCGAAATAGTTCTCAGAAATGGAAAATAAAGAAAAATTGTTGGATCGAGCGTCTCATTGTGGTGTAGGTACCCCAGTGCAACTCATATAGAAAAAATGGTATCATGTACGAAATTCCAAAAGAAGTTTTAAACTTTCGATTCCTTTTAAAAAAGTTATTGCCATGAGAAAATAATTTCCTAAAATCTTTAAAATATGTAGTTTACATTTTAAAGAAAGCAATTTATGAAAGCCAATTGCAAGAAATAATAAAAGATACTGCACGCGTTTGGTCAAAGGAGCATTTCCCAGCAGAAACCTTCCAAAATTACCAACCGAAAACTGGACGAATATTATTATTGTGCAAGCCGAATATTAGCTCATTGCAAAACAATTGAAAAAAGGAGTTAGTAACATACGAATTTTATTCTATTATATTGTACCCATTAAACTGTAATTGTGTTCTATTAGATCTACAAAAGAAATTAATGAACTTTTACTGCCGCCGCTGAACCTCTTGGAAGAAGAAGGTAAGAGAATGCGAAATATGTCTTATTGTAACTACCTATACACATAACTGTTGTATTTTATAAGATCTGATAAAAGAATCGAACCTGCCGACGATGAATCTCAACAGACTTTATGAGTCATCACCGCACTCCGAGATAGGGATAAAAAGATAAAATAAATATTCCTGTGGAATAGAGACACGTTTCTAATTTAGAATTCAATATTTTTAGAGTAAATTAAAAGTCGAACCTGTTAATAAGTATGAGACACGATGCGATGTGCTTGCATTTTCTTTCTTCACCAGCCTTGAAAGTAGGTAGGTACTATTCCCAAATTTTGAAGAATTTGTAAGAAATCTTAGTTTTATTTCGTGGGGTTTGAAATCATCGAGGTTACATTAATAACCAGACCAGTTATATGACTGTTTGCTGAACCTGGCATCACAGCTATAGCCTAGACCCACCAGTTTTGACGAGCTGGGTAACTCTGAGATACATCTCGGTTAGTTTGGTCCGCCATTGGTATTTGGGATAATGCTGCACTATAAATAGAATATTAACAACAATTAAAAGAACTTTAAACAGTAAAAAAAAGTCTAATCCAAAAAAAAAACAAATTTGTTTATTTATTTATTTATTTATTTATTTATTTATCTACAAGCTAAGGCTAACAGATTTTAGAAATAATATTGTAGAAATATATTAAATAATAGATAACAAAAAACAAATAACAAAAATAAATTACAATAAAAGAAAAAAATCGTTAAAAAGTAAATATTAATACAAGTTCAGTTTTGAACAAATCTCTTGTTGTGCTTAATTCAATATTTTGGCAAACTTCATTGAAATGCCTTATACATCTACAGATAGGTTCGTTACTACCATAGTTTGTTCTGTGGTATTTCTCAAAAAGCAAAACCTTGGAACGTAAAACTCTTGATGGTGCATAAAGTGGTATTTTGGAGAGTAAGGAAGGGCATCTAACGTGATAAGTCAAAATATCCCTCACAAACGTTACATCATGCATACATCTTCTGGATTCCCGTGATTTAATTCCCAGAAATAAACAACGCGACTTATATTCCGGGATAAAAGATTCTTATAGAATGAGATAACATTACATTTTTTTATGTTTAATTTTAAACAATTTAAATTACACCATTCTGAAATGCGATCAATATCTAATTGTAGTTGGCGGCAATCATCAACACTATTAATTTTAAGAAATAATTTCAGATCATCAGCATAAAGAAGGCAATGCGAATATTTTATAACAGATGTTATATCATTTATAAGAATATTGAACAGAAGGGGACCCAAATGACTTCCCTGAGGAACACCAGAAATACAATTAATAGATTTCGAATAAGAATTATTGATAACAATTTTTTGTGATCTACCTGTTAAATAAGATGAGATCCAACTTAGAAATGTTGAGTGGAAACCAAATAATTTGAGTTTTCGCAGTAAGCTAAAATGGTTAACCGAATCAAAAGCTTTGCTGAAATCGGTGTAAATTGCATCAATTTGACTTTTTCCCTCAATATTTTCGATAACATACGATGAAAAAAGGGCCATGTTTGTTGTTGTAGAACGCCCAGAGATAAAACCATGTTGTAATTCAGATATGGATTCGCGGGTTAAAAACTCTAATTTTGTTTTCACAATGCTTTCGAATAATTTTGGAATTGATGATAGTTTAGAGATCCCTCGGTAATTTTCTATTAAGTTCTTGGAGCCAGATTTATGAATTGGAATGAGATGTGAAGTTTTCCATTCGTTAAGAAAGACACCATGGGTGAGCGATTTATTGAAAATGCAGAGCAAAGGAAAGCATAGTGTATTGGCACAGTTCTTTAGAAATAAAGCTGGTATTCCATCCGCACCAGGTTTATTTTTAGGCTTCAGTGACTGGAGTTCTAAGAGAACTTCATCAATACTTAGGTGTAACGCGCCAATATCAACCTTACTTGGTATATTGGGCAAGTATGACTTGTTTAAGTTATTAGGATCGGAATATACGGATTGGAAAAAATCCGCAAATAGATCCAGAATCGAGGTAATATTCGAAGCATCTGAATTCTTATATGACATATTTTTTGGATACCCAGAAGACTTTCTCTTAGTATTAACAAATGACCAAAATGAGCTACTATTGGACTTGATATTACTTTCAATACGCATAATGTAACACCTATGAAGGAATTTATTAAGGATAGAAAAATCTTTTCGAAATTTGCTAAATTTAGCATAGTCTAACTCATTATTAGTATTCTTATATTTATTAAAAGCTTTACGTTTAACATTTTTAAGATTTGTTAAATGATCATTGTACCACGGGATCTTTGGTAGTTTCTTCGATTTTGACGCTAGAGAAAGAGGAACAAATTTGGAAAAACTTTCAAATATAATTGATGTAAATCTCAAGTACATTTGTTCAAGATTTAAATTTAAAAATTCATGAGACCAATTGAACGATTCAAGAAAACTGTTTAGTTCAATGAAGTTAGCCTTATTAAAGTTATACGATTTTAATGATTTGTTAGATTCATAAGACGAATAAATATATAATTCAATTTCAGCAAATAATTCTTTGTGGTGAATAGATTCGTTTAAGAGTGAAAAAGGAACTGTTGTGACTTTAGAATTAAGATACTCACTACATACAAAGATTAAATCTAATATATTATTTAAAGCATTTGGAATTCTATTTATTTGATTCAGATTAAGTGAATGAAGAGAATCTATGACATAATATTCAAAATCTTTAATCATATTAGAAGCTACCAACATGTTATCACTAGCTGAGCAGTTCCATATAATATTTGACAAGTTAAAATCTCCAAAACAACATACTGTATCGAATTCAGAGCAAGTACTATTAATAGCATCAATATTCAAAAAGTGTTTTTCATAATCTTCAAAAATACTTCTAGGTGGAATATAGCTTATGATAAAAAATAAAAAAACATTTGTGTAGAAAATAAGGTTATAGAAATACATAATTGCTCAACGTCCAAGTTAGGTAAAGCAACTTCCATACAGCATAGCTTTGTACTAACGGCAATCAGGATTCCCCCTCCGCGTTCAGAGATAGAGTTACATCTGTCGCGTCGATATACGACAAAATGCTGAGAATCAAAAAGTTCAGACGAAGAAATATCAGGGTATAACCAAGTTTCGACGATAATGATTAAATCGTAATCAAGATGACTGGAGTTGTTAAACAGTTCAGATATTTTCGTCCGAATTCCACTTGCATTGTGAAAGTATACCTTGAGCGATGAATTATGATGTTGATTAGGCTGATTGTTTTGGCGAATAGATTGAGGAAAAGAACTAGAGGGTAACAGAGATCCCTCTAACCCTCTAAGTTTTTTGGCTTGAACACAAACGGTTTGTTTACAGCAAACCAACACACATTTTTCATTACACTTTTAAACGATTCAAACATAATTTATGGATCAGGGGCCATTTTATTTTTCATAAGCAATACTTGAATTTAAGACCGACAAAGGTATTATGTTAGACACACTTAGACCAATGTAAGGTCTCTTGTGATACCACATGAATCTGAAATTCAATTCTTCCTACTCGTTGAACCAATTGGAGCTTCTGATGAAGCGAAGGAGATTACGAATGTCTATGTTTTTTAGATCGTTCAGATCATTATAGTAGAACGCTCCCAAATGGAGTTTTCGTCTTTGTGAGAGAGCTGGACAGGTACAGAGGAGATGGACTATGGTTTCTTCCTCCTCCTCGTCAAGACAGCTTCTGCAGAAATCGTTTGAAAGAACGCCAAGCCTTGTTGCATGCCTGCCTATGAGACAGTGCCCTGTGATGACACCTATTGTAGCACTGATGTGCTTCCTATCAAAGGAGACCAAGTGTCTAGAACGTTTTTGATCCAGCTTTGGCCAGAGTTTACAAGTAGCGATCAGAATACCTAAGGAATCCGTAAATGGAAGCATAGGTAGTGTAGTTTCGTGTTTGGCGAGTTCATCAACCTTACAGTTACCTGGGATGTCCCTGTGCCCCGGCACCCAGCAGAGGTGAATATTGAACTGTTCCGCCATCTCTCTGACAGACGAGCGACAGTTTTGGGCTGTTATGGAATTTGTAAAGACTGATTCCAGGCACTTGATAGCAGCTTGACTATCCGAGAAGATACAGATATCTTTAGCAGATATCACGTTTTCTTTCAGCCAAGATAAGACTTCTTTTATCGCCATTATTTCCGCCTGAAAAACGCTACAGTGATCAGGAAGACGGAAGGAGAGACTAAGATTTAGTCTGTCGGAGAAAACACCACCACCAACACCGTCCACAGTCTTCGAACCATCTGTGAAGAAATGGATCGATTCATCATCCAGGAATTCTCCCTCTTCCCAGAATGATCTAGTGGGAATGGAGACCTGGAAATTCTTATCGAACTGTAGTTCTGGTGTGGTGTAGTCGATATTTTCTGGGAGGTCCTTAAAGTCGTTCAGGATCGATAGCGGCATGGCCAGGTAGCTTTGAGGCGTACGGCTGCAGAAGCTGCCGTTTGCCTGCTGAAGATGTCAATGGGTGCCAGATGAAACAGGATGTCAAGTGCAGCAGAGTGGGTAGTACGAAGAGCCTTGTCAATGCACAAACAAGCCGTTCTTTGGACTTTGCTTAGCTTATCGCGATTGATCGCTTTGTCCAAAGCAGTCCACCAGACAACCACACCGTACGTGAGTATCGGTCTTATGACGGAGACGTATAGCCAGTGAGTGATACGAGGCTGTAAACCCCATTTGTTTCCAATGGCTTTTTTGCAAGAGAAAAGTGCCACAGTGGCTTTTTTAACTCTTTCTTGGATGTTAGGCTTCCAAGTTAACTTTCTATCAAAAATGAGGCCCAAGTATTTAGCTTCATTTGAGAATGTTAACCTTGTGCCATTTATAGATGGAGGGTCAATGTGTGGAATCTTGTATTTCCTGGAAAAAAGGACAAGTTCTTTTTTGTGAGGGTTTACACCCAACCCACATTTGTTCGCCCATTTTATTAGCTTATTGAGAGCGTGTTGTAGGAGTTATTTTAGAGTATTTAGGTACCTTCCTGACACAGCAATAGCAACGTCGTCCGCATAGGCAATCACATTGTGACCTCCCGCTTCCAGGTATATCAGTATTTCATTCACCACTAAATTCCAGAGAAGGGGAGATAGGACACCACCTTGCGGGGTTCCTCTGCTGACCGATCTTCTTGTAGAAATCTCACCCAGACTTGAGTTGATAATTCGGCTATTGAGCATCAAATTGATCAGCTCGCCAAGTGAGGCATCCACGTTCAGAGCTGCCAGAGCACCGGTGATCGCAGATGAGTCGACATTGTTGAAAGCGCCTTTTATGTCTAGGAATGCAACCATTGTATACTCCTTATGGCGGAAGGACTCCTCTATAGAGCTCGTTAGCGTGTGTAGAGCCGTTTCTACTGATTTTCCCTTAGAATAGGCATGTTGCGCCGTTGACAGAAGTTTTTTGTCAATGCTTTTGCGTAGATGGATTTCAATCAGTCGTTCTAAAGTTTTTAGAAGAACTGATGAAAGACTAATAGGTCTGAGATCTTTTGGACTTACATGAGAGCACTTGCCTGCTTTGGCTATATACAATGGTTTCGTTAAGACTTCCAATCGAAAGTTGTTGATTGCATGACATTTTATTGCTTCCATAATGCCTCCTGTCAGAAGCTCTAAGGAAGCTTCTCGAATGCGCTTCGAACCACGAGCTTTACTGAAGCAATTCACTTACCACACATCTTCTCACATATTCTGAGACGATATAAACTTAATTTCATAACCCTCTATAAAGTTCGCGTGTATATGCTTCACAAAGGACGAACAGAAGTAATTTCGGAAACAGTTACTTCGAAATCGGTCTACTTCTTTTAACAAATATTATAGAGGCTCTATCGAAACGGTTGCCTACAGAAATTAGAAATTTGAACCGAAGTCAAATTGTTGTTTAGGATGTTAGCAATACCACCCAATAGCATTATCATATTTATTGACAGCCAGGCGACAATAGACGCATTATCTGCTATATTGAAATAAAATGGAAGTTAGTTCGCCGCTGCCACGAAGAGCTTAAGGTTCTCTGCTCGCAGCACATCACACGTCTCTGCTGGGTCCCTGGACACAGGGATAAGACCGGTAATGAGATGGCTGATGAATTGACACGAAATGGTTCTGCTATGGATTAAGAGAGTTGCGGAGATGAGGAGGTACACGAGGACACACCTCACTTCCTCTGTCAGTGCCCAAGTCTCTGTCACTTAAGGAATAGAACTTCCATGACATACATGAACTTTCAGATGTCTCTTTATCTAATCCCTACAGGTTCATAAACACATCAGGATAGCTGGACGGGGTGGAGTAACCGAGAGGGAATAAATATCGCCAACAACATCGGCTAACCCCCAACAAGGTCGTCACAATGGGTCCACATGGACCTAAGTGGGTGCGGCAGGACTCGTTCTGACGTACCCACCCATAAACCTTACCTAACCTACTACTGTTAGCTTGCTTCAATTCTAAACCGGTGTAAATCTGTTTGAGAAATTATAGATTTGGCACATGCCTATTCAATACCCTCCAAATCAATTTTAAAGCCAAAATATGGTGGGTTCTTTGCCACGAGGGAATTGAAGGGAACCAAAAATCCAATGAACTTACCAGAAGAGGTTCGAAAACACCTTTAATAGCACTTGAATCGTACTGCTATATCTTAAAATCAGCTGCAAACCTTACTATAAAAAGCTGGGAGCACAGCACAATAATTGTAGGTATTTCACATTGAGAGACCATTCCAGTCCTGAGACTGGGCAAAAGAGTTATTCAACCCTTCAACAATAAATCCAAAACTATTCTAAATCTACGAAGATCCCACAAAAGTTTAACTTTAAATATTGTTCTGTCCTCCGAGCCGCCTCCACGAAGCCTATACATTTTTTAATGTAGTTTTCGCACCGCTGTGTACATATATCCTTCCCACTCACACATGCCCTCCATATACGAATACGTATCTGTATTATGTATGCCTATGTGAATTCCAAATTTTATGTCCTTTACGATAATTGTCACTCAATCTCGTATTCAAAGACGAACAAGTAAAAAAAAATTGTTTTTTTTTTCTGCTTGGTGTTTCCCTTCTCTCTTCGCTTATGAATAAAACATGTTGTCACGGTATTTTGGGTTTTAGTATTCTGAATTATTCGTCGGTGTGCCCTTTTTTTCTTCCCGGCTGTTGATATAAATTTATTTTACTCTGGGAGTAGCTGTAGTACCTACCTATATCTACTTACCCATGTCATATTATATTTATATATGTAGACAGCGAGAGAGATTCACTGGAACTTCTCACAAAAATGGGTAAGATCATCACAAACATTTTCGTCTACAATAAAATAATTTTCTTGGCTTATGAAATATGCATTGGTTTTTGTGTTAAGAGGGGTCGTCTCGCAGCCTCTAGAATAGTGTAGGGTAAAAACTGGAGAGGATACGGGTGCGGAGTGCAAGAATTTCATTCGAATAGTGTCTGGGTCTGCCTTTGAAAGGAGCAGGTGTACTTGGCCAAAGACATTATTTCTAAACTGGCTTTAATGAGCCCCACAAATAACTTTAAACTCACCCTAAGTTTTAGAGATGGCTTGCTTTCAATTGACTGAAAACAATGACTCCACGACTCCACCACTTGTACCTAATAATTAAATCGCCCAAATATCTTCATACATAAATTGAAACAGACGAGGCAAAAAAATAATTCAAATGCAATTAGAAATATCCTTAAGACTCGGCAATAATATCAATACTGGCGAACTCAATTAATGGAAAATTTATTTGCACTGATCCCTCCTTTCGTTTGTGATAAAATAATAGAAATTCGATTTTTATGTATCTAAGCTAAAAATTTCACAGCCCCACAAACAGAGGACCAAAGCAAAGCATTTGGAATTTGCTTTTGCCTAATTAACAAGCTAAATTGCTTCATTCAGCTTTGCTATAATAAGAGGAGTTAGAGCGAGACGGAACTCAGTTGTTCGGTTCTTCGTTTCATTTTTGTTCGTCTTCGTGTCACAATAATACGCTCCTTAGCATTTTTCTTCGGTTTTTATTATTTCCATTTGCCAGCATTTGTCCGTCAAAGCTGCTCACTTTGTCCCCGCATCGTATTGCCGTTGTCGCTTATTCGCTTTGTTCGCCAATGTTGTCCTTTATTCGTTTAGTCCTTTTGAATGCCGGGGTATTATGTGACTTTTCAATTGGCAAATTGAAATTGATCCACAATAATTATCACTTAATCATGGAAAATAAATTTAATTTAGTTAATGCCATCAACGAAGAATGAAGGCCCAGCGGAACAACAGAAAAAAAGGTACGCGCGTGTTTAACAAATAACGAAGGCACTTGCTAAATTGCTGTTGACTCTTGAGACTTCTTGAAGAAATTGAAGACTCTTTCAGAGCAATAAATCGTCGAATGGCTTATGGGATTAGGCGATATAGAAATGCGCAATTCGGTGCTTTGTTTGGATGGATATTTAAGACTTTGCCATAAATGGATGTTGTAAAGGAAGTAGGTAGTTACGTGGGATATGGTATGAAAAATATTTGGGAATATTTTCACGAGACTGCCAAAAATAAAACGCTTTATTTTTCATCGTATGCTGACAAATATTGTCTTTTTTTGTAACTAAATTGAAAGCAAAAAAAAACTAGTTGAATAGGAGTCTAAAGAAAAAAAAAAAAAACAATCAACGAAATTCGACAGGTAACATGCGTAGTAGCCAGAACTCTTTGCACACATTCTTAGCACTTTGCTTAATATAAGGTCTTCAGTCGAGCTTAAATCAGTCCCAGATACCTAGCACTGGGGATAGAGAGAGCTGTTACCCGTTTAGGATTAGGATATTAAGGTTGAAGCCGGTTATTTTTCAAAAATTGCTATTTTCAAATATATACGTTTAAAATGTAGGTAACACGGTTGTCCATCACAACAATATTGTAGTAGGTCTGTTCCTTTACTTTTAAATCTTAAGAATTGTTACGAATTCTTACGAATTTTTACTCAATGCCGTTCCTTAACTCGAAAAATTCGTAAAAGAGAGCGTCGTCGAGAGAGCAAGATATTACCCCTCCACTGAGAATCTTACGAATTTTTACTAAACAAATTTCTTGGTGTAAGAAATTTGAAGGGCTGTCACCTGTCAGTCACCAAACTAACAGCTGATTTGAAATTTCTTGTGATATTTGACATTCGATTAAATTTGTTTTGATTTCCTGCGTTCTAAAAATGGTATCAACAGGCGGCAAATTAAATATTGAATGTTCTCCCCGAACATTCTTTCGTATTGAAAATGGTAAGTAGACATTAGAGAATATGAAATAAAAATCATTTCGAGCTTTATTTTAAGATCCACAATACAGAGATCAAATTACACAGGAGGTTATGCAGAGTCAGGGAGAAGATTTTGAGGAAATCGCGGTCTCACAGTTGCAGTCGTCGGAAAACAAGGAACAAATTTTCCACGACTCTCGGGTCGAAAACGCAAAAAAATAATTGGTTGGAAGCGCCCACCAAACTCCTTCTCTCCCTTTGCGAAGAGTTAATGCCCCTAATGGGGAAAACACAAAAATTTAAAACAAAAAAAAAACAAGATGTGGGCTCATATTACAAATGAACTTGTGCAAAAGGGATACAATTTCACTGGGGCGCAAGTGCACAGTAAATACCGCAGCTGAAAGCGGCAATATAAAAAAACAAAACTCCATATCTATAAAACAGGACGAGATTGGAAAACCTGCATATATAAAAAGTAGGATTTTGGTATTTTTTGTCTTTTTGATTACGAGAACGTTTTCCAACTTTAAGTGAACTTGACCAAGTACTAGGCGAAAGGAGGGGCATTAACCCGGAATACACTCTTCACAGCGAAGGAAATAATGGTATACTTCCCGGGAAGAACTACTTAGAAGAGATGCCGAAGCCGATAATTCTTTTCACGAAGACGATCCCACTTTACCGTCTACATCAAGTAAGTATATATGAAATTGGAGAAGTTATCATAATTATTCAAAAACGATTCTATATTTTACAGGAAGTTTTACTATTGATGATTCGGAGGAGGAATCATCACAGTCTATTCCAAAAAAAAGGAGAGTCGGCTCCGTGCAAGAACGAATTTTGCAAAAAGTTGAAGAAATGCAAAAGGAACGCAATACCTATCAAAATAAAGTTCTTAACTTTTTGCAAGACCGTGAAAAGGCCCGTGAAGAAAGGAGCAAACAAAAACTAGTTCTCATGGAGAGCATGTTTAAAATAATAAGAGCACGAAAAGACTGAGTATGTCCATTAAGTTCCAATTTGTCCGTAGTTTTTAAAAATAATTTTCTTACAGTAATAAGTCCTGAAGACTCAATCATGAACAAAACTGAACAAAATATGCAATAATAAACTGAAGTACCTACATATATTTTTTTTTTTTAAACTTTCTGACTATGTCTAAGCATTAAAGGCACGTCGACCAAAAAGATCTATTGTGCCATAGGGCCAGAATATTGTTTAGTCTAGCAGGTCCTCTACTTTCCTGATAAAGTTAATTAAGCTGCTAGCAGATGACTTCTTCATCTCTTCAGGGCTGAGAAGCTCCCTGTAGAAGATAGTTCTTCTGATTCCACATAGGGCTGGACACACACATATTATGTGCTCAGCTGTTTCGTCTTCTTCAAGACATAACCGACAGAGTGAGGAGTCAGTTAAATTTATTTTATTTAGGTAATATCGTAGGTGGTGATGTCCTGTGAGGAAACCAGTGAGATTTTTGATATCACGCCTGTTTAGATTTAAAATTTTATTGGCATCTTTATTGAACGGCTGTATAGCACGCTTGGCCTGTCTTAGACCTGGGATGCTCTCCCAGTATGAAATACATTTTGTGTGTTCCCATCTTTTGATGGCTAGATTTATAGACGATTTGGGAGCATAACAGAAGGGTTCACGTCCTGTGAAAGGAGTTGCAGAGCCCAATCTGGCCATTTCGTCGGCTTTCTCGTTTCCCTCAAAACCCTCATGGCCCGGAATCCACCATAATTTGGTTTTATTCCTGAGCCCAAGCGTTCGAAGGGCGTTGAAACAGCTTAGTACCGATTTGGAGTCAATAATATGCGAGCTTAGAGCGTTAATAGCTGCTTGACTGTCCGTGAATATATGGATGTGAATGCCTTTAATACCAGTGTTGTAACGGGTGATTTTGTAAGAGGTTTAGAACTTTAAAAAAAAAAAAAAACACAAAAAATTCGAAAAAATGAATGAAATATTTATTTGAATCGATAGTTTGAACCTTGCAATTTAATGTTTAAAGATAATTTCATGCAAATGTTGACCGCGGCTGCGTCTCAGGTAGCCCATCCAATTTTGGCATACTCTTTCACACATATCGGCCGGTATCTCACGAATGAATGCATGGATGTTGGCTTCCAGTGCGTCAATCGAAGCGGGCTTGTCCCTATACACATTAGCCTTGACATACCCCCACAAAAATAATCGAATGGTGTCAAATCGCACGATCTAGGCGGCCAATTGACCGGCCCGAAATGTGAAATTAACTGTTCACCAAACTCGCCTCGCAATTGCGCCATTGTTTCGCGTGCTGTGTGGCATGTGGCACCGTCTTGTTGAAACCACATATCATGCAAGTCAAGAACTTCCATTTCGGGCAAAAAAAAGTTTGTTATCATCGCTCGGTAGCGTTCACCATTGACAGTAACGCTGCGATTCGCATCATCTTTGAAGAAACCGCACCAAACAGTGGCTTTTTCGGGATGCATTGGTAGCTGTTGCAATGCTTCTGGCTGATCTTCACTCCAAATGCGGCAATTTTGCTTATTTACGTACCCATTCAACCAAAAATGAGCCTCATCGCTGAACACAATTTTTCGATAAAAAAGCGGATCCTCGGCCAGCTTTCCAAGAGCCCATTCACCAAAAATTCGGCGTTGTGGTAGGTCGGCTGGCTTTAGTTCTTGCACCAGCTGTATCTTAAAAGGCTTTACGCCCAAATCCTTCCGCAAAATTTTCCACGTAGTGCTGTAACAAAGGCCTAACTGCTGGGAACGGCGCCGAATCGACATTTCGCGGTCTTCTGTCACACTAGCTGATACGGCCGCAATATTTTCTTCACTACGCACAGTACGTAAACGTGTTGGTGGTTTAATGTCCAACAAAGTAAATTTGGTGCGAAATTTGGTCACAATCTTCCGAATAGACTGCTCAGAAGGTCGAGAATGCCGATCATAAAATGGAAGCAGCGCGCGATGAACATTTCGAACCGAGCACGAATTTTGATAGTAAAATTCAATAATTTGCAAGCGTTGTTCATTTGTAAGACGATCCATGGTTAAATTGCAAACCAAACTGAAGCTGTTTGACAGTGACACAAGGTAGTAAACACACGTCAGCTGTCAAAACCAGTGTTGCCAAAACCAAACCAGCTAAAAAATCACCCGTTATATGTACTAGCACACTCTTGGATGGCTTGGAGCTCAGCCTGGAACACGCTTGGATTAGTCCCCATCGGTATTGAGACATTATGGTTAGGTCCGTGGAACCCAGCTCCCACTCCTGTTTCCATTTTGGAACCATCCGTATATCACTTTAGGCCATTTTGGCAAGTAGGTGGGCTATTACTCACCCATGCTTCTCTACTTGGGATCTCTGTAGAGAACCGCTTATCGAAACATAAGGTCTTTGGGAGGCGGTCTGTTACCGCGCAGATCATGTCAAGTTTTGGAATTTCAGAGAACAATTCGTTTAACTCAGGACGTTCACTGAGGCTTGTTTCTTTCATTTGGATCAAACTTGCCGAACTGCGGATCGCCACTTTGTTTATATACATATATAATGGAATGAAACTTTTATTTGTCTTTTACTAATATAAATACAATAGAATGTAATTAAGTGCACATTTCTTGATAAATTGCATCCCGAATTATATAGCCTCTAATTATTTCTCCATACTGTGTTGATGGTTCAAATGTATCTTCTGTTGGCTGCTCGTCAAGAAAAGGAAGGTCGTCTTTATTTGCTCCCAAATGTATGCTCAATGGTGACCCGACAAGAGCTCAACTTTATATTGAAATCTTTTTGAGCACTTGTCAAATGCCCATTGTCTCTATATGGGGTGACGAGATATTTCAAGCATGCATAGGCAGAGTCGCCTAAAATATAATGATCTACAACGAAAATGGTGGAATTATTGAGTTACTATTCATCTTGAGATTTGTTACTTTACTTCCACAAAATGCTGGCAGCTTATCATATATCGGAGAGTTTTGTAGTACTCAACTATAATGCGACGAACCAGGAAATCCAATAAATACATTTAAGAATTTTCGTTTTTCATCGCAAATTCCTTGCGTACATATTCTGGTAAGTCCTTTGCGATCTATGTAATCATCTTTACATTTTGCTGGAGGGTCAATAACGATATGAGTGTCATCGATACAGCCTGTGAATAAACAAAAAATACTGAAGAGCTGCAAGTGACATATTTCTTTGTTGTTACATACCAATGGCATTGGGAATTCCAGATTTGTTTTTGAAGAAATTTGGCAATTTCGGATTTTCTTTCTTCATTGGGAAGTTTTATTACCCCTGTGCGCAAACTGCTCACAAACATTGTGACCCTATTTACTACTCGACATACCGAAGACAGTGGAATATCAAAGCGATCTGCTAAATCGCGGAAGCTACAAGTTTCGTGCCCAGCAAACCACAGAAAAATCAAAAGATTCTTTTCACTGGTCATTAGTTTGTCAGAACGTAGATTCTGATAGGTTTCACACTGTTCGAATCGCTCACTTAGCCTTTTGTACAAACTCCTTGATATACGAAAGTGACGACGAAATTCTTCCTCGCTGCACGAAGGCACGATCTCCTCGACGTAATTTTTAATGCAGTGTCGCTTTTTCCTCTCCTCGAATGCTTGTAGTTCACTCAGTAAAAACTCTTCCACATATTCGGATTCATCAAGAAGAAGTTCTATTAATTCCGAGTCACTTTCATCACTAGATGAATCAACTAATATTGGTAATAAACTAGATAATTCTTCTTGTTTATCAGACATTTTTGACTTTTCTTTACCACTGCAATTTATGGAATTATTTATCTGTCATATCTGTCGTTTTTCATAGTTTACTACAAAAGCGTTTATAAGTGTCTCTCTCTGTGAGAGAATTTATCCCCACTACTGCCATTTTAATTGTCTTTTCCATTCTTAGGTACTACAAAAGTAAGGAAACAGACCTAGTGCTATGCGAATTAATGGTTGTTAAATATCGTCCGAAAATTCTAAATTTGGAGAGTAACTAGCTCTAGAAATGTCACTTTTTTCTCTCACGGGTCCTTTTTTTTTGATTTTGCAGTGGCCACTCCGCTTAATTTAAATTTGAGTCTTCGAAATGTCAACTGACTAATGACTATATGCAGGCAGGATTTTCTTGACTAGATTTGTCGGCTTCCCCTTTATAAACGTCAACTGCAAAAACTATGGAAGTGAGCACTCTGGGCCAATAAAAACTGGAACACATCTAGTCAGACAGTTGTCAGACTTATTAAGCTAGGAATCTGAACGTCCCCAATATCTACAAAAAAAAATGTAACCTATGTACCTACGTGTACAGGCCTAGAATGCCGAGTTGCCAAAATGAACATTCCATGTGAAAATTCCAATAGGCATTACGCATTTCGAGTGAATAATATTTGCCTCAAAGGTGGCCACACTAAAATCTCTCCTCAGGTATTTCACTTGGATTTTATTGTACGTCGCTCTGAATTTTTGAGATTTCGGGGTGAAAAATTATTAGTAAAACAAATAAAGTGTGGATATGAACTCATTTAATTTTTTTATATCTTCAATATTACATTACCTTTTATTTCGGGGTGAAACTCGATGAAGTTATAACTCGATAACCCCTGGGACGATTTCCATAATTCTTTTTTGGTTTTGTTAGTACCTATTGCTATATTTCTGGTTTATACAGAAAGAAAATTCCCTAAAATCACAGTGCGGTCCTGATTTGGCATCCAATGTTTCTTCCTATTGCATATTCATTTTGACTTTTCTAGCAAACTACGTATGTGCGGTTTTATTTTGATTTCAAGAAGTTAATTGATAAAATCGAGAATTTCAGATTAATGTATTATACATAGTCTGTCATCAGTGCTGGTTTGTTTTTGATTTTGAGCGTCGCGTCGCTTCTACACTGTTGACTGTTGAAGTCTCATCAGTTGATATAAGGTAAAAGTTAATAAAAAAAAGTTTAAACGCGGAGAAAATAGTTATTGAACAATAAATCTTTGTGATTTTTTGAAGTTTTTGTGCCTAAACCTAAAAAAAACTATACCTAGTGGTTAGTGGGTTGGACTACTATGCGAGGGGTTCAGGTTCGAATCCCGCAAAAAACTCAGGGTTTTTTTCACTGCGCCACCTCTCGCGAACGTCTGACAAACATCCGAGAGTATAACTGTCATGAAAGAGCTTCTCAATCGGCCTGTTTGGAACCGGCATAAAATTGTAGATCCCTTCCATTCGTTCCAAAAATTAAAAACTCACACAAAACGAATGGTTGCGAGAAGCTAGGCCCTGGGTCCCTACAGACCTGTTGCGCCAACTATTATTATCATTATTTAAAAAAAATAGTATGCCCTTTTCCAAACAACTATGCCGTTTTTGGCAAAAGACAAAAATTCCATATTTTACTACGGAAGTACAACGAACCTATCGTACATGGTGATTAGATTTGTTAACGAAAATTGTTGGTTGATCGATAGGTAAAAGGTAGGCAAAGGATCACTCCGAACAGTATAGCATCACCTAAAATATAAAAAAAATCCAAGAAGCTAACAGAGGATTTTCTCCCCACTTTTTTTGTACCTATATAATTTTGTTTATAACGTCGGGTAAGTCAAGTAAAGAATTGGAAAATGGGTGATGGAACTTTGATCAAAGTACCAGATTTAAAAAATACACAATTTATTTTTATTGATTGATTTGCAACACCATTTCTAATATTTGTATGCTTTTTCTCAAAATTATTCCTCAATACCTAAAAGCGTCAGATGTATGCTTATAAGAGGCATAATTGTGAACGAGTTGGCATCACTGGACCAGATCAACAGCCAAACAATTTTAAATCAAATCGTACTGGGAGAGAGCAAACAAGTTCGAATTGAAGAGTGGCAAGACTCGCGTCGTTAGAAACAAACCACTATCCATTTTTATACACAGATCGTGCGTTGTGCAACGATTTTCAGCCGGACTTCCCACATTGGTTGCATAGAATTGGGAGCATCAAACTTTAGAATTTAATGGGTGTTGGATTGGAAATTGATGTGGAGGGCAAAAAGCAGCCGAGAGGTATAAGTAAAGATCGTCCCTATGTGTTGCCAATACACAAGCAAAGAGCGGATCACATGGCAATCATGAAAGAATAGAGTTAGGCTTTCATTTGAACTAAACCTATTAAGGTTTTCCCTGACACAAATCAACTAATGAGTGACAATAACATGGGGTGAGCCGTGAGCCTAAAAATTGGTCGAATGAATAGTCCCGGCAAAATAAGGACGTGCTACCTTTGACAATCCATTTACAACCAAATAATCGATGCAATTTTTTTTCTAATACTGTTTTAGGTAGTGACTAGTGAATAAAAAAAAATTATTTTGAGTGATGGAAATCTATATTTGGACTTCGCATTTCTGTCAATTCCGGCAACTTCAATTATTCCCCAAAAAAAAGAGGTCTATAATGGTTAAATCGGGTGAACTTGCTGGCCATGCCAAATACCCAAAAGGGAGATAACGCTACCAGGAAACACTTCCTTCACAATATCCATTGTGGCTCGTGTGGTGTGTGTGTTGGCTTATTGCAACCACATGTTTACCAAGCTCCGCTCATCCTATTATGTCCCCACTTCTACTAAGATTAAGAACGTTGCATTCTGATAGTACCCTACTTTGGTTAATAGCCGAATACAATTATTCCTTCGAAGCTTTTCAATAGAAATAAATTTAGTTGCACACTTAACTCACATAAAAATGAGTTTCTTATGACTGCAACTACTTTTCTTGTTTTCTTATTTTCCGCAAAGAAAACATCACAAAAAAACAAACAAGAAGAAAAGTACGCTTCTCGTTTTGTCTAAAGTTTTCATCATTTTTCACACTTTCACTGATAAAAGTTCCATCCACTCCAAGGAGGTAATATAAATGGCTCTGCTGTCTCTTCCTCCAACGAGAACAAAACGAAGTAGGTACCACATCCGGGTTGTTGTTGCTTCAACGATTTTTTTTCCATTTCCAAAGCAATACAACAGCAGAAAAATTACAGCAACAGGAATGATGAACGAACAAAAAAAAACTTAAAACTAAAATGAAGACAGAAACTGTTATTTTCCTTATCAAAGGTTGGACATTTCATTAATCTTCCTTCCTTAGAATTTATACTTATTTTTTTGTTTGTTTGCTGAAGTTTTCTTCGGGCTTTTTTTATTGTTTGGAAACGGAAGAGTTCACAGAACAATCTCCAATTCAGAGAAATTATGGCAAAAGAGAAAGTCATATAGCAATTTATGAGCGAATCTTCTTAGTAGATAATCAAAACTAAAATTACAACTTGATCGGAACACACATGGTGGATGGTAACTAACTATTTTCCAAGGTGCCTGAAACCAAATTGGCACATAAATCTTGTTGCCTTTTGGAACTCTTGCGATAGACCTAACAATCAAGTCAAATTAATTATAACGTGAGAAGACCTTGCGTGACTGAGCTCTATTTAAATTCAATTACCTCCCGGAGTTCCTCCGACATGAACATGAACATAAACAATCAAACGGTGCACGAACGACAAACATTTTGTGCATACTTCGCTCAGAAGGGTGTAGCTCTCCCCTGAGTTATTTCAATATTTTTTTTTTTTATTATTTAATAATGTTTGCAGTAACCAAAAAATATTTATGTTCCATTCAAAGTGAAACACTGTTGCGGGCCTCGATAAGGTTGTTCGACACAACCCTTTCAGTGCCAAAATGTCAACAAAATATATACAATAATCGATGGCTTAGCCACACAAGTATGCACAATATTTTAACTAAAAATTTGATCTCATCTAAAAATAGCAAACATAAAAAATGTTGAGGAGAAAAAAAGTAAAAACCTATGAAGAGAAAAAAACCACTCAATCCCATCGATTTTGTCTAATTGCACTGCAACAAAATAATATCCCGCGCGCAATGTGGGGATGTCCCACAAAGAAGGCACAAAAACCTGTCCTGAATTGGAAGGCATTTTAGTTTTTCGTTTTTCACGAACATCCTGGACCAATGCCAAAACGTTAGCGTAGGTATATACTGAACTGCAAAATTCTTTCGAAAACAAAAAAATTCTAGTCCTATGGAAAAAGCGGGCTATGATTTGTGTGTCTAACACTCGCGGATATGTCCGCTCTTCTTTTTTTTAACTCCCTCTTTTGAAAATGTTTTTTGGCGCGTACCGAGGGTATCTACCATTTCTGCATGCAGGACATTTACGGAGAAATTTTCAAATCGGTTTTCTCTTTAATGGTTCTATTGAAAGACAACTTTTGGTATTTGGGGACTATTTTTTTTATTTTTTTCTGTGACTATGCGATAGTTGAAAATGCCGGCAACGATTTGGTAATTTGAGTGGGAAGCCAGGAAATGTGGTAAGTACGCTTGAGGCATGACCAATTGGTGGTGTTTCGTGGTATGCATGCATGAAGTGAACCCCTTCAAGTTTCGATAAAAAAAAATATAACAAATATCAGCGTTGTGTATAGGTACAGCTTTAAGGGTATAGAAAGGATGGGATTCTTGCTTGGAGTTAAAAATCTGTAAGATAAAACAAGTTTTGGCTATAACGCAAAAGTATCTAATAATAATTGAGCAATCCGATAGTCTTCGATGAAAGATTCGCTTTAGGGCTTACCTACACTAGTAATTTTTGATTGAAAAATCATAAGTTAAACTTGATTTAACTGTGGGTCTAAAGTGGTTGATTTGATTCCATTTACATTTTTAAACTTTTGAACTGACGATTTGGTTCAAACAATTGCTGTCAGTTTTTAGGAGTGACTTCAAAAAATAAAGCATAAACTTAAGGAATAGATTGGGGATGTGCCAAACCGAGTTAAACCGGTTTAGAATTAAAGCAAACCGAGCTGTAAACCGAGTTGTAAACCGGGTTGCAACTTAGTTAGAGAACGAACAAATGAATTGAATTAGGTTGCTCTAGCTCGGTTTGTATTATTATTACAATAATCCAATTTGACTCCACTCCAACTCGGGTATGGTTCATTCATTCATCTGTTGAATCGGTTTAAGGTGAGGTTATTTACAGTGGCGTAGCTAGGGGGACAAGGGCCCTAGTGCATAGGGAGAGAATCGGGCCCTCCTCCCATCTTTCCGCGTAGTTTTAACTTATATTGGCCTTCAAAATTATTGATAGGAAATAAGAATAGGAAACAGTGAGTTGAATCATCCCTAATAGGCTAAATCCATAAGTCGTCTCTATCAAAATCTTCATGTGTTCAATGGAAGAAAAAGGGAGTAAATAAACAACGACGCACATGACAATATAGAATATTATTTATTAATTAAGAGAAAAAACGATTTTTAAGAGAATTCCCCGTCTATAATTCGTCTATAATTTCACTCAAATCCAAGTTTGATGCCGCCTAATTTTCTATTGCAATTAACGATAAATGTCGGAGGCGATTTTGTCGAATGCTGTTTCTTAAATAATTTAAGATCTACTGTAGGTTGCACGGAAGCGTCGAGGTAGTCATTTTCAGCAGGGGCATTGATGGTAGTATTGGTAGTCATTGGATCCTGATCTACTCGAGTCACTTTATTAATTAGCACAGCTGCGTCGGCGCTATCAATAAATGAACACTAACTTGTCACTTTTGACCGATATTTCGGCTGTTGAAGGAACTGTAGCAGAAAGCGGTTTCGTAAAAAAGCTATCTAGCATGGGCAATTTTTGTTTACTTTCTTCTCTTTCTTGACGTTGTTTCCGTTTTGCGGCACCGCTACGTTCCTTTTTTGTTTCCATAATTTTCAATTGTTAACTATCGAAATTTTAGAAATTCGGAATACTTACTGAGATTTTTTTATATTGCTTGTCAATGTTTAGTATAGATTACTGGAAGGTCAACAAAAAAGAACCATAAAACAGCTTGTTTGGTAATGATGCGGTAAAATCAATATTAACTCATATGAAGATATTATAGTTTCTATAGTAGCTCGATTGTCAATTTGAACTTGAGTTTAGAAAAACGTTGGTTATTTTTTATTGCCGATCAGGTTGAGAGCTATCATAGATTATACGGTTAGCGTTGTGCTGCAACCTGTATCATACATATCTTGTCATCGGAAATTTTTTTTTTTTGCGAAAATGACTTTTACCAGATTTTGGTACCAGATGGATGGATATGCGGAATAGAAATCATAGCATTAGTGGTGATACTTGATGAAATAAGGCTGGTAGTAGGGAATTACGAATTACAAGAGTCAGCGACACACCTAGCATCAACTACTGTAGTACGTCCCAGAACCCAGAAAGTTGAAAACATCGCCACAAATATAGTAAATAAGAACTGATGTAAGGCAAGAACGAATGAAAACTTCTTTAAAAAGTTGATGGACGAAATTGAGCTGATCCGATGTGCTACGGGCGTACTCATCCAAACTACCATATAACTGAAATAACGATAACAGACAAACAAACAGCACATGCTTATCGAGGACGCTTGGCGCATGTGTTGAAAATGTCAAATGAGGAGTTTTATCATTGGTGATGTTGATTGAATAAAAAAAAAAGAATTTAATTTTTTAATTTTTTGAATTTTTAAAATTTTTCATTTTTTTTCAAAGCTGAGGCAAGAGGGCCCCTGAGCTCTCAGCGAACACTTTAAACTTATAAATATCTTTAAAATTTTTTGCTTTCGGCTTTAAATCTATCTATACCTATGCTTTGAGCGCCTGACTGCCGCCAACAAGGGTTCACCGTGCCGCCGGGACTCGAGAGAGGCCATAAACGTCTAGCTTCAAACTAAGGAGAGTGCTAAGTAGCGCACCGGCCCGGGAGAGCGTATTCACCCTCTCCTATTCCTCAAGCCACCGAAATTCGGTGAACTGCTTTATCGACCTTGTCCCGTTCCGCAATTGCGGTACTAAAACGGAGGAGCTCTTGAGCATTGGCGGCGTACCCGTCGCGGATGAGTCGCTAATCCCTCACTCCGCGGTGGCTGTGGTACAATACCGGCACTGGCACACCATCTTTTTTTTGGACTAACCCTTTCATGTCTAGGTACATGAAGAAATGGCTCAGGCTGGATAAAGCCAGACCGAAGCGTTCTCGTGGTACATTAAATTGGGGTATAAGTAAGCCCCTGAGATCAGGTTATTATCACTGGCCATCGCCCTTGCAACGTGCCTCCGAATCACCTTATAATAAGGAAATTGTCAATCCTGTTCAGTCGGGCCCCATTGTATAGGGTGCTGTTGGGATAGTATTTTATGTACTCAGATTCAGGAGGTCTAAACAACCCTAGACAGGCCCTGAGACATTGTCTCTCAAACACCCGAATCTTTTTCATATTTTTCTTTTTCATTTTCAACTTCCAATCATCGCAATACCTCTTAATTTGTTCGAAGTCACGCTGCAGAAGGATGTTGATGACCTAGATTTTTGGTCCTGACCTGACTAAATCGTCTGCTTACGCTATAGCATGTCTGACGGAACTCACCAGATCACTTGTCTAAATATCAAACAGGACCGGAGAGTTCACTGCTCCATGTTGTAACTAATCCGTTTTTAATCTCGAAAACCCTGCTCGAAGTCATGTTGACAGCTTTGACAATAATATAGCCAAGGTTTTTGAATGCCCAATCTGGTCAGGTTATAGAAGAGCCCTCCAACCATACGGTATCGAAGGCATTCTCAAAGTCGACCCAGGCAGGCACCCGTGCATTGATTCTTACATTTATTCCACTGAATGTCGGAGACCAGTTTCGACGCGGCATGAATAGTGTCATGCCCCGCTCTAGTCTAAAGCCAAACTGATTGTCCGGAATAATCTTATTTTCTTCAACTCATCTTAAAAGAGACCTATTGACGACTTTCTCGAATACCTTGCTAACATTCAGGAGCAAATTTATTGACCGAAGATTAGCAGGGTTTGCCGTATCTTTATCCTTTTTAGGGATAGGGTGTACCACTGCACCGGATAATATGCATTATTCAGCGCATTGTTAAATAGCGTGGCGAAGATATCTATCGGGTCTAGCGGCAGGTGTCTGAACACGACGTTTGGGATACCGTCAACTCCCGCCGACGCGACGTTTTGTTTTTAATTCATCTCTACAAGGATTCCGGTGGCTTGAGTGCAGCGCGACTATCAATTCATAGATGGCGATTTAGCTTTCAGATCTACATCTTCTCTGTAGAAGCTCTGTCGCCTTCAAAATGGCTAGGGCTTATGATTAAAACACACCTCTGCTATTTTGTTTAGTGACCTTGTCCAATCACCTCTCTATTGATATTTTAATTCCAAATATCCATTATTATCTACTCGTTGTTAATGCAATAAGACCATCACCAAATACACCTCAATGTGAGCTTTCATGATGTACAAAATTATTCAAACTGACAGAACGAAGGTCGCCACAAAAATTAGAATCGTATTTATAGACAACGTCGCGTGTGGAAGACGTATAAATACTGTTTTGAGTATACAGCAGAAGCTACATCCTTTCTCCGTTCCTCCAAATTATACCCTCTTAACTGTTGAACTTTCAATTTGGAATATCAAAAGAGAATCATTTTCGGTGTCAAACCATTTGTCAATTTTGATTGAATTTGTGGAAGCGTCATTTTGTTGATTGCCCCGCTGATAAAACAATAATTTTTCACACAAGTTCTGCTACCAGCTGTAGGAGGGTGCTGAAAGTGTCATCTCAAAGAATGAAAAAATATTGGATTTCCTTAAAACTGCGTCGGTTCATCTTTAAAACTGCATCTAAATTGTACAAGAACGCAACTGTATAACGACTACGACAGAGCAAAACAGGAAAAATACCGTTCATAGTTTCAAAAAACAAAAAACCAGATCAAAAAGTCCTCGTGGCTTAGCATTCTATTAGTTGGGTGGCGTAACCCTGTTGTCTGCCGTTGCTTTGAGCAGTCAACGCATGAATACGTACAATCGTACATATCTGGGCCAAAATTCCAGATTTTGGTTTTGCCCTCACATTGCATGTACTATACATTCTAGTCCTTTCCTTTGACTATATTACAAACATTCATTTCATATATCCCTGTTGGCTTTTCGCGTTGCTTTGAGGAGAGTATCTAGAACTACACATGCAGGCATACACTACACAGTGCATGGAATGAAATTTACTACCGAGCCATCCAGATGTGTGAAGTACTGTGGGAGTTGTGAAACTATACAGTGGGCACAAACAGGAAATTACAAATAAAGTGAACTATTTCCCTTTTCCGTGTAATCCTTTCTGGGTGCTGTATGAGTAGGGTTATTTTTATCTGTTTTTTTTTTTTTTTTTTTTGTTTTTGTAGAAGGTTAGGTATAAGTGGAAGCTGAAGTCACAAAAAGGAAGAGCATTCAAATTGGTTTTGATAGCTTTTCTAAGTGAAGTTCCAGTTGAAGTATGGAATGGAATGTCTGGCTTGGCTCAAAAGGATACAAAAATGTTTTCTATAATTGCTTGTTTTGGTGCCGCTATGGACCACTTGAAGAAAATAAAATTAGAACTTGAAAGACTATTTTGGATGCAAAGATGGTTATTAGTGAAGCAACAGGGGATCATCAATTTAAGTCAAATAATGTTGGTTGTTATGAAACGTTTAGGATGCCTGCCAAGTCGGCTTATGTCACATGGAAATTTTTACATCAATGTATGGAGCAAAGACTGAAATTGGTACGATATAAATGTTGAACAAATGTGGAACGAAACGCAATTCTGTTTAGAGGCCCTACATTCACATCAAGTACTTAATTTCTGTAACACAAACTTGTAGGTAGGTATAACTAAAGTTATTCAAACCGAGACGATTCCTAGAGAAAAGTTGTAAACAATTAAGCCCAACTACAAGCGAAAATTAACATATTCAAATTCAACTTAGCTACTTTTAGTCCTTATCTCTTAAATGAGGGGTATGAATTCTTCTATTCCAATTTTGTTTAGATGAGTTTAGAAATATTCGTTTTTAACAAATCTGGCGCAATATTGGCATTTAATAACAACTAGTCTCGATTGTGATCGAAAATCGACCCTAACTTTTATAAGCAGGTATATACCTAATACTACAAAAACGTACCACAATTTAAAATGTTTATGTTGTTGTTTTTGTAAATACAAACGAAAAAGCGACATCTAGATATCGACAAAATTTGGCCCTTTGAAAATAATGACAGAGCCCTGTCAGATGTACTGCAAAGGGGCATTGTTATCCTATGTCCTTTGTCATATCTTTACGTTTGTGTTCCCCAGATATAAGTTGTAGTGTTTTTTTATTTATTTTTTGTTTGACCATTCATTTATCATGATTATTGGTCACTAATTTACTTCCTCGTAGTAGGGAAATACCTTTTGCCATTGACTTTAGACACATTGAGTTATGAACTAAGTACTACGACGAAACGAAAGTGGTTGGTCAACACCTCTTTAGAGAGCTCCTATAATTGCCCTTGAAACTGAGCTAATTTACTCCTCTAAGTATACATACTTATTTTCATATCCATCGCTATGGATGCTTGATTGTGGATAATTTGAAATTGAACTGTACACAACCCCTCTCAATTGGCTACTATGGGTACGGTGACCATATTTTAGAATTCCAAATAGCTAGAACGAAACAAATGTCACTCAAATTCTCAATTATTTAAATCTTTCTTTTCATTTAATAAATACGTAGGTAGGGGAGAGTGGGTACGAAAGTAACGTTTTTCGTAACAACATGCATGTTAATAAGTGGGCTTTTGACTAATGTTAGGTAATCACTTAGTTTCCAACTATTGTCCCAGATCGGGAGTACCTATGTTCCTGAAATTAAGAGCGAGTCAAATGTTACACCCGAAAGGACGGTCGTAAGCGTAACACCACAAAAATGGAAGAAGAAATCAAGAATAATGGTTAAAATTAATTTTCAATTCAAAAAAATTAAAATATTTGTAGAAGTACAAAAAGAAGAACAGTTAAAAAGTGACCTTGGTTACCTACCCATATAACGACCATACGGATATAACGACGCAAATTCATTTTTTTTTTTTTCATTTCATTTCATTTAGTTCTTTATTCAAATATGTACAAAGTATGAATAATTACAAAAAACAAAGCAAATTTTTAAATATAGCTACATAGTACATACAGAATAGTTAGTGACATCTTTATTTGAGAAAAATAGAGATGATGTCACATTTGATATATTTAACTTTGTGGGGTGTACAAAGGTGGATAAAAAGTAAAAGGTTGAAGTTAAGATAAGAGAATTATAGCAATTTAAGAAAGAAAGAAAAAGCAATCTGTAACAAGTGACAAAAAGGAAAAACTATAAAAATATATAAAAGAGGATAAATTCAAACAGTATCTACTACCGCTACTTAATCAAAATTAGCAAATAAGCAATTCCTTTCTGTATAATTATAATATATTTTTATTACTATGCAGTATAGCGTAAAAGCGTTTTGATTTCATCATGGTTGAATCCAAAGAGCCAAATTTTCGTTAGTTTTGTAAACGTGCGGGAATTTCTTATGGACCGAATTTCAAACGGTAAGGAGTTAAAAAGTTTGCGAGAAGCAATGGAGTAGAAGTTTCTGTAGCTTGTAGTGCGAAACGAAGGCAAATTCACAACGAAGTTCGAGTAGCTTCGTAAGCAGCGAAAGTCAGAAATCGGACTTTCCAGGTACCCGCCTCTCATAAAAAATACCTTAAGAACTTTGAAAAAATATAAATGTCGCAAAGGAAGAATATTTAACGACCTGAACAGGTCCATAGTGTGAGCTGAACGACGAGAACTACAAACTTTACGTATAACAGATTTTTGAATAACTGTTAAGTGCTGAAGCTTATTAAAATAAGCGCCACCCCAACTGCAGAGACCATATTGCAATCTTGAATGGAATAAGCCATAATAGACCATTTTCATAGTGTCAGAAGAGCAGTACTTTCTTAGACGATAAAAACAGCGAGTAGTGGAAAGAAGATACTTTTTCAAAAGAGAAATGTGCGTGGACCAGTTCAAATTTTGGTCAATAGTAACACCAAGGTACTTAAAACTATCAACGCTTTCAATTTTGAAGCAGTTAGGACTGCAATCTGCCTTACTATTGAAAGATGGATCATTTTGGGAACTGCAGATGTTGTTCGACAGCTTATGACTAGCACAATCATGGGAGTGAAAAACTATTTCTGAGTCGGGAATCCTCTGTTCAGTTAGACTGAAATACATCAGTTTAGTTTTGCTACTAACAATAAGCCTATTTTCTGCAAACCAGCTTCTTAGTAAAAATGCGTCATGGTTTATGTTAGATATTAAATCTAACGGACTGACTGAACAATAAGCAATACCAAGGTCATCGGCAAAGGCTTTAGTTTTACCCAAAAATGGAAGTGAAAATAAGGAATTTATATATATTAGGAATAAAATTGGACCAAGTACAGAGCCTTGGGGTACTCCCAGGTTATTCGTTTTAGGACTGCTTAAACTGCTACCAACTTTAACTCGCTGTATTCTATCTTTAAGATATGACTCAAACCAATTGTAAATGAATCCTCTGAATCCGGCCTTATATAATTTATCTAGGAGAATTACATGATCAACCATGTCAAACGCCTTGGTAATGTCGACAAATAGGCCAGCGCAGAAAAGTTTGTCATCTAAACCCTTATATAATATAGAGCAGAAGTCCAGTAGAGCATCCTCAGTGGAATGACCAGTCCGAAAACCAAACTGTAGGGGACTAAAAAAATTTAAATTATTGAGATAGGCTAAGATTCTCGTTTTAACTACTTTTTCAAATACTTTGGAAATAGAAGACAATAACGAAATTGGTCTATAATTGGATGGGTCTGATTTGTTACCCTTTTTAAGTAGAGGAATTACTATGGCGCATTTCAGATCAGTGGGAAAAGTTCCAGACATAATGCTGAAGTTAAAGAGGTAAGACAAAATATCTACTAAATTGAGACCAATATTCTTTAGAACCAAATTCGAGATCTCATCACTACCACACGAATTAGAGTTAGGCAGAGAATTAATAGTTTTTAGCAATTCAAATCCTGTGATAGGCTCAAAAGCGAAGCTGTTTCCGAAGCTATTACATGTAGTAACAGACTTAGTACAACAATTACATGAAGTATGCGAACTATCAGAAAAAGAGGATTCTCCAATGGAGGCGAAGTAATTGCTAAACTCGTTGGCTATTTCTAAAGGATTCGAAATGTCAGTACCTCCGATATTCATTACGATAGGATTAGTGTTAGTAGTAACTTTTCTGCTAATAATACTGTTAACAACTTGCCACTCCTTCTTAAGATTTCCATTTGTCTTTAGTAATTTTGAACGATAATACATATCCCGCGCATTAATCACTTCCTTATTCACTTTTTTACATAAATTTCTGAAGCGACTTTTTAAGCTATTATTCATTGGATGTTTCCAACATTTTTTTCTTAATTTGTGTTTAGTATTTATTTTTTTGATAAGGGAGCGAGTTATCCAGGGTTTGAGACGATATTCTGATTTTTTACGTGATAAGGTAAAGGTAGAAGAAATAATGTAAATTTTTAAAACATTAAGAAAAATTTCATAAGCTGTAGAAGCATTTTGTGCCACATAAACACTATCCCAACTTTCATATAGAAGCTTATTGTTTAATACAAGAAAATTTATTTTATTATAAGGGGTTGGTGAAGAATCATATGACCTACTACGTTTAATGTTTTCAAAAAAGATTCCTGTCATACAATGATCAGTTATATTAAGATCCATGTTGATTCCAGCAAGCTGATCAACAGCAAAATTCTCAAGACGAGCAAAAACATGGTCGAGGCAGGTGCCAGCAGATGGCCTGGTAGGTTCTTCAATGAAGGAAAATAATCCGTGTTCAGCCATGAGTGTTTGATACGAATCAGAAACCGAGTTAGAAACTAAAATATCTAGGTTAAAGTCACCTAATATGATAAGATTTCCAGATCGTTCATTTGCCAAAAAGATTCAGAGTTGATTTTACTTTATTTTTCATAAAAATTCATCTTGAAATCTGTTTTTTTGCACGAATTAAAAAATTTCTTCCGGTTATAGGTGCGACGAAATATAAAAAAATCATATAGTTGTGCGCGGAAAAAAATTGCCGTCGGTGTAATTTGCTTGTAGGTATGCCCGTTTTCTGTAAGGATTTGATTTTTTAGCGGCGAAAAAATAATTATTGTTCTCTTGAATAAAGTTGAAACTTACTTACTTTACGAAATATGACGAGAAACCATTTAGCCAAAACAAAACACGTTCGCCCTTGAATTCCGTCTTTTTAACTCTACTTCACACTTAGGAGTACAATCTTTGTCTTTTTTTGGATGTAGATATTCAAAACATAATTGCAAGGAATTCCGCATTTAAGTCAGTGTCATAACCTAGCCGGCGTTACTTTCGTACCCACTCTTCCCTACTTCATAAAAGACGACATTTTTTAGTAATAGTTAAGCTAGGTTTGCACCGGTCGCAAGCCCCGAGATTATGGTCAAGAAGTTTAAAACAAAGAGTACCTATATAAACTAGGCGGTCAGCTTTCATGATGCAATCTGCCAAATCAAATTTGTAAATTCATATTCATAGACAAAACTCATCAACATCTTAAAGTGTTTGTATATCAACCGAATTTAAGAATAAGAAGCAGCGATGCCACTTTACTTCAATTTTGAAAATCAAATTGAAGTCTGCTCCCTACTTCGCACTATTGGTAAATTTGTAATATCTACTTCACTTTAGAAACCCCTTATTTTAATCTGCTTTAATTTTAATTGAAAAACCTAGGTACTTGGAAAAAAATTATTTAAAAAATGTTTTACACTTTCATATAAGTCCAGTCTCACATTTCAAAACTGCATCAACCTTCACTCTTCAAAATATTCTTAGATCGTAACGTTTTTTTTTACATGTTTTAGGTATACCTATATACTTCACTTTTCGGATCAAATCTATACTTCGCTTTTTTTTTGAAGTGGTAACGCTGATAAGAAGTCGCATTCTCTCTGACTCTGACACTGATTGACTCACTGACTGTCTCTGTCTCCATTCGAGAGAGAGAATGGCGTTTCACGAATCAAGATCAAGACACGAGTCACGAGCACGACACGACTCACACACGAGTCACCCTCACCAGTCACGAGTCACGACTCACGACTCACGAGAGAGAGTAGAGAGAGCCATATTAAAATTGTCGAAGTTTTCTTTTTCATTGCTGTTTTCAAATGCAGCTATGTTTGTTTTATATTTTTTATCCCGAGTTGTAGAAAGTGTGTTCACAAATCGGACTCTACATGCAAATCTGATTGATTTCGAGATAAGTTCTCAATCTCTTATTTATCAGATTAAAATTTGTATGACAAATATCGAGAGTTATATGCACTACATTAAGGTAAACTTATCCCAATCTCGGAGTTTATCTCCGGTGGTAACCTAGCATTTACTTGTTCTATATAACTATATAATTTATTTTGATTGAATTTAATTAGATTTTATTAATTTAGTTATTTTTTTTTAAATTTAGCTCAATAATTTTAATGAAATACATAACAAATAATGAAAAACTTCTAAATACCTACATAATATTTACGTGTTTTTGTATTCAAAATAGGTATTTCATATTGAACATCGTCTTCAAATTCAGAACTATTAATTTTTTTTTATGAACAGATGGTCTGTTAGTTATCACTCGATAGCAGACTCATCGATTTTCCTTCTCAATAGTGGTCATTAGACGACCACCGTGCGTCTGTCGGTTCTTTTAGTAATCACTAGACCGCATTAGACGTAATCAAGCAATCGATTTTCTGTTCTTCACCCTCAGATCAATTGCAAACCAAAGAACCCACAGTGTGTATTTTTTAAACTATGTATTTATGAAACAATCCTCCTTTTCACATATAGTTCCATTCAAAAAATCAGAAACCAATATGTTTTGAATTTATATTTATACCGAAGCAAGTACAGACCAGACCTATTATCGAAATCGCCATTGGAATAGGAATGGTATCCAGTGGCTTGCCAGCTTAACCAAACCACTTCTGCTTGCCAAGTATTTTCGAATATCGGAATGGAAACGTCTATAATTTAAATGCAAATTTGTCCAAACCTAGTTGGAAGGAAACAAACGAAAAATAAAACTTCGTATGGCTACAGACTTTGATGACCGCAAACAAAAACCGCTCTGAACCACTGTTATAGTCTTATCTACCCACAGTAAGTACTTGGTCCATTGTCATGTATATGGATGCTCGAATGTATCTACTTTTATTGCCTGTTTTGTTAAACAATGCATATATAATTGGGAAAATGGGGAAAGTCAGCACATAAACGAATAACTTTAAAAAAATACATAATAATGAAATTAGTTCACCCTAGATAAGAACGGTTAGCAGTTTCAAAACCAAATTAATGCTGTAGTGATTTTAAATTAATAAGAATATTGGTACTATGATTCAGCGTAAAAGATAAACGATGAGCGCAGGTTTTATTTATTTGTATCGGTCGTTGACGGATTAAAAAGTACTTAGATTAAAAGCTGAATTATGAGGTAGGTGTAGGTGTTATAATAATGTATGCGAAGCGTCTGCGACTAAAGATGACAATTTATACCAAGGACTATTAAGATGCGGAATGGCCAGGTTTCGCGCACTTAACACAGCCCATTCTTAAGCCTAGTACGTGACTGTTTCGGAACGAAAAATCAGATACGAAAGAAGTGTCACAATGAAATCATGATTAAAAATTTTGCTCTTCTTTTTACTTTCCAGTACGCTGTGCCTGTGATATAATGGGGAAAAGTAATGAGTAGTGAAAGAAAAAGAAGCGATTCAGTTCGATTTAAAGAGTAGTATTTAAGATCGTTAAAGAAATGAGTCCAAAAAAAAGGAAAAAGAAAGAAGAAGACGGAAAAGAAAAAAAGGAAAGAATATAAAAAGACAGCCATCTTGTTTGTGGACTGTAGATGTGTCAATGTGGATTGTGGAACTGGATGTGTTCAATTAACATCTCGGATTACCAACTTCCATAACAAAAAGTGGGTAATTGTTGTAGCTTAGTACAATTCTCCACTCGCTTTTCGCACACAAATTCTTGTCCCAGACATTAATTGTATGTGAAAATTTGGCATTTTTTTTCTTAAATGGAGTTTGGAAGTAGTTTTTAAATTCCGAAGAATTGGACCAGAAAAACCAGGAAGGTGACCAACACCATTAGCACCTGTTCGTTGTAGAACCGAAGTGTTTCCAGACGAAGATAAAAAAAAGTCGCTGCAGACTAAGGCAATTTTCGCGGACAAAAATTCTTATCGGAATCTCAGGCAAAGGCAAGGTTAGATGAAGTTCAAACTGTTGCTAAGAAAACGGCGAAATGAAACAACTTATTTGTACCACGTTATAAAATATAACGAGTTTCCTTTTCTGTATTTGACAATTGACAATTTGTGTCTTTGTTTACATTTAGACATTTAGGCATTGTTGTTAATTGCTGCATTCAACCCAATTTGCACTTCATTACTTGTCGGCTGAACTTTGCTTTGGAAACGTCTTAATTTCCAACAGCACTGGTAGCATCATTCATCAGTGCAAAAAAACCGAAAAACAAAATCCGATTTCAGATCAAAAGAAAAGCAAAAATTGCCTTTGCTTTAATAAATCCAGTGATAGCCAGAGTCGAAGCTGGACCACCGAGTGCATGAAAATTGCAGTGCCCTTGTAAGTCTTTGCCTCTTTTTAAGAACATATAGGCGGAAATGAACAAAACCTGGTAATTTTACAATTTCAAGCAACAAGGTTAGGCTTTTATGTTCACATATTTACATATTTTTGCAGTGGAGATCTGTAAATTGATGTGTCCTTCTTTACGGGACAGTATGCGGATGACTCTGCCTTATGCGTATAACAGGCACACATATGGTTTCACTTTCCATATTATGGCATCGCCAATGTTAGTGAAACACTGTTCAACGCAGTAAAGTTTGACAGTTGCTATGCTCGAGCAGACAAACAAGGTAATTTAAGTAAAACTATGATCCACTTCATGAGAGTGGCGTAATGTAAACTACCGTAGTATGGTATTACCTGGGTACCTATACCCTGACAGACTTGTGGTTCATCTCGATACCATAATGTGTGTAACGGGCGGGCATTAACCAAATTATAAATATCAAGCTTCTAAACGGCATTTCAAATTGCACATTATTTAAGAATAGGTCTCAATATCACTGCTTTTGAAAGATCTGAAATTAGTTAAACAATTACACACAAATTACCATTGGTATGATAAAATTACTATACAAAACGAAATATTCTTATTGACTTTGATACTAAAGTTAAAACAGACACTTGTTTGAGAAAACAAATTTTTTTGTAGCTTCAGATGATTCGAAGAAATAAAAGTCAAAAATTCGCAAGGACCTAAAATAAAAAGTTGTTTGAAAATATGGGAATGTTCGGATTCCTAGTTAAGTAAGTCTGACAGCTGTCGGACTAGATGTATTTCGGTTTTTATTGGCCCAGAGTGCAGTTGAGGAAAATCCTGCCTGCAGGATTTCGAATAGTCAAATTTAAAATAAACAGAGTAGATATTTAACAACCATTAGTTCGCATAGCACTATACAAGTGTTGTAAAAGGCAACCGTGCTACATTCTAATTGTACCTACTTGCTTGAAAATAACGATTTTTGAACAAATTTTGAAGGGCCTTTTCCAAATAAAAAAGGGCAAAATCAAACAAAGTTAACGCTGACCGCGAGAATACAAAAACAATTCAAGTTGCCCAGTCAACGCGTTCGGAGTCCTAGTCCTGACAAATTGAGTTTTAACTTCAGAATTTTTCTTTCTCTTTTCTTTCAAATAAACTTTAAATTGTTGATGACAATAACGTGTCAAGAATGTGGGTGTTATTGTGATGGTTACTTTGTAAAAAAAGGTAAATAATGTCTGAAAGGTGGGGTTTCAACTGTTTTGTAGTACGGTGTTCTTCTACTTACAAAATGTTGGAGTTATATCATATCCTTAAAAATATATTATGGACTTTTAGCCCTTTTCCTTTCACACGCCCTGAATCCTGTGTCTAAATTAGCAAACCTTGCTATAAAAATCTGGGAGCACAACAACATTGGGAGAGCATCCCAGGTAGACTCTAATAGAAGGGATCCTTCATCGTCATTTTCAATGTACCTACTCGTTATATATTTTTATGAAATTTTATAATATTGTAATTTTAATAGCTTTCAATAAAAAAATAAAATTGTTGTCAAATTTCACTTGTAATTGTGTATCAGCAATGGATCTCTCCACAAATGCATTTCCGCTTTCTTCTCGCAGACGTTTCTTTCCGAAACAGTAGCGTACTAGCCCTTAACTCAAATTAAGAACAAGTGCTGCCAGATCGAAGGACGTCGTTTTCTATGGTTGCAATAAACATATTTTCCCTTAATTATTCTTTTTCTCCGCTTCCTATCTCCATTGTATTAATTTTTGTTCGTATATACAGTGGCGTAGCTATCATAGGGCCAGATGGTGCAGTGCACCAGGGCCCCGGAGCTCAGGGGGCCCTCTAGTCTCAGCTTTGAAATAAAAATGAAAAATTTAAAAAATTCCAAAAAAAATAAAATTCTTGTGAGCAGGCTCGAGACTCGGGGCTCGTTTTTTTTTCAATTTCTATTTTTTTTTTATTCAATCAACATCACCAATGATAAAACTCCTTATTTGACATTTTCAACACATGCGCCAAGGTCCTCGATAAGCATGTGCTGTTTGTTTGTCTGTTATAGTTATTTCAGTTATATGGTAGTTTGGATGAGTACGCCCGTATCACATTGGATCAGCTCACGTGCTTGACGGTCGTGAGATCAATTCGCCAATTCCGCCCATCAACTTTTTAAAGAAGTTTTCATTCGCTCTTGCCTTGCATCAGTTCTTATTTACTATATTTGTTCTAAACTCAAGTTCAAATTGACAAACGAGCTACTATAGAAACTACAATATCTTCAATTTAATATTGATTTTACCGCATCATTACCAAACAAGCTGTTTTATGTTGAGCTTCCTGTAATCTATGCTAAACATTGACAAGCAATATAGGAAAATCTCAGTAAGTACTCCGAATTTCTAAAATTTCGATAGTTAACAATTGAAAATAATGGAAAAAAAAAGGAACGTAGCGGTGCCGCAAAGCGGAAACAACGCCAAGAAAGAGAAGAAAGTAAAAAAAAATGCCCAAGCTAGATAGCTTTTTTACGAAACCGCTTTCTGCTAGAGTTCGTTTTTTCTCTTAATTAATAAATATACTATATTGTCATGTGCGTCGTTGTTTATTTAATCCCTTTTTCTTCCGTTGCACACATGAAGATTTTGATAGAGACGACGTATGGATTTAGGCCCATTTTATTCACTGGAAGTTCAACACAAATCGGGGAGTTTTCCATATAAAAATCCCCAAGTTGTGCTCAACTTCGAGTGCATAAAATGGACCTTAGCCTACTAGGGATGATTGAACTCACTGTTTCCTTTTCTTATTCCCTATCAATAATTTTGAAGGCCAATATAAGTTCAAACTACGCGGAAAGAGGTGAGGAGGTCCCGATTCTCTCCCTATGCACCAGGGCCCTTGTACCCCTAGCTACGCCACTGCGTATATATGCGAATTATGTGAGCACTATACATTAGCTACGTGTTAGAACAGATTATTTAAATGTGCAAGACTATAAACTGATAGGACTTAGCAGTGGTTTGGTAAAGTTTTCTGTACGGTCATTGCCTTTGCACAGGACATTCTTGTGTTTGTTTTTGTTCGAACGCGGCTATCATCAGAAATTAGCATTTAAATTGCAGTGGTCGAGGATTTGTTTTTCCAACCAAGTATTTTCCATAGGATATAGAGGATAAAGATTAGACGTTTGTCTTCATGTACGACCTTTTGAGGATGAGAGGTAGGCATTTATGAAATCGACTGATGGAATTGAGATTTTTTTTTTTGCCTAATTGGTTGTGGGAGAAAATATTTCTTTTCAGTGAATTCAAGGCACACCAAAAAATCAATGAAAAAATAAGTTTTTATTTTAACAGATGCATTGGATTCATGAATGCTAGAACTTAAAAAGTAAAGTAACTACAGAATTTTAATATGAGTCCTTTCAAATGATCCATCTATTATCTACCAATGTCAGTAAGATATGGTGCTAAGGACCATTAAAACTAATAAACAGGACTATTGGCATTTTGTCCTAAGAATTGTCCCACTTCTAAAAGAGAATGACGTTTCATTTATTAAATTAGACGTTTAGAACGTAGTCAAAAGGGTCGGAAAGTCTAATATGTATTTTTGTTGGGTTCCCAATTGGACGTGGCACAGACGGTTCACACATTCAAATTCGCAGTCCAAATATCAATATCATATTCTTCCTTAAAATTATTTTACAGTTCATTGCAAGCTATAGTCGATTCTTGTAAACACTTTATGTAGGTATGGTTAGGTTGCATGGCAGTCGATTTCTTCCAAGATCAACGCTTCACGAAAAAGCATAGGTACCTAACATTAATAATTTATTTATTTCTTCAAATTTGTCGCTTGGCAGATTTAATGTAGAATGAAGGTACATTCTTCATTAATAAGTAATTTCAAAGAAGAGTTTTGGTGAAAACATTGACTCTCTAAAACAATTTTGGACATTTAAAATTTCAAGTCATTTTGCCCTGACTTAGGAAGTTTCTCTTATTGATGAATGATGATGTTCATCCAGCAAGTTACTTTATTAAAAATTAGAATGATTCTTTTTTGCTTATATATTCTTTTTTTTTATTTAAAGGATTAATTCAATAAAATCAGTAAATTAAAAAAAAAAATAGAACATACGTAGAGGAATATAAAGCAAGTGTGATTTTTTTTATTTATTTCATTGGTTTTAAATTCAGAATTAAATGTAGGTACGGTTTTTTTGGCAACTGAAAATAGATGGCTTTTGTCAGGGTGGGGATATTTACATGTGCATATAAATAAATTATACAACGTAATTTAAAACCGAATGGCAAATGTGCAAACTAAAATGTTTTCCAAATCCTTAACATTTATTTATCTTAAATACCCCATTTTTAGTGACGTCGAGAATGTATGCTGTTCCTTCATAAATAATTTCCTTCCCTATACCACACTAATGGTTATATTACGAGTATATGTATCAATATAATAGTCCGATTACGGCCATAAATATCAAATCGGATTTTTTTTTTTGTAAATATAGACCAAACGAAAAGTGAATTCGAACTACAGCTTCGTAGGACTTTTAAATGGTAAAATAGATAGAAACACAATTTATGGACTAATTTGAAATTATTTATTCAAAATAGCAAACACAACAAATAACGACGATGCGAATATAGTAGCCGTCTATTTGGCAAATCACTATAACATTGCATTGAATTTAGATTTAAAACTTTCCACATTAGGTAATAAAGGGAGTTGTTCATTAATTGCTGTATTTCTAAAAGCCCCTATTCTGCAATGAGATATTTTTCTAAGTTTTGTTGTGCGTATTATATTTGCGGAGGAGCGGGGAGGGTTTTTTCATTTGAGCTCGAGCATTTTCTATAACAGACTTAACTGGTTTACTCTTTTGGCCTAAGGAAAGTTGGTGTACACCAAACAATAGGTTGGTACCTAGGTACCTAAATCAATTATGGGCACAAACCAGTTTTCATTATTGAGCGATTGAAGCGCCAAGGCTTCTGTGGGATCCTGGTACAACATTTTTATTAGATTTCTTGGCGCTACTATAGGAATGTATATACAAAGTTAGTATGCTTCACGTGTTAAGAAATAAAACAAAAATGCAATATTTTTCAATATTTGGCATACATTTGTACAAATTTGTGTTTGTTAGACTTAAAAACCATTTGCATTGTTGTATTGCAACGAATAAAACTAGAAAACATTCACAATTTACTAAAATTAATTAATAATAATTGTAAAAGCTCAGGCAGGCTGAACAACATCGTATTAAATTCTCTCCTATCCTTCCAAATTTAATACCGTGATTTTGGATGGCTGGGTAACACTTGTCTTCAAAATGACATAAGAGAGGATTTATTTAGCTTATGCGCGAGATAAACATAGTTTTCTCAACACTAACATTTAACCCTACAATTAGCGATAGTCTGGCAACTATTTTTAATACACCTTACGATTTAAATTCGTTTTCCATTGTTTACCTAATTTACTTTTTGCTTGTTTAAACATTTGTCAATGGCTGGCAAGTTTCATACAAGAATCGAAGTAATTTTTTTTTTTTTTAGAAAACGAAATGCTTGCACGGTTTGCCGTTATGATACAACGAAATGTTATTCTCATTGAAACTGCAAAGTACAGTGAGCTCCGTGCAATTAAGGCAACTTTACTTTAATAATTTTATTCCAAAAATAAATTTATGGCTAGTTAAGTTTGTAAAATGTTTTTAGCTTTTCCCAGCTAACAGCAGCCGAATGGGACTAATGTCGTTTTCGATTTGGCAAACAAATCAATTTTTTTGTGAAACAATAAATGTTTTATTTTGATCGAGATTGCTTTTCATCCTCGATTTTACCAACAAAAAAAAATATATGTTGATCTGTGGCAATTTTGAGAAATCTCTATTTTTTCTCAGATTTACACAAACTTTCACTAAATATCAATGTTTATGACAGACAGCTGGTGGTTAGGTACGAATTTTTCTGTTCTGAATTATTCATTTTGCGCGTTTTTATATTAAATTACCTATTCCAAATGCGTTAGTATAAATTTGTGAATTTGTGAAGAGAGAAAAGTTTTCAAATTACTCTTAGCTGTTGAGTTATTATTACTTTGTATTATTGCACTTTTTTCAATGTTGGTCGGAAGAAACCTTTATTTTATGTCATGTTTCAGGTATAGTTCAGTTGTTTAATCACTAAAGCCTAGCATGGTGTTCCAGGAAAGCTAAAATTAAGCGCCTCTCCAATGTTTTTCTCCACCAATTCGCCTAATGTTCACTTAATTTTGGCAGTGTAAGTTCCGCCAAAAAAAAATGGGTTTGCAAGCTGATTGACTTGCTCTGTTTCTTAACTTGGTAATTTCTAAAGAAATTTCAATATTAAGAAATTAAAATAACAACAACCAATTTCTTTGTGTTGAACTAACCATTCTCCATTGGTACTGTTTCGTTTGAAATTTTGTCGCGAATGCCGATATTTTCTCTGATCTGTCAAAATTTAGTTGTGGAAAAATGTATTTTGCATTAATATACGCTTACTTAAATTCTGTAGAGAGGTAGTGAACGGCGCGCCTCGGAAATTTAGCTTGAACTGCGTACTGCTTGGCTTAACTGCTTTGCTTAATTTTATCTTTGGAGACATTTTTGTATGGGGGCTAAATTTAAGCGCGAGAAGCATACTAGGCTTAAGTTAAAAAAAAAATCACTGCTGCGTTGCAGTGATTGTGATTGGCGTCACGCCGACGCCTACCTACTTTCCATTTCACAATGTGTAGCCCGGTACATCCAAAAAGAATTTAAAAAATAGGCAATTGAAATAAAATTTTGTTGTATTGGAAGTAGCACTACCCGTTGTTCTATCCAGTCTAAAGTTCTATTCCCAATCTCATCCCTTTAAACATTCGCTTTAAAAAAAAAGCCTATGTCCTTCTTTGTTCCAAAAATAAACCGTCAAGCCCAAAATCGTTAATATCGAACAATCCGTTCTCGAGTTATGCGCACACACGGACTTCAATCCCAATTTAAATTGTAGTAATTTTTTAAATATAGGTAACTTAAATTGGAAACTTATTTAGTATTCTTCATTTATGTTAAATATACTAAATACTCGTATATACACAAAAACGAGGTATATAGCAAATACACAAGAACATTATTCTTAATACCGTTACACAATCAGTGCATTGGTGACATCGAGCTCAATTGATGTTCTAAATGCAATTTAAAACTTACATACGATAAACAATTCTTTTATTTTATAGTTAATAGAAACATTTGTAAAACAGAAGTTGTGCATTAGCTCTGTTCAACTCATATTATACATAATAATGGAATTTATAGAAAACGTTTTCGTTGTTGTTTTAATTTATTCGATATAGAAAATGATTGGTATAAAAAATCTTTAAATGTAATAAATTTGAGGTAAAAAGTTCCGTAAATATTTTGAAGCTCAAAATTTAAAAAAATACATATAAATATATTTTGTAGTTACCTCGGATTTCACCTATTTAACTTCGTGACTATGAAACACCATCTCAGGCTATACACATTACACAGTAGCTCTTCCGAAGTCCGAACCAATCGAAAAAATTGAAAATAATTCAATAACCTTCATATTATTAACCTGTAACACTTTTGTAACTCCACGGTCATCTCGGTTTTCTAAGTCTAGAAGAATCAAAACTCATTATTTTTAAAATATTTGTTTACCAGCGGAGCAATTCAATACTTAAGGGACATCTTTGATCTATACAATACCAGTCCACTGAGTATCATTTCTCTTTTGGGCCACAGGAGATTATAAATTCCCTTTCCCGATTGATCAGCATAAATATTCCCTTGCACACCATTAATTCAATATAACTTAGCAACCGATTCCTATAAAGTAAATAAACGGCGAAATATTTGCAAAAGCACTTACCTAAATCAAAAGCGTAAGTACACGCAATAAAGCCGGACCAAATGGACAACACCTTCATCTCATGATAGATGGATGAGCATAAAGTCTTCTCCGCATCATCGAGTATGAAAAAAAAATATATGCGTTCCAATTACCCAGTGGCCTTGTTATCCAACCCACCACCAAACTGTATGCTGTGGTGGTAGAGCTTGTTTTTCTTCCTGATTTTGGAAGGGTAAAAACCTTGGCGCCTCGATTTATTACATTCTGGTGTGCTAATAAACTGGGCGCGTTACCATTTCTTATTATAGTGGTACACATTTCTGGTATGTAACCTCCCCTATACCGCCCATTACTCATTTTAAATACCAAAGATCACTCAATACCGAGGTGGTGGAGATAGTAGCCTTTGGAACGCTGAACAGAGGTTTGGTATGGGCTCTGATTAATGTAATTACTCGTGGAGGAGCGATAAAAATTATCATGTGTGCGGGCGCCTCGGATGTGAATACCTATACTTATTTTAAGGAGGGAGTCGTAAAAAATTTTCCTTCGGCAGTAAGTTTCTCTATTATGTACCGAAACATCTGTAACATTAGACACTGGGTAAATTAAGCGCAAATGAACGTGTGGTATGCCAGCGATTCTGAAATTTATTAGTATTTGATGATTCAAACTGTGGGTTAAAGGTGTAATGGATATTTAGCTGCTAATCTTTGATCTACGGGTACCAAACATTATCACGGGTAGTAATACATAAAGCGTTACTTAATGGCATACTTGATAGATAGATTTGGCCAATTTATATATTTTGCTTTGTACATAATTATATTCGATGGCATGGTTTATTTATCTGCTGCCTCCTTGTCGAGTGCAAACTATTTATGTGGAATTTTGTGTAAATATATATGAGCCTGGTTTTATGAAGGTAATAGTGTTCTTTGCATTAAGATTAATGACGCAGCTTATTGTAACATGGATTGTAGAATGCCATTGACCATAAGTATTGATTAGGCCGTCAGCTACAATTTTTATTACTATATAGGTATCCACACGCCGAAGGTAAGATTCAAACATGTTTTGTAAATTAAATCAGATATAGGGGCGCTGAATAAAATGTTAAAATTATCAAAATTTTGAATGAAAAAGGGGTATGAACAGTAGTATTGCGTTTTTGTGGATTGCCCATTCATAAATGTATCTATTGCAATGTATAATGTATTGCACCATTCATAAATGTATCAATTGCATTAAACGTTCAGGTCAACACTCCAGTGACACCGTATGAATGACACATTCACAAGAAGCACTATCCAATTTCTGTTGGCTTTGTTTTGCCTGCTTTCTTGTAGTGTCAGCATTATAGTGAGTGGCGTCTGATATTTGACTGGGTGGTTTACTCAACAGCTAATTGAATCATTATGTAATGTGTGCTATGCAGTTTTGGGTGTTGTGGTAGGTCCTCTACACCTTGTTCCTGGGCTCACACAGCTCAAAGCTTAAAAATTATGTTTAGGTATTCCAAATTTCCTTTTTAAGGCAATACCTAATCAATGTAAACCTAATAAATGTAAATATATCTGGGGGATATTTGTGGCAGCTTCTATTTAAGGCTCCCGTTCTTATGGCCACTCATTTTCATGCCTCAGCAAATAAAAAAAAGACAGACACTCCGGGAGTGCCGATGCCGACAGAAGTTATTACTTGAACAATTACGTGTGCATTTTTCGAATCGCCAGGAAATATTTTTAAATGAAGTGTTTCTTTATTGATTATTATAAACTACTACTACAAATATTATATTACAATTTTCTCTTTCATTTAAAAAATGAAAACGAAAAATTATGCATGTTATTTTACATAAAAATATTGCAATCTATTGCTTAAAACGTAGGTACATTTCCAAATACATACATGAAATATTGAATTTAATAATTAGTTGGTATTCTTTGAATAACAATTAAATTTTAAATTAAATTTATGAGTTTGCATCTACAAAATTAAAATTTCCATTTAATTTGTAAATGAAATATCCTGTCTTTCTAGCTGCATACAACCATGCACACATACAAAGTTTCATTTGGGATCGGTTGAGTTTCTCAGAAAAATCGACAACAGCGCCACCTATTGGGTCCAAAACTATCCTATCTTTCTAGCTGCATATAACCATGCACACAAACAAAGTTTCATTGAGATCGGTTGAGTTTCTCAAAAAAATCGACAACAGCGCCACCTATCGGGTGTCGGTTTCTCGGTGACGATGACGCGGTGCCGTTTTAAAGGTGACGCGAATTCACAAATTTCTTCCCATCTAAAAGTGCCCAACGCGCCTAAAGAAGTTATAACTTCAAAAATATCATTGTAAGCACTGTAAGACTCCTGATTAAAAAAGGGTATAATGGAATTATAAATTTCTAAATAACTAGGTGGTACCCTCAGTTTTGAAAAAAATTGCCGAGCAGTGGACATTAGGTATGTATCTAATTTGTTTCACTTCAAAGCGTAATGATTTCATTTTAGCTCATGATTTGATGTAAGGGTGAAAAATTCGTTGTGAAGCTTGAAAAATTTCGCCCATTAACATTAATTTATGGAAGCTCCTCGACTCAACGAAGCAAAACATGTACACGCAGAAATTTTAACCCTAATATTTTATATATTTGCAGGTTTGCATTTTAAGATACAATATCTTATAAACTACTTAATACAAACTTCAGTTTTAGAACAATTTTAAACTAGCTACTAAATTCAACAAATAATTTTAAAAATTCATTTCTCTTTAATATTCTTAGTTAAAATTTCATTTATATAAAAAGAAATTAAAAGAAAACAACGTTCAAGGGAAACATAACAAAACAAAACCCCATTATTTAATGGAACGATAAATGTGTCGCTAGTTGTTTTTTAAAACACTCGATATCCCTTATTCGCTTAGTATTACGCGGTAGAGAGTTCCATAACCGAGTGACATTTACAAAAAACTGACGTTCAGACGTTCAGAGGTAAAGCAAGAGAATCGAAATTGTGTGAGTTGTTGTGATCTACTTGATGAGGACAGTTGCCATCTGTTGAAAAGGTAGCAGTTTTGATGTGACTGCATTATCCTGAATAATAAAATCAAAGTCCGATATCGAATAAGATTGTCAAATGAAAGGTTTGTTATGAATTTTGAGAGACGTAATATCCTGTCATATCTTTTCAGACTGTATATATATCTAGCAATATAATTGTATGCTACATTAAGTTTTCTTCTGCTATTGGAGTCGCAATTGCCATGCATTTCACATCCATATGTCAATATAGGAATTGCGAGTGTTTTAGCAGGCATTAGTCTGGTTTTCTGTGGAGTGTAATATTGCGCTGTCCACAAAGTACGGAGGACTCCTTAAACTTTCCCCACGACTGAATTAATATGAGTGCTCCAAGTAAGATTCCGGTTAAACACCATTCCTAAGTTCTTTGCAGCATCAACATTCCAGTGCAGCACCGTCGAGAATAATTACTGAAAAGTATGAAGGATATAAAGGCTTTTTGGAAATAATAAGACATTTGGACTTATTTGGGTTTAAATAGAGACCATTACATTGAGTGTTAAATACAATTTTTCCTAAGTCTTCATTTTATTATACAATCTTCAATTAGTCTAAGAGGGCAACTTTTGTACACTTGGACATCATCTGGCATTCATTTGAATATAGGTTTTATTTACAGTTAGAGGAAGCGGACCAAGAATTAAGCCTTGTGGAACGCCTCTAGAGGTAGGAAGGAATGTGGAAAGAGTTCCATTTACCACGACAGCTTGATTTCTGACAATTTTGTGACGGAAATCGAGAAGTTGAACAGCATTGACAGCTTTTCACAAAGATTCTCATGGTCAACTGTGTCAAAAGCTTTGGAAAAGTCCAACATTACTAAAAAATGTTACATTTCCAACATCTTATGTCTTCAATAACATTAATAAATGGCGTGGAACAACTGTGCTGTGTCCTAAAATCGGATTGCTTCGGTGGTTACATATTAGTCCTTTGTAAAAAACAATTCATCTGCTTCTGAACAATTTTTTTCGAAAACCTTTGATAAAAATGGTAGTATTGAAATGGGCCTGAAGTCATTACTACTAGGACTTTTTGCAACAGGTATTACCTTTGCTATTTTCCACTGATCAGAAAGACACCTGTTGTCAGAACTGTGTTAAAAATGTGCATTATATAAGGCAACAAAATAGGCAGAATGGCAGTGATGAACTTTGGGTGTATGCCATCTAATCCCACATCTTTTGACTTTACGGCTAGAAAACTCTCCACAACGTTTGTGCTGTCTACTCTGGAGAAGCAAAAACTATTGACAGTTCACTTTGTAATTCAGAATCCCCATTATTTCGTCGAGGAGACCCTGTAGAAAGCACAGGAAAAGGTGGAGTAACAAACTTTTGATTAAGATCATTACCTTCTATATTTTCAGTACCTAACCTTTGTATTTGTGACACCTATCTCACGAAGATTGTTCCACAATTGCCGACCGCTCAAAGTAGTCGGATCGTATTTTCATAATGACTAGGTTACGTAGGCTTCCATAGTTGTGTCTATATTCATCTGATCTATTACATTTCCTATATTCGAACGCTCGATTTCGTTGCGTCATGAGTTGATGAAGCTCAGATGTAAACCATGACCGTTGTTAATATTTACGCATTTTTATAAATATAATAAGAGAGACGTGAGTGTTAAAAAGTGATAAAACATCAAAGTGTATGAAGTTGATTTGATCGTTCGTTGAAGGTAAGTAATAAACGGAGTCTCAATCGACGTTTCGAACATTTAGTTCCAATGCAGCATAGTCGATTCCCTTAAAATCCATAAGCCATGTAAATAAGATCATGCTTCGAAAAACTGAGTGGAATTTTTGCTCGGTTAGAATTAACTAAGTCTCTGTAGAAGGGTGAATATTTCAAAATATTAATATTCTGCGGTACGGCGTTTATAGGCTAAAAAAACATATATATTTGTAAATATTTGACTGAGATACAATTTTATAGTAACTCTTTTAACATATGCACATATAAAAAATAAATATTTATTTTTAGTAACGCCGAAATTTTAACTTCAACCTAAGAAATGTCATTACCATGGCATGTCCCCAGCTGTACCTTCCTTCACGAATGCATTTTATTTGTAAAATTTAAGCCGGTTTGCAAATTTTATTGATGAAGCATTGAAGAAGAAAGAACAATGGGGACTGTGGCCCAGTCAATTTATTTTTAAGGTACATTCAAAGTTATGTGAAAATTATTTAGTGAGTGTCCCCATAAAAATTGTCATTTCCGTGACAAAAAATAATTCTTTATAAATTTTGAATTTAACGGCCGCAGAGTAGGCTGCTGATTTCACATTAATAACGGTACCTGGTGATTGTTTTCGGCACATTTTACTATAATCCCATTATACATCAGTAGTGAACTTTCTTTCATGTTGTGAAGGTGTTTTAGGTTTTCGTTACCCGAATTTGTCATTACCGTGGTAAGTCTTTTTGACTATAATATGTTATTAATTACACCTATTTTTTTTTTGCAATACATGACTTTTTTATGACGTTAATTAATAAGATGAGTTTAAAAAAAAATATTCAGTAAAGTTCAGTTATATTTTAGAAAAATACCTTTCGATGTCATTTCCATGATTCCCGTGGCATACATGGTAATGACAGTTCGGACACGGAAATGACATAGTCAAGCAAATTACAAAAAAAATCAAATATTTTCACTTTTATTTTAAGTTTATATAATAAGCTCATCTGCATTTATCATGGCACCTCGCAATAATGTAAAGAAAAACGCTGAAAATGATAAAAAAAAAAACAAACTACGCGCAGAAAGGGAACGTGAACGTCGAAAGAGGATTCGAGAAGATCCTGAAAAATGTCGACAACAGAAAGAAAAATAAAAATAAAGATATTTAAAAAAAAAGGAAAACAAAATAGTTAAATCTATAAAAGATATGACTGCACGAGAACAACGGAAACAAAGTAAAAACTGGAAAAAAAAATACAAAAACTTACCGTCAAAATAAGTGTCATGCAAATGGTAATGGAGGCAATATTATGCGAATTTAATAATTGCATATCTTTGTACCCGAGTGCAAAAAAATTAAACGAAAATCTGTTTTACCACAAATATCAATAAGTTATAGTGGTGAAAACTTACGCGCTCAAGAAATATTTAGGATTTATAATACATATTCAAAGGCGGTTGAGCTGTTTCGGAGACCTATAGTCCCCAAAAGTAGTATATTTTAAGACACCCTAAACCTGATATACAGCAATACGAACAAAACAAAAGAAGAATAGTAAGAATTGGCCCGGTGATTATCGGGTTATATCATCATGGAGTTTATTGTTATTGTATTACTATGTTATAGAAGATAATTGAATTTAACTTAAAAAACGAAATGTGTACCTACAACGCCAGCTGTTGAGAATTTTCCTACTTTTCTTTTTTCCTAAACCATCCCTGAATCAAGACGAACAACTCAAAACAAAAATCATCCAAATCGGTAGAGCCGTTCTCGAGTTTTCACCCGACTAACGCACAGTGATATTTCTTTCGACCTGTATAGAGAGAGAGACACAGGAATATAAATTTTGACTTTGATGGAAGGGCTGTCGGATACTTTTACATGCCTGAAATTTTGATGGAAAGGTTTTAAAATTGCAAGAAAATAAGGAAAGGATTAACTCTAAATGAAATATTTGTAACTTTAACAGCCAAGAAGAAAACTAACCACAATTATCATCTTGGTTGGTAACCCTTTTCTCTCCACACCTGTATCACGGCGTTATGGTACCCTTGAGCTGCCCTCTCGTAATAACCCCCCCCCCCCCCCCCCCCCCCCCCCTACGTGACACCTCAAGACGCTCAACAACTCCTGTTGCCTGTCATCATTGTCCACAGCACTACATTTCAACTTTCTCAGACATACTAATGCAAGGATCCTGAAAATTCATGTCAAACAAAAATGATTGGTTCAAACACCATCAAATAAATCAATGTATCTACTCCACTTCAAAAAGTTACCTAATGTAACATAGTAAACATACACAATTTTAGGTATATCTATCGTATATTTAAAAACAAAATTTTAATTGTTGACAACAAATATTTGCTTGGAAAATAATTGAAATAATTGACAACAACAATTATTGACTTTAAAATAATTTTTTTTTGTTTGTATTTGAAGTGTCACTACTCGATTTCTATTCAGTTTTAGTATTTATTTTTGAGTGCATTTCCCCATGAAAAACGAAATTTGGGCGTACAACGCCACCTGTTAAGAATTTTCCGAGTTTTCTTTTTTTATTCTTTCAAACAGGCTGGACACCAGTCCTTATTGGTGCGAATCATCGAAATCCATACAGTCGTTCTTGAGTTATAAGCGTAGGAACTAACATCACTTTCTTTTATTTTTATTTTAATAATTCAAGACTGAAATTCCTAACGTTCCTTTTTTGTAGCTTATTTGTAGTAAACGTTTATTTAGAAAACTGACTTCAGATGTGCTTTAATTTGCTTTAATAAGGTTAAGGTCATTTCCATGCTGTGTCGTCATTACCATGATAGGAATTTGTCATTTCCATGGTAGTTCTGTCATTCCCGTGGAAAATAAAATCAGTTAAAAATAACTAAATTGGGTGGCCCATTGGCTTAAAATGCTTAATAACTATTCTGAAATACAGAGTAATCGAAAAATTATTAAATTTGTTTATTTTAGTAAAAGTCTATTTCGAGGTTCAAAATATTAATATTTTTAAATATTGACCCAGAAAATAAACGAGTTGTTGTTTACATGCATACCTACTGTTAAAAATAACACACTTTATCAGTTGGTATCAACCATGTTACATGTTAGTTTGTTATTTACGACCGAGAAAATTTGGAGAGGAAATTGATAAATCGGTCATTTTTAACCGAGTTTCGTTAAACAAATTGACTCGGTTATTTTAAATCCACTAACTCTATAAGAGCAATTTTAACAGTACCTTTCACTTGGTAGTTTTTAACCGAAAGTTGGTTGATTAAGGTTGAAAAAATGTAAGCTTTAAACCTATCAAAGCAGACAGGGGTTCGCTAGTTTATTGTGAAATGAGGAGAATGAAATTTATATCATTCGAAAGGTACTGTACCGCAGATGTGGACAAACAAAAAAGCAGAATTGACATTGGCCGCCGTTTGCAAAATAAATACCACATAGTTTATAATGACCTTTACAGCATCTTGTATAACGCCGTTAAACACATTTAACCATACAAAAAATTCTCCGGTCAACCGTGATTAAAAAAAAAAAAACCAACAGCCTATTACGGAACAATACCCGCAATCATAGTTACAACTGCTTGTTCCCCATCTGTTCCCATATCCTCTCAACAAAATTGCACGTGCTGTCCACTCAAAGACCTTCCGTCCGACGTCCCTAGAATTTTTTTTTTTCTTTTCTCATAATAATTATAAAAGCATGTTCGCTTCCATCGGATTTGGCTTACAGCTTATTCCTTATTCATCAGTTAAGACTGAAAAAAAGAAGATTGCATCACTCCAGTAATTGCTCCACAAAACCCTAAGCTAGGTGACGCATAAAAGGAAAGAGAAAAAAAATTAAAGACACGTTGACATACGGAAGAATAATGAAGATGGAACAAATTAAAAGATCCCTTTCCATTGTGCTTTGCAGAGATGATTTTCAATGGAGATGGAGACACAAAACGCATTTACGTTCGATTCATACTCGTTTGCCGTTCATTGCCCCTTTGTCCCAACCTAATGAGCGACCATGATTAATTGCTAATCCAATGCCGTAAAACCGTAACTTTTGTCCTTTTTTTTCTACTCCACTTTGCAGCGGGAATATTGCTTTTTTTTCGCACATTGTTGCCATACATTTGGATCTTTCGTTTTGTTTTGTCTTAGTCCCCTTAAATAAGATTAAGCCATCTAAATGGAAATTAATGTGTTCGTGCCATCTGTTTAAAAAAACAAACAACAACAAAATAGAAGAGAATCCAAAACGCCTTTGAAGGAATTTCCCTAATCCACTTCCGAAGTGAACGACACGGTCTTTTTTCCTCATTTACTCCTTCGAATGGACATTCTCATCAGCTGCGAAGTATAAGCCCCACAATGATTGTTGATGAAAAGCAGGAAAGCAACCCTCCAATTGGCTCCACTATTAAAATAAAAATGAAATGGCCTCTTTGTTATTCATTCGTGCTGTTTTGTCGTACGGAAGTGATTGTGACGCCTTCTTGAGTCGGCCACTTAGTCGTATTGTAATTAATATTTCAAGCACAACATATTTGTCGTATCAGCGCTACTCAATCATATCTCGGAGAGAAAATTTCTTCCAATACTCGTGTAAATTGTGTGCCCTTTTGACGTTGCCATCCATCACCCGGAGGGGATACCTCTTAATCAGTGTTTGATTCATGAAAAATTCGACAAAAAAAAAAATCACATCATACATGCCATAGAAAAAGGATTCTCCCTATATAACTATAAAGCAACATCATTCTCAGCTTCAAGTTTGCCTTCTCACTTTATACAAACTAAAACAAAAAAAAAAAAGTAAAGACACCCAAATTGCAATAAAATCAGGATCACAAGCTGACGCCAAGAACTCCAAGAACTGGTAGGATATTTTCTTTTTTCTTACTTTACACTTTTCTTCTCATATCACTGCCAGAGATGTATAGAGGGAATTTTTCCCAAGGTACATATTAAAGGTTTATTTCATATCTATTCATCCGGGCCAACATCTGTTGTTGAGTGAGGACGAAGCGCTCCGTTTTCCTTTTCTCACTGCTCCCAATTTCGAAATGGTCTTTCGACCTACAAAATTTCCAGGATAGCAAACAGACATTACGCAAAATAAAGTTTTCTAGAATAAAAAAAAAAACGAAAAGACAGCAAAACGAGTACCGAATCGAAGGATGGATATTATCCTTCGGTAGCAAATTAAAAACAAATACTCTTAAGTATATACCCATACGTTTGTGTGTGTGTGCCTTACAGTGATTTAAAGGGCTTTTATTAGCCATTTTAAAAGAAATCCTTTTATTTTTATTTCCCAACCAGCAGGGTCTATTAAAATTCGGTTATTTTCATTTTATGAGAGTGAATTGGAGTACTACTCCTGACCTTGTATACGTATTTCTATTTATCTATGCCAGTGCCAGGATAAACATTCAGTTGGAGAGTAATTTTGGGAGACGTTTATTTGGTTTTTGTTTATTTTTCTATTTTACTGGGTCAGGAAGGCACACGCAAAGCTAAGGACTGCTGTGGTGTGTTTCTGGTTGGTAACTTCACTAGCTATAAAAGGAATAATACACATCTCTTTGTCGAATCGATCCTCGTTGCTGTCCTGTAGGTATACGTGTACGTGTAGTGACTGATAAAATTATCTTATGTAAGAAAGCAAACAAAGTTTTAAGTAAAAAAATATTAGCGCCTGAAAAAATAAATGGATAAAAGGAATCAAACAAAAATGCTGGCAACAACAACAACAACAAAATAAAGATATTTTTGCCACCGTACTAAAAAGTAACAGTTTAGTGAAAAATAGGTAGAAGAAAGTTAACATTTAGGACCCCAAAAATTTTAGAAAGAATATATTTCTCAGAACGACCGACTTAAAAAAAGTCCAAGCTTTAGCTGCAAAAAGAGGGACTGGAATGATCAAGGTCTTATCTCTTATGCCGAGTCTTTCTGTTTGGTTGGCATAGTTTGATCAAACAGCGAGAGTATTTTTTTTTTGTAATTTCTGCGAAGATATTACCACCCCTTACTACCCCAACGCTATTGCTCTCTATTCTTTCTAATTCACACCGAGCCGAAAACCGGGTTTTTGCGAAAACTCTCGAAAACTTCTACGAAAACAGAAGTTTTCCCATAGGTACATATTTCAGTTTTCAAAACGAGTCGTTTAAAGTCGTTTTCCACGAAAACACCACGAAAACGACTTCCAATCGTTGTGTTGTTGAAACAAACGCACCTTTTTCAATATTCAGCAAATTCAGCATAATGGCTGACCCAACAAATGTCACAACTTAAAATCATTTTCCACAATTAATAATTGATGGGTTAATATTATTTTGCAATGCACAAAATTCATTTTGTTTCTTAATATTAATGCGATAGAGATTTGTAACAAAAAAAGTTTGCACCGAAGTTTCGACTAAAGTGTCTCACAGATGATTGAAATTTCAAACGAAAACTTGGTGATCGGCGTGAACGCATTCACGAGTTTTCGAGGAAAACACAGTTTTCGGGTTGGTGTGAAAAGGCTACAACATGGATATATTTGTTACTGCCCACGCCCAGTTCTATAGATTAGAAGCAACAAAAAAGCGTCAAAAAATTCGCCAATCAGTGTATTAGAAGATTCGAAAATTGTGTCACAAAACTCGTCAAAACCAAGACGAAAAACGCGTCGAAAAAAATGTAAAGGTTGTTTTTTTTTTTAGAGGTATAGAACTTTGAGTAGACGACACTATTTTAATTGTGGGCCATTTTGTCAGCAGCAATAGCTGTCAAGTGATTTCTTTTTAGTTTGGTTTTGGCATTTCAACATAAATATACTGACGCCTGAAAAACGCTTCCAAATTGTGCGAACTTATTTTGAAAATCATGGTTCTGTTCGAAATACGTGTCGCGCACTACGTCAATTTTCTTAAGCGAATTTTGTTTAACGATAAAGCTCACTTTTGGTTGAATGGAAACAAAATTGCCGTATTTGGAGTGATGCTAATGATAATCCTCAAGTGTATATTAAGACACCGTTACATCCACAAAAACTGACTTTTTGGTGCTCTTTATGGATTGGTGGAATAATTGCTGCGTTACTTCTTTAAAAACGATGCTGCCCAGAACAGTCAACTATGACTAGGGCTCCCAACATTTTTCTAACTGATAAGTAAAATGTAGTACAATACCAAAAAATATAGTATAGTAGTCTTTTTTGAATTTTTGCTACCTGAGCCTTGAGCCTGAGCCATTGGCACAACAATTAAAACCTTAAAGTTACATTTAAAAATTTTGTCAATAAAATTCCGATTGAAAATCAAAAAATTAAACAATGTTTAAATATTACATGAACACGAATCAGTTGAAATTTCAAATGATAAAAATGGGGACAGTCAAGAATCTAGTCATCTTAAGTTTACTAGATTGGTCTGGATAAGATGTAACCTGAACGCAAAAACTAGGTTGGTAGGAAACGTCACTTATTTTACGTCATCCACATATCCGATCTGTCAACTTAGTAGGTACTCATTACTCAATCACAAATTTCTTGACTAGATTCGTCGGCTATTGATTCATATATTTCTGCTCAAGTTGCATATTTCTTTGCTTAGAAAATCCTCAAAAAATGCAATAATTTTGTATCGTGTCCTATTCGCATATCTCGCTTATCTATCATAATTCAAATTACCCGCCATGGGTCTGCCTACCTCTTACTTATCCTAACTCAGTGGTCACTGCCAGCGTTCTCAAAGGTATCATATATCATCTTCAGCGTTCCTAATTAAAATAATTCAGTTTAGAATAGTGACTCGTCGAAAGCGAAAGCCAGTAAGATTAAGAATTATCTCCCATATATAGAATAAAAGCAAATCAATAAAATTGGAAAAAAAATCTGCTAAGCAAATCAATAAAATTGGGAAAAAGCGCTTATTTAAAAACTTACAATCGATGTGTCATTTTAAAGTGAATTCAAAGTGCGGTGCGTGATTTTTATTGTTTGTTGTTTTCACAAATTTCACTCTTTGGAACAATAAAAATCCCCTCAAATTGCAGAACAATTCAATCCCAACAAATCGGAGCTAAAAGTTCCCGCTAAAACTTACATACCGTAAACAGGGGTTAGTTTGCCCCAGCAGGGGTTACTTTGCGCCACTAGCGAAAAGAGTTTATTTATTTTTTCGCGCCCAGACATGTCTCGATCTGCATATCAAAACTACCGCAACTAGCACATACAAACATACACATTCGCGGGTAGGATCATTCATTCGTATACCTTCAGTGAGTAAACAGTGGTTGACGTGCAAACTTTTGTCAAATTTTTTGAGTGTTTTTTTTTGTGCAAAATTTAGTGTGTACACCGGTTCCAGCGGAAACTGAGAAAGTAAGTATATTTTTTCTTGTTAAAGGGTTATTTTACTATTAATTTAAGCATGAAATTGTCCTTCCTTATCTTGAAACAAAATTATAATGTTTTTTTTTGTGTGACCATGAAGTTTTTTCAGCTTTAGGGGTTACTTTGCGCCTTGTACGTTTTTGTACGAAGGGGATATATATCCTGGAGAAATAGTCGAGCTTGACGAAGAGACTGTAAAAATCAACGCAATGGAAAAGTCCTTAAAACTATGGAAATGACCCCCTCAAAGGGATGAATTAAGATACCCATGGGCCGATGTATTAGGCTCCATTCAACCTCCGAAGAAGGTTTCAAATAGAGGAACTTTCGCCGTTATTGAGCTGCAATCTATATTTGACTAATGAATCAGTTTATAGAATGACTGATAACTACTTTTTTGTATTCCTTCCTTTTGTGTTATATTTTTTTTTATTATTATTAGTTTTTTATTATTTTTTATATGAAATCGACTTTTTGTTGTTAATAGCTATATTATATATGAAAGTTAGAGCCCAAATATGAATTTTGAATTCCTGAAATATTAAAGACCGACATTTTTTATGTTAAAGTTATATAAAAATTAATGTTTTACTACTACTATTTAAAGATTTTTAAGAAATAAAATGTACCATTTGGTTTTTTCTTTATATAAAATAAAGCGTGGTGTATTTTTCACTTTTTTTTTTAGGAAAATAATCCTCGAATCAGTAGCTACAAAATCTCTTGACAACATTGCTCCAGCTTTTTAAATGCAGGCACATTCATCCAAAGTTTCGGATGGAGCAAAGTAACCCCTTCCCTTGGATAACTTTGCCCCACTTTTGAACCGCAAAAAAAAAATGTTCTTAGTTACTATAAAAAAAATTGAGGTCACATAAGTATGCTTTAATATCTTATTACATAAGAGAAATAGGAATAGGCATAATTAAAATATTTTTTAATCATTTTTAAGAGTTTTTTGCAAAAAGACTGCAAAAAACGGAGCAAAGTAACCCCGGTTTAGGGTACATTAAATATTTCAATTCACAAATTACATCTCGCGAAAAATAAAAAATATAGATAGATACAAAAGACTTTAACAAAACTTTATATAGAAATTATAAATAAACTACCCACCACGCGGTCATTGTTAGGGTAGTTGTGTACTCGTGTTGCAAGAATTGAAGCAATTCAAAAAAATTTCTTAGGTTCGCCCTCAGACGTCATCCTTTGAAATTGAAATTGACTGTCCTGAAATTTTAAGTCCAGCAGGTCTTAATGTTCCATCACTTAATTTGCGTAATAAAAAAATCCTATTCCTCGCACTTGTAGTAATTACAGTAGATATTCCATTTTAACTCGTTGAATGTTGTTGTATAATGTAATGATTGTCTTGTGTGTGTCTTTAATAATTGATATTAATATGACCTTACGATAAAATCCATCTTGTTTAATTGTTGGTTTGGCTCGAACATAATTAGTTTTATACTTTCTTTTTTCTGTATACCTACCTATCTTATATATATAATTCTAGCGTACGTGTGTTGTCACTGAACTCCTCCTAAACGGCTGGACCGATTTGCATAAATTTTTTTGTATGCGTTTGGGTTGCGCCCCGGGTGGTTTAGATTTACAATTCGGTCCAATTGGACAATGGGGCGTGGTACCTCCCATACAAACCACAAATTAAAAATCAATTATTTCTGCTCCTGATAACGGTATTTGCACAAAATTTGGTACGTCGGTTTGGTGTGCATTTTTTAAGTGCTGCTGCAAATATGGGCGGGATTGTACAAAGGGGCGTGGTACCTCCGGCACACATTTCGTTTTTCATGGGGAAAAGCACTTTGAAAAAAAAATAAACTGGATAGAAATCGAGTAGTGACACTTCAAATACAAAAAAAAATATTTTAAATTTTCAAAGCAATTGTTGTTGTCAGTTATTTTAATTATTTTCCAAGCTAATTGTTGTTGTCAACAATTTTGAATTTTTTTTTTAAATATAACCTACCTAATAAGTTTGTTTATGTTTACTATGTTACATTAAGTAACTTTTTGAAATGGAGTAGATACTTTTTTATTTCATGGTTTTTGAATCCATCATTTTTGTTTGACATGTATTTTCAGGATCCTTGCATAAGTATGTGTGAGTAAGTTGAAATGTAGGGGTGATTAAGATGACGTGGACAATGATGACAGGCAACAGGAGTTGTGGAGCGTTTTGAGTTTGCACTTAGGGGTTGTTACGAAAAATGAGCGAGTAACAATCGTGGTATTCGGCTCATTAGTGAATAGGGTTATGGTGAGCGCAACTTAAAGGTAACATAACACCTTCGGTACCGGTGTAGAGAGAGAAGGGAAAATGCTTACAATTTACCAACCAAGTTGATAGATGCGGTAAGTTTTCTTCATGGCTGTTAAAGTTACAAATAATTCGTCGGTCGCTGATGAACTATATTGTTAAGCATCGTGTCTTTGGTTATACTCGATGTTGGATGTATTCGATTGAATGGCAAAAAAGACGCTTGCCTCATGCTTACATTCTCATTTGGTTAGTCGAAAGAATGCAACCAGACCAAGATGATGACATCATATGTGCCGAGGTTCCAGATCCCGAAACCGATGTAGACCTGCATGATGTCATAATTACAAACATGATTCATGGGAAGATTTGAAAATGGTATCAGTATTTTTATTTCACATTTTCTGTTTCGTGCGAACCAACTTACAAACACATGAAAACCAATTTAACAGTCACAAGTCATTCCCAAATACATTACACACTGGGACTTACTAATAATCATTTTTAACCTTCACACTAAATATTTCCTAGGTCACAAATCACAATATACAATTTTGTATGGAAATTTTTCCATTGAGAGCTGGAAAAATGTAGTCTGGACGTTAAAAATATTATTAGTACCACGGACTGTTATACTGTTACGGAAATATGTCTGAAATGTAGGACACTATAACCATCAACTTTTACTTGGGTTCTGGACCCGATAGGTGGCACCTCCCATTCAAAAATAAAATCAAGCGCTATTTCTTAAGTTACCTACATAATTAAAATTATAATGGACATTGTCCAAATAAAGCACTTTGCAAACCTCTGCGGATTCCGCTTATTCAGAACGGCTTGCCATTGGTCTACATAAAATAGCATGTGCATTGGGCATGGTCGAAATTATTACTTTCATTACATTAACAAATTTGGGCGGAACGAAGTTCGCGGGGTCAGCTAGTTATCTTATATATATCCATAAATAGATATTTCAGACATATGTACCTATTATCTTTTTTTGAGCTCTACGTATTAATTTCGATCTGGAAATAGGTTTGGGTTATCAGGATTGAAGTTATTATAATTATATAGGGGACAATAAATAACAGTCCGATGTGGTTCTGAATAAAACAAGCATAGAAATCAAGATCCTTTCTTCAACATTTCTTTTCCTAGAAAACTTGGAGTCTAGAATACCGTCGAGATATTTTTCTTCTAATGTGACATCCATTGTTGTGACGCCTAGTCTTGGCATTTGGTAGTGCAATATATCAGGCTAGATAAAGCGTATTATCGCTCCTACATCTTCTGCACAATTTATTCATACTTGCTAGTTTGAAAGAAAAATTTGAACAAAAATAGAAAACCAGTCACATAAGGACTTTGTTTTTCCTGCAATTGGCTGAAGTTGAACCGCAAATTGCTTCAAGTCTTGCAAGTAAAGTTTAATTTCAAATTAAAGATACCTATATTTTGTATCCGAGTTTCATAGTAAAATTATCGCAGATCGTATTAAAAAATAATGCCATAGCTAAACATGCCGTCAAACTCCGATAGGTACCTGCCTCAATTTCTAGGGCAAAGTTATGATAAACCCAACATTTAGGCCATATTGCGTATCAATCGAACTCTTCTCGTAAAAGAATTGAAATAAACTATGTCTCCGCTGAAAGCAAAAACGAGTATTAATTTCAAAAAACTTTCGAGATAAGAAGCTTAATTGCATAGGTATACTGTGAAGGAAAACACGCCTTATTATTTGTTATCAACCATGCTTCTAGATTAATACCAAGCAGTAGTTGGTTAAATTTATTCCATTGTCATCGGCTTTTGATCTAGTAAACCTCAACACATATCCTGTATCCATGGAGTCTGAGTAGCGTATAAATAGAAAACATCGGGACCAAGTTAATTCAATCGGATTAAAATATACTGTTCATTTCATATCCATGTATCAATTATTCCTCTCTTCAGTTGAAACCGAGTAGGCACTAAGTGTATCCTTCCTGTTTCCTGGCAATCAAACATCCAAAGCCCTGCAGCCGTTTAGTAAACTGGTTTGACTTACTTGGGCTGAGTTTTATTCCTATTTGCATTCCATTACATTCCATTAACCACAATTAAAGCGTGCCCGACCACACCGGAATTTAACCATCCCTCAATTTAATTATTTTTTATTTGCCAGCATATTTATTACACTGCGTGTGTGCAATAGATTAAATGTGTACAGGATAACAAAAAAGATTCCACAAAAGTTCACGGAAGGAATTTGACATCCGCACCCGCACTAATAAAGTTGAAAAGATCCGAAAATTTGCGCAACAAAAGGATAATGGAACGTGCTCATTATAATATATACAGACGGGCACGCATAACATATTATTTTCACGAACAGACATCATCGGATCGGGTTGTGACCCCTTTTTTTCCACCGTGGGATATTGTCGAACTGGGAAAAGACTAATACAGCAGAGATGGCCAAAATTATATAAGGGAGCGCTTTATTCGACGTGAATGACATGACCCTTTTTTACAATCTCTGGTCAAAAAGGAAGTCATAAAATTAGGAATCTTCTCTCCCATTTAAAGTCAAATAAGGGAAATAAGACCAACAAATTCGTACAGTATGTGCAAACACAAATTTCTTTTTGGTTTTTTTAAATAACAAGTCTGCAGTAAGAAAAAAGTTATTGCTAAAGTTTGTGGCAAAGAAATGTGCTCTAAAATTGAGTGACAACAAGGAATAGTGGGTGTAGTTATTTTTTCTTTCATATACATATGAGTATTCGGACGAACTAATAAAAATGTTTGCGTTCGCAAATATCTAACTAAAAACAGTTTTTGTGAATTGAGCAGAAATATGGTTGAAAAAGACGGACTGGGATGGAGAAAAGGGGGCGAGCTCGACCTTGAATGAAACTGATTCGAAAACTTGGTTCACCCGACAATTTAATTTTATTTTATCTTTGCATGTCTGGGAGCTATGTAGTTTAAGCCCACTTTTATGAGGGCATATAAATATAGATGTGAGAGAGGGTTCGGTGTGTGCACTGTGTCTACCACTGCATCGTTCAATCGTCTGTTGCTGTATTTTATGTTTATGTCTGCTCATTTTCATAGGCAAGTAGATTTTCGTCGTCGCATTGACAGTAAAACTTGAAAAAAAAAACTTTTATGACAAGCTGAAGAGCCGCTTTAGGAGCCACAGCACACAAAAACAATCTAAAAATCGGTTAATGAAGGTATTAAATATTTGCGTCCGTCGTTTAATGAATATTTCTACAAATGGGTTTGTTTTGATAATTAGCCGTATCCTCAAGGGGGTACTGTATTTTGTTTCCCTATGCATCGAACGAGGGGAAAGGAAGTGTAGGAGTTGTAAAGGAGATAGGTCTTAAACCAATTATTGTCGGTTGCAAATGAAAAAGAGGAACAGAGGGCGGTATATAACATAGATGTCGGAGTTGGCTGATTAATGCAACGAGATTAATTTTTCAAAAAAAAAAAAAATCAGGTGAACGCAAAGAAAAAGTTTTGGATCGTGACGTTATCGCTTATCAATAATTTTTTGCAGGTTTGTGAATAGCCACAACCAAATATTGCGTTGTCAAAAATACTTTCGCCAAAAAGGTTTGTGATAAAAGCATTTTCAGGTCCAAAACTGCACTCAGGCGCTTGTCGTTGAAACGGTAGACCTTCAATGCTAGTAACTCAGTACCTACTTAAGTTGTTAAGCGTTCGGAAGATTTTTAGTCTTCTTAGTAGGTTTAGTACTCAACTATAAAGCTTCTCTAGCATCACTGAGAAAACTAAATTTAGAAATATGGGTACCCAACCCGAAAATCTGTTTCCTAACTTGGCAAACTTACCCATATCTTGGATGTCATCCCCAAATCCAGGCGATTGTAGCCAACAAATTGTTATCATAGCTCTTTAAGGCGCGGTTGTTAACGAACTTAATTTGGATAGGGTATGAACACCGTTGACCAAGGTCCTGTACCCGTTAATAATGCTATGCTTGTTTACAAGAACCTTTTATCAACTACGTTACCTAGTCGTTACGGTACCAGCACTGCCATAGGGCTATGATAGCTCTTTTCTGTGCAGTTCTGCTTAGGCTAAGGTTGTTCTGGCTCGTAGAGTAAGTGAGAACTGAGTCGTGTCTAGGTATAACAACTGACATGCTGCTATGACAGCTCTGTGTTGGCCTAAGCAATCCTCTTTCTTCGTTTCTACTGCTATTAGAACCGAAAAAATCGTGCTGAACAGACGTGTTATTTATTTCACCAGGTAAGAGTTTTAAATTTATTTTGAAACTGCTCTAAATTTTTTTATCCATTTTAGAAAAAAAGGTTTATTGATTCTTTTTGAATTTTTATTTATATTTTTTATATTGCGTAGATAACAGTAAAGGCTACAACGGATAAGGACGATCATAAATGTAGGTACTAACCGAGTTGAGATTTCCAAATTTTCAAGGAAGTCAGGCTAAGTATAAGAGGCTTGAAAGGCTTCTAAAAGTTGTAGCCTACCAACGTAGGCACTTCTTTGAGGGTATTGGAATAATTTTACTAGGGTATCTCAACTTCCCATTTGGGTTCACAACCACCCTATGAGGTTGTGACAGCTCTGTTAGGATCTGACAGCTCTGCATGTGGCTACCATAAATCTTTTAATCGGCTGTGACCACCTTTCATGAGGTTCTCACAGCTCTGTATACGGGAACTACAAATGTTTTGAGAGGCTATGACAGCCTTCATGAGGTTCTGATAGCTCTGTATATGGGCATCACAAATCTGTTGAGAAGCCGTGACAGCCTCCAATGCGTTCGCACTAGCTCTGTGAGGAGGTTGTAACAGCTCTTTATGCGGGTCTGATAGCTAACTTGGATGTCTTCAAATATTTTTTGTTGGTTACGGCAGCTCTATTAATGTGCTGTAACCATGTAAATGAAGGTATCACGCCTTAGTTTTGGTCATAGTATCCACAAAAGTAGCAGTTGATTTGCCTTCATAAAAAAGAGGTGGCGCATTTAGCAGGGCTATCGCAGCTCTGTAGTTTTCTCAGTGATTCTTACCGCATCCAGACGAACACTCTAAGTTTTTTGAAGTGTCCCATTTTCTTGTGGGAAACCTATTAGGCGATTTCTTTGTCTACTTTATTGCCTCTTAGAATTGGAGCTAATGATGAATGCTAATATAGGGTCAAAGCTTTGATGTGCATTCTCTTATAATTTTCGTAATAATTCGTTGCTTCACAGGAACTTATGCTAACAAACCAAAAGCCCGTTCACGGATTAGACGATTCGGTCCCAGGTTGAAATCGCAGTACAGTTTATAGAGTTCGCTGTTATATCATTTTGCAAAGCCTTGTTAAGACATAATATGAGAACTTGAAAACCTTTTACAGCTGACAACGAAATTGCTTTACCAAAGTATAACATGTTACCTATTCCACTTAGTTCACTCGCTCAACTAGAGCTTGAAACGATTGCAGAACGTCTTCATTGACCATGAATCTGTCCATAAGGCTTCGTACCTGATCATGACGTTAGGCGGATTCCTGGATTTGTTTTCCGGTACATCGCGGTGTACATTGGCTTAGTGAGTCGTAACCGTTTCTGTTTGTTTTGTATAGTCTGTTGGTCTTAGTCTAGTCTAGTCGTGACTGGTCCTCTTTAACTAAACTTTGTAGTCTCAAAAGTATGAATTTCTACTCCTTACTATTACTTACTATCTGATGAATAACCTGACTTTCTGTACTATATTATAGCGTTGGGAGCCAGTTACGCCAACTAGGGCATTGAGGAATAATTTAAAAAAAAAAAAAAATCTTTTTTGTTATTAGTTTTCTACAATCAATTCATTTTTAATTTGCTAATATCTATATCTCTTCGCGGTAGCATTTTTGAAACTCCGATTTTATTTTAGGTTTTCTGTGGCAGTTTATGTTTTCTTTCCATGGATAAAGAATATTATACCACACGACATTATCGCCCCTACCGTACCTTTACCCGGTGTCCATTTGTTATCCGTCTGCATAACATGGAAGTGGATGGTAGGTATAAGTCCATCTATCCATTCTTTGCTGCTGCAATAGGCGCTGGAGAAGGGTCTTGTAGTTACTAAGTATGGAGTGTTGTAGTCCGTGATATTTTTTTAGAATCGTCGAGTGGCCTGTTTTATTTAAGCAGATGCTTTAGTTTTGCCCTCATACGGCACAAATCTCATTTGCGTTACTTCTTTCGTAACATTTTCGAATGCACTAGACTTTTGAAAAAGGCTCGGGATGTTTTTGGCGTTCACGTTTGTGTATCACTTTTTTTAGCGTAATTTTGAAGAAAGCTCTTTTTCAGAATTTTTTTTTTTTCGTCAAAACTATCGGTTGGATAGTTTCACACAGCAACACTGTTTACACTCGACTCAGGAGTTAATTAGGTCATTGATAAACCTCTCAAAGTAATTCATCAGTGTAAGACAAAACTTTATATGATAGGCTGAATTCCAAAACGCAGTACTTCTTTGTTACTGCTTAATCAAGCGTTCCAAAACGCAAACGGATTACTATGATGCAACGCATACTTTTCTAAAACGCATTCTGAATGCATCAACTGCGCAAACAAAAGCAAACAGAGCATCGTGAATGATTATGATGCAAATGACATTTGACATTTCAGTTTATACCGCCAAATAGAATGGATTCATCGCCGGAGTCGTAATGAAAATGACTAAAAACCACATCGTTTGGATAGGATTCTATAACATTTAAATAATTTCTACACTTCGGTACCTACATTTCTTTTTATTTGTTTAATTGAAGAAAGCAAAGACATTCTCCGAGTAAACTGCAACAACATGCTTAAACGTGTTGGCATTGTACGAACCAACATTGTTTATTAAGCTGTTAAAAACGATGGCTGTTACTAATAGTTTGGACATTGTTGGTGTTTGAGACATTTTACGATAGTTTGTATCAAAGTCGTTCCAAAACGTCAAAAATTGCAAAGCATAACAAATGCAAAGCAGCACGAAAGCATTCATAACCTGGCATAAGAAAAGCATTGTGCATTCACAATGCGCATATTTTCGACGTTTTGGAATTCAGCCATAGATATATTAATGCCACTGACACCTCTATATAGCTAGCTTGGGTATCCTCTCCTATGCTGTGGATCGGTTAAGATATGCTTACCTTCCTTCACTTAAACCTTTGGCGATGAATTGGTGTATTTTTTTTTACAAAGAAATAACATGGCCTTAAATATTTCGGCCGGCCGGTTTTAAAAAAAGATATGCGAACCTGATCTAAGATATCGCACTTCTGTTCGTTCGGACGGTAGTCTTGACTTTCTACTTCCAGCTGAAATATCAATCTGTCAATCCATTTCTGGCAGACTGTTAATCAAACCAATATGCCATGTCAAGCTAAATAAACCATTCAACCTGAACGATGAAAGTCATAACTTCCGTCTAACTTACACAGCAAAATGAAATAATTTGTTCACCACCGACCCTACTTTCGTCGAGGTTCTATGCCGTCCTTACCTTTTTACTAAGCCAAAACATTGTACCTTAAGTAAAATCCTTCTGTGCCAAAAACGCTGCGGCATTCAAGATTCAACCTCTTTATTTATAATCTCTAAAGACGATAGAGAAAAGAATAATCGTTTGCCTTTCTTTAGGACTTACGAGTCGGTTGCTTCGGAGGTTTGTTATAGTGACGGTCCAAAGCAGGCCGTGCTAGATTGGATGTCTAAAATTGCCAAAAAGTTTTCCAAACGCGCGCTGTATTTCTAATTAGCTAGACACTCTAGCACATAATAATGTGTTCTGATTGTCGTCAGTGGGTTTTATGAGGAATGGCAATATTAGCCGGGTGAGTTCCCAAAGACCAGTGGCCCTCTTTCTAATTGTCGTTCAATGCCGTCACATAATATACGCATTCAGGTTCTTTGTTTTCGGCAATGTGGTTAGTAAGCACAATATTCCTTTGAAATTCCACAGTCGGATGATACATAAATCTCTCAAATTCATCTTCCCTTATGCTCCCATAACCGGGAACTCTGACGAAAGCAATTTCAAACAGATGACTTTCCCGGGTCAGTGTTTTTCTTTTTTTTTCCTGTTCACAAAAACGCGTGCTTGAGTCGCAACCCCTTTACCGACACAGTGAAGAAAGCTGTTTTTCGTATGGGAGTCGCTTTGTTCATAAAGCTGGCCCACTCCACTTCATAATATATTAAAACGTCTGTAAGGATGGGCCATACCCATAGTCTTGTACTCGCATTCAAAACTTACAAATAATTTATTTTGGAAGTTGAGGGTGGTGTGTAGTTCCATAGGGAAAGTTCATTGTTAGTCTCACCATAGATATAGTAGAATATTCCAACATATATCTATCACCGTAGTGCATGTTCCCGGCAGGAAAACATTACCCTCCGAAAAGTAATTATCCTTTACGTCACCTACATCGAAACTGGTTGAATTTATATTTAGCCTTTCAAATAAAAGCCCACACTGTTCGTATTTTGTTTGTTTAAATTTTCATTTAATCGGAAAATTTTAATATAATATTATTCATAATTAAGTTCTCATATTTTTTTACATTATTTGTTAACTATGTACATATTCTTTTCTCACATGTTATAGCTACGTCTAAACTTATATTTTATTAATTTATCTAATTGTTTGTTGTTTTTGTTACTGTTCTGTTTTTTTCTAGTTATTTAATTTTGATTTAGGTTCTTTTCTTTTACTTGTTTATTGTTAATTATTTCTCACAACTTTTTGTCCGACTTTTTCGTTAATTTAGTTTCTTAGAAATAAAAAAAAAATTTTTTGTTGTATGTACAAAGGATTTTAGTTCTTCCAACTGGAATACAATCGATAAGCTAGTCACGTCTTTTGAAATGCCAACAGTAATAATATTAACAGTAAGTAGAAGAAATTGTGTCTGTTGATGACCGCCGAGGACATTATCGCTGATGCCGAGTATTCTCCTTAAAAAAATTGGGTGTAAAAAAAAGGACACAATTAACTGTGAATATATGCGGAATAAATTATCGGACATACCACTCAGTACGTGAAGATCCACTGTAACTGGTGCACTGTTGGATGGACTGCAAGTGTAGTTGCCCGAGTCCTTTTTCGTCACATATGGTATAATCAGGGAGCCTATCTATAATACAAAATCAGCAGAGAATGAGACCCATATTAGCATGATTTTCATTCATATGGGGGGGATTTGTTTTTTAAATAAATACACACCCTTACCGTATTCTGTTGATCCGTGTGGTTGCCAAAGATGTTGCGATCGATCTGCATGAACCAGCCCTGTTTATTGTCATTCATGATCTGTTTGGTTCCCTGGAACCATATGATGTACGACGGAGGTTCTAGGGAGCCCCTCACTATACAGTGGAGGGCGACCTTGCTGCCGGCTTTTACAAAGCGGTTGTGGTCGCCAATCAGCTCTGTTCGCGGAACTGTAAATGAAGGTGTTATGAAAGCCTTGTATAGAGAAAATACAGTCTTACCAACGACTTTGAGATACACCCTCGCACTCATCTTGGGTTCTGTGGAAACTTGACACTCGTACCAGCCCATGTCGTGTTCATTGACATACTTTATTTGGAGGGACCATGTGTATTCGTTTTCTCCCTTGAAGATTGACTGGAATCGCTGGTCGGCTATAAATGTTGTTTGGTCTACTGTGAGAATGTGGTCATCTCGAACACGGACCCATGAAACAGGCTTGTTGAGCAGGCGACGGATCTGAAATTATAAACAAATAAATAAAATTTAGGTGATGTTTAAGATAGGTTATAGTTGCTGGCAGTACGGGCTGATTCAATAAGACGATTATAATGTCGCTTCAATCATTTTGAATCGGTTTGGGCTTCTTAGAAACCCATGAATGAAAGCTTCCACATGGACAGTCCCCTCCGGTTTACCCCTAAATTATATTGCTTAAGTTTGTTACGAGGGGGAAGTAATCACGTGTATTCAAGGAGCTTTTCTGTGCGTATTCATGGTGAATCACAGTGTATCACAGTGTATTCAAACGAATTCGCATGCAATCACAAGTAGAAAATCTGTAGTCAAGGACTACTCAAAAATATTGATGGGGAAGTAATCGGTTTGTTATGTACTTTCATTTCTTCGAATTTCTAACTGTTTTCTTCTACATATTTTTTTCAATTAATATTTCAATATTTTTTTGGGTTAGGAAGCTCTCCACTGTAGCACGTTGAGGGTTGAGGCAAAGCATTCCACATGCGTGTTGTTCGACTTATAAAAGAATCTCTATACTTTACAGTACGTCCGAAGGTAGGCTTAAAGGAGAACTGATGAGCATTCAATGAGTGACGAGTATTGCGGGAGAATTGTTGAAGGGGCGGAATGCAGTTGGCTATTTCATCAGAGCATTGGTGGTGAAAATAGCGATAAAACAAGGAAAGGCAAGAAACGTTTCTGCGGTGTTCTAGCGGGTCAATTGACTCCACTATATTTCTATCGCCTATAAGTTTCATCGCACGCTTTTGGATACTATCCAGTAGGTGTAGTCCAGTTTTTGGAGCACCTGACCAAATATGAGCGTTGTACTCAAGTTTAGGCCGAATAAATTCCTGGTAAATTGAGGCTATATCAGAGGGTGTAAAGTACTTCTTGCGTCGGTTTAGGAAACCTAGACTTTTCGTTGCGTTTTTGGTGACTTCATATATGTGGTCGTTCCATCGGATCTTGTCGTTGACACACATGCCGAGTATGGACAGACTTTCGGTTTCGTCAATGCAAGTGCCATTCATGGATAATGATTGTGGGCTTAGATTACGCTTCAATGATAGAAGACAGCACTGTGTTTTGGAAGCATTAAATTCCACTCTATTGGTTGTATACCCCATTTAAGTATGCTGTCGAGATCGGAATTTAATGTGTTTAACACACGTTGATGTTCCAATTCCACGGCCGAAGAGCAGGGACGTGAACCAGGGAACGAATATAATAAACTGAGGGTGCTATCATCAGCGAAAGAGTGTTTAGGATTAGAAGAAAGTGACAGAGAAGAGATCATTAATAAATATAAGAAAAAGTGTAGGATACAAAACTGAGCCTTGGGGAACACCAACATTTATACGGTGAGTTGCAGACTTGAAACCATCCAACACAACTTGAATTGAACGGCCAGACAGGTAGTTTCTAATCCATTGAAGAAGAGACTCGTCGATCCCATAGGCACGCATTTTCGACAAAAGAGCTTCGTGCCAAACTCTTCGTGCCATACTCTGTCAAATGCTTTCGAAATATCAAGCGCAACAATTTTAGTTTCACCAGAGTGGTGGAGAGATTGATTCCACTTTTCAGTGAGATAAGTCGTCAAATCACCAGTGGACCTGCTGCCAAAAAAACCGTATTGCCGGTCGTTGAGAAGTTTTCGTGATTCCAAATATTTCATAACCTGACAGTTGATCAGCGCTTCCATGACCTTGGAAAGTGGGAGAAGAAGAATCGCCTTTTTTAGGGACGGGCTGGACAAATGCTGTTTTCCACTTACTCGGAAAGAGTCCAGAAGAGTTAGGACAGGTGAAAAAGCTTACGCAGTGTCTTTGCCAGCGTTGAAGAACACCTCTTCAAAATTATGGGGGCTATACCTATACTAAAATTAGAATTACACTTAATTAGTTTTGGTGAAGGTTCGACTATTCCCTAATCCCTTGCACTGCTGCCGAAATTCCAATATAATGACATTAGATAAATGTCACGTGTCACGGCTGCAGCGCGCATTATAAATTTATTGAAGAAGTAGTTCATTATTTGTTCTGAATTTCATTTAAATTCTTAAGAGACCAAAATTCAATCAACAAAACGAGAATGCTAACGTCCCCCAACTTGCTGAACTTGAACGACCAATTTAGAAATCTAGTACCTAATTGGTATTTTAATTTTCAATAAAGTACCTATTTATCGAATGCAAAAAAGATTTTAGCAATTAAAAGTTGAGTTCAAATTTGTTTCTTTTTCTTCTTCATTATTTGTAATTTTAAAATATGGTCCACCATCCGGTAGCTATCATTCGCCATAGCAGTAAATAAACAAAGTTGCCTTAATACGGATGGTCCCTGTTTTGACCCTTACAAATTTCACGAATTTACATTAAAACGAGGGGAAGTTTGATTTAAAAACTCGTTTTGCCACCAATGCTCATCTCCTATAAACAATGGAGAAATTTTGAACCTACCCGAAAATGTAGATAACGGCGAAACCGTATCCAAATCCCATTTCTAATTCTCCAGATTAATGCCAATCTACAGACAGACGTTTGTTCAACTTATACGATTTTACTTTGGGCTAGTTCATGGTGGTGGCAGGTAATTTATATTTAAAGAACAGGCCCCCAACGGTATCCAGTAATTGTTTTTCAGACCATAACGCATAGCCCGTGAGTACTACGAAGTTTCAGGTCCCATTTCAGGCAACTAACAAGTTACATCGGTTTTTTTAAGAGAAAAGTGCGGCAGAGAAAAATATTTTTTTTTTAAGGACTCCAGTCTAACTAAAATAGCTACCTAAAATGCATTTGTTTCATCATTAGTTTTGTTTAAAGTATTTATAGAAAATTTTGAAGAGGAGATAAAGCGAAATGGTATCTTTCTAAATACACATGTTTACATGCTTTAGAAGACCGTTCCGTATGATCTAAGTCTAAGTCTTTATGTGAACCTTTACAATTTTATTTCTATTAAGTGGAAAAGGTGATATCCGTCAACTGGCTGATGAAAGTGTTGATACACATTTGTGCACGTTTTTTTATCTTATTTTCTATGACTATCCGCAAGATTTGAAGTGATAACTGTTCGCATTTCTGTCGAATATTCTCTGAGGCTTATTGCCATAAGCAAGCAACTTCAAGTAGCCCCAAGAAAGCACCAAAAAAGTCTGGGATGGTTAAATCGGGCAATCTTGCGGGCCATACGTATTTCGTTGATATAACCGCAACTGAACTAAACGCGTATGTGTATCTAGAATCAGCCTTAAGGCAGCGTAATAAACGAAGATTGATTTAAACTCGCTAAGTCGTTAAGGCAGGAATAATTTTGGAGCTAACCATAGAAATTCCGATCGCACCTCTAGGTGGGACACCAAAAATCGCAGTAGAAAATTTTGTTTTGGTATTTTTTTCTTAAGATTTGAGGGGCCCAATTGTTACTAAAGTTTATTTCAATTTTGAGTTAAATAGCAGAAATCCTTCTTTTACTCGCTTAGGTGCACAAAAAATTTAAAATAATAAATAGGAGTGGTATCTATATGGTTCGACCTTTATCTGAAAATCAGACTGGTTGCGTAGAAAGCTGCTAAAACTTTCTCAGAAATATGGGTTCATTTATATTTCGCATTTTCATCAAAGCAAAGCAAACTCCATTCTCAAATAATATCGCACAGGATACGTGCCGCTTTCTATTCAATAGAAATTCTCTTGCATAAATAGACCACAAGCCACACACACAGTATCCAAATATTTGTACCATCTCCCAGTTCGTCGAAGCATGCATGAATTGAAAATCAATTTTGCTGCCATATTTCATGAATTTTCAAGTTACAAAACCTCATCCTATTGCACGAGCAAACACTACTGGTAGGTTTCATTTAAGTTTACACAAACACTTGTGGAGCTTTGTAATTCTATCTATTTGTGGGAAAAATTTCATATCTTACGAATTTTTTTACCTTGAAGTAATTTTTATTTAATCTCATTACAGAAACCAAGTCCTTTGGCAATTATGTACCTACAAAGGACAATATTCGCATTGATATTGCTCATCGATTTGTGAGACGGAAGTGAAAGAAGAATCCTTAGGATCCGAGGATGTACACTTTGAGTTTGAGTGTGGTGCCTGGTATATGAAGTCATATGCGGACATACAACAACTACAAGAGTGATACACATTTTCAATTTATGTTTTCTTCATCTCGATGAAAGGCCATTTGAACGCATTGGCTGCGAGATTAAGATTGAAAACGAAACGACCAACCGGATACACTGAAGGCAAATTTCCGTCCAACGCACAATAGACTGAAGGACCATTATTCATTGGCTTCTGTGATTGGGGAGTTCTTATTTTTCCAATTGATTTTCCTCTCTCATCTTGTTTCGTTCTTCCGCAAGGAATATTTTCGCTTCCTGAGTATAATTGAGCCATGACTCCTGTATCGATGGCTGGTACTTTTGAAGGAAGACAAGATTGGCTATAGATGAATAAATGTCTGCTTTTTTTTTTTTAGCTAAATTGGAACATCCGTAGGGTTCTTGTTACAGAAGTTATTGAAATAAGTTGGTAGGTTACTGAAAAATTAAGAAATAATAATTTTGTTTGGAAGAAGTGCCAGAGTGGATGGTCTTGTATTGAAATTTGAAAATAATTGGCTCTAACTGTTTACACTTTTCTCGTTTATTTAACAAGGGGTAGTTAAGTGGCCTATTTCACCAAATTACAACAATTTCAAATCTGTATTTGTTCATTACATTTACCAATTTTTTACTGATTTTCTGTTTCACAAACTACAAACTTAGTTCCAACAAATTCGTAAAATATGGACGGATGAAGATCTCCTTGGTCGTTTCGAATTAGCCGAACAAAATATTTATCGCCAGTTTGATTATTTCCAATAAGACTCTATTCTTCGAAGACTCACAGTAGATAGTTACTGTAATTGTCTGCTGAAAATCCTATTTTACTTTGCTTTGCTGAGATCGAAGCTCAAAAAATACGCCTCATAACTGTCTTAAAATTAGCGAGTGACAACAAATCATCAAAAATAATTTCGCTTTCTGCTTTATCACGTTTTAACCACAACTTTTTGTTGAAAACAATGTGAAGCTTTGTAGCTAATTTGAGGTCGATAAATTAGTCTTCGTTTATTTGTGCACAAAATCAGTTCTACTACCTAACGGCACATTATTACATTTTTAGGTTTGAATAGCAATTCCTTTTGTAAAATTTCTTGATTTGGTGAAACACAAACTTAATAATTTAATTTTTTTGACAAGAAAATAACCTACAATTTCTACAAATTTCCCTTTGTAAACAACAAATACAATTTTTTAACATGAACATTTTGTGAAATGAAAAAATAGATTTTTTTCATAAATTTGTTAAAAAATGTTTGTAAATAATAATTTGTTGTTAGGATATGGGGGGTTGAAACATGGGGCACAGACAGTCGACATTATTTGAAAATTGATCACACCAGGCCGCTCAACCACGTTCACAACGCAACATTTCTATCAACGCATACCCACGCCACCCATGTCTGTCTGACATCTCTGTTCAGTTATCGTATATTGTCCAACAAGAGCAAGCCTGTTTTCCCACTCCGTAGGTAAGTATTTTTTAACTTTCTCCATTACGTAGTAAGAGAGAGATATTGGTTTCGTACAAAATTTCGAACTCGATATATTAATCAAATCTGATATTACGATGATAGAGGAACTCAAAAAAGTGGGTCGCAAAATTTTGTCCGGTCTGCCCGTCTGTTCGTCCTTCCACAGGCCTACAGTCTAAACGGCTTCCCGGTTTATGTTCAAACCTCGGATTTGGATGGATGTTTTCAAAACTATTGTATCCTCAATATTCGATTTGCTGAACACTCTGAAAGTCAGTCGGACTCGCACTATACGAGAAACTTTCGTGTGACCCAGTCGTGCACTTTATTTTAAGTTTCTTTCGGATGAGTTTTTGTACAGAATATAATTGATACACCCAACGTCTGGCAGTTTGATACTTATCAATGTGCCCCACAAATCTTTTCTGTGTGGTATGTTAGTTAGTAAAATGTATGTTATTTGTATTTCTAACAAGGACAATGATCCGAACATAAAAAAAAACGGAGAGAAATAAGATAACCTAAAGTTACCAAATCCGATAGTCAAAAAAGGCACTAGCAGAACGGCTTCTCTATTTAATTTTAAGATGGACTTGTCTCCTTATTTAAATACTGGTTTTAAAGATATGTTGTAATACTATTTTAGACTATTTTAAACTTGCTTTATTAACTGAAAGTTTTCAATAAGTATACTGATTCTTGACTATGAATCAAAGTGCCCCTGGCATGTATTGTTGTACCCCGTGAGTGGGGTAGTTTCATACAAATTAATTTTTGTAGTATAACATCTCTTAAATTTGTTTGTAGATGAATTTAAGAGTACATTCGTCTAAAATAAGGAAGTTAGAACAGCATTGAACACAATCAATTTTACTTTGTTATTATTGTCAATACGCTGACTCTTTTTTGAGTTCCAATGAAAATCGTATCAAAGTGCCCCATCTCCCCCTACGTTGGTTAAATAGGCCAGTGATTTAAGTTTTTAAATAATTTGGCTCGACGATTGAATTCTAATTTTCAGTTTGGAAGTTGTTAATACCTTTACATATATCACATTTTCATTTAATAAATTTGAAATAAAACAAAATAGTTCCTCGTTAGTACAATGTGGTACTAAAGCGCATGTAAAGTGACCTATTGGAGGGTGAGATCGACGAGTCAAAGGGTTTAAGATCAAACAAGAAACGCACTCTACATACGGCAACTCTCTACTACAAAAGATGACAACGACAAGTCAAGCCAATCCATATGCCATCAGATATTGGATCAATTGTTATAGTGAAAGTTTGGATGCTGAAGGTCCTTGGAACTAAGCTAACTATTGCAACTCGTTAGCTATCAAGGAACTAAGTATCCACCGAGTTTTATTACTCCCATTGTATTACAGAAAAAAACGTTGTGTAGTGTTTAGAATTATGTTGTTTCACTTTTTATTTTTCTGGTGGTCGCTTTCCCTGGATCCCATTTATTCCTGATCGGCCCTCGGATCCGCCCCTAATAGGTGCTACAATTTATCTCAGTTCAACTAATATTCATTAGCATACATTACACGAAGTCACAAACGGCTGAATGTCTAATGCCAGCAATTTGTATATTTTTATGTCTATCTATGTCGGGATCACACCTTGGCGCTGCTTTAAGCATTAATCCAATTTCAGTAGGCTACCCTCATGCGTAGCCTTATCCCCTGGGCCCATACCCCGAACGGCGCTCATTTTTGTCATAAATCAGTATCTACATCTACGTCAAGATTTTAAATGAAATTTCTCAGCTAATTTGTCACGAAAAGTTTACTGTTCGTATACACAAGTCTTGCGTCATATTCCTCGGCTGAGGGCCCAGAAGAGAACCTGGAAATAACCTTGCTGCTTGTGCTGCTGCGTCTGTTTGTTCACATTTTGGGTTACAATCAAATTTAAATTCTTGTTTTTCATTGAAAATTCAAAATGAGAGTATTATATCGTACTCCGTACAGTCGTATACAACTCTACAAGCGTTCAGGCTGGAGAATATCTTTCATAGTAGTATCTACTATATCCTTCAATAGAGCACTTCCTCAAATTCGTATACAGTTACATCAAGTGAAAGTAAGTCGATAATTTTGCAAATATACATGCATGACACTGATGTTATGATGATGGAGTAGCAAATTTCTTTATATGGATACAGCACTGCTCCCTAGAGGAATATGAATGGCAAGCAAATTAAAACGCTCACAGAACTGCTTCTTCAATCTGGTGCCCTATTTTTTATTGCCTTTGCTCTAGGCGGGAACAAAAATATGAAAGAAAATCAAAATAGCTGAGATTGGATGAAAAATAAACGGATACAGATACTGAGAGGAGGATGGGTATAATATATTATACGAGAAGCCATTTTGAAGGTTATGTCTCTTAACTTTCATAACCGAGCTGGTTATGAACTCTTGCCTCGGTAATGTATCGACGGATTAATATCCTATCGGTTGGGTGTAGCAATATTAAACTTGTTTCCGTTATCGATTTTCCATTCGGAAATGTGTATTTTTTTCAACAGTAATCTGAGGATATTATTACTTTTGGTGCCTACTTTCCTCATGCGTTAAGCAATTATCTAGGTCTAGGAGACAAATATTTTTGACATCATTTTGCTGTAACAATTTTTGTATGTTGTGTATGTATATACTCGTATCTGCGAGGAGTGAAGTCGTTCCATGACTGGAATTTACGATCAATAAGCTTATTAAAATGGATTCAAATTGATTTTTTTTTTTCATATTTTGCAAAAGCAATTGGACGTAGTACAGAATTGATTGATGAATCCGTGAATGGGTGATGATTGAAAAACCAATTTAAGAGCAGTATTGACTGTCTGAAACAAATGGCTAATGAAATGATTGCACTACCCGGGCTGTAAATGAGGGTCATGAAGAACTAAGGACCTTGTGTCGAAAATTTACGAGAGTGACGGATCAAGTTAGTACTGCACATGCAAAATGATGGCTATCCTGAATAAATATACTATACATATGTAATATAGTTCGAATGATTATTCAATTACTATGGCTATCCAGGTTGGCGCATAAGTACAATTATGATTGGTACACGAGCCAAGACCGAATGTTCTACAAACACGATTCCAAGAAACGTTCCGAGGGAACAACGTAATTATTCACGAAGTGAAATAATTGACCAACATCCAATGCAAAATTTGGAGTTGCAATTCACGAATTATACGGTTTTCGCAAATCACAACGATTTTTTCTTGAATTGATTTAAAAATTCGTAATTTGACTTTGAAAACGGCGAACAATATCAAGCTATTTTTATTGGTAGTGATTTGCGTTATTGTTTGGCGCAATTTACCACTTCAATAGGACAAATAATCAACAATCTCAAATTGCAAAAAACATTTGGTGATTTACAAGTACTGAATGATAAATAAATACAATTTTATAACAAATTAACTCATGTAAATTTAAAACGTAGAGAAGTCGTAAATCACAGAATATTTTTTTTTTCATAGAACTAACTACCTAACGTGTGCAATTTGTTTATGCACAAGTAGCCCACAGTAACCACATAGTCCATGGATCGAAATCATTTCTTTTTATGGATCGATATACTTATTACAATTACTAATGTATGTATGTGGTGTTGCTGGCAAGCTGCAATCATGGGCAGAGACAGACAGTCGGTATTTAATCTTTGCTCAAGGCAGTCGTTTTTTAAGTATAACTATATTCTCATTGAAAGTGAGTGTAGGTATGTACTACCAAACGGATTATAAAGCATTCTGGAATATATAGCATGTAAGTACCTATTTAATAACGAAATAAAAAACTAAATCTGAGTTTTTTTTTTTTTCAGAATGTATGTCTCGCTATTAGAAAATAAGTAAACGGGTATGGATTGTAAAAAATGCAATCGAAAAGGATTGTTAAGGTTCGTATCAATGGAAAGTTCTTCTTAACAATTTGCGTGTAAATAACAATAATAATTTTTGGCGCAACAGGTCCGTAGGGACCCTAGGCCTAGCTTCTCGCAACCATTCGTTTTGTGTGAGTTTTGATTTTTGGAACGAATGGAAGGGATCTACAATTTTATGACGATTCCAAACGGCCTATTGAGAAGCTCTTTCATGACAGTTATACTCTCGTATGTTTGTCAGACGTTCGCGAGAGGTGGCGCAGTGAAAAAACCCTGAGTTGGAAATTGGATTTTTGCGGGATTCGAACCTGAACTAAGCCACTGCGCCCACAACAATTTGCGTGTACATATTTAAAATTTCAGCATAGACAGAAAAAACGCCCAGACAAATCCCGTTGTCTCCGGACGATAGGGCGTCATACGTTTCTCAGGTATAACAAGGGGAAACAAAATAATAAAATACGACTAATGAACTCTGATTGTAAATCAAAAGCTATACCTAAGTTGCAAATTGAGAATAAAGTTTCATAATTTCACGAAAATACCATTTATTAATTTAAGACGGTGATGAGTCATCATGACTATACTCAAGAATCGTAAATTGCAAAATATGAATTGCTAATTGATAAAAATAAGTTTCAATTTACGATAGAGAATTTGTAAATTGCAACTACTGAAATAGCAAATCTACCCCTGTTAGTTCGCAAATCAACATTAATGAGTGGAAATTCAAGACTAAATGGTTGTAATTTGCTAAGGGATGAAATTATAATTTACAACAGAATAGTGGTTATTTGCGAAAAAAATGTTTTTGCAATTCACAACCATAGTAATATCAAATTTATAACTATTTGCTTAAAATTGCGATCGGTTATGGCAATATGTATTTCTCGTTTGACAAATTATTGACAATGAGAAGTGTTGATTCATGATTTTTGGGGGTCCTGAGCTAAGCACTAAAACTAGACAAACTTTTCGTGATTCTGCGCTTATTTTTCTTGACTTGATCTTACATTTTTTTCCGTGTAATATTTTATTATACACATTATGCTTTGGAAATAGCGTTTGAATTTTTTATCTATCGCAAAGTGCCACCTAAAGGGTCCAAAACTATCCTATCTTTCGAACTGGTGGTTTTGGAGATCGACAACAGTGCCACCTATCGAGTCCAAAAACCAACTAATATACAAATACATCCACAATATTTTCGGTTCAACCTAATGAAATTTCATCTGCAGGTTATCATCGACTTCAAAATGTAAGATCTTAAGAGATCCCATGCAAAGTTCGACTGGTCGCGGAATAAGAGTCCAGTCATGATGGGAATGTATTCCTGCGAAGCTCCTAGGCACTTAAACATAGTCGAAGTGGTTTTTCCGATTTTAGATATTCCCACATTCTCCCTGATAGTGTTTTTTTGTCATTTCAAAAAGTCGTGAAATGTAAGGAAACTTTTCTCAGATGGATATGGTATATAAGAAATATTGGACCGTTATTAAGCTTGGATTCTCGGAGTGCATTATTCAGGAATGGGAAGAAGAGAAGGTATCATTTTTAAAGCGCACTCTAAAAAACAGCACTTTTGTCAAAGGTGAAAAAGCTCAAAAATCAGACATAAGCTTGCTAAAGTTTGCCTAAACTAGTCAATAAGTTAAAAATACCCATCCTGTGGGTAGAATGGTTAAGGTCTCGCGAAAAAATACCTTTAATCTAACAAAATTTTCAAAATTCGGTACATCGAGTCTGTTAAATTTTGTCAAATCTTTGCAAAGCCAAAACGAGTACCTAATTTACGTAAGGAGAACTCCACCCGCAGTCAGCACCCCTAATGATTCTATTTGGCGATGGTTCGAAGGTAATGGATCAAAGTCAAAAATTGCTACTCACATGACACGGCAAATACGCGTGATTTCCAATTTGTACTGTTACATTTGTCTCTTGTACTGTAAAGTTCTTTGGTGGATTATTCGCATAAGATGTCTCCAAATACAGCTCATCCTGATTCATTTGAAACGCCTCGGGAGCAATTAATTGTGGATGTGGAGGTATCACCGTAGCTGCTGGCAAACTACTCGATGAAGACTCACTAACGATGCTGGTGAATGTTTGAAGAAACTCTGCGTCACTTATTGTGCGATCTAGAAAAGAAAATACATTTCAAAGGTAAAATATATGCATATTTTCATCAAAAGCACAAGCACGCAGGCAGAAAAATTTACGCCCCCCAGGATAATAACATCAATTGAAACATTTCATCGCACATCATTGCGCAGCCACGAAGCAACCACCGCGACGCCCGACCGCCATTTACTTACTTTACAAAAGCCGCTTAACAAGCAATTAATAACCAGAAATTTCCCACTTTTTTTGGGAGGGGGGGAATAAGTGGGGAAACTTTTTGAATCGTCAATCAATTTCGAGATCATCAGGGTGTGATTTATGCGGGTAAGGAAGAATCAGTCGTCAGTCCCCCGAGCCCACACAGCCCACAGAAAAAATGTTGAAACTTTTCATTTGTTAATTTGAAAGTCCGCCCAAAACAGCGCTTCGTGTTTTAGTAATTCCCCCCTTTGGGAGTTTTCTCAAAACTTTTTGTTAACCACAAAAAATTACCGCTAGGCTTACACAGTAACGCAGTCACACAGTGATTATTTGCGAAGAAGAACTCCCTAATGATTCGGCAGTGAGTTTTCAGATTTTGGTGACGGTTTTTTTTTGTTTCGCTGGCTAGGATCCTTCAGCTTCAGTTGTGGCCGAAAGACATCACCTCTCATATTACAATGATAAAAAATTGCTGCTACCCTCTGAAGGACAATTTCCGTCCGCTATAGCCTTTAGGCTGCCACCATAATTTCAGGGAATAGAATGTTATAATATATTTATATGCATACGCCTCGACTTCAAGAAATATATTTCGCTCTGTCATAGTCTACTTGGGACGGTCGTTGTCGGGCTTGGAAGATAATGCGCAAAAGTGTGTTGGCTTTATGTCATAGCTTATGCAATGGTGAATAGAAAGTAAATTGAACCTGGATTTAGGTAGTTTTTATGTCTCGCCACTCTCCGCCGAACGGCTACATTTTGGTAGCTGGGCAGTTAATTTCTTATTTAAACTTTTCTCTGCAAATTATCGATCCCACATAACTATTGCCTGTCGAAATTTGAATAGCGTATAAATTTACCTGCATAAATATGTCAGGTATATACCATTATTTCAAAACCGAAGATATAGTCACCCAGTTTTTAAAGTGTCAAACAATTGCATTCGTGGATTTTCTATTACCACGCGTAGGTGGTTATTATTGAGATTCTACCCTGATTCGTCACACGGAGACACCTTTAGACTAATGGCGGCCTCTGTTGGTCCAAACAACAATCAACAATCAACGGGGTTTCGTCAAAGCACACGAACACTTCATCGAAAGCTGCAGTTTTCCCATAGGGGAGAGTGGGTATGTATGGGCCACAGGAGGAATGGGACATAAGCATTTTCTTCAACGTCGTATACTTTTTCTCGTTCCTGTTGATCACAAATTTGCTCTTTAGTGTTTACACACCCGTCAACGAAGCAGGTCCTGTGCGCAGTTGAAATTACGCAGTGGAGAGCAAAAAAGGTAAATTTGTACATAAAAAGTAAAATAATTGGGTCAAATTTGAGTGAAAAATAATAATTAATGAGTGAACATGTTGTACAAAAAGTGAATCAAATAGATATAAACATATATCATGAAGTGAATGAATTCTAATTTTGTTTAGTCTGCGCCGTATTTTAAGAGATATTTTGTTTGATCTCTTTGAAGTGCCCTACAGGATGATTGGGACACTTATATGCAGGAGGAATGGGACACCTGTCCGTGAACCGAACAGGGGTCAGGTTCTGGAATCTTTGTGGAAAGCGAGAACATTAGACTACACTACCCCTTAGGTAACCAAAGTACAGTAGTGAAAGGTGTCTGTTTGGCAGTACAATGGACCAGTAGTTGTGTCTGAGTGCTCCATCGGATAGTAACACCCCCCGACAAAAAAAAAAGCTTTTCAACATCAAAGTCTAAGCAAAGAACACTTAAAAATGTTCGCACGCAAAGTACATTAGAAATAAAGGTTTTAAGATAAAAAACAGACTTGTAATGTAAGGCGTCCCATTTCACCACATAGCTGTCCCATACCTCCTGCTTCCAGGAGGAATGGGACAAAGTTTGTTGGTGCATGGAATGCGTTTTAACTTTAATTCTGGTATACTTTTGGTTACTTTTATGTTTTGGATAGCTTGCCAAAATGTTATCGTATATTAAAAAAAATGTTTTGTGGAGATATGATTTATAAGTTGCCAGCAGATCACATTTGACTGAAAAGTTTCCCATACATACCCACTCTCCCCTACATATTTCAGTTTTCAAAACGAGTCATTGGCACTCGTTCCAATCGTTGGGTTGTTGGAACAGTCACTACGAAAATTCGTAAAATATCCACAAAACACTAGGGGGAAAGCGGGCGACTTGAGCCACTTTTTGTTAGATCGTTAATAAAAATTTGTTTATCAATCACAGCCACCTGTTAAATGGATTTTTTTATATCTACATTTATCTATTTTAAGAACGGTCTCTTAAACTTTATAATAAACGCAAGAAATTTTTGGCAAATGCCAAATGTTTGAAAACAGATTTTTGGCTCAAGTCTCCCGCCCCACCGGGGCTGCCGTGATGTTACAACCTCTGAATTTGGCAGCTATTGTTATTTTTCATTTCTGGTAGAGGTATATTATGACATACTAAAATGGCAGCAGCCGTAAAATACTTTAAAAATTGACATAATTTTGACACCTGTCCCACCTGAGGGACCCTTAACCTACCGCGACCGGGCCTAGCTAGTACCCATAGCTTGTTTAGTGGGTAAAGCAGTCTCGCTTGACAAAATTTCAGCCACCGTAAAATATGTGTTGTCAGATTTAAGCTGGCTCTTAGACTATAGATAGTTTAGTTGGATACAATTGCAAACAAACAGTGACAGTGTGGTTTGTGGTGTTAGTGATAATTGTGTTTTGTGTTTAATTTGAAATTAGTTACCGCTACGACAAGAGTTTCTACAGCTTGTAAATAATGAAACGATATTTTCAAACGCTTCCAAAACAAAAGTAAAAATAAAGCTCTATGGATTTATATACATGTTTAGCTACAACGGATTATATTTTTAGACAAAATGAAACTACCCAAATTGAAAATGCTGATGGAGAATCCTCAAAAGCTACCACGACAGAAAACCCCAATGAAAGTCAAGAAAAAGAAACGCAAGAAGAAATGTAATAAACAATTATTTATCAAAACGCAAGCCAGGTATTTACGAAGAAGAAGAAATCGAAATAAATAATAATAGACAAAAATATAGACAAATATGGGAGGCTGATTTTGTGTGGTTCAAATGTGTCGAGGAGATGTCGTTTTGTGTTCTATGCAATGAAACTCTAACAAACAAAATTAAACATTTGAAAAGGCACGAATCTTCGTCCTTGCATGTTCTAAAAGAAAAAAACAAAGAAAGATGTCAAATCCATCCAAAATATGTTCGCAACAATATCCAACGACAATTCTTCGAAAATTATTAAGGATGAGATAAAGTGTGTAATGTATTGCATAAAGCATAATCTCCCATAGCGTTTAATGGACACATTACCCGACCTGTTAAGATCAATCTGCACCTAATAAAGACTGTTATTGGACCATACTCGAAAACTGAACTATGCTCTGTGCTAAAAAACACAACAGTTTTCATTAATAATCGACGAAACAACTGACATTGCAACAGAAAAATGTCTTGTATTAGTGGTCAGGTATTTTTGTAATAGGTAAGATTGGAAAGGTTTTCGACAGATTTTTCGCTATGAAGCAATTGATTCAATCAAATGCAAAAGATATAGTTGAAGTTATTGTGAAAGAATTTGAGAATAATTTAATTCCTTTTCAAAATTTAATTGGTTTCGCTTCGGATAACGCCTCTGTAATGAGGGGTGCAATCAATGGAGTTGAAACTCAACTTCTATCTTTGAATAGGGATTTGTTTTCTGTTGGCTGCACATGCCACTTAATCCATTTGTGTGCAACTGGATCGTTGAAAAATATTCCCAAAATAGAGTCTTCTATTAAAAATATTTATAATTATTTTTTTTTTTTTTTTTACCATCATCGAGGACACACAAAACACTACGTTCTCTTAGTGTGACCTCTCAGTAACGCTTTACACAACTGTTGTTTGTTGCGCGACTTAGCGTCATCTACCGTCATAGCTCACAAAGACAAGGGGATTTTCAAGTATTTCAAAAGTATTTTAATATCCACGAACATAAAATTTTAAAACATTGTCCAACTCGGTGGCTTTCGTTAGCACATTCAATAGATCCGATTCTAGAGCAATATCAGGCTCTAATTAATTATTTCACTCTTGCTTCTTTCGAACACAAATCACCCAATGCCGATACAATTTTAGAATTTCTAAGTAACACTGAAAATCATTTATATGTTTTATTTCTTTCTTTTATTTTGGAAAAAAACTCAATAACCTAAATAAACTTTTTCAAAGTGAAGGTACTAAGGTACATTTTTTGATTCATAAAGTATTGAAAGAAAATCTACAAGAAATATACAAATATTTTTGTAAACCAGATATTATTTCAGTTGACTTAGACTTTACGGGCCACAGCAACATTCTGGACTCGTTACCAAACGGTATGGCCACGTCTCCAACCGACTATATCACACCACAACTCAATTTCAAAAAAGGCTTCCAGGTAAGCTTCCCTTCCAGAGCTCAGTGGAAGAGGAACGAAGTAGTGCAGGGCTTTGACACGGTCATATACACTGACGGATCTAAGATGAACTGTGGTGTGGGGGCCGGGGTCTACTCAGAATCACCGAATATATCAGAAACATACCGTTTGCCGGATTTTGCCAGCGTTTTCCAGGCTGAAGTACTGGCTATCCGAGAAGCCTGCGCGCTTTTAGGGCATGACACAACGCACAAACAAAACATTGCTATCTTTATTGATAGCCAAGCCGCCATCAAAGCCATCAATTCGGCTACCATATCCTCCAAGCTGGTGCAGGAGTGCCGGAACGAGCTTGCCCGCCTGGGCGAACGTTTCAGTGTCACACTTCTCTGGGTACCGGGGCATAGTGACATAATAGGAAACGAGCGCGCAGATGAGCTTGCCAGGCGGGGGTCAGCTCTACACGTCTCGCACGCGGCAAGGGTCCATGTTCCACTAGGAGTGGTAAAGGGACAAATTCATTCACATTTTCTACAGAAAGCCAATCTCCAATGGAGGGGTTTGACCAACTGTGTCATATCAAGAAAGATATGGCCCACATACGACCGAAATAAAACAAGAAACCTGCTAAATAGAACCCGCCCAGATATTGCCAGAGTCACGGCAATAATCACGGGGCATTGGCCAATTGGCGACCATGCGGCCAAACTTGGGATCCCACACAACCCTCATTGCCGAAGCTGCGGAAATACAAACGAGAAAGAAACTCTCTGCCATTTCCTCTGCAAATGTCCGGCACTGGCAAGAGCCAGATCGCGGACACTGAACCAACCTTTTTTTGATGACCTTAGCGATTTTTCGGGTAAAGGGATATTAGATATAATCCGTTTCCTCAACTCCACAGGCTGGATATAAGTATATAATGCATTACACCCCTTTATAACCATCACAAACTAGGTCACACGAGTCGTGGTAACAAAAAGGCACATCATAGTGCTACTTGGGTTCAAGGATGGACCGCCACTTCTACCTACCTAGACTTTACGAGTAAAAGTAAAATTCATCATTTGCCATATTCATCGATGTATTTCGGCTTTAGATTCGAATAATTTTGGGCTGATGAAAATATTGAGAACAATATCTTACAAAAAGTCAAACCCCAGCTATGTCAATATTATGTAAAATTGTGTGAACAAATTAATGAAAGATTTAATTTTAATAATGATAACAGAACTAGGTATTTACATATGAAATTGCCAAAGGGACAATTCCATCCATTATTCCCTTACTTAAAAATTTTTCATTTTGTTCCGAAAAAAATAAAGCTATCTTAAATGATGAATTTCGACTGGTAATGGTATCAAAAGCAATTTTAGAGGAATATTATAATGAAGATGTTGTGCAATTTTGGGTAAATTTGAAAAGTGCCAAGAATTTCGAAGGAAAGCCAGCATTTACAAACTTATGTAATTACATGCTAACATTATGTAGTTTGCCTCATAGCAGCGCAACTGCAGAACGATGCTTTTCAAACTTAAATATAATCAAAGACGACTTACGAAATAATTTAGAATTTTAGATATTTCTACTGTAGATGCAATAATGCAATCGAAGGAATTATTAAGGCATGTAGAAGGAGTTTTTGACCCACCTTCATCATTAATAACCTACGCTAATACTTTTTTTTACCATAATGCTACACATTAAAGAAATAATATGTAAATATTAGTTCATAAGAAATTGTGTTCTATACTATTCTATTAATTATTTATTTGTAATCATAATATTCTTGAATTAAAAGATTAAATTATAGTTGAATTGTTTTATGTTTTTCATATGTAAACAATTGCTTCCATACGTGTTTTTCCGCGTTTTCGAGTAAATTATATTAACCGTGTTTCATTGGACATCTATCTCAGCAGAAGTAAAGTAAAGTAGAATCTTCAATACGCAATTACAACAACGACGAAAGTGTCAAGTAGAGTGTAGTTGTTGTAATTGCGTATTGAAAATTATACAAGCCTATTGTTTCACTACACTTTAAGTCCGCCACGCTACATTTTCAACCTGTTGGGGGGGGGGCAACACTGGTCACAACTCACACCTTAAAATCATTTTTCACAATTAGTTGGTGGGCTAATATTGTTTTTAAATGCACTAAATTCATTTTGTTTGTTAATTAATTAACGACTTCTCACAACAGATTGAAACTTCAAACGAAAACGAGTTGGTGGTCGGCGTGAATGCATCGACGAGTTTTCGAGAAAAAAGGAGGTTTTGGTCTTGGTGTCAAAAGCATATAACTTGCGGTAGTCGTCTGTGTGTCCTATAAAGTTACACAGATGTTATAGTTATATCTACCTATCTTGTTGGCATCTCTGGTGTTTTATGGAAAAGTAGCTTTCGATCACCGTAGTGGGGCTGCGTCAATGCGCTAACCTTGAAGACAACAACGAGCATGTTGTCGAAATACAATTTTAATGCTGATTCCATTTTAAAGGTTTGTGGGCTAGGTAGTTGTACATTTTATATTTTTATAAAGTCGAGACTTCTCATTAAGCAATCTAAAGTCGGGACTCTTGCTAATCACCTTTTCTGAATGCGATTAGTTGTAGTGCGAGGCATTTCAATCACGTTTATTTTTAGTCTTTAGCCTTTAGTCTTGTGCAAAATTTATTGTGATCAATATTTTTATCCGTAAGTAAACGGTTTTTCAATAAAGACGAGTCGATGTTGAAATGGAATAACACAAGGCGTGTATGGGGTATTAAAAAAAAATTATATTTTTATGTGAAATGCCATTTTGAAATATAACTTGGTTCATAATGTCCGTTGCGGTTTCTCTCGGTGCCACGGATCCAAGAGGTCCAGTTTTTAAAGATGACTGATTTATGCGTTGGCTTTAATTTGGCGTTCTTCGTTTGCTACTTATGCAACTTCAGGTAACCCTCTACAAGAAAAAATGTATCGGCGTAGAATAGCAAAATTCTTTTGGCGTTCTCTATGGTCATTAATTTTGAGGAATCAGTTGGATACAGGATAGAAACAGGTCCTACGTTAAATGTTATCTTTGAAAAATACAATTTTGTATCAGAGATAAAATTTTCCACAAACAACGCACAGGGACTTCAGATATTAAAATTTTACAAAAATCCTTTATTTCAAGCGCTTGAAGCAGACAACAAACCTAGACGTCAAATTTCCAAAGCTAGGGCGAGGTTGGTAGATTTTCTATCCTTTTTCTTTTTTCCGTTAAACAAAAAATGGTAGGTACCTACTTTTAAAAGTTAGATTTTTTAACAGAAAATTACCTATCGAGGAAACTTAAAAGAGAATTTGAGTAACAAGAAAAAAAAATGACACGTGTCGTGGCAAAAATGAGGAAAGGGTAGGTACCTACAAAAATTGAGAAGCAATTATTATTTAGTTTTCAAGTGTTAGTTCAAATAATAATGATATATATCTATTTTTAATTTACTCAAGGTATTTCCCTGTAATTTCACCGAAATCAGTGCAAAAATCGCGGAATGAGGGCGACAGTAATTCCACCATTAACCAAAATGCCACCAAACCGATGTTGCCTACGACTTCTAGTAGTTCTGAATCTGAAAGAATTAAACTCAAATATTGTCAAAAAGCAAAGATAGTGTGGACTACAATTCCTGCCTATAAAAGTTGGTTGGTGATTGATAACAAAGACGAGTCATCTGTGAAATGTAAATATTGCAATTGTATTTTAAAGCCAAAACTTTCTGTGATAAGAGATCACAACCTAACCCAAAAACACAACAAAGCAGCCGAACCTTTTTCCACTGAACGGCAATACTGCAAACTTAATTAAAAAGTAATATACATGAAGCAGAAGCTCGTTTTGCGTTATATACATTGCAAAACATACAAGCAATAAAATGTCGATCATTTAACAAAAGTCAATAAAATCAATTTTCCTGGCAGTTCGATTTGCACTAACATAAATCTTTCGAGGACGAAGTGTTCTAAAATAATAGAAAACATCTGGAGTCCATATTTTAAGAAAGAATTGAGGAAGGACGTTCGTAATGGACCATATAGTTTATTAATCGGAGAAAGCACAGACCGAAGTGTCCTTAAATATATACCTACCTAGGCCTTGTAATAAGATATTTCAGTAAGCGCAAGTCTAAGTGTGAAACAACATTTTTGAAGCTACAACCTATTGAGTGATTTCATGCTGCTGGTATTGTATCAGGAATTAAATGTGTTTTAGACGAATTTAAGTTAGAGATTGAAAATCTGTATGGTATTGGAACCGATAATGCCAACGTGATGACAGGTGCTCGTAGTGGCCCGTTTAAAAGGCTACAGGAAATCAATCCAAAAATGGATTTGATTCTTTGTGTCTGTCATTCATTACAATTGGCAGTGTCTGCAGCTACTTGAGCAAGTATTCGTATTCCAGAAAGTATCCAATTTCTTGTCAACGAAACATACAATTGGTTCGATTTATTCTCACACAGACAATCTGAATATCGAAAGTTATATAGTCTCATCAATGATGACCAAAATCCATTAAAAATAGTTCAAAAAAGCAAAACTCGATGGCTTTGAATGGAAGTTGCAGTATCAAGAATTCGTAGACAGTACCTACATAGAATTGGAAATTCACTTTAAACTTGCTAGAAATGGAAAAAAATGTTACAGAACACAAATACTTGGTGACTTGTATAAATTAAATTTTCTATACCTACCTCCTGTTTTAAACGAAGTTCAAATAGCTAACAAACTTTTTGAAAGCAATAACGCTGATTTTGTAAAAGTTTCCAATGATTTATCTTGCCTTATTTTATTCTTAGCATAAACAGCCGTTAACCGATTTTTTCAGAGATCGAAATATGAATTCAGAGCTGGGCCCTATTCCACAAAACAATTTATCAACTTTTCACTTTGCATTTCGCACATTTTTCGTCCATTTGCCAAACTTTTGTTCCTCAAAACTATAAAATTTGAAAATTGTCAAGTTGAAATTGAAAGTGTAATTTGCAAAGTATTTGCAATTTTTATATTTTCTTTGCAGTTTCTGTTCCACGTATCTACGTTCTCTTGTGCAAAGTGCAAAGTAAATATTAAAAAGTGTAATTTGCAAAGAAGAAAAACTGGTTGATACCACCATTACGCCGAAATCCCGATAACCCTGCTGAAGAGGCTTTCAATCGTTGCCACAAAAAAACACGGTGCATAATTGAAAATAGTTTTGGCATTCTTAAAGAAAGATTCCCGTGTCTAAATTTTTTGCGACTGAGGCCTGAGTTTTTCCCAAAACTTCCTCCTAGGCAGCCTGTTTATCCAATTTATTTACCTTCAAAATGAAATGTAGACTTAAATAATATGTTCCAAATATTTACAATAATTTCCTAAAAAAATTCTTACTTTATTGTTTTGAAAACTAGCAAATAAAATATTTTTTTTTTCGTTGATCAATTTTAACACTGCAAGTTTTTTCTCAATTTTTATTTTGCAACTTTCGTTCGGGTGGGAAATCACAAAAAGTGCAAAATTAAAAGACACGTCTTCTTCCTAGGCTGGTCGAAATCCAAGAGACCAATCTTTTTTTACGGAAATTACACAAAAAAAAATTAACGATATGACACTTGACGACTGTCAGAGCGCCATCTCTATGTAAGATTACACATGTACATTATGTAAGTGCAAGTAATAAAGATTGATAATTAAAAAAACTTCTATTTAGCAATACAAAGCGAAAAGTAATATTATAGAAATGCAAAGATGATTAAATGCTTTGAGGAACACTTTGCACACTCACTTTGCAGGAGATCGCAAAGACTTTTTTTTTTAAAGCGACTTTATGCATATAGATTTTATTATATATATATTTGATAACTCATCTGACAGTAGTGGAACAGGTAGGTAGGTATCTAGTTTAGGCTAGAGTTGAGTCAAAACAGAATTCCTCGTGGCAGACATCCTTGTAACATGAGTAATGGGACTATGGCTTAGGGCGTTGGATGTAACTATAAAGTTATACTCCACATAACGCCGATGGATTCTAAACACAACATACACGATTCAAATTTATAAACGCTAATGCCTCGGGTTCTATTGGAATTCGAGGCAAATTTTGTGTAAGCTCTAAAATTAACATTAACTTCGGGGGCAAATTGATTCGATAAATAAGTGGGTGTGAAGAAATGTTTTAAATGGAAAATGTCTCCATTGAGAATATGATTTTAGTTTCGCGCAGTGTTTTTTTTTTTTTTTTCTGTTGTGGTTAGCAAATGATATTGATCATAATTGGAGACAGTATATTTACGCCAGAAAACTAATCCTAATCGCAATCCTCCTGCCGCTGCTCAACACAATTTCTATAAAAAAAATTATCAATTAATAAAATCGTTTGAATTGTCAATTTAAATTTTTATATGACAAAATTAGCGCATCTAATATTTTTGGTAGCGTACAATTTAGCTTATGGACAAGTAACTTATAGTCAGCAAAATTAACAACTGGAGATCTCACTAGATATAGACATGCTTCAGGATGAATCTGGATGTGTCTATGCCGCCTTGATCTGGAAAATCAAACTTGTTTAACCTTGCCTCAGGCTTGGGCCACAAGTTAACTATTGAATAACCATTCTGTTTTCTGTGATAGCCAGGCACGTAGCCAGGGGGGGGCTTGAGGGGCTGAAGCCCCCCCCCGAAACGAGACATAAAAAAAAAAATAAAACCTTCTGTATAATATATATTCAAATTTATAAAAATAAGGTATACCTAGTTAGGTATAGTTTATTGTGTTGGCCATGACGGGGCCGCAAATATGGCTGATAATTTAAGTGGAGTACAGTGCAGGATTAGGCAATAGTGTTTAAACGCTAGGTATGAAATAGGTGTGTACATTGTGCACGCCATCGCTTGAACCTCTTCTATACTGTAGCCTATTTGTCTAATGCCATGTCAACTCCTGCAATTCGCAATTGCCTTGGTGTAGTTAGTGAAATAGCTAATTTCTTCCGTAACCATTGAAATGCAAATTTTAATTTTCAAAAATGTTATTAAAAGAAAATCTCGACTTCTACGCCTTTATGAAACAAGATTCATTGAAAGGCATAAAAGTATTGTTTCCTTTGTAGAGCTCTTCAAATGCATCTCAATAAGTCTTGAAGAAATAATGAGCACAACGTGAGCGATGTTTTCGAAAGCATCAACACTTTTGACAGAGGTCCAAAAAAGTGGTTTCCTAGTACGCCTGATTGTATCCTACAAAACTATTCAGTTTAACGCTGGCCTTATCAGTTTTTTTGCAGAACAAATCCTTAGATTTCGTTTCTGCAGTCGACCGCACATAAGCAGTTCTGAATTCTCTTAAGAACATCAGAGAAAATGCTGACGATTTCTTCAGAGATGCTTTTCAATCCGCATTCCAACTTGCCGAGGACCTTATTGAAGTTCACTTAAGAGCTCCAAGAACTTTATTGAGACAGACAATACGTTCCAATTCAGAAACGTCTTCTGCTGAAGCCTATATTAGAGTGTCAACTGATTCCTTGCATAGATTCGTTAATACGAAATCTTACGGACAGGTTCATGGTCAACGAAGACGTTCTACCATCGATTCAAGCTCTGCTCCCAGGTTTTGCTGTAGTTGGGCGAGTGAAGGAAATATAAAAGCTAACATATTACTTTGATAATGCAATTTCGTTGTGAGTTGTAAAAGCTGAGCACATTCTTTGGTGCGAAGAAATATCGTCGAGTGATCCTTCTACCGAAGTTTTGAAATTGCTTGATATATGTGAAAATACGTGAACTTTAGAGGTATAAACTTTTTGCTGTCGGTTTTGGTCACGTTTCCAGTGACCACGGCTAGTGTTGAAAGAAGATTTTCAACTATGAACAGGATTAAAACAGTGTTTCGAAGCGTTATGGGGAATGCCAGATTAAGCTCACTTGCTATGATATCTGTTCATTTGGATGTTAATGTGGATCGATCCAGATAAGGTGCTTGATCTCTTGTCAAAAAAAATTAAGATTTCTTCTGTGTGTGTAAAAAAAATAATTTAAGTTTGTTCGTTTGAGTACATACGATTTAAAAACTAATAAAAATCAATGGATTGGAATATACCTATATAGTTTTTTGTTTAAAGAATTCCTCATAAGATTTGGAAGCAAGCTCCCCCCGAAACAAAATCCTAGCTACGGCACTGGTGATAGCAAAGAGTTTATGTTTTTAATTTACCATAGTTTACCGGATTGGAGTTTCAAGCTGAAAATATCTAGTTGGCTGTTCAATTCAAGCAAGCATATTAAGCTTATTTTAATTGCGGGACTCCTCTGCCCGCGCACACATTAATATCAAGTGTATTCCTCTTGTCGAAAAATTTCTAATTTAACTATGCTGGAAATAAACATTTAACTAAAAGCAAACTAATTTATTCGCTACAAGGAACAAATCCTGTTTTATGCTCGACTGTATAATATTAGTATCCGGTCACCTTTGCTGGTCGTGCATAAAAGTTCTGTTAACACTGTATCCGAATTGTTCTTGGAGAGACCTCTGCATTCTGTTGGTCATCGCGTTGTTGAAAAGCTATTCTCACCTGACTCTTGCATTTAAATTAAAAATTATCCAAAGGCAGGTATGGAGGAGTAATGGAGGATAAGATGAGATTCTGAGTGCTGACCGACATAGAGAGGAGCACTCGAAATTAAATTAATTTGATTTGCATTTTTGTTTTAAACTTGAAATTAAAATTTTATGCCATAGTCGGTGCTCTTAAAATTGTTGAATAATTCCGATGTTCAGAGATAATTTGCCGTTACTATAATATCGATCGATTTTACCCTCCTACCAACTTTCCCTGGGACTGTAGGCCATAGATTGAATTAATTTCGCATAACTTTTATTATTTTATTCCACGATTCCCCGTAGCCAGTGACGATGGACTATAAGTTTGCAAAAATTTGAAAAGTTTTAGTTTAATCATATTCATAGGTATCTGGAGGAAAGTTTTACATGAGCAGGAAATTAATAATGTATGCCGAAGCATACACTGGCTTTTTAGTCTTCAGTGTAATGTAAAATTGAAAAGGGAATTTTCTTATGAGGAGCTGGTTAAAAGTTGCCTACTAAAGCCGTAAGTAACAGCACAATTTCTATATAAATCTTCAAACAAAAAACAGTACCTAATAATAGAAATTTTATTCATTTCCCTAGGCTGACTGCCAGCGTTCTGGTAGTCTGTGGAAAGAGAAGACTCGCTTTAGTAGGCGAGAACTAAGCCACCACACAACCAAAAATCAAATTTTATACGTTTCCATCAAGGGAGTTTCGAGGAAATGGAAATAATGTACCCTTTTAATCCGATGTTGCGAAAGCACGACAACACGTCGCCTGAGAATTGTTTTGTTCCCTACGCCACTTTTGTCGTTTTTAAGTTAGGAACGGATTGTATGGTGCTCTTTCTAAATCCGTGATCCGATTTGCTCTATGTATTTCCAGTTCCGAGATATCGAGCATCGACTTTGTCCCATATCCACCATTATCACCAGTTTGTAGAATACTTGTTTTGTGCCATAAACAAATTTTCCGTATAATTTTTCCGAATTTTTTTCGAGGATTGTTTTGTTACACGTGCATATTTTTGCGACATGAGATAGACAAAATATTAACAACGTTCAGAATTGGTTTGTCCTACGTGCACTTGTGTTAAAGAAAACCTATGTATGTGGGACACTGATCGTGCTGCAACTGTATGTATGCGTCTATGTGTTGCAACATACGAGGGTAGTTTTATAAGTCAGTGACTTTTTGAATTTTTTTGCTCAGTAACTGTAAATTTTTATTATCATCAACTGTCATTTCTAATTAGACTACTGTGAAATTTTGAGTAGCGGGCGTCATTAACTTTGTGTTTGAGAGCTACTTAAATCAATAAACCTCTACAATTTTGATTAAAATGGAAAAAGTCGTACCAGCACAAATGACGCCGAACTTTCAGGACGCCCCAAAGAGGTCGTTACACCAGAAACCGTCGAATGAAGTCCATGGAATGATATTGGACGATTGGAGAATTTCAATTTGTGAGAAGGCTGAGGCATCTAGCATCTTAAATGAGAGGGTACATCATATTTTATATGAATATTTGGATGAGAAAGCTATCCGCTCGATGGGTGCCGCAATTGCTCACAATCGATTATAAACGCAACCGAGTGAACATTGCAAAGGATTGTTTAACGATGTTTAACCGGAATCCCGAGGAGCTATTGCGCCGTTTCGTAACCGTTGACGAAACATGGATCCTACACAACACACCAGAGACCAAGTCACAATCAAAACAGTGGGTTTCTACAGGCGAACGTGCACCAAAGAAGCCTAAAGTGGGTCTTTCTGCCAACAAGGTCATGGCCACAGTATTTTGGGAAGCACGCGGCATCATCCACATCGATTACCTTGGAAAGGGTAAAACGATCCTAGGCGTCTATTATTCAGAGCTTTTGGATAGATTTGATAGTGAATTGAAGCAAAAACGTCCGCATTTGGCAAAGAAAAGTGTGATGTTTCATCAAGACAATGCCCGGGTGCACACGTGTGCAGTCAGCGTGGCAAAATTCCACCAACTAAGCTCTATAAACTGCTACCCCATCCAGCATATTCTCCAGATTTGGCCCCTTGCAGCTATTTCCTGTTTCCACACCCTAAACAAATTGCTGGGCGGTAAGAGATTTAGGTCCAAAAGAAGAGGTCATCATTAGTCCTTTTTTATTATCAGCCATGATCTATATAGATCATCGATTTTCATACAACAACAGTATTACGATCCTGCTTCTCATCGAGATCATGAACCATGATCTGAAAATTATTTCTACTATTGCTCGCAGCGTTGTTTGGCGTTGTTTGTTTCATTCTTGAATGTTGGTGTGCCTATAAACCATAGCCACACAGTCACGTTGCCAGACTAAAAGATTCAATACTCTTCATAGCACAAAATTCAATAAAGGTTTCATGAGCATTTAATATAAAAAAAATATTTTGTTACGAATGTTGCCTTCCAATAAACCTTACCATAATTGTTATATTTCTGTTGGAGAAGTGGAACACAACTGCAATAAAAATATCGCATGAAAACCATCCCTGTGACTTAGTTCCACTGAACTATTCCTTCCTTCAATTCCAACAGGAAGTATATTGAACACGCTCTCCGGATGATCTTGGAGGGGAGAGCGGAAAGGTTTGGTTGCGCGACGGGCTCTTTTTCGGATGGTAATTGTGGAGTACAGACGCGTGGTCTCCAAAGCGTTAAGTCGGCTAATTGATATTTAAAATTGTATACACTAGATATTGGCTAAAATTGACATAAAATAATAAAATAAGTGAAAATTCCTAAAAGTAAAACGTACCAGTGATACGACCCTTATCATAAATACATTCGTTTAAAATTAAAAGTCATTTTTCGCTAAAGGCGATCACAATTCGCCACTCAGCTCCGCGCTCAAAATCCCCAGTTTAATTAATCCTCTCCAGCACGTCTGATTAAGATTGGTGGATATCGAAAAAACAAGCGAGCAAGCAAAGCAGCGCAGTGACCAGCAAATTCACGGCGAAGGCTATCTATAGTTCTCCTGTGAGAGACCGAACGGCCGCCTTATCACCATTCCCCACATATTCCCACGTCATCACGAAGAGTCAAGTGCAGTCTGAGTCAGCATCAGTATCAATTGTATTTTGGTTTGCCTATAATTTCAATAATTTGTTTAATTTCTATTTTTTGTATATTGCATTTAAAAGATTGCTAGGTAGAAAAGGGAAAATATTGCACGAGTGATATAAATTTTATTAACTCCTATATTAAAAGAACGCAAAAAAAAAAAAAACAAAAAAAATAAATAAAGGTATGGAAAACAAAATTAGCAAAACATAGGTATAACAGGTAATAATATTTCTAAACATACTCTGGTTAACAACAATTACTAAAGTCAACATAAAATCTTTCCTAAAGCGAGAACGAAAGGGAAACATCGTGGGGGACTTGTGATCACAATTTCCAGCAACGACATTTAGAAGAGCAGAATTTATCTCAGCAGTAATAAAAAGAAAAAGAAAAATAATTGAACCAAGTAAGTTAATATTCTTTTCCATAACCTTGATATATACCTAAAATACCTACCTACATAATTATATAACCGTGTTGCTCGTTATTGATAGAGCTGTTTATGAAGTGCTATATTTTTTTTGTTTCTTCTCCTCATAACGTAACGAACTAAAACGTAAATTTCATAATCCTAAAACGTAAATAATTTTCATGCGTATGTAAATTTAGATAATATAAGATGCTGTGCTAAGATTTTCGAATTAAAATAACAAAAAGGCTAACGTCATAAATAATTGAAGTACGAAACACTAAGTTAAGACAACTACTATACGTAAAAGTAAATTCAAGCATTATATACTACACGATCATTATATTTACGCAATATACGCTAACTTATATGCTACAATTTTGCTATTCGTACCGAAATATGTTAGTTAAGTGTTTTCATCTCTTTTTTGTTTAATAAAATGAATTGTAACGAAATGAACGGTCAGTGAGTTAATTCATATGGGGTTGAGTCTGGTCGACATCCTATTCTTACATGATGTGGTGAATAGGGGTTTTACTCGTAGAGTAAGCATTATAGGGACAACATATTTCAAAGCTTCGGTGCTAGTGTTGTCATGGCGTGTCTTTGACATATAGGGAGGGAACAAGTGCACCGCGCAACAGAAAATCAGGTTGCGACCACGTAAGCGAATCTAGAAAACGTATTTATTTCGGAAAGACATTGTTAAGGATTGATTTTGTTGATAGAAAAACCCTTGACATGAGTAAGTTTTCTTTTTGTTGTTGCGTTTAATTAGAAGGGTCGAGAACCACCCCAATATCCGGCGAGCTTAGCTGAGCCATGCCTCCAGCATGTCAAGGTATGCCCTACATAATTAAACTGTAGAATAAGCGGCAACAATTTATGAAATGTTTCGCAGTTCGTAAATAATTATTGTTCCACAAATTTCCCGGCAGAAAGGAGAGTTGTTTTTTGTTTTTACATAAAGTACACTCATGTCCAGAAAATCTTGGAATAGCTAGGTATCTAATGAAAAATGGAAACTAGCAGGCTGCATAAATTTAAATTATTTTAAATACAAATTATATTGGGAAAAAATATTTTTTTTTATCACAAAATATTGCAGAAAAATGTAACTGCAACTATTTTCGCCGATTTTTTTTGGACAAATAGCTATAAGTTTATGTGAAGTGACATTAACAATCAAACATATTTTGTGTGTGTGCAAAGAGAGAGGGCTATGGTGCGGTCACAACATGAGCATTATTATGAAAAGTATAATGCTTTGTCTAAGAATTCCAATCTAAGCGGGCCAGATGTGCAAACTGATTCGGATCAGATCACGCTTATAATAAAATACGGCAATTACAACAAATGCCTATTTTGAGAGTTTTGAGAAAACCTATTATTCGGAGGGAATAACAAAATTGGAAAAACACTGGGCTACGGCTAAGTGTATCGAGCTAAAAGTAGATTATGTTGAGAAATAAAAATTTTTTTGGCCAAAAAAAATATGTATTATCCAAAAAGTCACTGACTCATCAAACAACCCTTATCTTGTGTTAAGCCAGTTAGTCCTCAGTCGTGGCTCGTGGCTTGACTCTTGACTGTCAAAGCGAAGGGACGTGCGATTGCGGATGTTTATGACTCTTTTTTGTTATGAATTCTGCTTCATCTGAACCTGGTTCTGTTGCCAGTGGCATCCTTGAGTAAGTTCCTACTTGACTTATTTTTCCAATTTATTTAATTGAATGCAGGGTATACGATACATTTTCTTTGTTGCTCAAATAAAGCTAGTTGGATGACGAATTATTGCCCAAGAATCTTAGTTCTAGTAATTACAAATAACTCATTTATTTTAGCGTAACGCATTCTATGCCTACTGTTATTTTTCCGAAAGGCGATGATTCAAGAGCTGATCCCAAGCTGACAGTTTTTGTGACAGCAATACCACAAGAACGTCGAAAACAAATCAACATCAAAGCAGTCAACAAAACTTACTCCATGAAACAGAAGTAGGTACTAGGTAGTTGACAAAAATGAACGAAGCTTGCAATCTGATTATAATGATTTTTCATCCAACCTCATGCTTTCTTGGCTTTCAGATATTTTGGATAAGAATTACTAAGTGTCATCCATTTGTGCATTGACAAAAGAAATCAGTTTCAAAATATGGAAGGTGGGACACAAGTCAAAAAAGTAGACTTTTACGTAAATTAACGTAGTTTGTGAACGGTTTGGCCAAACACTATGAACATTTTTAGGTAAACTCTTTATTAGACTAATTTCAAGTTAAAAAAAATAAATTCTATCACACGGTTTCGGAGCAGCGTTGCCACAAAGATACAATTGTATCAAAAAGATACATTTTTGCTTCCTTGCAAAGAATTTGATACTCAGATATTCAATTAGATACATTTTTCAATTTTCAAATAAGTCTGCAAAATCTCCTTTTTTCATATGTTTTAATTTTTTTTCAGACTTATTTTGAATCTATAGCAATATCAATATCAATATACATCAAAATATTGATTTTTGGTCCCAATGGAACATGAAAAGTGATTTAGAAAACGATATTCTCTTGTGATACATTTGATACATTTTTTGAGTCTCGAATTTAGATACTTTTGTCAACGGCAACGCTGTTTCGGAGTACCAAATACGCACACCTTTAAATGCGTTTTTCTCGGAAAAGTGCCAAGTAGGTATGATATGGAACAAAACAATTCTCTGTCGACGACATGGAGGATAAAGTGAAATTCCCCCATCCCAATTAAGTAATTTTTTGGATGATTTTTCTTGCCAAAATCAACATTCAACAACATGTAGGTATTCTTTTATTGTCACCACACTATAAATGTAAACTAATTCTGTTCCCGGAAGACGCACGTTTAGGGTGAATTTCTGTTCTGAAAATATAATTTCCGGCTTAATCGATTTTTCATCTACAATTTCTAGATGGTCCATATTGGTGTTATCCTGAAAAGCAAGGTAGTATGATCCACATCCACACACATATTTAAATTCTGCTCATAAATAGTACAAGCCTCATGACGATATCCAAAGTAGTTTTCTGATTAACACATACTTTCAAACACAGATTAAAGCCTGTGATGGGATTTTTTGTTTATAAGACCGCAGCTGGTTTGACATTTATATACAGTAAATTGGAAACGAATTTCGTTTGACTAAGGTAAGGTTGGTCTGCTCTGCTTCTGATTTTTCGTTCCAATATTCCAAAATTGCTCTGTTAAAAAATATCCCCTACACGTTAAAACATTTTTACAGAGAATTTATTAAAATTTATAGTTTTATCGTTTAATACCAAATATGTTGAGCCCGCCTTAAACGAACTCGACATTCGACAAACACCATCTCCCCCACTGAACAGATGCTCCTCCCACGTTATTGTGGATTCGCCGTGCTATACTTTAATATACCACAACATGCCGCTTGTTGATTTCCTACTCGTGGCCTTGTTCGCAAAAACACAAAATGATTATCTCTCTCGAAAATTAGGTCACGTAACAGAGAAAAACTTTTGCACCCTATTTGGCATCAATTTACAAAAAAAAAAAAAAACAAAGCCAAAAAAACCCATACCTCCACATCCGAATAGCATTCACCATATAGGTACCTAGGTAGTTGCTCAGATCTTCTCGAACGGCAACAAAAATATCTACACAGCAAAAACCTGACATCAGAAATAGACCAGAGAGATGTGGCAAAATAGAAAAAAATTTGAAGTCGACTGCTGTTTATGCATACGACGAAGTACATGTCCTGAACACAAAACTTGCGTCAAAATATACCGAAAAACGGAGGCTAGAGAAAGGATGGCTTCCGACGTCATATCCCAAAGTCTGACATTCTAACATCAAGCTATAACGCTTCCTTACAAATCGTTTCTAATGCACAAAATTACGTTGTCCTGTCATCAAAGGGAATGATGAAAGGCGGGAGCAGTGAAATTGTGTTGTGCTCTCGTTAAGCGTGGAAAACGGCCACAGAAAGAGAGAGAACGAGTTACGAAAGTAGGTGGACACGAACATGAGCATGGCTTAAATGGAATAATTGGGAGGAGTGGTTCTTTCGTGTTCTACCAATTTTAGTTGTAAACAATTTTCTTTTTGCGTTGTCTTTGGGAGCGCCCAAAGCAGGACTACTGATGAGAAGGAGTGCCACAGAAAATGCACCACGAGATACAAATTGCCCGGGGTGGGGAGGACGGGTTTGCGTGGAATATTATAGTAAGAAAGTTTTTGCCTCCACAACAGATTTTGGCCTTGCAAATCGGAAGCGAGAGAATGTCGTAAACAGATTTGGGACAATTTCCCATGCCCTATTATTGTCTCGGGAGTGGTTGGTGAATGAAAAGCAGGACATCGAGGTTAAAAGTCATCGTTGTATAGCTGCCCGACTGAGGGTGGACATGGGACGGAGGTGGCGGTGAAAGTGAGAGAAAGCAAACAGAGTTTAGAAGACAAAAGTGAATGTATGGAATTTGAACCGGAGGGACTACACATCTTTTAGGGACTACTGGAGCGAATGCGAGTGTGTATGCGAAGCCTCTTTGAATGGAAGTCATCACCATTATGATTTAGGTCAACCGTGATGATGGCCCTCGAAATAGGAGAATATATACACGTAGATAGTTCTGAACAGAAATCGTTTTGTATTTCCTTTTTTTTGCGTCTTGTGTTTTGATTGATTTTGGAAGAATTTTATCTGGTAGTCCTTTCGTTATTACTCTTGAGGATGGTTGGAGTCTAGTTTTCGACAATCTTTGGAAAAACGTCCATCCAACGGACAAGAGATTAATATTAGTTTATACAGACCTTTTGAAAGAGTCCCAAGATACTACTCGTACATTTGCTGCCAGAGATAAAAGTTAAAACATGACTAAACTGGACTCGCTGTAAACTTTGACGTATTAAAAATGTTTGTGCGTCTTCTGTTAGTCTTACTCAAACAGCCGAAAAACATTTTGAAGACTCCACTGCGTTTGGATTGCAGTTTATGACGGTCCGTTTTTGTTGGTCAATATTTTTAACTCGAGATATTTGTCTATTGAACCGAATCAGGAACTTCAAAAAATGTTTGTAACAATTGCGCTGGTCACAGGTGTGCTTCCAGAAGACGAGCTAATAAGACGAACCTATTTTGAGCTGCGTATGTGGGTTTTAAATGCTAAAAAAATACTGGACTACTTCTTATATTTCCGTTTGTCTGGTAGGTATACACTAAAAGAACATACCTTACATCCAATAAATACTGAACAACGGCGGAAACAGAATTTTAAAAAAATGTGAACACCTACGCGATTTATATATTTTTTAACTGCAACGATGTTTCGTTTCACTATTTCATCCAAATTAGGAAATTAATACAATATTTAAGTTATCACGAACTTGGAAAGCGATTGGTGTCACCTAGTCATTATCTTAGATGGAAATTGAACTATGTATATATATTTTTTAACTTTCTCCATTAGGTAGGTACTTAGTAAGAGAAAGTATTGTTTTCGTACAAAATTTCGAGCTCGAGGTGTTAATCAATTCTGATATTACGATTATAGACGAACTCAAAAAAGTGGGTCGCAATATTCTGTCATTGCTTCCACAGGCCCACAGTCTAACGGCTGACCGAATTACGTTCAAACTTCGGAATTGGAGTTTGTGGGCTTACAGTTTGGGGGCGTTTGTTTTTTTTACAAGGTAACTAATGGTATCTACTTCACATATAAAACTTTCGTACTAGTTTGATTTGATCGAAAACTGCTAAAACTATTGGTTTGGTTACGCAACTTAATATGATTAATCTCTCATTTGTTTACCGCAACGGTTTATCTCTCAATGAGAGATAAAAGAACACTAACTAAGATACCAGACTTAGTTTTTCGCAAAAATGGAACAAACAGGTCCTGTAATTATTTCTCAAAAATTACTACCCAAAAGCCGATCTGTGTTCCTTTTAAAACTCAATACCGCACTTCCATTAAAAATGCAATAACAGCGACACAAAACTTATCTTTAACAAATAATACGCACTTCTTCTTTTCAACCATATTGAATAGATAAGATATGCAACTTAAAATAACCCCAACAGCTTAGTACCTTACAAAGTCAGTAACTCCGACTTCATTTGAACCCCCTCACACGTCCATCGGTATTATTCGGTTTATAACTTCTAATGCAAATTCAAAAATAAACCTCCTAAATCTTACATGGATACCTATGTACATTGTACAGATATCGGTCTAATACGAACCCTACTTCCAATCATAGACATCTTAAGCCAGCGTTACTAAAATATTGCAGTCAAAAATAAAAGCATGTCCTAGCAGACCGGAAAACAGAAACTCCCACTACACTTTGCCTTGCCTTGTAGGTACCCACTCAAAAATCGTATAAACTGTAAGAGCATAAAATAGCGCTTAAAATCCTCTAATCAGAACATGGGACAATTGCCTGTTACTGAGAGCTTTAATTTTTAAAAACTAACATCATTTTTTGTACATACAAGGTATTATTTAACACAATTCCTTTTTCTGTATTTTATGAACCCTTACTTAACTTATATCTAACATCTGCTCACCTACCCTTCAGCTGAGTTCTCCCTGCTGTACCTATCCGTTTACCTAAGCTACCTATACCTACCTACCTAGTGAAAAAAGATAACAACCAATCAAACTGTTGATCAACGAGAAAATTTCGTTCGACCCAGTGGTGCACTTTATTTTATAAGTTAACGGAATTAAAGTGCAAACGAAATTAATGACGAAAAATGTTCATTTCCGCCTTTTAACATCCGCCAACAGCAAATAGCAGATAATGATATACATAAATATAATAACCATAAATTAAAATGAGGTACACCATTGCTTACTATTAGGGGTAGGTAAATGGCATTCCTTTGAAAATATAGGTTTTAATCTAAGATGATCTTATACATTTGAATACGTTGCTATGGCAATACGGAGACGACAAATAAATTGAATGTCACAAAAATGGGTTCAATTAACTGATAAGCATTTTGTATGTGTAATTCTAAATTCCATGTTACCTGTCTTAATGGCGAAATTATTATACTCGCGATATTTCGTTAGTGCACATCATCTATGACACAGTAGGTATACCTTTTGAATGATATTTCATTCTGCTCACTTCATAATAAGTACTAAAAATGTGCAAGGAAACTTCAGATGTTCACGTTCACGTAAATGTAACGAAACATATTATCTAATCCTTTGCAAAATTATTTTAACATGTAAGACTTGATTTGGAACATCAAAAACGAAAAGAAATTCTCGTGGGCGCGCAAAAAAACGAACGAACACATTTTCTTTGACTTTCACTTTTCTTGCTTCATGTAACCTTAAAAACGAACAGATTTTATCGTCTCCACGAAAGAAAACAACAGCTATTGTTGACGTTTATCATTTTCCTATGTTATTCTCTTTGAATTTGGTGGTGTTAAGATTGTGCTGAATATTTTACTAGAAATGCTAACAAACTATTTTTTGTGACCAGCGAAAGCGACCAAAGTGAAATGGAAAATGAACACATAAACTTAAGAAAAAATAGAAAAAAACCTGCGGGATTGTTCGAATCCTCTCACATTACCTGACAAAAGGTTGGTTTATTTAAATTTGTTTCTAAGTTAAAAAGTTATTTTTTTCTTCAAGTTTTGTTCAAAGTTTTAGGTTAAACAACGCTGCCTTTAAGGATGTGCTGGGCAATATTAATTTACATACAGGTACACGAAATATATACGTGCCTCCTATTTTAAAACCTTCCTCAACGTCAAAACACCTTATCGAAAATAAAGCTACACACTGACACTGCCAAACAATAATTTTGTTGTCACACAGTTTCTCAAACCAAAACGAATGTGAACAAACAAACGTTAGAAGTTATATGAAGCAGATTTTCGCTTTAGCTAGATTTATTTCGTTTTTTGAAACGCGAAAGTGGTTTTCGTTTCGTTTTTTACAGAATCCCACCCATGGGCTCAATAAGAAAATCAGCCCTCCTCATCTGTTTTTGTTGTAAGTTACATATTTGAAATTTTTCCCTAAAAAACATTAGATGCATTGTTTGTTTACAGACACTTCAGTCTAAGTTATATTGGCAACTATTCGGATTCCGAACAACACTATCTACTATATCTTACACTTACATCTTTCGGTTTTATATATTTCCAAAAATAAACATACCTAATGTCGTATCTCAAAGATGGTCTTTTGTCAAAATGGTGGAACTTTCAAGCACAATCCATTTTTTTTTAAGGAAACAAATTTTGAGTAACTGTGTAATAAGTCTTAAAAACTGAATAAGTAGATATGTTGAATTACATTTCTTAAAAGCCCTTAAACGATGTGGACCTACGGTATACAACTTTGGGGTTGTACCAAGAAAACAAATGCCAATATTCTACAAAATAAAGTGCTTAGAGAAATTGTACAAGCACCATGGTATATTAGAAACGACGATATCCATAGGGATTTCGGAATTCCAACAATCGAAGCTGAAACAAGAAGCTTCGCGAGAAAGCATAGAAACCGACTGATCGGACATATCAACAATACACTCCGACAAATCTTGGACGAGAGCAATTTATTGTTTGATTGGTGGTGAGCAATATTATGCATTGGTCCCCATCCTGATCGCTTCCATGGGTGCCTGACAGCCGGCAACAAGGGTTCACACGTGCGGCCGAGACTCGAGCAAGGCCATAAGCGTTTTCAAATTCATTCAGTAAAATACCCGCCTCGGGTAGATTTAAAGCATGTGATTCTTTTGAGGTAGTTTTTAACCACCATAGCTTGAGACAGGTTGGTTTTTAATGCGTCTAGAGTTCGGGGACTATTCGCGTCAACACGGTCTTTACCCACAAAAATCTAACGGTGTCAAATCGCATGATCTTGGCGGCCAATTGAAGTCGCCAAAATGTGAAATTATGCGACCAGGTAATTTCTCACGCAATAAAGCCATAATTGGTCATGTTGCGTGGCTTGTTGCACCGTCTTGTTGGAACTACATATCGTCCAAGTCATAATCTTCAATCGCCGGCAAAAAAAAAATCAGTTATCATTCGACGAAATAGCTCCGATTTGACTGTAACCGTCTGCCCTTTGGCATCTTCAAAGAAATACGGACCAATGACACCTTTCCACCATTACGTGAATTATGATGATGCACACGCACAGGCCTTACGACATCACTAACTCCTCCACTCTCTTAAAATTTCTTCGCAATTTTACCGATTGCCTGCGTAGTCGGTCGATTATGACGACCATAATAATCGCGTGAATAATAAAAGTGGCTACGTTTGAATCACCACTTTCGTAGAAAGTTTTAATAATTTTAACGCGTTGTTCATTTGCTATAAGCGATCCATCATCGTAAATGGCACTTGAAACCACGAAGTGAATGACCCTGTACTGAGATCAACTTAATTAACAAGGAAGTCAATTTCAATCGCATCAAGTAATCTAAACCGAAATAACAGATCCCCATGGTGCTCAGAAAGATTAAAGATTTTCCGAGGACTCTATTGTTTTGTACTTATGTCAGTTTGTACATGAACTCATATTCGTGTGGACTACGTAATTCCGTTAAACCACTGGCGGATTAGCCCAACAAAGCATATTCATATACCCGTGGAAGTACTTCGTGTGAAAGCCACACACAAAAGTTCCCATTGACGACAGCTTATTGCTGTCTATACGATTGGCTGAATAATAATCCGAAACGTAAACAAACATAATATTACAAAGATTTTATTTCGACTCATTGTTATTACCCAACCCACATTTATGCATATGGATATTCTGAAGGTCAGCTAGATATTATTTTGAGAGCGAGTATCCAGGATACGCAAACAACTAACAGAATATACCACTACCACTATGCCCGGACCCATAAACGGGGGATTGTGAGAAGTTTTATCTATGGGACTTTATCGAAATCCATCTGCCAACATCATACACAATATCTCTCAATAGCTCTTTAGTGTTTAATTAATTTTTACCGACCGTTCCAGTTTGGTGTAGTAGACATTCTTAAGATATCTTTCTTTTGAAGTTAATCAAGCCTTTCGGGGTTTGCGTTTGTTTGCTGCATGTTTTATGCGCAGAGAGTCATCCTTTCAGAAACTATGTGTATGAAGGTACCGGTGGTAGTACGCACATAAACGACGTACTCGTACATATCTCGAATGTACGTCACGTAAATGTTTGGGGTTCTTGAATGCTGATATCGTCTGTGTCAATTTTTCGTGCTATGTGTGTGCTCTGTTTGCTATTCAAAATGTTATCCCCGCTTGTATATAATTTATTTGTTAAAGCAGATCCTTTCGCACTGCCATAGAGACTGTCTTCTGGCAACCGAACGATAGACGGATAAAGGAGTCTGAAAGTGAAAATAGAAGAAAGAACTGGAAAGCATTAAGCAAGCAGGGCATCAGGATAACGGGACGCGTGAACGTGAATGTTTGTTTGTTGAGTAGTTGCGTATAGTTGTTATGAGATAATCACACAGCAAACAAACAGCAGCCCGAATGAACGATAAATAACAAGGACAACACCATAAACTAACTAAAATAGACTGACAGCTTTCCTACGTCTCCCGGATTTACCCCGCAAATTTTGAATGAGAGCCCTCTCTCGCGCTCTCTTATTTTTCCTGTCTGTGAATACGTGTTATTAATGGCCGCCGGGTGGCACTTTTTCAATAACAAACAATTTGTAAATGAATTTATAACAATAAATGTAAAAGGAATACATGTTGAGTATGTCTTTTTAGATAGCTTTACTTGTGCTCTATCCATTTTAGGTGCCAACAAATGTTCATCCATTCACATTTCAGGTTTTTTTTAGTGTTCTTTACATGAAAAATATTTTTGACAGCAAAATTCATGCAGCTACCTTTGGGAGTTGTTCCAAAAATAGGTTTATTACCATGCAAGTTAAACCCAAGTTTTCACTAGGGCTAAAGAATTTATTTTTAAACATTTTTGAACATTGCATAAATTTCTATTACTTGGTGGGTGTTTTCAACTTCTTTTTTTTAGCACCATATTTGTACAAAATCAAAATATGATTTGGAATTCTGTAGTTTAATAAGAGTGAACACTGTGATGTGTTGTTGTTACGTAGGAACAGTTAAAATGATAATTTTATTTATATATATCTTTAAAAAAATATATTATTCTCGGATTTAATTATGATTAAAGATTAAACTCCTAACAAAAAGACAATATAATGTGGTATTTAATTGGATTATGCGATTCGATCCGATTTCAGATTTTGCGTATTCAATCGAACGTAAGAATCCAAATTGTTTTGTTAATTTTTTAGTTTTATAACGTTGTATTTTAAAATGTCCACTGATGTTTTTGTAAGCGTCTCTAATTTATTAATTAACAGAAAAAGTACACTTTATGTGTTTTTGTTCTAAGTATATTCGTGTTTTTTGAGCTTCGAACTCAGCAACGGGTTTTCAGCTCGCAATTACAACCTTATTGCAACAACTACTGAGAGTCCTCGAAGTGTCAAATAGAGCGTAGTTATTGTAATTGCGTGCTGAAAATCTTACTTTACTTTTCTTTGCTAAGTTCGAAGCTAAAAAAACACGCCTTACTTCACATAAATAAAAGGCGATCTACATACATAGGATTTTTTTTATTATGGAATATACCCGAAAAAAACTAAATTCGCATATTATTGTTCTTACATTTTTGTATTAGGCTCAGTTCTTTTGCTTGTTTTGAGGACTTAAACCTAACGGTTGAATTAAATCTTGGTCGTTAAATGTTGCTTATGAATTATAAAGCTAGATTATCAACAAAAAATATATAAACAAATATCCTTTAAATTTTCTAGAATAATAATTTATTCATTCATTCATCTACTTCTCAGTAAATTCTACAACAAAAAGCCAAATCATTCCACTGAAATATTTCATTTCTTTACTGTTCCATCTGGCAGGAATTTTTTTCAGATGGAATTCAATCAGGGGTGGTTGATTTGTTGTAATTGTTTTCGTAGGAACAAATTTTGCTGACATTTTGCATTTTACGTATGGCTACAACTAGAGACTTACTTAGCTTGTCGATTTTTGCTAGGAGGAGAGAAATAGGTTGCGAAACATAATTGAAATTCTATCGCGAACATGCCAAAAATTTGTTGATATCGATGTCATAAAAGTATTGCTGTTCTTTATATCGTACATTTTAAACATTCATTGCACTTCGCAATTACATAACAAATTTCACTTGATACCAAGAAATAAGAAAATCGAACAACTTTTCATATAAAAATGTAGCGAATAAATTACAACCTGGAACTAAGAAAACCCATTATTTACAAACACAGCCCCGCACTCGACATGAAAATGAGAATCCACCTTAGGCTACCTGACATCTGGTTGAAGCCAGACGTGTAGGCTGGTTTTTTTCAAGTATGTGTGTGCCCCCTTTGATTAACATGGCACAAACACATGAATTCAAACTGGGCTACACTCAAGGACAAATCCAGCTTGTAGGCAAATTCTCTAAAGTGGGCGGAGCTGACGGTCTATTTAATAGTTAGTTTATGGACAACACTCAAAAGTAGGCTAAGACGATTGGTCCGCTTTTTGGAACGTGCGAAATGGGGTTTGGTGTAGCTCAATTTTTTGGCAGCCTCTTTGTTGTTTGTCTTTGGACTGGGGATGAGTATAAACTTCAGGTTCGTAGGAATCGATTATTCATCGCAGTTCGAATTGAATATCGTTGAGCAGTCAATTTTGGAGAATTTAAATGAGAAAGGCTAACAACATTTCACTCCAGGAACGCGTTATTTGTTGGTACAAATCGAATAATCAGATGACATTTTTCCAGCCCTAATCCAATAAGGAGTTGACGTCTTTATATCTACCGTATCACTGTTTACCTTTGATTCAGTTTCAACAGGGCTTACACACCACTTAAAAATAATTGTATATCCTAAGCCAAACAAGCCAACAAATTGAACTACGTAAATCTTACCACCCCATAACCCTAAGCAATGGAACGACTTGTATAATTATAGACGTTGATATCAGAGGAAGCTTAATTAGAGTCCCATGTCACTGTAACCCTGGCAATACGCTTAGATACCATAGAAAGGTCAAACAACATAATATATTATTTATATACAGCCTCAGCTGTATGGGGTTCCAGGAAGGACCCATTGTGGGTCATTCAAACATAGACCAAACCACAATCAAACCAACCAATGCTTATTGGTCGACATATAACTGCTACTCTAGGGCTGAGTTTAGTGTCAGTATCAACCATAAGGAGCTGTCGCAGGAAGGAGTAGCTTTCTCCCTCATTTGGTCTTTGGCCGTTAATAACTTTCGTCATAATGTTGAGTCATTTATAATTCAGCCTACACTTGATTATACCGATTACATTGACATTAACATTATAAGGGTCGACAAAACTTCCAAGTCAGTCTTGGATGACCAGCGTAGGAATTTAAAATATAAAATATTTTTTTAACTTTCTCCATTACGTAGTAAGAGAAAGATATTGGTTTTTAATTAATCTTATCAGTAAGACTGTGATAGTTTCTTCTATAAAAAGAAGACATTCAAACTCACGAGTACGTCAAAGTTTCCTTAACGATAGCTAGTTGAATGCCATGAATACCACTTAACTATGTAGGTACACCACACAGCTTTAGGGAATGACATTTCTCGTCGAGTCGTTATAACCGTCAGCTTCATACGCAATAACAAATATTTGAACTGAGTTATACCCTCCGTCCACAGCTACCACTAACAGGACGTATTGAAGGCGATGAAAGCGGTGCTTCCACCCAGTCGAAATACTAGATCAAAGCGAGCGGGAGTAGTTGTTCCCGAGGGTCAACTCAATTTGATAGTATCAAGTCATGACTTCATGCATCGGTGACAGTCGACCCCCAAGCTGCTAATTGAGAATTGTCAGGCTTTTTTCAGATTTCGCACACACCAATGTCGAGGTTTTTTTGTTTTCCAACTCCGAACAAGACTAAAAGTAAAATTTCAGATGGGTAGGACCCCAGTGAAAATTATGCGCGAGCGTGATGAGCCAGGGTTCTATGGGTTGCGCACAAAAAAATTACAAATAATTACTTACTCAGTTGAAGGAAAATCAAAATAACTTTCACATTTTATGGTTAGGTACCAAAAAGGATATTTTAAATAACGAGATAGAGGTAAAATATAATTTTTAAAAACACCAGATTTCCCGCTAAACAATTCTTCGCCGTCGACCAGAAAACCCGCTCATTCATGTAAGAAAACACCGCAAAAAAAGTTGCAGTTTTATTACTGTAAGGATAAAGTTGAAAAGGCTTGAATTTAACTTTGACGTTCTCGAATGGGTATTAAGTGTAAGTCTATCACTTGGTTTAGTTCTAGTTCCAAATTTGCTTTCAAATTCGTAGTTGAAATATACTTCATGAATACCCCAAACGAACTGTCAGAATAACAGACTTGATCTGATTTTGGAAGGGTTGTAAATATGCAACCTGGAAACAGCAATTTTCTCCTGTTGTCAAGCGTCCTCTTTCAAGAAGAAGAATGCTATAGCAGACAAACCTCAAAACTACTTATACACCCATCACCATCATTTTAATATCACAATCCACAAAATCAAAAGGGAGAAACTGTCGTGAAGAAGAGTTTTTGTCTCGAAACGAGGCTTTGCACTAGGTACTAATGGTAAATGAAAGACTCAGCACAGCAGGGCTTTGTTCTACCTTTGGAGAAAAACGTGCGTTATTCAAAAGCACTCAATCCAGCCTTCGCATATTCCGGGACTCTCAAGCCAAAGTTTTCACTCCTCAGAGTATTCCTCTGTGACTACATAATAGGCATCGCAAATATAGCCCATAACACACGCATACAACTTAAGAATAATTGCTGCAAAGAAAATGTCACACACTTGCAAACACATACAAAAAGGTCACTTTTTCGCGAGCAACTTATGCAAATGACGTTGCTCTTCCGTTCCATTCCTGGATGATGGTTTCGGTTTCCTTAACTTTTCGAGTGGTCCCCTGAGAGTCCGTTTTAGCGACAAAGAAGAAACTTTGCTTTGAAACCGGATACCTGTGCCTCCAGCGCACCCCTGCCCTGATGCAAGTGTTGAGATTTAAACTCGCTTCTCTTCAACTTCAACCGCAAGGTATTTCTCTTTTCAGCGCTTTCCTTCCGTTTTGCTCATATAAGAAATTTCCTTGATATTTCATCAGCTTTTCCCTTGAACTCCACCCCGCTCAATGTGCGGTGTGTATGGAATGTTTTGTCGCGTGCTTTCGCATATTTAGACTTTCCCCCACACATTCGGCGAGGATATTTATGGAAATGTTGCTGTGTGTATAGGTTCGCTCGGCGAAGGTACTCAAATTAAGGACGAAGAAAGGATATCACTTTCATCGCACACGAAAAACGCATTTTATCAGTTTTGTTTCGTTTCGATACAGGAAATCCCTCGGAATTGTTTGACTTAGCAACGGGGATCTGACTTTGATCTGGGTCTGCACGTGGTGTGAGTATATGATTTTTCAGGATAAATGTCTGTTTGTTTACGGAGACTACACGACGCGCTCCCTACACAGAACGTGTTGAGCCTCTCGAGGTTCTTTTCTGCGTATTGTTATCAAGTGAATAAATCAGAATAATGATTGTAATTTTTGCATTAAGCTTTTCTCTAGCAAGGATAATGTAATTTCAACATTTTTGTTTTGAACGTGCGTGAAAGGAAAAAAAGTGTAGAGGAGCGGGGGCAAACGTCTTAGGAAAGAGGAGAAGCTTCAAATTGATTTCCTTTCGCACAGTTCTTTTGGAAAACAGTTGTTGTTGTGCCGGGTGGGGGAGATTACTTTGTCAGGGCCGTTTAACGATATTGATACTCAGTTCTCAGTCCTTTTGATGCTAGTACATGTGAGTGGTTGGGGGATCATGTTTTGCTTTGCTTTTTTTTTTATTCATTTTTCTCCTCCGTTCCGGCTGATAACAACCCAATTGTTATCGACGTAGGGTGTGCTGCGAATTGGAATTGTATCTACGAGGTCGTTTGCGAGCATAGGTACGCATACGTTATTACCATCTTGTACACATATTGACACATGATTTGCTCCTTTCTCAAACAGCAGTCGGCACGTTTGAACGGCATGTGTGGAACAGTGTTAGGCGCGTGTATTTTAAATATTTGCATTCAAATGATAAATTAAATTCAATAATTGCCACCATGATGGAGGTGTTAACATTTTCACTGTACGAGTATGTACATTGTGAGTTCGCATGTTGAGTGGATTGTATAAACACAAACATAAGTACATACCTAACAATATTTTATGGGGCAGCTGGCATTACTATTCGTGTTAGGGACATTAAGATGAAATATCTTTGCAGGTGCGTCTATCGTAAGATTCAAGGAAAGGCGTATAGACTTTCAGGTGCTTACGCGTATAGAAACTCCTTAAACAAACTATTTCAATTACAATATTTATATATAGGTAAGCGTAAGTTGTGTCGTGCCAGAAAATACGGCTAGGGGCAGAGAATAGTCTCAAGCTTGACAAATGACAATATAGGTTCTATTACAATTGCCTTAAACGTACGTACTTATTGAATATGCAGAACTATCACGGTATTTGTAACTGTCAGCGATTCCTAAACTTTTTGAAAGTATCGTTAAAGATAGGCGTGAGCTTTTGACGAAGGAATATTTGTCCGGAGTTCAATATGGGTTCGTATCTGGACGGTCCACTGTTACGAACTTGGCTTCTTTTTCCTCCTACATTATTAATGAGATGGAGAAGAGAAGTCAAGTCGACGTCATATACACCGACTTTAGTAAAGCTTTTGATTCTGTTCAGCGTTCAATTCTTCTCGAAAAAACAGAATATTTTGGGTTTCATTCTGAAATTCTTTGTTGGATTTCATCTTTTCTTATTGGTCGCACTCAACGAGTAAAAATTGGAAACGCCCTTTCTAGAATGATAAACTGTACCTCTGGTGTACCGCAAGGGAGCCATTTAGTTCCATTACTTTTTATTTTTTTATTAATGATATAACTTCTGTCGCCGTAAATAGTAGGTAAGTGTTTACTGTACGCAGGTGACTTAAAACTATCTGAAGTTATTACTTATTAATGAATTCGGGTTACTTTTAAAACGACACCGTGTCATCGACACCGAGACACCGACACCCGATAGGTGGCGCTGTTGTCGATTTTTTTGAGAAACTCAGCCGATCTCTATGAAACTTTGTTTGTGTGCATGGTTGTATGCATCTAGAAAGATACCGTAGCAGAAACCCGTAGACGTCACCGGAGGCATCCCGACCTCACCAGTAGGAACAAAGCGAAATCCGTCTGCGAAGCAGGAATACGGCCGAGTGCAAGAAGTAAAAATCAACCAATCCCGACCGCCTCAAAAGGAGGAACGAAGTCGTGACCAACGGGCTACGACGAACCCCCACCAAACACCAGCGGAACGGACGGACCGACCAGCCACCGGAGGAGCCGGCCAAAGAAGCCAACACCATCGCCACGGCCCCAGAAAGCCACAATCATCTCGGTCGGGCCCATCGTCCCGCCGCGAAAGGAAGCAGCGACGGTACGACTATAAGGGCCACCGACCAAGCGCGGATGGGCATCGCCCGGGCTGCCAAGAAGAAGGCCGAGGAACAGGCGACGACCATAAGGGTAGTCACCCATAAGGCAACGGCCAGACAAAATCCCGCAGGACCGACACTCTCCACCATCGAGGTCGGGGACAATCGGGTGAAGACTCCGCCAGCGACTCCCTCGAGCCATGGCCAACACGCTGCACACCCACATGAGATCACCGAAGAGCACAAAGTCCGACGAGCCCGAAGCCTCAAGAGAAACCAGCGGAGGCAGCGAGCAAGGGCTCCCAAGAGGGAGGAGAGAAAAGGAACTCGTCCACAATAGATGCACATTGAAAGAAGAGATTTTTTTATCTAAGTTGAAGTAGTATTATTATTAAGTTTATAGTTTATTAATCATGCAGTAGTATGAAGCAGTATTATTATTACTATTAAGTTTATAGTTTATAAAAAAAAAAAATTATCATGAAGTATTATTCTTAAGTTTATAGTTAAAAAAAAAAAAATGTTTTTTGTTAAATCACTAATAAGATTTTTAGTCTCATTCCTACAGTTCACAAATCCTGACAGGTTGACAAAGGGGCCTCCCTAAAAGACTCGAGACGCCGAAACCAGAAACCTGAGCTAGAATAAGCCCAAATCTCGATCGTCTACCCAAGGTCCAAAATTCCCCTTTGCCGTCACAAGCCCAGATTAAGAGACTAGAAATGCTGCGAACCGGATAGCCTACCCTAGAATAAGCGAACGACCTAGAATAAGACAATATATAGTTAGAGAATAAGCAAAGTTGTAGAAATAAGACAATAAATAAACAAGTTGAGGGAACAGACCACAGACGAGTCTTGGCTTGTCTTCTCCCCTCCACTTTGTGGAACCACGTTGGTACTGGTGTACAGAAGGAAAAAGAAACGAATTCAAAACTGTTCCGATCGAAATAAAACACTTGCAAATTTGTTCTGGGAAAAAGAGCGTTGCTCAGAAAAAACCCAATTTATTTTATCTTTCCTCTGGCTGACTGGCTCACTGGCTGGTTGGTAGAAGACTAATTATAAAAATGTCGTACGCGCAGTAGTACGACAACCTAACTGTTTATAATGTATGTGTATTAGTATATGTTGGAGACATTTATAAGAAATGTACTCATAAACATCGCAAAGCATCGCATACGATACACTCGTAGGCATCGCATACGATACAGTCCCGCCGAAAACGAACGTTTTCCTCTAGGGTCTCTGCAGTAGGCTTCATCGTCGTTCCGCTTGCACCTGTCCCTCTGGATCCGCTGAATCGACTGGCAGGATACACACCTTCTGTACTGGTCTAGCAAATTGCCCGGTTTCGGTTTGTATCATTACCGAACGAACCAGACCATCCTTGCTCTTAATAAGCTGGCACACTCTTCCCATTGACCACTGTGCTGGCGCAAAATTCTCACTTTTAATCAATACTAGCTGTCCAACTTTCACACTCTCCCTTTCTCTTCTCCACTTCTTCCTCTCTTGCAAAGTCACAAGATACTCCTCTCGCCATCTCTTCTGTCTGTCTCTCTTTCCACAGCTGTACACCTTTCGTTTTTGACTGTTCCACTATTGTAATTGGTATTGGCATCACTATCGGTTCACCAATCAAGAAATGCGCTGGCGTCAAAGCTTGCATGTCGGAGGGATCATCACTCAACTGATGAAGTGGGCGTGAATTTAATATGCCCTCTATCTCAATAAGCAACGTTGAAAATTGCTCATACTCTAGCACACGCTGGCCCACTATCCTCTTCAGATGATATTTCATCGATTTGACTGCTGCTTCATATATGCCCCCTTGATGCGGGGCCGCTGGCACCATAGACTTCCATTCAGTCCCTCTCATATTGAGGCTACTGAATACATCACTCGCTTGCCACTCCTCAAAAGCTCGCTTGATCTCTCTTGCAGCACCAACAAATGACGTGCCATTGTCACTGTACATTCTTTCACATCTGCCACGCCGACTAACGAACCGACTATAACAGGCGAGGAAAGATACTGATGTTAAATCCCCAACTACGTCGATGTGGACCGCCCTTGTCTTCAGGCAGACGAAGATTGCCACCCAAGACTTTATTCTAAGAACTTGCTTTCCTTCTCTATCCAACACCTTAAGCGTGAATGGCCCCGCATAATCAACACCAGCATGCAGGAACGGCTTGCCCACTTGCACCCTATCTGCTGGCAATTCTGACATCAGTTGTTGCTCTAAACGGTAGTTGTACCGTGCACGAATTACACACTTATGCAAGAAATTCCTCAGCTCACTACGGAGCTTCGGAATCCAAAATTGCTGTCGTATAAACTGCATCATGACTTGCACCGCCCCATGTTTCGTCATTCTGTGCGCATTGTCAATTATTAACCATGCCAACCGCGACCCGTTAGGTATAATCGCTGGATGACGCATTTCGTAACTTTCACTTGCTCTATGAAGACGCCCACCTACTCGTAGGATGCCCTCATTATCGAATACCGGTTTTAGCGACTCGATCTTGCTGCCCTCCGGTAACTGTCCTTTATCACGAAGTGCTGTAATCTCCTTTCGATAACCCTCTTCTTGTGCCTTTTGGATTAAATACCACATTGCACGTGTTCTCTCACTGGCCTTCAGTGCAAGAGACGTTGACTTGTCTCCTCGTAACCTCTTCCTTCTTCTCTTCATCGTTAGAGCAGCCACGAAACGAAAAACGTATCCGAGTATACCCAAGGCTCTCTCCAAACTGCTGGAATAATCCACAAGGGGAATTATTGCTTGCTGATTTGACATCCATATGCCAAGACTTTCCTCAAAGTGCATGACTGCACATATATGCATCTCATCTGACGCTTCGGCTGGCACTTTCTTTACTATCGGATTGGCTGGCCATCTACTCACTGTAGAGGTTAACCACGCTGGCCCATACATCCATAACTTGCTCTTTATTAATTCTGCTGGCATCACTCCGCGACTCAGTAAGTCGGCCGGGTTCTCCTTTGTGCCGACATACCTCCACCTATTCACCTCGGTGTTTGTCTGAATGGCTGACACCCGATTTGCCACATAAGTCTTCATGTTGCATGGAAGCTTTTGCAACCAGTGCAATGTCACTAGTGAATCTGTCCATAACACGTACTCAACTTGCTTCCATTCCATGGCTGTCCGTAGTTCCATTAACAACCTGCTCAATAGTTCGGCAGCTGCCAACTCTAGCCGCGGTATCGTTACCGTTTTGAGTGGTGCGACTCTTGTCTTCGAGACGACTAACTTGCTCGTTATCTTTCCATTAGCTTGCTCTACTCGCACATATATTACTGCTCCATACGCTCTCATCGAGGCATCTGAAAACCCATGAATTTGGATCTTCGCCCCTTTCACTGTCCCTAGCCATCTGTCGATTCGAAACTGTTCCAGATATCGAATCCCTCTCCAAAATGTCTTCCATTTATCTCTTATTTCAACTGGCACCTCCTCATCCCAGTCAAGCGCTAGTCGCCATGTGTCCTGGATTAAAATCTTTCCCATTATTGTCACTGGCGCAATATATCCATTTGGGTCGTACAATTGGGCTATACAACTCAATACTTTTCGTTTTGTAATCTCTCCGACTATCTCTGATGTTTTGACAACGAACGTGAATTGATCGGCTTCAATCAGCCACTGTAACCCTAAGACTTGCGCTGGCTCTCCGCTGTCAAACATCATTGTTTCCTCACTGTCCATTGTAAACTTGCTCGCTAGCCATTTACTATTCGATTTCCATTTTCGCAATTCAAATCCAGCTGTCCTTAATACTTTATCGACGGCTTTCGCTCTGCTATATGCTCGCTCTTCACTATCCTCACCTGATACACAGTCATCCATGTATAGGTCATTTTCAATTACCCTTGCTGCGTCGGGATATAATTCCCTAGAATCACGGGCACACTGTACAACGGCTCTTACCGCATTATATGCTGATGATGTCATCCCATATGTGACGACTGTCAGCCAATATTCGTGTAATCTTTCCTTTGGTGACTCGCGCCAGAAGATTCTCTGCAAGTCCCATTGATGTCTTGCCACTCGCACTTGTCTAAACATCATTTTGATGTCAGCACTAAACGCTATTTGATGCCTCCGAAAACGCATCACTATCTCTGATAAATCTCGCTGTAACTTTCCACCTAGCTGCTGGACCTCATTGAGTGATACCCCTTTGTCAGTTCGACAACTAAAATCAAATACGACGCGGAACTTCTTTGTCACGCAGTGATGTGGTACATAATATACTAGCTCACTTGCTCTTCGCTGGCCAATTACTTTCGTCATATGTCCCAGACTCTCATACTCTCGCATGAAGTCAATATACTTTTCTCTCAATGCTGGCTCCCTACCTAACTTCTTTTCTAAATACATAAATCTTCGCAATGCTATCTCCCTCGAACTCCCTATCTCATTCGTACCTGGCTTCATCGGAATGGTGACAATGAAACGCCCTTGCTCATCTCGCTCTGCTGTCCGGACGAAATTGTCCTCAACTTCTTGCTCCTCTTTCGTGCTGGCTGGATGCGGACCGACCTGATCCATTTCCCAGAGTCGTCGCACCATACTATCCATGCTGTCCATATCAATGCATTTTGCTATTGACAAAACCTCTCCTGTCTCAGTGTCCGTATTCAACGGATGATCACCGAAGACCACTGTCCCAAAAGCAGTCTCTATCAAGACCACCCCTCGTATGTTTCGAGGAATCGAGCTGGCCAACATCTTTGCAAAGAATTTGACCCCCAATAGGATTTCAAATCGAGCTCTCCTCCAATAAGCTGGATCGGCGTATTGACTGTCGTGGCTGGCAGCTATCGGCTGTAGATTCACTTGCGGTGTATAAACTGTCCAGGTTGATTCCCTCGGTAGAATCCAGAATTCGTCTTCTATGTAGAAATCTGATTCAAACCAAGGTACTATCCTTAAGGTCGCTTGCTTATATAAACGGATAGGATTGCCATCTATCCCTATGATCTTTCGTGCTGTAGACATCGTCACGATATGAAGTGAGTGCATTATGTTATGCGATATAAGATTCGGCTGGGCCCCTGAATCCAGAAGAGCGCGCACTGGCCCAGATATCAACCCATCCGAATGTACCCTCACCATTGCTGTTGGCATTAATGCCGTTGTCGCATCTGCTGTGGAATTGTCAGAAGAATTGAAAGAGCCTAAGTAAGTACTAAACAAGTTATGCTTTTCTTTATTGGAAATTATATATGCTGGCACACTATCTCTGCGGTCGATCTTAATTTTCTTGCACGCTGTCTCCGCTTGTCAATCCTTATTACCCTTGCGCTTGCTGGTCGTTGCTGTCTCTGTCTTCATCACTATTGCTGGCTTAATCGCGTCCCTGGCTGGGCACAACACACTATTGTGCTTCTGTTCCCCTGGGCATCGAGGACAGGCACCCTGATAACACTGGCTGACGCTGTGACCCTTCTTGAGGCAATTCTCGCAAAGTCCTCTTGTGCGAGCAAACTCCTTCCTTGTGCGCAAGTTCAATTCTTTGAACTGATCGCAATTATACAGCTGGTGCTCATCGTTACACACCTCACACCGATGTCGCCGTATCCCTACGTTACTGCTGGGCGTTGGCTTCGGGATTGACACCCTGGCTGGCTCCTTGAACCCTTGGCTGGGATTGGCTGTTCGCTGGCTGGCTCGCTCGCTTTCAAATCGATTGAAACGATTTTGCCTGGCACTGTTTAACGACTCATCCGACGCAAAACGACGACCGGTCGACTGGCTACTAGTTGCTGCTGCCTGCTTGTCCAGGAAATCCAGCATCTGCTTGGCGGTAGGAGTCTCCGACTGGCGCTGTAGCTCCCACTGCTTTGCCGTCTCACTATCTAATCGCTCGTGCAGCATATGCACCACGAACATATCCCACTGTTCAGTTGGTAGCCCTTGAGCTTTTAGCTGGCGCAATGTCTCATGGGTGACATTTGACATTCTTTGGAGATCATCCGACCTCGGGGTCCCTTGCAGAGCTGGCAAACGTATAAACTGTCGTAGTAGCTCTCTACATATGGGGTACTTTTTGTTGTAGAGCTGGTTGAGCCTCTCCCAAGCTTCCTGATAGTTATCGTCGGTAAGCTGCCACTCACCCAATGTCCTGGCTGCCTTGCTCACTAGCGACTTTCGTAGGTGTTGAAATTTAAATGCTGGCGTCACTCGCTCGTTGTCGTGGATCGCAGCCACGAACCGGTCATGAAATCCTTGCCACTTCGTGAGTGAGCCATCAAACTCACCCCAGGAATTCTTTATGTCCTGGAGCTGCACTGGCATCTGCACTTGCACCTCTATTGGCCGCAAGTTGGCTGGCACTGCTTGCACTGCTGGCTCTGGCTCCATCTCTCGCTCCTGGCGCTTCAAGGTCTCCAGTCGACGACGGAATGCTGCCTTGGTGTCATCATACAGACTCTCCGCTTTCACCATTGCTTGCTCCATCTTCACTTGCTCACCGCTGGCAATCGTATCGATCAGCTCCAGATGCATGGTCTCAAATCGAGCCCATGCGTCATCAAGCCGGTCGAGACGCACTTTCAATCCCTCGTAGTCATTGAGGGAAAACTCCACACTTTCCACATACTCGGCCAATCGCTCTATGGCACCGATTGCAGCTCCATGCCCTTTCAAATTTGCAGTATGCCTATAAAAGATATTGGAAAAAGAGAACAAAAAAAAAAAAAAGAAAAAAGAAAAACACACAAAGGCAACACAAAAATGTGAGCCTTGAATTAATATGCTGGCATACTGGCACTTTCGTATTAAGAGATTATAATTCATTTAATCATGCTGGCTCTTTAAAAAATATTTTATATTGAAAGCGAATTTTAATTTGTTGTGGGTGTCCATGGCAAACGAACTCTATATCTTTCCTATTCTCTCTCTGCCCCACTATCTGTACTGGCTTATTATCTGTCTGCGTGAATTCATTTTGCATTCATCGCTATCTACTTGCACTACTCGCTCTAGTTTCTCAACTGTCTGTACTGGCACACTATCCGCCTGCAGGCACACTTTCTCACTCGCACTTATTTTCAATGGTCATCGAATTTCATCTCTTGTGAATATTCGGTATTTCTGCTGTCACCACTATCTGCCTACCTACTTTGACATGCGCATGTCCTAGTATATAACTTGCCCTTGTGCTTGTGCAAAGCACAGAAAGAGGAAAACAACCCCTGCTTGCACGTACACCACATCGAGCATTATGTCGTTGTGTGTACCACTGTCTGCTGCTGGCTATATATATATTTTTTTTGCATGCTCGAACACGAAACATGACCACTATCACTGTACACTGTGCAACTCTCCACTCACTTATACCTTCCTATGCCGGCAAAACCAAAACGACAAAATAAACAAAACAACAACACAAAAAAAAACCCACCTATGCTGTGAACAAAAATTAAATTCCAGCCTTGTACACACCCGCTATGAAAGGAATAAATAAACACCACGATTGTTCGTTTGCCACAACTACCCTTCTTTTACTTGCACTTGCACTTAATCTAAATTATTTCACTTGCACTGCTTACTTTTTCTTGCTTGCCATTTTTAGTTTTTGCTGTTATTATTTTTTACGAAATTGAGAATTAATATGTTACTACCAGAACTTGTGTTCATACTCTGAATACTCGTTTGCTAATGTGCTTGCGCATCTTGCGTGTCACATCAAGCACAGTCAATTCTCCACTTTTCGGCTTGCTTACCTCTCCACCCTTTCTGTCTCGCTCGCGCGTACGCTTACCCCTTTTCGTTGTTTTTTAAGTTTTGCCATCTGGCAGCTGGCGATTCCCTATTCCGTTGTGTGTGTCGCCGTCTGGCCTCATTTCTGCTTGCTTGCTGTTTTTTTTTTTTTTTTTTTTTTGTTTATTGCTGCTTGCTTTGTTATTTTCCTTGAATGCGTATTGCATTCCATAGAACACTTGCTACACCCCGGTTTTTTTTTTACTTTCTTTTTTTTTTTTTTCTTTTAACTGGCACTCACAATAACTATACACTCGCACGGCTTTTTTCTTTCGCGACCCGCTGGTTCTTTTCGGACTATCCGGCTCTACACGGACCAAAATGTATAGAAGGAAAAAGAAACGAATTCAAAACTGTTCCGATCGAAATAAAACACTTGCAAATTTGTTCTGGGAAAAAGAGCGTTGCTCAGAAAAAACCCAATTTATTTTATCTTTCCTCTGGCTGACTGGTTCACTGGCTGGTTGGTAGAAGACTAATTATAAAAATGTCGTACGCGCAGTAGTACGACAACCTAACTGTTTATAATGTATGTGTATTAGTATATGTTGGAGACATTTATAAGAAATGTACTCATAAACATCGCAAAGCACCTCCATAAACTTGGCAGAGCACATATCTCAAAAATCAATTTTGAATAGCCCTGAATTATGTGCTATTTATGTGCTAATTTTGTGTTAAGTCTTTGATTTTTGTGCTCCAATGGTTTAGGAGAAAATCGACCTTGAAAAGTGCTCTGCCAGCTTAACGTTAAGCCAGCAGAGCACATAGTCAAATCGGCCGAAAATTAAAAAAATTAATACTCCATACTGATGCTTGATTTATGTGCTTTTTTTGTGCTAAGTCTCCAGCCTCGTAGCTCAAGCCATTTAGCTAGAAATCGCAATACAAATCTCAATTCTAATAACTTCATAGAATTCTGTTAACGCAAATCCTAAAAACGGATCAAAATCGAAAAAATAAAAACCACACACATATCCCTGATTTATGTGCTTTCGATTTGCTTAGTCATTGATTTTTGTGCTGTCCTAATTTAGCCTCTAATCCAAGTTTTAAGTTTTGTCTGTTAGTAAAAGGCCTTTTACAGCTCTGCTAAAATATGTCAGCTGCAAGAAAACAAAATCACAATGCAGAATGTCGACATTGTGGCGCCATAACAAAAACAGCTAATAAATGACGACATTTAAAGGCAAATACAATCCATATTACCAGGCCCACAGCAATTATAGTAGGCATGGGTAAAATAATCCTTGCAAAATAAATAAATCTCCATTGCGCACTGGTATTTAGGCTTATTAGTATGCGTGAATCAATACATGAACCCATCCAAATATCTCGGCGGGTAGTCATGCATGGAGGAAAAGGAAACAAGTTGTGTGAATCTGTGAGGGTGAGAATGTTCCTTGAAAATTAAGATAATGTAGGCTGTAAGTATTATGTTTGCCTGGTGTTATAAGATTGATACCATATGAATGAGGATCGACTTTGTGGCGCCTTAATGAAATACTGTGCACATATAATAATGGATGTGCGCTTGTGTTCGTAAATAAAAATCAGAATGCATGTGTAAACGAAAAGTAGCTGGGCTGGCGGCAACTGAACTTTTAAATTCAATTCATATAACCAGGCCCACAGCAATTATAGTAGGTATGGGTAAAATAATCCTTCCAAAATAAATAAATCCATCGCGCACTGGTGTTTGGGCTTTTTAGTATGCGTGAATCAATACACGAACACATCCAAATTTTGTTACGGCTACTCGGTGGGTAGCCATGCATGGAGGAAAAGGAAAAAAAGTTGTGGGAATCTGCGAGGGTGAGAATGTTCCCTGAAAATTAAGTTACTGTAGGCTGTAAGTATTATGTTTGCCTGGTGTAATCAGTGCTGCCACAAGAGAAAAAAATTGCGTAGCAACCCAAAATATATTTTTTTTCGAAAACAAAAATAATATTCAGCCAAATTCAAACAGTAAATATTCCGAAAAGAAATATGTACTTATTGGGTAGGTATGGTAGAAAAGAATATAAGTTAGTGTAGTGGGTAATGATTGAATGGGATCATGACGTTACCTAGAACGACTAAAATCTAGAATGGTTAAAATCTCGAAAATGAATTTGAGAGAAAATCTCGAATGGGTCAAAATCTAGAAAGTACAAAAATCTCGAAAGACTCTATCTCGAAAAAGATCTAGAAAATAAAACTGCTGTCGAGATTTATATAATTTCTTAAATTTAGTCCGAAAGTAATGAAAAAAAGTCTAGAATGAACATTCTATAGCTTTTTTATTGAAAATAATGAATTTTTAACAAATACTCATAACAAAATAGGTACATTATTTTGAAACTATAACTATAACTATTCAACAGAAAATAAATTTACTTATTAGATTGATTAGGTATCTAAACGTAACCAAACTCATTTTTCAATAACAAATGATGTACAAATACCTATACAAAAAAAGTGATGATAAATGCAACCATTTATCTCTATTTTTACTAGGCCCTTTCGAGATTTTTTTCATTATAAATTTTTGTTTTCGAGATTTTATTTTTCTAAATTATGGTTTTCTGTATTATATTTTTCTATATATCAGGGTAAACCCGATTGAATATACTTTCGTTTATTTTTTTTTTTCATGAAAAATTCGAAGATTTATATTGACATTTCGTGCTTTAAAAAAAAGTAGCAAAATAGACGTTTTTAGGGAGAGTGCGTAGCAGCGTAGCAAATTGGAAATCACGTAGCAGTTTTGCTACGATCGTAGCGAAGTGGCAGCGCTGGGTGTAATAAGATTGACACCATCTGAATGAGGATCGACTTTGTGGCGCCCTAAAAAATATTTTCCATAAGGAAGGGAGGGGTAGGAAAGGAAAGGAATCCAAAAAAAAAAGCATAACGAATTTCTGGTTGACGTGCGCCTGTGTTCGTAAATTAAAGATCGGAATGTATGTGTAAAAAAGTAGCTGGATTGGCCGCAACTGAATTTTTAACACTTAATTCTTAACAGATGCCCATGCCATGTTAAGGCCCATTTTATTCACTCGAAGTTGAACACAACTTGGGAAGTTTCCCATATAAAAATCCCCAAGTTGTGTTCAACTTCGAGTGAATAAAATGGGCCTAAGTGTATTAAGCAAAATCAATATTAAAGTTATTTATGGGCTCCAAGAATTTAAGCACAAGCCAACATGGTTTTTGTTTTGATTAGGTATTGTTTTTGCAGGAAGAATGAAAATGTATGTGGATGTGGATTGTCGATCCTAGGTACCAGGCAAACAGCTTAAGGACACCTATATAGAATTAGCTACTGAAGCACCGTCTCGGCGTAGATATTTGGGGGTGTGCGTAAGTAAATCGGACATTGTTCTCTAACAGAAAACTTCATTGACGGACTTTTTTTTTTAATCCTTTGAAAGGAGAGAGAATAAGACGGAACATTTAGGAAGCATTAAGAAAAAGCGATAGGCCCGTGGTTAAAAAATGGTGGCTGCATAGTGTAGTGTAAGTAGATCGTATGTTCTTCTGATCGTTGCTGCTATTCGTTAAGCACAAAAATCGAAGATGGCAAATGGGTGGAGTGTTTGGGCAATATAATTTCTGTGATTCTCATGGGTATTAAAATCGTCGCTAAAAATAGATACCGAACTAATATTCACTTTATGAATTTGAAATACACTCGATACCAGGTACGTTCTTATTCATTAGAGTGGATTTCGCGTACCTACCGCATGCAGCTTTTCGAAAGATAAACCTAGCGATCTATAAACATTTTTTTGTTCTATCCGTAATCCAATCGACATTATAATAGGTTTTATGGAAAATTGATAATTTAATCCATGTAGATTGATAGATTATAGATACACATAATGTTATAGCTTATAGGTATGTAAACAAGTACAAAATATAGGTATGCTTCCCAATGATAAGTGTACTTATATTGTACAACCAAAACCTTGGTATTATTGGGTAGGTACCTATATCTTCATGTAAGTGCGCTATCAAAATATAGTTATAGGTAGGTATATAGGCTATAGGGCTATAGGTACCTATGGTTATTGGGAAAATTTCAACAGAATCTGTATCAGAAATGTATCTAAATAAGGTTAGTTACCAAACGAAGCAGAACATTTTAATCAAAATTTAAAAAATAAGTACAAATCATATATCAAAAGTTTTACATTTATTAACTACTATCTTACCCGGCCAAATTTCTTTAATGTAATGAAAATAATAATTGCGGGCATGCACATAATGCACATACATTCTGCTTTAGGTAATTCGGTCAATTCAAATTCCTTATTCAACACTTAGAGTTATGTAATAGAAATAACTGAAGTACCTATAGCAATGTCGATGTGACAATAAGACTTTAAACCAAAAATCATAAAAATCGAACGATTGGTTTCCAGTTATGAGTGCACATACAGGCGTCAGTCTCTTTTATTATGTAGCTGTACCCACCCGGCTTTAACCGTACATTTCGTTTTAAGTCTTGTTCAGATTTCTCAAAGTGTTTTTTTTTCGACAATTATGATTTATGATTTTAATTATACAACTTTAGAAATAGAGTTTGATTCAATTTTTGAATGAAAGGTGCCACAACCCGTTTTCGGCTTATGTTTTGCAAAGTATCATCTTTAGGATGGTATCCTATCTTTCAAGCGGTTCCCGCCATAAACATGCACAATATTTCATTGAAAACAGTGGTGTGGTTTCGGAGATCGACGACAGCTCTACCTATCGGGTATCAAAGTGCTTACTATCTCCAGTGCAGAATGGAACGTTTACCAAAGTGGGGAATACGTTTTAGCTTATAAAATTACTATTTCGGGAAACACATATAATGGTATTTTGAGTATGACTTGTAACGGAAATGTTCCCGAATTTTAGTGAGCTGTCAAATGTGTTTGTAAGTTGGTTCGCACGAAACGGAAAATGTGAAATAGAAATACTAATACCAATATAAAACATAAGCACACAACCTTCATCCTTTAATGGGGATGCTAAAGCGCCTAAGCGCACGAAGTATCATAAAAATGGTAATAGGAAGGAAATAGAGAAAGGATTAACTCTAAAAGAAGTATTTTTTATCATTAACAGAAACGAAGAAAACTAACCACACCTATCAACTTGGTTGGTAAGCCTTCTCCCTCTTCTCCTTCCTTCTCCACACCGGTACCGAATGTGTTATGGTAGAGCTTTGAGCTGCCCTCCCCATTGCCCTACTCACGAATGAGCAGAGTACCATGATTGTTACTCACTCATTTTTCGTATCAACCCCTACGTGAACACTCAAAACATTCAATAACTCCTGTTGCCTGTCATTGTCCTCGTCTTCTCAATCACCCCTGCATTTATACTTACTCACACGTACTAATGCAAGGATATTGAAAATACTAGCTGTTCAAACAAAGTATAACTTATACATAAAATCCACTTAGTTTTTTTTATATAACTATATCAACTCTGCTGATAAATACGTTTCCTAAATTGTTTTGTATTATTATTATTCTTATTGCTGTATTGAAAAGGTCAATAAAAGAATAAGCGAAGAAAAAATTTGTAAGGAAATATTTAAGAAAACATTTAAGCGCTCAAATCAAGTAAGTATACATGGCTCTAATAACCTAAGCACAAAACGATCGAACGACATCGTCTCGACGATACTTCTACGAGTACATCGTGTAACAACCAAAAAACGATAATCGTCGAAACGATTGGACGATCATCGGTTTTTGTTGCTTCACATTAGTAGGTAACTCTAAAGATTCGATTGAACGATAGCTACTTTGCCATCGTTTTATAATTTTTGGTCCATTTGTTCAGTTTAAATTAAGTCGGAGACAAGTATCATTCGAGTTGTAAAAGAATGCATTCCTTGCAAAAAATAAATGGTTGAGTTTCATTTACGTTTTTTTTTTTTTGATGTGTAAACATTTATGCGCTGGTTATTGGATTCTGGTAGAGTAATTCCAAACATAGGACTTGATGCAACGGATATGCGTTACGGATATACTTATACATATATATATTGCGCGCTGTTGGAATCTGTTGGAGTAATTCCAAACATTTAACTTGCCGTTACGGAAATGCGCCATTGCATATATTTTTTCATTGCATATACGTTTTTATAATTGCATACATTTATGAGCTGAAATAAAGCATGTTTTTGAAGTTATTACTTCTTTAGGCGCGGCGCGTTGGGCACTTTGGATGGAAAGAAACCAATAAACTCGCGTCACTGTTACCATCACGGTCACTGTTACCGTTACCGTCACCGTCACCGATCCCAATGAAACGTTGTATGTGTGCATGGTTATGTATGCAGCTAGAAAGATAGGATAGTTTTGGACCCGATAGGTGCCGCTGTTGTCCGTTTTCTGAGAAACTCAACCGATCTCAATGAAACTTTGTATGTGTGCATGGTTGTATGCAGCTAGAAAGACAGGATAGTTTTGGACCCGATAGGTGGTGCTGTTGTCGATTTTTCTGAGAAACTCAACCGATCTCAATGAAACTTAGCATGTGTGCATGGTTGTATGCAGCTAGAAAGACAGGATAGTTTTGGACCCGATAGGTGGCGCTGTTGTCGATTTGTTGGTATTTCATAATATATTAAGAATACGGTTATTACAATTCCCTCTTTTCTCAATGACGTCTATCAAGCCACACACATACCGCACGCACGGTGTTTACACATACATATTTCGGGACTGCAACTCGAAATGCAACAAAAAATGACAGAAATTTATTTATTGGCGTTTTAATTGTTTTAATAAATACATATCTATATTTATTTTCTGCTCTACCACACCTGCGCACACTTTAGCATATCCTACCCGTTCGTTGACATTTCGTCATCCAATATGGTTTGGAATATCACTCCAAAGTCCATTTGGATATGGTTGGTTCCTACACACTGTTGGGTATCTGCGTATGTGCGAACACTTTCATTTAACACTTCGCTTGAATCTTTATACTAATAGATTCCTTATTCCTTACTAGCTACCTATCCATTTCTGCATTATGCCCAAATCAATGTCAATCAATAAAAACAAACAAATTCAAGAAAAACAACTATTTCAATACATTTTTTGATTTTTTAGCTGTCAGAGTTTGATTACAGTCATGTACGATGAACGATTCCATTGAACGACCCGACGATGATGTTATATGAAGCAAACTAAAAACGATATCGTTGCGTTTAATCGTTTCGACGACTATCGTTTCAAAAATTACTCTATGAGAGCCCAGTATACACCAGTTATCGAAACACTTACCAAACAAAAATGATGGATACAAACAAATCAAAGTAGCTTCTTCATTTCAAAATGTTACTTAATGTAACATAGTAAACATAAACAAACTAAAAAAAATTTCAAAATTGTTGACAACAACAATTTGTTTGGAAAATAATTGAAATAATTGACAACAACAATTGCTTTTAAAATTTAAAATATTTTTTTTTTTGTTTTTGAAGTGTCACTACTCGATTTCTATCCAGTTTTTTTTTTTTTTTTTTCAAATTTAGAAAACGTTTGCATGGGAAAAAGAAAAGGTTTTTTTTAAGATTTTCCCGGAAATTATTCGAATTTTTCTCGCCGTAAAAACCATCCTTGAACTTCAACGAACATTTAAACATTTAAAAAAAAAAGAGTTGGTAATATTGGTCCAGCCATTGTTGAGTTATGCGCTTACCAACACATTTTGCGATTCATTTTTATATTATAGAATTAATGAGTAAAAGAATAACAAGCACGGAGATATTTTTGTTGTTGATTTACATAATCGGCCCTAGCTAGGTATCCGTCGGAACGGAAAACTCGCCGCAGCGTATTCTTTGTCGGAACAGCAAATCGCATTCGAGGTAGGTATCCGTTCTCGGAAAAAATAATTGCAATGCGATGACTCATAGATTTCACATCGGTCCTCGTTTGTTTGCACTGGAAAGACAAATTTAGGCAATAAATACAAACAAATGCGTTACTTTATTGTTTATTATAATTTATTTAACACTTAACTGCAAATCGTGAATAGGTATATTCCCGCGGCTCATTGAGCTCGGAGGATATCGTAAACAAATTCCGCAACCAATTTCTCTCGGAGGATATCGGAGCCTAGCTGTCAAAAATTTAACAAGAAAATGCACTTCAACGTAATTCGCCGATTGCGTTGAAAATGTCTGAACAATTCTCCGAACAGTTGTTCCGAAGAATACCTCGCTGCAAAAATCCTCCGAATCGTATAAAATCGGAGAATTTTCCATTCCGACGGATACGTACCTCGCTAGAGCCGAATATTGTTTTTTTTTTTGTCATATTTGAAACAGTGCTTGTTCCTATAACACTGGGTAGAAAAATGCCCGCAATAACTTCAGAGCATATGCAATTAATACCCATGAGAATCACAGAAATTATATTGCCCAAACACTCCACCCATTTGACATCTTCGATTTTTGTGCTTAACGAATAGCAGCAACGATCAGAAGAACATACGATCTACTTACACTACACTATGCAGCCACCATTTTTTAACCACGGGCCTATCGCTTTTTCTTAATGCTTCCTAAATGTTCCGTCTTATTCTCTCTCCTTTCAAAGGATTAAAAAAAAAAGTCCGTCAATGAAGTTTTCTGTTAGAGAACAATGTCCGATTTACTTACGCACACCCCCAAATATCTACGCCGAGACGGTGCTTCAGTAGCTAATTCTATATAGGTGTCCTTAAGCTGTTTGCCTGGTACCTAGGATCGACAATCCACATCCACATACATTTTCATTCTTCCTGCAAAAACAATACCTAATCAAAACAAAAACCATGTTGGCTTGTGCTTAAATTCTTGGAGCCCATAAATAACTTTAATATTGATTTTGCTTAATACACTTAACATGGCATGGGCATCTGTTAAGAATTAAGTGTTAAAAATTCAGTTGCGGCCAATCCAGCTACTTTTTTACACATACATTCCGATCTTTAATTTACGAACACAGGCGCACGTCAACCAGAAATTCGTTATGCTTTTTTTTTTGGATTCCTTTCCTTTCCTACCCCTCCCTTCCTTATGGAAAATATTTTTTAGGGCGCCACAAAGTCGATCCTCATTCAGATGGTGTCAATCTTATTACACCCAGCGCTGCCACTTCGCTACGATCGTAGCAAAACTGCTACGTGATTTCCAATTTGCTACGCTGCTACGCACTCTCCCTAAAAACGTCTATTTTGCTACTTTTTTTTAAAGCACGAAATGTCAATATAAATCTTCGAATTTTTCATGAAAAAAAAAAATAAACGAAAGTATATTCAATCGGGTTTACCCTGATATATAGAAAAATATAATACAGAAAACCATAATTTAGAAAAATAAAATCTCGAAAACAAAAATTTATAATGAAAAAAATCTCGAAAGGGCCTAGTAAAAATAGAGATAAATGGTTGCATTTATCATCACTTTTTTTGTATAGGTATTTGTACATCATTTGTTATTGAAAAATGAGTTTGGTTACGTTTAGATACCTAATCAATCTAATAAGTAAATTTATTTTCTGTTGAATAGTTATAGTTATAGTTTCAAAATAATGTACCTATTTTGTTATGAGTATTTGTTAAAAATTCATTATTTTCAATAAAAAAGCTATAGAATGTTCATTCTAGACTTTTTTTCATTACTTTCGGACTAAATTTAAGAAATTATATAAATCTCGACAGCAGTTTTATTTTCTAGATCTTTTTCGAGATAGAGTCTTTCGAGATTTTTGTACTTTCTAGATTTTGACCCATTCGAGATTTTCTCTCAAATTCATTTTCGAGATTTTAACCATTCTAGATTTTAGTCGTTCTAGGTAACGTCATGATCCCATTCAATCATTACCCACTACACTAACTTATATTCTTTTCTACCATACCTACCCAATAAGTACATATTTCTTTTCGGAATATTTACTGTTTGAATTTGGCTGAATATTATTTTTGTTTTCGAAAAAAAATATATTTTGGGTTGCTACGCAATTTTTTTCTCTTGTGGCAGCACTGATTACACCAGGCAAACATAATACTTACAGCCTACAGTAACTTAATTTTCAGGGAACATTCTCACCCTCGCAGATTCCCACAACTTTTTTTCCTTTTCCTCCATGCATGGCTACCCACCGAGTAGCCGTAACAAAATTTGGATGTGTTCGTGTATTGATTCACGCATACTAAAAAGCCCAAACACCAGTGCGCGATGGATTTATTTATTTTGGAAGGATTATTTTACCCATACCTACTATAATTGCTGTGGGCCTGGTTATATGAATTGAATTTAAAAGTTCAGTTGCCGCCAGCCCAGCTACTTTTCGTTTACACATGCATTCTGATTTTTATTTACGAACACAAGCGCACATCCATTATTATATGTGCACAGTATTTCATTAAGGCGCCACAAAGTCGATCCTCATTCATATGGTATCAATCTTATAACACCAGGCAAACATAATACTTACAGCCTACATTATCTTAATTTTCAAGGAACATTCTCACCCTCACAGATTCACACAACTTGTTTCCTTTTCCTCCATGCATGACTACCCGCCGAGATATTTGGATGGGTTCATGTATTGATTCACGCATACTAATAAGCCTAAATACCAGTGCGCAATGGAGATTTATTTATTTTGCAAGGATTATTTTACCCATGCCTACTATAATTGCTGTGGGCCTGGTAATATGGATTGTATTTGCCTTTAAATGTCGTCATTTATTAGCTGTTTTTGTTATGGCGCCACAATGTCGACATTCTGCATTGTGATTTTGTTTTCTTGCAGCTGACATATTTTAGCAGAGCTGTAAAAGGCCTTTTACTAACAGACAAAACTTAAAACTTGGATTAGAGGCTAAATTAGGACAGCACAAAAATCAATGACTAAGCAAATCGAAAGCACATAAATCAGGGATATGTGTGTGGTTTTTATTTTTTCGATTTTGATCCGTTTTTAGGATTTGCGTTAACAGAATTCTATGAAGTTATTAGAATTGAGATTTGTATTGCGATTTCTAGCTAAATGGCTTGAGCTACGAGGCTGGAGACTTAGCACAAAAAAAGCACATAAATCAAGCATCAGTATGGAGTATTAATTTTTTTAATTTTCGGCCGATTTGACTATGTGCTCTGCTGGCTTAACGTTAAGCTGGCAGAGCACTTTTCAAGGTCGATTTTCTCCTAAACCATTGGAGCACAAAAATCAAAGACTTAACACAAAATTAGCACATAAATAGCACATAATTCAGGGCTATTCAAAATTGATTTTTGAGATATGTGCTCTGCCAAGTTTATGGAGGTTCGCAAAGCATCGCATACGATACACTCGTAGGCATCGCATACGATACAACTGGGCCTCTTGGAACCACGCTACCGCAGGGCCTTCTGGAACCACGCTTGTCGCTGGGCCACTAGGAACCACGTAGTAGTAGTATCGAAGCATTATTAAGTATAAGTAGTTTGTTTATTTTATATGAAAAACTTGTAATAGGATTAAGTAAAGAACTGAAATAAAAGTACCTCTTAACCAGAGTTTTTGGTGATTCTCTGGATAAACCCTGGATCCGGCGAGCAAAAAAAGCACATCACAATCGTTGCGTAGTCTACCACAAGTTCGATATGCAAACGACTTCTTCCTTGATATTATATATTGCTTCAAAAACTCATGTATAAGTGAGTTTTTTTAATGGACCAGTGCTTCCACTACAAAGAGGAATAGGATCCACAAAATTTTTGAAAGGCTAGTTCTTAATAAATAAAAAAATATTGAGAAAATCTATTTAATACTTGAAGAAGGTTCAACCTTCTTCGATTAAGGTGTCAGCCGCTTAAGGTGTCTTTTCCCAGAGCTGGCAGCTTATTTTAAAAGCAAATAAGTATGAAACATGAGTTGAATTTATTTTATTATTTTAGTTGCTTCCTGAAAACATTTGACGCTATGTTTAACTCTTCAAACGGATTTCATTGGATAGAAAAATTCAGCTGGAAGTAGGATCCATTGCAAGCAGAGGTACTGTAGCTGTAGATGAGATCGACTCTCAATGTGAATAACGTCATCTTAAAATGAATTCCATGTGAATCTTAAATTGTCATGATACGTATGAGGAAAGGGTCCCTAATAGTTCATCTACCAAAATCTTTGTGTAAACACATTGCATGGTTTCCAGCAGGGGCGGATGGGCCATATAACGCACCGGGAAATTTCCCGGTGGGCCGGCTGTTCAGAGGTCCGCAGGGCCGGTGGCTGAAAGTACATCTGCGTGATCTACCAACCTATTTTCATAAACATTTGTATTTGCTTATACAAGCAATCAGCAAAAAATGGAGTTTTTATATTTTTCCTTCCTATAGGTATGTATCTACTGCCCATAAAAAATCTCAAACTTTTATCACAGACAATAAATATACCTACAAATGTTTTATCCAAATGCGAAGTAGTGGGGCATGAAAACGAAAAAGCACAACAAAAAATAAAGAAACAGAAACCCTAAAATCGTTTTTTGTTGCCTTTATTACCTACTTTTCACACAACGTTATTAGTTGCTTACGTGTGATACAAAACAAGGACAATCGTTTTGTTGTTGTTCTGTTTATTTTAACTTGCGACTTGGCTTTGTGGGTGCATGGCTGTGCGTCTGTGCCGATGGCTGGCTCGTTAATTAAGGGTGCATTTGTCATCGTTGTTTCAGCAAGGATCGTTTCGTATCCATGCGAAAATGGTTGCGTTTTTGTAGTCCTTTGATGCACAGATATCACGTCTATCACTGAATCCGTCGTATTCGGAATTTTGTACGAACCCCGAAATTCGTTGCAAAAAATTTCCCCTACTACGGATTCTATGATAGTTCTTTCGGGGTTCGCAGCAAAATTCCGAATACGACGGATTCTGTGATAGCCCAGAATAAACATACGGCAACGGAATCATTCGGTCACACAAATTTAACATGAAACTGTGTAAGAGCAGGATTTATTAAGAGTGCTTTGTGGTTTGCGTAAGGTAATTAAAATAACAAAATTAGTAAAAAGAATAGTATGGTTTAAGTTTATTCATTACTAGGTACATAATAAATCATTAAAAAATTGACAACGAAAAACTGAAAGGAAGAGCGGAGAAGTTACGCCAAAAGAGAAAGAAGGCAATAGAAGCTGAGGCGCACAACTCAAAAAACATTAAATTAATGATTGAAAAACTATAGCCTCTTCTTCTATTATTAGTCAACCGCAATCATCTCAAGAATTATCGGAAAAATCGTTTCGTTTCCTGAATTTGTAAGTTCGCAAGTTGAAACAAGAATACAAAACGAAGGTGAAAACCAAGCGTCCACGTCTACTGATTGTTCGAACCCAACGAAGAAAAATCAAGCTTTCAATCCGCAATTAATATTACTGATAGTCACTATGATAGTTATTTGAAAAGGCCAAATTTGTACGACATTACATTTTTTTTCATTTCATCCGAGACAACCAGGAAAAAAATTGTGTAGCAAAACTTGATTTGCGTAGCAAAACTCAAAAGTCCATAATATCATGTTTTTTTTCGAAAACAAACAAAAAAACGCTTAATTCTTTATTCAAAGTAAATATGTTTTTATGGACATGTACATGTATAGTTGGTAAACTATATATGTATTTAACAAAATTATAAACAAAAAAATTCCAGTCAAATTCAAACACTAACACATCCGAAGAAATGAGTACTTGTTGGGTATGGTATAGAAAAGAATATAAGTTGGTGTGGGAAAGTCAGTAAAGATTAAATTATTTTTCGTTTATTTTTTTTCAACAAAAATTCCAAGATTTATGTTGACATTTCGTGCTTTAAATAAAAGTAGCAAAATATACGTTTTTAGGGAGAGTTCATAGCAGCGTAGCAAATTGGAAATCGCGTAGCAGTTTTGCTACGATCATAGCATTAGTAACATTACAGATATGCTTATTCAGCAAAGCAAGTTATTAAATAGAGTGTTAATCAAGTTAAAAAACCTAATTTCTTCACTTGGAATAAAAATACTTCAAACTTGACTTGGAGTCTGGACTGGGAGTCCGGAATTTTTTACTAAAATAATGTTTTTTTTTATAGAAGACAAACGCAAAATGCGTAACACCCCACCCTGTAAATGTATATTTTAGCCAAATCCAGAAATTAAAAAAGGGCCGACAAATATTATTTCCCGGGCCGCTAGGATGTTGCCCATCCGCCCCTGGTTTCCAGTATAGTGCCTTGTGTATAGCCAGTAGGTACATAAATCTACTATCATATTTGTTTATTTAAACAGCAAAAAAACATAATTGGTCGTGTTGTATGGCTTGTTGCCCCCTCTTGTTGGAACCATATAAATCGTCCAAGTCATTCTCATAGTTTATCATTCGACCATATCGACTGTAACCGTCTGCGTCTGTCTGCCCATTGGCATCTTCGAAGAAATACGGACCAATGGCACCTTTCGACCATAGTGCACACCAAACTTTGTCTGCATGCAAAGGCACCTCTTCGATCACGTGTGGTTTTCTGTGGCAATTTCTTTTGGTACATACCCACCGAGTGAGAAATGTACCTCATCACTGAAGAAAATGTTGTTCGAAAAATCGGTGTTTGTTGTCCGTTGTTCCAACACCCAAGAAGCGTAATCAACGACGTTGTGAATAGTCAGAAGGCTTAAATTGTTAAAATTTTTAACTTTATAAGGTGCAAATCCAAATGCAAAATACGTCAGTGAGGTGTTCAATATTGCTGCGAACGCCGGGAAATCGATAAATTCGGATCGTCAGCAACAATGCACTGCCCACAGCAATATTTTCGACTGAGCAACTGATTAAAAAGAAACACGGTATACGGTTGTGGGAAAAATATACAAAAAACCCACATTCAAATTTGCCGCCAAAACTCACATTCATTCGACGAAAACATTTTCCTTTATTTTGGTCAATGTTAGGGGCCCGGTCAATGTTAAGGTAGTTGACGGTACCTCTTACATGTCATTTTACAATAAAAGCACGTATAGCCAGTGTTGCCAAACGTAACACTCTTCACTTTCAGTCGATTACGGCGACGAGTCACCTGTTTATTTTAGTACTTAAGTATTAATAATTTTAACTCGTTGTTCGATTATGAAGCGATCCATTATGTAAAATCTATCTGGCAAATATTCAACTAATATTTAAATAACAGCTGTGTTGTACCTACAAGTGTCAAATGCCAGCGCTACCAACTTGAAACCACGAAATGAATGACCATGTACAAACTAGAGTTTTTTTCACAACGCCACCTCTATAGAGTATATCCGAGAGTACTTCTATCTTAAGAAAGCGACTCAATTCAGCCGTTTAGAATCGTAGGTATGTCCCCCTTCCATTCATTACAAAAAAATACAAAAACTCACAAAAATTATTGGTCGCAAAAAGCCAGGGTACTATAAAGACTTGTTGTGTCACCTCTTTAATTATTTAAACAGGGATAAGTTTCGATTTAAAGTATGCACTTTGTCAAAAGCAAGTTGCAGTGTCAGCATGAAATATTTTCTTTGTTCTTAAAAACCAAATGTTACCCCCCACAAAACCGAATCTCAATAGGACGCGGTTGCTTATTTATTTTTCCACATGATTCACTTTTTTTAATATTTCCTAAAGCACGTTCAAAGTAAGACGCCAGCAAATGCACATTTCATTAATTGTTCTTGTTCTATCTGGCAATCCGAAAGAAATTATAATCAATAGGAATTCATCCAGTTTCAGCTGCCTCCATCAACAGCATTGTAAAATGTGTAGGTGCTTTTTTTTTATCCTTCGCATATTTTTGTTTCATTTTCAAATATTTGAATAATGAGTGGCTAGCTATTCGATGTTATGAGCGCAAAAAATAATGAAGGAGGAAAAGGAATGCAATTCCAAGGATGAGTGTCGGGAAATATGCTAGGAATTTCTACTGGAATTTTGTAATTGATATCATTTTTAAAGATTCCTATAGTTAGATAAGATTGTAGTGAGATTCGTGAGACTTACTAGTTGTAAACGCCAATAAATTGTATGGAAAGGGTGTAATGGTTGGGTTGACGGACATTTTTGGGAATGGTATAGAAAGTAACTCTTTTTGTTTTGAAGACGCTTAGAGATATTTATCCCGAAGTACGTGCTAAGATATAGGTACATTTCAAAGTTTGAAGAATAGAATAATGCAACACAGGTGGTTCAGAATTGTCATGATGAGACATCCTGAAATAAAGAGTTCCAGAGTTCGATCTGAAGTTAAGAATATTTTACGGGGCTCAACGTGCACAGAACTAGCAACATTCAAGGATTCCCAAACATTATTGTAACTGCAAGAAATAAAGTAAGACACCTAAAGAAATTGGATCTTCGCTTTTTGTATAGACATGGTCGGTCAGTAAATAGAAAGTGGGCTATCTCCTCAAGCACGCCATCGTTAACACAGCCTTTGCACAACATCGTAGTGAACGAATTTTGGAATAAACTCCACAAAGTAATCTACATTTATTCATTCATTACATCAAATAGATAGTCAAAGAGGACCGAATCATGAAGTTGAGAAAAGGAAGCTTTATTGTAATCAATGGAAAAGGGACACAGCTCACAGCCTTTGCTAGGAAAATTGCTTGTACCGTACCAAAAATTTAAATAGACAAAAGACAACTATCTATCCGACGGAATCTTCTTCTTGGAGTCGCAGTCAAAGTAGGAATAACTAGCGGCACCACTTATTCAATATCACAAACGCTGGCGCTAAAAAGACCATTCGCTGGCTATTGCCTTTACTTTCTTGTCATATGTCAGAGGAACTCAAAGAAATTATTCATCGAATTCAGCATATAGTCTGAAAGTCTGGATAAATACATCAGCTAAAAGTATCCAACAATAGCAAGTTCAGAGTGAGATGCCAATTTCTTGCAGATTGTATTCTACAATAGTTCATTTCCGAATAATTATTCTTTCAATCATTCGTTTACAGGTCCACCGACCTACCACCTTGGCACCATATTTACATTAGGCAAGGCTAATTCCAAAAATACACCATTTGCACCGAAACATACAACATCTTAAATTTTCCCCTTGACAGCTATTCCACCCAACCCCAGTCCAAGCTTCAATTCACTTGGAAGAAAATAAAAGCAAAATAAATAGTTACATAAAAAAAATACAACCCTCCTACCCTCGATGACAAGTTTTCCAAAATACGGTTCAAGAACTGTAAGCTTCAGTAACTTTTCACTTCAAAGGCAAACTTTAAACACAAAACTCTTGCATTCCTTTCAGCAAAACCTACCCTTCAAGTAAACTTTACAGATCCTTCAACATCGATGAATGCAAAGAAAGGAAAAAAAAAAAACAAGATCCCCTTCCCATTCGCAATAGAAAGAGTTAAATGAATTTTATTCAAAAATCATTTGTCTGCTTCAACATGAAAAGTTTAAATCAAATTTAAAGTAAAGCAAAAAACTCTTGCACAAATCACTCAACTGAGTGGAAATTGAAAACTTTTTTCGCTTTTATTTTTTTTTTTCTTTGCTCGGCCCTCCTGTTGACTGGGACTAAACTCATACAAGTGCTTCCATAATAAAAGTTTAACAATTCCTCACAGCACAAGTGCCCGAGTTCATTATTATTGCTTTGGCAATCTCACTTACACCTACCTACACACAAGGATGTTTACTTGCAGATCGACATCGACTGAGAAACACTCATTGCCAACGAACTGTACCATAGGTTAGGCAAATTGATCCATGTTAACCTTCACCATCAATTAGAAGTATCACTTTCCATAGTTGAGTGCATGTGTGTAACGACATCATGGGATGAAGGACTTAGTTCCAGCTCCCCAGAGTTGAAAACAACACACCAGCTCTTGATTGCACAATGCTACTACTTCCGTTCGTATCTCGCAAGATATCAAATATCTTCTTCGAGGCCATTTCCCTGGGAGGATTATCTTATACGAGGGTTTACTGTTGTTCCTCTTTTATACTGATGAAATGTTGCGTATTCAAATGAGATATCTTACAATTTCGGGAGGACGAGGACCATAAAAGTCTATGATGAAAATGGGAGCCTCGTCAAGGTCTTGCATGCTGGTGGCCTGCACCGTCAAATTATTACAAAAAGGAATTTTGATTGAGCTGTTTGTTGATTGTGTTTATTGCCAGCCGGAGGAGGTTGATGCAATCATAAGTCAGCAGTAACGATGGAATGAAAGAATACTGGCCTTGGGTTGAGTACCGGGTTGTGGAGGTCGAATTGGAATGGCTTGCTGGCTGTTGGTCTTGGATTGTTTGTTTTATAGCGGAAGCAAAGTAGACATTGTAGCGTTTCTGTTTTCTTATTTGTATAAACAATCTGCGAGGACTTAAACGTTGTAGGCTTAGCGCTCAGATGCAATACACCATCAGCTGTGTGTAAGCCGACCTCATAATGAAAATCTTAATCCCATCGATTTTGGTTACAGGGAACTGGGGTGGGCAATATTGTTCAGCGAATAAGAGTAACAATCATGGTACTCTGATCATTCGTGTGTAGGGTTATATGGAGGGCAGCTCAAAGGTGTCCATAACACCTTCGGTACCGGTGTGGTGTGGAGAGAGAAGGGAGAAGACTTACCAACCGAGTTGATAGGTGTGGTAAGTTTTCAACTTGGCTGTTAAAGTTACAAATATTTCGTTTAAAGTTATTCCATTAATACTCCCAATTTTAAAACTTTACCATGAAAATTTGCAGGCATTTAAAAGTACGGTAGTCCGCAAGATAGGATATTTTTGGACCCGATAGGTCGATGTTGTTGATATCCGAAGCCACTCAACCGATTACAATGAAAACTTGTGGATGGGTTTTGGTGGTTCCAGTTATGGGATAGTTTTAGTCCTGATATAGGTATGTAAGTGACACTTTGTAAAACATAAGCGGGATTAGGAAAACGGGTTATGTTGTGGCTCCTCCCATTCAAAACAAAATCAAACGCAAACGTTGCAAAGTTAAAATTATTAGTGGACTTGAGATAATCACGGACAAAACCCGCTATAGGTATATATTAAAGAGACGGATGGCCATTATGTGCACTCATAACGCACTCATAAAACTGGATAGAAAAACGGTTGCGTCATTTTTTTTTGAAATAGAATTTTTGAATTCCTTGGATGTTTCGGGCTTAACGCTACACAATTTGAAATTAATAGTCGGTACAGTTATAATTTTGTTGTGCAACCTCAATCAACCGAAATGATTTGAAAAATCTCAAGTGTCATGCAAGCTTCGATTTTGAGAAAAAAATACAAAGGTAAACATTCGCATTTCCCGGTTTCCGCTTATTCGGAACAATTTGCTATTGCGTCTTAAGCGTCTTCAATTTCACACATCGATATTGCCCTCATCTTATCTGAACTGATCATCGCTGACTAAGTCAAATATAAAGTCTCATTTGTCACAAGCGTTCTTACTTCTTCGAATTTGCCCTTTTATCTGTCAAATCATAACGATTTCTGTTTTTTTAGTTCACATCATCGACAATTTGAAGTTCGCCTCAGGTGAAACAATAAAATTTAGTCACAATAGCTAGCAGAAGTTGAGGCGCAGGGTCATAAGTCCACAGGCCAAAAGTCCACAATGGACTTTTGACCCATCTATGTGGGTTATAAGTCCACAAATCAATTGTGGACTTATAAACAAATGAGCCAAAAGTTCACAATAATTTGGGCCATAGGTTCACAATTTTAAAATGGAAGTATGCCATAAGTCCACAATTATCCATATGACAAAAAGAGTTGTTTTAACAACTCAAAAAGTATGGGAATGTTTGATAGATGCCGTGAAATAAGACCAACTTCTAAAAATGTAGGTACCTTATTTCGCTCTTAAATAGTGTAATAAGGATAACTTCCAACAGTTGGTCTTATTTCACTCCCACAAAGTGCAATAACGCCAACAAAATTTGAGAAATAAGAAGAACCTTGCACCCACCCCGTAATCCATCAGTAAACCTAAGCAGGGGGGTTGCAGGGGGGCAGCATGACCCCCCCCCATACAGAATTCATAGTTTGAAAGCGCAATCTTAAAATGATTGCAATGCTGGAGAAGTGTGTCTTGTGAGTTTCGGAGGCAAACACCGCAAATGAGGGCATTACTAGAATGTTTAGCTTCGCTTTCAAGCTCGTTTTCCTCTTCTTCACCTTCTTCATCCGTGAGCCATAAGACCACAATCAGTGAGTCAAAAATTCACAAGAATTTTGTGTGAGCTTTTGGCTCACCTGGGTGGGTTATAAGTCCACAATTGATTTGTGGACTTATAACCCACCTAAGTGAGTAAAAAGTCCATTGTGGACTTTTGGCCTGTGGACTTATGACCCTGCGCCGAAGTTGATTGCTGTTAATTTAGAGCAAAAATGGACTTAAGGATCGAACGTTGTTCTTTTTCTTCTTTTTTTTAAGTGCCATAGTATTTAATAAAGAATTTGAATTGACCGAATTGCATAAAGAAGCATGTGCATTGTGCATGCTCGGAATTATTATTTTCATTACATTAACGAATTTGGGCGGAACGAAGTTCGCCGGGTAAGCTAGTTCGTAAATAAATTTTGATTGGTGATTCTTAAACTTGTTGATTTGGAGGGTTAGATTTTTGTCAAAAAAAAGTGTTACCTATGGTTCAAGTAAGATGTTTGAGGTAATCGACATAGTCAGTAATGTTGTTAAACTATCCGCATCCACCTTACTGACATCACTTCCCTTCACCGCAATGTCTTCTTGTATTTTAGTGATATTCGAATGAATGTTCTAAATTTGGGGTTGGGTTCAAAGTATTAAAATTATAAACAGAACAGAAACTTAAAAAAAAATCAATTATTTTACTGTCTTACGCACTATCAGTCTTTTGTTACCACAACTTTTAAGTAAGAAACCCCAACCCCAATACCTGTCCCATTAATCATCGAAGCCATGTTGAAATTTTCCATATGGATCTCCATTCTTCTGGGAAGTTAACAAACTCCATTTGTCAGCCAGCAGAATATGACTCACAGCAACAATAGCTGCAAACAATTTCATCAACCTGGCGGTGGTGGTATCCCTTCTTTTTATATATCTAGTAATACAATGCCCAAGCGAATCATAAAATGAGTCTTCATTTCGCAAAACGTTCCTGGCTCCATCAGTCGTATAATCTTCCTCTCAAAAAACGTCCCAACCATGGCCTGCAAACTCGATAACAACACAAAACAGAGGCAATAATCAACAACTTTGCGGTGGAACACACATAAAAGAATAAACCCAAAAACAAAGGAAAATCACAAATTAGCAGCACACGAATCTCGTCTTCATCCTAGAAGCACTTACCTCTACAAAAGATGTGTGCGTGCTTCTATACGCCTTGTCTATGTCCTTGAGCCGCATCCGGTCGGTCAATTAAAAGGCAAACAACAACCTTAACTGCAAAAAAATTGCTTAACAACATCTTCCCTGTTCTTGATCTAGATGACAACCGTTGACAAAGAGCTAAGAAAAACAACCCAAAGATATGGTTTGGTTATATTCAAAAGGCATACCTATAGATAGAAAGGAAAAGCAAAAAGAAAAAAGCTAACGTTTGTTGAAGAAGTCAAAGATAAACGACAAAGAGTCCATGGAGACGGAGGTCTTTTTCTTCCAACAATAGCCTATTGTGCGCACCCCCTTGTCGCTTATCTAACATGACATAAGTGCTTAATTAAAAGTGTCCTTACGCGGCGTTTTTAAGAACCGCAATAAAACATTTCACAGCCATCGTCATCATGCTCATTGCGCTGTCCCAATTGGCGGCAGTTGTTGTCATCCAAGCAGGAGGCAATGGCAAACTCAACTCTGCATACACCTCCCCCGCGCGCCGCCTAGTTCCCATTGTATTAGGTTGCTTTATTTGATTTCGTTTTTCAAGGATCAACAACGAGTTGGTCAGGGTGGGTGAGAAAAAAAAAACAAACGATAGGGGTGGCGGTGGAGATAGATTAGTCAAAAGCGGATCCTTGATTTAATTAAACAATTTCACAACAATAATCCTTGAAATCTGAGAGTACAATCAGAGGCACAACACAACTCGTTGTTATTCATTTCTATGAAGCACATAACTTCACTCTCACTGTGTATGTGCGGTAGACAGATATACAAACGGGTAAGGACAACACAAAACAACCGAAAATCCATGTTCAAATTGAATCCTGAATTATTCATAAGGATTGTATCCATCTAGAGGTGTGGTCCAATCCAAAAGGATAACACAGCAGTGGGGCGCAAACAGACAACAACAGCAACAAAAAAATTATGTGCACAGTCAAAATTAATGTGCGGACTAAGTCGACCGACGTCGACGTGGATACATGCAAAGCAGAACGAGGACAAAACAGAAAGAGTTTTTTTCCCCCACCGTATTCACTTATAAAGTTCGGGTAAGAGTTCGAAGCAGTTCCTTAAAGATTTACCCAGGTAATAAAAGCAAACGGAGTTGGTGATCCTTTTCGGAGATATCCTCCCCCAGGGAAAAGGAAAATATACACCTTAAATTACTACTTTATAGGCCCAAAAGCATTTGGGCGTTACTACAAATGTAATTACTCCGAGATTGATCACTGCCTTCACACACATAACTCATTGCTTATTCGAAGGACGTTGCCAAGCACACAAAAATAAGGAAAACATTCAAACAATAACCAAGAAAGGGATTCAATTTCATTTGCACTTACCCGTTCCCAGAATGACAGCTGTTAATAATGTCAGATAAATCCTGGAAGTTGGCATATTGATATTCAGTTTCCTCCGGTTTTGTTTCTTCTTGGCTTTTCGGCGGGGGGTGGTGGTGTGCTTAATCCTTTTTTCTTTGGTTTCCCTTTTGTTTATTGAAAAGAAAATCCAACATACAAGCGAGCAGACCACTGAGAGTGGTCCTCTTCCCGGTCTCTATGGCATCATAATATAAACACAGCGGACAGTGCGTATCCTATTCACAACGATTTCATCCTTTTCTTTCATATACAAATTGAACGCACTTGCAACAAACAATACAGAAGAGTAGGTACGCGCCACGTTACACCAAGTTACACCACGTTTACACACCACGATCCTAGTTTCGATTTACACTAGAGTAAAAACTAGACTCCTTTCGGGGATCAACAACAACCGGTCGCGACGTGCTAACGCATAAAACGCAAATATCAAACTGAAGAGTGCCGTTCTCCACCGAAAGCTCCTCATCCATTTTTCCTACCGTGGACAATTAGATATTTCGTGGACCGAATATTTTTGCCGTCCTGGCTGCGGGTCTCTTTTGAATTCGAAGTTTCGTCTTCTTGTTTGAAACACTTCTGCGCCAGACTGTTCCCACTTTTTGAGAACATCAGAGAAAACGTGGAACGGTGGAACTTGTGGGAGAGCTTTTCGCATCCGTGTGGAGAGTTTCAGTTTCATACGTATGTCCTACATTCTTTTGTTTTGAAATTTTTCATTTAAGGACCATAGAGAAAAAAAAAACCTCTGCCGTCATAATTAACTTCAATCCTGAATAGGACATTTGCCCAAGTTTAGTATAAGAAGCCCGAAACCGAGCACAAATACAGACCCCAAACTAGGACATTTGGAATTCAAATTTACGGTTGTGATGTGAATGGCCTTTTTTTCACTCGCTTCTTTCATTTTGTGTGGTGGAGGCATCCTTCTTTGGCAGGCGCTCTATATCTATATGTGAACAAGTGTGGTTCCTTTTGAAAACCGCCACATTCAGCACGATCTCTTGCTGAGTTTCTATTAGGGAAAAATGATTTTATTTGGCACAGTGTTGGGGATTATATTTTTGTGTGCTCGTTTTCAGCGTCAAACCACATTGCTATACGAGTACTCATCTGGCATTCACTCATTCACACTCTGCTTGGGTAACGAGTAAATGCCGGTTAAAGGAGGCAGATTTCTTGTGCCAAAAACTTGAGAGCGGGGGTAAGTGCGGTGGTATTTTAATGATGTGCAGTGTTGCTTGATTGTTGCGCTTTGCGTCGTTCACACATGCATCTCGTTTCTAGTTTCTCCTGTACCTATTATTTATTCCTCTACATCTCGAATGCATATTTACAACAGATATGTGCGCGGTCGAATAGAGGCCGTGGTTAGCTGTGTCTGTCCTTGTTATTTTGGGAAATATTTTATGCTGGGAAATTATGCCTTTGAGAAGGGTTTGATTGTGGCTACCCTTTGAGGCAGCAGAGGTATAAATTACAATTCCATACGATGCCACTGGGAATAGAATTGTATGCACACACTTGCTCATAACCGTTTGAAATTTTTAGCCATGTCCTTGTCCAGTCGCATCTGTAAAGTGGAAAACACACACAAAAAAAAGGGCTCTTTCACAATTTGACGTGGAAACGTTTTTGAAATGCCGGAAATGAATTTCGCTGAGTGTGCTGCTGTGTGCTGGACGAGGACAAAGGCTATGGCAGAGAACTTTTAAATGCCGCCGGAAGTCCATTGGTGATGTCTGATGTGAATGACTCGACGGCGCTGCACTCGACTTCGATTACCACGGCTATCGGGCAGTCAAAGTGAAGGAATTAATTCTTGCTCGACTGTCGATTGACAGTTAGAATGGTGGAACAAGCGCATCTGACCTATCATGAAACAAGCAACTGACCTATCATCCGGGCATGGTGGCAGCGATGGTGGGGAGGGAGGTTTTGCATTGATTTGCACCGAGTTTGCTAAAATGGAACTAAATTTCGACTCCGGGTAATCAATCTATGTATATCTGAGGACGACAGAATTTGATGGTTTTTCTTGTTCAACTGTGATGTTGGCAGTCAACTACCATCGTGTTTAAGGTGCGCCTTCAAAAAATTGTATTCTATACGAATAAACGCAGTAGGGGATATGGATAAGAACCCGTTTGTGTGTGTGATGTGGGTCAATGTGAAAATTAAGAAGAAAATGAGTTTTCTGAATATAGGAGCTGTGATTTTTGGAAACGTGCAATTATGCAGGTAGTTACCTATATAAATTACAAGTTTACAGCGATTTCTCGAAAAAGCTGTTATTAGATTGGAAGTCTTTCTATTTTTAATTTTATTAGGGGTACACGCTGCTCTTGAGCTGTGTGACATATTAGCTGTAGATAATAGGGTTAATCTTAGCCTTTTTTTACCAAAAGAGATTTTTTACTTTTTGATACACTTTGAGAAGAGCGACTCTGTGACTTATTTTATGACTTGATGGGTAATGAATAGCCGCTTATATGGATCTATTTGGCTTGGTAGAATTCGGACGGAATATATATTTTTTTAATTTGTGTTTTTCGTTAATCTATCTTACTTTGTTGGCCCAGTTAAAGTCCGTATTTTTTTTTATTTTTCAGACTTTTAATATGAAAAAGCAGTACGAGAAATTACTACGGAAATACCCGATAGGATTTAGCGGAGCGCATACCAACCTTATTAATTTAGACATACATACCTATAACAAACAAATCAACAATGTTGTTTATATATAGGTACGACCTATAACATTTCTTTATAATATCCCCTACATTATTTCTGTAATTTCTGTAGTGTGTTTTTACCTCTTGCAGTTCAAACGCTCAACCAATCTTAACAAATTAAATGTCAAAATAAAAAAGATATCCTATCCCTTATCTTTGCATTTTTTACTTTTTTTAAAATATTAACAATTGAAAAAGAAATATTTTCAATATATTAAATTTCAACTACGCAGTATAGAAACTATGTATGATTCCGGAAAATACTTTTCTTTCGTTCTTCATGCCCGAGGAATACAAACTACAAACGACGTCATGAAGAGAGTCGACAGACGAAGATAGTTACAGTCAAGATTAGTGAAAACATAATGGGCCTTACCAATAATCATTTTTAACCTTCACACTAAATATTTCCTAGGTCACAATATGCAATTTTGTATGGAAAATTTCGTCATTGTGAGTTCGAAAAATTTAGTCTGGACACTAAAAATGACTATTGGTATGGCGGAATGATCCTATGACTCTTAACATATTCACAGATAAAAAATCTAAGAAAGATTTTTGTCAAAATTTGCGGGGGAATTGGGAAGGTGCGCTGACGGTCTACCCGATAGGTGGCTCTGTTGTCGATCTCCGAAACCACTCAACCGATTTCAATGAAATTTTGTGGATGGTTCCAGTTTTCAAGTTAGGGTAGCTTTGGTTCCGATAGCTCCAAACGAAAGGCACGGACAAACCGGGTGGGTATTCCTATATAGAAAAGAGACTAACGTCTGTGAGTGCACTCATGTCATAACTCGAGAATGGATCGTTCGATTCTTACGATTTTGGGATATGTTATGGAAGCGAAGATTTTGACTTAAAAAGCCAAGCAAACATTATATAACTCCGCGAATTCCGATGATTTGCCATTGGTTTTGGTACCGTGAACTAGGGCCACATGAAAAATCTAATGAGACTTTAAGCCATCACTTAAATGTGAACTAATTTCACTTTCAATTTTCATTATAATTTCCTGTTTTTATTTCTTCCATGCATATACATATACCTACACATACATAGGCAGTTAGGTACGTATGGGGGGGGGGGGGGGGGGGCATGTTGCCCCGCTGCAACCCCGGTGCTTGGGGTTACTATTGGATAAGACATAGCGAATTTGGGTTGACGCAAATATTGTTTGCAGCACGCCCCCATACGTATTTCACTGTTTACTCGGCGTAATCTTAGTATACCCATGTACCTATGCATCTATGTCGATATATGTACCTATATATTAAAAACATGCATTATTAGTTTTTGGAGTTATATAATTTTTATTATTGAGAACGCTACGAGTGACTTTAATTTACATTTAAATGATAACTATGGCCACTTTCTAATACGAACTATAGTTATGGAAAAGTCGATACAATTGTACAAAATACAAATAAGTTTGCAGAGTTGTAAAGGAATTAAATCATTTAAGAATTTAATTCATTTGATTTATATTCAAAAATGCTTAACTCATGAATTCACTTAAAGATTTCAACTTCAAAATATTAAATCACCATTCATTTGGAAGTCAGTGATTGAGAATTCATTTGAGTGAAGTCAAAGATTGCATTCAGTTGAATCCAATCTTCTGTGATCGGGATTGCTTTGAATTCATTGAAGTCATTGCAGTTATTTGGAAATCTTTTACATTCTATTGAATTGATTTCAAATAAAAACCGTGTATTAACGCTTTAAATAAGTTTATTATACTTTTTTTTCAAAAATTTAAATATCACATAATAAAATAAAGTAATGTAATGTAATGTAAAAGATTTCCAAATAACTGCAAAGACATTAGAAAGACTTCAATGACTTCACAGCAATCACAGAAGATTGGATTCAACTGAATGCAATCTTTGACTTTACTCAAATGAATTCTCAATCACTGACTTCAAAGTAAATGGTGATTTAATATTTTCAAGTTGAATTATTAAATTGAAGTCATTTGATTTAAGTCAATATTAATAAGTTTTTCTTGTGACTTCAATGAATGCAATCCAAAATGATTGCATTCTTTTACAACTCTGTAAGTTTGCTCGAGTACAAATGTACACTTTACCTTAATTCGACACAATTTATCTATCTGCATTGTTGCGCTCTCGCTTAATTCGGTGATTCTCGATAAAATAAAATGCCGAAAAGAATTATAAGGAACCGTACACGTTTTTTTCTAATCTCGTTCTTAGTAGAAAAACGAAAAATAAATGACAGAAGGAAACTGCCAAACTGACAACTATAGTTCTCGTCTGCGTTCACGGGAATGCGGCATTATCTTTAAATTTATTTGCCAAAAAATAGAAAATCAAATCAATTAACGAACTATTTGTTTTAAGTTTTACACAAAGCTCTGATTGAATTCTGCTTTTCAAACTCGTTATGAGATTCAAGTTCATGGCAATATTTTGAATATAAATTTGTAAATTGTGAGTAGATATTAAGCTCTTCAGGCATCATCGGTTTTGTTATGAAGTAATTAATGTTTATTTATGTTAATTCTTTGTTAATTTATTTTCGTTTAAGATTTTGAAAGTAAAATATTTTGAATTCACTTTTTTATACGAAAAATAGTTTTCAATACAATTTGCTCCATTTCACAAGTCGAAAATGCCATTTTCCATCCCTGAATTATAGCGTTAATTCGTATTTGAAAATGAATTAGCTCCATTATGGCGTTCATATGGCGTTAGTTCATGGTACCAGGACAATTGCTGGGTTTTTGTGACATCAACTCTTGAATTCCCATGTCTTTTAAAGCTAAATCTTCCGCTTTGTACGTCGTGTACCGTAAAGCACTTTAGTGAAAAAGTGGAAAGTTGGCTAACACGTCAATCATTGCGTTATTTCTATCATTTAGTTATTTCTGTATTTAATAAAACTTTTTAATAAGGAATTTGAATTGACCGAATTACATAGAGCAGCATGTGCATTTTTCATTCTCTGGATTATTATTATCATTTCATTAACGAATTTGGGCGGAACGAAGTTCGCCGGGTCAGCTAGTGTTATGTATTCCAATAATAATTAATTGATAACTAGGTTAAGTGTTTTCTTCATTTATAATCATATTATCATCTTGCTTTATTGAATTGCCTACATTTGGTAGGTATGCCCTATTTCAATTCAATTTCTCTTTTTCTCTCTCATAGAATACTGTTTTTCGTTTATGGGAGTAACTTACCTTACAATTTATGTTTGTGTAATAGGCGAGATTAGTTTCTCGTCCGTTTGGATTTCAACCGTCAAGTAGAACATGAACACACATCTAAGTACCAATAAACTAAAGCACAATTTTAGTTCTCATTGTTTTTTTTTTTCACTTTTTTTTGTTTTTGGGTTGATTTCTCTCGTTTATATTTTCTCAATTGCTGGTACTTCAAGAGAATCGTATAGTCGAAAATGATTTTTTTTTTTTTTCATTATTCCCCAACAAATGTATTCAAGTTACATTGGGGACGTTCGGATTCCTAGTTTAGTAGATGATGTCTGTCAGCTGTCGGACTAGATGTGTTTCAGTTTTTATTGGACAAGAGTGGTCACGTATGAATATTATTTGCAGTTGACGTTTATGGAGGGAAAGCCGTCAAATCTAGTCAAGAAAATCCGGCCTGCATACTCAGTTGACATTTCGAAGAGTCAAATTTAAAATAAACACAGAGGCCGTCGCAGAATTCTGAAGAGTCAAAGAGAGGGCCGATGAGAGAAAAAGGTGTCAAAGGCTATTCTAGTAATTTAGAATTTTCGCACGATATTTAACAACCATTAATTCGCATACGACTATAATAGTGTTGTGATAGGCACCGTGCTACATTTTAAATGTATATAGGTACTTCTTATTTGAAAATATGTAATTTTTTTTAAAGATTTAATAGGGCAAAATCAAACAAAGGTAACGCTGACCGCGAGAATCCAAAAACAATTCAAGTTGCCTTGTCAACGCGTTCGGATTCATAGTCCCGACCATTTCTTTTTTGTTTGAGATAAACTAGGTATATCCGAACGTCCCCATACTTCAACTTCAGACAGCTTTTCTGACATTTCAAGATTATGTGAAAATAAATTCGTTTGAAAGTTTGTGGTTGCTTTTTGCAAACTATATGTCTGTTCCTTTACTTTCAAATCTTATGAATTTTTACTCAACAAATTTCTTGGTGTGAGAAGTGGAAAAGCTGTCAGTCATCTTACAATTAACAGCTGATTTGGAATTTGTTGTCCCATGTGGCATAAATGTGTGCTTTTGTTTTGATTTTTTCCGTACTAAATTGGTGTCAACAAACGGCAAAATAAAATTTAAAGTTCACCTCATGATTATTTTCGATAGTGGCGACGAAAATATTTTATTTAATCGACTAGCACCTAGCTCTTAATGTATCTGACGAAAAGTAAAAATCTAAATTCATTCATACATATTTACTTTATTTTCCTTGAAAAATAAACCTGTCAGTTGGAAAACAAAAACGTTTAAATTCATATTGTGTGCAAAAGCCCTTCCGATTGAAAAAATGTTTATATACCCCCAAAATCGCAAAAGAAAATCCTCTAAAAAGTCAATATTGCAGATCCAACTCTACCAGTTAGCTAAGTACGCCACAAAATCTACCACTTCCCCAAAAGCGACAAAATCCAGAATAGTGAAATTAAATAGCAATTAAATCTAATGTAGGTACCTTGTTTGGCAAAATTCCAATGTGGCGGACACGACTTTACTCACGTATTTTTGAATTTGGTGTTATAGGTATCTATTAATAATTCTCAGTTAACGTGCGCAAGTGACGGAATGTGGTTTTGCTTTATATTCTTAATACTCAAAATTCAGTGAACGTAATGCTTGTCCACGGTTCACGGATGTGGCAATTCGGTCTCTGCATTATTGGCCTTAATTAGTTAGGTATCGAAAGAAAGCACTGAAACTGAGCTGAGTTTGTAAGGACTTGGAGAAACGGATATCATGCTCGTGCTTCTTAGATGAATTTTGGTCGATGATCGTAGAGTATGGCATGATCTACATATCGATCCAATAAAGACCCTGAAGAGTCAATCGAATAAATCTATCAATACCATACTTGGCTATATAGCGTATACAGGGAGAGGCCTTGCAAAAGTAATATGTGGTAACTTATGTGCTCAATAACTCCTTGGACCAACGTTTTACAGAGTCGGTTCGAGACTTAGCTCTGTTAATAATGCTGTCGATACAAACAAGAATGTTCACTTCTCTGTCACAATTAAATCAAAGATTCCAGACTTTGATTGTTGAAAGGATCAAAACATCTGTAAATATTAACTGATTTACTTATATGGATGAAACTTTTTTCTTATTCCTCTCAATACGGGGGTGGTTTAAGGAAAACCGAAAATGTTGGGAAAAAAAAAACTCTAATTAAAAGCCGCAGTGTTTTGTATGGGAACTTCGTACGGAAATGGACTTGACACCAAAGAGAATTATGTTTCGACAAAAAAGATGTCTCTTAAGATGTCTCTCCTTATTTAAATTTTTCGTAAAGCTTACTCCAAGGTACCTACATGTATTCCTTAACGACTTCTATGCTTTCGCCGTTGTAGTTCCATTTTTCGTTTCTGCAGTCCTTGCCACCTCCTTTCTTGAATATCATAACCTTTGATTTGCTTAGATTTACGACCAAGTTCCATAGCTCACAGTAGTTATATTACAGCCTATTTATCATCAGTTGTAGGGATTCTGGTGAATAATCCAGTAGCACAATAACATCTGCAAACAGCAGTGCTTTGATAAGCAGTCCACGATATCCTCGACGTATAGAGCAAAAGCTTGGACTTGGCGATCATTCCTAATCCTATGTCTTACTCCGGAAAGCGACTGAAACCATTCCAGTAACTCCTCGCCACTCCACACCGCTTATGTAGTATCCGCATACAAGTCTTGGATGACGCGTCCGAAGTTCATCGACATTTCCATGCCATAAAGTTTATAGAATAAAGCTTTTCGATCTACAGTATCAAAAGCGGATTTAAAGTCCACGAAGCACGCGTACAATTTCTTACCCCTTAAAATGTAGGACTTCACAATGGTCCTCAAAACAAATACATGGTCGATAGTAGACCACTAAAAATAGCTGAGAGCAGTTTTAACCGCATTTTTATACATTTCATGAGAGTTGGGGACAAAATTTTGCTTTTCTATATTTATTATTATTATTTTTTTAATTAAATTAAAATAAATTTGCTATTTCTTAATTTCGATCTTATTTATTTTTTATAATGGCTGATTAAGCAGAATTTATTTGCTTCAAATTTCAAGAATTTTGTAAAGAGGAACCTGGAGAAAGCAGAATATTTTTGAATTTTTTTAAAAGGCAAAATTTGCAAAAGCAGAATTTTGAAAGTAGCATTTCGACCGGCTCCTGTTCCATGCTTCTGTGGCATGTAGTTCTTACCGTAAGGCATAAGGATCTTACACATCGTTTGGTTCGTATCTTGCGCAATTCTTTTCTTACCTTATATTAGCCTAGTCGAGCGGAATGCAGCAAAATCTTTAATAAACTGAATACTCAAAAATTGTATTTGAATGTCCTTACTTGTGGGCATCATATTACTTTGTCAATCACGGATAAACCCATCTTTACCGCTTGTGCATCAATACCCATTGACTGCTGTTAATACCCATCGGAGTGACGGATTTTTTTTACCTCCTATAAATTGAATTGTTTGTTCCACCTGACATAATATGTCTTCTGGTCATCCCCACAACGTTCCGCAGAAAACTTGTTCCCCTCCTCTTTGGTTAATTCTCATCGAATGGGTCCCAACCAATGATGACAACCCTAAAAGGAATAATTATGCCTCAGTTGGCATCTCTGGCCCCAATGGTTACCTCTTCATTTTCCAAAAGTACCTTTTCAAAATGTATATTTAAAACGAAGTACTTAAGGTAACCCTTTTAAATACAAGAATCCACCCCGTGCTACAGCTCTTCCATTTGGAAATTTTGACTCTCAAGGAAGTACTACTACCTATATATACGTGACAGAATCTATAAAGTCTATTTCTATAGCATCTGCAGATATTTATTAAGTTATTTACACCATATTGACGGCACTGCAAATACGGTCTCTGGAAAGACTAAAAATAATCACGTACCACTGCCTACATAGTTACTGTAAATGAATCCTTCTCCATATATAGTTAGTTGCATTAAATATCTACATGGCTGGGACTTAAAAAATAAGCAAGACAAAAGTGAGCTTAATCTCATCCCGTACGTGACTAGCAACAGCAATATCGTGTATATACGTACTTAAATTGCCAAATCGCCGTACTAAAAGAATTGTGTATATGTACATGATTTTTAATTGAATCATGTGGAGGAATAGAAGGAGACTAAGAAAAAATGGCGGAAAATCCCCTCAAAACACAATTCCGAACAAACATTACGCAATTTAAAAATAAACAGTAAAGAAGCAAAAAAAAAATGGCTTGAAAATGGGAAAATAAAATACCGACTCTTGGGAGATGTTCATCTTTCTATAATCCCATCACGTACTGGAATTTAACCTAAATCATTCAATTCTCCAAGACTGCTGCGAACCGTGCTCCCAGAGAGCTGCAGGTATACCACCATATCCTTATGTACAATGGCATTCACTGTTAATTGAACTGTCTTGTGAGTTGTGAGTGGAAGAGCAACAATACAACAAAGACGCGCGCTTAATGAGGCTTCGCTATGTATGTTGGATACTTCAAATTTACTTACCACCAACGGCTTCACCTACCAAAGGTAGAGATTCAATGTATTTATTCCCAAAGTGGCGTCATTTGTACATGCTATCCTTTCTCTTTCTTTTTCACAGGAGCCAAAAAAAGGTAACAATAGATGGGAAAAATACAGACGATCTTCGTCGAGATAGGATTTTCCGGTTTCGAAACCTAAAACCCCTATGCAAACATTTAATATGTTAAGGAATTATCATTAGTTAACCATATAGATACAGGTAACTTTGCGCCAAGAAATATTTGTTATTTCTTTTTAGCAATCGTGGTTTCTGTACATATCTTAAGATGACATTGATGCTGTTAGCAAACACAACCTTACCACGTGTTTACAGGGGGCACACGGTACACCACTGTATAGCTTTCTGATACTATGGCTTTGGCATGGAATCAAAGAAGGGAAAGAGACCGAAAAGCGGAAGGAAACCCCACCTTTGAAATGGCAGCTTAAGCTGTACATCATTTATACGGCAAAATCCGGCCTCAGCGCTAGAGTGAGGAAAGTTTTCTTTCTGTCCTTTCCGTGCTTTTTTTTTTTTGTGATTAATCCGTTTATAACAAGCAAACATAGTGGCTGGGTACAGGTATATATATCAACAGGATAGGTAGCATGTGTAGATTTATGATTTATGCATGCGCCTGTTAGTGTTACACAATTCATGTTGGTTTGGTTAGGACGACAAAAGGGATCTCGATGAAGGATTTCATCCACAAATTTTGTTTTTAATTAAAGTGAGCTACATTTTATAGATGATATTAAATTGTGATGCAAAACGCAAATGAGGCCCTTCAGCAAAGTTATTTTTTCCCCCAGTTTTATTGAGTTTTATTGAGATAGGATAAATAGTCGGATGTCGAATGATATATCATTATTTTCTGTACGGATCGTATATCAAATAAATTAGTGCCAATAATGCCAAAGGGTTTAGTGTGGAAAATACATTTCGAGGTATTAACTCAATTTTGTTCCGTTTACTGTGAATTTTCAATTTCAGTTTATTAAGGTAAATGTTAATAAATTGTTTGAAAAAAGATATCATTAAGGTATGTTATGAAAAAACATGAATTAATCACTAGGACATTTTTAGAGAGGTGAGAAAGTCGATGGTACGAGTATCTATCCCTTCGATCAATAGTCATTGCGCGATTATAATAATCAAATTTAGTTCCCAGATCAGACTTTACGAGCTTACAATCGCGAAATTTTATATTTAAAATGTAGCATATTTAGTGTGATGGCTGAAAATGATTATAAGGAAGGCCTGTATATTAACGTGATTAGAGATATATTTAATGAATCACTTTTTTATTTCTGATTCAATAGTTTTTCAAAGTAAGTTCTGAAAAGAATAAGTAGGTAAACCAAAACAATTATAGGTAATAATAAATATTTTTATACGACACCCTGTACATATAGTTACTAGGTAGCCAACGTTTTCTTAGAAAAGCAAAGTATGCGGCCAACTATTAAATAAAATTAAAATTCGAAGTAAGGAACTGCATTAACTTTATTATTTAAAAAAACAAACATTCGGGATGAGGTTTGGATCGGTGGCTCTTTATTATATTTATTTGCAAGATCATCGGCGGAATAAGGTCAATTGGGCATCTTCGCCAAAGAGAAATGCCATTAATGAGCATGCAAATCAAAATTCAACCCTTAGTGATAGACCTTTAACATTTTTGTATTTACTTCTTGATGTGCGGAAAAAAAAACAAAGTGGGTATCTATTTCTTTTTTGCATTTAGTGTTCCATCATATTCAAATTCAACCCAAGAACCAGCTAAGAAAAAATTTCGTGAGAAAATCTTGGAAGGAAAAGTACGATAGGCTATACTAAGGCAATACAAATAAATAAAGGTGGTAGAAAATTTCGTATCGACAGGCATAGGGGAGCAAAACAATCCGTGAAGATTGATCAAATTGTTCCCAAAGCGTTTCATTGATAACAAGCGATTTGTCAAATCAAATGAAACGCATCCACTCGCTGAAATGAATATAAGATCAAAGGTTGTTAAAGGCCGTCGTGAATAAATCAATAAGGTTCTTGAACATCATTTTAGCATTTTTGTCGCAGAACTTTATTTATCATTTGCAGTGTTGGACCAATTAAATATTTTATAAAATCAAACTATATCCGACTCGGAGGCACGGTCATTTATGACCAAATTTGGTCATTACTTTTTCTCTTGGTCACATGGTCATTTTTTATTACATTTTTTACGATATGAAATGTTATTAATAATTAAAAAAAGAATATGTGATCTGTGTACATGAAGACTATGTTGAAATAAATATGATGAATTGATTGGTCTGCGGTTACAAATATTTCGGACAAAAATTTTATTTTCAAGTGGCAACCGTGATCGGAGGGTTTTAAAAAATGATAATTGATCGGCCAAATGGACATAAACAGCATAAGAGACTTGACAGCACCGGAACCGGAAAACTGCAAAATAATCTGCAGATAAATTCCCGGACTTTATTAATAAATTAATAAGGATAAAAGGTCCCAACAATTTCTGGTATATTTTGGTACAAAGCTGCACACTATTTGAAAATATTGTCCATGGCTTTAACGTCAGGTATTTTTGTATTTTATAAGTTTTTTATCATTTTTTTGGTTAGAGAGACTTTCGAAAAAATATATTGTGAAACAAAATCTTTTACACAAATTCAAGTGAAAACGAAATTTATGGTTTTAAAGGTCATGTACCTATACCTAACTCTATGCTCTATGTTGCATTCCTGGAAGATTTAAAAGAAAAAGATTTTATTTGGAGAACTTGTTTTTAACTCCCTTAAGAATGTTTACAAGCAGCTAATTTTGGAAGGTAAATCAATTCATTTCTATGTTTTTACCTGGCGAACAAAAAATATTTAAATTATCAATTCCTAATCTGCGGTACAAATAATCATTTTTAGTGTCCAAGCTAAGTTTTTCGAACCCACAATGGCGAAATTTTCCATACAAAATTGCACAATGTGACCTAGGAAATATTTAGTGTGAAGGTTAAAAATGATTATTGGTAAGGCCAAATTAATATTACCTATAGAGATTTAGCTGACTGAGAATACGTTAAACAATTTAAAAATATTTTTATTTACACAATAATTATCTCGCTCACTCTTGCAAATCGCTGTTTCTATTTCTAAAAAGTAAATATTCCTCCCTTTTACAACTTTGTCAATTATTATTAAAAAAACATTTTTACACTTGTTTGCATTTGTTTGGAGGCACGCGAAATAATGCATCGGTTGACTTCGATAGTCCCCATTTCGGTATTTAAATAAATCTACAGCGTCAAATATTTGGCCTAAATTACTCTTTGACACCAAAACCATCAACTGGCTCTCTACCGTCCGAACGTTGTATATTATAATCCCGAACAGATGGGTGTGCTTGGCGAAACTTTCTGCCATAAGTTGCCTTTCAAATGTCATATGCCACATTAAAAATTCCAACACACTCAACTCTTAATTATTAACGGTTAGGGTTAATAAGCACCACTTACAAAGGAGCAAGAGACAATTCAAGCCCGTTCTCGGGTTCGACCAAATTTCATTCGTATAATAATAATTTGAAATTGCCCATGCGGAAAAGGGCATTCTACGGAGGTTAATACGTCCTCTTCCGCCGCACCCTTGCTTGTGTAAGCACGTTATATTTTAATTATAATTCGAATAGTACCTAGATGTCCTCTTGTTTGGTTGATCACACAATTCAAGTGCGATATGATGTGTAAGTAAACACACAACAACAACAAATTCTTGCGAGTTTCTGTTTCTGCTTAAACACTGTACTTCATTAAATTCCGTTGTTAGCGAGAAGCAGAACCCTTTAAAGTCCTATTGAAATATAGACACTGTCTATTAAACTGTTGTAGTTCGGTGTGAAAAAGTTCAGCCTCACCACACCCAACGACAGTGCTGTGCTGTGGAGAATGAAAAACAATAGGCGAGGACTACAAGGACTGCGAGGACTCTTTGGTTTTATTTATTTTTCTGCCGTCACGGATGGAATGATAGATATTTGTGTTGTATTGAATGCTTAATGATAATGAACACAAAAGATGGCTGTTGCGTATTATTATTGTGTGCGTTCTGTAAAGGAGGCACGGAAGCGAGACGGCATAAGTATTCTATTACTACGAGCCATTAAATAATTGAAATGACTTTGCGGATTTGTTTAAAATGTAAACCAATAAGAGGGTATCATGTAGTATATTAATGATGATTACAATTTAAAGGACGAATGGGGATATTTTTTTGATTTGCATGTATACCTACTCCCGGTTGAAGGATATTTTCATATTAATCGAATTTGGGATTAAGGCTTTATAATGCTATAATTCGGTATGTAAATAATGTTATTCAATATATGCAATTGTTATTTGATGGTTAGGATGAGCTGTGTTGAGAGGAACTTAGAGTTATTGATTCACCCTTCCCACGTAGGTTTCCTTAGTAATTTCTGCTTCTGGTTGTGTCCTGGCGTAATGTATGTAATAAAAATGTAATAAAACAAATATTATACACTTCATAACAAACGCGTGTGTAATCGCATGGCTGAGGTAATTTCTATTTATGTTTTACATCTGATTACATCGAATCCCTCATCCGTTCCAAAAATGTATCGACCCCGTACCGGCCTCCATTATGTTTAGAGCGGAGGGAAAATTTACCAAAGTAGCCAGGGTAGGGTTGTTCCACTTCCATATTCCATGGGTTGCAATATTCTTCTAACTGTGTTATCTTGTCTGCAATGTGTTAACAACATCTGATAGAATAACGACGTCATCCGTATTCAGAAGCAATCTTATATTAGCTTCACTGAATACAACGCCACCACCTAAATATTCGTGCAGATCATTTAAACATATAGCAAAAAGTAATGGGGATAGAAAGCATTCTCTTTTTACGCCCGATACGGTTTCAAAGTACTCCAAAAGTTCTCCACCCGTCCATACTGCTGATCTTGTATTACTATAGACTTTCCATAAAATTTACTAAATTGTTGATATTCCGATATTGTGTAGTTTAAGAATCAGATTTTTCCTTGGTATTTTACCGAACGCTGCTCTAAAATCCACAAAGAGTGCATACATTGTTTTCTTTTCGTGAATTTTTAAATGGACAATTGAGCTAAATTGTAGAAATATTGTCAACAGTATATAGTATTTCCTTCTAAGGCCCGGCTGGTATTCTGTCATAATTCCATGCTTCTCAATCCAGAGAGATAATCTTCCATTTTGTAATCCCCCAACCGGGCCGGAGCGTTGGTGTCCATCTTAGACGACTGATGCGTACTTTTCTGACTAGGTCGACGTCGCTGTACAGCTCGTACAATTCGCTGCTATCTCCTCTTCCAGAGCCCGTCAACACAAGCGGGACCAAAGCCCACTCAAAGAATTTTTCGTTCGAAACGACCAAGGAGATCTTGATATTCTTTTGATAGCGTCGATGCCTCTACAGTCTACACCATAAAGTAGGGCTGAGGTGATGAGTGTCTTATAGAGATTCTTGCAATTCTTGACAAAGCCTTACTAATCAATTGCCTTCTTAGATCAAAGTAACAGCAGTTGGCAAGTGTGATTCTTCGCTTGATTTCTAAGGTGATGTCATTTTCAGAGTTAATAGCGGAGCCGAGGTGACGTTCTCTCCGTTTCGTCGATATTGTGTGTCCATTGTTTGTTGACAGCATATATTTTTTTAAGTTTTTACTTCTTTAGGCGCGTTGGGCACTTTTAGATGGGAAGAAATTGATGAATTCGCGTTACCTTTAAAACGACACCGCGTCATCGTCACCGAGAAACCGACACCCGATAGGTGGCGCTGTTTTCGATTTTTCTGAGAAACTCAACCGATCCCAATGAAACTTTGTATGTGTGCATGGTTGTATGCAGCTAGAAAGATAGGATATCTCATCTACAAATTAAATGGAAATTGTAATATGTATCTATGTATAATTTTCGTAGATGAAAATTCATAAATTGCATTGGTATTCATTTCAAAGAATACCAATTAATTATTAATTTCAATATTTCATGTATGTATTTGTAAATGTACGTTTTAAGCAATAGATTGCAATATTTTTATGTAAAATAATATGCATTACTTTTCATGCACAATAGCGCTTTAAATGAAAGTGAAAATTGTAATATAATATTTGTAGTAGTAGTTTATAATAATCAATAAAAAACACTTCATTTAAAAGTATTTCCTGACGATTCGAATAATGCACACGTAATTGTTCAAGTAATAACTTCTGTCGGCCTCGGCACTCCCGGAGTGCCTGATTTTTTTTTTTTTTTTTTTTCTTATTCACCCTTAAATCAATTTTTGTGGCTTCTGTACTGATACTTGCAAGCGCACCAGTGACAGCTCGCTGTTTTCTGCCAATGATGTCGATGTCATCAGCGTAGGCAAGTACAGTACCTACTCCCCGGATATAAGCAACCCTCTTAATAGCAAAACCCTTTTAAAAGCAACAAATTAGTCAGTGTTGGGACTCAAAAACGTCATCGTATGCATTACAAATGTCCCCGCTTAATAGGAATTCCATTGAAAACCCGGCTATAAGCACTACAATTTGTTTCCCAAGAGCATGTGCTTTTATCCGTGGAGTACTGTAGTTGCACAGACTTCTGGAAAATCGTGCCTCTGGTAAAAAACAAATTAATAAAATAAATTTGTAATATGTTTGTGCATATTGTTTTGAAAATGTATCCCGGAGGCCCGATCTTGCCTATAAATATATATCTATTTTGTTATTTTGCTTGTCGTTTTTTTGTGCTTCAATTTTTCATTTGCGGTTTTCGAAGGTGTCCTCTTTTCGCTAGGATTGGATCTGGTTACCTGAGCGGACTTGTCCTAAAACCAATACGCCTCTCCAGTAAGCAAGATCTGTATGTGTATGGCTAGCCCCTCTATATAGATTCATTAAAAATATTTAACTACATGGCACTATTAAAACACTATTGATATAGATTGATATTCGGAAAGGCATATCCTATTAAATTAATAGTTTTACCTGGCTAAACTCTAGCTGGGTTCTTAATTTTGAACAATGGTGTCGATGCTATTACAAAAAAAAATAAAAACTATTAAATTAATGGTCTGCCCATTGAAATTATAAAACAGCCCAATTAATACGAATATTTTTCAATAGCATCTCATTATGCATACAATAGTATGCATTTTAAAATACTAATGGTAAAAGACTATAATTTCAATAGTGTTTCCCATTCTATGAATAACATGTACCTTATTAATAATAATACTCGAATGTGGAACGCCTTGCCCGGCTCTGTCTTTCCCCCTCGGTTCAATTTGCAGACATTTAAAACCAATGTGCATCGGAATCTCCTATCTTCTCTATCCCAACTTCCTTAACGCCCGCGCTGTGTACTTCAAACTACACCATAAGAGTAGTCATAACATCTTTAGCGCGTGTTAATTATAAAAAAAAAAAAAAAAAAAATTGAATTAGTAACACGAAAACCTTTAATTTCATTAGAAAACTATTGTTTTAATAGGGAAATCTTATTAAAACAAGTCTTATAAAATCAATGGTCATACCAATAACAATTTAATGGGACATTTTTCTCTGAGTGTACTGTATTGCCCTAAACAGTTCAAATTGAAGACCGGAGCACTGGTGTCCATCTGCTCTGTACAAGTGTATCCTATCCAGCTAAGAGGGCTGATGCATTCTTTTCTGAGTCTTCTCCTTCAAATCTAGTCAATGCAAACGGGACCGAAGCTAGGGACTTTGAAAATATAAACTATATCTATACCAATGGCCTGTCGCAAGTGCGTTACCAAAAGCCAAAAGGGAACCTTCCACAGGACTTCATGCTGTAATTTGACTCTGTTAAGCCAATATTTGATACTTTTAGAATAGAGAAGGTTATGGCATTTAATGGTCGATTGTGTTTCAGATTTATGCATTCATAGAAGTTCTTATCGAAATTGAGATATTCACACTGGAGAGAAAAAATCCGAGGAAGTCTGATTGCCAACCCTTAGGAAATAAACTGCCATCTCATATACCTATGGTGAGATACACTGCCTCTTAGGATTTACGCATCAATATTCACCAGAAACTTTTAACTGGCATGGCTCGGTCGAGAGCATGCAAAAGCTCATCTCCAAGGCTCCATCACACCTGATGAAAAGATCCACAAAAAATGATAATCTTAGTCTCCTGAACTGCGTAAATGCCTGAAACTTTTCGTCAACGATCTGAAACCTTCCACCGCAGTGGTCTTCTGTCTAATGTGGACATACCACGACCGATGCCATATCCAGCTAGATGTCACAGAAAACCCAAGAAGTCGGTTGTATACAGTTCCAAATTGCTCTTCATTCGTATTTTATAGGTTAGGTTAGGTTAGGTTGAGTGGGGTTGTGAGTTCATCACAAAAAGACCAGGCACCATAGTGGGCCCATCGCCATCCCCAGGGAACCGTTACGGTTAAAAACCTAAACCAAATCGCCCAAACAATCAATTTCCCTGCAGAAATTAATAATGGTCCCAATATTGTTTGAGGAACCAACCTCCTCTAAGTGATTAAAGAAGTACCTGCCAAGGTGCTTCCTTCTACTCCGAGCGATTGCTTGACACTCACATAAAATGTGGAAGATGTCTTCCGTGGCTTGTAGGTCCTCACAATACCTGCATATGTCCGAGCTAGCTAGTCCTAGTCTCATGGCATGCTTCCTTAGAAGGCAATGTCCAGAGAGTATGCCTACCGTTAATCTTAGCTTTGTTCTACTGAAGTTGATTAATTCTTCAGACTTTTTCCGGTTTAAGGTGGGCCACAGTGCCTTTGAGACCCTGTGACCATCTAGCTGTGACCATCTTGTGGCTGCTAAATGGGAAGTTTTTTCGAAAACGACCCTTCTAGCCACGGCCATTGGTGGTCTTATTCCCTCAATCATGGTGTTAGGTGGGAGCTCCGCTCCTTCCTTGGCCAGAGCGTCGGCCTTTTCATTACCTTCAATATTACGATGCCCAGGTACCCAACATAATCTGACACGGTTCTGCGAACATAATGCCTTGAGCATTGTGCGGCAATTCCTTACTAGTTCAGATTTAGTGGTATGTGACTCTAGCGCTTTAAGCGCAGCCTGACTATCAATGTAGATGGCGATATTCTTATTGGATATCGATCTCATCTCAAGTACCTCCGCAGCTTTGAGTACTGCCAGAATCTCCGCCTGGAACACACTGCATGTGTCCGGAAGTCTCAGGGCCAGATGTAAGTCCAGTTCATTGGAGAATACACCAGACCCTGTGCCCTCACTGGTTTTGGAGCCGTCAGTATATATCGAGGTCTCATTTACCCTCGACACCAAGTTCCTATACCAATCCTCTCTGTCAGGGTACAACACATCGTACGGTGTGTCAAAATCTATTGTACCAAGACCTTCATCCGACTTTTCCGGTATTTCGGAGAATGATTCCTTCAAAATACTGCTATGTCCTATCCTACTGTTCTTAAAGAGCCCAATATTAGTGAGCCGTAGCGCACTATTTCCTGCAATTGATTTTATTTGTAGGTCCAGTGGCAAAAGATTTATAAACGCCTCCAGTGCAGCCGTTGGTGTGGTACGTAAAGCACCCGTAACGGCAATGCAGGCTGTTCTTTGTACCCTGGTCAACATATCCCGTACATACTTCTTGTTTGTGGCTTTCCACCAGACAAGACCCCCATATGTAATTATGGGTCTTACTACCATTTTGTAAAGCCAATATAAGATTGACGGCTTCATGCCCCATTTCTTTCCTGCTGTTCTCTTGCATATGAAGAGAGCATTATAAGCTTTGCGGACTCTTTCCTGTACGTTAAGTTAAGTTTCCAATTTAGTTTCCTGTCTAATACCGTGCCAAGATATTTTGCGCTCTCCGAGAGAGAGAGCTCCACTCCATCAAGTCTGGGCAGGTTGAAGGGTGGTATCTTGTATTTTGTACTAAATAGTACGAGTTCGGTTTTCTCCGGGTTGACTCGTAGTCCACACCCTTCGGCCCATAATCTAAGCCTATTGAGGGCTGTTTCCATAAGTTCACTCATCGTGTTCAGGAATTTTCCTTGAACAATGATAACTACGTCATCGGCATATGCGATGACTTTGAAACCTGCATTGTTTAATTCTTTAAGTATGTCATCTATGACCAGCACCCAGAGGAAGGGAGAGATAACCCCTCCTTGCGGGGTGCCTCTAGTAACAGATTTTCTTATCGAACTGTTTCCGAGAGTGGAATTGATATTTCTCGTCGAGAGCATTTCGCATAGCCAATTGGTGATGCGTTGCTCGACATTTATCTCTCCAAGGCGCTTTTGATTGCATCTTTCCTGACGTTATTAAAGGCACCCTCAATATCCAAAAAGGCAGCTAATGCATATTCTTTCTGGTGAAGGCTGCCTTTAATTTTGCCTATTACCTCGTGTAGAGCCGTCTCTACCGATTTACCTTTCAAGTATGCATGCTGAGCATTACATAGAGTTCCGTTGCAACACTTGCTTCTTATATAAATATCGATAAGCCTTTCAAGTGTCTTGAGGAGAAAAGACGACAGACTAAAAGGTCTGAAGTCTTTCGCTGAAGTATGACTTGGTTTACCCGCTTTGGGTATAAATACCACTCGTACTTCTCTCCATGCCCTGGGTACATAGCCTAATCGCAGGCAGTGTGTAAAAAGATTTCCAATCATGTTCATAACTATACCTGGAGCCCTTTGAAGCATAGCCGGCAGGATGCCATCGGGGCCAGGTGCTTTGAACGGAGCGAAGGACTTAATTGCCCATCGCAATTTCTTCCCAGTGATGACATTGTCAACAACCCTTACGTCTATTCCCGAACCAATGCTATATCCATTAGATAATGGAGTTATTGGCGCACTACTTCCTGGAAAGTGTGCTTCCACTAGTGATTCCAGAACTTCCTCGCTGCTTTCGGCCCACGAACCGTCCGATTTCTTAATAAAGCTAGGGACAGCTGCGTCCTTAGCCAACATTTTGCGAAGTCTGGAAGCCTCGCTAGTATCTGTGATCGCTTCACAGAAGAGCTTCCAAGATTTTCTTTTGGATTGCCTGATCAAGTATTTAAACTCTCTCTTACTTTCTATGTATAGATCCCATGTAATGTCGTCCCCCACAACTTTGGCCCTGTTGTAGAAATGTCTAACTTGCCTTCTTTTGGAGCTTAACTCCTTGTTCCACCACTGAGGCTGAGACCTTTTGGTTGTCTTTCTGAGCGGGCAAACTTGTTCGTAAGCCTTGCTCATTATCCTGCCTAAGTTATCAACTTCCCTGTCTAAGTCTAATGACGTTTCAATAAATGGTACTTCATTTCCTCTCTGATGCCTAACTATGGATTCGTACCTATTCCAGTCAGCTTTCCTGGGGTTTCGATAGGTGATCGTAGCCTTACTGTGGAAGCCTATCTGAAAGCGAATCCACTTATGATCCGAAAGGGATGCCTCTTCTAATACCCTCCATTTCTCAATTGTGAGGGAATCAGTACAAGATGCAAGAGTAATATCGAGCACCTCTTGCCTGTTCCGTACCACAAATGTTGGGGTATTGCCTTTGTTACATATAGTAAGTTTGGTCGATAAGATTAAATCAAAAAGACACTCACCTCTAGCATTGATGTCACTGCTTCCCCATTGCGAATGAAGCGCATTAGCATCGCATCCAATGACGAAGAGCCACTTGTCCCTGGTCAGCAGCTGCCTTAAGTTACCGGGTGGCACTGCCGTCGACTCGTACGGCAGATAAGCCGATATCAGGCACACCTGTTAGCCTCCCTCTCTCTCGCAAGAAATTGCGGTTAGATCTCCGTCACTGAAATTATTCAAAAGAAATGCCCTTATATTGTTTTTTTAATAGGATACAAGCCCTAATTTTACCTTCGTTAGCTTTGAAGTAAAGTGTGTAATCCCTGATGGAGAGCCCCTGGATCTTGTTGTTCGTGTTGATCCAGGGCTCTTGTATCAGTACGGCTGCAACGTCATGCTTGATCACGTAGTTGACCAAGCATGCCGTCGCGGCCTTACTGTGATGCAGGTTTATTTGCATCGTCTCCATCTTGGGGTTCCTCCACCTCAGCTCCCTTGGTCATGACCTTAATCATGACCCTCCCCATGCTGTAGCGCACCATCCCTTTAGTCTTTTCCAGGGATGGGAGCGATTCCTTGTTAAGGCTCAGCAGAAAGTGCTGGCCAAATTGCCTTCTTGGTCCAGTCTTAAGGACTTTCCAAGTGTCGGCCTTTAGCTCCCTATTCTGCATATGGAGAAGGCCGAGTAGTTTGTCGGGGTATGTGTACGGCAGCGGAACCCATACCCATGCCTTGGGCGGAGAGTACCTAGCCAACTCCGCCACGGTTACGCATTTGAGCTTAGCCCCGCTCCATACCTCGCCAACCCCCAGCACAAACTCTCTTAGGAAGCCAACCGATACCTTATTCCCACAAGCTACAACCTTGCGACCACCGTCCCATCCAGCGCCGTCAAAGAGAAGGTCACCACACTTCGTATTTTATATAGATATCTACTTTTAAATGCCGCATGTGGTTGTTCAAAGGATGTTGAATTCATGTTTGCACTAGACACAAAGCGATGCATCCAAACTTTCTGGCTTCCTAAATTTCAGCGCAATTCAACAGAGTGATGAGCTCTTTCAAACGGCTTAAAACTACTAGCCTTCTCGGAACTACGAAACATACATCCTCATTCCCATAATCGGATTACCTTTTGCGAGCTTGGTTCCAGGTATCATACCTAAATGCATTCTCTGAAGTGGTCCTTCGTTTTTTTCAATAGGAAATTCCTCGCTGACACCGCAACAGATAGTGCGTGCGAACTAAGCCAGACATACATTTTTCCTTATGCAGAGGAATTGTGATTACATGGGCTTCTTCCAGAAAAAATATCTATAATGTAAAACAGCCGAGCAATGAAATCATCAACCGCTTTCGAGGAAACCCAGTTAATCTAACCTACCCTTACAAATAAAATAGAATCGGCTGATGATTTAAAGCATGCTCGGCATCGCTGTACACGCGAAACACTTTTAATGTGAATCAGCAAAATCGATTTGGCCAGTAGTGCCATAAAGCATCCCCACTACCCACTACTACTACTAGTTATCCCCCACACAAACACACATATAGATTCGAACGTTTCCCACACCCAGCATCTTACTGGTCTGTTGATGGTGGAGCAAGGAGTACACTGGAGTAGTCATAGCAAGCAAGATTTCTTACGAAAGCCATAATATCCACTTGAGTAATTTTCTTTATAGACAGGATTCATCGCAGGGAATTTTATTTCCTCGTTTCGAAATGAGGGCCGGACGCCGGCGAAATCAAGGGTAGATAATATGCCAATGGCAGATCTGCTAGAGAATCCTTGAGAAGCTGTTGCATTTTGTTGTTTCTATGGTCCCTTTGAGTGGTATATAGTCTGCGAGAAAAACAAAAGTCGGAATATCCTCATCACAACATGAACCAGAACGCCTCTCCCCTTTCGGGTCTTGGGCTTCTGAAACGGAATAAAATGCATTATCCGCTGTGAAATGATTTGGTACAGCTAATTCTAATGGCGCAGGGAGACGCCAGTGTGTGTGCGTCCGAGAAGTCATGAATTATTCGATTTTGGGCATAAATTCAGAGCGTGTTCTTTCGTCTTCTGATTTATGGGGTGTACATGAGATCGTGGGAGCTGTGCCGTTGCTGTGTCCTACTGTGTATGCTAGAAGTACAAACATCAGCAGGAGGGTGTGCGTGCGTTTAGTTGAATCAAGGACGAGAATCACTATATTTTCGGATTTCCATAAGGGCGTACACGTACGTGTGTGTGAGTGAGTGCGCGCACCGACTGCGGAAGGAAGATTCATTGTTATTTGTATTCTATTAGCATACAATAGGAAGCCACCAGCTCCGGTATACCGGTAGCCTGGGTGATAATAAAAAATAACAATACATTTTCCTGTGGGGCGGTGATTTCGTGGATCGTGGCCCTTGGCCTACAACACTGAACCGAACCGAACCGAAGTATGAATGTACGTTAATGGGTTTTGCAGAGTAAGGAGTTTTTTTTTTCTGATGGTGCGTTTTGTTTTGTGAGAGGGCAAATTTCCCGTCGCGGTGGGGCGTTTGGGGCGAACGGATTTTGTACGCATTGTTTATGCTTGTTTTTGGAAATTTTTATTTTTTTTATAAATTGGATCAATGGATTAGGTACGTGAATGGCGAGGCTGATGAGGTAGGCCTAGTATCGAGTCGGTCTTGGTGGATAAATTGATATGTGTTAGTTTTGGCATTCTGGGCGAAGTCATCAGGAATAGGATAAACAAGGTGGAAGCGTTCGTTGAACATAAGGCAGGCGTGGCTAAAATGGGGGATGTAATTTGAGCTAAGCAAGGGTTGTATTAATGCTGTAAGTTGGCTTGTGGGCTGATGGGGCATTAGGTGTGATTTACGATCCTGGGGGATGACGTGTTGATTGAGATGGGATGCAAAGATTTAATGCTGAAGGCAGGTACCTACTTCTTTTTTAAGTAATAAATTTAAGACTCGCACTTTTCGTTGGGGGTAGAAAAGAATAGCAGAAAGACCCATCATCATACTAAGAAAGGTTTTATGGGCATATAAGAACTGTTTTACTTTTCGTATAGAAAGGTTTTTCGTGGCATATACAGACTCCGATGGAGTATGTACTGGTCGGGATATCTTTCAGCCTGTGCGGTAATGTCAGGTAAAAGAAACGAGGTGGGTTAGCATATCGAGATAAATTCATTGGTGCTGACGGCTAACTGAGAATCTTGAATAGATTATTAAAAACCACGTGCGGAAAATGATTCGAAACAAGGATGGAGCAATTGGTTGTTAATGACATCCTAGTGGAAGTCCGGCGGAGAATTATTCTATGAAACCGCTGCTACTTCGGTTTGGCAAAACAATTGGGTTCAAAACTCCTAACTCGAGGGACGAAATGTATGCTTTACAAAACCCTTATCCTGCCAGTTCTGCTTTACGGCGCCGAGTGCAGGACGATAACCAGGAAGGGAGTGCTAATACTGGGTTCCTTTGAAAGAAAAATTCTTCGGCGGATTTTTGGAGGAGAAGATACAACCGCGAACTCTATGAGCTGTATCAAGATGTGGATGTAGGAGTTACGTCCCAGACGCCACCTGAACCCCAAATCCCGTTACCCCGTGCATTCCCCCTTCGCCTAACGGCACTACCATAACGGGTCCCCACCATTTTTGCCTATACAGCAAAACCATCCGAAACGGATACACCCCCTCTTCCCCTACCGCCAACGAACAGAGAAATGAAATACTCATATTTCATCTTCCAAATGAAATATGAATATTTCAACAACAAGTGCATTCCTTTGAAATGCACTTCGCGCTATGTTGAATAGTTCAAGTAGAGAATATATTATTTAGTTCTAATCCGACAACTAACTTGAGAGGTGCAGCCTCGCTATGGACAGCGGCCTCCCTCGTTAGAATTAATAAATACTAAACACTTGTAAATCAACTTAAAATAAATAAAAATAATAAAAGAAAAAACCTGTTTGGTTTTTTTTATTACGAACCACGATCAAGTGGATATAATTGGCGCAGTCGTGTAGTCTCGAATACGCGAACACAAAATTTGAAAAAAAAAAACGTTATCGCGGTTAATTTTAATTATTTGATTCGAAAAAGAACTCCTTCCGCATAAGGAAGTACAAATAAGTACGTATAAGTACAAGTATTCAGTGAAATATTTAACTCTGGTTAATTAAAACTCGAAAAAGAGTCAATAAAAATCAAATATCTCAACTAACAATTATTCAGTGAAATATTCCGACCAAGGAACAAGAAAAAATAAAAGTTCGTGTAAGAACATAAAAATAACTCCTTTCGCATAAGGAAAAATAAAAATATTCAGTGAAATATCTATTCCGTCCAAGGAACAAAGAAAAAATACATAAAATTTTTTTTTTAACTTCATCTAATTTTAACTAACTGACTCGAAAAAAAAAATTAAACATTGATCGACGAACGAGCAGAAACGAAGTATTCGACCAACGAAGACAGAACATGGCACAAAATAATATCGAACAGTGCCTAGTGGCATTGACGCAACTACTAGTGCAAGCAAATCATCCAACGAACCTAAGGGCTCGAATTGAAAAGGAGATCCGTTATCTCCCAACGTTCGAAGGCAATCAAGGGACACTGCCCTCATTTGCCGATTGTGTGACGAAAACACTACTAAACTACAGAGAAGAAGAGAGAGCACAGGTCTACGAGCTGATATTTGACACAAAAATTCAGGGACCAGCGAGGAACTTACTCAATATCAACCCACCAGGGAATTGGACCGACTGTCTGGCGAGACTCAAAAAGCACTTTCAACCATCGAAGGACGAAATGACAATTACAAGAGACATCGGAATGTTAAGAGTAAGTAGCATTAAGGAACTAGATATTAAGTTAAAAAATATAATAGAAGAAGTCACAGAATTTGCTGCCTTTAATAACAATGGTGAAAATATGGTTAACATTTTCAATGGAATGTTGGTTCAAAAAGTAAAGGAAATTGTATCAGGATCATTAGCATATGCCATTATGGACATACGCGAAATATCAGAAATTAGGGATATAGTAAATAATTTTATTGGCCAGGACTCTAGCAATTTAAACTATAGAATGCTCAATAGAAACCCTAACAGAAGGCAAAATGATAGGTATAACGATCAAGACAGACGTCAATCCTATGATAATTCCACTACGTCAAATCAAAGACATTATAATCGTCAGAACAATTATAGACAGGATAACAGTGATAGACGAAATAATAATTCTCAACAGAACTATAACCAAAGTAACAACCAAAATAGTAACTCGAATTGGCACAATCAAAATCCTCAACAGGACAATCGTCAAAATCCGAATTCTAATAGACCAAATCAGAGTACACAACAAAATCACAACCGTAGGAACAATCAGAATAGTAATTCAGGTAATTTTAGAAGCAACAATGGAGTAGAACCAATGGACACTACATCAGGAAGTTACGCACGACAAATTAATAACTTAGAAAATCACTCGGATTTTCAGACAGAAAGCCTCCAAGTAAATTACCCTATATAACAGTAGAAACCAAATTTACTAAAGTTAAGCTTAGGATACTAATAGACCCAGGTTCAGAAACAAGCGTCATAAGACCAGGTATATGCCATCCTAAATGGCAGATTAAAATTAATAAACCAATAGAAGTGCGAACTACAAGCACTCCTATTTATGTAGATAAGAAAGTAAGAATTCCTCTTTTTGAAGAATTTGGGTTGAACAAAACTGCGGAATTCCTCGAATTCAAGTTCCATCAATATTTTGATGGATTAATTGGGAATAATATTTTACTACCCTCAGAAGCCATTCTCGATTACAGAAGAAAACTTTTAGTAATAGGTAGGAACGAAATTCCAATATTCTTCAATAAAGACGAAGAAGATTTCACTACAGAAATCTACGGGAAACAAGTCCCAAAACTAAACATTTATCACACAGAAATAAATAAAAGGCCAATCCGTGACCAAATAAGAATCGACCACCTCAATGACGAAGAGAAAAAAGACATTAACGATCTTGTCTCTCGTTACTCGTCGATATTCTATCAAGAAGGAAGCGACCTTTCCTTTACAAATGCGATCAAGCATGAGATAAAAACCGTCAACGAAATTCCCATTTATACAAAAACATATAGGTATCCGGAAATACACAAGGCCGAAGTAATGAAACAAATTAACGAAATGCTAGAACAGGGCATCATTCGCCCTAGCAACTCTCCATACTCAGCACCAATTTGGATCGTCCCAAAAAAACAGGACGCATCCAATAAACAAAAGTGGAGAATCGTCGTTGATTACCGAAAACTCAACGAGTGTTCAATAGATGATAAATTTCCCATTCCGAATATCGAAGATATCTTCGATAAACTCGGGAAATCTCAATATTTCACTACGCTCGATCTGGCGAAAGGTTTTCACCAGATAGAGATCGCAGAAGAAGATATTAAGAAAACTGCGTTTTCAACCAATATGGGCCACTACGAATTCGTTCGCATGCCATTTGGTCTGAAAAACGCTCCAGCGACTTTCCAGAGACTAATGAATTCAGTTCTCTATGATTATATTGGTAAGATATGTCTAGTATATCTAGACGATATCATTATCTTTTCCACGAGTCTCAAAGAACACATAAGTTCGCTTGAAAAAATATTCAAGAGACTCAAGGAAGTTAACCTGAAAATACAATTGGACAAAAGCGAGTTTCTGAAAAAAGAAACTGAGTTCTTGGGCCACATAATTACCACAGAAGGGATCAAACCGAACCCCGATAAAATAAAGGCTATACTGGAGTATAAAATTCCCAGGACGCCAAAACAAATTAAATCATTTTTAGGCATCACTGGCTATTACCGTAAGTTCATTAAGGATTACTCCCAGGTAGCGAAGCCTATGACAGCCTGTCTGAAGAAAAACGCAAAAATTGATGTAAATAACCTTGATTATATTGAAAGTTTTGAAACTCTGAAAACCCTAATAACATCGGAACCCATTCTAAAATACCCAGATTTTAGTAAAAAAATCATACTCACAACAGACGCATCCAACTATGCGTTAGGAGCGGTATTATCCCAAGAGAACCATCCAACATGCTTCGCAAGCAGAACGTTGAATGAGCATGAAGTCAATTACTCGACTATTGAGAAGGAGCTCTTGGCTATTCTCTGGTCAATGAACTACTTTAGACCATACCTATATGGACGCAAATTCACAGTCCGAACTGACCATCGACCCCTTGTATGGCTGAGTTCACTCAAAGAACCAAACGCCAAACTCCAAAGATGGAAGGTAAAACTAGAAGAGTATAACTTCGATATCGAATATGTTAAAGGTAAAGATAATCAGGTAGCAGACGGATTATCAAGAGTGGAGGTCTACTTAAATGAAAATACCGAAATTTTAGATAACCAAGAAATTTTAAGTAATGACGAAAATAATGAAAATATCCCCGATAACCAATCAGTTATTGCTACTATTCATAGCGCTGAAGAAGACAGTAACGATTACATACCCATAGTTGAGTCACCAGTCAATATATATAAAACCCAGATAATAATCAATAGCACAGAAGGTCCTAGTAACCACAAAACATACACAGCATTTGGAAAAAGGAGAATTGTCATAGAAATAAAAATGTTTAATGAAAATCTTATTCTAGACATTATGAAAAAATTCATTCCTACCAAAGGCATCGTTGGCGTATTCTCTAGATACGACAACCTTTTTGCTAAATTCCAGGACGTCTACATAAAATACTTCAGCAAAAACAAACTTTTAAAATTCATTAAATGTAGTAAATTTTTAGGAGATCTAACAGATGAAGAAAAGGAGCTATTGGTAATCTCAAAAACGCACAACTCATTAAACCATAGAGGAATTAATGAAACATATGCAGAGATCAAAGATACTTACTACAGTCCAAATCTTAAAGACAAAATCCAAAAGTATGTAAACAATTGCGAAATTTGTAACAAAGCCAAATACGAGAGATTACCTTACAAAATACCATTAAAAATAACAGAAACCCCAACGAAACCCAATCAAATCATACACATCGACATCTGGTATGCAAATATCAACTTAATGTATGTGACAATGATTGACAAATTCACAAAACATGTAACGGTGCAAGAGATCAAGCACAGAACATGGATATCACTATTAAATACACTAAAATGCAGATTTGCAAACCACGGTATTCCGAACAGAATAGTTACGGATGGCGAAACAGGTTTCTCATCCGTTACAGTCAGAGAATTTTTGAAAGAAAATAATGTTGATCTCCACATAACTACACCTTACCATAAAACAGGGAATTCGGATATCGAAAGATTCCACTCGACTCTTAACGAGCATATAAGAACATTTGCAGCTGACGACAACAATCAAGACACCCTAAGAAACAAAGTTCTGAAAGCTGTTACAATATACAATAAAACAATTCATTCCGCAACAAAACAAAGACCAATAGATTTTGTTAACGGAACCATAACGAATCAGGAGTACCCAAAAATAATAGAACTGGTAAACAAAAATAAAGAACGATATATAAATAAGAGAAATAAAGACAAGACTGACGTGGACTTGACAAAAACAAACCATGTTTATCTTAAATCCAGAACTAACAATAAACTAAAAATAACTCACAAAAAAGACAATCCTAGAGTCATAGACAAAGACCACGTTACTGACAGTAAAGGATATAAATTCTATAAAACTCAGCTAAAACGAAATTATAAATTCGAGGAAACTCATTAAAACATTTCTTTTCAGACACTATTTTTTATTTTATTGACAATAACAACGACAAACGGACAAAAAATTGACATACAAAAACTAGACGAAGGAGAAGGATACATTACAATCAGAGACCAACAAATTGATATAATTGAAAACTACACAAAGATATTACATAGTATTAACTTAACTTCTTGGACAGAAAACCTCAACATTTTAGAACACAATATTGACAAACTTAATGACAAAAACGAATACCCATCTACCGTTCATAATTTTAATAACTTAGTTAAAGAAATAGAAAATATTTTAGGATACCAACACCATAAGTCAAAAAGAGGATTATTTGACATATTAGGGAAGGGATTAAAATATTTAGCAGGGACTATGGATCACGAAGATGAACAGGAAATAAAACAGAGTCTAGCAACTAATGAAAAGAACAACAAAAATTTAATAGACGGACTCAATGACCAAATAAGACTAAACAATGACTTTAACGAAGCAACAAACAATATTACTAGACAGATTAATATACAACAACTTGAAATTAAAAGACAGTTTAACACTTTAAACAATGCAGTAAACGAAGAATATGCGAGAATGACAATAATGCAACACGCATTCCAAGTAAATTATGATATACAGCTACTTAGAGACCAGGTTAGGAAAGTCAAGGAAAATTTAATGCTAAGCCAACTGGGAGTTCTAAGCACTGATTTACTAGCACCAAAAGAAATTCAAAAATTCAATATAACAATAAATAAAATACCAAACATAAAAAGTACTGCTATTATTCACGAAGATCATATAATATTCATTTTACTTATTCCAATTTATTCCAACAAAAAATTCTTTAAACTTATTATTGAACCTATTCCTAACAAAAATAATTTAGAAATTGTAATATCAGATAATCACGTTCTTACAAATGGTAATTCAATGTAGGTATTATAACAGTAATAATGAAAACTCAATGTATAATATTAATAATGGAATGAAATTAAAATATTTACGAATTGTAAATGATACTTGTTTAGCTAATCTTTTAAAAGAAAACCCACATTGTGACTTTAAGGAAAATAAAAAAATAGAAATAAAGCAAATAGCAAACAACATTGTAGTAACGAAGAATTTGCCGTATACAGAAATAATTCATAATTGTCACAACTATAGCATAAGTATAAAAGGAAACAATGTTATAAGATTCGAAAACTGTAAAATTACAATTAACGAGATTCAATACGAAAATTTTATATATTATGACAATTTTATAGTACCAAATTTTAAAAACGTATCAATTAAAAGAATTATAACGAACTATTCCATAGACGAACTACAAGTTAAAAACATAGAAAATCGAAAGCTCATACAAGAAATCAAAAACAAGAATACCGCGCATGTATCTATAAATATTGGAGTCACGTTCATAATAGTAATCATTTTAATCGCATTAATGTTCATTTTAATTACGAAAAATAAAGCTAATAAAACGAACATTAAAATCGGTATTGAAAGTATAGATTCTCCAGAGCAGAATCTTAAGGAGGGAGGAATTACGTCCCAGACGCCACCTGAACCCCAAATCCCGTTACCCCGTGCATTCCCCCTTCGCCTAACGGCACTACCATAACGGGTCCCCACCATTTTTGCCTATACAGCAAAACCATCCGAAACGGATACACCCCCTCTTCCCCTACCGCCAACGAACAGAGAAATGAAATACTCATATTTCATCTTCCAAATGAAATATGAATATTTCAACAACAAGTGCATTCCTTTGAAATGCACTTCGCGCTATGTTGAATAGTTCAAGTAGAGAATATATTATTTAGTTCTAATCCGACAACTAACTTGAGAGGTGCAGCCTCGCTATGGACAGCGGCCTCCCTCGTTAGAATTAATAAATACTAAACACTTGTAAATCAACTTAAAATAAATAAAAATAATAAAAGAAAAAACCTGTTTGGTTTTTTTTATTACGAACCACGATCAAGTGGATATAATTTAGGTAGTCCAAAAAGTCAAAATACGTCGACTACATTGGATCGGGCACATCGAGCGAATGGACAATAATTCCCCAGCTAAGAGGATCTTCGAAGCCCAGCCCCCAGATTCGAGAAGACAAGGAAGACCGAACCTTCGTTTCAAAGACCAAGCCATCGCGGATTGGCAGAGCTCTTGGTCTGGACAACTCCAAGCAGCGTGCCCGGGATTGTAGAGGATGGAAGGCTGCAGTATCTCAGGCAGAGACTCTTCACGGGTCGGGAGCCCGTTAAGTAAGTATGTAGGTAAGAAACCCATCTGAATCTGTAAAATAGGGTGCTTTTGGAGGCCTTGGACTTCCTACAAATGCCACACTACACATGCATATACAATAAACAGCCATTAGTGGCAAATATCGGATGTAATACCGAAGCTCTTATGAGCCTTCCTTCGGTTCCACACTATACAGTTTCAATTCAGAACTCCACAAGTGAAATTATTCGTGCCAAGGCGCAGTCAAAATGCATTACTGTCATTATACGAACAATAACTAAACCTGCTGAAGTTTTAGAAGATATAGTACAGCCTCCAGCACACGTAATTAGTTATAAGATAACCATCACAGGGTTTAGGTTATTCAAGTTCCTTCAGGGCAGAATAAAAGAAGGAAGCCCAAACTGGACGAATCGGACAGAGCGTCACGATATACAGCTTTAACTTCGCGGTAATTAGGGACATTGTTTGCCTCGGATTCTCAACAGTTACTTCTTCGATAAACTAGAGGATCTGAAGATTGTTGACCATGAGTACCATGAGATTCATATTCAATTCTGAGTGGCTCTATAATATGAAAAGCGGCTTGATTCTTGTCTTCCAGGTTCCAGCGGATATGAAATGGATGGTTCCCATAACTGGCCGCACTGGACCCAACTGATGGTCTAAGCTAAGTGAAACTGTGCCAACTGCCATAAGAGCACATGCATTTACGTAGATACCACCCTAAGCGAAGATTTACACTTTCCAATCAGCGTGTGCAGCTAAAAAGAGAGTACGGGAACAAGCTTTTGAAAAATTAACTTGTGGGCTTATAATTTATAATGGCGTACAAGAAATTAGATGTTAGATTGTACCTTTACTTAAACATTTTTCGATGGAAAGGTGCGGTGGTGTGCTTTTTTAACTTTAACGTGGCAGCAAGGTTTTTCCATTGTGTACCTACCCCTGTTCTATACTGAAAGTTTTCGTTCTTCAGAAGTGTATCAACCTATCTTGTAGAAGGGGCGCACATTGATGAGGTTTTATTCAACCAAAAAAGTGTCGCCAATAATTCTGCTCCATCAGCCTTTGTTATACCTACTTCAGTTTTCATATATAACGGGTGATTTTTTAGCTGGTTTGGTTTTGGCAACACTGGTTTTGACAGCTGACGTGCGTTTAGTACCTTGTGTCACTGTCAAACAGCTTCAGTTTGGTTTGCAATTTAACCATGGATCGTCTTACAAATGAACAACGCTTGCAAATTATTGAATTTTACTATCAAAATTCGTGCTCGGTTCGAAATGTTCATTTTCGCTTTTTTATCGAAAAATTGTGTTCAGCGATGAGGCTCATTTTTGGTTGAATGGGTACGTAAATAAGCAAAATTGCCGCATTTGGAGTGAAGATCAGCCAGAAGCATTGCAACAGCCACCAATGCATCCCGAAAAAGCCACTGTTTGGTGCGGTTTATGGGCCGGCGGCATTATTGGGCCATATTTCTTCAAAGATTATGCGAATCGCAGCGTTACTGTCAATGGTGAACGCTACCGAGCGATGATAACAAACTTTTTTTTGCCCGAAATGGAAGTTCTTGACTTGCATGATATGTGGTTTCAACAAGACGGTGCCACATGCCACACAGCACGCGAAACAATAGCGCAATTGCGAGGCGAGTTTGGTGAGCAGTTAATTTCACGTTTCGGGCCGGTCAATTGGCCGCCTAGATCGTGCGATTTGACACCATTAGATTATTTTTTGTGGGGGTATGTCAAGGCTAATGTGTATAGGGACAAGCCCGCTTCGATTGACGCACTGGAAGCCAACATCCATGCATTCATTCGTGAGATACCGGCCGATATGTGTGAAAGAGTATGCCAAAATTGGACTCAGCGGATGGGCTACATGAGACGCAGCCGCGGTCAACATTTGCATGAAATTATCTTTAAACATTAAATTGCAAGGTTCAAACTATCGATTCAAATAAATATTTCATTCATTTTTAAAAAAAAGTTCTAAACCTCTTAAAAAATCACCATTTACTTATCTATTCGAACTACGTCTAAGTTGAACATACCGCCTATACATTGTGACTAACAGCCGATTGTTAGCTACCTGTCCGATTGTAAATGTATTACCTACCGAATTCCCAAGCTTGATATGTAAGCCATTATGACACTGGGGTATCATTACTTCCTTTAGAAAGACTTTTGAGAGTGGGTCTTTAGTAACTTCCCTCAATCGTCTAAATCTTAGTCTAAGTCTTAAGACTCTAAGAAGACTATATTCCTTACTTCTCTATAATTAATTCTCTTAGAAACGTCGGCTAGCTTTTGCAAAGTGCTGAGGGTTTAAGTGAAGGTTCTTTCTCATATTATTTAAGATGCGAGTATACCTGTCTCCCTGAAGTTGATGGAAAGACCTTTTCTTAGATACCGCTGGAAATGCAGTTCTTATCGGGTTGCCAATACTGCCCACAAATTGCATCAAATCCAATTGCTCCAGTTTCTCAAAACATTTTCATTTCAATCATCTTAAGTTTCTTAGCCTAAGTGCCTAGTCCTACTCAATCGGTTTTTGTGCAAAAATCACTTTAGTCTCGGCTCATGAAACCGGGTTGAAGCCTGTTGCTATAGCAATATAACGTATATTCCCCGATAGCTAACATTGTCCTTTTCCTACACGAGGGGCTTCAATGTGCTCTCGGTATGGGTATGTTAGAAAAAAGATAAAATATTAAAAAAAAATAAAAAATTTTTCCATGATATTATTCTCCCATGATATCAATACATTAGTTTGACCGCTAAATAAGTTTTTCTATTCTCTTAAAAATAATTTACTTCTTGGCCCGAAAAATGCTCATTTACAGCGGACTTTAGCTCGGGATCATGACGTAATCTCGAAGGCTAAAAATAATATCGAAATTTTTTTTTTAATCTCGAATGCAAAAATCTCGAATGTACAAAAATCTCAAATGTATAAAAATCTCGAAAGGCTATATCTCGAAAAAATCTCGAAACTAAAAAGTAAATTCGAGATTTTTTTTTATCCCAGGAAAAAATGTTGGGCCTTATGTCCGACCCAACAATTTGAAAATTCAACAAAAAATATAAGTAAAAAACCTCGCACCCACCCCGTAATCCAACAGTATAAACCCAAGCAGGGGGATTGCAGACTCTAGCTACAGAGATTATACACATATCATAATTTGCGCAAATTGTTACCATTGTCTCAAAAAAATTAATATTAATTCGAGATTTTTTTCGAGATTTTTACATTCGAAATTTTTGCTTTCGAAAATTTTTTTTCGAGATATCGTGGTAACCCCCTTTAGCTCATTTTCGTCAGCAAAGCGCTTTCCCCAGGGGTCTTTTTTTTAATTTGGGAATAAAAAGTAATCACTGGCGGCCAGGTCTGGGCTGTAGGGTAGGTGGTTATTTTCCTCGAATCCGCACCCTCGTACAGCAGCCTTGGAGAGCCGCGTAGTGTGAACCGGTGCGTTGTCATGATGAAGCAGTACTTTCTTTGTCAGGTGTCCTTTTCTTTTTTATTTTATTGCTTCTCTAAAGCGGCGTAAAGTGGCTGAGTATTTTTCTGCGTTGATAGTTTGACCTTTTTCTGTGTACTCGGCCAATAGTATTCCTTTGGAATCCCAGAAAACAGTGGCCATGGTTTTGCCAGCCGAATAAGTGACTTTGAACTTCTTCGAAGGGTCTGTTACCTTAAAACGCCACTGCATAGAATCCTGCTTACTCTCAGGTTCATAGTGATGAGCCCACAATTCATCACCTGTGACTATCCTTTCAAAAACACTTGTACCTTGTTCTTTGTAGGAAAGAGCAGTTGCGACTTGTAGCTTCACTTCCAGAGCGATCTTGTATATTTATTCCCCCGCGTCGACACTGCAGGAATGTTGTCGTAGCAAAACCTCTCCAAACCATTCGTTATTGTAATATATAAAAAACTCACTTTTGCAAAATCTGAAATCCTTCCTATTTTCAGTTCGCCAAACCCACAATTGAATCTTTCCGACACGACTACATAATTATAATAGTAACATACAAAAAACCACCAACACTTCATTTGTCCAACTGTCAAGACATGAGGTATCATCGGCAACCAGTACCTAGATGCGAAATGTAAATTCCCTCGCGTTTGGCTATTTATTATACTTGGTTTAATGTCAAGAGCTTAAAGTCCTCAACTTAAAACTAAAAGGATATTAAATGTATACTGACACTCGTGTAAAGTCTTTATACGTTTCACTATGCGCTGCATACGTAAATTACAAACATGAGAACACAGCACACATTTCGTTAGACGAGAACACGACGAAGCAGAAAGTTGCAAATAAATTTCGAAAGGATAATGATTCACTTGATCCCAACGCAACCGAGCACGGAGCCATCAATTACACATGTCCTTCATTTTAAGTATATACAACATATTATATGCGCTTTTGTTGTTGTTTAAAGGAAGAACACATATTAGATGCAAAACGCGGGTAGAATTTACAAATTATAATTAATCAAGAAGGATTCCAGATTCCACACACAAGGGACAACCACTCTTGTATGGAGTATACCTTACTGTAGTTGTTGTGTTGACGCAAATGCTGTTATCCCTATATTACACAAGCACCTAATCTTTTCTCTGTGGTTCTGGTTCCCCGGCGACAACATCTCCCATCCCGTTGCCACCCCCAAACTCTTCCCGCCACAAAAACATGCCAGATGCAAAACTTATTCAGCACACATGGATACACACATTTCTCTAATAATGTCCATCCAGCTGTTACAGAGTCCGGATGGCGTTTTATTGACTTTTAAACTTGCAGTGCTATGTAGAGATTTCTCGCCTCCCTTCGGCATGTTCGTTTCCGCCAACTCCAAACATAACCATAGACCCTACAAGGCACACACATGCAGATACATATATGTTGCCTACCTATAGGTATATTGTGTAGTCGTACATATGGGGAAGAGTGGCGGCAATCGATGCAATGGTTGGGATGCTATTTCCCTAAGGAAATGGGTGGACATTTTAATGAATGACGATTCTCTAATTCCTTAATTTGGTAGCGCGCCAGGATTTGTCGGGCAATTTGAATTCACCGAGAATTCAAATAGAGCGTGATTCCGTAATGGCCGAATGGCGGAAGTACCGAGTGCCAAGTGAATAAATGGTCCTATGTGCGCCCATAGAAAGAGAGTGCAAGAACGGCTATGGTATGAATGTGTTTTCACTTTGGTCGATGGAACAAAGTTTTATATAGTTAAAGTTGCAATAAGCTTTAAAACTGAATTTTGTTTTGGCCTTTTCGCAAATCACTTATGCAGATTTGAGAAGCTGTAGGGTGAAATTTCTCAGAGGTGGATTGACGTGCTTGGATGTTGAAGAGGATATGTTTCGCTGGATTTAAAACTTGCTATGGAGTTAATGAACAAAAGTTGTGCTGCTTAAAGGCTCGGATTCAACACTCATATTTTTTTAAGTTTTATTTTAGTCCACTCTACCGCTTTGGAAGCTGAAATCTGGAAACATAACTTATGCCCCTTTGCTGATACTACTCATTGCGAAAGTTCCACTTAATATGTAATGTGACAGTTTTTGACAGAAGAAGGAACCCATAAGATATTTAAGTAAACGGGATTTCATCTTACAAAAAATCATGTAGGTAATCCTGTTTAAAAAAAAAACCTGGAAGATAGGTAGGCGCTTTTGCTTCACTTAGACCATTAGTTGGGTCCATTGTGCCCAGTTTACGTGACCCATCCAGTGCAACCTGTTGAAAGGCAAGAAAAAAAAACCGCTTTTCATAATGGAGCCACATAGATTTAACATGAATCTAAAGGATTCTTATAGATCCGTTGTAACCTGATAGTGTCGTACGTCCTACGAGTAGCTAATCAAGTCTGTTTGTCTTCTAGAACCAGCAAGATTTGATTATGAATCTCAGGACTACTTTGAGATCAACATTCTTCAAATCATCTAGGTCATCGAAGAAGTATACCTTGTGAGAATCCTCTGTCTGCTGTACTTAAAGGCTGGGCATTCGCAAAGTAGGTATGGCGAACAGTTTATATTTCTTTAACGTCCCTACAGCTTGTTAAAAAGTCATTGGTCGCATTCAAGTATCTAGTTAAGTAAGTCTGACAGCCCAGAATGGTCGCGTGATTTGTTTTGGCAGTTGACGTTTATGGAGGGGTAGCCGATGAATCTAGTCGAGAAATTCCTGACGTTTATACCTACCACGTGAGTTAAGCCCAAGTTTTGACTAGGCAAAAGTGATTTTTTTATAAATATTCCTGAACATTGCATAAATTTTCATTAATTGGTGGGTGTTTTCAACTTGGTTTTTTTTTAAGCGCCATTATCTGTAGCAAATCAAAATTTGAGTGGGAATTCTGTTTTTTAATATTGCGCCCATTTAAAACATACCAGCACTGTTGACAAAAGTATAGTAAATTAATTTGAAATTATTGATTTTCTCAATTTACTTTTTAAAAACATTAGTATGCTGATTAATTTTTGACATAGAAATGTCAAAGCAAATATTTAATAAAAGGAATCGTTGGATGTCAAATCAGGAGCAGGACCGCACGGCGATTTTCCGGAACTTTCTTTCTGCCCAAACCTGAAATACAGCAATATACCTACTAACAAAACCAAAAAAGAATCATGAAAATCGTCCCACTGGTAATCGAGTTATAAGTTATAACATCATCGAGTTTCACCCCGAAAGAATTGTAATAGAAGATTAACTGTGCCTTAAATGTGTAGAAGTTAAATAAATAAATAGTAGTTTTAATATTTATCGAGGCAAAGCCGGCAATCCTAGTATAGTTGACAATGTCAAGTTTTGTAAAAGTTATTACACAAGCTATTTGTGATATCATGCGTAGATTTAACAATTACACTTTTTGTTAAGCAGGTACCACAAAACATATACATATGTATAACTGAATTTACAGCTTATTTTGGTATTGCTCAGAACTGTTCTGCTTCTATAAAAGGGCATTATATTTTGTATTACCTTCAACTCGGTAATTTTCGGGAACTCATCATATTTTGGTTTCGATTCTAGTGATCATTACAAGTATTTGAAATCTGTTGGAGAATGACTGAGTTAAAGACAATAATAGGTAAGGTAAGGACGTTTATATTTGCTTGACAGTTGGTGGATGCTCACGCCTTTATAACCAGACTTTTATATAAGTTTTGCGCATTCTTTAAAAGTACGAAGCTCTGCTTTCTGTTACTACTACTTTCTGTTACTGATTTTGTTGCGATACTGCGGCCAATAGTTCTCTCTGACTAAGGTGTCCTTTTCAATCAAAATCAAAATCTCAACATTTATCGCAGAAACAAAATGATCGCATTTGACTTTGAGACAGCCGAATCTGTGCACTATGAGAATGCAGAATGTGGGCTTCGGAAAGATCTAAAGAACACCTTTTCGGTACGAGCTGTTCATATACTTGGTCTTGGAAACGTACTGCAAATTTATCATTGTATATCTAGCTGGTTGCAATCCAGGGAAGTGCCTTTTCTTTCAACTTTTTATTAATCGTGTTTATAGCAGGCGCCATAGGTTCCAGTTTCCACACCAGAAAGTCATACAACCTCCCCTCAACATCACAATAGGTATTTGACATAGTCTTGATAAATAATACTATCACGAGAGCGTTGAGGCTGAGTTTCTTTATGTTGCAATATTTTCAGTTGACATCGTCGAAAAAGCTTAGTTCACGATAATCTCCTTTGCAGCCGACTGAATAAATTATCAATTACCATAACTTATTGTTACCCACTAGTCACATCAGTTCCAAAATTTTGGTGTAGCTAGTTCTGACTATTCACAACACTGTTGATTCCATCTAGTGAACGCATCTGCCGTAGGTCTTCCTCTGAGGGATCATAGAACCCTCAACATTATTTATTTTGTAAAAAAAATTGATTTTGGTTCCACAATTTATAAATAGTGTATGTATAGGTATGGGGTAATCGTAATGGCAGTAAGTGGTTGGTAGTTACTTTTTTTCTTTTTTAGACTATTTATTTATTTCATAAAATGTAAAAAAAAAATATGTATCTTAGTCTTCAGCGATTTGGCTGAAGGCCGTCTACCAGACTGACATTTTAAACATTTGCAACAATACTTATATACCTATTAATTAATAATTAATTTTAATAATAATAAGTTGGCGCAACAGGTCCCTAGGGACCCTAGGCCTAGGTTCTCGCAACCATTCGTTTTGTGTGAGTTTTTCATTTTTGCAACGAATGGAAGGGATCTACAATTTTATGCCGATTCCAAACGGCTGATTGAGAAGCTCTTTCAAGACAGTTATACTCTCGGGTGCTTGTCAGACGTTCGCGAGAGGCGGCGCAGTAAAAAAAATCCTGAGCTGGAATTTGGGTTTTTGCGGGATTCGAACCTGGGACCCCGCGCTTAGTAGTCCAACACACTAACCACTAAGCCACTGCGCCTACACTTATATACATACTTATTTTTTTATAATTTAACAAAATAATTTAAAAATGCAACGTAGGGCAATAGTTGTATATCTATGTAATGCGTCCCAAACTCTGTCGCCGTTGAATACCTATGCTTATCGTTTCATCCAACTCAAGTGTACGTACTCCAAAGTTATTTAAACGAATTTCTGTTAAAATGGGGCATACCTTACCTACTGCTACGAAGTGGTACACATCCTCACCTCACGTTCTTTCCGGTGGTTGGTATGTTTCTCAGAAAATTTACATTAAACACTATAAAACCACGTATAGGTGTTTTGTTAAAAGCGCAGCTGGAATAAGGGAATTTTTCTTATACAAGTCATCAGTATAATGGATGTTCAATGATAATTTTTGTTTTTTCGTTTTCTTTACACGCAACTAATACCACCACCAATTCAATGAATTTGAAATACAATAACGTTTAAAACAAATTATTGGGAAAACATTGAATTGAAAAGTGTGTTAACACTTGTTTCCCTATTAATACCGGTTTTTGTTTGTTATGTGGTACGTGCATATATGTACATTTAAAAATAATACCCGTACCTATAGAGAAAAGTGTTGTTTAAATGCATGCGGCATCGAAAGCGCGTATTTTTTCACCCAACCTTTTGGCGCGCAATATTCCATCGACTTGATTTAACATAATAAATAAGATGAAAGCAATATTTTGTTAAATAAAAAACACAAGAGTCGGTTTGCGTTTACCCACTAAATATGTGCGATTTGGGGGAGTAAAGGAACTTCCAGCTGCCGACTGACCCACTGAATTCCACTCTCTTCAATATGTTCGGTTGGGATTAACTGCAGCACAGCCAGTCGACCAAGCCAAATGTGGATTCATCTCTTTTGCGCTTGTAAATATGTACGAGCTTTAATATATCGTTTTTTTTTTCTTCATTAACTTTGTTGCGAACCAACTATACCGAGATGGGTATGTATGTGTTTGACCGTGCAAATATTCGCCTCCACTTCTCGTCCTCCGCCTCACCCCGAGACCCAATATAATTGCGATTTCTTTCGCCTTATTCGTGTCCTGTCGGCGGCTATATGAGGAGCGAACGCAGTGCATAGAAAACTGTGTAGGTATACCAAGCACCATCCCCTGGAGATGTGTGTGCGTGTAATAAATTCTCTGGAAGCGGGATAAGTGGATGACATGGATTTCGTTTCGTTCGCTGAACTGGGTGATAGGGACAATTATTGGAATTTCTGATATGTGCCCTTTGGACTTACTGCTGGAATGGATTCTGTTCGGTTGCGAGAGTCGAGAGATATATCGCAGTGAAGGACTCTTAGTGGTAATGGGGTAGTGATAGATGTGGACAAAAATTCTACGCAATTGGTTGAAGAATTTCACTGGTTAAGGGACTGCGATAATATTTGAACTATTTAACTAACAACTAACTCTTAGCCTTGCTGTGGATAGGAACACCATATACGCCTGGTGCTAATTTGTTGTGCAGGACTTGTAACTATAAGCATCCTCGTCAGGAAATATCGTACATGGAAATTTCAGTCAGGAAATTTTACGACATGGCTACAAAATGGTTACAAGGAAAGTTGCAAGCTTATCGGAGCACTCTTCAAAATATCAAAGACTATAAGAGGTCCGTTACAGCTTTATATTATGACCACACATTTTCAATATAATTCAAATCTGGACTTGTGTCCAACCGCGCGCCATTTAGAATGCTGTCTTACGTTTTCTACCTGTTCGAAGCTAATAAGTAACTTATTTTGTATAATTATTTTTTCTTTATTTCGTAGATACGTAATAGAAAGTCAAGCGCTTCAAATAATATTCGTTAGCGATATTTATATAACGAACTAGATAAATTGAGTACCGTGGAAGTCAAAGAATAGTATATTCAAAGCAAGATCTGAATAATTTTGGGAGTGGCATAACTCAAGCGGAGCAATCACAAGCTGTAGTACTCACACTCCCTTTAGGGATATTTTTAAAGAGTCAAGAGGGCTAAAAGGTTAGTCATATCATTTCAAGTAATTTAAACATTTAATCTTCAGCTGAATCAGCGTTACAACTTTTTGAGTTACTACAGAAAGATGCGCCAACTCAAGCTATTATATTACCACCATTGACGGGTCCCATTTCGTTTCTCTACCACTAAAAATCTTACCCAGATATACTCTCTGGATTTCACCAGAGTTTTTCCCTAGGTGCGTTTCCTAGTGTTAACGCTTTAGCGTCTGTTTATGTGAGATCTGTTTCATTGACTGGGGTCTCAACCCAATGATGCCTCAAGATCTTCATTCTTCTGCCAGCCAAAGCCTCCAGCTATAGTTAGCTAGCAGGTATCATCCTCTCTAGGGCCCATCTTCCTTAAGTGATACCCGAAATTACCATATTCTGTACAAACCAATATCCATTTCAATGTTCCTCGACTCATGCTTAGATAGAACCCTTCTTTGAGTGGAGAAGGTCGGCAACTCAATTACCATTTTAGCCTCTCTACATTGTTCCACGGTCGCCCACCTTCTCAGGTGTTCTGCCATGATCCATTTGTATATCAGCTGTTCGACCATGCATCTGCCAATTGAAGCGAATGATTCTGGTCTCAGCAACTTTTCAGTTGACCCCTGTTTTGCTAGGGAGTCAGCCTTTTCGTTGCCTTCGATTCCTATGTGTCCTCGTACCCAAGTCAGTGTTACTTCATTTTTAGATGAAAATTTATTGAGCTAGGTCAAGGAGCAAAGCATGCGCTGAGACTGTTATACATCGGAAAACCGTCGGCATCAATATCTACATTGACTAAGATGCGAAAGGTTTTACTTATTTATCGACGATCGTCCCGGTATACCGATTCCTGTGAGTCTCAATATTCAATGCTTACTCTGCAACTTCGTGGGTGTGCAGGTTTTTGAAGGGGGATGTACTTCATCCTAAGGATACTTTGCAGTCTAACCCTGTTCTTCCGTTCGACCTTCACCACCTATCTGTATCAGACTATTATATAAGAAAGTTAGCAACATGCAGGGACTGATAGTTCTAAGTCTTGTCTAAACATCTAAAAATATACATACAGCATTAAAAATTTATATATTTGCGTTTCAAATAATTACTTTAACACAATCCAACGGTTCAAATACACACTCATCTGGTATTAAATTTTGTTTCAATTTCCTAATGCAAATTCCATTCCGGTACGTTTATGGAAATTGCTAAAGTGTAACTATATAGAATTAATTTAATAGCTGAGTTCTGTAGGTAATTTAATAGAAATTATCTTTCTAATGCGGATCCAAGAAATAGTTGATATTTTCAACTTTGTAGTATCTATATTTAAGAAATCCGTGGATGGAAGCCTTATTCAGGTCTTTAAACTTTAAAGTCATTTTGGTCCGAATTGATCACTTCAAATGGATTTTTGTGACATATTCTCGTATCATTTTTTCCACATCCTTCGGCTGAAAACATTTAACTGATTCCTTCCTTTTTTCGATTTGAGCGAAATTTCGATCGCAGGACATGACCAGGAGTGACCACTGACCAAGTATTTATGATGGAAAACATCATAGATGCCATTAGCAACTAAAAACCCATTCTGTTCTTGTTCAGTCCTATGCTGCTATCACTCCACTCCAAGTAACTGAATTTTTTTTTAGTTTTATAGATGACACCATGTTAAGTAGGTGCGTTGAATATGGAAATTCGACCTCGTTACCACCTCTACCCGCATATGACGTATTCCATAGGCACATGTACGTACATCTCTGACCGCCTAATTTAATCAACTAACTAACTGGCACCACGTAACAATAACAGCCACCAAATTATGCAATAACGCCCCGCACACACACGGGCACATACCCTTTTGACCAAAAGTGGGTTTGCACTTAGACCCAATTTATAAAATTGTATAATTGTTTAACTTTTTTCAAAAAAAAATTGGCTTTTGTAAGTTCCGAAAATCTACGGGTAGTTCATTGAACGTTGTAAGGATCGCTACATCATATACTCGTTCCAATATCTCGCGATATCGTGTCGGTCTTGATGTCTTCGTCTGGTGTTAAAAATTTGCTGTGTCGGGATCCTGTGGTTGGTGTCGTCTTCGAATTGTGATATTATCTCCAGCTTGTGTAGTATTTGTAATGATTAAAAGTCTCGTGCTGCTATCAATTTGATGCCAGTTGATGTTGTGTGTTTTGATCGATATACCAATTTTTGTATCCTTGTTACAGCCCTATTATGACTATCAAATATCAACACGATATTTGATAGTAATTGATACGTATCAACAAAATGAATGAATCGGTATTAATGGTTATCAACCTATCAACATTTTTGATGAATTGTGAATATTATTGGGTTTAAGATCTATTGTGTATAGTTTTATCGATAAACTTGGTATTACGGTTATCAAAAAAATTGATATTCATCAAATATTCTATCCACCACAAATTTCTTATTGATACGTATCAAATATTCCGGCGGTTAAAAATTTATTTTAACACCAAATAATAAAATTTAGTTCCTTGTTTTTATTGTTAAAAAAACGACTTTAGACCGAAATGTAATCGGTAGTTTTTGATTTTAAATGGATTATGATGAAGTAGTTTGGTTTGGTTTTTTTATGTCATACAAATTAGAAACGTCAAACTTCAAAACAGAAACCCATTCTCAATGATGATTTGATTAGCATTCACAATGGGGTAAAAACTATCAATTGATACTCATAATACCAAAATATCGTTGAATTGATAGATGCAAGTATCAAAAAATTGATATTTGATAGCCATAATAGGGCTGTTACAGATTTTAAATTTTGTTGCTATGGTGCATTTCCCCACGCAAAAATTCCGCATCTCAGGTGCGATTCGACAAGTCCGAAATAGCATTGTCTAAGAACATCAGGTGTACAATGTACATAAATAACTAAGGTGGAATAGCGCATAGGTATCAAGATTGCCGAAGTTTTATTGTAAGGGCCTGCAGGTGTTGGCCCCGTTTCAGGTTATAGTCCACTATTACTCCAAAGTATTTGTATGCTGATACATTTTCGCTACATTCATCGCTTTGTATCTTAATCGTTATTTTATATTTTAGTATATGTGGTGGACGGATGTACATTAGGGTGGGCCGAAAAAATATTTTTTTTTTCAAGTCGTAATACCGCGGAAAAGTTGCTAATTGTAGATATTAAAAAGGGGAAAAAAAAGAAAAAAAATGGTTAATATCTTCCGGTCGCGCATGAGCTTTAAAATGTTGATGAAATTTAAAAAAAAAAATAATAAGTTTAAAATAATTTTTTGTATTATACTTAACTACAATGATTTAGAAAAAAAAAGTTTCTAATCGGTCACGCTCTTCGGAGGTTTTCACTTTTACTATTTCTTATCTATCTGGTCGTGGTATTTCTCTTGACAAGTTAGTTGTCATAGGATGTGATGGCACTGCTGTTAACACAGGTTGGAGAAACGGTCTGATTCGCCGAATCGAAATATATTTGGGGAAACCTTTACAATGGTGAAGAAAGTCCCACGCCACGCCTCAACTTCAAGAAGTAGTTATATTTATTTTGAAGTCATATACGTGCCAATGTGGTTTAGAATATTAAAACAAGTAAATACTTCACAGAGTCACCAAAACTTGTGTACGAATCAATACAATCTTCAAGATAGCTACCTGATGTGATACGTAATATTGTCGACCCTGTTATACGAAATGTCTTTTTCGCCCATTCAGAACATTTAATGTTAGCCATGGCACAACAACAACTAAGAGAGCTCGGACTTCGACGAATTCTAAAGGCTAGACAGTTGGATCAAAAAAGAAAAACTATCAGAACGTTCATGCCGCCAAAACTGAATTTCATTGCTAAGGATAACTCGGAAATTGTTAACTGGATGGACTGTGATTTATCTTCTCCTCCATTATTAAAAAAATATATATCAGTGACGATGAAATTAAATCACACATTGAAAATGGCGCAATACCTAGTTGGGATATAACATCTAATGCATCCGGCTTCCCAGTCCACACACAGGCAGTTGAGCGATGTTGTGAAACTAGTTACAGAAGCATCAGGAAAAGTTTGCGGAGCTAAGTCTAGGGATGGTTTTGTCAGAACGACTCTGCTTTCAAGGTCAATAATGCCTAACTTCGCCCACAGATCAAATTTCAAAGTTCCTTCAGCTAAGAATGAATGAAACCCTAGATGTTTAACATAAGTTTCTTGGACTTACAAATCTTCACACAAAAACTTTTAATAAACAAAATGTTACTTACAAATATTGATTTTGGTTTAAAAAAAATTTGTGTTTTAAACATAGATACCAAAGATAAAAACGTGGTAAGATTTGTATATCCACAAACTGTCTATCTTCTTTTTTTTTGAGCACCCGGAAGATGCTGATGCATTTAAATAATATAAAAGCATTATTTTCTCTATCACTGAGCGAGTAAGATCGAATATAGCAATTACCTACATTAAAAAATAATAATAAAAAAAATATTTTAAACTCCCATTTTTTTGCAAATAGGTATCAGCAAAATTTTAAAGCTCATGCGCGACCGGAAGATATTAACTGATTTTTTTCTTTTTTTTCCCCTTTTTAATCTCTACAATTAGCAACTTTTCCGCGGTATTAGGTACGACTTGAAAAAAAAAAAAAAAAATGTTTTTTTCGGCCCACCCTAATATATTGTAATGTATATGTTTGTTTTTTGTGCAGTTATGACAAGGCCATGATCATGACACCATTCCAAAATTGCATTGCATTGAAATCAATTTGCATCAATTGCTCGATGTCCATTTAAAAAAAAATTATTATTATATAATTTAAAAAAAAATTATTATTATATAATATCTACCCTGACGGATCTCTTTCCTACATATCCATATCCAGATCCCATGGAGTTCCTTCACTCCTCCTATATTTTCCACCAAAGTTTTGTCAACACTTCATTTTCAAATAGGCGAATTGTAGGCACTACATGTCATGTCTCCAATAACTCTATTTTCTCATTAGTGGCAACTGAAAAACTCGCACATCCCCAAAACAACTTGCAAAACTTAGTTCTAGTTATCACCACCAACTGTCAGCTGACACACAAAACTCATTCGTGAAACAACCGGAGTTGAGTATTTTCCTAGCATAAAAATGTTCTTGCAGTTATAAACCAATTATGCGAATGCAACTTTTCAATTAATTATACGATTATATTCCAGCTATGGCGACAACCCCAATAACCATCGCTAAGCATTTTTGACACACAAACCTTATTTTAAAATTGCCACCTCAATGCATGCACACAATGCAATCATTTCCACTGATTGGCTTAAAACTGCAAAATTTTGTGCAAAACGTTCACGAATTATCACCCCATGAATATCTAACTATCAATTAGAAACATACCAGCAGCGCACTGCTGCCGTTGGGTGCAACCATGGAACTGTTGCTTTGTGAAATTTCTCTTTTTTTCGGGAATCGAAAAAAAAAAAATAATTGCGCACTAATGCGTTGACAATTTTCCGGTGCGGCACACTAATTATTCGAAAAATGCGACCAAAAAATTAATTAACCACCATTTAATTCGACTGGGTGGTTCGTAGGTATGTGAATACGATCCGTACTGTTGCATTGGCTTTTTTAATTAAAATTTCTAAATTTCTTTTTAGTTCTTAGATGGGCAATACTTCTTTAGAGTGTGCCCTACAGGAATGCATTAATTTCAGAAATAGTTTTGTGTTTCAAACTTTCAAACTAGATATTAAACTCGACTAGATACTGACATGAATATTTACTTGGTTCGCATATTATTTTCGGAATATATTTGATGGAGATAGTAGGGTCCATGATATACTATTTGTATTTTGGAAATATGTAGGCATCGTTTTTAAATGAAATGTAGAGATACTATTTCTATTTGGGGTATCGGTATTTAGTGTCAGTCCGCATACCTACGGTTGGGGAATCTTATTTTGAATGTTAGCATCAGAGACGTATAGGTCAGTGAAATCGAAGAATAATGCGGTGTGCTGTTAAAGCAATCGATGCTGGAGAAGTTGTCTGAAGACAAAGCATGCTACTTTCCAAAGCAAGTTTGGCTGGATAAACGGAGGTAAATAGATTAAAGCCCACATCAAGGCGATTTGAAAGAAAGGCATGCATAATATGTACAATGCGCTAGCTGAAATTGAAGGAAAAGAAGAAGAATGGAAGATTATAACATATGTAGGATATTGTCAGTCGCAAATTCGAAAGCACGTTTTCAGAAATACTACAATTCGCCTTATCTGTTGCTCAGTGATGGTGCAATAAAGAAGGCATTTCTGTAAATCCAAAGAAAACAACGATAGTCACCTTTAGAAAACGGAGAGAACTAGATCTCCTTATTCGCCCTACTATATTATGTTCGGCGAAGCCATTGAATTCTGACGAGAAGGCAAATACCTGGGAATTATCCTAGACAGCAAACTATCATGGAACCAGCAGATTAAACGTACCGTAAACAGAGCCACCAGATCTTTATGGATCTGTCGTCGGGTCTGCGGTAACAACTGGGGTCTTAGACCTCGGATGCTATACTGGTTGGTGGACGAAAACTAATGAAGTCACTATAATCAGAAAGCGAGAACGAATTCAACGTATAGCCGGAAACTGCATGATGGGCTGTTTATACGCTCCACTCCGACTATGGCACTCAATGTCATCCTAGGTCTAACACCTCTTCAGACGCAAATTCAAATAGAGGCTGGACTAAGTATCCATCGCCTGTTTCATTAGAACAACTTTGACCCCTTCTCCTATCAGGGAGGTCATCTGTCTTTATTCGACAACATGGATCCTTCAAGTCCATTCAACATGCCTCTAGAGTCTAGACGACATGCTGGCGGAATATGGTTTCTACAAAAACTGGAGAAGAATGGGAAAAATACAAACCCAATGCATCACGACTCGGTATTATCTGGTACACAGACGGTTCTAAGATGGAGTCAGGGACTCTGGAATCTACGGTGAGTCCTTATCTTATCCATATTTCACGCCAAAGTCCTTGCAATCTACCATTGTGCTAGAATAAATCTAAGTTTTAACACACGTGGAAAAACGTAATTATATTTTCAAACAGACAAGCAGCTCTCAAAGCTCTTGACTCATCTGTCATAAAATCTAAACTTATCTTAGAAACATTCAAAACTATCTATGGACTTTCTAACTAAAAACCTATATTCATCCTCCACTGGAGGATTTTAGGGTAACGAATCGGGTGACTCACTGGCTAAAATCGGAGCAACCACTCCACTTATCGGACCTGAACCCTTCTGCGGAGTCAGTAAAAACCATTTCAGGAACTATATGAGGAACCTTTCCCGCATTCGAGTCTAACGAGATCTGGCAAAGCACATCTGGGTAGAACTGCACCAGAAAATTGTTCCCTTAATTCTCCCCCAAAAAAACGCTGGACAAAGACAACCTGAGATGAGAATCCTAACAGCAATAATAAGTGGCCATGGTCACGTGAAAAAACAACTCCACCGCAGAATCGTCTCGCCAGACCCTAGCTGCAGACTCTGTCTTGAGAGTGACGAATCCTCTCTTCACATAATCCCAGACTGTCCGGCTTTATGTCGCCTTAGAAAAAATATCCTTGGGATATAACAATAATTCTGCGATCTTCATGTATAAAAAGCTCCATTGCTTGTTGTGAACTAATTTCCTATCTGCCTACAACATAAAACTCAAAGAACAAAGACTGTTGACGACACTTGAAAAAATTATGTCACATGCACATTATGAAACCACTTTTGCCCCACACTGTACACACAAATGTATAAAATAGATGCTCTTAGCTAGTATCTACGTAACTCATAAACGGCATGAATTGAGCGTGCTCAGATCGTTCTGATGTTAGTCTTCCTGTTTTTTTTTTTTTTTTTTTTTTCTGTCAAATGTGACTGAAAGTGTGCAACTGTGCATGTATGTAGGAGGTACCTACATACATGTGTAATCAGCCTTTTACTCCGCCAATTTATTCTGAGCTCATAGAGCGCGATATGATCATGCTCTGAGCGAAAAATTAAACACAAATTCGAGCTCTGATGTGACTGAGCCATCAAAAAGGAAACACTGTGTTCTAACATGTAATTACTCTCTCAAAGTGTGGTTTCAATCAGTAGCCCATCAGCAAAAGTATACGTCAACTAACCTACAACACAACTGCAATTTTTTAAAATATAGCCTTAACCAATCATGTTGAAAAAAAAAATAATTTTAAAATTCGCGCGAAATAAGTGCACTCCAAGGACAAGGACACATTGTTCCAAATAAAAATAGGACGCAGATGGGTAGGAATGTAAAGAAAAAAAAATTTCAATTATAACTCATATCAGCCAACTATACAATGGGAAAATAAGGACGCAAAAATGCAAATATGCATCTTTTAGTCGTTTTTCCAGATGCACCAGCAAAACTATATATAGACCGCACAATACAGCCGAGATGGAAAAATAACATCAACCCTGTATACACATCATCCAGTGTCCTTGTGATTCCCATGCACATGCCACGTATTTGCTTTCCAGGCATTCTGTTTTGTTCGAAAATATACGAACATGTCCTCAATGCCACAACAAAACATAAAATAATTTTTATTGTAATATCCCATTAAAAAGCGAAATAATATACCATCAAGGATATCAAGGAAAAGAAATCGTCATTGTCGTGCAATCGCAAGTGATGCTTTTATCTCTTGGCTGCGTTTTGCATCTATTGATCCAAGAATGAAAATATTTGGTTACTTCTTTGCGATTTCATTCTCCTTTTTGAGATGACAACGATACTGTTGGTTTGTGAAAATGTCGACTATGTCAAAACACCGGCAAGGAAGCGTTGTTTGTCGCTGACAGACTTGTGTCTATTTGCAGACGACAAGGACGCAAAATGGAACGCGAAATGCCTTTGAAGAGGAAATATAATTCGTTTCTTTCACTGAATTATTTCTTAAGGAAGACGTTTGGTAAGTGTTATTTTTTTTTTTGTGTGTGTATGTATTTGTATATATCTGTGTGCACAAAGTAAACAATTTGCATAAGAATTATACAAATTAAAAGGATGGTTCAGACAGACTGCGTGAATAATATATTCGCTATCTGTCCTGCATGAGTATCTGATTAATGAGAGTGCAAATCTTCGGATTCGACACTTAAACATGTAGCACTGGCAGCCATTTTTCTTTTCGCTTTCAGGACCTTCGTCTGCAGTTCTATCCGAACGGCTCTATTGAGGTCAGAGATGTATCTCACATTGGGGTAGGTAAAAATGTTTCCCCGATTTATTAACTACGATAAAATGTCTCCATGTAAAGGTTGCGTAAAATGTATTTTGTTCGCTTTTATTGGCGCTACAGTTAAAAATCTCTAAATGTTGATTCCCGTGATAGAATAAAATGTTTACATTGGTTATTTTTTCGTAAGTAACCTTTTTCAATTTCGAACTTAGAAGCCAAGACTTTCTTTCAACAATGAAAAATTAAGGGGCAACATCTATGAGCACAAATCCAACAAGGATTCTTAGGCAGAGGGAGGCGACTTGGTGGGGAGCATGGCCCAACTCGCTCCGATTCCAAGATCACCGGAAAATAGAAATAAGTTTGTGTATGCTCTCCATAGGCACTAAGCAATATCGATACAAATCAGCTCAAATCATCTTACTGTTTTCGACAGCACTTATAATCTCTATAATTTAATCTTCTCCATTCGAATGTATACCATTGGCTATAGGTTCTAGATCTAATATAGAGATCTGTACGCCCTGCATAAGATGGGAAGACCATGTCCCAAATATCTTAAATTAACCTTTTTAAATATTTATATAAGCACTTAGGTACTAACATACTTGTATAAACGCGCCATTGAAAATGAATCAATGGTTTGAAATGCTCCTGTTGTCGGTTTTAGTAGACAAGATCCAACACTTTCGTCACCTTTCAATACAAAAAAAAGTAGAACTTTAAAAACTTAAATAAAAAAAATGCTGCTGCGGGAAACAGGAACATAACATAATATATTTATTATAAACATCTACCAACATTGGTCGAAATTGCTCAAAAACAACAAAAAAATAAAATACCAAAACAAAACCCCAACAGCATAACAGGATTTTCGTGATGCACTTGGCTCTGACATGGGCATTGGACAAGTGGAGAACGGAAAAGAAAACCGCTGTGCTAATTTTCAACTTTGTCGCACAGAGCCACAGTATACTTTCTAATTAGGTTAAGTGGTGTGAAATCCAGAAGGCCACACTCCCACACACCAGTCCAGGACAACGGGTTCCATTGCACTGTTTCTGGCAGGAAACGACCATAATTTGTAATTACTTATTCAAATTTGAATGTTCGCTCCAAGTCACTGAAAATTTGTTATTCACCCGCACACGCCTTTAACAAACCATTTTCGTAAATTTCGGGGACAATTTGTCTGCAGCTGCCTTGGACTGTGCTGCACTGCAATATACCTTACTGCCAGTGGCATTGACCGAAAACACCACGCTATAACTTTTCTCTTCATGGTCAGAGAGGGACAGAGAGACAGAGCTAGAGAGCGAAAAAGGGTGCACCAAGTATTTATTTCATGGTTACAACAGGTTTTTTATTTCAGCATTTGCCGAATAGTTTTCCAGGACACTAACCTCTGAAATTCCGAAACAAAACTATATGTACAAACGTACAACTTTTTCGTTTGTCGTTAAGCATGGCGAGCGGCATTATGCTGTTGCGGCAGAAGGAACAGTTACGAAGTCAAGATGAAGTTTGACAGAGAGCGATATGACTTCGATGGTCAGGCTAATTTTCTATGTATTTTTTTTCTTTCGCGAAGAGTATTAACTAATTTGGAACTTTGATCATTATAAGTTCGGAATTGGAGTTTGCATTTCGATTTGAGTAACGACGGTGATAATGATCTAGAAGTGTTGAATTGATTAAATGGGTGTTTATTGAAATTCGCACGGGTTAGTTCTATGAAGTTAAGTTAAATTTTAAGGTGACTAGAAATGGATCGTTTCTTTTTTTTCTTTTTTTGTCGACTATAACTTATTGACGAAACGGACAAATTTGGGACAGCAATGCACAAGTTGGGAAAAATATTTTTGTTTGCACTCCAAGCGTTAGTGGGCCCGGTTGCCTTGGCAGAAGTTGAGCTAATCTGCTTATTTCGTTCGGTCGTCAACATTAACTATAATTACCCTATTAGAGATGACGGATAATGAAGAAGAAATAAAAGAAATTTCTCAGCTGAAAAGTTTTGATTAAAAGTTGAAATGAATAACTAACTGTTTGAACGTTGGTAATGCCGAAAGGTTTTTTGAGTTTTTGAGGAAAGGCTACCCTGATGGAAGTGTGCAGAACACCTCGGTCGAAATTTTGGTTCATAAAAAAGCATCATGCACCCATCGCGACAGGTATATTTCGTTCACTTATTACATTAGGGGTATAGTTTCAAAACTCTTCTTTGTATACCTATTCCACTTTTTTTAAATTAGGTAGTTAAGTATTTTAGATATTTAGCTAAAATGTTGTCATTTAATTAAAAAAATTTTCAAAACTATTCCACAAAACTTATTTATTCCAATACACACCAAATTCCGCAAGAAAAATCTGCTATTCAGATGCAAATCAAATCAAATCAAAAGTAGACGCTTTCAAAACAATGACAGGCGGAAATTTTTATTATTTTGAGAGTGTTCATGGGTTAAACCTAATGCTCGTATCTATCCTCTTTTTAAGGGGATTATCCCTTTTTTCAAAGTCAAAGAAACTATCCCCTGAAAATTTCCAAAATCCCTTTTTTATCCTATAAACTCCTCTTTTTACCATAGCAGATTTTTAACGATATATCGTCATATACTGTAAGCGAACCGACCTACCACGCCATTGTGAATTCAACTTTTGCAGGCTGTCTTTTCTGGTGGTTTTATTTTACTTGTGAATTTGTAAAAAAAAACAACATAAAATGCCGAAAACAACAAAAGGCAAATGCATATTAAACGCCAAACTTTCTGAAAGATATTCTACAAATTTCTGAAAACAAAGCCGGAATTGCTTCGTTCAATTGCTGTATTAGACAAATATAAGAAGAAAACCAAAAGTGGAGAAATTATTGCTATCGAAAACTATTCAGATGCGAATGACGACGATGGCGATGACGGCACATTGGTAGTTTGAACAGATATGTAGTTAAAAAATAATAATAGTTTATTAAACACAATTTACATTAACCCATTTAGACCCGAATAAATTTTTTCTTTCAATTTCAATGATTTTTTAAGCTTTTGATGGTATTCTGCTCTGAAATCAATAAGTCAAGTCAAAATATTTTTCAAATTTGTGAAAGTCGAGTTATGAGGTGTTGCGAAAACGCAACGCTGGGTCTAAGTAGGTACATACGGAAACACAATTTTGAATTTTTTTAATTTATTATAATTATTTAATTCACTTTTAAAGAAAAAAATTCCTGACAGTTGAAACAGTAAAGAAATGAAATATTTCAGTAGAATGATTAATTTGTTTTTTTTTTTTTTTTGTAATGAAATTGACTGAGAAGTAGATCGGGAAAAGTGTTCCGTAGATACCGAAAAATTATAAAATTATTTTACTAGAAAATTTAAAGATTATTTGCTTATTTTTTTTTTTTTTTTTTGATAAACCAGCTTTATAATTCCTAAGCAACATTTTAAGACAAAGATTGAGTTCAACCATTATGATTAAGTGGTCTAAAAAAGCAAAAGAAAAATGTTACGGTTTCGTTTTACGTAATGGCTATAACTAGGGCCTAAGTCAAGCTGGTGCAACCGTAACAAGAACACCCATTTACCTACCAACTTGCAACTTATCTACTGCAAAGTGAGATCTAATGACTTTTCTGTAATAATACCCTGTATATCCCCAGGCCAAATTCTCCATTCGTGCTATATTGTTCATTTGAATTAGATTATTAAACCAGATTAGTTATGTTGGTTTGCCGACTGCAAGCCCCTAAATTCCATGAAAATCTATATATATAAATAAAAAGCCAAACCACAATTGCACTCGTAGAAATCATGTGTAACACTTTCAATTACTAGCCGCAAACATGAACTGTATTTATGTATATCCGCAAGCGAGTGTGTTGTATATTCCCTCAATTTAAGCCTTTTACCGTGTGGTTATTCCAAATTAATTAACATTTCAATCGATTTAAATCTACTTTAGACAAAACATGACATTCTAAATCAATAAATGCACAGCTTTCAATGTAATTATATACATCAAGCCTCTGGTATAATGAAACAGCACCCACAGTTCCACAGACCATGCCCCATAGTTATTAAACTCGAGTTCAACGATTGCCATCACACTGACTACCTAAACCAAACGAAATGTTTGTTCAAAAATGTTATTGGACTGCAGCAGCACACAGAGCTGTCTATGCTGCAGCTCAGTAGGACGTCAGCATAAATAATATCATCCTCCAGCACGCACAGTGTATTGTGTAGTCAACAATGAATGTATGATCCAATGTGGGATCAAATATTTACATAACGAAATTTCAATTTGATTACAACTATACGTGCCTTATACTACCTTGCACGTAAAGGACAAAGAATATGGTGCGACATTGAATTTATTTATTTATTCCTGCTCTCCCAGGATACTAATTGAGTGAGAAGTTTTATAGCCTTGTGCTCAACAGCCGGCTGTAGGTACTCGTTTCCAATGGGTTCGCAGAAAAGGGTTAATTCGAGCGTGTATAATTGCGTTGCCCAGGAAGTATCCTGGCGTCGTCGGTTGTCGTCATTAGATAGACAATCAATAATGATGTCATTCGAGATTTTGCTGAAACGGGTTACAAATACACCGGCAAACACAATCACGGCACAAGAAGTGGCAAAGGAAATAAAATCCTTTTTGTTCGTTAATTTAATGAAAACAGCACTTTAATCGAACACTTTACTGGCGCAGGGGGGTGTGAATTGCTGTATGGTTTTCAAGAGACCTCCTGGCAATGGTTTTCGCAGAAAGTTACGTAGTTTCTCTTTGTTTTCTTTTTTTTTTTTTTGGTTGTTGTCAGACACTTTTGGGGAATGTGGCCTTCGGTCTTCCAGGAAGACAAAAGACTTGACTGAGTTCGTGGCGCCGCAATTTGTACGATGTGTCGGTATACTTAGCGATGTTAGTTGGTATTTATGGGAACGAGTGCCTATAGATAATTGAAGGCGAAACCCACCCTCCCGCACACACATGGTCGGTTTATGCTGCTTATATTAGAGCGTAAAGGACTACATACCGCAAATGGCTTGCAGGGTATTGAGGACCGAATAAAAGGGACTACGACAACCAAGTGAGCAAACATTTTATAGCATTCTAGGAAAAGATTAAGCTTGTTATTATTTTTTTAAGGTGCCTTTTGGCTTGGATTCAATTCGTTAGAGACCGAAGTAGATTATTTTCTGATTTAGTACAGATGCCCAAAATCACATACGGAAATTCACCTTTCATTGGTGACTCTATAAGAATTGGTTTGGAAATATATAGGTACGACTCCTGTTATTGTGAAATGAAGAAAATGTCTTATTGAAGAGGACTTGGTACGAAAATCCTCTGGAGAAAAGTTATTTGCATACACATATTGAGTAGAAATCTGTTCATATCTCTTCTATTTATGGATAAGATTATGAGAAGAGATTATTCCACAAATAGAGGCAAATGTGGTCTTCTTCCCGAAATCATAAAAAATTGTTACACCGAAGAAAAGTCCTTCAGATCATGCAGCCAAACATCATGTCTGTTGAAGACTTAAGTGGTTGAACAGAGAAAACAGATCCATAAAAATCGTAACTAAGAAGAGGAAAAATCAGAAATTTCAGCCCTTAGCACTTTTTGGATCGGAACTAACAGCGACGAAGAAGGCTATGTTTGTGGGATCGAGGATCCATCTGGATACTGGACTTACTTTTGGAACTACCATGTTGCGGAGTAGATCAGGAAGTCAAAAAGGGTACTACATCAGAGCATTGGATGTATACGATGATAACTAGAACCATTATTACCTGCGCCTCGGTTGTATGGTGGGCGAGACCCTCCCAGAAAGCTGTGAGGAAGCACCTGGATAGGATAGGGTAAACGCTTAGCAAGTATAGGAGTTAAAGGTCCAGTACGTACAGTACCAACATGCGCACTGAAAGTAATCCTGGGGATCTTACCGCTAGACTTATTTATTAAGAAAACAGCTACCCAAACAGCTATTCGCACGGAAAATATATCAATTTAAAATCAAGAAAAATAAGAGCTTAATTCAGGATTTACTAATACACAATTTTATATTTGCAATTCTAGAAATTTTACAAAGCGAAGATATTGACCCTTTAGAGTCGTGATCCAACATTTCTCTTTCGGCCTTGCCAATAGTCAACGTCATTCCGCCAGTCCGCAAAGATTCCACACTTTCCCTTTGCCAATAAACAAATATAGTTGTCAGATTTTTGGGGCAAATGTTAATGTTGAGAAAGCCATGTTTATCTCGGGAATTAGCTAAATAAATCCTCCCAAATGACATTTTAAATACAAGTGTTAGGTAGTCAACCATCCAAAACCACGGTATTAAAATTCGTAATAGGAGCAAATTTATTTACGCTGCCTGAGCGTTTCAATTATGTCTAAGTTAATTTGAGTAAATTTTAAATTTTTCTAATTTTATTCTGCGCAATAGGTACATCAAAGTAAATGGTTTTTAAATCTAACAAACACAAAATTTGTTCAAATGTAGGTGTGCGAACAATTAAAAAATATTGCATTTTTGTTTTATTTGTAAACGCTTGAAGCATAGCTATATTTTTCTCTGCTTTTTCTTGTTTAACCGCTAGTTCTTGCTTTCTGATTGGTTTTCATTTTATCCTGTTAATTGTTTGCAAGCAACGAATGGATGCGTACTAAAATATTTATTTTGTAGGAGGGGTATTTTCCTTCTGGATTTGGGGTCGGATTACGTCGGATTGTGTTTGGGTCTCGTAGATCGTAGTATTCCTCGGCGTCACCGTCTTCCATTCGCTCTGCAGCTTTGTTTATCTATAAGTCTAGCTTATGCTGAAGACCGCAGTAAACGTTGAACGGGCGGAAACAAAACGAACAAAAAAAAACACGGCTTGTTATAATAGAAAGACAATATTTTATTTAGTAAAAAATAGTTGAAAAAAATTTAAAGGGAAAAAGTAATATTTTTTTTAATTGAAAAAAAAGAAAGAAAAAATTGTAGTAACTCTGGCTGAGGCTGTTCGATTTCGACGTAACAGATTACCTAACCTATGCAGCCCGGGAATCGCAGTAAGCATTAAGCAATTGTTTACGAGAAAGATAAAGACCAAGCAGAACCTAAGAAAACTCAAATGTATCACTTTTTCGAGATGACGGTTGCGTAACCTTCGATCAAGCAAAATACCAAATATGAGTAAATTTGATAATATGCATTTTGCTCCGGCTTTTATACTAAATTGTAAGAGCTTTTGGGAGAGCCTTTGATGTTTGTTTATTGTTGTGCTGGAAGACCTCTTGTCAAGTGTTTTGGTAATTTAATAACTGTCAGTGGTGCCAAGTTACAATTATGTTTGAGTTTTGACTTTTTTTGTTTTAAGATTAAATTTTAAAGTATACAAAATGAAGGAATATAAATGAAAATAAATTGAACAACGAATGGTAAAAAAAAAGACTAAATATGGTGGTATTCCCTACAATTTTATATAAGTTTGGGATATTTCCAAGACTTTCTTGAAAGTCGTCGCAAACAGAATAACATTTTTCCTTACTTAACCCTTTGTTGACCAAGCCTATAAAACGTATGAAGAAATAATTATGTTATTTTAGGCAAAAAAAAAAAAATTTTATTTTTCTGGGATGATCTAGGAATAAATAGGAACGCCGTGATACTATAAAGTACCGTTGCCGTTTGGGTTGCAAGAAGTATACTTTTTATTTTTTAATCTAAAGAAAAAGTATAAAGTATATTTTGAAATTAATTTTTATGTACATATTATTGTGCACACAACACATGTAAATATTTATATATACCGATGTTAATAATTAGTAATATGGTTCATTGTTTACAGAAAATAAATAAGGAAAGAATACTAAAATCGATTTTGTCAAAACAATTTCGTTTACATACCTACCTATAAGGAAACTTTTTTTTCATTCACATTCTTACTCCGTGGTATTTGGCAAAACAGTTCTTTTTATCATAACAACACAAATATTGCAATGACTACATTTAGAATAAAGATTTGATTGTAATTTATTAATGCTGCACATCTCGCATCTTGCAATCGCTTCAACAAACAGTGATTTCCAAGATTTCCTAGCCTGACATCCTTAGAAACCGATTTCTCATTGCCTCTTTGTTTTTTTGTACACTGGCAAGAATTTTCTACTGGTTTCCTCTTTAGGCCCCTTTTATCGAGTGTGGGATCTTTCAGCGACAAAAGTCCAGAAGTAACATAACTTTTATATTACAGAAGGGATAATTTTGATTCCATTTTGCAATACATACAAAAATGCTATCTCTGGAATACCCCAAGAAATCCGATGCCACCATTTCTTTGATCTACGATTAAGGCCATAAGCAGATCGAAGCTGATCGGCATGCTCCCCTCCACCCATAAATTATCATTATAATCCTTTACCACTACAGATAATTTCGTGAAGTTCGTCTTTTTGGTCCCTGCTGGCGAGAGTTGTAAGTTCATTTCCATGATAATTTGAAGCAAAATTTACCGACCTGTTATCTTGTCATTTGAAGAAACTTATTCCGCCTTTGGATTCACGGAAATCTACATTTCGTTCATCCTTCATGTTTTTGGACTACCTTTTCTTTTCCCACGAATCGTGCCGCATGCCAGAGTTTTTTCACATTCTAGCTTTTCTAACAACATTACAGAGGTAAGATAGGTATCAAAGACAATTATTTTGTATTTACCCCATTCCTTCTCAGTTATGGATAAAACAAATCTCTCACCATGTCCGTAACATTTGTATTTAGCCTCCAGTCCTTCGTATTTTCCTTGGTAAATCGAAAATCTCTTCACGAAACCTTTTTGGTCTGCTAAGAAACACAACTTACCCCCTTTTTTATCGGCTTCATAGGATTGTACTGTTTCATCGTGTTCCTCCCCTTGAAAAGGATCATCGATTCATCAACTGAAAGTATGGCCTTGTGCCATGGTAAGCTGAACGGAACTTTTCATTTATTGAATCGATCAGTGGGCGCAACATGAACAGGCGTCAAATCGGTTCCGGCTCATAGTTTTGCTTACGAGAGATACTCCCAAATCTTCACTTTAAATCCAGGAATGCCTCCAGCGATGCCAGACTTTTGGCATGTGGATTCCCTTTGTTTTCATCCAAACAAATTTTTTTTTTTTTTCCTTTTTTAATACCGGTTTTTCCCGTTTTTATTCCCTTATTTTTGTTCTCAAAAAGAAAAAAAATAGAACAAACAAATGTATTCATCAAAAATAGAACTAAAAACAAGAGACGAGAGCACACCGCCACCGCCAGCTGAATAAATTTTGCAAGTAAGATAAAACAACACAAACGAGACTCAATTTTTTTCCACCCACCCAGCACCCAGCCACGATTGCACAAAAAATGACAAATCTGTCAAACTCAAACACCTACTAGTCCACTACCCATGGATGGCCATACCCAGTGTAAAAATTAAGTTCGAAGCGCATGGCAAGACTAAGGGCTGTGTTCATTAAGTGTTTTTTTATTGAATTTGCTTGCCATTCCAGCACTGACTCACTACTTTAGCCAATGTACAGGGAATACAGGAATCACTTCCCTGCACTTTTCCTTCGATACCATTTCGACTGGATTATATTCCATAAATGTTCCCAAATGTCCGCTGGTCCGCTCTCACAATATTGAGTTACATCCAATTAGCCACATCCTCAAAACACCAACCCATCCCTATCGAATCCATTAGCCACGCGATACCAACAAATTACCAAAACCCCGTCTTTTTCTAATATTTGTCTTTCAAAGTGGAAAGAATATAAATAAAAAACTTTTGCTAGAGAAACTAAAATTTTAATGTCTTAAATTACCCATCCCAGCCCAACAGTTAACCCCAAGTACTTAAAACAATAAGCAACCCCCTTCAAACGATCTTAAAAGCCGCATGGCATAACTCCTTCGTCCGGAGCAGCAGAAAAGTTTCTCCCCTTCCGCTGCCCGACCGTCGTCGGTCAAATGCATCCGGAAATTGCTGTGGGCAACATCATGTAATCGACCAGGAAATAGAGTCAAGAGCCAAACTTACATCCATTTCAGTTTCCCCACAATAAAAAGAAATACAAACACAAAAAAAATCAATAGCTCCTTCGCATTTTGTGTCCCCCAACAGCTTACGACTCATCCTAAATCGCATCTTGGGGTGGATCAGAGCAAATAACAATAATCCTTCTTATGTTGAGTGTAATAGATAAACGAAGAAGAGAGCACAAAAAAAAAAAAAATTACCATGAAAACAACGCAACATTTCGACCGATTATTTTATTGCATTCGATACAAACCTCTAAACTCTGACATCAATTCTCGTTACCCCCACGGCGTTTGTTTGCGAAGGGGTGCGCGCTGTTCGGATGAAATGCCGCCCAGCTTCAGCTACTCTCTAAACTCTCCGAAAAGTGTATGTCAGATTGAAAGAGTCAATATTGTTAAAAAAAAAAAAAAAAAAGTATAAACATTTTTTTCCTTGTTCTCTTTCAGTCCTGCCTTTAGTGCGGTGTAGTAGAATTGCTATTTGGCCACTCTTCCAAAAGTCGCAGACACCGAGATTGGGTGGCTCTTGAAATAGTCTCGTCGAGTGTGGAAAGGATGAAGTTTTCTTACATTTTTTCTTCTTTTGTTTCAGTGCTTCGTTTTTGTTCCTCTTTTTATACGAATTACATTGCACTTAAGTAGAAGTTATTGATTCAATAAACTGGTTTCTGATAAGACTGAGGGATGCTCCAAGAGGGACAGCTGTAGGAAGATTTTAGGATTTGAACCCAGAATGCCAAATCTCTTTCGGTTCCTTTATTCGGTCCGATAAATTAATAGAGGATAATAGAATTTACATTTCGGGCAGTGAGTCAATTAGGAGATGGAAACTATGGAGGACCCTGATTAAAAAAGATTGAATAGTAAGTATGGCGGAAGGGTAAGGCGAAAACGAGTTCGACCTACTTTCTGAACGTACGGATTTACGATTTGTTGTTATTTAAAAAACAACGAACTTGCTCTTGGTCTATGGTATATGCTACGGACTAGCAGTCCCTGCTGACGACATCTTTTTGCAGATAACTATTAGTAACCGTCTAAAAGGGACTATTAGGTAATTTGTATTTTTTTATTTCAAATCAATCAAGTCTCAAGACTATATACAAAAATGTATTCTTATAAGAAATTGGTTGTCATGGACCCCTATGCGGATGTCGTGGTTGTCATTAACAAAACCATGGAGCCTTGGGTAAGATCAGCGGTTCGGCTTGGGCTTCAAAATGTGGTCTTAGCGTTAACCCGAATAAAACTAAACTGATGGTCTTCACCACCAAAACCAAAATACCAACCTTCATACTTCCCCGACTGAATAACGAAAATCTTCCTTTATCGACCAGTGTCAATTGCTAAGACGTCGCCCTTGGTCCCAAACTAAACTGGAAGTCCTACCTTCAATACCGAGTGCACGGTGAATTTGTATAGCTATCTTTTGAATATTTCTCACAGTCATATTTAGGTTAATTTTCAAAAAAAAAAAAAACCGGCCAAGTGCGAGTGTTACTCGCGCACCGAAGGTTCCGTATTTGGCTAAAGTCCAACACATCAGATATTATTTGAAATCTATATCATTCAACGTCAATCTTTCCCCTCTTCATGAATTCATCACAATTTAGTTTAATTTAATTACTTAATATTTTTACTCTCAAAAATTACTCGCACATGAATCTCATTTTCTAATTATTACCTAGTACCCAACCCACGCCAATTTTCCATTCTGTATGCGACCTGTCCCAATTAACAACTATTGACTAAAAATATATTACTTTTATTTTGTTCTGTACTCCCCAAAAAAATGTATTACCGTCAACTGCCCTAACTTTGACCGGGCCCCTAACATTGACCAAAAACAGGAAAATGTTTTCAACCACTCTGGCGCGTAGTTCATGTACGATTTCAAAGTAATTCTTGGTTTTTCATGTTCATCTATTAGTCAACAGATGTCATATTATACGTTAAAGAGTACTGTCGAATGAATGTGAGTTTTGGCGGCAAATTTCAAAGTGGTACTAAAGTAGTGTAGTTTTGTGTGTTGCAAACTTTGGTCCGTTATACCTAAACAATCGCTTGTATAACAAAATAAACATTTAAGGTGAGTAGTTTAGAGTTATTTTATATTAAAAAATATATAGTTTGTGTATAAAAATACTAGGCAATTAGAAATAATACGGTTTTTGTGAAAGCAATTCGAATGCTCATGACAATTCCTAACATTGACCGCCTGGATCCTAACATTGACCACTGCTTCTTTTTAACTTTTTCTAACAATTATAAATATTTAATTGAATATATTACCCTAAATACTTCATAAAACTAGTTCTTCGCAATTTAATTTAATATTAATTTAATATTCTTGTGAATTATATGTTAAAATTAGGTTTCTTTCAATTTACATTATTTGAGGTATTAAAAAATTTTAAAAATATATAATGTATATATATTAAATAATCAGTAAAAGATTTCCAGTTAAAATTAAATTTTTCTGATAAAAATAAAATAATAAAAAAATATACTTAAAAAATTTTTTTTGCTGGTACATTTTCTTCGCTGGTCAATGTTAGGAACTTGTTGCCCTAACATTGACCGCACACTTTTTCCTACATAAATCAAAAATGAATCGACAAAATTTGATAAATCCTTGGTTTTATGATACAGAACGATAGTCCCCATAATCTGAGAGTCGAAAGTTGTGGATATCTATAAACAGAGCTGTAAAATTCAACGTCAAAGTTCAAAACTGGTCAATGTTAGGGCAGTTGACTATATTCCCCAACGAAATTAGCAGGCGGGAACCCTGGTGGGGTTCTGTCTTTGATGGGGTCAATTGTGCACAACTGCGTAGTAGAGATTAAAACTTATGAGAGCAACGTATTTTACATGGTAAAATTATCTTTTTTGAAAATATCTTGTAAACTATTAACTTTTCGGCAAAACAGTATTCAGCACATATATAGATAAGAACATGATCTACAAAAAAGGAATTTATGTATTTTTTTGTGAATCAAGAAATAAACCGTTTTTTGGGCGAATGAAAATATTTTTTTCACCAGATTACTAATTAATCCAAAACCAATCGATGTATTCCTTCCGTTGGTATTTGTCGTTTAACTAGAGGTTATACCGGATGTTGTGTGTAAATTTTAGCCTCCTATGTCAATCGGTTCTTGAGATAGACCTGGTAACAAAATTGGCTTAGTGGGTTCGGACAGACAGACGGAGAGACATCCGAGCGAAACTAATAAGGTTACGTTTTTTCCCTTTGGGTACGGAACCTTAAAAATGTCCCATGCTAATTTAATTACGCCAAACCCGCATAATTAAATTGAACGCCATTGAAATGGGATAAGAAACATTGCGTGCAGTTACATTTTAAGAGTCCAAATGCTTGTCCGAAGGCCCCTATGGCCGTATCAACATTCTTCTCTCCTTTCTACCACGCTGCATGGATTGGTGTTGGAGAAAGGAAAAGAAAAATCATACATGCTCATGCGAACGCAAGGTAACTGTGGACTGTATTTGTCAAATTGAGTTAAAGTGAGTGAAAACTGGTACATACAACCTAAAACAGAGAAGTTACAACTGAGAACAATGCATTACACATAATGACGTCATCGTGTGCTAGAGTGGCATCATTGCTACTCTTTGCAATGCATTTTTTTTGGATATTCATTTCTAAACATCTGTATGTTGGCCCAAAGCGGGACATTTCGCTGTCCGCACTGAAGTCTGTGGGACAGCGGGACACACACTCTAAAAGCGGGACTGCCCCGCCGAAAGCCAAGTCTACGCCCAAGCTTGTTATGCCTAATGTTATGGACTGCAGGGAGACACTGGGACCGGGACGTGTTATCGGTCAAAAATTACTCTTGTCCGGGTTTTCGATCATGCGAACATAGAACCGCCCAGATTAACGGCAATTTAGGAACTTACGCAGCCAAGAGTGTCATCTCCCATGACGTTCACTGCCGTACCTGTAATAACACAAGTGAGAATGAATCAATTTATTTAGCAAGTGACTAACCAAAACAAGAAACAGCGCACTAGGTGAAGCCTTTTTTTGAAAGTGAAAACCTTGCTGAGCCACTATTGAGTCGACGTTCATTGGAAGTACCAGACTCTTATCGGTTTAAACCACCTCCCTTCTAGAACAGACCGACTAGGACAAGAAAAGACCTCTCGATAATGAAAAGTATTTACTTTAACAATACATTTAAATTTCTGAGCTGAAAAGGCTTGTTTTGAGCTTCTTTAACATACCATGCAAGTCATACCATAGATTGTGGCTTATTTTCCCTTTACAGGTAGTTGGGAAAACAACAACATAAGCCAACCACTATAAAGCAAAAAGTTGAAGGCAAATCCGACTGCAAAAATAGTTAGAAGTATTGCCATGGGCGCTCATTTACCCCAAACTCTAGCACCACTAATGTAAGCCAGGTCGCAAGTCATCAAAGTCATCGCTTTATGGAGGAGAATCACCCCTGTACCTATACTGCAACCCGCAACCCATAGTTAAAATGGAAGAATTACGTTCTCAAAAGAAACTCATTTGCAATTTGTGCTTCCAATTGTGAAAACGCCAAAGTGTGTATTAAAAGTAACCTTATTCTTTATTTCGACAGGGAAGTTGTAAGGTTGCGAAAAGTTCAGAAAATATATATGCAAACTACTACATAGCTGCTGCTGACAAGGCTTTGACATCTAATTTGTCTCTCACTGTCTATCCTTCAGCACATATCGCTGTCAAATTCTTCACTAATTTACATAGTTAATCAAAGTTCTTAAGGTGAATGGTGAACACCCTGCAAAATGGATTATTTATTTATTAGTCATTTCGAGTACACACATGGGTGTTTGTAGGCGGCGTCTTTCGCACTGCCTGCAGGTAGGAAAACTTCAGCTTACTTCTTAAAGCCATATTCTGGGAATATCGCAGAGGTGGTAAACTTTCACTACCCTCCCTAGCGCTTTTAGATGTGCTGGATGCAGTGTTACCTTCGAGACGATTTGGAGTCGTTTTGACTGCTTTTGAACGCCTGTGGTATCCGGACTCATTTTATTTAAAAATCAGTGAATTCGGACTTCTTTTAAAAATGTAGAACGTTTGTGCTGTAATTCAAAATTACTTAACCTTGAAAGAATTTCTTTTTACCTGAATTTAATTTACAATTATTGTTATATTTAGTGTATTTCTTTTTAAAAAGGAAAGAAAATATCAAGATCGGAGCGGGACTAGTTTCTTTTACACAGAACTCTTTTTTTTACTCTTTCTGAAATTGCAGAGGCAACACTGGCTGGATGCATGTATTCACACTTCTCGTGATGGCACTTGTATTGTTTCATTCCCTCTTCTGGCTTAGGGTAGGGTGACGTGGTCGTAAATGCACCACCCTTTTTTCAAACGACCATAACATTTTTAAAATAAGTTTTTTTTGTTTGGTATTTTGACATACATTTTATGAATTTGTTATGGAAATATGTATAGAGTAAATTTGTTGATAGCATGTGAACATTTTAAGTTAAAATGAATTGTTCAAAAAATGAGAAATGGTGCATGGTGCACCATGGTAGGTACTAAATGCACCAGCTGTATGTGTATAATGCACCACCTATTATTTTAAAAATTAAAACAAATATTTCAATAGATAAACATAGTTTTATTAGACAAAAAAACAGTTCATTGCAACTTTGAAGAACATATAAATAAAAATAAATACTAATGACTTCATCTTCACATCAACATAAAAATAAGTTAACAATAAAACAAAAATAACAAAAATAAAATAGGTATTTAAACATAAACAAAATAAATAACTTAAAATTAATTACTTAACGAATATTTAATTTATATACAGATTCTGAGAATTTGTATAACGACTGTTGCCGCTTCGTTGGCCCCGATACAGAAGGATCTTGGTGGTGCATTGTGCACTACTACGGAATTTTAGGTTAAAATTTAAATAATCTGCAGACAACGCATCAAGGTTATAAACTCTTTATTATAAACCAAAAATAAAAGGTTAAACAATCATTTTATTAAAGCTAAATAAAGAAAAAAGTCACTTCCACTGAAGAAATAAAAAAATTAACTTACCCTTTTTTTTTTCGTTTTTTACTGAAATTGTAAAAAAAAATTCGCACACGTCCGCGCACAAAGAAAGCCACTACCAGACTGAAATCTACTATCGTTGCCGGAAAAAACGAATACTTTTGAGTGAGGTAGACACAATTACATCTGTCAGTTAGGCAGATGGAGCTATGGTGCGTGGTGCACCACTGGTGCATCTACGACCATGTCACCCTATAGCATTAGGTACAAATTATATATTTCGATTAATTTTTCGCTTTTGGTTCATTTTATTTTTGAGGCAATGGGTGGGTGACGGAGTTTCCACTGAATATTTTTTCTCACTGAAGTGTGTTGCTGCGACTCTTAGTGTCAGTGGAGTCAGTTCATCAACTTGGATGCCTTTATTTGAATATTTTCCTATTCCTAACGAGAAATGCTCAAGCTAAGGTGTCTGTTTTGCCTCAGGAACTGATGTACCATCATTCTTTGCCTTTAAAAATATCTAAATACAAAGATGTGATGCAACTTGTAAATAACTATGTTCCACCAAATAAACTGTACTTCTATAAGGCTCTTAAAAGTGAAACTGTTGGACCAAATGATGACGTTTCTAGTGAAGATGACGATGATCAGACGGAAGTTAACATATCAATTTTTAATTTTCACAATGAATGTTCTGCTTTTCTTTTTTTTTATTATTAAACTACCTTTCGTTTTTTTACATTTGGTAAATTTTTGTAATGTTTAAAGCTAACATGAACTACCTACCTATGTTGGGGCACTTCGCCTAGTAATCTAAAAAACTAGTATATCGTATCTTACTATTTTGAATTGTATATAATCTCGTTTATCAAATATCTACACCATGTTTTGCTTTCATATAAAATGTACTAAACTCTAAGTTGTAATTTGAATTTACCTCCAATTGTCAAACGTCGGCCATATTTTCTCTTGGCATATTCAGTTAATTTATACCAATTAAAGATGTATATAAAGGTCAATAAAGCACAATTGCGCTTCTTGCTGTTCATAATTGTACCACCGTCGTCTTTTATTTTATTGTTCTTGAAAGTAGCTAAAAAATAACCATCCGGAAAATCGCCGTATCCGTACCCCTTTCGTTGGATGAGAATTTCCCTACAACTCGTATCGAGGAACGTAAATTTTCCCATCCAAACAGCTCAGACTTTCGCTGACTGTACAAGTGTACAACCTATAAATTTTAAATTTTTTTAATAAATGATCTGTTTTCTTTTTTTTATTTATTTTTTATCTATCCAAGTATTGATTGATAGTTCGAAATATAATAAATAACAAACTTTTATGTGTTTTATTATTCATAAATCAAAATCGGGAAGCAAATATATTACATTTTGTTACAAATGAGGGGCAGATCCAAACTTTAAAAAATCGCAGTAATTAATTTTTGAAAGAGTTTTTTTTTTTTGATTTCCCACAAAAAGTTAAATTTGGACTTGCCCCCCTTTTGATGCAAGGTCCTTATAGTATTAGTGAGGTTACCGATCCGACACATATCCGAAACTTCTATCAGATTATTGCCATAAAACCAGGATAATTTTTTCACGCTTAAGCGCACAACACGCTTAATTTCCCACAAATATCAGATCTTTACATCTTGTAAACATTTCTGAGTACATTTACACGGATAAGTACCACCCGCTTACGTACCTTATTCGGTTTATTGTCCTCTATTTGCGAATTTTATTTGCCAATTTGAGTAGGGTACACTCGTTTAAGTACCTACCTCAATCATAACGCACACAATTTCATTGTACCTATATATACCAAAAATGACATTTTCTCTCCTTTTTAAGGTTCCGTACCCAAAGGGAAAAAACGTAACCTTATTAGTTTCGCTCGGATGTCTCTCCGTCTGTCTGTCTGTCTGTCTGTCTGTCTGTCTGTCTGTCTGTCTGTCTGTCTGTCCGAACCCACTAAGCCAATTTTGTTACAAGGTCTATCTCAAGAACCGATTGACATAGGAGGCTAAAATTTACACACAACATCCGGTATAACCTCTAGTTAAACGACAAATACCAATGGAAGGAATACATCGATTGGTTTTGGATTAATTAGAAATCTGGTGAAAAAAATATTTTCATTTACCCAAAAAACGGTTTATTTCTTGATTCACAAAAAAATACATAAATTCCTTTTTTGTAGATCATGTTCTTATCTACATATGTGCTGAATACTGTTTTGCCGAAAAGTTAATAGTTTACAAGATATTTTCAAAAAAGATAATTGTAAAATACGTTGCTCTCATAAGTTTTAATATCTACTACGCAGTTGTGCACAATTGACCCCATCAAAGCCAGAACCCCACCAGAGTTCCCGTCTGCTAATTTCGTTGGGGAATATAATACATTTTTTTTGGGGAGTACAGAACAAAATAAAAGTAATATATTTTTAGTCAATAGTTTTTAATTGGGACAGGTCGCATACAGAATGGAAAATTGGCGTGGGTTGGGTACTAGGTAATAATTAGAAAATGAGATTCATGTGCGAGTAATTTTTGAGAGTAAAAATATTAAGTAATTAAATTAAACTAAATTGTGATGAATTCATGAAGAGGGGAAGTTTGAATGATATTATAGATTTCAAATATAATATCTGATGTGTTGGATTTTAGCCAAATACGGAACCTTCGGTGCGCGAGTGACACTCGCACTTGGCCGGTTTTTTATTAATTTAACTTGATTCGGATATCTGCCTCCTTTGGGTGCATTGGTAGTAAAACGGGTTTTACTGTAGGTATACTAATGAAAACGTATAGGCTGAGCACCTCTCTTTCAGGCGACCGGTTTATCCTAAATAACTTTTAGAAATCTTTGGAAAGAAACACACAAACAATCAGCCTTACCAATAATCAAGCACTAATGTCGACAATTAGTTGGCTGTCAGCTTTAGTAAATATGTACAGCATTTGTGAAGCGGTACCAATAAACAATATACGACCTTCACATTTCTTAGTACGAAAAACTTCTTCGAAACTATTACATCTGAATCGGGATTGTTAAAACAACATAAGTGACATTTTTATTTTTTTTTACAGGAGATACCAAAAAACCCAATATTTTGGATGAAAGGGCCGCGTTGACAATTTTAACTTTTAAATCTGAAAATTCTAATCTATTCTTATTTTTAAGACTAAAACAGACTACATATGTTTTGAGCTTTCAGTCTTCAGTTTCTTCATCGCTTTGCCCCTCAATGCCGGTAACGGTGGGCCAGTGTTTAATGTCTTCTTAAAACCATTTTTTTCATCAGGCACATTACAAGTCTTAAGATATCCGCTATCTTTTTATCGGCAGTCTTTTTCTGTTGGAAAATTTATATCCTCTTGACCACAAAATTTGTACGGGTAGCCTTAAAACAAAAGTGAATGTTGACACTCCATCAACGAACTCCTTATACATATCACTTTTCCAATATTATTTCTTTCATGTGTGAAATGGGTATACTTCGAAATCTGGAAAGATAGACCTTCCATATGAACAAACTGATAAGCAAGTTCTTTTATAGAATTTATACCACGAAGTTTTCAATTGCAGAACATCCTTTGTTGAATCAATTTGACAGCGAAGTTCTTATGTTATTTAATAATAATCGTAGTAAGTTCTTGAATGTCGTACACCCTGACATATATTTTTAGGTTTCTTTAGATTCACCCAAATGCTCGATCACATGGCAGAAACGAGTTCCCTCTTGTATTAGGGGTATTCACGATTCGATGTAACAGGCCTAGTAAAATTGCGAAATTTTATATTTTTTATCAGATCGTGAACGCATCTGTTACTTTAGTTGTGTTTACAATCACTGATTCTGTTGTAATCGCAGAATTCAAATTTTAATAATTTGTTTTCGTGAAAAACAAGGTTAATGAAATATTTCCCAACGAGTAGGTATCTTATTCTAAAAAGAGGAATACATAAATTGCAAATAAATTTGACCAACAGATATCTTTCAAAGGCTTTTTGAGACCAAAAACCAAACACAAAACAGGAAATGCACCAAACATCCGCAGAATATGTCAAATATCATATGCAAATCAGTAGGTATTGCGCTTTCACTCGATCGGACACAATTTTCGGTGCTTTAGTATTTTGTATACCTAGTACGATTTCCATAGTTTTCTAATGCTACTTAACTGATTGTCACACGATAATCTGGGACGAATCAGTCTTTTATCAACACATCTAAAATATTCGACTGATGAAACATGTTTACTGTACGGGTAAATTGGTGTAAACGGCTCTGCAAATGCACAGACAAACCATTCAGGATTGTCTTCATCAGTGGTTGCAAACCTGGGAGGGCGCTTTTACAAAACTCCTATCGGATTTAAATTTAGTCACTCTCTTAACACAGCCGGTACCAAAATAAACAACCTGTTAAATTGACTGCGAAATCGGTCGAAAAATGTTCTATTCTATATGCCACACACATACGAACTTGACACAACGACAGCGTACAAGAGTATAAGTGCAAACTTTACTTCAAGTTGGACTCGTATGCATTGGATTTGAAAAGGCTTACAAGTTCACTTCAAACGACTATATACCATGTCCTTGTCCATGTGGCACCTTTATTCAATCATATATGATTAGCTCTACTGTAAGAGCAAAAGTGGAGCCAAGAAATGAAGCGTGTCACTGAATTAATTAAGAGAGGCAGCCAGAGGGAATTTCTGCACGGAAAACGGCGTGTCACTCTAAGGGCAATTCATGTCCCCCACTTTTGACAGTAGTTGATTAAACAGAGATAAGATGTGAAAACCCATTCCATTTTCTGTTCAGAAGATATCGCTATTGGATTTGGAATTCGATCAAAACAAAAATTGCTCAACGATTCCCCTCCCATCAAGGACACTTCATTGTTTTTGGCATTTATTCGCTCAACTTTTGGGCACGAATGTAGGGATATTACAAATAAGAGGAAAAATCTCTTACAGGACACACCATTACTGTCATCCTTGGGACTCTTGGCAAAATTTGCATAGTTCATTGTCATACACAATCCATCTGGTACGTATCCTGACGAGAACATACAATTCGATCCTTTAATGCATGTGATACTGGAGATTATCATATGATGTTGTCGTACTCCACGTTGTCGCTGTCGTCTCCCTTTCCCTTGAGTCGTCGTCGTAGTTGGCATATGATGGCATATGTTCCGTAACATGGATCACAGAGGTAGAGAGCGAAAATAGTTTTGTGGCAGGAAAAATCTTTTGCTGGTGCTGCTCAGTAAACCTTCGTATTCTCCTTCTTCAATTCGCTGGGTTTATCCAACCGCTTTCACTCAAATTTATGCGAAAGATTCCTGCACTCTCCGAAAGAAAGTCACAGTCAGGACGATGATGGTGATGATGATGATGATGGTGGTGGTAGTGGTGGTATGGGTTGCTGGTAGTGGTGTTGTTGTAATCTTTTCCCTATCTATGGTGTATTATTAAATTTACATTCTTATGCGGTTGCATGGTACACTTTTGTGGGCATGCATGAGCTGTGTTTGTAACTAGGGCATGTGTGCAAGGAATACATTTCAGATATATGTACATAATATTAAAAAAAGAAAAACAGACAATACGCCACCCTCACATGGCGAAAGTCCCGTTTATACTCTGTCATCCGATAGGATAATGCTTAAGTGAAGCTGGTATATGTGGATGTCGAAATGAAACCACTGCCACTAGTATGTAGATGACTCAATGTTTGAATGCTATTATTTACCTAGATAGAAAATTCGTCCTCCATTCTTACTATACGAATGGATAATGAAGGAACGAATTTGTAGAGGCGTTCTTGGATTCCAATTTTAATTTACGAAATAAAGAAAAAATAGAAAATTCGCCCGGAGGACACATCAATTGGAAGATGGTTGAATAAATTACATAATAGCCATTTGAAATTACGACTTTGGGATCATTTGATTCTATTAAGCTAGTAGCTTGTAATATTTTACTAATGAAATAACATAAATAACATCCGGGTGCTAGAATTTTCTTGCAGTTTCCGGCGAACTCTGAAATTATAAAATACTCCTTTTTTTTGGTGTAGAACAGAGACCACCGATCGCTTCGGTTTAAAATTAAACTCCAAACTTTATTGACAGAAAGAGAAACGTCAAGTGCATACAAAATATGAATGTTGTAGATTCGTTAAAAGAGAAGTGACTATGGTATTTATAATAACTATTATAGAAATGGTGTGCAATTTTTCCATAATAAGGACATTGTAATCTGTTAATGTAATAAATATTTATTGAAAGTTAATTCAAATTAGTTATTTTCGGATTTCTAATCTATATAAAAGAAAGTGTCCGAAGCGATGTTATTCCATGATTTATACTTTGTTGGAAAGGTATTTTCTCAGCACGGGTTTTAAAAGAAAAACATTTTAAAAATTTCAAAATGTCTTATTTTGACCACCCAGCGTGTTACGACAGGTTTTTTTGATTTTTTTTTTTTTTTTCATTTTATATTTATTTATTTTGGCAACAACCAGAGAATGAAAAGTTATGCTTTACGTGAACACCTGCCTTGAGGGCTTACTCTCACGGTGGGCATACCCACATCAGAGTCCTTGAGAAATACGTTGACCATACGCCCCAGGACGAAACAAAGCCCACCCTGGTACAATCCTTGGCTGTTAGGTTGTTGGTAACAGTCAAACTCATTGGTTTGAGCGAAGCCCATCTGACACCTCTTCGTTCTTAAAAGAACGCCTTTTGTCTCCGCATTTGGATAAACACACAGCCCCCACGAAGCCGACCTCACTGAAGGGGCTGCACCCGAAGGTACAGGGCTACCCCCATCACCCGTGGTACCATTATATAGCTAATGGTGGAGCTTTCGCAACCCGAAGGTCACTACCAATTTGGAATTCTCCAAAACCCAGTCCGAGGAATAGGTCAACCTCAAAACATCTCAACAAGTATCAATAGTAAACTATTGCAACAGGTTGATTTGTTTTTGATTTCGTCTAGAAGAGTTTATTGTCTTCCCTGACTACTTTGCGTTCAAAATTCATAATCCAAGAGTTGCCTCAAAGATTACTACCAATTTAGATTGTGTACCCCAATCTGAGGAATAGGTGTACCTCAAGACAGACCAACATGTATCATAGTAAACTATTTCAACAAGTTAGACTGCCTTAGTTTCGTCTAGAAGATTACTAGAGTGATTACTAGAGACCCATACCGCTATGGTAAGCTGTCCCGTTCACCACTTTTTCACCCTCCCTGACTCCCAGGTTGATTTGTTTTTGATTTCGTCTAGAAGAGTTTATTGTCTTCCCTGACTACTTTGCGTTCAAAATATATAATCCAAGCGTTGCCTCAAGGATTACTACCAATTTTACTTCAAGAGGATAGGTGTACCCCTAACAACATTTTGTCCAACAGTATAACTTCGTTTTAACAACATATCGCTTGCTTCTCCACTCCACAAGTCCAACGTGTATCAACTAATGCCTACTATTACAACATTTTTGGATTGCTTTTTCGCCAAGAAGTTTGCGAAGGCGACTGCAAGACAGGACATGGGCGGCTGCCCTCATCCCACAGTCCCCCGTGCGAACCACCTGACTACTCCACAACCCGGTTTTCGTCTAGAAGACTTTTTGCCTTCCTTGACTACTTTGCGTTCAAAATTTCATAACCCAAGGGTTGCCCCGAGAGTTACTACCAATTTAGATTGGGCAACCAATCTGAGGAAAAGGTGTACCTCCATTTCAACAGGTATCAACAGTCACCGTTGTACCCGTTGGGATTGCTTTTAGTTTCATCAAGAAGCTTACTAGTAGGTTACTAGTCTAAGACACCGTGGAATGTCCTACCGTTCGTCTCACGTTCTTCTCCCTGACTACTCAGCCACTTAGCAACGTCAAGGCTGCAACCCGCGAAGTGGGGCAACAACCAGAAAAAGTATCAAATTTGAATGTAACATATCGTATCACAATTGAACTGTCACGCAACGTAACGCCATCTATTATCGATCAATCGAGAAGCCAATTTTGTTTCATGTGTGGTGGCGCTGTCCACGTTGACTGTGCCATTTGTTTCAGTTGCACAGTTTCTTCATTTGTTCGGACAAAAAATGGACAAGCGTAATTTATTTTTTCGTTTCGTTTCGCTTTTTTCTTTGTCACGCTTTGCGTTCGCAAATAAATATAGTAAATGCCACCTTATAGAGGACATCTGCAGGTACAACATAGGATATCCAATTACTCGATAACTTAAATGGTATTTTAAATAAACACTAGGCGAAATTTCACCTGGGCGAGTTTGCTATATATTTACTAAGCTCACGATTTAAAAAAACAAATACGTTCCCGCCTTGGCCTTTAAATAAAATAAGTCGATATTTTGAAAACATTATTGGTGACATAATATTATGATATAATAATAGTTGAGTCTTACCTCAGAATTTAGGCTTTTTAGTCCGCCTTATCACTATTATTTGTGAGTTCTTTTGTAAAAGAAAGCTTTCAATTTTCAAATTATGATATGCGTTTCTCAACAAATTTTTAGTTTCAATACTTCTTTGAACATGCATTAACTGATACAATTGTATCCGCTTTTGGCGTGTAAGAATGTGGCGTGTGGGGCGTGGGATTGAAAGAGATAGGGTGCGAAATGTATACGGGACTTAAAGAAAATGATTTAACATTTGAAACGAATATCTGTTGAAATTACGGAAAGGAAGACAAATTATTTTATGCAGTGGGAAGAAATATCCTGTTATTGGCCAACTCAAGCGTTATGGGAATATATATTTTTTGCGTTAGCAAATTTCTTAGAAATTTTTTCCATCAACTGTTCTGAAACCACATTTTGCACAGGCGAAGCCGAGGGTATAGCTAGTATAGTATAAATGTGTTTGATTTAATAAATCATTGATAGATTTAATTATAATATAGTAACTCTTAACTGCAAATGCGAATGGTAACAGCACGTACATATGTAAACTTATGACTGGGATTTTCTCGAAATTAATCAGGCCTATTCGCCAAAATCTTTTATCAATTTGTTCTGTTATTCTGTTACGAATTTCCATACAAAAGTTCGAACTGTCAAAAAATCTTTTACGGGCTCTAAAATTGGTATTCTGTGTGGAAAAATCTTTTATGAATTATTCGGTTAAGAATCATAACAGAATAAAAGAAAGAATTTTGTGACTTTTATTATAAAAGACATTGAAATTGAATTGAAATATTTCTCTATATAATTCCTAGGCAACGAAATGCTTACAAATGGAGACAAAATGTAATAAATGTGTGTAAAAAAGTATAATAATTGAAAATTGTTTCTACATCTATATTTTTGTTTAGCCGAAAACACCCATCACTTTTGATCTTCCTGGTGTGAGTAATAATTCAAAATTTACTCCTTTCACCGACAATTTTATGCTATTTTGCAAAATATTTATCAGGTGCCCACTTAGTATTTACAAAAAAAAAATAAAAACAAAGCTGTTTGTTTTGAAGGTTCGTAACAGATTTCAATTTTCGAAGAATAAAAGATTTCGCAGAATAGGCCCAAATAATTCAAAACTTACTCCCTTTACCGACAATTTTATGCTATTTTGCAAAAAAATTACCAGATGCCCACTTAGTATTTACAAAAAAAAAAATAAAAACAAAGCTGTTTGTTTTGAAGGTTCGTAAGAGATTTCAATTTTCGAACTTCTATAACAGAGTTTCATAAAAGTTCGAAACCCAGAATACGATTTATAAAACATTGTTATGGTGGAGACCTTTTATGATTCATAACAGAATAAAAGATTTCGAAGAATAATCCCAAATATGATAATTCAATTTGTTATATTTATTGTACCTATGCGCTTATATATTCAGGATTTGTAACAATGCGATAGATTCAGGATACATGATAACTTATTTTCGTTTAGAATTTACAATTTGTTATAGCACAATTTACATAATTTAAATACAGAGATATGACAAATTTATGTTTTTCGACTGAAAAATGTTTCCAAGTGACAAAAAACATGAATGATTTAGAAAGAAGAAAAATAAATTGATAATATTATGATAGTTATGATAATAGGACGTAGGTGCTGTGTATGTGAACCTGTCCAGTGTTCCCTTCCGTCCGAAAAGGTGTCATTGGCTCTCAAAAATGGTCCCGTATGGAATTATTGTGTTCGATACAAAAACTTAAGTTTGAAAATTAGACCTGAGCTGAGCTTCTTGACGAAACTTGGGGAACTGGTAGCTAACCTTAAAAATGCATGCATGGGAAATAAATAATAATAATAGTTGGCGCAACAGGTCTGTAGGGACCCTGGGCCTAGCTTCTCACAACCATTCGTTTTGTGTGAGTTTTTCATTTTTGGAACGAATTGAAGGGATCTACAATTTTATGCCGATTCCAAACGGCTAATTGAGAAGCTCTTTCAAGACAGTTATATGTACTCTCGGAAGTATGTCAGACGTTCGCGAGAGGTGGCGCCGCAGTGAAAAAAACCCTGAATTGGAATTTAGGTTTTTGCGGTATTCGAACCTGGACCCCTCGCTTAGTAGTCTAACACACTAACCACTAAGCCACTGCGGTTCAATGTCAATTGCTTGCTGAAAATCCTACTTTACTTTGCTTTGCTATGATGGAAGCTCAAAAAAACACACGCTTCGTTATAGTGCTACTATTGTCGGCGTTGCCACTTTGCCTGTTGATGTGAACATCACTACCACATTTCCCCAAGTTCTGCATTAGCATGATTTAGAAAGATCATACCTAAGCACAATCCTTCTTTTTACACAATTTTACTTGTGCCATTCCAAGTTAGGACATCTTCCTTTATAAATTCTTTTGCTCTCCTGGTCCCAACCGTAATTAGGTACATTGTTCCAATGTTCTTGGATTAACTGCATTTTATTTGCGCCACGTTATTGTACTTCAATTAGGATGGCAACACCAACCACCGCCATGGTGCAGGATCTCAACGCAGAAGTTGCATTTCGCTTTGTCGGTTTTTTCTTATTTTTTTTTCCCATTCGTATTTAGAGCCCCTCCAGCAATTAAAACTTTTCAATGTCTTTTGCGCTATAAAAAGATCCACAACGGTGTAGGTACTAAGTACCTATTTGCCATAAAATGGTTTTGTATTACACATATTATGTACCTAGTTAGAGTTAAAGTCAGTGTTGGTGTGGCATTTTATGCATAAGGTTAAAATGAAATGGAGAAAAACAAAGCTAGGAAAATGAAACGAAATGTCTGTACGTGTGAGTGTGCTAGGATATAGGTCTTATTTAACAAACTTTAATTAAAATTGAATTTTTAATTCGACTCTGTGTGTACAATGGCAAAAAGCATGCAGACGGCGTAAATAATACCGTGTGATTTGAGTTCCTGTAGGTGTACCTAGTTGGTTGAAACAGTTTTCCTCGTTTTTAGAGCTCACTTAAATGAATTCACTAAGAGAAGTTCCTTTGCTAACTGGATTAATTTCAGTTACATGAGAGACGAGATGGAGGTTTATTTCATTACGTTAATAAATGGTGAGTGTATGTAGCCTTCTCGGCTTTCGCGTACATGCATTTTATTTGAACTTGTAGTGCGACTGGTTCGGTTAATCTTTGTGTAGATTATACTCTTACTTTAGTTGTTATTCTGAATAATTTATGAATAGATGTACTGCTAACGGGCCATTTTGGGTTAATTCGAAATGGGACGCAGGTATGAGGATGATGTCTATTGACGATGCGGATGCTGCAGTATTTTTAAATCGTCATACTGTTTGTTAGAAAATTATCCAGGTCAATCGCAGCATACACTATGATGATGGACAGAACTGAAACACTGTAATTCACCCATTTATCGGATTTAAACAATAGTGTTACATGCTAATCAATCATGCGGAGTAATGGCTTGTCCATGTACTCCAAATAAACTTATTAGCAATAGATCACATCTTAAAGGTTTTTCCACTGCGACACCTCTAGCGAACATCTTACAAATATCCGAAGGTATTACTGTCATGAAAGTGCTCCTTAATTGCCCGTTCGGACTAAGTGTGAAATAGCAGTTCGACTCAAAATAAAAACATTCTTATAACGTTCACAACTCATGAACTTTTAAAACCACACAAAACTCTTAATTTTAAGCGTTAAATGTTAATTTTATTATCTTTATAATTATTATTTTTTTGAATTTAAATGAATTTAGATTCGCTATTATCAATTCATTAATTTTGAAGGCGTATCTGCTGAAGATCTTTCTGCGCACTTTAAACGCCTGCTTTCCAACGATCCCAATCTAATGTTCTCTTACGCTGAGCCGCTAACTGTAGATGAGACATTACATGTTGATATATCAATTGAGGAAATTCAAGCTGTGATTTTAAAAGCAAAAAAATGGAAAGGCTCCAGGTGAAGATGGTATTCTATACGGGTCCGTAAGGACCCTAGACCTAGCTTCTCACAACCATTCGTTTTGTGTGAGATTTCATTTTTTGGAACGAATGGAAGGGATCTACAATTTTATGCCGATTCCAAACGGCTGATTGAGAAGCTCTTTCAAGACAGTCATTCTCTCGGATTTTTGTCAGACGTTCGCAAGAGTTGGCGCAGTGACAAAAACCCTGAGTCGGAATTTGGGTTTTTGCTGGAACATTCTAGACTTTCAAAAATAAGGACTGGTGATATGAAAGATGGGAAAATATTGGCAGCAATTGTGGTGAACCTTTGCAATCGATATAAACAATCTAGGTGATTTAAAACATCAACTCTACCGCATTATTCAGAAAAATGAAGACTTTAACCGCGATGTATTCATCATAAACGCTAGGGAGTCTGAAAGCAGGTTATAATACAGCCAGCTGAACTTTAATAGAAACCGTAAGAACTACTTCCATGACTCACTATGCTATGACGGAATATCCTTGATATTCAAAGCATGGTGTGAGCTCCTTTCCTTAAATTGTAAGCCTTACAATGGAAACTTCAAGCTGTACGCTCTGCAACATAAAATGGAAAGAGGATTGCTTACATATTATAAGTATATGATGCCCTATATACAGACCGCAGAGGCTAAATTTCTTTGGAACACAAACGTTGACTATGCAGGAAACTATCCAACTTCTAAATGAATGTGACTGGAAAACCTTAAGTAAATTTTTAAAATAAGTTTGCAAGTATAGAATGCTATTAATATCAGAATACCTACGTCTAAATCTTTATCTTCACATTACGTTATTTATCGAAAATTAAATATATTAATAAAATTTAAATTTAAATATTTCAAACAGGCTGACGGCTTAGCCATAGCTTTTAAATTCATGCTCTACCTATACAACTCTATATGTGTATATTGAAATGTAAATAAATAAATATCCTACTTACTTATATAATTTTTTCGTATATTTCCGACTTCCGTTATCAAAAATATTTAATTAATTATTATAAAAACAGACGAAACATACTGAGGCTCCCAAGCCCAAACTTCAGCCGATTTACCGTTACTAGTCTCAAGCTATAATTTTATAGGGTGGCGAATTATAGGCGCACCAACACACTGGCACCTACCATGCATGCCACTTCCGCTTTGGGGAAAGTTGTTATTAGAATTTTGTCCGTTAAATTTCAATTTATTTATGTATGGACATTGATTTTTCTTAGGAATAAATTTTGCTTAAAATATTTGTGAAAAATTATCACTGCAGAATGGTTTTAGGAAAATAAAAACATTTTGAACAAACTTTCATCAGTTATTCCAGAAAATATCTACGAATGAAATCGATGTTATTTTTTTTAATCCATAAAATCGCCTTTTAACAATATTATATCATAACTAACCAATAGCATTCAGTAACTTTAAAATGTATTATAGCCGAACTCTGTCACATTCCCCGAGGTTGTCAGATATTTTTTTATAACGGGTGATTTTTTAAGAGGTTTAGAACTTATAAAAAAAAAAAAAACACAAAAAAATCGAAAAAATCGATAGTTTGAACCTTGCAATTTAATGTTTAAAGATAATTTCATGCAAATGTTGACCGCGGCTGCGTCTCAGGTAGCCCATCCGCTGAGTCCAATTTTGGCATACTCTTTCACACATATCGGCCGGTATCTCACGAATGAATGCATGGATGTTGGCTTCCAGTGCGTCAATCGAAGCGGGCTTGTCCCTATACACATTAGCCTTGACATACCCCCACAAAAAATAATCTAATGGTGTCAAATCGCACGATCTAGGCGGTCAATTGACCGGCCCGAAACGTGAAATTAACTGTTCACCAAACTCGCCTAGCAATTGCGCCATTGTTTCGCGTGCTGTGTGGCATGTGGCACCGTCTTGTTGAAACCACATATCATGCAAGTCAAGAACTTCCATTTCGGGCCAAAAAAAGTTTTGTTATCATCGCTCGGTAGCGTTCACCATTGACAGTAACGCTGCGATTCGCATCATCTTTGAAGAAATATGGCCACATAATGCCGCCGGCCCATAAACCGCACCGCACCAAACAGTGGCTTTTTCGGGATGCATTGGTAGCTGTTGCAATGCTTCTGGCTGATCTTCACTCCAAATGCGGCAATTTTGCTTATTTACGTACCCATTCAACCAAAAATGAGCCTCATCGCTGAACACAATTTTTCGATAAAAAAGCGAAAATGAACATTTCGAACCGAGCACGAATTTTGATAGTAAAATTCAATAATTTGCAAGCGTTGTTCATTTGTAAGACGATCCATGGTTAAATTGCAAACCAAACTGAAGCTGTTTGACAGTAACACAAGGTACTAAACACACGTCAGCTGTCAAAACCAGTGTTGCCAAAACCAAACCAGCTAAAAAATCACTCGTTAGTTTTGGCATGTTATTACACCAATGGGAAAACAAAATGGCGGAATTCCTTAAAAAAATTGAGGGAGCCACCGAATAAAACTAGCTATCTATCAATTCAGCCACTTTTATTGTCAACTCTTGCAATCACTGAGTACCCAAAGGTGCCTTGCTATACAGTTAGCAAAAGCAGGTAGAAAATGTGTTTATAACATTAAGAGCTTGTTAATGTGTATAAGGATTATCTATTCTAGTTTCTGTAATTTGAACTTATGGAAATGATTATTTTCCACCTTTTTATATTTTACTATGTTAAAAATTGTATTTATACTAACATAATATTATTTCCACCATTGAATGGTTCAAAATATGTAATTTTTCATTATGTTTGTATTAATTAATTATTTATATTTTGTTCACAAATTATTTAGTAATAATTTCTTATTTTTTAGTAACAGATTTATACATTTTTATGCGACGTTAAAAATGTATCGGCGGGGATATCTGTTCGGCATGTTATTTAGAAAAAATCCAGCTTTCCGTTCATTTTTCCAGTAGCCCGTTATTATCACTGTTTGTTTTTGAAGTAACATTTTGGCCTTTGTGACTGTTGATTACTTGTTTATACAAAGCAATCGTGATGCTGTAGTGTGAATTGGGGTTTTGATGGATGGTGGACGCTATTGCTTGTCTTGGCTGTTACCGCCATAGAACATGCTCATCACTCAAGCTGATTTATATATAAAAGTTTTCGGCCGACGTTTGTTGCGTTATAAAACGCTACAAGACCTTGTCCCACTTCCATCCCTCCTCTCCAGTCCATATTCCTCTTTTTACCCATTTGGTCATTCCCGTCACTTACGATGGACAAGGGGCCAAAGGGGTGTTCCTGAATTGGTTTTAATTCAGCACTCTCGCTGGTCAGGCGTCCGGAGAAAGCGACAAAGCAGGTCGAGCCCAGACGGACGGTCGGGAACCTCGCAACGATGTGTGAGGGAAGATTTGCCCCGAGGAACAATACGCAAACGCACCGATGAAGAGTGGGGGGAGGAAGATCCCTTAAACAGACACTCCAACGATAATAGTAATACGATAGTATGGTGCAAATACCGAGATCTCCGCTCGCTAGGAATGCGACCTCTTAAAATCAAACAAACAAACACAACATAAACTAAAAACAAACATAAACATCGAACTTAACATATCCACTGATTACATTGTAAGGAATTGGCACATTATCTGCGAGTCTTTTCCCCAAAATCTGCGCGGAAGTCCACGGAACAGGGTAGGGAACGCGAAATATTAAGTTAAGTTTACTCTTCGTTCTTCTCTGACTGCACTGTAAAAGAGCGAACAGAAAATCCGCCGTCCCCAAGCTACCGTCTCCATGAACCTCTCCTACACTTTTCAATATTAATTAGGTTTCGTTGTTGGGAAAGTAATAGAAAAATAATTCGGTAATATATAAAATTCTCGATTTAAGGGGACTCCAAGGCAATTTGGCCCACTGTTAAATCAATTAGATATCGCAAGAATAGTTCTGCACTCGTCCATCGAAACGTCAGGCACCGGAAATTTCCCGGCGATCTGGCGAATTCGGATATGTATGGAATGAATGAGAGTGAGAGTATGCATTGGTGATCATTAACTGTCGTGTACCACCATGGCGAAAAAGCTGTGAGTAACGCTCAAAACACTGTTAATGATACCCGTTGCGGCTGAATGGTCGAATGCATGAGTGTGTGAGGTTCGAGAAAGAACAAAGGGAAATGTGGGAAAAATAATCACTTCTTGGTTGACCAGTGATTAGAGAGGAGGCAGTGTGCGAATTGCCAGTTTAGAGTTTTTTTTTTTTTAAATCGAGAAGTTTTTTTTTTCGTTTATACTAAATTTTTGAGAAATTTTTAAATTAAAAGTTGTAGTCCGAAGTGTACGGACCCAAGACTGTAATAGAATACAAAGGAAAAGGAAGGAGATCAGGAGAAAGGAGAAGTAGTGGCAGGACCGGTTGAGAAAAGATAAAACGCCAGGACGGCAGGGTAGAGAAGAAGAAGGAAGAGAAACCAGACAGAAAAAAAAGGGAGAAAAAAAGATAAGTAGAGTTATATAAAGTGATCGTTAGTTAGGTATTTGTTAAAATAAAAGTAGTTCCGTTGGCTTCCGTTACGTCAAAATCCCGGAAAAGAGCGGGACGCGCGACCCTTTCCGTTGTTATTTTAACCGTTCGGACAACGCGATAACGGGCCAATTCCAACGGCTAGAAAACCGTCATCGAAACAAAAATTCAATTTGTCGCATCCGACAATTTTCTTTTATAACGACCGTCTGGTCGCGTCGCTATCAATTCTTAAATAATTTACATCGTCAATAAATAGCCGTGCTCATATCGAGCTTTTATAACGCAAAATACCCACTTTGTCTTTGTTTTATCTTTTACCCTACAGCAATCATCGTCGGCATTTTCTTCAAAAGGTTTAACAATTCCTTTCAAAGATTGTTTGGCGCCCACCCTATTGTATCGTTTCGATATTTTCTTTTTGGACCCACCCCAGCTGAGTGGCCGAGAGTGGCAGCGACCAACGCGCTGCTTTGTTGCACACGATTTTCCCTTTTGTTCGCCCTTCGCCATAAGATTTTTCGCCCATCCGTCATTCTCGACTTTTGACCGCCGGGTACGCAGCCGAATCTGCAATCGCGTATTTTTAATTGTTAAAAAGGGATAAATTTGCAACACGTTGGCTAAGGCTTCATTTTTTGTTGAAAATGCTATATGGAATCAACCAAATAATTTGTCACAGCAACAAATGTATATAAAAGCAGGACTCTTTTTTTTTTTATTCCCTATCGTGTTGACCTAAAGAATAAGCTTATTCCTTATTGCAACACAATTAGATGCAAAAAAGTATCCTTAACCTCACTGAATGTGGACTCTGAAATTGTAACGATGCTATTCAAAAGGAAGAACGTAACGTGCATAAAACGAATCACAATCAAATTTCTTCAATTGCAATATCGCAGGACATTAAAGTGGTCATGTAGCTGTGATTCGTTTCAGATTGTTTTAATGGTTACCATCTGCACAATACGAGTAGACACTCACTCCATCCATACTGTGCAGGTTCATTGAAATTCGACAATAGTTGTTGGTAGTTATCTGGCTGTGTTGCTCCCCGTCTCGCCTCTATGCTACGCGAAAGGGGGGAAACTTTCTTATTTGCGTAGTCTGTCGTCCAATTCGGAAATTTATAACGCTATCGGCCAGAATGCTTATTTAGTATCACAAGAGGAATCTTTTGTCTGTTCGCTGCTGCAACTAACCATCGGAATGTTTTGAAAATAAAATCTTTCCTTGTTTTACTATTCTTCTTCCTGGTTGTCATTGCACACGGACCATTGCTGCTTTTAGGAATATAATATCCATCACACCAACCCCCCCTCTATTTTGCAGATGAATGCAACTGGAATGGCAAATAAAGAAATGAATTATAAAGAAAACGAGAAAATAATCCTTAAAATTCATCCTAAAATGCGAACATAAAAAACGAAAAAAAAAAAAAAAAATTAAAACAACGACTTCGGTCTGGCTGCGTCTGTGTTTGCGAAGACTTCCTTGACTAGGAAACTTTGAAATTCAACACAGTTTGCATTTTACGACTCTTTGGATAGAAGTTCCTTTTTTTATCATAATAGCCCAAAGAAATGAAATGAAGACTCGACTGCCGGAAAAACATAAGCAGGGGAAATCTCCACTCAAGATGACGACTTTTGAAACTCACTTCACAGAATCAGAACGTGGTGCGAGTGGCAATGAGGAAAGAATTTTGGCGTTGAAGATACACCACCGACTTGTGTGTGGTTTGTTTTGTAACTTCCATTAATACAGCCACAGAGAGAGAGCCATTGGTTTTGATTGGTATTTCTCTTATTTTAAATGAGAATTTAAGTGATACTGCACAGCGTCATATTAAAAAGTTAACAAATTTTGGTTGATTGGCAGAGAATGCTATTCAATTGTTATGCAGTTTTATTGGGCAAGGGTATAGGTTGTCGTCAAAACAGGAGATATTTATGAAAGCTTTATTATCTACATAAATATACCAGTGGCGATTCCTGGTCTTAAGCATTGGGTTAGCTACGCTAAAAAAACTCTTTTTGTTTAATTTTAATTATAGTTAGTATAGTTCTAGTGTACTCTCTATTGCGGCCCTTGTGCGTTGGGCTTAAACCTGATAGTTTTGGGCACCGGGTCGCATCTCGTTCAAACTCGTTCCAAATGGTTTCTCTTATAGATCTTCATTTAAGGATTTTGTTTGGGCAGTTATTGATGCAGATATCATTTATTTCCTACCAAAATAAAAATCCTGTTATTTATCCTGTCCCTACTCAAATAACATGAATCAAGCAAATAAAAACTTAGCATTTGTTTAGAAGTATGAAAAAGCAGCCTGTTCAGTATTGAACAAAGGAAAAAAACTGTTCGCACTGCAACTGTTCTAAGAAACAAAAACGCTTTGAAAATTCCGTACGAAAATAAAAGTAAAAACTACCCCGAATAGCACACTTGGGTTTTAATATGGTATATGCAACTCTAATACAACTATCAAGTTATTTCCTAAGTATTGCAAGAACATTGTCACATCCCACATTGTAACCAAAATAGCCGCATTTCCCCTCATATTTTGCAACAAGTTTGTAGTATTTGTGTTTTACTTAGGTTATTCTTTGTTAAATGATAGTTTTCATTACGTTGTTTCAACGAAAACATGTTGCATTTAATATAACCATTAAGTTACTTTTGAGTTGTTCTGCTGTTTATGTAACAACTCAATGTTACCACCAAAATGATTTAAACGATTCTGCAACAAAATTAGGAGAAGCGTGCTAGTTACATTCAGTTTAAGAAATGTTTCTGTAAACATTGCAGAAGTTTTAAATAAGTTGTTATTATAATCCTTTTTGATTTGCACATGTGAAGAAACAAATTATGAAGTAAAGGTAAATGTATATGCGATCTGAAAGGTATTAGGTAGTAGGTATATAAAATATGTTATTGTAAGTTCGAATTTGCGGTGATTTCTCACCAAAATCTAACAACGCATAGTATTTTTGTCATGAACATTAATGTTTTGGGTCCGCAAAATTCACGCGCCTCCAAAAAATTGTTAAATAGAAGAAACGTTTGAAAATCAGAATATATAACAATTTGTATTTAAGCTTCAAAATCCCATAAAACTTCCAGAAACGAATTTTTATATACGTTGTTTATCACTTTCTATACAAATTTATTGTAGAAACTATGTAACGTATTGCGAAAATTGAAATGTATTTTTCACATCTTAAAACATATGGTTAACCATGTATAAAAGATGGTGGAAAATATGGCGGTTGTTACATGAAACATCATTAAAACATGAATCATAATATTATAACAAAATTTTCATTGAAATGCTATTGAAATTAAGTTACAACAAAATAGCAACTGAATGTTCGAAACTGTTATTTCAATATTAATGGGATGTGACAACAACAAATAAGCGAATATTTCATTCGGTTATCAATAATCAGTGCTGCCGCCTAAATAACAAATTTGTTTTTATTTTTAGCTTCTTTGTATTATGAAATATACATCTCACATCTAATCTAAATGGAGTTTGCTCTGCAAAATATATGTGAAGAACTAGATCTTATGTTATTGCTGCTATGTGCTTTTTGGATCAGAGCTATTAATTCAAAAAGCACTAGAAGACAAATTAATGAATTTAAGTGCAATAGCCAAGATTTATTTAATTCATTTTGTAAAAATCAGCATGCTCAAACTGCTCTAAAATAAAGAAAATATTTCTGTTGGCACGTTGTAGTCGAAAAATTCGATAGACATAAAATAAGATGTTGTCACTATATGAGTACAAAATCCTCCGGCAACCCTGAAAGCAAGAAAGTTTCCTGTATCTCAATTTTACTAACAATGTAACATAAACACTATCATAACACTATTATCACTGAAAACGATCTTAAACATTTTTATAACTAACGTTTCTCTTTGTCGTAAATGTCATAAAATGTTCTAGTTGGAGTTAGTTGCAATATACTTATAAAATTGCAATAACGTGTTGAAACTGAATAAGTATTTATCTGACATTTTAGGTTTTTTTCAAAACATTAAATCAACATTATTATAACATCATGATAATTGAAAACAAGCTTCAATAGCATTATAACTTCTTTATAACTAGCTTTGATTTGGTCGAACACATTGTAGCCACTGTTGCCAAACATTTTCAGAAGATTATTTTAGAAATGTTCGGCGTTGATTTTTGTAGTTTTTGTTTTTCCTTATTACTAAACTTGAGCCTTTCAGCTTTAACAAATACCTTCGATAAATGCAAAATTTTTACTATACAGTGCTTTTTTTCCTATAATTTGCATATTAGATTGTGAACTTTGGAACTTCATCCGAGAAAAAATTGAATATAAGATATACCTAACCAGGGAAAATATATAGCACGGCTATGTGACAATTATTGTAATAAATTATTAACCTCGTCTGTTACGTGTCATTATCGAGTTGAGCACAACGCAAACAATATTTTTCTCAAAAATCTGAGTCACATTAAACTTTTTAACTTACATTTGATTGCGGACTTACATTTTTAGTTTTTAAATGATAAAACTACAAATCAAAACTTTTCGAAGATAAAAATTATGATTTAATTTTAAGACATGTTTTTTAATAGCGAATCGTTTGCTTGAACGCCGATTTTACATTCGGGGTTTTATCTTCTTTTTGTGCATTGAAGAATATAGAATTATTGCGGGAAGCTGATTTGGCAACGCTCATTACAACTGCCTGATGTAGTGGGGTATGTTAAGTTATAATGAAGTTAAAATATTAGGGATTTTTACATATTAAAAACTTTTCGTCTTTTGGTCTTAATTAAGTTACTTCGTTGTTAAGATTTTGCTATACAAAAGTTTCAATGACTTTTTAGTTAAAAGTACCCAAAATGAAACTTTACCAAACGTAACTGTAATATATTACCAACTATTTCAAAACTCTAACTTACGAACTTTTGTAAAACAATTTTCAAACATCTCCCCCTTTTTGTGAACAGAATTAAAACTTAAAAAAACGTGTTTACAACATTTCGAACGACAAAGTTATAATTAGTAACACGATAACATGAATAAAACTGATATAGAACGATTGTGTTACAGATTACTTAAATATAACAGAAATGCAATCGAAGTTTTGTTGCAAATCGCAATCTGTGCTATTCGGGTACTGCTCTTCACAACGTTATAAAAATTAGTGTTTTATTCCAAGAGTTCAATGCTCTTTTTATAGTTATAGTTATTTGTTTACAAATCTGACTTTTGACATTTGACGTTTTGTGGATGAAATGTCCCTTTGGGGAAATTTCGACTGCAGTGGGTGTGTTTAGTGCTGTCATCTTTGTTGAAGTCGTCAACACAGCCTTATTATCGACGAAAAGTGTTTATATGTAACAAAACAAAACGAATTCCTATCTTACAATAACAACTGTAGGAAACTTTCCATACAAAGATTCAGCAATGTGAGGATGAAAGAGTTCATTTAACAATTAAAAAAATAGATCCACGTTAGACGATGCTTCCGACACGGGTTTTTTGCACAAAATAAAGTTATGAACATTTCACTATGATCTTTTCAACATTGTTTTTAGCCCTGCATTACTTCCATCTCACTCTCACTTCTCGCAAAAAAAAGAAAACAAAACAAGAGCGCACTCTCATATACCAAAGCACCACCCACCACGTCCACAACCCATAATCCACAAAAATATTATTTACTCACATTTATAATCCACGAAAATATAAAACAATAAATTAAGAAATTTCACAATGACTTTTGGTATTCAATAACACTAACTTAATCAAATAACGAAACAAGTAAGCCTAAGCACACGAATTCTCTTACTGCAATTTCACTAGTAGGTAAGAGAAACATACGAAAGTACAAAAATGAGAGAATGCACATTGAACCCCATTTTTAAATTTTAGCGCATTTGTTTGCGCTAACATTGCTGTTCATTTAACAGGGCTTTGCTTTCGAGTTACGTACGACACTCTTATATAGATTGTATGAAATTTGGTAGCGCAATATTTTACGCTAAATGCGGGATGAGGCCGGGATACTTTTTTATGAGAGTTTTGGATTTCGTGTGTGCACTGTGCAGGCAAGGAATTTTGTATCGCAAATTTTAACGCTGAAGAATATTTCAGATGAAACTTTTTGTATTGGATGATTGTGTTGTGTGTTTGTGTAACAAAGTATGATTTGTAAATAGGTACCTAATTTTGTTATTTAGTATGTCGTTGATTATTGCAATTATTAACCTCGTCATTTGTATTTCAAATAATTTTTCTTGGTTTAGCGCCGCTAAACTAGCTAACTGAGAGGAATCGCCCCTGAAATATACCCTCTTTAACGTCGGACTACGAACATGTAAGAGCATATATTATAATTTGAAGCCTTGAATATTAGAAACTGAGGAATTATAAGACTTTTGCACATTAAACAGACCTAAGTGAGCCAATATTTCTGTATGCCCTTAGTTAGCTCTTAAGCCCTGTTAGAACCTCTTCAGATAACCTTCAAACGGTTTGTGTTATACCTATACATTTATTTTGCAGAGCTGTAAGACTACCTTCAAAGATACAGAGTACAGAACTTAAAGCACCCCTTCATAAGATACCAAGCAATAGACCTTTCATAGCACTTTTTAGCTTGTAGATTATAATACCCATAAACAGAGCTTTAAAAAAAAAACATTAGAGCTAAAGAGAGCCCGTAGTTTGCAGCCTATTTTATCTCACATAGATTATAGACTGCATAAATTTTATATGACCCTTATAGCCTCTTCACACCAAGCCGAAAACCGTGTTTTCATCGAAAACTCGTCGATGCATTCACACCGACACTAACTAGTTTTCGTTTGACGTTTCAATCAGCTGTGAGACACTGGTCTTTGAACTTCAGTGCAAACTTATTTGGTTACAAATTTCGATCGCATTAATTAACAAACAAAATGAATTTAGTACATTTCAAAATAATTTTATCCCATCTATTAATTGCGGAAAATGACAAATCAAAGACCATTTTACATGTCAATTATAAATTACACAGTGTAATAGTAATAGAGCAAGCAAGTATTGCTTTTTATTTGTTTTCATCCTGAAAGGCTGTAGACATTATAAAAGAATGAACGAAAAAATTAAGATGTTTGAACAATTATGGTTTAAGCAACTGCTTATTATTTACGTTGAATACTTTGACGAGGTAATCCAATTGTATCACCATACTCGTTTAAAAATGTTCTTTTTGTATGAATTTAGTGAAAGAAAACTACATTTTAGCTATAATCATCATAAAATATTATCGTTATTATCATCAATTAACAAAACATTTTATCTGTTGTTCCCATTAGCTGCAAGTGGAAAATCATTTGGTTCGTAACTATTACAAATAATAAATAAAATGTTTTTTTTTTTTTAATTTGATGAAATAATAGTTAAAAATTAGTAGATGGTAGCACTTCGTTTGCGGCAAACCATTCAATGAATGCAACCTGAAACTGTTAGCTATAGTAATTCTAGCTGTTTTGCCAATTTCCAATGTGTCTTTTGAAGTCAGGTTGTAGGAGATATGTTGATGGTGTTCTTTTTAGTATTTGGGGCATATTTGCATTCGCTTACAATGCCATACTCTAAAATAATGTGAGAGAAAATCCCTGATTCACAAAATCTCCCATTTTTTCTGCCGCGCGACAGAATTACAGCATTAATTTAAAAATTGTAAAAAAATATTTTAAACATCAAATATATTTATTATAAGCATTTGTGCATAAATTCAATATAGACAAATATTTTATGGAATGCAGTGCAAACATTATAAGCTTTGTACAGGGTCATTCATTTCGTGGTTTCAAGTTGGTAGCGCTGAAATTTGACACCTGTCAAACTATAAGCTGCCATTTAAAGTGTCATGATATTAGTTGAATGTTGGCCATTGGCGATAATGGATCGCTTAGCAATCTAACAACGCTTTAAAATTATTAAAACTTACTACAAAAGTGGTGATTCAAACGTAGCCACAATTCACGTATTACGTGACGATTATTATTTTCATAATCTACCGACTATGCAAGTAATCGGTAAAATTGTGAGGACATTTTACGAAATTGGAAGGGTTACTGATGTCGTGATGCCTGTGCAGATGCACCATCGGCCTGCACTCTCAGTCGAAAATATTGCTGTTGCAAGTGCAAGTGTTGCTGATGAACCTAATTTATCGATTTCCAATTCGGGGCGATTTTTTTTTTTGACCAGTGATTGAAGATTATGACTTGGACGATATGTGGTTCCAACAAGACGGTGCAACAAGCCACACAACATCACCAATTATGTCTTTATTGCGTCAGATGTTTCCTGGTTGGTTAATTTAACGTTTTGGCGACCTCAATTGGCCACCAAGATCATGTGATTTGACACCGCTAGATTTTTTTCTACGGGGCTACGCAAAAGGCCGTGTTTACCCTAATAATCCCCTAACTCTAGATGCATTAAAAACCAACAATACTCAAGCCGAGATTCCGCCCGAAATGTGCGAAAAAGTGTCTTAAAATTACCTAAGAAGAATCACAAAATTAATGCCCCTTTATAACCCTTCCACATCCAGCCTAGCGCAGCATTAAACAAATTCATAAATATATAAATTTATACATGTTTGCATGTGCACACAGTGCACTCATGGCGTACGAACGTTCCACTTATTTTTGCTTAACATTTCTGCTAAATTGGTGACATCCCACTCAGCCGTTCGACAGTCTTTATTTCGCAGTCCTTGCATTGCATTTCTCAGTTTACTGAGTTACACTGAAATACAAAATTTTAAGAAAGAAAAAGACAAACTTTTTGTGGACGGCTAAATTAACTTATGCATGCGGTTGTGCCGCGTAGTAACTTCTCTTGTAAAACGAAAACATGTGTTGAAAAAGGCATACACGAATGAGCCGTCGTCAAGCCAGGTAAACATTATTTGTGAAGCCAACAATTAAATGCAACAATTAAAGCGAAGACCAGCCGTGCTGCCAAATCTAAAATCGTTGGGGAAAGGGGCGTGAATTGTGACTAAAAGAGGAGAGCTTACTTGTCATCAAAAGATGGTCAAAAAGAAAATCGCAAGAGCTAGGAAAGATTTGCATTCCGAGCCTATCAACATTACCGAAATTAAAAAAAACCTTACCATCTATGACACGTTGAAGTCGAAGCTCTTGCTCTCTCCGAAAAGAAATTCGATGATGAAAAAATTATTTTATTGCGGACGAATTGGAGCTTAAAACTTCAGAGTGATTCAAATTGCAGGCTAATGGATGGGACTACCCATGTGGTTCCTAATGACTAAATTGTACCAGTAGTATTCATGTTGATGAGCTCGAAAAGTAAGAAGGCATATACCGAATACTTTTATGAACTGTGCTCCTTAATGCTTGCCAACGCGGCTTTCTCTTAAATCCTGTTCGGATTGTATCGGAATTTGAAAATCGTATCTGCTGCAAAACATGTTTTCCATAGGAAGCATTTAAAGGGTGCCTCTTTCACTTTGGCGCTAAGTTCAACCCAGTGGTTTTGCAGCTAAATGCGTAAGTAACTGGAGAATAATGCAGCATGCACATACGTATGATAAAAAGTTTGGACTTGTTCCTCCCGAAAAAATTACCGTCCGCCATGATCCATATAGATCATTGATTTACATGTATACTTACAACAACAGTGTTTGTGCGGGGGAGTTTTCGGGGTTCCAGAAAGAGATAAATTCAATTAAAATGGTTACGCAAACTATGGGTTTTATTTGGGTGAGTCTTATCTCCTTGATGGGTTAGAAAAAAGTGCCCGAGCTCATAGCACCGGAAATTAGCTTAGGTCTATAAACATGAATTCATGGAGGAAAGAAAATTATGTGAAAGTATAGGAAATCAGTAGTATGGCGACATCTAGCTGTTCAGGCATTCTTCATTCACTTGAACATTGCCGGCCGCCTTGCAGTATTACTGCAATATAAATCTTATAACTTAAATCAATTTTTAACCTTTGTTAAGAGGGGCTCCACTCACTCTATAGAAGGCAATGGTTAGTAGTGGAAATTATAGTACAACAATCATACAATATTTATATAATAATGTGGTAATGATAGTAATTTCCCAATTAATAGAACTTAAGACTTAGGTAATATCGAAGCATACATTTATGAAGAGCAGTGTCTATAAATTCAAACAAACAAATTTTAACGATTCAGTTTTAGGAAGTAGTGCATGGGGTCTTTGAATTTACGATTGCGCTAAGATGGGGCTACCCGAACTCTCCCATCGGAACCAGGGTCAGGTTTAATAACTCTACCCAGCCTCCACTCATTTGTGTGATTGTGAGGGGATTGAAATCGCGAACATGAGTGTTCCGAACAAATCTGAAGACATAGCTCATGACTCGAACCAAACAGCATAATAATGATCCTGCTTGTTATCGAGATCACAAATAATGATCGAAAAATGTATTCTACTATTTATCGCTGCGTTGTTTGTTTCATTCTTTAATGTTGTCGTGCCTGTAAACGATACCTATGCAAGTCACACAGTCACGTTGCCAGACTAAAATATTCAACACCCTTCATGACACAAAAATATCAAAAAGGATTTTTTTCGCACCGAATAATTTTCCCGTCCTGCAAAATTTGCTTTTTCATTCTATAAAGGTATGCCCAGACCAGTGAATATTTCATAAATATTGAAGTAGGTAAATGTTTCATAAACATTTATATCTAACGAAAATATGTTTATGAAATGTTTCGCAGTTTGTAAATAACTATTGTATCAGAAGTTTCCCTGCAGAAAGGTGTAATTTTTTTTCCTTTTAACCTACAATACAAATGTCCAGAAAGTCTTGGAATAATGAAAAATTAAAACTAGCGCTATCGGAAAACACATTTCTTTTTTATCACAAAATATTACAGAAATATGTAATTGCAACGGCTTTCGCGGAGTTTTTTTTTTTTAATTATGACGATTTAATTTTAAAAATAAAACGTATAGTTTCTTTGTGTGCAGAGAGCTATGGTGCGCTCACAACGGGATTAACCATGGTTGAGAAACCGAACGCACTGCTGCTAATAAGCGGACAATGCCGGCAGTAACAGAGAAACCAATGACCACTGAGTAGTGAGTAGTTCGGTAATTGGTTTGCTCTCATGTTCACAATCGCTGCTGAAGTCTTTATAATATTTCAATATTGTAGGTATAAATGTTGTTAAATAAATTATTTTGTTGTGATTAGTAGTGGCAGTTAAAGATGTCCTTCCGGCTTACAAATGAAACACCGGTTTATTTACGTTATAACAATTATATTCTTAATTCAGTACCACTCGCTACCAAGTCACACTTTAGACTAACTTATAGAAAAAATGTTTCCCGTTGGGAAACCGCTGGCCCCACGAGCCACGATGCGAATTGTTGATTCGTCAAATACATATGCATTCGCACACGCATCCGGTGGCAACGGCACTATGCGCAATATGATCCTATATAATGCACCGGGACTGTGGGAACCAGGTAGAGACATGAAACTGATACTTTTCTTGACCTTGGACGATGGTCATGGTGTTAACTTGCCCAACGCCATTGTCCATTTGGCAGTCAAAGCAGTCGGTCTTATTAACTGACTTCGCTGGAATGAAATACGAAAAAAGGGATATTTCGTCAGAAGCTCTTAGTGTCATGTATTAAATTTCATTTGGAATTACATGAATACATATAGGTACCTACATACATACATGAATTACTCTGTCGCTTTAAAAACAAACGATGTTAAGATAAAAGCTCGTTTCTTTTCTCTCTTGCAAAATACAATATCTACTTTCAATATTTTGCCAGCAGTTGACTAACGCGTGCCTACCATTTGGGCAAGGGGCATTGAAGCAAAAAAAAAAACTGCTGCTAAATTTTTTGCAAAATGATTTGATTTCTCAAAAGCTGCACCAAAAATACGTGCAAAATGTGGCAATAGATATAAAAGCTCCATAAACTGTTTCACCCACCAAAGAGCCACATAAATGTCATAATACTTACCAAGCCACTGTTTCAAATGAGAGCATTCATTTGCAAATTAGCAATGATTCGTTGGTCCAAGAACTTGTTCCATTAACCCATTTTTTTTCTTGCCACCGAAACCCTCTTAGAACAACAAACATTGAAAGTCCCCCAGTTCCCATTCCCATTGCTATAGCAAATATTGTTCACACAGTGTTTTTTTTTTTTAATTTTTGCAGCAAAAACGCACACCAATTAAGGACTTTCGGAATACAGTGTTCCCATTGAAGGTTTCGCCTCGCTCTCTGGTGCTAATTTCAAGCAAACCATGCAGAAGCTAAATTGTGAAGAATAAAAATTGAACATATATAGTCAAGCGCATACTGTCATTGCCATCGAGGACAATGAAACACGAAACTATTTGCGAATCGCTTAAAGCACTCTGTGGCTGCAAGCCAAATGACCGTTATTTTATATGCTTCTGTGGAATACTACCGAATCGTAGTATTCAGTGCTGTGGACATACGAGCAAAAATGCCAACATGTGAAGAGTATGTGCTGATTACGGCCGTCAATCGTGAGAAAATTATTGAACAAAACTTGGTATGGAGCTTGTGAAATTATCCCTCGCATTTTTATGCATAAAATTACCCGTCACGAAAACTAGAAAGACTTGAACAAGGATTTTCAATGATAAAGGGCGAGATATAGAGATTGGTTTGGAAAATGAGCTTTCATCAATATTGTATATACACAGTCACGACTGAAGTATGAATATTCGGTTATTGCCTATATGAGTGCAAGAAGTGTGGTCGTCCTTTCATCGTGCTGGATGACGAATGCTGAATATAATTCATGTCTAACAGTTTTATGGCACATTCAAGGAAAGCATAAATAAAAGTGTTTCACATACATCTTCACAGTCGACTCAGTAAGTGATGTGCTCACTTGTACATGAACTTGGTCGTCTGTTGCTCCATTTGTTTGTGAGTATCTTTGGAAGAGACTGCAACCCTTAAATTATAACCTGCTGTTCACCATTCTGCTAAATATGTAGGTATGTTTTTTACTGTGAGCTACAACGGATATAACTATATAGGATTTACTTTAAATATTCACTTTACATCTACTGAGGATAAAAAATATAGTCTTAAGTGTAGATTGGTACGAGCTTCTTAAGTGTAAGAATATTGCGCTTAACGTCTGGCGTATAAAGAGCAACTGAGGCCCACAATGGAATCAAAAATTAAGTAAACGCAAAAAGGACTACAGAAACCAAAAAGATTAATTGAAATAGCTGAAGAATAGACCCGATTTGGCCAATGACAAATAAGTTGTAATTTGTAAATAACTAAATTTATAGAATTGCAATGTTCAGATTTACTACAGCTGATGGTTGGTGCCCATTCCCAGGATAATGAATGGAAAGAACTATAGGCTTGAAAGACGGTCCGAAGTGGAAGAAAAAGTCTAAGATGTTCAATATTTCTTTGAATATTGAATTCGAATTAGTAGGCGCAGTGGCTTAGTGGTTAGTGTGTTGGACTACTAAGCGAGGGGTCCAGGTTCGAATCCCGCAAAAACCCAAATTCCAACTCAGGGTTTTTCCACTGCGCTACTTCTCGCGAACGTCTGTCAAACATCCGAGAGTATAACTGTCTTGAAAGAGCTTCTCAATTAGCTGTTTGGAATCGGCATAAAATTGTAGATCCCTTTCATTCGTTCCAAAAATGAAATCTCACCCAAAACGAATGGTTGTGAGAAGCTAGGCCTAGGTCCCTACGGACCTGTTGCGCCAAAAATTATAACTATTATTGAATTCGTATTACCCGTATCAGCCCAAGAAATTTATTGTCTATTGTTGACAGTTGGTTATCAAATCGTTCAAATGCTAATTTGTAACTGACTTTTTATTTGACTTCGTATACAGTGCTGCTGTACAAGAGTGTGTAGCAAAACTCAAAAATCCCAAATATATTTTTTTTTTTTCGAAAACAAACAATTCACTTAATTCTTTATTCAAAGTAAATATGTTTTTAAGGACTAGTACCCACAAGTAGTATAGTTGGTAGACTATATATTTTACCAAACTATAAACAAACAAATTCCAGTCAAATTCAAACACTACATCAGAAGAATTGGGTAGGTATGATAGAAACGAATATTTAGGTTGGTGTGGGAAAGTGAGTAAAGATTGAATAAAGGTACTTTCGTTTATTTTTTTTTTCAAGAAAGATTCCAAGATTTATGTTGACATTTCGTGCTTTAAGAAAAAGTAGCAAAATAGACGTTTTTAGGGAGAGTGCGTTGCAAATTGGAAATAGCTTAGCAGTTTCGCTACGATCGTAGCAAAGTGGCAGCGCGGTTTGTAAACAATAAAATATAATATGTTAGAAGCAAAAGAATTGAACCTTTTAATTTATGCAATAAGAGCAATTCAAATCCTGGCCTTAGATAAAAATATATGCTTTGTTCAACTAATATTTAAATATTCCCGCCTATAGAACAAAATCACATTTTTCAAATTTGTGGTTCAAGTTCAACGCGTTCCTTTTCTTTTCGGTTGAGCGAATTCTCTCGCAATGAGAAAAATCTGACTTTTGGCAGCGGTGTTATGTGATTGTATTTATCGTAAAACTGACGACTTCCGAAGGCTAATACGACGTTCCGATTTTTGTTCTTTTTCGCCCTAATTTCTACGATTTCGTAAATATTTTAACGATTTTTTCCGATATTATACAAACATAAATACGATGGGTAAACCGACATACGAGTCGATAGATAAATTCAACCAGTTTCAAAAACAGAACCTAAGAAAATGTACAAAGGCTTTTAATATGACTACCTTGCCAATACATTCCTTTGCAATAAAACAACGTACTCCTGTGTTTTTTGCGTTAGGCCCTAGTTATAGCCATACGTAAAACGGAACAATACAAATTTGGGTTTGCTGGCAATATAAATATTATTGGTAAAACAGTTAATACTTTTGAGGTTAAATTTGCTTGAAACTTAGAAATAGTTACAAAACTAATAATGGAAAAAGTATAATATTGAAGTTCAAACTGTCTCTCAAACTGTTTCTCAAAAGCATTACAAATTATCATTCAAACTTAGTGCAATTATGACCTCTAACACTCTTAAACGCATTTTTTGTACCCGTACAATTAGAAAATACCACAAATACGATTTTGAGCCGAGAAAAATTCCGATTCTCAAACAATATCCATAACAACACTGCTTATTGGCAATATTGAACCAGAAAGTGAGGGAACACTAATAATAACAAAATTTGAGATACTTTTTAAGGATCAAATGCCTAACAAACTATTCTGTTGCGAATGCGCCTGCCTTCTTGTAAGTTTTGATTCAATTAAAAGTGCGAAGCTATAAGAGATGTCTCTTTCGGTCACCTTTCTTCTCCCCAAAGACAAATCTTCACCTTTGTGAGTTGCATCTTTACTTTTTTTCTCACACCCAATGATTGGCTTTCAGAGTCTTTAGACTTACATAAGTCGATGGGTAGGTTGAAGATGAATTTGTCCACAATTGAATAAAATTTGATTTCACTCTGGCCTCTCAACCATACATAACTTATAACTTCTTAAAATATTAATTTGTGCTCTCTGCACATCAGCTCGACTTTGTGCATTTTCCCACACGGTTTTACACAAAACATTTGATCTATTCAAGCCATAAAACCCTACTTTCCAGTGATAGTTTTGTGTGTTTTATTTAAAAAAAAAAAAAACAATTTCTATTAAACATTTTAATAATTTTATGCTCAAATAGCTTATTCCATATGACACTAAATTTTGAAGACTTTTAAAATGAAACTAGAGCAGTACGGAAACTCCATATATGAGTGAGTGCGTACACACCAGCCTAATTAATGTAGAGATGAAAAAAAATGCATTAAAAATGTACCTATGCAATTTACATTTTTAAGCTGGCAGCCTTTTTTTTGACATTTCAACATTAAATGGTATTAGTCTCCTGCAGTGATCACATATTGGGGGGAAAGTCGACAATTTTGTCGATTTTTTTCTAACAAATGGGGAAAACAATGTAATTATATAATTATATTATAAGGCCTTTTTTTTAACTTTAATCTCAACAAAGCAAAGTAAAGTAGGATTTTCAGCACGCAAATTACAACAACTAGGGACTAGGCTATGCTTGACACTTCGTGACTCGAAAAAGTAAGTTGTTGTAATTGCGTGCTGAAAATCCTAATTTATTTTGCTTTGCTAAGATCGAAACTCAAAAAATAGTAGGTACTGTTGTTATTCCTATTATTTTTAGTTCTAAGATATTTAAATAAAAGATAAAATGTTACAATAAAACTAAAATAAGGGTTTTTGTTTTTGGGAGAACATTTTTTTTTGAAAAAGGGGGACAAATATCGTTTTGATGTTAAAAAAGTGGGATTTTTTTTCTTTAATCTGGGATCCCTGGCCTCCCGTCACTTTGAAGTATGTGGCTTTCATTTACACGTTGACTTTCAACATGACTTAATGTGATAAAAATGAGGAAAATTTGAGAGAAAAATGTAGTTAGTGTCATACGGGCTTTATGAAGACAAGTTTCGTGTGTAAATCAGCAGCCAAGGTTTCCCTGCTTCGAAACACTTTAGCGAAATTAGCAGTGCATGCAGATTAATCGAGGTGACTTAGTAAGCGCAATTTGCCCCTTTTTTTATACAATTGAATTTGCGAAGTCTGACCAAATTACAGCCGTAAAATAATTGAAGCCACTCAACTACATCCACCTAAAACGATATGAAATATCCACTAGTTATGCATTTGCACGCTGCCGGTTTAAATTTTGTTCTCTGTTGGTAGCTATACCTACCTATACGTTAGTTTTAATTTTCTTTTCCTTTACTCTATTTATCACTTTTTGAATCTTAAATATTTAATGGATGTCGTTCTGTGTTAGGTAGGTACCTAGTAATCTCATTGCGAAAAAAAGTTCCTACAAACTTTAGCTCCAAGTATGTCAGAGTATAGCTCAGGTAAGGTATTAGTGAATTCAGTCAGTCAATTCCGACAAAGAATTTTTTTTGTGTCGATGTTTTGATCTTCTTGTTCAATATTCACACTTAAAAGTTCAGTAACTTGAGTCCAAAAGGCGAGCGGTCAATGCTTGATGAGTTGAGCACGCGTTGAAAGCATGTCCCGAGCATGTTTCCCAAAATGTCCACCGTAATTCTTGCCATCAGGAAGGTCACCTCGGCAGGCCCAGAATAAGATATCGCAATCCATATTCCATACCCCTGACGATGTAAAGTCGACGTCATAGAAGTTCGACTTGACCATACTACACCACCCGCCAAATGATATACGGAATACAGAAAACGCTTACAACGATGATCAAATCAAATTCGTTTTATTACAAACCACTCTTTAGTTATCCTCATCATAAAGCCGCACGTTCAAGGAAATATACTTTCCCACATTATTTGCTGTAATCCTTAGTACATATAATATTATTATTATTGCCGCACCGCCATATCCTTTATCCATATACACAAATACAAATGAAACCAAATTCAGGGTGTAGTTTGACCTCAATCCTTTATCCCTTTACGAGAGAATGGGAGGGGGAGAGCGAGAGAGTTGTAATGAGAGGTTGTTTCACAGTGAGAAACAATAATAAAGCAAAGTAAAAAAGTACCAAACACATTAAAACGGACTTCGGAAACAAATTAATTCGATTTTTACACAATTTCGCTTCCACTGAGTTGAGGACGCAACGTGAATTAAATTATAATAAGCGATTTCATTGAGCTGTGCGCCTTGTAGGTCAGGATTGGGGGCGAACTTACCAGCGCCACCTACCGAATCACTGGACAAGACGATAAGCCATTATGTTAAATGATGATGTAGCTCGTATGTATTATGTACACGTAGCTGTCCTTTTTATTTATTTTTTTTTTGCGTCGTAAATATAGAACTGCAGTAAAATTTTAAAATGGATTAACCATCAATATGTTTTGTTGTGTAAAAGCGTTAATATCGCGACAGAAATAAATTACCTTGAAATATGCTATAATTGGGTTATCTGTGCGGCGCTGTTTTATTGATGTAAATTTAAGTGGTCGACAGAACACAGAAGGTGCAGCAGTGCAAAAAATTAACGACCGACGGGTAGACCATGCCATGCCCCGCGCCCATGATTTATGTACGCAATTAAAATTAAAATAATTTGTTCGTGTTTACATGAGAAATTTACTTCACTGTCTTCAATTGAATTTGTGTCAAACAAATTAAGTTAACACGCGAACACTCGATGGCTGGAGGTGAATTATGCGTCATAATGGAATTATGTGCATGTGGGTGAACCGAAATGCTGTGTATTTTTTACCAATCAGTCGTAAAATACGCACTTGCCTACTGGCAAGAAGACTGAAAGTAGTAAACCGTTTTATGAGGTGTTTAATAAATTGAAGGGAAATCCACTCGAAGGCGATTGCAGTCAATCGGATGAAATGTGAAACAACAACTAGGAAAGACGTCTGGGACTCACTTGGGCGTTGAAATAGAATTAATCAAAAAATATTGTTGCTTAAGCCGGAGCTTATTGGATTTTCTAATTGGATCATAAAATAATTCCCCGGCAGTCTTCAGGCTGGCTCTATGGTTGAAGTGGTATTTACTGTCGTAAATGCTTTACATTCCTTTTGTGCCTCATTGGGGATTAAAATGGTAACGCTTGCTAGAATAAAACTTTGAGGAGTGGATGAGTGTATGAAGTGGAGACGACAATTTGCAAGGATGAATTTTAAAGCAGGCCGTAGTTTATTGGGATTGGCTTTCAATTGTATTTCGCTTGGTCATTTCAGGATCGAGAAACAGTCAGATGTAGCAGTAAATCTATTCAATAGGAAGTCACGTTCTGTTGTGACTTTTGGGCAGTGTCTATTTTTGGAGGAGAGTTTATACTGTCGTAAAATTGGCCATAACTTGACTGGTGCAGGTCATTGTGCCCTAATGGCATGATAATTATTTCTAATGTTCCATCGGAAATAATTGCATGAGCAAAATCATTCAGTAGAAGACAATCGGATAATGAGTTCTAGTGATGAATTCCATTTTGGTGTTAATTGAGCTTATGCGACGTATTTGTGTTAGGGATAATAAAAGATTTTCAAGATTGGAGGTGACGCTTAGAAACTGTGATATGATTCAATTGCACCCGAGTATTGTTGCGGACTTTTAGTGATTATTCCGCCGCTTGTGTTCAAGAGCTGCCAAAACATTAGTGTGATGGTAGAGGTCATTACCTACCATCAGTGGAAACAACCCTTAAGCAAGCGAAACCCCCTGGAAAACGTTATACCTATTCCGCGATACCAATAATCATTTTTAGTGTCCAGGCTAAGTTTTTCGAACTCACAATGGCGAAATTTTCCGTACAAAATTGCATATTGTGACCTAGGAAATATTTAGTGTGAAGGTTAAAAATGATTATTGGTAAGGCCCCCACGCGAATGCCTATCTACCGTCGGGAGCCCGTTCCTGCTAAAAGGGAAAATAGTTCGAACATCACATCGCGAGGAACTAGCGTGTGATAGCCCAGAAAAGAAGAATAAAATTGTGACGTACTGACTTCAGTGATTGTGATAGGCAACTGACGCAGTTTGAATTTGAGTGCGGGTTTGTTACAAGTGTCAGATTTAAGCAATTTGTTCTGATCTCTCGAAATCAATCCGCCGTAATGCACTAACAATCCTCCAACCCACAAAGATAAAAGGCCATTCTCTTCAATATCCGCAGTGTACTATTTTAAAAGTATGCTGTAAATTGTATGAAGGCATAAAATAATGAGAAGTTAATGATGGCAGTCTTGGTCTTCGTAGACATGACAAAAGCGTTCGATATGGTAGATCATGCTATTTCTTAACTGGTTTATTTCACACCTAAAAAATAGACAGCAGAAAGTAATTATTAATGAAAAATTAAGCAGGTCGCTTTTATTAAAGAATGGCGTTCCCCAAGGATCTGTCCTAGGACCACTTGTTTTTAATTTACATTTATGGTGATTTTCGAGTTCTTCCGCTAAGGCATCTTTATGTAAGTATTTAAAGTCCTGAAGGAGTTCTTTAAGCAAAGTGGTAACATCGCAACAAGAAACTCCAGTCTCTATAACTTACGTTTATTTTTATTTATTTTTTTTATTTTATTGACTTCAAGAATAATACAACTTACATTTTTCCAATTTTAAGTTTAACTTAAGTCTATGAATGGTTTGGCCGAAGGCCGTCTTCCAAACTGACACTTCTATTACACTTAATAAGAAAAACAAATATTTACATTTACTTTCTGCAATTACAGTTTTACAATTTTCTGAACAAGATTTTAAAAAGTTTCCTGAACTGTGCAAGTTCTTAAGCAATATTGGTAAAGGATGTCCCTACTTCGTTGACCGTTCAAAATGTTGATCGTTTCCTCTAAATTTAGCGTGGCTACACCAAAGAAGCGTTTACGGAAATCCTTGAGAATGGGGCAAACTCCCAGGAAATGGAACACACCCTCCCATTCTTTACGATTGCACAAAACACACAATAATGGGAGCTCTGGTCGATGGGGAATGTATAGTTGAGACTGAGGAGTTCACCTCTTACTTTAAATAATAAACTGATTTTTTCAGAAGTGTTGCAGCTAAGAAGTATGTTTTTTTCTTTAAGTAGTGGCTTACTTTACTGTAGTAAACCCTGTTTATAGACGATTCAGCTTCTTGAATGTACCTACCTATCATATATTATATTACCAGCTTTATTCAGCAAGTCATCAAATTTTGTTTTAAGTGAACCTGGGTTTTCGTCGGCTGATATTAAAAATGTTTCTGAAGATTCAATTGCCAGTTTGTTCCACTCATTTTCACAAGTTCCACCCGAATTTATAATTTGTGTTAGTAACCAATCGTGGAATCCTTTCTTCGCTCATCGCCATCATAACTTTTACCATATAGTTAAAATGCATTTTAAGGGTGTCCAAAAAGAGGGGTGCTATTCCTGTTTCAAGATATTGCATATAGTTTGGTGATGCACTGGGCAGTGGGCAGTCTGAAGGTACCTTTAGTAGGATAATAACGAAGGAACTTTTCCACGGCTTCAAAAGAACGATATCCCCATGCCTGTACTCTGTAAAACAGAATTGCAATTGCGGTTGTTCTAAAGACTTAGCTACGTCAGAAACGTCATTCTTAAGTATGCAGCTTCTCCACACAGCCTTAGCCCCCGCTAATTTGGCTTGTGGATGCTTATCTAGATTTAAGTAAGAAGCAATCTAGACTCCCAGATACTTATACTCCTTAACTATTTCTATTGACTCCCCTTCAAAAGTCCACTTTTCCCTTCTGGAGTATACCTTCCGCCACCGTTTCTGAAGATCATCATTTTTGACTTGGAAAGGTTAACCGATAAATTCCAGGTTTTGCAGTAGAGCTGGAGCCTATTTACCATCAGCTGCATGATGTCTATAGTTTCAGCTAGGAAGACTATAGCGTTAGCAAACATTAGTCCTAGAATATTCTTTCATCCCATGACAATACCACCCTTCACCGAGTCAGCGCGCAAGATTTTTTCCATAGATTGCTCTTATGACAGATGTAATCCTTACGTGTAAACAATCTGACTCTTTTTGATGTACCTACCTATTGCACACAGGACTCATTTTTTTCGTTTTTTACTATGTGACTGCACCAGGACTGTTATAATAACTTTTCCTTTTGTATTGGAACAATCGAGTCTTTCTTTATTTATTCAAAAATTAAAAGTTCTCTTCACTTAGAATAATGATGAAATTGAGTTGCTGTTTAGAGTTAATGTATAATCAATGTCAAGAGCAAGATCATTTTTCAAATCGGTTGGTGATTTTTATTTGCTTTTTACTTTCTATAGTTATTCATTTTTTATAGCAATAGTTGCTTCATTTGTTTTCAACAATGCGTATTTTTGGCTCCACGAATTTTCTTTATTCGTTATAATAATATTTTTGTTATTAAAATTATTTTCAATACTTACCTGATACCCCGCATCAGATTTTGATTTTGAATTTTTTACTGTAAGGTCGTTCGCCATTAACTGTTATAGTTACAGAACGATCATTGGATTTATTTGTTCCACATACATAATGCCGAAACTTAACGCATATTTTCTAATTTTGTTATTAGTGGGAAATGAATAAATTTTATATGAAAAAAAAAAATATACTATATAAAAAAAAGGAGTATGGAGGACTATAAAAAATTGTAAAAAAAAGCTAGTGAAAAACTCCGTCAAAAGTCAAAAACATCTCAAGAATTCGGCGAAAAATGATTTAGCCATGAAGATTAAATAAGACGTAGAAGAAAACCTCGATGTGTGGACGTCACCCCGAAGTGTAAGAGAACTTTTAAAAAAGAGAAGTTAAGAAATGTCTTCCGCTTTAAAGAACACATTTCGCACCCGAATTAGTGTGTCTGAACTGAATGTCTTCCTTCAACCTCAAACCACCAAATTAAGCTGAAATTTAACCTACCTATCACAATCGGCCTCGTGATAATTCATCTGTCTTTAACGGAAATAATAATATAGACAGACACACAGTTCCAAAAGCATTTCTCAATTTATTCAAATACACATGCCGTTCCGGGGCCGAACATAATGTTCCCCATGAGATTTATTTCACAACCGCAACGCTAGCATGACACTAACGTTCTCCCTTATATCTGTTTCTACTTATTTCTAATGGATGTATAACTCTTCTCGAAAGATACAAATTTCTAATTTGCAGATAGACAGCCCGCCCAGAGTACTTTTTGCGTGTATAGCTGGGCACGTGTGCCCATTAGGCAGAAATATATTCAACAAAAAACTCATCCAGAAACAGATTAGGCCTAATTAACTCGAAATAGAACAAGCAGACAAATGCCCATCCAATCGTTCATTAATACCACTTAGCTATCAATCAACTGGATAACTAGTAAGACATATATAAGCAACATCTTGAAGCCTTGGGCTTGGCCCCTAACCTATTCAACCTACAGCCGCAATGTATATATACAGGACACATACGGAAAAATTCCAATCATCGTCAACTTGTTTGATAATTACCTTAGTTCGCAGAATCATCAGGACTTCGCAAATGGGTGTGCAATGCATTCAGTTGGTCTTCGTGTATTTACTCGTCCCTTTCACCTTTTTAGTTCTGGTGCTTTCTATACAAGTACCTACATACCTACCTCCTTTAATGCTTGTAGTTGTATTGAGCTCAACGTTCCTGTAAATTCAAATAACTTTTAATGTTCCGTTTACATCGAAGCATCCTTGCAAATAATTTTAAATCGTTCTCTCTTGGGAGTTCGCACCCACTCCAGAGGAATTGAATCGATTTCGAAAGGTTTTACCATGGATTCACGCTTTCGGTTGCTCAACCTCCAGCAGAGTACCAAGCTTACATCAAAGAAGGAACAGATGAAATAGGTCAGCAGACGACCCAAGAATTAATTATTAAGTTAGAAACGACAAGCTTATCGTACTTTATTAGAAGTATGTTCATAGTTTTCATACGTTAGTCAAAAATACTCATGTCCTCATATTCCTATGTGTCCTTCGCAAATAGCAAAAAAAATAAAACAATCCTCATAATCATACAATCATACATAAGTGTTGCTCCTTGCAATGAAAAAACAAAAATGATCCGGAACACTCGCACAAGCATGCAACGTGTTTTCCAGAAAGAAACATCAAAAATGTATAGCTACTCTTAGAGTGTTAGAGTACGTGCCCTGAACCTCTTGCGGAGAAATGTCAAAAGCGAAAAGAAGAAGTGAGAAGATGATGGCGAGAGATGACTAGGAACGAGCTCCTTTCCGGAGTATAGAATAAAATAATAAAAGTAATAATGTGCTTTGTTGTTAACGAAAAAAGTGATATATCCTTGAACTCCATTAGATAATAATAACACGAACAACAACAACAACCGGATAACAAGCACACACAGTGACAACCATTAAGATGGTGACGACGACGACCATGCCGTCGATGACATGTGGTATAAAACTTTTAATCCGATAGATGTGTTGTGTACCAAGTACCAGCAGCTACCGAAACTGGAGCGAAAGCTTTTCAAAGCTTCTTTTAATCCGTGCGGTAAAGAAGTGATATTTCGAACGAAAATAGGGGAACTGAAGCACTGCTACTGCGGCTAGGGGTAAATTTCGAAACTGCACAAAATGAGAAATCGTCAAGTGCGCCGGACTGTTCCCATGATGAGGAAATGAGAAAAAGTTCCGTACATAGGCATAGCCCACAAAAAGCTTTATTGGGCTAGGAAAATCTGAAGACGATCTGATGAAAGCTGTGTTGAGGGTTTTGCATCAACAAGTCGTTGGGTGTTAGATTGTCTTTGGAAAGTGACTGAACCTATCAGCCGCCAGAAGGATTTCTAAATGTTTGCCCACAGCTTTCAGGCATGTTCTCGAAGATGCTTACAAAACATTCTATTTGACATGCTTGCTGCAAGGAACAGTTTTACTTGCCGGATGTGGATGGGTATACGAATGTTTCAACTTTAATAAAAAAAATATTCACGGTAAGATGTGTAAGTACCTAGAGAGCTAAGAGTTCATATAGCTCTGTGCTCTATCACTCAATCTTTCTCTTTTTGTTTGAGCGACGGATGGTAGACCCTAATTCTAATATGATGCCCTAATGAAAAAAAAAGGTATCAAACAGTATTCGGGTTATTTAAATACACAAATTTCAAATTCCTTGTGGTTGAAAATCGACTCCACCTCTAATAAGTATCTATATAATATAAAAGGCAATGAAGTCCGTGTGTGCGCGCATAACTCGATAAAGGATTGTTGGATTTCAACGATTTTGGGCTTGACGGTTTCGTTTTGGACCAAGGAAGGTTATAGGCTACTTTTTGTCGCGAAAACAGAACTTTGAGGGGATGAAAAAGGTTATGATAGTTTGTATGGGGAAATGCACTTTGAAAAAAAAAAATAAACGGGATGGAAATCGAGTAGTGATACTTCATATACAAAAAAAAAATTAATTTTAATGCCAATTGTTGTTGTCAATTATTTTAATTATTTTGCAAGCAAATTGTTGTTGCAAACAATTTTGAAATTTCTTTTTTTTAAATACACCTAATAAGATTGCTTATGTTTAGGTACTATGTCACATTAAGTAGCTTTTTGAAATGGATTAGATACTTCGTTTTGTTTGATGGTGTTTGAATGCATCATTTTTGTTTGCCAAATATTTTCAGGATCCTTGCATTAGTATGAGAGTGAGTAAGTTGAAATGTTTGAGATGATGATGATGATAGGCAACACAGGAGTTGTTGAGCGTTTTGAGTTTTTACGCACATAACTCGAAAGAGGATGGTTAGTTTTTAAAGATTGTGAGCTTGATGGTTTCGATTGGGCCCAAGGAAGGCCATAGGCTACTTTATGTCTCGAAAACAAAACTTTGACAGAATGATATAGGGGATGAAAGTTTGTGTGGGATTCGGCGATTCCGAGACAAATTTGATCATGCCGCCAGTGCGAAGGTCAAACGTTTCACGTCGCAGAAAATCAGGACGAACAGTCAGATCGGAATATTAACAATCGATAGAATATTTCGGAACTTCAGGAAAGAATACCATGCAGTCGTCCATACTGGAGACCGAGATAGACAACAACACAATCATCATCAGCATAGCGTTCCATGTTTCTCACATGGTCAATTGTATGTGGCGTGCTCACGTGTCGGCAAACCTCTCGCTTTGTACGTGTACGCACCCGTAAATGGAACGAAAAATGCTATGTACCATAAAGCACTTCAGTAAAAAAGCGGTAGGTTGGCCGACAAGTAAATCGCTACGGTTATTGCAATTGTATTTCGCCGGGCCAGCTGAATCTGAATCCTGAATATTTCTTTAGCGCGTGGTATATGTAGTAAAACAGATTTTCGCATTATATTACCTCCATTACCATTTTCATGACACTTTGTTCGTTTAGGTACTTTATTATCCCCATTAAAGAGGGAAGGTACCAGTATTTCTATATCACATTTTCTTTTTCGTGCGAACCAACTTACAAACACATGAAAACTAATTTGACAGCTCACTTAAATTCGGGAACATTCCGGTAACAAGTCATACCCAAAATATGTGTTTCCCGAAATAGTAATTTTATAAGCTAAAACTCTTTCCTCACTTTGGCCAACGTTCCATTCTGCACTGGAAATAAAGGGTTTTTCAACAGGGACGATTTGACGCTGTTAGACTATTTCCTGTGGGGCTACGTCAAGTCTATGGTCTATGCCAACAAGCCAGCGATGATTGATGAACTTCGTAGGAATATCGAACGTGAAATTGCAGCAGTATCGGCCGATTTATGCTTGAAAACCGTCGTAAATTGGGTTCAGCGTCTGGACTTCTGCAAGCGTGCCCGTGGTGGCCATGCAAAAGAAATCGAGTTCCATACATAATGGCATCGAACGTACTTTCACAGGAATAAAGAATTTCATTGATATCCAAAACCGTTTTTGTTTTATTTAAAAAAAACTTTTGTAGCGCTCTTATTGAAAAACCCTTTAGTAAGCACTCTGATACACTATGCACACTGTTATCTACTGTTACGGAAGCATGTCAGAAATGTAGGAACATCGCTTACACTGTAACCAACAATTTCCACTTGGGCTATGGACCCGATAGCTGGTGCTGTCGTCGATCTCCGAAACCACACAACTCTTTTCAATGAAATATTGTGCATGTTTATGGCTGGTTCCCGGTTGAAAGATAGGACACCATCCTAAAGGTGATACCTTGCAAACCATAAGCGAAAAACGGGTTGTGGTACCTTTCATTCAAAAATCAAATCAAACGCTATTTCTAGAAAGTTGTATAATTACGTAAAATCATAAATGGACATGGTCCAAATAAAGAACTTTGAGCAATCTGAGCAAGACTTAAAACGAAATGTACGGTCAAAGCCGGGTGGGTACAGCTATATATAAAAAAGACTGACGTCCGTATGTGCACTCATAACTCGGGAATAAATCGTTAGATTATTATTATTTTTGATTTAAAAAAGAACACGTTATGCTACTTTTTGTCGAGAAAACTCAATACCTTATGGGGATAGAATTTAGTATGGAGAATCGCATTTTGAAAAAAAATTACTGGATAGTGCCACTTCCAATAGGTGCAACAAAAAATATGTAAAATTTTAAATTTCTGAATTCCTTAGATATACCGCTACACAATTTAAAATTGTATAAGTCGGCCCAGTTATAATTTTGTTGTGAAACATCAATGCACCGCAAGTTTGCGAATGAAATACATCGACATTGCTATACTTCAGTCATTTCTATTGCATAACTATAAGTTTTGAAAAAAGAATTTCAATTGACCGAATTACATAAAGTAGCATTAGCATTGTGCACGCTCGAAATTATTATTTTTATTAGGTACATTAAAGAAATTGGGCGGAACAAAGTTCGCCGGGTCAGCTAGTTTAATACTAAAAAGCGTTCCAACATTTTAGATGTTTATGTTGTTTTTTTTTGTATAAAAGAAAATAATCCTCTTTGAAAAAAAGTTTTATTCATGGTTTACACATGAATTTATTATACTGAATTTAAATTGTAAAAGTGTTTGCTTATAGGGGTAGCAAAATTGCAACTCTTTGTGGTTAATTGAGGCGCCCCAATCTAAGATAATTCAATACGTAACTATTGTAACATGGTAATATTGTTTCTTGTGGCAACTTTTTCCCCGATTTAGACTACGGCACGAAATCGAAACATAGCCTTCGATTCTTTGTTGTTATTTCGCCAAATGACCTAAGTTGCGCTAACATTTTGAGTCTTATTGGACACTCTCTTCGACTATGTTGCTTAATTTGTTTTAGCGAAGCGAATAGTAGGTTGTATCATATCATATCGTGCAAGAGGCTACCACAGGAATCAGTTCTAACTCCCATTTACAGTGAAACCTTTATACTGCCGACATACCTACACGCTGTCAAGTTTTTAAGCATTTGGCTAGCCTAACATTACATATGAGAACCAAGGCATATAATAAATCAAGGCAAGGGTGGCCTTTCACTGTAATTAGTTTCACTCTCGTATATATCTATTACGATGATGACGGGCTTAAGACCTCAACAGAATATTTTCCTATATACTTGCCTTCAAGCATATAGTATGCCCATGCTTACCAAGCAAACGAAAGGAAAGCAAGAAAAGCTTACATAGGTAGCTTTGGCTTTATGTTCTAGGTCTTCCTGCTCATAATCTTTCGTTTGCTTTAGTTTTTATTTTTGACACCAACGCAAGAAAGCAGCACTTGCGACTTACATGGGTTTTAATTAATTGAACTGTTACGTGATTTTGCAAGGTTCGGCAATCTCATATATGGGCTTCATGGTTCTCTGTAGCATGGAACACTTAAAAAGAAAAAAGGAATAACTCTATGACGCAAAAGGGTTGAGGACATAATCCCGAAAACCGAAATGCCGAAAATCCAAAATCCGGAAAATCCAAAATCCTGAAAAGCCAAAATCCCGAAAAAGCAATGTCCGATAACTGCTCTTCACCGATGGCGTCATGGCGATCAACTTATCGAAAAGGGTCATCGTGGACTGAAGATGATTCTCCATGCTTCCGCCTTCGTCGAGCTCCAAGCTGAAGATTTGCCTCATCAAATGAACTTTGTTGCTGTTGCTAAACTTCTCATGGTGCTGTTTTAACTTTTCCCACACTGCTTTGGATGTCTCTGCTCTCCGCACGTGATGGAGTTGGATGTCTTCTACTGATAAACCAATCAATTATTTGGCGTAGCTATCCTTCTTTTTACATACTGCTGTAACAGGATCCAGCTTTACCGCCGCAACAACATCCCACAAATCGTCCCTCCTAAGTAGAAGCTCCAACTTAAATTTCCATACGTGGTAGTGTCCTAATTTTGTGATGGTCGTCTTCAGCGAGTCCGCCATTACCTAAACACAAAATGTATTACAACCTCTTTCCAAAAATATTTAATGGGCAAATATATATTTTTTTATATGCACCTGATTTTTCTGCTTATGGTTGTGCCGAAACCTGGGCATAAAATTTGCGCAATTTTTTCATTTTACATAATTTTTCGGGATTCTTTATTTTATTTTCAATGTACAATAGACAGGTGATTGTCCATTCCAATGGACAATCGCAATTTTTTGCGTGGCACCGCCGACTGAAAGTTCTCGCGGGGCATTCACATATTGGTGTAGGTATATTCACTGATTGCTCTTCCATGTGAAGAGCAAATCCGTGTGAAAACATGTTTGGCTAAAATAATTGCTGGTGAAACCCACCAACCAACTAAGAAAACGTTACGTGACAAAGGAAGAAAGAATTAAAAAAATTTACGCGGAACGTAACGAGCGTTCTCAAATAAATGGACTTGTATTAGATATTGTTTTGTCATGGATCGTTTGTTTTTGAAATGTTTTTTGTTATGTTTTATTTATTTGAAGTTTGTTATTTTGTTGATTTTGTTAAATAAATTTGCCTAATTTTTTGTTGCTAAAATAACATTTTAAGTCGGGAATGTGGCTTTTCGGGTTTTTGGATTTTCGGTATTTTGGGCTTTCGGGATTACGTTTATAATTATAATTATATACGTACTGGAATACTTATAAAGAATCGTCTTAACATTAAATAAGAAAAGTCTTCAAGACAAAAGAAATGAGGTTGATATAAATCAACAATATTCTCAAATGTAGGAAATTTATAGATACTTCCATAGAAATTTAAGAAAATAATAATTTCGTAGATTAACATAACAATTTATGTTATAGTTATAGGTATGCTACAGTTTTGCAAGTATACCTACCTACTTCATATTTTTGATAATATATATTTTATCGCATTGCAATCACCCTTATTCCAAGTGGCATTTATATTGAAAGACAATTGTCGTTTCAGAAGTCGCGTCACTTTACTGTCGATTTGGTACCGGTATTCCGCGACTTAAACGCCATGAGAGTAATTTTCATTTACATTCCACATAGATTCTACAACAACATTGGCAAGCAAATTTGTATTGAATTAGTAGGTGCATTCAATTATTTCGTTATTGATTTATTTTGTCTTCTTAAATTAATTTTGAATATAATTAAAATAAGTTAATACGAAATATAGACACTATTGCAATAAATCTGAGAGTGAAATGGAAACCAACAAAAATGCTCTAACGAGAATAAGGAGAACCATGAGATCAAAATCTAGTCCCAAATGATAAGTATCAGCATGGTATGCGGAATATAAAGAATAAAAAATATTTTTTTTTAGATTTGAAATGTACCAAAGAACAGATACTACAAACTTCCTCAAAGGAGTCAAAGGAAAAGTTCGTTGTCTGTGCCTCCAAATCTTAAACTTGCAGCAACATTACGATTTCTAGCTGAAGGAGGTTACCAAAAAGGTGTAGGCAACGAACTTTTATTAAGTTTAGCCCAACCGACAATAAGCAAAATCATCAAAGAGAAAATAATGATAACCACTATGGAGGATTTCATTTGTCGACAATGGATTAAGTTTGAAGCTACTGAGGAAGAGTACAATCAAGACAAATTTCAACTTTATCAAAAAGCTGGAATCCCGGGTATCATTGGACGTGTCGACGATACACACATTCAGATTTTGGCTCCAAAAAAGTGAACAGCGTAGATAATACAACAGAAAAGGCTTCTAAAGTTTAAACGCAATGATCGTAATTCGTAAGTTGGAAATGTTAAATTTCTTCGTAATTTATAGAACGCATATTATAATCAACTTTTTTATACAAATTCCAGGTTTGTCATCATCGAATGTTCATCAAAATACGTTGATGCCAGACATGCTGGAGCGTGTCATGATTCACATGTTTGGAATGCGAGTGAACTTCGAGGAATACTTAAGTGAAACTTTGACGGTGGCGAAAGAAATACCTGGTTGTTAGGTTTGTATTTGTCTTGTATCAAAAAATGTATGTTATGTACTTACATTTCATGTGATTCTGTGTATCCACATGAACCCTGATTAATGACTCCCTATAGGCCACCAGACGCACGATGAGAGTAATAGAAGTCGGTTAAATGCAGCGCATTGAAAGACTAGAAACATAATTGAAAGGACTATTGGCGTTTTAAAATACAGTTGCACTATTCCCCTCAAAAGGAAACTTAGATGTTTGTGCAGATCTACTAAACATATATGATGATTTGAAAACTCATCAAATCCGGATATTGAGACAAACGAAACTACGAATAATGATCAAGTGGCTGTAACCATACGGAATAACATTTGTAACACAATTCTTAATATGTAAATTAATTTTAAACTTGTTATTGTTTATTACATTAAAGAAAAAAATTCATTTAATAGGTATGTTACATAGTGATATAAGCTAAACTAACACTGAAATCATTCTACGTTTGGATAGTTCTCTTTCGATGATTCCATAAGGTGCATTTTTTGTTCTTCAATATCCAACTGCCTCTTCTTGAATTCCATATCCATCATTTTCAATTTGTTTTCTTCGACGCGTTGTATTTGTTCGTGTTCTAGCTGCAATATTAATTTCATCGTCCAAGTAATAGTGCTTTCTATTATATCGTGCGCTGTCCTTAAGGTGGTCCTCAATGCGATTCGAAGAATCCTTTACCTCAATGTACAAATTTTCGTACACTTGTACGTTGTACCTATTTGTTTGTCCAGCAAACTTGGAGCAAACTTTATCTTTTCCTTGAGCATTTAATTTTTTCTTGATTAAAGGGGTTTTCCTCAGGGTTTTCGGACTTAATCCTGTTTCATATTCAGAAAAATATTCGGCTGTAGGTGTATACCTAATGCAGATATCGTTTGATCTGTTGTTGGTGCGCATGTAAGAGCAAACTGATTTGATGATGATGTCAGCTGGACTCCTGTGGATGTTGATGCAAGTTCCGTTGGATCGAATGTTGTTGACGCGAGTTCCGATGGTGTGAATGTTGATGTTGGAATCGTTTGCACAGTCGGTACTGCCTGCTTACCGCCAAATATTTGTCCTGCCCGATTAATTACTTCGTTTTAAGCAAAAAGTTTCGAAATGCTTTCATCGGTATCATTTAAATATTTTTGCTTAAACGGTTAAAAATATATTTTTTTTTAACTTTAAATTTCGCATCGAACCAGACCTTTGAAATAAGTTAAATTTTTTCTTTTCAAGAGAGTACTAGGTATATGTACAGTGTATACTTTTTGCCATTCTCTTTCATCTCGTAGGGGAGGTCCCAAACCGTTAAGTTCTGCAGCAACGTCTTTCCAGCCAGTTTTAAATTCTTCCGATTGTTGAACACCTCTTTTAAAATTCGTTGCCAGATGAAGATGCTTTTCCATCAACTTCACCAATCGTTTCATTTGTTTAAGATTTGTTATTTTCACCCTCGTGGGATTTGTTTCATTCCATATGAACTAAAACGACATATAGTGTTTAATGGCGTAAAACGACTCATAAAACGCAACTTGTAATGCCGAGTTCACATAGTCGTTTTGCCTACTGGCGCTTAACGCCACTACTTATTTTTAACTTTCTCCATTACGTAGTAAGAGAAAGATATTGGTTTCGTACACAATTTCGAACTCGAGATATTAATCAATTCTGATATTACGATGATAGAGGAACTCAAAAAAGTGGGTCGCAAAATTCTGTCCGGTCTGTCCGTCCGTCCGTCCTTCCACAGGCCTACAGCCTAAACGGCTTCCCGGAATAAGCTCAAACCTCGGATTTGGAGTTTTTGGGCTTACAGTTCGAGAGGTGTTTTTTTTTTTTGCAAGGTTACCTCAATATTAATGGTACTTTCCATATAAAATTTTTGTACCAGTTTGATTTGATCGAAATCGGCTCTAATGATTTCAACCAAAATGTATATTTACCTAAGCTTATGTAGGTGAGGTTACCATGACTGCGTACCCAGTTTTTGGCTAAAAAGTCGAACAACGGTACTTTTGAAATTTCGACATAATGTATTTCGAAAACGGTCTATACGATTGTAACACAAATTTATTTCTAAGGTAATGTGGCAATTTATAACTTAATAGCAAACTCAGTTTTTCTCTATATTGTCGTATAATGGATTTTTGAAAAAAGTATTTTGTTTTAATTTTAGTTTTTTTCAGTAGGTATACCGGAAAACGGCAATAACGATTTTGACCAAAATGCAAACTAAGAGTCAAATGGATGTTTTCAAAACTACTGTGTCCTCATTTTTCGATTTGATGAAAACTCTGAAACTCAGTCAGACTCGCATTAAACGAGAAAGTTTCGTGCGACCTAGTCATGCACTTCTTCAATAATTTCATATAAAGTCTGAATTTTTTCAAAAAAATTAAAACTTATTGGCATGCTCCATTTTTTTATAGTTTGTCTCAATTAAGAATGAACAGCTTCTCTCCATTAAAGTCCATTTTTCTACAAATGTGTGCACAGAATAAATGCGAAATCCTTAAAAGTCCGACAAAAGAAGAAATAACCAACGAAAATTAAAATGAAACAAGGTCAGCTTTAGGCAACGAAGTTATGTAACAAGCAATTATCGACAACAAATCGTGTTTGAAAAAGTTTTGTAGCATTCGGCGTGTGCTGCTCGGATACAAATAAATTAAACAATTTTTGGGGGACTTAGGATTATGTCCTACTGGCTGGGAGAGTTGGAAAAAAACTAGAGGCACAACTTGTCCATCAAAATATCATGTATGCTGAGTAACCGCTTAATAGATGCAACAACATAAAATGTCATATCCATTATACCCAACACCAACATTCTCCTAACATTTTTAGTCATAATTTTGTTCCCAAAAATATTTTTTTTTCACCATTAAATAATTAAAACAAAAAGTTCGCCTTCTAAATACAGCAAGTCTTCAAGAAGATATTTATTGATGACAAATCGGCCGGTTCAATAGCAGTTGCATGTTGGTGACGACTTCGTTTTGACAATGAAATGCGGATAAAAACAGAAATCCCTTTAAAATACGATTTTACAGAGTTCAGCTTTTGAGAATACACTAATAAAAAATTTCACACTTTATGGCGGTCCAAGATATTGGAATCTTTCCTCTTCAATGTTGTACGAAAACCTGGCATCGGTAAACACCCACTCAATTAACATCCACCTCAGCATATAGCTCAATACACACAGTCTGAAACAAAAGCAATTTTCCGCATTTCAATTACAGCCGATTCAATTCCATATTCAACCCGCCAAACGTCTTTCGATAATTAAATAAATTGACAAACCTCTAGTCAGCCTCTACTACGACCCGACCAGAGATAAACTCCATTGGCATCCATTTCGAGTAGAAGACGTCAAATTCAAAGACTTAAGCCCCACATCAGTCGCTGTATAAATTTTACTGAATACCCCAAGAAATAGAAAACTCCCACTGATGAATCCTTTACATGAGAATCTCTTATCACAATCACCTACACGATCTCCACCAACCCTACTACGTTTTTGCACTGAGCGCATTCGAAGAACGAACACAGGAACAAAACACAAATTTCAATCTTTCAACTCACTGAAGCTGATTGATTTATTCATCCTTTGGTAAGTCGAAGTAAGAACAAAAGCGGAGCAAAAGAATAAATACGAAAAAAAAAAAAAATCTTTGAAATGTGCTTCCAACAACTACAGATCAGCTCAGAAGCTTTAATTTGAAAATGTTGCATGAGTGAGCAGCAATAGCAGTAGCAGCAGCAGCAGGCAGTAGCATCAGTTCAGTTAGTATCAGCGACAACATAGTGAACAGGAATAATAAAATTAGTCGAAGTCGGCTACAGAGGCACTGTAGCTGTAGGAAAGCACTGCCTTAACTACTCTCAGTCTCATGTCGGATCTGTGTGACAGGCTTTGTTAAGCACATCGCAGCAAACTGAACTGGAGTGGATTTGCTGCCGCAGAAAAGTACACTTCTCCTCTGTCTTCTTCGAAATTAGATCGCTTTCCTAAAATCTAATCTTCTGCGAATGGAATTTAAAATGTGATAAAACGACGGATGAACGTGTACACGATGCGCATGCAAAGGAATGAAACAAATACCACTTGAAGGCGAAGGCGGAGGAGGCCTAGTTAGTGCATCCGATTGGCAATCCTGTTTAGTATTCAAAGTGTCGGCTGATTGTAAAAGTTTATTGGGTCGTGGAAGCATCGCCCTTTTCTTTCATCGCCTCTGCAGTCTGCACCTCTGAAGAGGGGTACCTCTTTAAAATCTCTGCAACGCCGCGTACATTGCGGCATTGATTTGTGTGTACACCTCTTATATGTAGGGGGAACTTTGTGCCGGTTTAGTGTGGAAATGAGGCCGCATCGCTGTCAAAGCAAAAGCGCTATTTGACATGACGAGCATCTTTTCAATTAGTTTTCGCCAAAACCATTGAAAGATATCACCAACATGCAATCAGTTGCAGATCCAATTGAATGAGTACAGAGTGAAAATGACAGGCTGCCAGCCATATAATAATCAATGTCCTGGCGGTAGTAGTTGCAGCAGTAGCTTAACTATCACAAGTGGTCCAATCACAATCCGTAACAGTAATAATTACCTAGCGCAGTACCAAACCATGCGCTTTAATTGAAAATTTCTCATATGTCTTGTATAAGTGCGACAGTGGGGTTGTAAAGCAAGGACAGAGGAAAATCTTGTTCTAGTCTAGACAGCTGATATAAAAGTCAACAGTTATGTAACTTGATTGAATGCTACCATAAAAATATTTGCAGCGATCTTAGACAAAATAATTAACGAGAAAAAATAGAGATACGAATTACCCAATTTGGAGAAGCTGTCGAATGATGACCTAATCGCGTTGTCAAAATGGAGCACTTTGCGAAATGAGAGCGACATATAATAGCAAATTAAGGCAAAATCGAAAGGGTATCTACAGCCAGTTAATTATAGATGTTATTGGATGAAATTTCAGTATTAACAGAAAACTTTACCTACTAAAATTAAGGACGTCTTTTCGTCCGGCGCCCAGTTCCTTGTCATTATACTGAACAATGATAGAAGAAAGGTGGAAAACAACAAACTAAGAAGGAAAGGAAGAGCTGAAAACGCTTGAAGCTAACGATATAAGATTGTCATATGGTGGAATTGCAGATCGATACTCTTAACACCGAATTAATAAACAATAATGTAGTTAGATGGCGGAAGTCAGTAAGCATATACCGTAACTGATGTCTAACGTGTTGATAACAATCACACAACCTTTATTAATATATATATTTATTATAAACACAAGACCCGTCCAACTCCGTCAATTAATTAGCATTAGCTGGATTGAGCATTGGGACGATTTGTGGGAAAGTTCTTTTCAATCTGTTCACATCAGAATATATTTCGAGCAGTGCCGTAGCCAGGATTTTGTTTCCGGGGGGCAAGCTAACAAATCTTACTAGGAATTCTATAAACAAAAAACTATATGTACGTTTATTGATTTTTATTAGTTTTTAAATCGTATCAGCCGTATTTATTAGATTCGCTTACGACGCCTCTACGACGTTGTTTAGTTAAACATCGCGTAAATTTTTCCGCAGTAATTTTGCTAAACGAGGTTTGTGTCTAAATAGGTAAGAATTTCGATAAACTATTACAGAAAACACAGAAATCTATTACCTTTTTGCCCTAAAACCGACATCAAGTGTGATTCTGATTAGTTTGTAAATGAAATCATTTTACACAATAAAAAGTCAAATTATCTTAAACAATTCCGTAAAGTCTTCGAAGGGACTGCTGAAATATCAAACTGCAATCATATTATCTATGTGTTTTCCTATATGCATATTGCTATTTCTATTCTACCAACCACCGCCAAATCCAATGCCAGGAGGCCATTTGTAAACATATGTTGTGAGCTGGGGTAGGCCACGGAGGCAACTTCGATGCAGGTGAGGAGGGCGCGGCACGCTTGTGGTTGCTCGGCTCAGCTCGTCGGACGGGGTAGTTCTTGCCCCCTCACCGTACACCACCTGCTCAACACACATTTTGTTTCGTGCCAGAGTGGTAGCATTCGGTTGTGTTTATGACACAAAGGGAGGGCAGGCCAACCTTTGCCAACATCATCGGGCATGTTTCGGGTTCTTGACGAACCATTGCTTTTGGGAGACGGTGGGAAAGGAAGTGCGGTTAGGGAAGAGTTAGTTGTAGGTTAGTTTTAAGTTACAATAGGCCCAGAATAGGGTTTATTTTGGATCTTAGGTTAGAGTAGGTTTAGTTTAGGCTAGTTAGAGTAAGCTTCGCGGTAACTTTCCCGTTCTCTCTCATCAGCATTGGCAGAAGTACTTGAGCGCTTCTTTTTCTCTTCTTTTAATTTCTTCTTCTATTTTCTTGTCCACTTTGATCCGTCCGCAGTCGATTTAACGTAGTTTTCTTCCTCTTTCTGATTTTTTTGCTATTTTTCTGGCACGAAACAAAATGTGTGTTGAGCAGGTGGTGTACGGTGAGGGGGCAAGAACTACCCCGTCCGACGAGCTGAGCCGAGCAACCACAAGCGTGCCGCGCCCTCCTCACCTGCATCGAAGTTGCCTCCGTGGCCTACCCCAGCTCACAACAATGGCGCCCAACGATTTTTACCGGCTAGTCCGATTGCGACTCCAAGGGGATGATTTTCCATAAGGAAGATCATCGCCTTGGACTTGCAACAGACTTCGCGTTTTTTTTTATTACTTTTCTTTATTAAATTTTACTATCCTGTCTTCTTCTTCGTTCAAGTACTCTGGTTACGCTTTTGATTTCAACACAGATTGAAGGCGGCTGTCCGATTCTTAGGCCAAAAGCCAGAGAATTTCGTGAGGTAGCTTGAGATTTGTGAACGGTCAAGAGCGGCTTTCGGTTCTGACATTTACGGAAGATGGCTGGCCAATCCCAAGGCGTGTAGCCAAGAGTTCTAGTGAGGTAGTCAACTGTTTATGCCGGGACCGAGAGCTAGGTCAAGGTGGATGGACTGATCACTAGCTGCTATCCATAGGGTGAAGGCATCAATGCCGATCCCTTGTGAGGCGTTGGTGTTGGTTCAGAAACTTTGGCCGTGTTGAAGTTTAATTTAGAAGTCTCAGCCAACCTGGTATTTGGTATTGCCAGATGCCAAGTAGTGGTAGAGACGGAAGGGTTGAGCAACAATACTCGTCAGGATTCCGAGACACTAGTCACAGTCAGACTTGATTTGAGAGCGACTGTTTACAACGATCTACGAGACGAACTTAAATCCATTGAAGAGTTAGCGGAAAACCTGTTCATAAATCCACACACCACAGCGAGTTAACTTCGATACAACCCGAAATAATCACCAACGATACATTTCTAGAAAGAAACATTATTATTTAATTATTTACCAAATTTTCTACCTTTTTCTATTTATATTGTATTTTGAAAATCGATTACCTAAGTTGATAATTTTCGCCTTTTTTTTTGAATTCCATAATTTTTTTTTGAAGTTTTACCTGAATTAGGATCAACCTCGAATTTTTTTTTGAATTAAATTAAACCCAAATAGTAAGCTCTAGAGTGCGGTCCATATAATGGATAATAAGGGCCGAAGTTTAGGAGCTATCCCAAAAGGGATAATGTCCACCCAGATGGACTCTGAAAGCCACGATAGGGGTGGAGGTTCTGCCTCAAACGGCAAGAAATTTGTCTCGTTATGGGACACAAATGGCAGCAACCAGACGCAGGGATACGGTCTCCGAAATAGACCTACCACTACGGCAACCGACTACACAAACGTCACCATTTACTCCCACGACTTACCACATTTCAGCCCAGACGACGAGACATCGAAGCGTGGTAAAACCGACATGACCGACCAAACTTACGAGGAGGTAGCTCGGCCTATTGCGGCTAAGCACCAATCCCTCCCACCAATACGGTACGATGACAAAATGACGGAACTAACTTCGACTCAAAAACGGGCTCCAATGAAACGACAAGAACAAGTTACACAGAGGCAAATTGCTCTGTCGACAGACGAACTTGGACCTAATGCCGTAGTGGAAAATGACCAAAATACCATACGACGTGAAAATTACAACAACGACGACAGGAACATACGTGGGCAGACTCAGGATGACTACGAACAAAATACGCAACAAATACCGGATGAAGTCTCTTGTGCCGCACGCAATAATCCAGCCGATCTCATGTCAGCGCTAGCTGTTACCATGAGGGACATGTTATTGACCTTCCAGGACAGTATCCAGTCCATAAACAACAAAATCGGCATCCTGGAGAATTCCGTGACAGCATCAAGAGACCCACCAGTAACTAACGGACGACAAAGCACGTTTAGAGAACGAACGCCACAGACAGAGCCCGACTATAGACCAGACAATAGGTCTGGAACAACCCACTGTGGGCAGAAAGAATGAGATGCCCATACACAAATGGGGAGTAAAGTTCGACGGTACACCGAAAACAATGTCCGTAGAAAGTTTTATTTTCCGTATAGAAACCCTCCAAAAGAAAAGCGGCATTTCGAACGACCAGCTGTTCTCCCAGTTCCACTCATTAGTGTCAGGACCCGCAGAAATATGGTACTGGCAATTTCTGCAAGAAAACGAGAGAGATGAAGGCCTTAATTATTTCGATTTGAAAGCAGAGCTATTAAAACAGTTCAAAGACAATAAGAGAGATCATGAGATTTTAAGAGCTATTATGGATAGAAGACAGCAACCCCATGAGACATTTGACACTTTTTACAGCGACGTACGATCGCTGGCCCTACAAATGACTAACCGACCACACGAACTTGACTTAGTGGACATACTTCGACAAAACGTAAAGGACAGGGTCGCGACGCTTATATTCGGATGCTCCATTAAAAGCATTCAGGACCTCCGAGAGGAGTGCAGACGCGCGGAGCGACATTTGACAGTTAGGGAACAAAAGTTTAGACGAAACGTAACGGAACTTGATGACGAACAACTAGCACACAGAGCTAGAAGCGGCCAGCGAGAGGACAAAGAAGACGACTACGAAGACATGGAGATCGCTGCCCTCCACCGAACTAACAGGCAAGCACCTAACATGAGGACAAACAGAACGAACGCGAACCAAAATACAGCGACGACTTCACCGGCATGTCCTTCAAGTTTTCATACACTAACGTGTTTCAGCTGCGGCCAGGGTAATATCAGCTTCAACTGTTCCGCATGCCAGGAAAACTTGAGAGTCGGCGGTGTGTCCGGGAACAACTTGCCGAAGACGCATCCAATCCCGGAGAACCAAAAGAACCCGGACACTACCGGATTTTAAAGCGCGATCCGAAAGTGGAAACTAATCCACCACCAAATATCCTTCCTCCGAGGAAGACTCTCCACCAAAGGCTCCTGCATTATCAGGAAGTCCGACGAAGAATTTTTGCAGAAGAAGTGACATGTCCGGTGAAGGAAAATAGAAATTTCATAAAAATTCGTAAACTTAGGGAAAAATGTGCAATAACCAGACGACGAATGGGCAAAATTTTAGCATCTGTGATAAACATAAATGACGATAATAGACCCTACGCAAAAGTTAAGATAGAAGGCGCAGAGCTCCTGGGTCTATTAGATAGTGGAGCATCCATTAGTTGTCTGGGAAATGGAGCACTAGAATTTTTAGAAAGACATAACATAACAATGACCAAGATGACGACAGACGTTAAAACTGCAGACGGAAACCACCAACGGATACTCGGACGATTCACGACAACAGTCTCTTGGGGTGGCAAGTCTCACGACTTAGAAATATTTGTTGTCCCAAATTTGCAACAGGCATTATATTTAGGGGTAGATTTTTGGAGGTTGTTTAAGGTCGCTCCGAACGTAATCGACGAACTCGACACTCCATCTCTGACGGTAGGGGCATCGCCAGTCCAGGCGTTGTCACCCGCACAGGCACAGCAGCTGGAGAGAATCAAGAAGCTATTCCCGTCGTTTGCGGTGTTGGGATTGGGGAAGACCGGCCTCGAGGAACACATCATCGAGGTGGAAGACGAGAAAATCCCCATAAAGCAGCGTCACTACCCAATCTCACCCGCGATACAAAAGCTGTTATATGACGAGCTCGACCGGATGATCTCACTCGGTGTTATAGAGGAGAGCAACAGCCCTTGGAGCTCCCCAGTGGTGCTTGTGCGGAAACCCGGCAAAAACAGACTATGCCTGGACTCAAGAAAGGTTAACTCTGTAACAAAAAAAAATGCTTACCCGCTACCCCACATCGAAGGCTTACTCAGCCGCCTACAAGATACCCGATACATATCAGGGATCGATTTGAAAGACGCCTTCTGGCAAATTCCGCTGGAGAGGAAATCAAGGGAGAAGACGGCCTTCACAGTACCTGGACGGCCGCTGTATCAGTTCACGGTTATGCCATTCGGACTGTGCAACGCCGCCCAGAGAATGTGTCGGCTGATGGACAAAGTCATACCCTCTCGGTTACGGGAGAGTGTCTTTGTCTATCTCGATGACCTCTTGGTTTGCTCTCCAGACTTCGAAACCCACGTCAGATTACTGGAGGAAGTATCCAAATGTTTACGGGAAGCGGGTTTAACCATCAACGTCGAAAAAAGCAAATTTTGTTACAGAGAAATTAAATACTTAGGGTATATAGTCGGAGATGGATGTTTAAGGACAGACCCCGACAAGGTATCGGCGGTTGATAGCTTTCCTGTTCCGAAGACTCCCAAACAACTTCGTCGGTTCCTGGGCATGACGGGGTGGTACAGACGTTTTATACCGAACTTCGCGGCCTTAGCTGCGCCTATGACAGACTGCCTTAAGAAAGGACAAACTTTTTCAATGACAGACGATGCGCTAAACGCGTTTGCAAAACTTAAGGCGACTTTGGTGTCCGCACCCATTTTGACAAATCCCGATTTCTCGAAACGTTTTTACATACAATGCGACGCTTCGACATCAGGTGTAGGGAGTGTGCTCTTCCAGATGGATGAAGAGAACAACGAGCGGCCGATAGCATTCATGTCCCAGAAGCTTAATTCCGCACAGCGAAATTATAATGTGACGGAACTTGAGTGCTACGCGGCCGTTCTATCGGTGAAGAAATTCAGGGCCTACGTGGAGGGATTACCTTTCACGATCATTACAGATCACATGAGTCTTAAGTGGCTCATGACTCAAAAGGATCTTTCTGGTCGTCTGGCTAGATGGAGTCTTAAACTCCAAGGGTTCGACTTCCAGATCGAGCACAGGAAAGGTACCCAAAATGTGGTCCCTGATACTCTTTCCCGCGTACATATGGAGGAGCTCATTCCCGAAACCGAAATACTTCAGGTTGACCTCGACTCTCCATATTTCTCTTCAGAGGAGTATGAGGAGCTGAGAAAAATCGTCAATGACAAACAGGACCAACTTCCCGACATATGCGTTTCTGACGGATTTGTCTACAAAAGAACAGATATACGAACCGGAGACGCTATACGAGACGACAGGGCGTGGAAGCTCTGGATCCCGGCGGAGTTGCGGGGGAGTCTGGTCAAATCGGCACACAATCCACCCGCCGCGGGGCATGGCGGAATCCATAAGACTCTGGCCAGGCTGAGACAGATGTACTTCTGGCCCGGAATGGTATCAGATGTCCAGGATTTCGTCAGGTCCTGCGAAATCTGCAAGGGTTGCAAGCCGATGAACAGAATTGCTCGACCGCCGATGGGACAGCAAACTATAACGGAGCGACCTTTTCAGAGATTGTACATAGACTTTCTAGGACCATACCCACGAACGAGACACGGAAATACGCACATTTTTATAGTCCTAGATCATTTTTCTAAGTATGTGTTCTTAAAACCAATTAGGAAGGCAACGGCAGCTGAGGTAGTGAAGTACCTAGAAGAGGGGGTATTCCATATCTTTGGTGTACCAGAATATATACATTCAGACAATGGCAAGCAATTCGTATCTGAACTGTTTGCCAGCTTTTTAGGAAAATACGGGGTCAAGCACATTCGCACCGCGTTCTATTCTCCTCAAGCCAACGCATCCGAAAGGGTCAACCGGTCCATATTGGCCAAAATAAGGTCATACATAAGCGATGACCAAAAGAACTGGGACGCACATGTCAGTGACGCGGCATTTTCAATGAGTTGCGTTGTTCACGATGCGACTGTGCTTGAACCCTACTATGCGGTGTTCGGCACCCACATGATACAACACGCGAAAGCATATGAAGTGCTTAGAAAACTTGACGTCATCAAAGATATGGATACTGAAGTGATATGCAAGAGCGATAAACTAGAACTAATAAGAAAAAAGATTTTCGACAATCTAAAGATTGCACATGACAAAGCAACAAGAATTTACAACACTAGGAGTAGAGACGTTAAGTACAGGGAGGGACAAATTGTATACCGGCGAAATTTCAAGCAGAGCAGTTTGCCTGCGAACTACAACGCCAAGCTAGGGCAGAAATTCCTAAAATCAGTCATACTGAAACCAATAGGAAACTCCCTGTACGAAGTTGGTGACCAGAATGGGGTGAAAGTAGGCGTATTTCACGCCAAAGACCTTCACACCTGAAACAATACGAAACTAGCCCTGACGCACTCAGCTGTCGTTGCCAAAACATCTGTGATATCTATGTTATTTATATTGTTATGTCAGATAGTTTATTTACTTTATTTTATTTATTTATTTTATAGTATTTATTTATTTATATATTTTATTTATTTTAGTTACTTAAGATTATCTGTGATATAGGTATAATTATACCTACATGCAGCTATACTGCTTGGAAAGGAGTGATTCGGTGTGCCGATCTATCCCAATGAGAAGTGCACAGAAGCACCCCTTTGCACACTAGAAAGCCACCTGTGATAACTCTGTGATAATTAACCTGCGATATTTTATTTTAACTTATTTATTTTATTAATTTATTTACTAACAATACTTGACCATTACAAATTGCCCGACTAACAAATACGGTAGAGCAAGAGCTTTCTCAGAGCATGGGCCCTTACCACACGTTGGGAAGTTAACAAGCTCGCTACAGGGAAACATAAACAAACAAAATCCAGGATGGCCTACCTTTTATTACGAGGCCGGTTGACTCACGACCACTCCTCAACCGTCGTCGATCCTGTTGCGGCAGGCCATTGGCACCCTCATGGCAAACTCAGTGTTAGCCCGATTTAGTAGGGGTTGAAAAACCCCACACAAAAAAAAAAAAAAAAAACAATACAAAACATTTGAGCGATCGCATAGCGCAAACACCCCAACACAAAAACCAATAAAACACGTAATCACAAACTAGAGACTCGCGACATGACAATAACAATTAAAAAAACACCGAATGTATAAACAAAATACGAAATAACAATCATTTAAAACAAAAAAAATAATATAAGCTAAAAGCATGGCCGACCGGCTTGCAAAATTCATTTGTTTTGACAAATTTTTCCGTCTCGCCTCTTCCTATTCTTCGTTTTCTCTTGTTTTTCAATTTGTCGCATATTCGTTAAGTTCTGTTTTGAAGCTATGTCCCGTATCGTTTGCGATCGTAAAGACTGACGTCACTCAGTGCGATTATGTGTTGATGCATTATTATTTCCTTTTATTTATGTCAACGCGTATTAGTTTAATTTTGTTAATTTATTAGTTTGTGTAGGTTTATAAGTTATGTTAGATGTTTTAAGGTTAAGAATAAGTAGAAATGTTAAGTAAGAATAAGTATTTATTTTGAAAAGGACTACATGACGACTGAATGTTATCGACTTGACGAAATGACTACATTACCAACAGACGAAAGAAGGACATACCAAAGAAAAGAGAAAGTAAATATAAAACGAAAACAAACGAAAGAACTAAAAGAGGATAGCAAGAAGAAAGAAAAGAGAACGTTAAACAAATATGAAAAGAGGGGAAAGTATGTAATTGGGTCAAGTTCAAGATCACTGTAGAGGAAAGCGGGTATATGGTCATTGAACTTGACAATAGACAAAGCAACGAGGAAGGGTACATATAGGTATTCTGTCACATTGGAAAAATCCATACAGTGGCGCGCACGAATCATATCGTTGTCTTTTTGTCTGGGATAAAAATTTTTTTTTTCGTTGTTTCGAGAATTTCGACCCGTTGTGCGTAAGTGATAGGTAGTAATATTTTTGAAAAGTGATTTTAAAGTGATTGTTTATTTAGGAAAAGCTGGAAAAAAGGCTAAAATCTAAAACTAGCTGAGGAACAGGGGGTCTAGCGAGAGAAATTTAAACGGACAAATTCTTATAGACTGAGGTACGTAAGACGATTCTGTTTTTCGGTGAACATATGTTGAATTTTCCCACTTTAGTGCGGGGGAACCTTTGAATTTCTGTCCCACAGTGTGGCCAGAAAAGACAGGACGTCGTCCAGGGATTCGTTTGGAAAAACTAAACCGGTGGTCCAAACCGTTGGAGTCATTAGCGGTGCACCGAAACATACCGCAACACAGCATATTTGCAAGCGGGCACCCGACTCCAACAGCCATCCAGCAATCCCAACCAAAAAGGAAAAAGAAATCCAACGATCCCTGGGCAAAGGGAAGAGATACCCTACCTATTGTGAGGGATAATTCTCACCCTACCAACCACCAGCAACAAGAACAACAACCCATACTGGTGCTCCGCCTCCACCCGCTTCAGCCACTTTGTTGTTGAAGCATTTGAGTCAAGGCCTCCTAAGACCATCTCGTTAATTTTAATTTAAACATATTTTTTTTTTTGTGAATTATCGGATTAGTGAATATAAGTTTAGCTTTGATTTTTTTGTGAATAATTTGTGAATTAACGTAAGGTTAGGGTATTAGTTTAAGTAGTTTTTATCTGCTTTTAATATTTAGTTTTGCTCGCGGTTAAGGTCTATTGCCATCATTTATTCGTCGTCCTTCTTCGTGCTGGCGCCAGGACAACGGGGGATCGTTTTGTAACCGTAAGTAATAGTAATAAGTTATTGAATTTGAGTTTTTAATTAGAATAGTTAGTTTTTTGATAATATTAAGAGCAGTATTGATTAGTATTTAGTTTTTTTTTAATAAAATGATTGTTTCGAATCTATATTTTTTGTGGTGATATATCTCTTGAATATGTGCGCTTAAAACTCTTTCGCGTTCGGTGTGTGGACTATGGACAGGCCGTCCTTCAATGGGTAGACGAAGACAAGACATGACCTTCACTGACTTTGACGACTAAACATGACATAGACTAACTTTTCTCTGTTGAGGTCGTAGATTGTGACTGGGAGGAACATTTTTGGGGCTATCACTCGCAATATCGGCCAGAGTGGTAGCATTCGGTTGTGTTTATGACACAAAGGGAGGGCAGGCCAACCTTTGCCAACATCATCGGGCATGTTTCGGGTTCTTGACGAACCATTGCTTTTGGGAGACGGTGGGAAAGGAAGTGCGGTTAGGGAAGAGTTAGTTGTAGGTTAGTTTTAAGTTACAATAGGCCCAGAATAGGGTTTATTTTGGATCTTAGGTTAGAGTAGGTTTAGTTTAGGCTAGTTAGAGTAAGCTTCGCGGTAACTTTCCCGTTCTCTCTCATCAGCATTGGCAGAAGTACTTGAGCGCTTCTTTTTCTCTTCTTTTAATTTCTTCTTCTATTTTCTTGTCCACTTTGATCCGTCCGCAGTCGATTTAACGTAGTTTTCTTCCTCTTTCTGATTTTTTTGCTATTTTTCTGGCACGAAACAAAATGTGTGTTGAGCAGGTGGTGTACGGTGAGGGGGCAAGAACTACCCCGTCCGACGAGCTGAGCCGAGCAACCACAAGCGTGCCGCGCCCTCCTCACCTGCATCGAAGTTGCCTCCGTGGCCTACCCCAGCTCACAACACATATTCACACACATCCTAAGACATTACCCACATGCAACAAAACTGAAGTATATTTTCATTTATTAAATATAATTTCAATCTTATAATTCCATATGCAAAGAAAATTGCATTGGCAGAAATTTGCACAGCATTCGAAATGAATGAATAAACAAAAATTAATTTCACTTTTTGGTTTTGTTTACAATTCGAAGACGACCAAATGACATTTATCTAATGCAAAAACACATTTACGTAAGCTCTACGCAGGCTCTAAACGCAAATTTTTGCGTTTAAAGTTACGCAGGCTTAAAGCGAAGTGCTTTTTGTTTATAAATCACGTTTTCCTGCGTAAGGCCATTTTAAGGGTTGCGTAAAGTTAGGCAGACTCTACGCTGGGTTTATAAATAAGGCTGTATGTACTTAAACGAACATACTTAAATAATTTGTTTTTAAGCAGATTTTTTTTTGGACATGAGATCAATCACCTTATCTGGATCCGAAGAACATTATTTTATCATAGCAACAGTGGCGTAGCGTGGCTTGAGGCAGCCCGGGGCAGACGCAATCTATGCCGCCCCTACTAGTTTTCTTACACACAAAAAAAAGCTTTGTCTACCGTTTCAAGTCTAACCTACACATATATGTGTCAATAAACTTAGTAACATTTCAACATTTCACAAAGACTATACTTTAAGAGTTAACAGCCGACATTTTCTAGCCCTGCCAACAATATATGCAACGCACTATACTCTATACATTATTTGAATTACATGTTTTTGTTAGTTAGTAGAGGCTTAATTTCATTGCAATACGTATCGCGCCAGTAGGATATTAGATACCATTCCAGACCAGTTAGACGACAATAGAGACTTAGATGATGAAGTTGCCTCTCCACTCTATTGAGATATTGCTTTGGATAGAAAGCTGGTTCCTTCCAACCGAGCTTACAATCTAATATAATAACTACGTCAAAACTTAATTGAAGTTTTCAATCACAGGTCTCTTTACATTAGATATTTTACTCTTTTAGCGACACACAAAAGAGTCTTACAAAAACAAATCAACCAAACAAAATGTGTTTGCAGTTCTCACAATTAATATGCCCCTGCTTCCGAAGATTTCAACACAGCATCGTCGGTGGCGTGTGCGAAGCAGTGATCCCAGATTGTGGGCAACATATGGCATAGCTAGTTGACTTAGCTTAACAAGGAAGTACGCTCCCTGCTGAATATTGCATTATGAGTTTGTAACCACACGCAGTTTGGCCCGACAGATCGAATATAGACCGAATTTTCGCACTGAAGCAAATCTTGGAAAAGACGAACGAATTACAAGTCGGCACTCAACGTCTTAAACTTAAAAAAATTGCTTTTATTACTTCTATCTAAGGAAAAAAACATTCCTTTTTCCAGATATTTCGGGTAGAGATTTCAACCCCTTGTAGATATTACAAAAGCAAACAAAAAACACAAGAGCATGGACAAGGCCAAGTGAACAGTTAAAATTAAACATAAACTGTTTGTTATTATTATAAACAAAACACTATTACGCGAATTTATTCCACAATAGGTATTTTCCTTTACTTTTTTAGTAAAAATTGAAAAAGTTAGGGAACGCTTTTGTAGTACCTACCTAATCTATGAAAAATGACAGTTAATTCAAATATTCAAAAAAAGTGTTACGAAAAGTCTGATAAACTCGAGGAATCTGCTTATTTACGAAGAAAATTAATTACATCATCTTAATAGAGGAAAGTGTTTTGAAAGCCAAAATTCGAAAGATTCTCGGTGGATGGATACCTAATATCTGCCTCTATCGACGACGCTTATTTTTTACAGAGTTGGGTAAAAATTCGTAAGAATTCGTAAAAAACCGTAAGATTTAAAAGTATTATGTAAGAAAACGCGAAAGATTTTTTTTTCTTCTTAGGTACCTACCTGGGTAAATAATTTTCAATAATAAAGACCATACGGCAATAAGACAAGACTGCAAACTTTGTCAACTATAATTTTTGTGTATGAAAATTACACGAACTCAACAGAGAAGTATTCCTGCAATGTAATAAAATGTATAGTTATATACTAGGGAGCAGCGTTCATTGGATTTTGTTGCTAAACAACACAAGAAATGTTTCATTAGTTACTGCGTGAAGCAGTGCTGATGCTGTTGAACCTTGTAAATAAATTCGCTGGACAAGAATAAGAATCCGTTTTATATTTTTTATATATTTTAAAATTGTAGCAGCTCCAAATTGCCGCCCATAGCAAAGTGCCGCCCGGGGCCTGTGCCCCCCTTTTTTGTTTGTAAGATTTCGTATTAACGAATCTATGCAAGGAATCAGTATAGACACTCTAAAATAGGCTTCAGTAGAAGAGGTTTTTGGATTGGAATGCATTGTCTGTTTCAATGAAGTTCTTGAAGCTATTAATTGCACTTCAAATAGATCTTCGGCAAGTTGGGATGCGGATTGAAAAACATCTCTGAGGAAATCGTCGGCATTTTCTCTAATTCAAAACTTATTTTGTGCGGTCGATTGCAGAAACGAAATCCAAGGATTTGTTCTGTATGAAAACTGATAATTGCAGCGTTAAACTGAGTAGATCTTAGGATACAAACAGGCTTACTAGGAAATCACTTTTTTGGACCGCTGCCACAAGTGTAGATGCTTTGGATGACATCGCCCACGTTGTGCTCGTTATTTCTTCAAGACTTATTAAGATACATTTGAAGAGCTCTACAAAGGAAATAATACTGCCATGCCTTTCATTGAATCTTGTTTCACAAAGTCGTAGAAGTCGAGTTTTTCGGGCTCTCTGGTGCGTGTTTTTTAATGACATTTTCGAAAGTTAAATTTGCATTTGAATGGTTGCGGAAGAAATTAGCTATTTCACTAAAAAAAAACAACAAGAACTTTGCAATTTTTTTCGTTCATTAAACTGAAAAAGGGCCATTTTGACAATTTTTATTGTCTTCAGGCTCTACAAGGTGTTAGATATTGATCCAGGCCCAGGTCCACCCCGGACTGTAGCGTCACCTAAGTAAGTTAGAAATTGACTGACCAACAGTGGTCTTTGGTGACTTCAACAACAAGGCCACAGGCTCGAGTGGAAGGCGAGTCCTGGAGATGTGGAAATGGTATAGTTTAGAATTTAGATCATCAAAGCTGAATGTACTTTACATTGGAGGCACTTCAACAAAAAGCCGTTCACACCCACCCCTATCAAACAAATCCGATGGTTTTGCGAGGACGATCAATCGAATATAGTACAAGAGATTAAAAATGAGAAATTCAAGAAATAAAACGTTAAATAAATCCGCACATACCATAGAAGACCAATTTTACGACTTGTTTTCTACAGTTAAAAGCGGCACAGATTCGATCCCCCCGGGGACAGCATTATCTACTCGGTAGCCCAAAAATATCAAAGTTTCTTCGCCACTACACCAAAAATGGAGCTTCTGTTTGTAGGTACTGTACAATGAAACGGGATTGGTCTGAGAGCTTCAGGATTCGGAATCCCATATAAAATTGCGACTAAAGAAATTAAAATATTGCGATCTTCAGTTTTCCGATGAACTAAGTCCGTTATCTATCCCAGCACAGCTAACACCAGCATAGCCGTGGACAGGTCGACAAAATTGTCAGAAATAGATTGTGCGTCTTCTTGCAGCACATACTACGCTTTTATTATTCGTTATTCCCAGCGCGTGTCCTATACCTTTTTTGGTATTTAAAAAGATCGATTGCGTTGTGTGCCGGCTCTCATCGGGACTAGCAAAAGACAATGTAGAAAATGCCAATCTAACCCATAGCAGCAATTGTTGTCTGCACTCAGTATAGTCGGTAATGCGGTCTGGCTGCCACATCAATACACCTATATGTAATGTAAGTCATGTATAACCTGCACCCATTTAGCCGATATCGCTGTTAGCCGCCGAGGGTTGTTGAGGCCCAATTTGAAGCTGACATTAATGATGGTAATTGGACTGGAATTGTTTTAGGAGATACGTTATTCATCCACGTAATTTGTGGATATTGCTCTGTTACACCATCATTCACCACCACAACCAGCCAGCATTGGCGCTTGCAGATAGGAGCCCCGTTCACTTTGTGTGGATAAGTTGAGATGGTAAACCAGCAGCGACATGAATGTGAGATTTGTTTGCTTTTGCTTTTGGCCCTTCCTTGGTATGGTGATGTATATCCCTAGAACTCTGCTGGCGGTTTTCGCTTTTGAATTGAGATGGGTTGATTTTTTTTCCTGATTGGATGCTGATATTGCTATAACGCTGGGAGTCTACTCTGGAGGAGCTTTTAGTATTTGTGCCGCCTCCTGCTGGTTACTTTGTGTGACTGCGATGCCGAGTCAGCCCTTTGCAAATAGGAATTTTCAATTTGATTTGAACACACCAATTGACTAAAGAAAGAAATCGCTGCACAGTATGCAATTTGAAAGGACGAATCGTAAACAACGACTCTGGTGCATTTTTCTTTGTAATCTAAAATTGCATACACCGTAAACATAATTTAATTAGAATTGATTTCTTTGTTCGCTTTAAATGTTGATGTAGGTACTTGTATGGGGTGGATCAATATTGTTGGATTAATTTAAATGAAATCACATATTGTATTTACTGAATTGAGGCTTGAAATAAATTCGAGTCAATGTCCTATGGTATGCCATTAGTCTCAATCGGTTTACCAATAATCAACTTTTGTCTGGGAGTCAAAGACTCCACACTCTCAAAAATCCGCTTACCAATAAACAAATATAGTTGCCAGAATATCGCTGTTGGGTCCAATGTTAATGTTGAGAAAGCCGTGTTTATCTCATGCATTAGATAAATAAATCCTCCCTTAAGAGGCCTCTACCCAGAAATCGAGCAAACGTCCAAAAAAATTAAATTTGTTTTTTCTCCGACTGATAAATTATTACTAGAGCGATTGAATTGACACTGAATGCATTTGAAAGAACAGAAATATTCATTAAATTATATCGTTATATCGAAAAACAAATCAACAATTAGGAGACTGTAAACCGAAAGTTTTGCTTCAATTACCTTCATTTTTGGTGGTCCTAAACGCATTTGCAGTGAATATTTAAATTTTTGAGAAAGCTGACTTCGTTGTTCCAACTTTTTGCGAACTTTGCCAAACATGATCAAATCAAATATTGCATTAAGTTGAAAAATCATTACAATGAGCAGCATTTTTATGTAATACAACTACTTTACTTTTTTGTTTTGTGCCATTTAGCAACTCGTCAGACGTTAACTTGTTCAATTGAAAGCAATTAAATAAAATTCAGCACACCCTGTTTCAACCACTCGTTATTTAAAATCTCGTTGTAACCGTTTTGCTTGTTCAACTGCTGTAAGTTCCCTTGTCAGCTCGATTTATTTCCCGCCAATAAGCTGTTCGTTCTCATGAAAAGAGACGTTAATGTAGGAGATACCGAGCTCTTCTTCGACGTTTGCAGATTTGAGGTTGTATTTCTAATTATAACATACGGGTTGAAATACAATAGCCCTGAGGTGAATATAAAGGCCTACAAATAATAAAATTCTACTGATTAATTCAAAATATTTTACTTATACAAAATTCAATTAATAGCAATTTATTGTACATGAAGAGAGGATGAAGTTTTTTGGCGCTGGCTGGTAAAGTTAAGGCAGAAGAGCCCTTCGAAAAGATTTATAACCAAATTTCCAAAGTTCCGATTGTAATGAAACTTTGTTAAATTTTCGTACACACGTTTTCGAAGTTTTCTGATTTATTACAACCTTTCTATAACAATGGGTCTTGCCATACGTATAATTCAGGAAACATTCAAACCAAAAAAGAAAAAAAAAAAAAAAAAAAAATAACAAAAATGTTTTTAATATTATAGGTGCCACTTGGAGTTGCCGAAACTTAGAACATAAAGGCTCATTAAATACTTGGTATTGAAAACGGTCCCTCCCACTTTTCACAGAACAAAAGCAGTTAGCAGGAGGTTTTTATGGCGTATCGTTTGGAAATATTCAAATGTAATTAGCGTTTTTCCGGGAATCAAACCTGAGCCCAAGTACCACTATAACTCCAATAGTAGTATGTATTTATAAAATGACATTTATTATGCATACATTACCGTTTGCAACAAGGACAACTAAAATTAATTTTCATTTTCCTTAAGAATCAGCAATGAGCTTTATAGGGTACTCTTTGCATCTCGAAGTAGGAGGCTTTAACATGTTCTTTATTTCTAATAACTACAACAAATTTTAACAAATGATCATTATTTCTTTCAGCCTTTCGTCCAAAAACACTGTTATAGGCCTCAATTGCATACATTTTCCGTGTACTTCCGTGTACTTACACTGAAATTTTCGAATCCAACCTTCACAAATACAAAGGAAATAATTAAGGGTCTGATAAAAAAATTAAGTGTTAAATGACGGCATTACTTTCGTTATCCACTGCACCTAAAAAAATCATAAGAATAGGCCAATCTGCCGGCAGTATTCATTATTCCAATTTTAGTTCGAATGTCGATAAGCGTTAGGAATAATGAAGGGTGGCAAGAGGGTGAGAGTCGTAATATTAAAATATTCATACCTAGCACAATTTTCGCTTCATTCCTTGCCAATAATGAAACCTTAAAATAGTTTCGTGTACTCATCTCTATTGCAATTATTATAATATACAAGCAAAAACAAAATCATACTGGCAGCATCCAATATTTCTTGCCTATGGGAAAACTGTGTCGTACAGCCTGGCTCATTCCTTTTTCATAATCAGATGGTGCTATATCGAAAACACTTTCCGTGTTATATCTACTGCAACACATAATGTATGTTGTTGTTTTTTTGTCCATCAATATGAAAAAATCGATATGATGTAGGTACTTGTACATGTATCAAAAAAATAAACACATCTCGCCCAATAGAACTATTTTTATCTAATAGTAATAGCTATACAGATTACAAGAATAAATACAAATTATTTACAACAAAAAAAAAAAAAAAAACACTTATCTACTTGAGACTAAGGTAATGCCAACAAATTAAGTTAAATACTCTTGAAGCGATTACGAGGAAAATGTAAATCGACATAATTACAAGCCTCATTGAATGAAACAATAGCTCTGGATAAAGACTCATTACGTCCGTAATTAGTTCTGTGAACAGGTCGAAGATTATCTTTCCCTTAAAGCTCTAGGCGGGGAATAGATGGAATGGACGTAGCAAGAAAGAAAAAAAATATCCAGGAGAGGATCGATTTCGGGTGAGGTAGTTTTATGTTTGCTACCCCTTTAGGTTCCTTGCAACATTTCCTTATGGAAATATTCAACGAAAATTAACAAAATTTTCTTAAAGCAACCCTGTGGTACAATTTTAAGTCCATTTAAATCTTTTCGATAACCCGTATATATTTTTAATTGTTTTTAATGAGGAAAACAAACAAAACGAACAATTTTTCTCTAGCATAATCGTACAAGAGGTATAAAATAAAATGTTCGTGGATGAGGTTCGTCCTTTTAAAGATTAAAGCTGTAAGAAAACTCTTACTGACATAATACTGCAACGTCCTTTGAATTTTAGAATACTAGATGTTTTCTGTTTTAATTTAATACCTGTTCGTAGTTAAAACGATTGTTAAAATTGAAAACAATATACTGGGTAATTACTCTTTATAGGTATGCTGAAATACGTTACGTATTCCACCAAAGACACTCTTTTCCGCATCAAGGCATCAATTTTTTATTTCATTCCGAGCTTTCATCTCTTTAAAAACGAAAATCATACCTATTTGTTTGCAGAACACAAATTCCATCAGATAAAAAGTTTACCATTGCTTTACATGAATCTTTCCAATATTCATTCTTTTGCAAGATTGATTTTTATGTCTTGACTTTTTCTTATACAGCCGAACCTGGTTAATTGGAATATAGGTCCATTTATGTCAGTCTCACTGTGGCATTCAAATAACTTGCTCGAAACTACGATACTTATGTTTAGCCTCTTCGCAAAATGTTGGGAGTTTTCTTTAAGTCCCACTTGTTAGAAGGTTTTGATTTAAGAACTGCTTTACCCCAGGATGCAACACATTCTTCAAGTTGAGGATGTTCAAGAGAGCGATTTGTTATAAGTTTTGCCGTGACCGTCATTACATTCCGATTCTATTTTGTAGCGATTTTTTTAAAATTCTATAAAAAGTTTATTTAGGCACATTAAATTCTTTGCATATTTAGTGTCAGGATTTTGCACAATCGAAGTCATTTTTATTTTACACTAATTGACAAACAATGGAACTTTCGCTTCGACATTTTTGAAACGCGAAGTAAGAAAAAACGGGATGGGAAAAAATAAAACGTGTTTGGGGAACAACATGCAACAATTTTTAGGGAAAAACACGATTTTTGTTGCCTGTCAGGCTTGAAAATAAAATTTGTGACCAAAATTGGAAATAAAAATGACAAACTGTAGCTTAAAATTACCAAAATTATTTAAGTCCGAAATATTTGTAACCACAGATCAATCAATTCATCATTTTTATTTCAACATATTCTTCATGTACACAGATCACATTATTTTTTTTTTTATTTATTAATAATATTTCATTTCGTAAAAAATTACCAAATGGAATAAAAAATTACCATGTGACCGAGATAAAAAGTAATGACGAAATTTGGCCACAAATGAAATGAATTGTGGCAACCGTACAGAGATTAAAATAAACAAATTTGCAAGTCTAGTCCAATTACAGAGGTTTATTAAAAGAATATAAGTTTATAGAGGTGGACAAAGTTTCACTTATAGTGTTGTTTTTATGAAAAATTAAGGTCCCCCAGAATTAGGCGTCGCAAAACCAGGTCTCACTTAGACAGGTTCTACTGTGTATAATTTTATTTTTATTTTTATTTTTTATTTTTCACTTTGTATTTTAGCAAAAAAAAAAGTAGGTAATGGGGAATGGGGGACATTGATACATGGGCACATAGATACCGTCGCTTGACAAGAAAAACTCACTAAGTGTATTTAGAGCACAATGGAGATAATGGGGTTTTAATCAATTATTTTGTACCAAAATTCTATTTTTTTAGTTACTGATTTAAAATCGTAGATTATAATTAAAATATATTTGTTTTTTTATAGTAGAGCTTGTGTTTTCATGTTAAAGGCTAAAGTCTTCGGAAAAATGCAAAATGAAAGACTTAATGAATTTTACCTGCAGGGATCACAAACATGGAGGCACATAATGAAAACAACTCTATTTATTTATTGGTTTCAAGAAAAAAAAAAAACATTTTCGTCGTCTTCTATATTACAGTCGACATTATTTGAAAATTGATCGCAGTAGGCTCTTCAACCACTGAGCACAATGCAACATGTCTATCAACGCCTACACATATCTGGGTTCGAATCGTCACTTCCGTGAACGAGTTATACGTTCACGGAATTATGTTGATTTAACATGTGAAACAAAAACAAATTCCGTCTTGTAATGCTCGTTCACGGACGATGCGATTCGACCCCTGTTTGTCATCTCTGTTATGTCATCGTAATTCGCCCAACGAGAACAAACCTGTTTTTCCTGTCCGTAAGTAATTTTTTAAAGTTTTTTGTTGAGTGAGTTTTTGTAAAGAACTAGCTGACCCCGCGAACTTCGTTCCGCCCAAATTTGTTAATGTAATGAAAGTAATAATTTCGAGCATGCACAATGCACATGCTATTTTATTTAGACGTTTAAATACCTATGGCAAGCCGTTCTGAATAAGCGGAATCCGCTGAGGTTTGCAAAGTGATTTATTTGGACAATGTCCATTATAATTTCAATTATGCAACTTTAGAAATAGCGCTTGATTTTATTTTTGAATGGGAGGTGCCACAAATCGTTTTCCTATACCGCTTATGTTTTGCAAAGTACCACCTATAGTGTGGTATCCTATCCGTAACAGTATAACAGTCCGTGGTATTAACAACATTTTTAACGTCCAGACTACATTTTTCCAGCTCTCAATGGAAAAATTTCCATACAAAATTGTATATTGTGACCTAGGAAATATTTAGTGTGAAGGTTAAAAATGATTATTAGTAAGTCCCAGTGTGTAATGTATTTGGGAATGACTTGTGACTGTTAAATTGGTTTTCATGTGTTTGTAAGTTGGTTCGCACGAAACAAAAAATGTGAAATAAAAATACTGATACCATTTTCAAATCTTCCCATGAATCATGTTTGTAATTATGACATCATGCAGGTCTACATCGGTTTCGGGATCTGAAACCTCGGCACATATGATGTCATCATCTTGGTCTGGTTGCATTCTTTCGACTAACCAAATGAGAATGTTAGCATGAGGCAAGCCTCTTTTTTGCCATTCAATCGAATACATCCAACATCGAGTATATGTATAACCAAAGACACGATGCTTAACAATATAGTTTCATCAGCGACCGACGAAATATTTGTAGCTTTAACAGAAATGAAGAAAACTAACCGCACCTACCAACTTGGTTGGTAAATTGTAAGCCTTTTCCCTTCTCTCTCTACACCGGTACCGAAGGTGTTATGGTATCTTTGAGTTGCGTTCCCCATAGCCCTATTCACTAATCAGCAGAATACCACAATTGTTACACGCTCATTTTTCGTAACAACCCCTAAGTGCAAACTCAAAACGCTCCACAACTCATGTTGCCTGTCATCATTGTCCACGTCATCTTAATCACCCCTACATTTCAACTTACTCACACATACTTATGCAAGGATCCTGAAAATACAAGTCAAACAAAAATGATTTATTCAAAAACCATGATATAAAAAAGTATCTACTCCATTTCAAAAAGTTACTTAATGTAACATAGTAAACATAAACAAACTTATATTGGTTATATTTAAAAAAAAATGTCAAAATTGTTGACAACAACAATTTGCTTGGAAAATAATTAAAATAATTGATAACAACAATTGCTTTGAAAATATAAAATATTTTTTTTTTGTATTTGAAGTGTCACTACTCGATTTCTACCCAGTTTATTTTTTTTTCAAAGTGCTTTTCGCCATGTTGAGAATTTTTCAATTTTTATTTTTTCCTAAGCCTTCGCGGAGTAATTACGAACAAATCCGCAGAAGCAAGTATCCAATTTGGTCCAGTCGTTTTCGAGTTTTAAGCATCCGAACAAACCAAGATCCATTTTTATATATATAGATAGATACTTTGTGTTATGAGTTTCAGATTAAGTTAGATTGTGATAAGATGTTATAAATAATGTGATATATAGGTACCTAAAAAGTCGTTTTAACGCGTTGTTTTAATTGCAATTAATATTTATATTGTGTGAGGACAGTTATGGCACATTGGACATTGATACACCCAACCTCGGGGTAGATACATATCAATGTGCTCCACAAATCTTTTCTGTGTTATATGTACCTAAGTTAGTAAAATATATAATTTGTATTTCTAATAAGGACAATGATCCGAACATAAAAAAACGGAAAGAAATAACATAACCTGAAGTTACAAAATCCGATAGTCAAAAAAGGCACCAGCAGAACGGCTTCTCTATTTAATTTTAAGATAGACTTGTCTCCTTATTTAAATACTGGTTTTATTAATATATGTCATAAGACTATTTTAAGCTTGTTTTATTAACTAAAAGTTTATAATAAATACTGATTTTTGGCTATGAATCAAAGTGCCCCTGATATGTATCAATGTACCCCGTGAGTGGGTCAGTTTGATACAAATTTATTTTTTTTAGTAAATAGCTCTTAAAAGTATATTCGTCTAAAATAAGATAATTAAAACGACATTGAACACAATCAATACTTTAAGGACCATTCACATGAGCGCGAACTGCGAATAGGCGAACTGCGAACAAATCAATTTATCTGTATTTATGAATTAAAAATTGCTATTTGTTTTACCACAAAAGCTTTATATTCAATTAATATAACACCTATCTAAAAAAAAAACAGAGACTTGATTGATTAAAATAACATAACGAAAGTTACAATAAATTACAGCAATTCTCCCGCGAATTGAAAATTCTTGCCGTGAACTGTCACACTTTTTTCACAATCCACATAAAACAGTCGCGATCCACAAACCTGCGAATAAAAAATTCGCTCGAATTTAACCTTCAACAATACAAATGATTCGCGGGTACCTGCGACTAATAAAAGTTTTCATGTAAATGAAGTGTCAGAATCTACGAATATTCGCCCGTTCCTGGTTCGCAATTCGCTCTCATGTGAATGGTCCTTTACTGTGTTATTATTGTCAATACTCTGCCTTTTTTTTTGAGTTCCAATGAAAATCGGATCAATGTGCCCCATCTCCCCCTACTCGACTACACCCTGACCTGATCACTAAAGTAATTGCGACCAAGAAATAATTGAAAATCACATATTGTACATAGGTGTTTGAAACTTACCTTACAGATTAGATAGGTAATATGTCTACAGTAGTCCCTTAATATTGTGAACTAATTAAAAAAAAGCGTTTTCGGATTTTAGAGGAATTCACATTACATGAACCTTTTTTGAGTGCTTGCTAATTTGATTGAAAATATTTTCAAATCCATTGAAAACAACACAAAAAGAATTTTTTTAATATGTACTTATTACTTCAGAGGAGAAACGAAAATAAAATATTTGTAAATATGCAAAACGAGCAAGAGAAACGAGAGAAATATAAAAAAACTTTTACAAAAAAATTCACATGTTGAAAATTTCGGTTGACATTATGGAGATGACAATGCCGATTCACATATCACAATTTAAAAAATTCACATCATCAAGAGACTACTCTAGGTATTATATTTTTGGAATGTCGCAAAGAGATTCATCCAGATTGACAAAAAAAATCTTAATTCAGCAGTGTAAACTGCGAAGATTAAAAAATTCTGTTTGTCAAGATATACGATTTTGTAATAATTTAAGCAAGAAAAAAGATATATAGAAACATGAGATATCACCCCAAAAAAAAACAAAAAATTAATTAATTGCTTGTTGTTGGTTCTTTTATGAGTTTGGGGCAATTTTTAAATTTTTCTTTTTATGCAATTTTTCATTGAGTCCAAATTCGATGTAGCCGAAATACGAAACCTGCTTCCAAGTGTCATAAATGATTAACTAAACTCACGGGAACAGCTTTGTAGATATGCAGTCGACTCAGATTATCTGAACTAGGTAGGTATCTACGCTTTACTGAAAAAATCGGTTAACTAAAACTAAAAAAATTGTCACTGAACTTTTTTGCAATTATTGTCTGAAGTAAGCCTCAAATCAAAGAAAAAATACCGCTTAAGTCAGTCTATGGGAAAGAAGATTTACCTCCGGGCTCCTCAGGCGCCTGGACGGGTGGTTGTCTAAATCAGTGTAGTACGAACAGCACAACACAAAGTGGTTGGGTTACCACACCGTTACCACTTAGATAACCCTATAGAAAATAACAATGTATAATTAGATTTACGCAACTTAATATGGTTTATCTCTCATTTAGTTATTGTTGTTTAGATATTTGGACATCTATGTACCTACTTATTCTGTAAGTAAGGTCAATTCTGCTTCCTCTGGAATATAAATATATACCTATTAGATTACCTATATGATATCTCTCATTTTAATACTGCAATGATTGTCCATTGGGAATCCAAGAACCAATGTCGCCACAATCGACAAACAGAAACGAGAGAAAGGAATCGCCACACCACACCGACCCATTTCACCGTCAATATAATAAAATATTTATCACACAAACCAATAACCAATAAAGATATTAAACCGATAGCTCTTTCCTCTGTATAGCAGATGCAGAACCATTGTTGAATCCCGATTTTTCTCACGCTCTCTCTCTATGTCTGTGCCGGTCGTAAATCTATAAATCGCATAACGATGTCACAAGCACAAACACTGGATACCCAGTAACAGCTATCTCACCACTTCCGTGTAATAATTTTGAAACAATAAGGAGGCGGAAAATCCATTTCGGGTGGGCAATCCATTTCCTTAAAATCGGTTTTGATACACCGCACATTAATCAAGAGTTAAATGGATTTGATGCATTATCACCGTAACACGTAACACCCCGTGGTAGAATCTCCGACACATACCAAATGTTCTCATTCACATGAACTCGCCCGATGCGATACATTGTTGTATCAATGACACCAATAGGGTTGCCATACATGTGTTTCGACAAATCGGGAGGTTTCAGAAATAGTATCGGGAGAATGAAAACAAATCAGGAGATTCAGAAAAACCTTATTATTTCATACCTAGTACAAAACAACAATAACAAAAACATTGAATTAACAAAAAAACATAAAAAGATAAAAACATTAATTAGCATTATTATAATACATATTTTGAGCTCTTTGGCCTTGAATGACAATTTCACTGCCCTCCTCGGTTTTAAGATAGGTACTCAACAAAATTTTGACAAGACATTTTAAAGTTCGCATTTGCTGGATTTTATGATATCTATTTTAAACCGATTTTTGTCCTTCGACCATAAAGACTCAATCATGGAAAATATTCGTTTCACAAAGCCACCGTTCTCCTTCGAGCTAACAAATATATTTGTGGAAATGTCATGCGCCTTCCATAAATTGTATAGTAACATTGTAGGCGCTGATTACATTTCTTAGAACTTTTTCTTAAATGTTAGTTTTGTTCTTAAGAAATCTATAATATAATAAAGTTTTCGGGAGACCGGGAAATTAGTAAAAAAAAAACCCGAAAGATTTCCGGTATATCGGGAGTAATGGCAACCCTAGTCACCAACCAAGGACATACCATTTCACTGCCTCCTCCGCAACATTACGTGTTTGTGTCTGCTTGAATAAGTTCGTTTTAGGTGGGTAATTCTATTCAAATAAATGGACTTATTGACTATTTATTTGTCGATGCCATAAAGTGACAAGTAGCTAGGTGTTTTCCTATTCTATACTATATTCTTTAGTCTGGGGGTGAAATAATGTTTATGTAGAATTATCGAGACACAAAAAGGGGTATGGTAATAAACGATTGACTGGTCTCTGATTTTCCATATTTGTCTTATAAAGTGCGATTATATCGACATTTATTTCAGTCCACGTACACAGTAGGGGAAAGGGGTTGACTGGCGTTGCAATTTATTTATAATGAATTCAGCATTGTTGGGTGACCCTGACCGGCGGCTGTGCGAATAATCTCCCAATGAACAGATGCTCAATAATTGTTGGCGTATTTTTCGCAATGCTGGCAGGGCTAATGGTAAAAATACCCAGAAGTGAATGAATAATCGCTAAAAGATCAAAATGAAATATTCACCAATATTTGTTTTTTATTTACGGAATAAGTTGTGAAAAATTTTATTTTTTTTTAAATCGATAAAGAACACTAATATTAAAAAAAAACCGGCCAAGTGCGAGTGTGACTCGCGCACCGAAGGTTCCGTACTTCTTTAGAGTTGGAAATTGCGACGATTTTTTGCAGAGAATTTAAACTACATGAGTGTAAGTGATATTGGGGAACACCGAAAGATGTTTGTGCACAACAATCAACAGTATGTGTGGATGAGAATAAGTACATATCCTTTGGAAAAGTTCCAATGGAAGGAAAGCGGTTAGGAAATCACGGTTTAATGAATGGAGAATTAGAGAACTAAGATGACCGAATCACAAACACTAGTGTGGCTAGGATGTGGAGTGTGGATATCTACCAATTCGCAAAATCAGTATAACATAATTCATATACGATCAAATCCGCCTGAAATTTTCTCAAATTATATTTACCTATTGAATGAGGTATAATTTTACAGCACTTCAAGTAAACCACTTTAACAAATTGACAAAAAAAATAGAGTTTTCGCAGGCGAAAGTGCTGGGCGATATAAGCCCAGCACTTGTTCGATTCTCAATGAAGCAGTAAGGCGAAATCGAAATATGCCGAACTATCCAAGAGTCGTTCGTTATTATTATTGCCTTATTTAATTTATTCTTGAATTTACCCCACATGAAATTTAAAAAATACATTGAATTGAAGGATCATTCGCCTCTAGTCACTTTGGTGCTACAGAATGATTACTATTCCATTTCTTAAAAAATGTTAATAAAGTAAATTTTTTGCTCAATTGAATTTTATACAAGTGAATTTATTGTTATGAATTATGTGTATTTATAATTGATTGTATCAATTGTATAAAAAAAAAAAAAAGTCCTAAGTCTGCTTTGAACGAATGTCACTATTTCCGAGCACATTTATGTCAATGCGAAGGGATATCATTCAATAAGTGCTTTCATTTAAATTATTTAGTTATTTATTTAACTTTTCTGCAAAACAGTCTTCGGCACGTATGGCTATGAGCTGAGCATGATCTACAAAAAGGATTTATATCTATTTTTCAGTAGATCAAAAAATAAACGGCTTATTGTCCTAATGAAAATATCTTTTTCACCAAATTAACTTAGGTATTACTCTAAAACCAGTCGATGTATTGCTACCATTGGTATTTGTCGATATACCGAATGTTGTGTGCAAATTTCAGCCTTCTACGTCAATCAGTGTCTGAGGCCAGCTGACAAAGCAAAATAAACACCTGGTTTGGTTGGCAAAGGAGAAAGCAAGAAATGAAAACTGGAGATTTGTGTGGGAGAGCGCGGGAAAAATATTGGCAAGAAGAATTGAGAGCGCACAACCGATTGTGATAAGCACCGTTAACGACGTAAGCAAAATTACTCGTATACATTAAGTGTTGCTTACATCTATTCAAAAGATGCACAAAATATTTTAATAAAATGGATGAACTAAATAGAAATGAGGAATTACTAGTTGATTTAGACTGCAGGGTGATACAAGGTTTTAGCAGCATCAATGCAGATGAACTCAAGAAAAATGATTGTTGCTATTTATGTTTTAATATAAGATCGTTGCGTTTATTCGAAATGATATAAAATATAAACGCTTACCTTTGGAAAGCTTATCGTATGAAAATATAAAAATACACCTAACTACTGAAAATAAATACGTATTTGGATTATATAGACCTCCAGGATTTAGTCAAAGAGCTTTCATAGAAGAATTTGGGAATAATATAGCCCAAATGAAAAATAATGAAGACATAATCGTGCTGGGTGATGTTAATATTAATATACGAGACTCGACATCAAACTATGTGAAGGACTATTTAGAGATGTTAGCAACGTTGGGACTAATGAATATTATCACTGAATTTACAAGGATAGACCCAAAAAGAGGAACAAAGTCTGCAATAGATCACATTTTAGTTAGCAGAACTGACAAACATATAAATTCTTTTGTAATCGAAAGTGATATAACCGATCATTATCCAATTATGTACTACACGGATTCACAATTAGCTGAGGTAAAAATATCGACTAGCATGTCATACATTTGTACAAGCAGGGTGAACGAACTTATTTGTGAAACGGATTGGGAGGAAGTGTTAAATGAATGTGATGCTGTGACCCTTTATGAAAAGTTTGCATGCAAGTTACAATATGTTTATAGAAAAGCAACATATACTAAAATACTGAAGAGCAAATGCACAAAAAACCCGTGGATGTCCCCAATTTTAGCTGCCAAATGTAAAAAAAGAGATGAATTGTACAGAAGATGGAAAAATAATAGACTCAACAAAACATACGAAATCGAATATAAGAACTACCGAAATAAGCTAAATCGTGAAATATTAATGCAGAAATCAAATTTCTACAAAAACAAATTCAACGAAATTAAAGCTGACCCTCGTAAAACCTGGAGCCTAATCAACGAAATAATGGGAAGAAAAAAGCAAACCGTTGATGAAGTGATTTCTAAGAATTTTTCATCCGAAGACTGTAAGAACCGTCTTTCAAATAAATTTGCTCAACTCTTCTCGGAACAGACTCTTAGCATAATGCATCAATGCGATTCTGTAACATCGAATCATGTAAATAAAATTATAGACAACTCTATCTTTACGAAGGAAACCAACATCGCTGAAGTGGTCAATGCCATCAATTTCCTTGGCGAACAAAAATCAGCAGGAGCTGATGGAATTCGAGCGGTGGAACTAAAAAGACATGTAGATATTTTTGCTCCAATCTTATGCAAATTTATTAATCTCAGTCTGGCACAAGGTAAGATTCCATTAGCTCTCAAAACGGCGGTGGTAAGGCCCATTTATAAGGGTGGCGTCAAAAATGAAATATGTAATTACAGACCTATATCCATATTGCCTGTAGTCGAAAAATGTCTTGAAAATGTAATAGCAAACAGATTATATAGTTTTATTTAAAAGCACTGCCTCATCCACCATAGTCAGTATGGTTTTTAGAAGAAAAAAAGTACTGGAAGATTGCTTGGAGAATTCGCAAGCTGCATTAACGAAAGCTTGAAAAAAAGTCATCATATTCTGGTTATGTTTATGGACTTTAGTAAAGCATTTGACACTTTAAATCACGCGAAACTACTAGATGCGCTAGAACGTATTGGTATACGAGGAGTAATGGCGGACTGGCTCAAAGATTATCTGCTCAAAAGATTGCTTTGTGTAAAAATCAAGGAAGTATACAGTGAAAAGAAAGAAGTAAAATATGGAGTTCCCCAGGGATCTAAGCTTGGTCCAATCCTTTTCATTTTGTACACAAACGAGCTCCTGCGCCTTTTAAAAAAGAGCACCACATTTGCTTATGCTGATGATACCGCAATAGTGGTTCGTCATAGATCGCTAGAGATCGCGACAAGTATTATGCAAGAGGAGTTTAATAAAGCTGTCAAATGGTGTCACGACAATGGATTGGTGATAAACGCGGAGAAAACAAAACTAATGCATATCCGAAGTCCACATCATAAAGCTACACAGCATTGTATATACCTCCAAAATAACGCCTGCCCCAGTTCAAGGAAACAGTTAATTGACGTCGTGGAAAATTATAAATACCTGGGAGTTATAATTGATAGCCATTTTATCTGGAACATGCATATTGATAAGGTACGCTCGGATCTAAAAAAATCGATGTTTGCATTAGCTCATTTAAGACATCATGCCACGCCTCAAGTTTTGAAACAAGTTTACTATGCCTTGATCGAATCTAAATTGAGGTATGGGATACTGGCTTGGGGCGATGCTTCGAAAACACACATTCAAAAGTTGCAAAAACTACAAAACTCTGCGTTGAGAAAAATAAAAGATCGATCTTCTCCAAATGATAGAAGCTTTGAGGTGCTTCAAGTGCAGCATATCTTCAAGATGACCTTGCTACTTGAATATTATGATGATAACCGTTTTAAAATGCCAATCAACCATGATATCAACACCAGAAGACGTGCCGAGGGAATGCTGCAAGTGCCCCGCAACTACAACAACTATGGTAACAGGCAGCTTAAACACAGCGTTCCAACTGAACTAAATCTATTACCTCCAAATCTTAAAAACATTGCGAATTTTAAAACCAGAAAGAAAAGTATCAAGACCTTCCTTTTGCATGCAACAATATAATTTTCAGTTAACAAACTTGTCAGTATATTGAAATTATAGTTATACTAAGCTTTTACTTAATCAAATTAAATATTTTTGAAATGCAACCTTCTGCAGAAAAGCCATTAAGGCTTCGCAGGAATTTATAAAAATTGTTAAGGATTACTTCTTTGTTAAATAAATTAAAATAAATAGATATACCTAGGAACCTAGGAACCCACTAGAGGTTCGGGCAGAAGGACGAAAACGAAATTAATAACAAACATAATAATAATCAAAAACATAAATTTGTAATCTTTTATACATTCATGTGGGTCAAGTTTCCGTACTTTGGTATTTTGTAATATAGGTTCTGTACAATATACCTACAGCTAAATTAAACCCTAAATTTGCATATTTTGGTTGCATATTACCAAGTAAATACCAATCAATACGAGTACAAGGAAACTATTTTTTTTTTATTTACGAAACATCAAAACAAGTCAATCTGCGTGAACTTATTTGTGGGGTATAACTATAGAAAACGCGCTATTGTAAACCTCTATAGTCTATACATCTCAAAACTTTCAATCATTCCTCGCTCTATATATATACTGAAATTCGCTTTGGGAGGATCCTTCCAGAATATTTGGAATAAGCACGCCGACTTCTCTCTTTTTTCTTAAATTAGCTTTCTTTAATAATTATTTATATAGCTAAGATAACACGTGCCATTTTTCTCTGCAACTTTTGACATGTCGACGTCATTACGACGCTAACACTTGTCCTAAAATTTGTCAATTTGTTGATCAAGTGTTTGGTCGCACGAGCTGTCACATCGCTTGATACAAGTGACGTAGCTCAAATGTCGCGATCAAGTGACAACATTTTAATTACCTTGTGATCGATATTGTCATGCGTCTGTCAGTTGATACATTTCTTCCATGTTGTCTGTGGAAATGACCGCTTTTTCGAATTTGGAAAAGCAGTGGGCAAGACGTGTGTTGTGTCAAAACAGATTCGGCGATCCCAACTGAACAAATTGTCTTTGTAATTTTGCATTAATGTATTAAATCTAATTATAGCTAGGTATTGCCAAGCCAGTTTGACATCACCGGTGAAATACGCACTTTTCACTATATTTCTGTGGACTTTCGCGCAGACTTAGGGGGATGAGACGTTCAGATAGCACTCCATTCACTACAAATTTTATAAGTTTACGTTTGGTTCTCGGCCATTAAGTGTAATTCAAACGTAATTCAGACTTTTAATAATAATATTTAGCATCATGGTATGCTTTATATTATATCCTACTCCATTAGAACTGGAAACCTCTGTTTCTCTTACGATCGTAATTTGTTTTTCAACCTTTTCAATATGATCTTTAGTTAAACCTTTAGATTCGTAAATGAAGCGTATGCGTGTCGGCCAACAGAATTAAAATCTGTTCTTTCCTGTACTTTAGTGTAATTTCAGTACAAAACACAGGATACATGGTACCCAGGGTAGAGGTTTTTAGCACCTGAACCAGTAAAATTAATGAAAATATTTATTCATTTTTCAGAATTACATAAGTTTCCTAGATTCACAATTTTCATACTATAGGATGGCTGTTAGCGGACAGTTCTATAGCAGTGATGCCAAATGAATAAGGTTTAGGCACGTGAAGAAACTTTAGCCTAAAAGTGTTATACACATAAAAAAAAAAATCAATAAAATCAATTAAATGTTTCGTAAGAACTCGTCTGTCCCCTTGTCAAATAATTGTGTATTTAATTTAATATTTCTGCCAAGTTTTTCGTACATTACAGTTCACACTTTAACGATAACTTAGTTCTATTCTGAACCTATCATTTACAGGCAATATAGAAAATAATATAGACAAACGCACCTCAACGTAAAAGCCTTTCAACTAGTGGCGGTTAATATCAAATGTTATTCATTCGCTTTAGCTTTCACCACTTCATAAATTTTTGATACAATTGATAGGCGTCCTTGGCTTTAAGAGCACTTTGCTTGCTCTTCAAAGCAAATCCACCCTAAGGAATCATTTTCCTCCATACCATGTCGCACCAAAAGCCTCGGCATGTATGAGAGGAGTTACCAATTCCCCGCTAAGCACAATCCAATCCAAATGTGTCATCTTACGTCAGCCACCCCTCTGGAATTCATCTTAGGTCAGTATCATGCACACAATCTACACCTACCTCAACTTAATAAAAAATATGTCACGAACCTGCGCATTCCTTTTGCTTTTTCCACTCCGAACTGACGTCATACAAGGTAATTTTGTTTTTCTTTCCGCTCTGCACGAAAGCTTTTTTCTCTTTTATTTTCCAGACATTGCACCAAATAGAGACTTTGTAGCCGAAATGTCGCCTTTTTTACGGCAGCCTTTTTTTTTATGTTTCACAAAGCATTTCATTAAGCCACTTCGAAGCCATATAATGGCTTCAAGAGACATGCTTCTACAACCAAACCGTATCTCCGCAAGACTTGGCATTTTTTTCTCGGGAACGCTATCTAGTCAAGATGAAAAACAAACTTAAGCGCCAGCCACCCCAAACAATTGGATAAAAGAAAGTAAATAAATAAATTGTGCTCGCGTAAAACTTCATTCTTAATTAAGAAGAACGGCAAGGAGCTGCTTAGGCAAACAACCCCATCTGTCTTGCGGAAACTGTTCTCCATCTCAACCATATACTACGGAGTAAATGCATAGCAATTAAAGTATTCGACAGTCCTTGCTGCATCTAATTATGTATTTCGCTGGGGGTAACTTCTTGCAGCAACAACTTGCATGTACGACAAACTGCATTCTAGAGAGAGAGATATATTTAGGTATGTATTTTATTGAAGTACAACTGTAGGAGCAGAACAAGTGTTGTTTGCGTGTGGCAGCGGCACACACTTTTTTGGAGGCGTACTTCCAGCTTCGAAGGACGACGAAAGACATTACTTTTGCAGTAATTTAGGGGAATTTATATTTGCAATGCAAATTGAGACGGTGCTGATGGTAATGGTGACTGCGAAGTGATGACAGTCGCTGGGGAATATATTTTTTAGTGTATTTTTAATTGAGTATATATTTATTTTGTGTTGGAAGTGTTAATCCTTTGTAGTATAAACTGAGATAATTTTGTAGACTTAGGATTAGTTTATTGGAGGTTTAGCAATCCTGGACGCCACTTCAAAAGGAGTGGGATACACTTCAGATTATTGCGCGTTGGTCGAGCTTTCGTTTTATAGTAAATCCTGCACACGAAAATATTAAAATCACTTGCCTAAGTATAGTAGGTCGCACATCTATACTCTTCCGTGAGGTATTATTCGTACTTTGAGAGGCTGGTAAGCAATCCATGCTGTACCATCTGCTTCCGCCAATTCTGCTACTAGTGCTTGATCTGCACACTCGTTATTCTTTCATCCTCGGAGTATGAATAATGAATAATTAATAATGAATAATAAATAAAGAATAATAAATAATAATTAATGAATAATAAATAATGAATAAGTAGTATGGGTAATGAATAATAATAATTAGATTGCCCAGAAGCTCCTCATCAACACCTGCTAAGTAGAAACAGTCCTCCACTTTTGCACAATTTGTAACCATTAATAAAATCCATTTTTAAAGATGTTCCAATCTATGCCGTACTTAAAAATCCTAATATCGAAAATATAACTAAATTACTCTCTTTAAACTCTAACTCATAAGTAAACCCAATGATTTTAACGATCAGAGGCAATAGTCTCCGCAGCTCTTTAATTATATTACACTGTAATTTGCAATTACAATTACCTGATATTAATTATAAATAATATTAATTTTAGATTATTTAATCAATTAGAGTACAATCTTTATAGACTAGATACTAAAATATAACTGTTGTGGGCTATATACTTATACAATTAAAATAAATTTAAATACAAACAAGTGTTAATTCTTTAAATTTATTGGGAAGTTACAGTTTTGATGTTATTTAATAAATTTCTTTTAAATATATCCCTCGAAACATTACTAGAGAATTGTAAAGGGATTTTAGATTACATGCATCCGAGAATTCTTACGTATTTCTTTTTAGAAAACCAAGCATTTGATTTGCTTTGTTTATTATATAATCAAAATGTGGTAAAAAAGAGAGTTTTGTATCAAAGATTACTCTTATATCTGTCTTCGTAGTTACACGTAGTCTAAATTTATGTGGTTGATATTATAATAAAACACTATGGGATTCGAATTTAGGAAACAAGGTGATTTTCCTTGCACAAATGATCAAGCTTCGACAGATCTTCCAAAAGAAGAAAACAGTCAGTTTGGCTAGAAATCTAACGGTAAAGTTTGAGGTCATTCGCGAAAGAAGGCAGGAATTTTGAAAAACGTCCGGTATCTATATCCTTTACAAATAACAAGAACAATAATGGACCCAAATGGCTTCCTTGCGGAAGACCAGATGAGACGGAAACAAATTTTGAGAGCGAACTATCAACTTTTACTATTATTTGTATTCTACCAGCATGATTCATGCCATTTTAATAGGGAAGTGTGGATACCAAGAGAAGTTAGCTTAGCTTTGCAAAGTCCGTAAAAATAACATCTATTTGGAAACCATTTTCCGTATATGCTGTGATGTAATTGCTTATTAATGCTAAGTTTGTTGCAGTTGATTTCCCTGCAACAAACCCATGTTGAGAAACTGAAATATAATTCTGAAATAAATCAGCAGACTAGCATTTAAAATAATTTCGGATTGCGAGAAATTTTACAAATGGGTCTATAATTAGTGATATCCTGTTTTGAGCCCGATTTAAAAATTGGTGATAAATAAGAAACTTTCAAACAATCGAAGAATTGCCTTTTAGCTAATGAAAGATTAAAAATGGGATCATGACGTTAACTAGAATGACTAAAATCTAGAATGGTTACAATCTCGAAAATGAATTTGATAAATCTCGAATGGGTGCCAAATCCAGAAAGTACAAAAATCTCGAAAGACTCTATCTCGAAAAAAATCTAGAAAATAAAACTGCTTTCGAGATTTTTATAATTTCTTAAATTTAGTCCGAAAGTAATGAAAACAAGTCTAGAATGAACATTCTATAGCTTTTTTATTGAAAATAATGAATTTTTAATAAATACTCATAACAAAATACATTACTTTGAAACTATAACTATTCAACAGAAAATAAATTTACACATTAGATTGATTATCTAAACGTAACAAAACTAATTTTTCAATATCAAATAATGTACAAATACCTATGAAAAAAAGATGATAAATGAAACCATTATTTTTACCAAGCTCTTATTTGTTTTAATTTGATTAACTTTCATTTTCATTTGTCCCACTCTTTGACTCTATAGATACGTACACGGAAAAAAATATATAGGCAGCCAGTGTCTGAGTTAAGCCACGCGGTGTTTTGACAATTCAATAAGGTTTAAGAAGAAGTTGTTTTTTAGCTGACTCATTTGTTTACATAAACCGTGAATCAAATTGTTGTTGCAATTCAAATAGTTTTCCATATTAGTAAATCTTGATTCGCGCTCTCGATTTGTTACCATTGTGTCAAAAATTAATATTAATTCTAGATTTTTTTTCGAGATTTTATTTTTCTAAATAATGGTTTTCTGTATTATATTTTTCTATATATCAGGGTAAACCCATTAAAAATCCATGAAAGTGGTTGAACTAATGCAATAGCATTACAGCATTTCCTTAACAAAATAGCATCAATTCCATCACAATGGACTGCAAACTAATGAACCGATATTGACAACTCTACTTATATAAGGTAGCTTCTGGATGAGTAGGTATCTGAAGAATTGAAGAGTTAACTGATTGAAAATAGTCAGCGAATAAATTACAAATAGTAGATACATCAATAGTAATTGTATCATGATACTTCATACTCCTACGAAATCCACTTGACTTACGTCTTAAGATTATGAAATTCCAAAATTGCTTGGTATTTAATTTGAGGTCACTTTCTATAGAAAACAAGTTATTTCGATATTAGAATTTATTGAGGAAATCGAATTTTCGTTGCCGATTTAGATAATTTATACGCAGTTTAGAATTATTCTTATCAGATTTTTATAATTTGTACATATGCATTATTTTTTCTGTTTTTGAGATTGGTTTAAAATTATTTTTTGAACGCTTTTTAGATACAAATCAATCAATTGCCCCCATAGAAACGCTCACAAAACAGGAATACACTACACATCATCTAATTCAGATGAACAGAAAAGGTTTTTCCACGAAAAGTAAAAAAAAAAATCAACCATACCGTCAGGTCATAATTATTAGCTTTTCGAAAATCATAAAAAAAATTTTGAACGTTAGATGCTTTTTTTAAATAATGATAGAAATTAATATTTCCATTAATTCCTATTGATGAATTGAATTTGCAATATAACAGGGAAATTACATTTATCAATAGATACAAATAAGAAATTCATTATCAACAAAAATGAAATCAAGAATTCGGTATAAGTCTTACATTCAGAATTCATTTGGATTAAATTATATTGACCAAAAAAGTCTATAACTACACATTATATTTCAGATAAAACATTAAAGGGAACTAAACATCTTGTCTTCTGTGTCAGATGTCCATTCAATATCACGTGTTGTGAATATTTGAAATTTTCTAAAATTTATTTTGAATGCATATCATCTGAATTTGAAAATTTCCCCCAAAAACATGATCAAAAAAACAACATATGTCAACCTCGAAACGAAAAACGCAAAACCGAACATTTCCTCATTGTCGACGTTTATATCAGAATTTCCATAATGTCCATAGCTTGGCTTCCAGTGTAGTACAAGTAAATTTAATATTTAATTTAAAGCGTTTTAGTTACTGCACCCGAACGAAAAATTGCACGGTTGAAAATGTTGCCTTTAAACCACCGAAATCAACTCTTTGTGCATACAAAAAAAATATTGACTCAAAAATTCTTACTATAAAAGCATTAAATGCATGTACTTGTACATGACAGTGGATGAGTGCGTCCCAAATGCGTCCATGATTTTGGGTTGGTGCATGTCCAGGACATGTGATTTGTGAGATGGGCGTTATGTGACAGTCTGCCTCTTGCACACCAACTTCGGTATTGGCCGTAGAGATTCATGAACAGAACGGCAATATCAAGGACTGCAATCACACTGCTTTATTAATAACATTGAATGTAATACCTGCTTATGAGATGATTTAATGAGGGCACAGAATTGAATAAATTTATTTTGTCATGTTTAATCCTCCCTTCCTGAAACTAAGGGGGTGTAATTGTAGGCGGGAGCGAAAGCGAAATACTCAATCAACATCAAGTAAAAGGTAGCATGCATTGTAGACTACAGCGACAACAGCATCGACATCATCATGGGTCATTTTCAACTCCAATCACTTGCATGTCCTTTTAAAAGTACACCCCGCAATGATAATCCTCTGTTTGGTTTTTCACCGAGCCTTTGTAATTTCAACTGAGGTATTGTTGCCATTGAAATAATCTGATTGAATTTAAATCCGTGTGTTAAACTGGGTGCACAAGATGCCGATTGTATAATAAGTTTCAACTTTCTACGTAAACTGAAACACATTGCATTCCATTCACTTCGAATTTCAAAGGCTCCCCACCTTAACGTTAAATTCATGTTTCGATTGCAAATGTCACCACTGCTGCGACACTAGAGCAAGCAGTGATTTTATTCACAAGCAACCCTAAGTCGTGTGTTGTCGTTCACCTCCTTTTGGAAACGGTTCGTGGTTCAACTGTATTTTTAAGATTTTCCACTAGCACAGTTTCGAACATGAATAATTCAGTAAGCTCCAAATGATATTTAACACCGTAAATATAGAAAAGGAATCCAACCACACACAGTTGCCGTTGCCATTACACCGCAATCGAAGGGAATAATTTTTGCATTCACACGTACCAAAATGTATGTTGAGTTAACTCTTATCTCGTCCCTGTATATGGTATGTTGGGTGTACTGGAATGTAGAGTGGCGGATTACTCTTTTCGTATGTTGTATATGCCTTTGCGTTGGAACGGCCTTATTAATATTTATGAGTGATATGTTAAATGTCATATAAATTAAAAAGCATCAGACATTTTTGTATACTCTTTTTTTCAAGTGATATGATGATATGATTAAACGCAATCAATCAAAAGGTTTCTAATATCTCATGGGTCAAAACACTGACAGCACTGTAAAAAGCGGCCAAATAGGTCAAAACAAAAATAAATATTTTTCATTGGAATTCGACTTTAAAGTACCTAACGAAGTCGTTTAAGTATGAATAAAGGTTTTCCGACCAATATCACATCATTATTTGTGAAATTCATAAATTTTCTTTTCGTTCACTTGGTTTTGACGTTTAATGGAGTTAAAAGCAACTTAAGCATACGTTCTGTCGTGTTTAATATTAGACTCGGAAAATGTGACACCATATTGAAAGTTGTTCAACATCTTCTTGTAATAGAATACAATCGTGAACTGAGCGTATATGTCGGAACACCTTCAAATCGTCGGCTAACATAAGACACTGAGAACTCAAAAACAGAGGGCCTAAATGACTACCTTGAGGCACTCCAGAGGTAACATAAACTGGTGACGAGAACGTGTTATTTATGCGGACATACTGGATTCGCTAAGTAGAAATGAATCCACTTAAGGAAATTGGAGTGGCCTCCTAAGTCAGTTAGTTAGAAATCAATATATCGTGGTTAACGCGATCAAACGCGTAAAACATCACGTTGCAGGCCATTCTCAAGGAAATTCAAGGCAGAATTACAGAAAATTGAGAGATTTGTGGCAGTAGATCTTTCTGCGACAAAGCCATGTTGAAACAAGGAGTTAAATATCTTTAAGAGAGGTGTAATTTTGTCACAAACTAGTTTTTCAAACAACTTCGGAATAATAGAAACCTTACAGATTGGACGATAGTTAGCAATATCAAGTCTCCATCCAGATTTATATATTGGTGTTAAAAATGAGCTATTCCAATCTTTCAAAAAATTACCAGACCGGAGAGACAAAACTAAACACAGAGGTACAGATAACGCGAAGGAGCACTTTTGACGGATAATGCTACATGAAAAACAGAAGTGGGTTGATGGAGTTGTTGATACTAATGCCGAGTTCGAAATTAACAAATACCAAGTCAAGGATATTATTAAATTCATTAGGAAATTTTTTTATCTGGCGAAGGTCAAGCTGGGCAAGAGTATCAACGACTTCACGCTCATGATCTACATAAGTTCACATTAAATGGAAGGAATATAGAACCATCGCAGTTAAATGACCAAATTAAGTTAAAGTCCCCAAGAAGGATAACATGCTGATGATCTTTTAAATTATGTAAAATAAAGGAACAATTCGCTATATGTACTGTAAACAATAGCTAAGGACTCCTTGGTGGTATATAACTTACAATAACAATGACTTCAGTTCCAGCAATGAATTTAATTGAGATTGAGGCTGCTACTTGGAGGTAGATCGATTTCATCACTGCGCAGAGGCCCGAACCGAAACTAATACTCCACCACCTCTCTCGCAATCAGTTAGAATGGAGCAACGGTCCTTGCGGAAAGCTACGTACTAGTCCTTGTTGAACAATTCTTTGTTGTGATGATTCTGTGTAAGCCAAGTCTCAGTTAATAATATAATGTCATATTGACCAGATGAAGAGAAGAGCAGGATTTTTGGTAGTAAAGACTAAAGGCTGTAGGATCTTAACAATTTGGTTATGGAGTTTTTTTGCAAGGTTTTTTGGCTTCCTATTCGAGTTTTTTGGGCGGTGTTTACTCCTTTTCATATTTTTTGGCCAAAAGTTAGGATTTACTAAGACATTTTCAATATCCGAGGGAGCGAGCAACTTGAGGCTGATATTCGGTCCGGCAGGTTTTCAGGTGTAGGGTTCTGACATCTAATGGCATCGGTGCCAATCCTGTTGCGCTGCTTATAAGGTTAATAATATCCACAGGCTTAGTGTCATATTGCAAGCGTGCTAAAAACACGGCAAATGTGGAGGGACAACTTTCAAAGAGCTGTCATCATTGCTAACCACTGATGATGGATCGATGAAACGAGTACCACTGGCAGCAGGCGGGTTATTAGCTTCATTATATGAGACTTCCACACTAGTAATGACAAGGAAGAGGTTAATCTAGACTAGACCGTAGAATCCATTTTGGTCGGAGTAGTTGGCCCTCAGTGTTTTGGGCGTAGGTACTGAAAGATCATTGGCGCAGCTGCTGGTGAATGATATTATTAGAAGCATTGGTATTGTCTTTTGGCAACATTTGTAAAGGCTCATGAACTGAGCTTGTTAGTCAAGAAAGGGTAGAGCAAACTTGTATCATTGAAACGTAGGTATAGCTAAATAGAATGATTGTATTAGTGGGATACGTTTCCAATCTCATTCATTAAAGCGCAACAAATCCTTTTAAATAATTAAAATTCCAACTGTTTCAGTAATCAAACGATTAGGATTTGTTTTATTTAAAGTTTAAACTGACAGGAAAGATCGTTTCAACATTTGCAGATTAATGTGGAAAAAAAAAAATTAAAATAAAATCTTTGAAATTTGATGAATTTGAGGTAAAAAGTCTTGTACTTATTTTGGAGCTACAAAATCTTGAAAAAAAAAGATATATATTGTAATCTGGAATCACTGACTGTCGGATGTTTGAGAGGTTGAGATAAATTAACGCGGTTGGAAAAGTTATAAGGTGCAAGTAGATTCGGGAGTTGATCTAGGGACCCCTCTATCAATAGGGCAGCACACAAACTACAGGATACTGGTGTTTTTTTTTTTTTTTTTTTTCAATTTAGAGCAAATGTTCACCATACAGTTTACACTACACAGTGTTCAATATAGTCTTCGATAAAGTCGGCCATTAATAGTTATTTGTTTAGGTGCAATTGGGTTAAGCATACACTTACGGAAATAGTTTATACTTCTCCCTAATGCAGGTGGTAAAGCAAACAAAGTTCGCTGAAAAAATCGCATTATTGAGCACACTTATTCCAGTTATATTTATACAACTAATTCATTTGGCTTCCAGATCAAGCACTCCACATAGCACAAGCGCTTCCGATGCAAATTATTACTGGTTAACACCATCAGTGGATTTATTTAATCCACAGGATAATTTTGATAAAATCCGAAACACATGCTAAAAATTAAAATTGCCGTTAAAAAAATTATTCAAAGAAAAAAAAAAATATTATCCTGCAGCAGCGCAAACATTAATATGTTTTACTGTGAAGCAGATAATGAAAAATAATTTGCCTTCACGTTCACTATTATTGCCACTGTAATTGTAATGTGAGCAGAAATCAATTAATTACACGAACTTCATTCGTGTGCGAGAGTCATTATACACGCTTGACGCTTGGGTTCCGAGAGTCATATCAGTCGATGTTGTGTTGAACAAATCGGTTTCACAATCCCCTGACCAAATATATTAAAATATACTTTTTTTTTTATCTCTTTCCTGTCCGTAATATAAAACCCCACGTCCCGGAGGTAGATAGAGTTTGGGCAAGTGCACAGTACACACTAATGAGGATTCTGATTCATTTGTAATGATTATTCCCGTTGTTGGAATTTTATTATTTTTTTTTGTAATTTTTACAGCGAAAATAAAATTGTGTAGTTTTTGTGCGTATTGCGCTTGAATGATCATACATAGAGTCCCTATCCCGTTCAGCTAAACAAAACACACAAAAGGGATCAAATTTGAAAATTATGATGTTGACTGGCTTTAACCTATTTTTCCTATACGAACGAGTTCGGTGGAAGTCCGTTGTGATTGGTAGTGGTTTTGGAGGGTTTCGGATCATTGACGAGTGCATGTGGTGACGCAGGGAAGCGATAAGGTTAGAGGAAGTGGTCGACCCTAATCCGATTGAAATAATATCTCCATATAAACCGCTCAGTTAGTTGAATCAATTCTCGGTTCGATATATTGGCATGTGTGTATTGTATAGGTGGCGCTTAATAATTTTGCCCATTCTGTAGAAAGATTATGAATGTGGAGTACAGTAGATGTGGCAAGATTGATACAAGTCGAGCCGATATTCGCTTAACTTTTTGCGGTTCCGACTTGCGGAGAACTGTTTGGTACTTTTAGTCAAGACACATATTTCAGTCTAGACCAACCATCCAAGATGGATCGGTTTTCAAATTCGCATTCACATTAAACCCGCTCATCCGTACCACCGCCATCATTTTGGTATGGGTAGCTCGCTTTGATCGCAGCAAAGGATTTGAACCTTTGAATATTATTTGTTGACGCCATTATATATGTCTAAAACTCTATTTCTTCTACAAAGATTCATCCTTATCACTAATATGGAAACTTAAATTGAATGAAATGGATAAGTTGTCTCATACCTATTTAAGTTGCTAGGAAATGAAACGGTCGTCGATGAGTTAGCTGATGATGAGTTGCGATGATCCCCAATTGGCTGGATGTGGACAACGTGTCCTGGCTTTTAAGACTGCATCCAGCACACCTAAGGTCAACCCATTAGAGTTCTTCTACTCCATTCGGCCTCTTCAATCCTTAAAAATTATAGTGTCATTCGAGTGTGTTGTAAACAATATAAGATGTTCGCATTAGTCGTTTTGTTTTTGTGAATTTGAGTCGCACCCGGGACGAAAGCAATCCCGGCGGGACAAGCGAAATTATATCTTAAGACGGGACGTTTGGCAAGGCTAATCCTGACTATATTAACGACACGGACACTATTGACGATTCGATCTTTCCTGCTCGTATATTGAGGCGAATCGGAAAAGATCGTTAGGCGAACGTTATAATAGGTAGTTTATTTCATTAAGCTGCGATTAAACGGCCATTTTTTGAGTCATTTAAATGGAGCTCTGACATCATCAAAAATAGAGTATTAGAGTGCCATTCAAGCTACGATTCGTCAAAAATGGCGATCACACGAAATGTCTCAAAATCAAATGACAGACCGTGCGAGTCATTAAGAATTGTCCATTGGATGACATAAGGCCATGCGACATAAGGCCATATTTCGAAATATTCAGTTTCCAAAATAAACAAAAAATTTATATTTCAACAAATTTTAATCTTAACAAAAAATAGATATGCTGTTTTTGACAATTTGTCGACAAATTGGGCTAAGAATGGGATTATTATTCTTAGTATAATTTTCCGACAGCTTTGTAAAGCAATTTAAACATAATTTAAAGTGGTTACATGGCTGCACCAGAATTGTACGAGTGTTCTCACAACAAATAACACACAGAAAAGGTGTTTCATCTGCATTATAGGATTCCCGTTCAAAAGAATCCTCAGAGTCTGCCTCCTCTTCTTCCTCAGCAACCTGGCAAATGTCTATTTTTGTTGCTTCTTGAGTGAGAATATTGTTATTCTCATTTGTAATCTGATTTAAAAAGTCAACAATTGAAATAATTTTTTTGTCCAGCTTTCTCAGAGCCTCATCAATTTTCTCGTTTTTGTCCTTGAATTTTTTTTTCGGGGGTTCAAAAATGTCAAATGTCCCATCTATGGACATAATAAATTCCCTGGACTTAACTTAGTCCTCATCCAGCAAGACATCGAGAAACTTAAAAAAATTCCCATGTTTAGATAGCTTTCCACTAAGTCGACTGTTATAGCCCTCAAGAGCACTTGTTGCCCTCATAGAAACATCAAACACAGAAAAGGCTATTGGAGTTTCGTAATGAATGAAAAGGTTTTTTTTTTGTGTAAACGTATACGATTTATCTTAATATGGTATGAATAAATTATTTTAAATTTAGGAAATGTACCTTCTTCATCCATTGACTTTTAAAGTACGAGAGAAATTCCTTAAAAATGCTTTCTCCATTTTTTCTAAAATGCAAACCATTTGCTTCTGTGTCAAGAATTTCAAAAGCTAAATAGACATCTTGGGGTTTCATTAGCGGAAGCACTAGGAACTTTCGAAATAATCGGTTTGCTTCTTTGTTCTTTTGCAAGTAAGTAACCAATTTTTCGACGCTTTTCTTCGTACAGCTTGGCAGAAGTGAAACCAACATGTGCTATATTTTTACTCCTGGAAATACGGTTTGAAGACTATTTCTTAAAGCTCTTTCATAGTCCGTTACAAATGAGGTCGGTTGAAATTTGAACAAATTTGCTTCAACATATTGAAATACGTGCAAATTGCTTGTTCTGATTTATTGCTCATAAGCACATAGGTATACGAAAGGATAAACCTAAAATGACAATATTGAAAGTAAAAAATTCGCGCGAATTTATTACTATTATTTTCTTCAACAGAAAGTTGATAGAAACATATTTTAGAAAATAATATTAAAAATAATAATAAAAATAATAGAAACAAATTCGCGCGAATTTTGTATTAAAATTATAGTAAAAATAATAGTTATAAATTCGCGCGAATTTTTTACTATTAATTTTACTATAATTTTAAAAGAATTCGCGCGAATTTGTTACTATTATTTATTATTTGAAACATATTTTAGAAATCGGTCGAATTTTTAACTATTATATTATTGAACTTAAAATAACTATAAAAAATGTACAGCTAAATCTTATTCTCTTTACTTACGTGATTGTCATGTGCAAAGTGAACAACTAACAATTGCTTATAGCCACAAGATTATACAACGCTAAATGTTCCATCTAACAAATAATTTCGATTGCAGCTGCTTGGCAAGTTTGTAATTGCTGACGCGATCGTTGGTGACATTAACACTGTGTAGCAAAAGTTTTCTTCCACAACCGTGCTCCTATAAAATGGTTCCTTTTTATAGCGAGACATACCAAAGCTTCCCATTATAGTCTCAGTCTTAAAAATATCTGACACCTCTTTCGCAGTTGTGGGGGCTTTTGGGAATGACTGGTAGCGAATTCGAATGAGCTGCCTCCGTAGTTTACCAAATTGAACCTAATAGAACAATTCACTTTTTTTTTCTAATTTCATGTTGGAAACACGGCTACCTTGAAATTCTTAAGTCTGATAAAGAAAACAAGCAAATATCTTGCAGAACAGTGGAATCTTACCTGAGGAGGATGTTCATTGCCTTTTGAACACACTTCATCAAACACTTCTCGAATGCCACTTCTTTTGAGTGAGGCGTTTGCGCATTAATTTTAAATTTGGTTTATATCTTTCATTTTGTTCCTTAGGTCTTTATTGGTAGAATGGTTATGGGTAGCACCATTGTATATAAATCTAGATTTATATACAATGGTAGCACTTAATTTTGGTATACGAACAAGAGTTTGGTTTTGGAAGTCTACAACCGCACTAGCATTACACGTTTTGTTGTAACATTTGTAATACCTGCTCATTTTCGAACTATATTTAAACCGATATAGATGTTTTATATCAGAAATATATAGCAGATTACTTCCTTTTCTAAGGCCTTCACAAAACTCAAAATTAAAAATCAGTTCACTAATTTTCCATTATGCACACCGAACAACACTTAGCCAATCAATTCGATTATTTGCTAAGATTGGTTGACACCGACTCGGTCGATTGCTCCACTTCGGTCAATTCGATGAACAGCAATTCTCAGAAATGGGGATATTTAATTTCACCTGAATCGATTGCACCTTGACCGGACTTTGTCTTGCGCAGTTTCGTCATGAAGGCCTTGAAGTTTCTGCGGATGCTATTCCACTTCTTTCTGGATTCTGTTACATCAACTGCGTCGATGGCCAGCTCCAGGTCAACGATTTCCCAACAATCGGTTTTGATATTCTGCAGTTTGTATTGGGGAACTGCACTATCCCAAAGCGAACGTTGTTTTTGCACCGCCACAATCAAACGCGACTCCTCCTCGTCACACCACGAATGGCTAATTTTTCTATTCCGATTCCCTACTGCTTTTTTTGTCTTGGAATTCATAACATAGTTCACTGAACAGTCCATATTGTCATATTAAATGCTGCTTCATTTGTCATTTGAGTAGAAAATGGCATAGCATGAATTACGTACCTAGTCATTTGTTTGAGGCTGCTATTTAAATGACGCAACAGCCGAAAATTTTAGTCATTTGTCCTCGGCGTCATTGAAGAGCGATCACACGGCTATTTTTTTCCGTCATTTAAATGGCACAAAATTCATGTCATTTGCTCTGCCATTATCATAGTCATTTAAATGACGCCGAAAATGTTGTCCCAAAAATGGCGATCACACGGAACGACATTTAAATGACGGCTTTGTGACGAGATTTTTACGTCAGAGCGCCATTTAAATGACTGCAGCTTTAGTCTAGACTCTAGAGCGATCTTACAGCGATTGATTTAAATTTGCTTTATGTATTGGAAACAGCTGTTGTTTACTTTGGGTCAATGACCCTTTCAATTATTGGCAGTAAATTTTATATAAACGTCAATGATAGCTCTATTCCCCTACAATTAGCACATTTGCAATTTTATCTTATTAACGCCCCATATTAAGGGCCTATAGTGAGAGTGCAACATTACTATTTTTAGTACACAATAAACATAGGGTTTTACTTGTTGCACTCGATTTGCTTAAGGTACTCATTATTGTAAGACAGAGACAGCTCTTTGTCTTGAGGTCGGCAGCTCGGCATATTTGACATTTAGTTCTATATGCTTTCGTGTTGTCTGCATCGTTCTTCGTACCGCGTGTTAAATGTCGAAATTTTAATTATTATTTAATTCTGTGTTTTATTGTTAATGTGACTTGCAGCTATTTGCTTGAATAGTGTTAAGGCTTGAACATCAGTGTTTCATATTCACGCAACTAGCTCAACGCAAGTTAACTTATCAACGTATCGTACCTGTCAGATATGCCATTGCCGTGTCGGTTGTTTTTCTGTTTAAATCGTTACTTGATGGTGCTGTGATACTGCATAAATTTGTTTGTTGGGAACGAACAGACGTAAATCTCCCTTACTCCCGACTGGAGTAAGCCCTACAAAATCGACGATCCATCCAGCAACCTCTACAGTCTACAATTTCAGCAGAGTCCAACCAAAATTAAGTATCTAGGTATATCCTTTCCTGTTATATTCACTGTACCCGTTCGCTGGACTCCGATATGCGTTTATTTCGAATGCACAATGTAATCAATTCAGTTGCGAATGTTGTAGTTGTAGCTTGTATGTACCTATGTATATGAATCGGCCACATTGTGCAGCTCAGCTTAGGTGTTTTGGAATTCTTTTTTCTATAAATGTTCATGTTTAGCCTCACTGGCAGATTGAATAATAAAATTTAATATTTCTCCAATGAAATTAAACAATAATAACATGGTCATAGGAGAACGTGAACCGAACGTGTTCATCGCTAGTGTGTCGGTCAAGCGAGAGCATGGCACGTTTATATCGTATACATTTTCGCAAAATGTCAAATAAATTAAATTTCGTTTAATTACTGGTGACATCTGGCTGTGTTCCAGTGTCGCTGTCATCGCTTTCAAGTGATGTGAGGTGAGGGTGTTTGTAGAACGCTCCTGGGGCGCGATTATTCGATTCGGAAAATTTTGTAGTGCTTGTTAGGGGTTTTCTTTTTTTTTCCTGCCACCTATATAAATTTAAATATCTATTCTATGAGTGGCGTCAAATTGGATTAGGTTGAGTGAATTTAACATATGAAATTAATTCAAATTAGTAAAATAAATGAATATATCTACCTATACGGTGATTTGAACACTTGATGTAGTTTCAGTGTCTGACATGAAGAGCAACTGAAGGTATGTACAACATCAGCGGTCCTTTGATTTGGGGTTGTGTATAAGAATGTTGGTTACTGGTTGGTTACATTTACATTGCATCGTTATAATTGCGAGGTTTAGTATGACTTTTGCTTAAAATTGATTTTATAGATAAATATATGTGTGACGTCAATAAGGCTCCGACTTCGTGCTTGTTAGCAAGCATGGCGTTTTATGCCGTACTGATACAAGAGTCCTGGATCAACAAACACAATCGTATCCAGGAGGCTCTCTATAAGGGATTATACGATTTCCTTCAAAGCTTACGAAGGTAAAAAAAAATAATTTCAAACAAAACTTATTTACTAGGTCTTTAACGACACCAAAACTAAAGCAGACTGCACAAACACAGATTTCCAATGACGATGAAAATTGATGATTGACGATTTAAAAAACTAAAACAAACAAAAGCACCTTTAATTGGAAACCAAAAATCTGATTATATCTTTCTGCAATGAAATTCCCAATGTTTTCCGAAGAAATTACCAGCTTATTCCAAAGTACCCCCAATTACAAGACAAATGGAAACGGTACCAACTGTGGCGAAGACCACGGACGCGGAAACTGAACAAGTGTTACAAAATCGAAAGATTCTCCCGGAATAGGAATCGACATACAAATGAGTGGAACATGACGTGGAAACCAACCGGCCAGAGTGTATTGCTTATATCGTCATGCGCCAAAACAAAACCACATTCAAAACCTAAAGAACGCAGCAGAAAACAAAAAATTTTAAAAAATGAATCACCAGTAATTAAACGAAATTTAATTTATTTGACATTTTGTGAAAATTTATACAATATACACGTGCCATGCTCTCGCTTGACCGACTCTTCTTGTCAAGTCCGGAATAAACGACCAAATTGCCATTGCGGAAATGAAACTAGTTTTAAAAATGCTAATTCAAAATCATTCATTTAATTCAATGTCCAACATCTGTAAATTTAATGCATCCATAATATTTCCAGATTCAGTAATAGCGAAATCCGTAAGTTAATGAAAAATTAGATTAGCTAGCTTGACCATAAATTGAATTGGCACTACCTCCTTTTACTATTTCCAGAAAATAACGGAGTTTCTGGGAGAACAAGAAAAGATTATTAGTCTTGAAAAAATAAAAATTCGAAATTTTAGTTTAATAGTCGATGAGACAACAGACATCGCCATAGCTAAGTGTCTAGTACTGGTCGCTAGATGAAAGCTGGTAAGAGTACCTATTGATAAATTACTTTCTTTAATAGAGCCTGGAAGCGGAACGGGCAAGGCAATAAGAACGGCCATTATTAACTTTTTGAAAGGAAATTTAATTCCGCTATCAATTGTATTGGTTTTGGAAGTGACAGCGCTTGCGCAATGGCTGGCTGTCACACAGGTTTATTTACCCATCTTACAAAACGTATCCCTGAATTTTCTCAACTTGGTTGTGTTATTAGCTGCCAAATGCATACCAAATGAAGTTGAATCATTGCGCAGGGACATATATATTCCTATTTCAAGTTCAGCGCTAAAAGAATAAAAGATCTTAAGAATCTTCAAAATATTTACGATGTCCCTGAGCACAAAATATTAAAGCTTAGTGCTACACGATGGCCCTCATGGCCCCCCTGCAACACGCGAACTTACGCGAACAATTAGAGCAGGGGCCAGATTCTGTAAGGCGAAACGATCAAACGTTTTCGTGCGCACGAATTTTTTAAAATTATTTTTAAGAAAGTAAAGATTTATTAAAAATAATGAACTGGAAGTTGATTTTAAGAGTTGTGATAATTATAAAAAATTGACAGATTATACCTACATTGAGCATGAAGCAGAGTTGTTTTTGTATATAACATCATAGAACATGTGTGATGAAGATGTTTATTGTGTTAAGACTTGACATTAGAGATAAACAACTTTCCGTATTGCGATTTTTCGATCCTAAAGTTATGAAGCAAGGACTAGAGTTTAACTATATAGATCTTATTTCTTATTTTCAATTCAGAAATACTAATACTAATTCCTTGAGACAAAATCAGCAGATAAGGCTTTTCATGAAATATTTGAAACTAATGACGTGGAAGAATTTTGGCATGCTATATGGGAATCTAAAATCAGTTGGAATGAGCCGATGTTTGAAAACATACACAAGTTTGTTGTTATCTAGTTTCATACGGTACCTTTCCAGTCTGAAAATTCTTTAGTTTTCGTTTCCACTTAGTATACGTTAACTAAAAAACAAGAAGTGTAAATTGCCTTAGTTAGCTGTCCGAGGAGTATTTGAGGCTCTTCACGCTTTGTTTAAAGACAGCTCTTATTGATTTGTACGTATCTGCTTTACAACAAACTTTGGTGCAAATGACTTCCACTGTTTAAAATTGTAATTTTACTTAATATTAACAGCGGGACGAAATATGTGGTAAACTGGGGCACATTCATCATCGGGGCACATTCTTCAAAGCAATTTTCGATTGAATGGAATCTGAATTAATAAATGAAAATAGCGCTGAGTACATCCATTACTGAAGTCATGAACACACTCCTTAGTTTAAAGTTTGTAGTTTCGCGCTCAAAAAAGTGTGTGGTTTTGTTTTTGTCACTTATTTCCTAGTTTAATATGTTAGAAATTAAAAAAAAAATAAGAAAAAGCCTGATTTTAATTGTGATAAAAATATGTGAAAAAAAATTGAGAAGTCGGGGTAGGTTCGGCATTTTGACTACATTTAGCAGGTCCCGAATGTATCCCAGATTATCTAAGTTTTTTTTTTTAAAGGGACTTGAGTTCCTAAATTCATTTTATTCTATGTTGACCTGAAGTTATTTTTATGTGATGTTTTATTTTATATATTTTTTTATGTTGATCTGAAGTAGTTTTAGGTGATTAGTTATTCAGTCTGGCAATATGAGACAAAAAAGTAAAGAATGTGCCCCAGTTTAGGTATATATACATTTTTGTTAGCTGACCGTTCCCACAAACAGTGTTGCCATTCTGACCGGATTCGCTGAATAGACAAAGCATACTTACTGAGACCACCAACTCGCAATCCTGTTGCTGCTGGCAATTGTTTTCAAAAACCGCCGGTTTTAAGGTTCTTGTGCTTAAGAAAATAGACAGTAAAAATAAACAATGCAGGTGGTACTAAGCGAGGTTCTCAGGCTCGATGCGTATTATTTGAACAAAACTAGACCCAAATAAACGGCTAGGTATGAAATAAAAACGTTTTCCTAACGAAAAAAAATCAGAGCTGTATCACAAGAATTGTGGCCTCCACGTTAATTTAAAAATTATACTTTTTTAGAAACTCAGCTAAATGCGTGGTGTCAGCCTAACTATGTATCATCAGAATAGAAATCTTGAATTTTAAAATTATCTTGATATTCATTTTAATCGTCGGGCAGTTCTTGTAACCACTGGCTTATTTGCTCCTCATTGGAAACCGTCCTTAAGAAATTACATTTTATTAATTTAATTCCATGCAAATAACAGAACTACTACCAAAAACTAAAATTAAAGACTTGAAAAAAAACTTACCTTAAACAATAATGCTCGCCTCTTAGGCAACACCGAACTCCATAACTGGGAAATTAAACACTGAAATTTTACAAACGTCTGATTCCCAATTGAGTTGGCTAGGAGACAGAATCCCATGGAAGTAGTATATTCTATTCATTGTGAGAAAAAATAAAAAAAAAACGGTTGTGAGCGGCCTCACAGGCGAGGATTAGTGTTCTAGGGTTAAAGGTCACCACGATACAAACTGCACTTATTTAACCTTCCGGATTGCCGACTATTTTTCAAATGAACTTAGGCCCATTTTATTCACTCGAAGTTGAACACAACTTGGGGATTTTTATATGGAAAAAAAAAAAAAAAAATGGGCCTTAATTTCAGCTCGGCCTTTTTTTTTGACATCACAGATAACTGCTCTTTTATTTACATTGTGCTGTCTCAATTTTCAATTGTGGAGCGAAACGAAAATCGCCTCGGGTAAGAAACACTAACAGATGATGAAGTCGATCCATTTCTGTTTGACATCCAGTTGGTAAACCCACTTACATTCTTTTCCCCGAGACTCAATACAAACATTAATGTTATCCACGTATAGGATACATATAGATTTATACTTCTTTTATATTTCACTGCGCTGACTTGATTTTATTTGCTGTTATCCTGAAGGAAGCTTCGACGTTGAAACAGCTTCCTCGTTTCAATTGCCTTTACAAAGTTTCAACAAAATCGAATGTAATTTGAAAACTTTCCCCTTTCAATTGGTTGCATGTTTGTTGGCTAGAGATGGCTGGATGTAGTCTACCGTCGCTGGCAGCAATAGCATATCCAGTATTGCAACAACAAACAGCAGGGATAACAGGCAAACAGTTGATAGTATAACAATAAGGAAGGAAGCGGATGCCACTCTCTGTGAAACTGTGTTGTTTGAGGATTTCTTGAGTTTTCACAAAGAAACTTATTGGCCACCTTAATCCAACGAATGCACCTCCGCTCACTCTCTTCCTATGTACAGCTCTGTATCTGTTCTGCGTTGAGATGTGTCGGAGTCGGAGTCCTATTTCCACGGTAACTGCACTTTGCAGCAAATTGATGTTGGGTCTTGGATTTTATTGAGTGCACTCGACTGCCGAAGTAGAATGCGGAGGACGAAGATCCGACAATTGCGACGATAAGACCACCGCCGTCGGGCAAATAGTATCTTTCGGATTACAGTGCAATACCGCTCGCACATTCACAATGCCACCATGCATTTATACAGGCAGTTAGAGATAGAATGCACAAAGTGCAATAAGTACGCGGATGAACTAAATTATTGTTATTTACTATTACCTATACTGTTGCTGATTGCTCTGAGAAAAGTGGAACACAACGAGGGGGTCACATTGTTCGCTTCTTTCATGGTATTGTCGTTTAGCAAAAAGTGAACAGAAGCTGGTCAGTGCACAGAAAATTAGAAATTTCTGGATTTTGTGTGTCCAAATGATCATTTTTTGCTTTGTAAAACAATTCGGATTCGATTGTTTGCAGAGTGCATAAATCTGCTCAAGTGCTATTTGTGTTTTCGATTCTTCTCCTATATTTGCTTCGATTAAGGTAAGCTCTCCACTCAGGATGAAAGCGTTATTCATGACATTGATTTTCTCAACCGAGAATCGAATATTATTGTGCATAAGTAATGGACGAGCAAACAGGGAGAAAGCATCCTTCTAGCAACTCCTTCCGAATCAGTGCAACTATTGAAATATTCATGAACATTAAGCTGGAAGTGGACGAAAACCGATTTTACTGCTAGTTTCAGACGTGCATAAGTAAGAGCAGATTTTCTGTAGAAAGCTTAAGTATCTACTAAATTCAATCGGCGATGGGGAAATGCAAACAATATTGGAAAATTATAAGAATACATGAGAGATATAACCTCAAAGGTGTGCTTGACTTATGTATGAGTAGTGAAAGAATGCAGTATATATATATAACCGACTTTATCAGCAGAACTATTTTTCACATAAAAGCAGTTAAATTTCATCAAACTTTCATCTTCCGATGGTCGCACCGAAGTATACTTATAAGAGCTCCGGCACAGATCTTAAAACGTGCACAGGAATTGTTTGGGACAATTGTCTAATTTCTCACAAGCAGCAGCTTTATAAAATTTTGCTTATGAACATGAAGTCAATCAATATGTCCTTTTCATTTAGAAAAGATAAAGATAATAATAAAATTTATGCATCAGAAAGTGTTGGACAGAGTGTCAAGATGGTCCCTTTGATTACAAAAGTTGATTTAATATCTTTCTTCGAAATGAAAGCTGTTCTTCAACTAAAACAAACGAGCGGAACCATTGAAGTCGTCAAAGTATTTGAGGATAATGCAAACGTTTCCAAAATCACAATCACAACACCAGAATGGGAGCCCAAAAACCTTTCGACTTACCTGAAGTATTGAAGATATACAGTAGAATTAACTAATGTACTGATAAAGAAGTTGTACCATTTTGTAAATAAAGAAAGAAAAATAAAACAAAATTTGAAAGAAAGTCAAATTAATTTTAAATAAAATTTTTAAATTTACTATTATTATTATTGTTTTGTTAGATCGTTAAGTGTTTTGTTATGTTTTTCCAGTTGTATTCAAAATTTCAATTGCACCCTTTTCGTTCGTTATTGCTTTCTGCATTTTGGCTATTTCAAAGGTAAGTTAGTGATTTGTGAAAACTGCGTGCGATTTATAAAAAGTTATGATAGGTACCTACCTATATGAATATTAAGTTAAATATGATTTAAAAAAAAAACGAATATGTTCCCTCCTTGGCCTTTAAATAAAGCAGTCGATATTTTGAAAATCTTATTGGTGACATACTTGACCATAATAAGAAATACATTGTTTTTGAAATGAAAGCAATTCAGACTTTCAAAGGATAAAATAATAATAATAGTTGAGTCTCACCTCAGGATTTAGGCGGGTTGGGTACGAAAACTCCAAAATTAAAATCTCCAGACTGAAATCCCCAAGTCAATATCCCCAAACAGAAAATCCCCAAATCCAAAATACTTAATCATTCAAACTATGAAATCTGTATGGGGGGGCATGCTGCCCCCCTGCAACCCCCCTGCTTGGGTTTACTGTTGGATTACGGGGCGGGTGCAATGTTGGTCTTATTACTAAAACTTGTACATGTATGTACAATCGTCGTCTGTGTACAATCGGAATGTACAATAATCGTCATCTACTGTGGGGATTTTGCGTTTGCAAAACGTTTGGGGATTTTCTTGGGGACAATCAATTCGGGTATTTTTCAAAAGGTGGGGATTTTGGGGTTTGGGGATTTTGCACTTGTGTATTATGTAGGTATCCCGATTTAGGCTTATTAGGGCGACTTATCACTATTATTTGTGAGTTCTTTCGTAAAAGAAAGCTTTCAACTTTAAAATTATGGCATGCGTTTCTTAACAAATTCTTGGTTTCAATAATTCATTGAACATGTGTCAACTGATACAATTATTGTATCCGCTTTTGGCGTGTGAGAATGTGACGTGTGGGGCGTGGGATTGAAAGAGATAGGGTGCGAAATGTAACATTTAACATTTGAAACAAATACCTGTTAAAATTACGGAAGGAACACAAATTATGTTATGCAGTGGTAAGAAATATGTGTTATTCGCCAACTCAAGCGTTATGAGAATAGATATTTTTTGCAAAAAAAAAAAAACTTTTTTCCATCAACTGTTCTGAAAACACATTTTGCACGGGCGAAGCCGGGGGGGTACAGCTAGTATACCTACGTATAAATATGGGCTTGGATTTTCCTTGCTTTAATCTATTTATCCTTTAAATGAGTCACTTACGTTGTAGTTCACATCACAACTTTCATACGTATAAAGAAGAGATATTAAATTTGATCCAACGTCCTACCATCTCATCTTGGGAATACCTAGATTCAGTTTTCTGATTGCGATTTTTGGCTCTTTTTTCGACGCTGTTTGACAATTTCTTTGAGTCTTTGAACGTATTTTTGGATAATTTTTTGGGCGTAGTTTTGCGGCATTATCCCACTGGTTTTTGACACGACTTGGAATCGCTTTTTGACCCGTTTTAGAAGTTTACCTCTTAACCTTTTTGGCATGTTTTTCGAGAATTTCTAAGCGCTCTTTTTGGTACATCAATTCACTCTGGTGTTTTTTTTTAATCAGATACCTAAGTAATGTTGCAGCCTACACAGTTATTACTTAAGTTGGCCAGAGCTAAAAACAGCTCAAATGATGTAAAACATAAACAGAAGTCTAGGTGAAAATTGGTTTACAATTCTTCATGGAGTCAAAACACAGGTTTATTCACATTTTTTTAACTGCATAATATAAACGTTTTAGTTTTAGCTACTGGACTTGCCGATGACGTGGTTTCGGCAAAAGTTCCTACACTTTTTTCAACATCGGAAACCCCGCCAAACAAAGATCTGCCTGTCGCGTCTACCTCTCGACCTGCAATGTCAATGCTTCTTCAAAAAAACCGAAGCGTAAAGCTGATCCCAGCCAATGGGTAAAAACCGTGGCAAAAAATCTGAGAAATTCCGGTAAGTCTTATAAATACATCGGTTTTAAAGTCAAAAAACTGTTCGCGAAAAACAAGGCCAGCCTTTGGCGAAAAGTCTAGACTACAATGTTTCAAAAAAAATTACGGAAGAAAAAAGAAAAGTATTTTTTTTTTCGAATATTGGAAATTGGGAGATCTTCAAAGGCAAAGAGAATTTGTTTCTCGAAGTATGCAACCTCTTACTCCTAAATACAGGTACATAAACGAAGAATCATCATCTCATCTCATCTCAACTCATCATTTGGAAAAAAATCTTTCAAGCTCAGAAAAAGAGGCTGACAAGAAAAGAATCGTGGATAATATTTCGTTGGAGTGTAAGATCTGCAGGCTGTTCTGTCATGTTCTAAAGGTGAAGTATCCGGTTTTTACTACACGTCGAAGCTATCAATATACGATTTTACTATATGCAATCTCAAAGGCACTAATGATGTAGGTTGCTTTGTCTGGTTTGAGGGCCATGGACAGCGTGGCGAAAATGAAATCGGTACTTGTGTTTTTAAAAAAATTGAGGAATTGTAAAAGTTATAAATATTAATATTGGCAACCCTGTTGATGTTATTTTCTACTCCGATAATTGCTGTGGACAAAATAAAAAATAATTTATGTTCGCCTTACATCGATATGCTGTAAATAATTACCATTTCATAAACAGTACAATGCATGAATTCTTGGAGAAGGTTCGTACACCAGAACAGTACTATGCCCTTATTCGTAGTGAAAAAAAATCTGGAAGACCGTTCAATATAACTGAAATTAATTTTAGCGACTTTCTTAAAATAACAAACCTGGAATATGAAGGAGTTTTCGAAAAACATAGCGTTAAAGTAGCTGAGCTACCAGTTATAAGATTTGAAAAGGCAAATCCAAATACCGTTTATTTTCAAAATTCTTTTGCTGAGGATTTTTTTTTTTTTTTTCAAAAATTGGGATAAGTTGTTCCCGAATGAGTAAAAAAGCCAACGAAAAACTTACTGTAAGTATTATACAGTATACACGTTAGTATTACCCTATACTTGAGAAAAATCGAATCACACAGTATAACAGTGAATTATATAAGAACTTGTTAATGCGGATCTTACCTAAATAAGTCTTATTTCGCATCTATTATAAGACAAATAATCTAAGACTGAAGAAAACGTTTATTTTTAGAGCTTATACATAAAAATATCAAAATATACTAATTAAAAAAATCTGTTCTTAAAAAGACTGTAAAAAATTACTGAGCAACTGACAGACAATCCGGACACATACAGTTTTGGGCACGTTCGGATTATCGCGTTGTCCGGACTATAGTAGTGAAAATTATTAAATAAATCTAAAAGAATTAAATACGTATATATTTGCGTACTACAAAGTATTAAAAAACATTAAATTATTACATCAAATTATTATTTTAAATACATACATATTATGGTTTATTAATAAATGAAGTTGTTTTGTGCTGACTAACTTTGTTGAGGTGAATGATTTGTGCTTTTCGCTCTATCCTCTTCAACAATAGAATATCCTGCATATCTTCTAAGTTCTAATATATAAAATTCTCGTGTCACGGGGTGCGTAATTGAACTCCTCCGAAACGGCTCGACCGATTTTCGTGAATCTTTGCAAGGATATCGGCTAGGGTGGAGAATCGGACAACATCTATTTTTCATTCCCCTATATGTTAAGGGTGGTACACCCTTAAATTTTTTTTTTTATGTACGGGGAAATGCACTTTGAAAAAAAATAAACGGGGTGGAAATCGAGTAGTGATACTTCATACACAAAAAAAAAATTTAATTTTAATGCCAATTGTTGTTGTTAATTTTTTTTAATTATTTTGCAAGCAAATTGTTGTTGCAAAAAATTTTCAAAATTTTTTTTTTAAATACACCTAATAATATTGCTTATGTTTACTATGTCACATTAAGTAGCTTTTTGAAATGGAGTAGATACTTCGATTTGTTTGATGGTGTTTGAATGCATCATTTTTGTTTGCCAAGTAGTTTCAGGATCATTGCATTAGTATGAGTGAGTAAGTTGAAATGTTTGAGGAAACAAAGCTTTGACAGGATGATATAGGGGATGAAAGTTTGTGTGGGACTCGGCGATTCCAAGACAAATTTGATCGTGCCGCCAGTAAGAAGGTCAAACGTTTCACGTCGCAGAAAATCAGGACGAACAGTCGGATCGGAATATTAGCAATCGATAGAATATTTCGGAACTTCAGGAAAGAATACCATGCAGTCGTCCATACTGGAGACCGAAATAGACAACAACACAAACGTCATCAGCATAGCGTTCCATGTTTCTCACATGGTCAATTGTATGTGGCGTGCTCACGTCTCGGCAAACCTCTCGCTTTGTACGTGTACGCACCAGTAAATGGAACCAAAAATGCTATGTACCATAAAGCACTTCAGTAAAAAAGCGGTAGGTTGGCCGACAAGTAAATCGCTGCGGTTATTGTATTTCGCCGGGCCAGCTGAATCTGAGTCCTGAATATTTCTTTGGTGCGTGGTATTTGTAGTTAAACAGATTTTCATTAAAGTATTTTGCACTCGGGTACGGAGATATGCTATTATTAAATTCACATTATATTACCTCAATTACCATTTTCATGTTCGTTTAGGTACTTTAGCATCCCCGTTAAAGAGGGAAGGTTGTGTGCTTACGTGCTATATTGGTACCAATATTTCTATTTCACATTTTTTGTTTCGTGCGAACCATTTGACAAACACATGAAAACCTTGCAAACCATAAGCGGAAAACGGGTTGTGGCACCTTTCATTCAAAAACCAAATCAAAAGCTTTTTCTAAAGTTGTATAATGGACATGGTCCAAATAAAGCACTTTGAGAAATCTGAGCAAGACTTAAAACGAAATGTACTTACGTTCAAAGCCGGGTGGGTACAGCTATATATAAAAAAGACTGACGTCCGTATGTGCACTCATAACTCGGGAACAAATCGTTCGATTTTTATGATTTTTGGTTTAAATTCTCATTGGCCCAAAAAAATAACATATTGTGCTACTTTTTGTCGAGAAAACAAAATTCGTTATGGATATTAGATTGGGGATAGAATTTAGTATGGAGAATCGCATTTTGAAAAAAAAAAAAAATTACTGGATAGTGTCACTTCCAATAGGTACCTACCTACAACAAAAAATGTGTAAAATTTAAAATTTTTGAATTCTTTAGATATTCCGTGCTTACCGCTACACAATTTGAAATTATGAGTCGGCCCAGTAATAATTTTGTTGTGAAACATCAATGCACCGCAAGTTTGCGAATGAAACACATCGACATTGCTATACTTCAGTTATTTCTATTGCATAACTTTAAGTTTTGAAAAAAGAATTTGAATTGACCGAATTACATAAAGTAGCATTAGCATTGTGCACGCTCGAAATTATTATTTTTATTACATTAAAGAAATTGGGCGGAACAAAGTTCGCCGGGTCATCTAGTCTACCTATATTATTCTCCTCAGCCCACTGAATACAAACTGAAAATAAAACTAATTTTTTCTTCCATAAAAAAAAATTGTATACAGGTAAAAATTGTAAGTGTCCGAAATGTAGAAGCATCCGAATTATTGGAGTGTCCGGACTGGCGCATATAGGGACTGTCGAAGTTGTACTTACATTGAATTAAAAGTTCTAAGAACTATTTGACTTTTAAGTTTCTCAAAGTTAAATTTTTTTTTTAACATTGTAACTCGTAAATTTGAAATTAGTTCTTAAGGTTATAAAAGTTTCAACAACTGATGACTTAAAAAAAAAACATATATGAATTAATGTTTTTTCTATTTTGGTTTTTCATGATGAATTAACTCCGGAATTATAAAAAAAGATAAACTTTTCATCGTGATTTTTTTTCGGAAAAGTGACACAAGTTAGAAGGGGTAGCAAAATAAATAAAATTTGAAACCCTACCATACATTTTTGCTATTCAAATTTTTATTTTTCACTTAACAATATATCGAAATATCCAAATAAAATTAATAAAATAATGCCGATCATTTTTGGTTCATTAAACTGCTTCATTGAAAAACTGAATTTTTCAAGTTATGCCGGTTTTTTAAACAGCGACGTAGATAATGCTAGAAAACACAAGAAAAAAAAAACTCTTCCACTCTATTAGGTACCAAACAGATTCATCCGTGACAAATTGCAAATACCAAATCTAAGCATCAACCCTCCCAGGGCATGCATACACCTTCACTTTCAAATAAATTACAATTCATTTATCTGCCACTTTATTGCGATATAATTAATTAACCAAACGTTTCAAAATTCCCCTCAGGGTAATGTATCTCCAACTCAAGTATGCTTCAATTAATTCAGCGACTCTTGAATGGCAAGGAGTGCGATTATTTTTATGTTTACTTTACTGTGCCTCGTTCAACTTCCAGGTGAGTTGATACTGACAAGTTACTCTGTGGAGTTCTTCGTCAGTTCTCTTTTCAGCAAAATTAACTCAAACCGAACTCATTCTTTTGCTCCACATAAATAAGCCATTCATATATCTACCACCCACCCCTCGTAAAACAGTGGCGAACTGGAAACTGACTGAAGGTTGCTATAATTTTATTTTTTTCTCATCATTAATCATTTCGCATTTTATAACACTTTCCCCGAGTATTCTCCCGGATCCGCGATAAGAGTCTTTTTTGTGTGCGATTCAACTGCGGCATGTGCCTTTTTGCTCCGTGTGTGAATGGTGCTCTGGGAAATCGTCAGCCATCATTTACAGCTAACCTTTGGGACATAATATTGTGCTTCGCAAAACAGTAAGTGATGCCGTTCCGCGGTTCCGCCAACAAATCAACACAAAAAGGGTTCCGCTGGAATTCCTTAATCTATTCTGTGGGTAAGTTAACTGTATACGAGTATCTTTAGATTGATGACTTAGTGAGAAAAAATAATAGAATTATATTGAATTGCACTGTATGAAGAGCTAATCAGCTTTCAGCAATATTTTGTTGAACCCTCGCTACTGGTGGGGAATTATGTGTAAGCGAAGCGGTCTTAACTCATGGCGACACATCCTGAAGCATTTTTGAAAGGACTTTCTACGAAACGCTGTTGCAGCATGATTGATGGTGCGTTTGCACTTGTGCAACGTTGCGAGCTCACATCCACCCCCAATGTCGCACCCGGAGTAATTTAAGGAGTAAACCAGGACACACCAAAGACAAACGAAAAAAGAGTAGCTGGCTGTGAGGAGTGTAAAATGCAGGCACAGCGACCCGACAGGCAATGGATTAGCGTGCAAATTGCTGCACTGCTCTGACACTGATGATGGTGGCCGGTCGCTAAAGGAGGGGTTGCAAAGAAGTTGGATTGTGCAACTGATAGGTTATCGCACAGCGGGAAGGTAGGAAATAAGAATGTGAAAATCCCGAGCGGTAGAAAGAAAGTTTTGACAGTTTCGAAGAGAATAATAAAAAAAACGAGATTTCCTCCACACGCAAAGGTTGCGATATGAGGGGTCACAGCGCTACACAGATGGCTGGGATTCTTTCGCTGTCTGAAGTTTAACGTTAGACGTCATATTTGTACACTGAGTGGCGGAAGTAATGCTGTAATGCTGAAAGTGTTTTAGGGATTGAGGCGATGTACTCCACAGGAAATCAGATGTTCGTTTCAGCCTTTGAAAGCAGGAACTCTTTGGTAGGTCGCAAAAGGTATAAACGTACCTATGGCGGGTTATCTAATATTCGGCTATTCAAACAGATGAACTTTAGAAACGAGTTGCCGATTCTGAGATTTTATGGATTCGGCTATAAGTGACTCCAAACGATATAGGCACAATGGATAACTTTGATTCCCTCTTTCAAGAGTCAATCCTTAATTTCGTAGTTTACCGAGCGCCTAATTTTGTTTGTGTGACGTGTTTCAGCTGGTGAAGTGTTAAGGATGAATAGTTAATTTTAATACGGGTAGTGCGGTGCATTTCCTATATACAGTACAGCCTAGTCCTTGTTATTATTTTTTTTGAGATCGTCCTGTGTATAGACTCATCTTTTAGTTATTTTGTCTTGATGAGTCCCGCTGTTGTCTTGTGTAACCGTCTAAAGTGTCATTGTTGTACAGAATCCCCAAGTTTTGTAAAGTAGGCTTCTGCTGGTCCATAATTATAGTGAGGTTCTTGCTTCCTGTAAGGTGAGAATTAAATGTAAATATTTCATGGCTTGAAACGGGTAAAGTCGAAAAATCCGAAAAATTGGATACGTAGACCCAAGCTCCCTAAGCAACGACTTCTCCAGCGCATGGTAAGTGGAGAACGCTATGAGATAAGGGATATAAGGGATTTAATAAATTTGAATGTTGTGTTACTTTTGGTAAAGGGCTGAGCTCCTGGATGACGCAGAAAGCTGATTAAGATAAATAAAAAATTTGGGCCAACTACCATAGGCTTAGAATCTCTCAACCATTCGTTTTGTAAAAAGTTTTCATTTCTGAGACGAATGTAAGGGATCCACAATGGTATGACGAGTCCAAACAAGCTCTTTCATGACAATTCTACACTAGGATGTTTGTATTGCAACCAGTGGCGTAGCTATCATAGGGCCAGGTGGTGCAGTGCACCAGGGACCCGGAGCTCAGGGGCCCTCTAGCCTCAGCTTTGAAAAAAAAAAAAAAAAAAATTAAAAATTTTAAAAATTAAAAAATTTAAAAATTGAAAAAAAAAATAAAATTTTTTTTTTTTATTCAATCAACATTACCAATGATAAAACTCCTTATTTGACATTTTCAACACATGTCTGTTTGTTATCGTTATTTCAGTTATATGGTAGTTTGGATGAGTGCGCCCGTAGCACATTGGATCAGCTCACGTGCTTGACGGTCGTGAGATCAATTCGCCAATTCCGCCCATCAACTTTTTAAAGAAGCTTTCATTTGCTCTTACCTTGCATCAGTATTTGTGGCGATGTTTTCAACTTTCTGGGGTCTGGTACGTACTACAGTAGTTCATGCTAGGTGTGTCGCTGACTGTTGTAATTCGTAATTCCCTACTACCAGCCTTTTTTCATCAAGTATCACCACTAATGCTATGATTTCTACCTATTCCGCACATCCATCCATCTGGTACCAAATTCTGGTAAAAGTCATTTTCGCAAAAAAAAATTCCGATGACAAGATTATGTATGATACAGGTTGCAGCACAACGCTAACCGTATAATCTGTGATAGCTCTCAACCTGATCGGCAATAAAAAATAACCAACGTTTTTCTAAACTCAAGTTCAAATTGACAAACGAGCTACTATAGAAACTATAATATCTTCATATGAGTTAATATTGATTTTACCGCATCATTACCAAACAAGCTGTTTTATGGTTCCTTTTTGTTGAGCTTCCAGTAATCTATACTAAACATTGACAAGCAATATAGGAAAATCTCAGTAAGTATTCCGAATTTCTAAAATTTCGAAAGTTAACAATTGAAAATTATGGAAAGAAAAAACGAGCGTAGCGGTGCCGCAAAGCGGAAACAACGTCAAGAAACAGAAGAAAGTAAACAAAAATTGCCCAAGCTAGATAGCTTTTTTTACGAAACCGCTTTCTGCAACAATTCCTTCAACAGCCGAAATATCGGTCAAAAGTGACAAGCAGTGTTCATTTATTAATAGCGCCGACGCAGCTATGTTAATTAATAAAGTGACTCGAGTAGATCAGGATCCAATAACTACCAATACTACCATCAATGCCCCTGCTGAAAATGACTACCTCGACGCTTCCGTGCAACCTACATACAGTACATCTTAAATTATTTAAGAAACAGCATTCGACAAGATCGCCTCCGACATTTATCGTTAATTGCAATAGAATATTAGGCGGCATCAAACTTGGATTTGAGTGAAATTATAGACGAATTCGCAAAAATGAAAGCGCGCAAGAGATGCGTCGTTGTTTATTTACTCCCTTTTTCTTCCATTGAACACATGAAGATTTTGATAGAGACGTCGTATGGATTTAGCCTACTAGGGATGATTCAACTCACTGTTTCCTATTCTTATTCCCTATCAATAATTATGAAGGCCAATATAAGTTCAAACTACGCGGAAAGAGGGGAGGAGGGCCCGATTCTCTCCTTATTCACCAGGGCCCTTGTCCCCCTAGCTACGCCACTGATTGCAACAAGTATGAAAAAATAATAGATTAAGTATATTTAATTGGTTAACGAGGGGATTGTGGGCAAAACTACATCTTCTTAGAAATGTGACTTTAAGCTTTTGGATTCTATGAGCAATCAACTCAACATCCGCCTTGTCATGGAGCTCCAAAGTTGAATGCCTCCATGGTAAATTAAGCATCATTTTCAATATTTTGCTTTGTGTAACTTGCAACTTTTTCATATGGCAGGCAGCAAAGTCGCCCCATACTTGAGGCAACCGTACAGCAGGATTGCCTGTAAAATCAATTTGTAAATAATAATTTTATTTTCTATTGACAGCAAGGAATTTCGATTAATAAAGAGGTACACCATCTGAATTGCCGTGCCAGTTGTATTGATCGTTTTGTTGATGTGATCCCTAAATGTAAGTTTAGTGTCTAGGTGCACTCCCAAATGCCTAATCGAAGGCTCCCAATTTATGTTGCTCCCATTTACCTGGAACTGAGTTCTGGTAAGAAAACAATGTCTAATAATATCATATGGCGGTGGATTTACCTTGACAACATTTGTCTTTTACAAAATTCTAGATTCTTAGCACCTGATGGAAAGTATTGTGGAAATCTCTGAAACCAAATTGTTCATTAAGGTAAATTTGGTGTAAACAGGGACGAAATGTGACCAATAATATATGAAAAACATACTTTATTTCACATAAACAAAAAGCTGAAATTAATAAGCCCCAGCTCATAAATGTATGCAGTGATAAAAACGTATGCAATGATAAAACACCGGGACGAAATTTCCGTCCCCGCAAGTTAAATGTGTGGAATTGCTCCACCAGATCCCAAAAACGCGCACTTTGATGTTTACACATCAAAAAACTAAATTTGTTTTCTCAAATCGAAAAGTATCAGCAACCGTTGTGCTTAATCGTTGCTCTGATTTGGGTTGGTTGGCGTTCATTCAAATCACCCTGAAGCACGTAGGTACGGAAAAGAAGTAATTTTTTTTCCACTGAAAAAGGATAGGCGCTTGGGAAAATACTCAGTTATATACCTGTCGCATATCGTATATGAGAAAACGTGAACCACCCATCTCTTTCTAACATATTGAAAAAAGGACTGCCTTGAATCCGTGTTTTTACGTAAGGATAAGTACTTAAGAAGTACTTTGCTCCTACGTAAAGGAAAGTACTTAAGATATACTGTCTTTCGACGTAAGAAAGGAAGTATTTTGTTCCTGCTGCCTGCTGGTCTTAAATCATTTATTATTGTTTATTTTCTTGATTCCTCTAGCCGACCGATATTTATAGCACGCACTGAAAGTCAACAATGATATGATTTCTTTTAAAACATGGCAGCTGCTTTTCGATATATTGTAAAGTGTCTAGACACCGCGATTCTTATTGTCAACAACAACACACAAATGGGAAAAATAAGAATTTGCAGAGTACATAAATTAATACTAATCCTCTAAGAGAACGCAAACACATTCACAAAAACATGTTTCTTGGTGGTAATGTTTTTGAGAAACTATACTGACTTTTGGTTTGCAGGGATGTAGCTTTATTTTAATTAACTCATGATGTAGGTATCTGTTAAATATTACCCCCAATCCTCCTCAACCACTCGGTTTAACAGCAGTTAAAAATGTAAGTCGAAATAAATTCCCCCTGCATTCAACAAACATTTTCAGAACATTACTAAAATGTACCTCCCCTACAAAAATATGCTCTTGCCGAGCCCATGCCTACAGTTCCCAGACAGAATTATTATTATTCACACTTGAAGTCCCTACCATTTCTTTTTTTCTTTGTAATTTTCATCGTCTTTAAATTTGTTTTTGGTTTTCATAAGTACATATCTCATTTAGGTACATCGTCTTTGGTTGTTATTCTCGAAGAGGGGCTATAACTGGTTGGCATGTTTTAAGCAACAAAATTAAGAAACCCCCCAAATCATTCTCCAACCAACACAGAACTTTGTCCAAGCAGAATGGTAGATGTTGAAAATAGTTCCTCTCCATTCAGTCGCCTTGTGAATATACATTTTTCATGGTAACCAGTGCAAGATGACCTAGAAACGCAGACGGGCCATAAACCATTGAACAAGCAAACAAACCAAACAACCGAAAGCATCGTTCATGAACGTTGCACACATTGGCACCAAGCAGTGGAACTGTAAGTGGTATTATAAGTTTACGGCTCCATAAAGGGATTGATGTAAAATTGTCTATAAAAATTCTTCTATTAAGACATGAACCGAACTTTGTGTAAATAGCCACATATTTTGACGGTTTTAATTTAAGTAAGACATATAGTTTGATGGTGAAGCTACATAACTTCTCAATAATTTTCGATTAACTGATTTAAAATGACTGCGAGTAATTTGGCGTTTATTTCGACCTATCACAGGACTTAAAACGATCAGCATCTGCTCTCGCACTTACCTTACCAGCCTTTATATTGGTTTATATAGTTTACCGTTAGCTTGAATTTAAATGTTATAGCTTTATTGGAACCCTAACACAAAATATGTGTAGGAGGAAATTAAGAAGATTCTATTAAATTAACTTAAGTCAGAAGACTTATCCGAAAGACTTTTATTAAAGGGAAAAGAGGAACACATTATTTTTTGGAAATGTACAAAATGCAATCTGAAATCGAGTAGTAGTAGCTGTTTCGTCTTGTATTATTTTGTATTACTACTGTCTTAATTTAGGTAAACTAGTTTTGCAATAACAATAACTTAATATATTATAACTAGCCGGCTTGCGATCTACAACAAATTTCCAATCAAATGATACTTAAGCAAGGAGAAAAAGTGCTGAAGAATCATAAACATAAAAGTAATAGGCACTTATGATTTTTTAAGCATTTTACTGATCTTAAAATATTCTGCTTAACTTGAATTTATATATATTTTATAAGTAACAATTGAACTTGCACAATTTTTCTTTATTTTGTGCAGTTGGAATTCTTTCTGTGGTGCACCGCATTGTTTTTTTCGACCCCAAAAGGTAGTTCTGGGTCGTTTTCTTATTTGTGGACCTTGGATCTAGGTATTTATCTAAAACTCACACCAAAACTATAAAAAGAAAGTCTTCGGCAACATTTTGACCCGATAGGTGGCATTGGTTTGAATATTTTAACAAAAATCTAGATTTCCCTGTAAATAATGTTCATATAAACAGTATTAAATTTCAATAAAGGGTTTTGCAAGAAGAGGTGTTATTTTGGTATTCAAAGTAAAATGCCATTTTTGGAGATAAATGATCGGATGTTTATTTCATAATAAAGAGGAATGTATGCCTTTAATAATGAAAAACAACATCAGCCAAATGGCCACCACGAGCACGCATACAGGACCATATCCTTTCCATGAAATTTTCCATAACCAAATCATTTTCATACATTTCAAGGACCCAATTAGCAAAGACACGACGTTGTTCATGATCAGCCGGCTTCCATTTTTAGTAATGGCGTAGTTTCTACTTTTCAAATGTCAAAGAATAAAAGCTTCAAAAGTGACAGCTACCCAAATAGCGGGTCGTTCATAATAACACCTCTTATTGGAAAACCCTTTACATATATCTAATTGTATAAATAAAAGATAAAAAATGTCCAAGTCAGTATGGACAGTCATTCGTTTGGTGTAAGTTTTTAATTTTTGGGAGAATGGAAGGGATCGACAATTTTATGCCGAGTCCAAACGACAAATTGATAGTCGCTTTCATCTCAGTTATACTCTGGGAATAGGATCTTTGTCAAATGTTTGCGAAGGTGGAGCAGTGAAAAAAAATGATGATGTAATTTGTGTGTTTTCGGGGATCCATGGCGTCGGTCTTACAAGACTTTTTATACATTTAGAAACGTTTGACATTTCATTAAAACACATTTTATTGTGCTGTACAATTTATTGTTTAGAAATAAGTTTGACGATAATTCTAAATTTACTTTCAATCAATTTTAAGAAGATTTTACATACAAATTTTGATAGATTTAAAATATGTTCAAATATTTTTTAATTACATACTGTAGTATGGATTTACGCTCAAAAATGAAACACGTCCGATCTGTTCTCGTTGTGGCGTGAGACTGCCTCTTCTTTATTTTTACTTATTCTATTCTACTTATTCTACGTATTTAAGTCTAAGTGTGCGTGTGCTACAGAGCACTTACAATGCACATCACAGTTTATGTGTGTTTATTATATATGTGTATAAATAACGGCATGGTGATTCGATAATGCGACTATATAGATAATATAACAACGGGTCGGGAATATGACAATACTACTACAACTCGGCCTTCCTGACCTCTAAGATCACCTGATCTTCCGGTTTACAATTTTTTTTTTTTTTTTTACTTAACCACGGTTTCATGTTGCCGACCGCCCATACTCCTTGGTAAGGTAACCGTGATTGTTGAAAACCATCAACATCCTTCAACAGATATCTATCGTTTCGTAAAATCTTTTCAACTCGATAAGGTCCTCTAAATTTCGGAATTAGTTTTTTTGACGCTCCAGGATGTGAGTCGAAATTTTTCACCATGGCATAGTCTCCTACCTCATACTTCGTTGGTTTGCACCGTTTTTTGTCTACATACTGTTTGTTATAGGCCTGGGATTTCTTTTGTTCTTGGACTGCCCTGGTGCGGATCTCTTTTAAATTTCGTACTTTTCCTGAATTCAACTCTTTTAAACTTTCCTGCAGTTTGTCTGACCATTTGCCTTTCTGACTCACCCCGAACAGCATTATGCTTGGATGCTCTTTTATGGTTCTACCTATCGTGTTATTTAGCGTGTGTTCAACTTCTTCTAAAACGTGATCCCAAAACACTCCTTCTTCTGGTTTGACTAACTTAGCTATCATTGGTCCCAAGCTCCTGTTTACTCTTTCTACTTGCCCGTTTGCTTGCGGGGAACCTGTCGCGACTTTTATGTGCTGGACGCCTTCTTTTTCCAAAAAATCTTTAAACTCTGTGGAAGTGAAACAACTGCCCCTGTCTGACACGACATACTTTGGTCTACTATACGCTCTGAAATAGTCTGTTAACGATCGGTTTACTTCTTTTGTATTTGTGGTCTTTGTTGGGTACAACCTTACGAACTTCGTAAACGCGTCTATTACCACCAGTATGTATTTTTTAGCCGATCTTGAATTGTCAACTGGGCCATAGTGGTCTATGTGGACTACCATGAACGGTTTTTCTTCCTTTGGAATGTTGTTAAGAAATCCCTCTTCGCGACCCTGCTTCGCTGAAAAAGCGATGCATTTCAAACAGTTTTTTATGTGTGTACCTATTTTTTCTCTCATCTTGGGAAACCAGTAACTTTTCGATATTAATTCTAATGTTTTGTCGGTCCCTACATGGCCTACTTCGTCGTGGTATTTGTATAACACATGGTTTTCCATTTCTGTTGGTACATAAAACACTACACTACTATCATTTTTCTTCTTATACACCACTCCGTTTCTCATCTCGTACAACGAGTGTTCTGATCTCTCCAGTAACTCCTTAATCCTAACTATCTTGTCGTCCCTTCCTTGGCATATTATCAGGTTTTCTTCAAAAGTATTTGTTTCGATCGTCATTATATTTGTTGACCTACTTAGCGCGTCGACATGCTGCATACGAGTACCTGCCCTGTGTTCTAGGATGTAATCATAGTTTTGTAGCTCTAACGCCCATCTGGCGATCCTGGGGTTGAGTTCTCTTTTGTTTAAAGTTAAGGTTAACGAGTTACAATCAGTTACTATTTTAAACTTCTTGCCCTGTAGGTAGACTCTAAAACGGCTTAAGGCGCTAATAATCGCAAGTGTTTCTAATTCAAAACTATGGTATTTTGCTTCCGACTCGGTTGTCCTTTTGGAGAAATAAAAAACTGGATGCAGTTTTCCGTCCTGCTTTCGTTGTAGCAAGATTGCCCCAAACCCCAGTGCGCTGGCATCACAGTGCAGCTCGGTTTCGTCTTTCGGACTATACAATGCCAACACTGGAGCTTCTATCAATTTGTTTTTTAAAATCTCAAAAGCTTCTAGCTGTTTGTCACCGAACTTGAATTCTCTATCCTTTTTAATCAAATCATACAACGGTTTTGCTATAGTCGAAAAATCTTTAACGAACCTGCGGAAATATGAGCACAAACCTATGAAACTTTGCACCGCGTGAGCCTTTTGGGGAACCGGAAAATTTTTTATAGCTTCAATACCCCTATCGTCTGCTTGTATGCCCTCTCCCGTGATCGTAAAACCTAAATATTTAATCTTGCTTTGAAGAAACTTGCACTTATCTATCCGTAGCTCCAATCTGTTGTCCACCATTCTTCTCAAAACTTCAGAGAGTATCCTAAAATGATCTTCATATGTTTTTGTAGCTATCATTATATCATCTAGATAAACTATAACCTCGTCGTTTCTAATCATGTCAGCAAATATTTTGTTAATGTGTCTCTGAAAAGTTGACGGAGCATTCTTTAAGCCAAACGGCATTCTCAGAAACTCGTATTGTCCCAGCGGTGTTATAAAGGACGTATATTTCACCGCATCTTCGTGCATGTATACATGAAAAAATCCGTTTTTGAGATCTAATTTAGAAAAAATTGTTTTGTCTACCAATCTGTCTAACAAATCATCGATTACTGGTATTGGGTAACTATCTTTTGCTGTCGCCTTATTTAACGTACGAAAATCTATGCACATCCTAAGCTCTCCAGTCTTCTTCTTAACTAAAACTATCGGTGAAACGTATTCCGACTCACTTTCCCTAATATATCCTTTACTAAGATACTCGTCCAGTAACGAGCCAAGTTCGTTTTTCTCAGCGTACGACAACCGGCGTGGTCGACAATGAAAAGGTTTTACGTCGTTTAATGTTAAGTTCATTTTAGTTTTAATTACCGGTTCTGCAGGGCGATCGGCAAAAAGATATTCGGTCTTATATATCTTCTTAAGTTCTTCTTTACGTGCATAACTTACATCTTCGTCAATCTCTAATTCTAACTTTGAGCTCAAATTATCTTCGCAGTCTATTAACATAAATTGTTTTTCGAAATCTTCACTTTCATTTTCTACTACATCCGTAACCGTATTATTTTCTAACTGTGACACTAACTTAAACTTTCCATTTCTGAGAAAGTCTCTCCCCAAGATTGCCTCATAGCCCGTGGAATTGTCGTCCATTACCCTCAGACTTACGTTTATTGCAACTTCTTTATAAAAAACGACACAAGACAGTCTTCCATATAACTTTAACAAACTTTTATTTATGCCGAAATATTTTTCTTTATTTTTACAGCGCCATACTGACGTTCCGACTGGTATACACGAATTTTTGATTAGGCTTATTGGGCTTCCGGAATCTATCAGGCAATCTAAGGGAATACTACTATTATTATCAGTAAATTTAAATTCTAAACATCTTACATAATCTTCCGACTCTTCCTGTTTGGACAACTGGTGTACCGCTGACTTCCTTTCAGGGCAGGTTGACACTTTGTGTCCCATGACACCACAGGCGTAGCACGCCCCGTACTGTCTTTTCGGTTTAGAGCAGACATTTGCCATGTGTCCTACCGAGTTGCAATTGTAACATCGTACTGCGATCCTTTGTGCTATCGTTTGTCTACCTGTTACACTATCTGTTGTCGCTCCTGTCTGCCTGTTTTGTGACGTACTCGCTGTCAGTCCTGTCTCCGTCTTTCTCTGTGTGATTTTGTTGAACGCCCTTAGTAGGTCTGCCTTCGTAGTATACCCCTGCACATGTGCGTATAGACGCATGTTGTCGTCTGAAAATCCCTCGATCGCGTATTCCATCCATTCTTCCTCGTCCATCTCCAATCCCGTTGCCAGTCTCGATTTATCGTGGAAATATTCCGCAAAGCTTTCGTTTACTTTCCACTTTCGGCTCTCAAAATTTTTTCGTATTTCCATCTTATTTTTCTTCGTACCAAACACTGCTTGCAATCCAGTCGCTAGGCTGTCCACATCGTCTCTCAGAAAATTCGGCTGTCCGTGCAACCACTCTTGCGCTCTACCCCTCAATTTTGCGATGAAGAGTGTGTGCAAGTTTTTTTTTTCCACGTTATAGACGTCTTCCACGTTTTTCAGTTGTGCTAGCCAGACATCCACGTCAGATCCGCCATCAAACTCCGTCAGCATTTCTTTCCAGAGATTCAGTTTTTGGATTATGTCCAGCTCTCCTGTTGTCACCGCACTATCTGTTTTTTCTTTCCCATTTTTCATTCCCGTTTCTCCTGTGTCCATAGACTTAACGATTTTTTGTAGCACTTCATTTTCCCTCTTTGTGACTTCCACTTCCCTTCTTAGTAGTCTAATTTCTCTTGCCATCAGTTGTTCTGTCGTTTTGTTTTCTTGTTCTTGTTCTTGTTGTCTTTCTTCTTCTTCTTGTACGTTATCTGGTCTTTCTCCTCGCTCGTCTGCTGGTACGCCGTTGAGGCGAACAACCAAGGTGGCTTTGTTGCCGTTGCTTGGCATACCCAGCTGCTGCAACCAGTTTCTCAACTCTGCAACGGTGAACTCGTCTGGATTAATGGTCGGGTTTTCCATTGCAAACGCAGAGCAAACAACAAAGCACAGAAAGAAAAAAAATTTATTTTTGGTGGCACGACACGACACTTTTTTTTTTCAGCGAGTGGTGGCACGACACGAGTTTTTCTTTTTACTTTTTTTTTTCACTCAAGCGAGGGGATGCAACGGTCTGGTCTGTAATTTTTTTTTTTATTGTTTGTTCACTGATCCCACTTCTGAGGATTTGTAGTATGGATTTACGCTCAAAAATGAAACACGTCCGATCTGTTCTCGTTGTGGCGTGAGACTGCCTCTTCTTTATTTTTACTTATTCTATTCTACTTATTCTACGTATTTAAGTCTAAGTGTGCGTGTGCTACAGAGCACTTACAATGCACATCACAGTTTATGTGTGTTTATTATATATGTGTATAAATAACGGCATGGTGATTCGATAATGCGACTATATAGATAATATAACAACGGGTCGGGAATATGACAATACTACTACAATACCTATATTAAATTATTTAAAAACTAAGAGTTCAATTCGATCAACGGGGCACAAATGTTAATTTTTAGCATATACCTACATCAGATTTATATTTAAAAAATCGAATATGCTTCTCAATTCTGATATCACAATGGGATATCAAAAAAGTAGGTCGGGAATTTCTGTCCGTATGTCCTGGTGCCAAAATCCTAAACGGATGCCCTGATTATGTTTACACTTCGGATTTGGAATTGGCGGGAGTTACGTTTTCTCGTGTAAATCAATAAAAAGAAAACATTCACACGCTATAAATATTTTTTTTTATTATTGCCTAGTGTTTTCTAATTATAATTTTCTTCTAAATTTATGGGGGTCTTTTCCTCGCCACAGCCAAACTCCAACTCAACTGTACTTAACAGCAAGCAAGTACTAACCATCGATTGGCCTTGCAAACAATGTTGTTTTGCTGCTGCTGTTGATGCTGTTGGTGTACACTGTAGGTACAGTGGTGATATTTTATGTACGATGTTGCTTCTGCTACTGATGGTTGTTGAAGTTGTTGACAAGCCGAAATCAAGCAGCGGTACCATCGATAAGGCTTATGTACTCCGTCGATGACCGAAGCCGGTGTAAGTAATGAATTGTGATATTCAACATTAGTATAAAGGATTCATGTACAAAGGAACAAATATTTGTTTTTGTTTAGTTCTCCTGAAAACGGCATATCTGCGTCCTTGATTTTTATTTCGAATCACCGAAAACGCTGATTTTGGTAGCTGCTCATATCTCGAAAAGCTCAGTTTTCAGCTAAATAAGCTAAGTAAGCAATGGCATTTTTTAAACCAGTCAATATTTCTTACTGTTTTGTCTGCACAATTTTCAAAAAAAAAACCTCCCACGAATTTAATCAAAATACAAACTGAAAATAATGTTAGTATTCCAAATGAGTTCCCGTGCTTAATTTTTCTAAAAAAAAACTCGAATATATCCATCAGTTTTTTTCATTATTTCTCAAAATTGATTACCCAAATCCTGATCTGTGGTCACATATCTACGGTATATTTTTTTATAACAATCTCCATGCCCCAGGCCCCACTTCGTATAAAATGCAATATCAACTATACCTACGCAAAACTTATTTTTAAGTAATACTACGCATATCTTCTTTTTTCAACCATATTGAATATGCACAATCAGAAACCCTCAATTCATTTGCACCCCTACACACGTCCATCAGAACATTCAGTTTATAACTGCTTTATGCACATTCAAAAACAAATCTCAGAATTCTTATATATATATCCGTTGATCACGAACTCTACTTCCTATCAAAGACAACTTAACAACGTCACTAATCTATTCCAGTCAAAGATAAAAACATGCCCAACATGCCCATTCTCAGCGAACAAGTATAATTGAAATATCTTTTCGCCGAATTATCCGTCATTAGAATATCGCCATTCAGCGTTTGATAACTCAACACTGTTACATGACGCCACTGTGCATTCAGAGTTTCTTAAAATAGCTTTCAACAAGGATTCGCTTCAAAAAATTCAAAATGGGTATACATAAGTATATGGGAAAAGAAAGAACGAACATTTGGAAAATGTGGAAAGTTGAAAACTTCTGGTGTGGTAAGTGCAATTCAAGAAGAAAGGCACCAACACCATACCGCCTAAGTGTACATCTAGGTAGGTATCAACATTCAACAGTATTCCTAAGTCGATGTAGAAGGATGATTTGCTGCACTTTTAATTGCATTTCCTCAAGGGAAAAATCTCTGCTACAAACAGCTCTACTCTGCAGCGCTATTCCATGCCACAGATGTAGCTGAAACCAGCAACAGCAGGACTTTAATTCAACATAACGAAAAAAGGAGAAAAACAACGATGCCAACGGACAAAGGAGTGAAATGAAAAACCCCAAATGCACACTGCACTGACTTGTAACAGCAGTTTGGAAAAATAGATAAACACATAAAAACGATCATAAGCTGACGCAGACGGAAAACGGTACTGATACTGGACGGCAACTGAGCTGCTCTGAGAAATTTTGAATGCAGATGTCTATCTAGGATTCTAGGGCAACGGATTAGGTATGAAAGTTGTCTTAATTAATTTTGTGAGGACCAAGGACAAAGATATTTCATTTCATTTCATAAAGGTGAAATGAATGAAATGAAGAGAAGAGCGCACGTGTGCTGCTGCTGACATTCAGATTTATACAGACTGAGGAATTATATTTTGAACAGACGGACTAACGTTTACCTGGTCAAAATTGCATGAAGGTTTTTGTTTGAAAAAGGTTGCGTGGTTGTATGGTATCAAAACTTGTATGTTTTATGGAAAATGCGCGACAGATTTTGGACTTAAATATTAATAATCAATAATTCCTGGCATAATAGTAGCAACGGCCCTCCTGCATAATATTGCCTTGTCGCAAGGAGATGTTTTACCTCCATATGATCCTGATTTTCCACCTTTAATTGAACCAGTCGATCCTCTAACAGTAGATGGGGAAAATGGTTTAATGCATCGACACACCGGCCAACGAGAACGACATGTGATAATTGAGCAACATTTTGCGAGGTATTTACTTTTTAAATTTTAGTATTATATCAATACACATAATATTTGTTTTTTTCTTTTTACAGGCTCTGAGGCAAAGCGCTATTTAAAAGTTTCAACATCCAGTTTTGTTTTTATAATAAAACACTCCCAATAACAAAACATTATAATTTTATTAAATTCATTAAAAAATTTAAACTTTATCAGTTCTTTTTTGCGTTTGATAATTTCACCTGCACTATTCAACTCAATTTCTCTAATGTTTGCATTGTGTTCGATTTGTTTTTTTCTCTCTTTTAACTCCAAGCACGCTATTTCCCGTTGAAGCTCAACAAGCTCCATCTTCTTTTCACTCAAGGCCAAAAAGGAAGTGGACACATTTTTCCTTGGTTGTGGTCTTCTTCTACATGCTATTTTTTAATAAAAATAATGGACATTATGTAAATTGGATCAAGCGAAGTTTAAATTTTATTGAATCTCACCTTTGGTTCCTTCAATTACGCGATTTGTTTCCGCACTTTGCATTACAATTTCTGGGCCAACAAGGGACTTATCCTTCATTCTCTTCAACGTCTTTCTGGACCATTGTACTGTATGTGGACTGCATAGGGGAACTTCTTGAATTGCTTCCAAATTTTCCAATTCTTCCTCAATTTGAACTTCTGGCTCCTCATAGTAAATGTATTCATTTTCGATTGGCGACTTTTTTTCACTCGGTGGTAGCAGATCTTGTTGCTCTTTGTTGAATGTACTATCGCTATCTTATACAGTGAAAAGACCATCCACTCCCGGCCCAATTAGAGATTTCACTCTTTCAAAAATGTCATTTGGCTGCTTTATAGGCGAACCTCCACCTAAAGTAGAATAACGTTTGGAGTTGTTTGGAATTGAGAAACGTATAAATAATTACGTACCTGTTTTGAACAATTCTATATCATCCTTCTTCATTTCACAAAGTATAGATTTAAAAGATCCTTGGTATGATTCGATTAATTCGTTTACTGCTTTTGAAACACTACTCCAATCTGATGTGCCGAACAAGAGAGTTCACTAATCTCTCACGATTAACTATTCCTGAAGTAGGAGCTAAAATTAAATAAACGGATGTTAGGTATTATGTACATTGTACATATAAGTAAAATGCAATGCCTTACCTATGATTTTCATTTTTGCATCCGAATAATTTTTTTTTTGTTTTTTTTCTTTTGTGAACGGTAGCATGCCTGAATACTTTCCGCTGTCCGCACGTAACTCGTCGAGTTCGCGTTGAAGGTTGAACTGTTGAAGTATTTTCATCCAACTCTCATATTTTTCTTTTATGGTTGCTCCATCCGTTTTTTTATTTTTAATAATATTGCTGTACTTTTCAATTAAGGAAAGCAACAACAATATTTCAGCCGTCGGTCGTGAAGTTAGGAGATGTGGATCGCTTTATGGCATAACCGCTATCGAATTTGTCCATATTTAATTTCACCGATGTTTGTATTGTACCTTGTACGTCCGCAGAATTTGAATTTATTTGACATTTCATAATTTTTTTGCGTTGGTAGAATTGCCAAAAATTCATATAAAATCTAAGGTTACTTATCCAGACGGAATTTTGAATTGCTGCAACGCAAAGCGGGGTATAGTAACTATTTATTTGTTTATCTCGAGTTAGCTATTCAGAAGTTTATTTACATAAGGGGTATTCACGATTCGATGTAACAGGCCTAGTAAAATTGCGAAATTTTATTTATTTTTATCAGATCGTGAACACACTTTTTCTCATGTCTAGCAAAACTGAAACAAATGACAGTTCCAGTTGGACAATTGATATTTGTTTTGAAAAAAACTTTTACAATTTTATGAAAGGGCAAAATTTTCTTTTAATTGTTTACTACGTTTTCCATTCTCTTTATTTTTTTCTGATAGCTACACACAAGAATCAAAAATTTCAATGAACTGTCAGCTTCATAAGGCTACTCTGTTGTATTTTTCGGTTGCAATAGGGTCAGGGTATAGATAAAGTGCAAAAGCGTTGCGAAATTTTATTCTGTATGTTTTGTTGTTGTAGTGCGAAAAAAAGTTACACTTTCGCATTTTCGCAATGATACAAGACCAGTTGCATCGAATCGTGAATACCCCTATAGTTACCTATCCAGTAACTTGGTGCAAGTGGCGCTTACTGGTTTAGCTTCTCAATTCACTGCGAGATAGAAATAAATAGAAGTAATTGATGTTTTTGCAGCAAAGAAGGCCAGGCGATTAAATATAATAACTCTTTATTTTGCTATGTTGAATATAGCTACTTTTTTTTAAAACTATTCCTACTTTTACTATAATTGCTAGTTAATAAAAAGTTATTTTTAGAATTTTACGAGAAGCCTCTAATTCGGCTCGATCAGTGGCGATAATCAGGGAAAAAATTGGAGTAAGTGCAAGTTTATCAACAGTTAAATGAGTGAATAAGAGGGTCCCACATTTGCAACTTAAAAAATGAAGAAAAAAACACCATTAGGAAAGAACAACGCTAGGAGTTTGCACGTCAGCACATGGCATGGGGAAAGGAGTGGCAAAAAGTAGTTTTCTCGAATGAAAAAAAGTTTAACCTCGATGGTCCGGACGGATTTAACTACTATTTCCATGATCTGCGAAAGGAAGAACGGTTTTTGGCGAGGCACCACAGCAGGGAAGGTGGCTTTATGGTTAAGGGAGCTGTCTCCTATACTATGGTGCGATATCAATGAACTTCCAAAGTACAAGAATGACAGCAAAATCGTACCAAAAAGTTCTGGAAACAGCTTTTCCGCAATGTCAGCACATTTTCGGCCCCCTTAGGTGGAAGTACCAGTAGAATAAAGTTCCCATCCATACAGCCCGCATAATAAAAACTTGGATCCAAGCTCAAAGTGTCAATTTGATGACATGGCCCCCGTATTCCCCAGAGCTAAACATCATTAAAAATCTTTGGGGATAGCTGTTCGATGACAGATATCAGCTAACTGAAGCCATCAAACTTGCTTGGGTGAAATTTCCCTAGATTATTTAACATCGTTATACGATTCCATGAATATCAGAATTGTTGAATTAGTTTTAAATAAATAAGGAAGTAGGTACTCATTACTAAAAAACAAATGCATACTTTTTTTTTTAACTTTCTCCATTACCTAGTAAGAGAAAGATATTGGTTTCGTACAAAATTTCGAACTCGAGATTTTAATCAATTCTGATGCTACGATGATAGAGGAACTCAAAAAGTGGGTCGCAAAATTCTGTGGGGTCTGTCCGTCCTTCCACAGGCCTACAGCCTTCACGGCTTCCCGTATTACGTTCAAACCTCGGAATTGGATTTTTTGGGCTTACAGCTCGGGAGGTGTTTTTTTTTTTTTTTGCAAGGTAACCTCAATATTAATGGTACTTCCCATACAACATTTTCGTACCAGTTTGATTTGATCGAAAACATCTATTACGATTACAACCAAAATTGATATTTAAGCTTAAGTAGGTGAGGTTACCAGGAATGCGTACCCAGTTTTTGGCTTAAAATTCGAACAACGGTATTTTTGAAATTTCGAAATATCTCGAAAACGGTCTACCTATACAATTGTAACAAAAATTCATTTTTAAGGTAATTTGGTCTTTTATAACTTAATAGCAAACTCTGTTTTTCTCTATATTATCGTACAAAGGATTTTTGAAAAGAGGAATTTTAGTTTTTTTCAGTTTACCGGAAAACGGCAATAACGATTTTGACCAAAATGCAAACTTAGAGTCAAATGGATGTTTTCAAAACTTTTGTGTCCTCAATTTTCGATTTGCTGAAGACTCTGAAAGTCAGTCAGACTCGCGCTAAACGAGAAAGTTTCGTGCGACCCAGTCGTGCACTTTATTTTACTTTGCGGGAAGTTAAAGCAGAATATATTACTTTTTTTGTAGTGTTCTTAGATCATCATAGTTAACTATGGAAAGAAATGGGTAAACATTCCGAATGTATTAATATAACTCAGGAGCATACTGTATAGTAGCTCAGCGAAATTGTACGCACAAGAAGTATTACCCGTCACAATCCGAGGAAAACAAATTTAAACCATCAGACAAATAAAAGACAAGACAATTATAGTGGAAAAATGTTATAAAAAACCACTTTTGTTTATTAATCTTATACAACCTTCTCGGTTGGTTCCTGCTGAAAGACTGACTTTCGTCATACAAATCTCAGAACCTTCTCGGTCTTTCGTTAAGTTTATATACATATTTGCTTAATACATCGACTGCAGAGTTGCAATACTCATGCAGTTCGATACAGTCCCGGCGAAAACCTACGGTTTTCTACCCTTTCGCTTTTTATTTAAACATATTTCTGCTAAAGATAAATATAAATTATAGTAATTAGATAAATCATTTCAGCTCTTCGATTGGCAGGATACAGATCTTTTGTACTGGCCTCGTAAGTTGATTGGTTGCTGCTCGCAGTATAACACTCCTCTCTGCTTGGTTCTAATCTCAATATCCGCCCAATCGCTGGTGTCGATGGTGGGTAATTCTCTTCTTTATTACGCACAATTGTCCTTCTCTCAAGCCGTATTTCACCATTTCTTTCTCTCATACAGAGTAGATAGGTACTCTTCCTTTCACCTGCTCCAGAAATGCGCAACCATAGTTTTACGCTCCTTCCATAATTTTATACCTTTTGTACCTATTTGGCTTCTCATTCGTTACGAATGGTAACGGTAACACGAGTGCCTCACCAACCAAAAAATGTCCCGGCGTTAACGCCTATAGATCATTTGGATCATTGCTCAATGGATAAAGCGGTCTTGAATTCAAGATGGCTTCCATTCCAAGTAGTAGTGTCAAACGCTGCTCATATATGCTAAACCCTTCACATCAACAATTCTCGTCAAATGATATTTCATTGACTTTACCGCTGCACCTTGATGTGGTGCTGCAGGAACCATTCATCTCCATCCCGTCCCTTTCGAACTTAAGTGTTCAAAAGTATCCTTCACTAGCCAACGCTCTTTTGCCTTCTGAAATCCTTCGCTGCACCGACAAATGCTGTACCATTGTCGCTATACGGCCTTTCACACCTGCCCCTTCTCGCTATGAATTGTTCGAAACAAGCAATAAACGCCACTGACGTATGATCTTATATCAAGTCAATATGCACTGCTCTTATTTGAGACAAACAAAGACGGAAACCCAACATTCCTGCTTTGTTATTTGCTCACCTGCTCTGTCGATCATTTTGATCTCAAACGGACCTGCGTAATCTATCCCTGAAAAACTTTTCCTGCTGTAACTCTCTATGGTGACAAATCAGCCATCAATTGCATCTCAAAGCGACGGTTATGTCGCACACAAATCAAGCACTTATGTAGATAATCCCTCTGCTCAATTCGGAGCTTTGGATTGTGTCCTGCCCTGCTCCATGCGTAGTTGCTTAATGAGCGCTATCCATGATTAACCAAGCTAATCGGGAACCATTTGGCACGATTGCTGAATGCCTTCTCTCATATTCCATCTCTGCTCTCTCTCTGCCCTTCCCTAAACTCTCAGAATCTTTTCACCATCCAGAATTGGTTTCAAGGATTCTATCCTGCTCTTGTCAGGTAAACACCTGTGCTTCTCTATACAAGTAATTTCCTTCGCAAAATAATTTTCCTGCTCTTTTCTTAGTAAGTGATCAATTGATTCCATCTTCTCTTCGGAAGACGGTTGTTCAAGTACTCCTGCTATATTCTCTGCTCTATTTCGTGCTATGTTTCCTGCTCTTTCTCTCCTTTTCACATGACGTACAGAACGTCTCCGTCTCTTGCCATATCTCTTCTCATCATCCTTCCGTCATTTTATCTTTGCTCTAGTTGCATTGACAAAGTGAAGTACATAGCTGATTATTTTTATAGCCTTCTCTAATGTAGACGTGTATTGGATGAATGGAATACTCCTTCTCCAGCACCTCATATAAATAGATAAATTGGCTGTGAATTTTGTGATCACAAAAACCTTATTCTCATCCCTCCCCCCATCTGAAACATTTGGCACAAACTTTTCAGATGACCAGCTCGACCGAGGTTTTGTCAACCATTCCTGCCCATGTCGCCACAACTTGTTTTCAACCAATGCTGATGAGTTTACTCCTCTACTTAGGAGATCAGCAGGGTTTCCTTCGCTCCAACATGTCTCCACCTTTTGACTTCAGTGTTTGTCTGTATAGACGAGACTCTATCCGCTTCACATTCCATTGTTTTGATGACGCTAACAATTAGTCGTCCCAATAGCTCCGCTGCGGCAAGCTCAAATCGCGGTGTTGGTATTGTCACTGTTTTAAGTGGCGCAACCCGTGTTGTTGCTGTGAGAAGAATGACTTAAATACAGCCATTTGACTTTCTCACATTATTCGCTGCTCCATATGCTCTTTCGGAAGCATCCGAAAAACCATGAATTTCCTTCCGTACCTTTTCCGAGGTACCTATCCATCTCTGAATTCTTACATTCTCTAAGAATGTTATTTCCTGCCAAAAATCTCTCCATCTCTCATCTATCTCTCTTGGTGATTTCTCATCCCAGTCAACGTTTAAACGCCATATGTCTTGGGTAAGAACCTTCCCTACAACGTAACGGGAGCTATGAACCTATTAGAATCGTAAAGTTGCACAACGCAGCTCACTACCTTTCTCTTCGTAATTGCCTGCATAGTCACTGGTGTTTTCACTGCAAGTGTGAATTGGTCCTTCTCTTAAGACCAAAAATCGACGCCTTTTCATCATCTTGAAACAAGACTGACTCCTGCTCTTCATAGTTCATGTCCTTCACTATAGCCTTGGAATTAGATTTCCATTTTCTAAGCTCATAACCTGCGCCTTTTAAAACATCATCGATATTTTTCGATAATTCGATCGCCTTCTCTTCGGAATCAGCACCCGTGTTACAGTCATCCATAATTACCTTAGCAGCTTTTGAAAACTCCTGCTCTGCTTCTCTGTATTAATGCTCTTACAGTGTTGTAAGCTGATGAAGTCATACCAAAGGTGACTCCCGTCAGCCAATATTCTCTCAAATTATTCTGCGGGCTTATCTCCAGAATATACGCTGCAAATCCCACTGTTCCTTCACAACCTTCACCATTCTGAACATCATTTTAATATCCGCACTAATAGCAACTCGATGCCTGCGGAAACGCATTAAAATTTCGTGCAAATCCTTCTGTAGTTTTTCACTTAGCATTTCACACTTCATTTAATGAAATGCCCTTATTTGTCCTGCAGCTTGCATCGAATACGACTCTAAACATTTTAGTGACGCAATGATGTGGCATGTGGTATATAAGCCTGCCATGCACTGTACCAGTTACTGGTGTCATGTGCTCTGCTCTTTCATACGCTCTTATGAATTCTGTTTTAGTTCAGAATCTCCTGCTAGCGTTCTCTCTAAAGCAAAGAAATAATGTCTCACTGTAAGCTCCAAGCTTCCTTCTCTGATTCCTTCAAAGGAATCGTGACAAACAAACCTGCAAGAATTATCACGTGAAAACGTATTGATGAAATTCTGTTCCACATGCTCCTGCTCCTTTGACCTGCTTGATGACATTTCAATGCCATCCAACTGCCATAAACGCTTAAGCGATTCATGATGTTGATTGTCTTCGATGTACACAACATGTGACACCAGCTCAAGCTCAATGCCCATGCTATCCTTCTCGTTATCATACTTTCCGAGTATGATCCTGCTAAAAATAGCTTCCATCTCTAGAACATCATCAGGCTGATGCTCTTAAAAAGAAATAAATGTCTCTGCTATAAACCTTGGCAATAAATCTACGGGACCTGCTTTCCAAAATTCTAGATCCGCAAGTGGCAACCCCGTAGACATGTCCATCCTTGGCGATCCCAAATTGTGTGTAGGCACAATTGGCTCCCATTTACTTTCTTTGGGCAGTACCCAGAAATCCTGCTCTACTGAAACCTGCGAATTGAACCATGGACCTACAGGAAGTGTGGTTCGCCTTTCACACCAATCACTCTCTTCGCTATTTGCCCCTTTGGTAAGCCCAATCTCTGGGAAAGCTGATAACTTGCTAGGTCAGGTTGTTCCCTTATTGGCCCATACTTCCTGCCATCCATCTCGATTATTACCTGTGCCGTAGGCATCAAAGTAAATTTTCGCTGCTCTTGCTCATTATAATTAAAATATGTTAAATAAATGCTACTTATAGCTTTATTTACCCTATGACTCACTCCCTGCTTCCTTCACTCCTGCTGTACCTACTTGCTATTGCTTTTATCCTGGTTTTGTCAAAATGAGGGCGTTTCTCGGAAGGGACAAACTAGTCGATCTCTCCTCTGCTTGTTTCCGCCTTCCTAATAGCTCCTTCTCTTCCTTCCCTTTTCCTGCACATGGAAGATCATTGCTTCAACCTTCTTAAGCTCGCTCATAGAGTACAGATTACACTATTGTATTTGCTTCCCGGCGCACTGTACGCACGGTCCCTGGAAGCACTCCTTCGGTGCATGTCTTACATCAGACAATTCAAGACGAGTGTTTTCTCCTTCACGAAGTCCTGCTTGGCCTGCAAGTTCGACACCGCAAACACCGGGCAACGCCGTATTGGATGACTCAAAGATTTGCACGAGTGGCTAGGTAATGGTTTTTTGTCAGCTTCTGCTTCCTCTCTCCGGGCATTGCTGCCACCTGCTCGCACATTCTCGCATTTGCTTAGAGCTGACTGCGCCTGATGTATGGACGACACGGCTGCTCAATTTTCCTGCTTGCTGCTCCACCCAATGCGATGCCTTTGGATACGAAAATATGTAGGCGGGCGGAAAATATGTCATAGATCGCTGCCACAAATCAATCTCAAAACCCTGCCATTTTATAATATCACCATTGAACGATCGTCAGGTGTTCTACACATCGTGTTGGCGAATGGAAGACTAACCTGGACTTCAATGGGATGTCCTGCTCTGCCTGCTGCTCCTGATCTTGGAGTTCTTTCTGCTACCTTCTTTCATGCTGCATAGGAGGCAAATGTTTTGCCTCTGCTTCAGCAACCCTGCGTTGCAACTCAGTTAATCAACAAATCGTTGGCCAACGCAATCCTGCTATAAGACACCTTCACCTGCGACCAAGCATCCTGATAGGCTTCAAGCCTGACCTGCGCTGTTGCCATCGTGGAAGTCCCAATGGTTGGAGATTCCACAAAGGCCAGCATCCTGCTCATCGAAAATATTCCGGCATGCAACGTATAATTATCGTTGCGTGCTTGCTCTTTTTCCATCTCTTTCACCTGCTTGCCTGCACCTTTTTTATTATCAATAAAAAATGCCTGCTTGCCTTTCTTTTCCTAAAAAGTGTATTGCATTAGAAATTGAATTTCAATAATGCTTTATCCTGGAATAAAAATAAATAAATAAATAATAGTTCGCAGTAGGTACTTAGCAATTTGCAATTTCCCAGTATGCGATTGTTGAAATAAACAAAACAAAAATATTTCGCAGTATGTACTAAGCACTTTGCTTTTTCCCAATATGCGATAGCTGAAATAAACAAAAACAAAAATATTTCGCAGTAGGTACTAAGCACTTTGCCTTTTCCCAATATGCGATAGCTGAAATAAACAAAAACAAAAATATTTCGCAGTAGGTACTAAGCACTTTGCTTTTTCCCAATATGCGAAAGCTGAAATAAACAAAACAAAAATTTCGCAGTAGGTACTAAGCACTTTGCTTTTTCCCAATATGCGATAGCTGAAATAAACAAAACAAAAATTTCGCAGTAGGTACTAAGCACTTTGCTTTTTCCCAATATGCGATAGCTGAAATAAACAAAACAAAAATTTCGCAGTAGGTACTAAGCACTTTGCTTTTTCCCAATATGCGAAAATAAATAAATAAGAAATATTCCGCAGTAGGTACTAAGCAATTGGCTTTTCCCAGTATGCGAAAGTAAATAAATAAGAAATGTTCCGCAGTAGGTACTAAGCAATTGGCTTTTCCCAGTATGCGAAAGTAAATAAATAAGAAATATTCCGCAGTAGGTACTAAGCAATTGGCTTTTCCCATTATGCGGAACTAACTAAATGAAATAATCAAATTAATGGGGTGGAAAATTGTTGCTGCTTTTATAGTTGTTGTTGTTTTATGTGCTTGTTTTATAATTCAAGTTTCTCACAACAATTTTAAATTGTTTGTTGCTTTTCAGAACTCAATTGAGCATATTCTGAAATATTTGCTCCTGCTGCTTGCAAGCTCCTTCTCTTAAAAACTAGCACCGTCGTGCTTTGAGTTTTTTCCTTCTTCTGCTATGTCTCCTTTTTTTTTTATTTACCTATATAAAAATCAACTAACATCTTGATCTACAGCAACCGGTGCATTTGCACTCAAGTTCCTCCTTCACTCTTTCTCTTTTATTTTTTGGTAACTCGCACTCAAGTGCTCTGAGTTCCACCTGCTTCGCTGCTCATTGTTTGTCTCGACCATATTTCTCGCTTTGTAAAATTAATGGCGACTGGCACATTTGTGCTCTAGTCCCTCCTTCCCCCTCTCTTGATGTCTCGACAAACTATCAACTTGGCCAGAAAAAAAGGTGACAACAAAAAAAACTTAACACAAGCAACCTGAAAGAAAAATAAATCTTAACCCAGCAACAACAACAATCCCCATAATTTGATATTTAGGTTCTAGATAAATATAATTATGTATAATAATAATTACTCCCATCGCCATCACACAAAAGCACAATCAGAATATGGGATTCTTGCAATTCCCCTATCACACAAGCACAAAACAAAACATGGAATTATTGTTGTTCTCCTTCACACAAGCACACAAAAAAAAAGGAATACGCACACTCGCTTCACTCATTCGAATATATTTTCCTTCTGCATCTGAAACGTAAATGAACCAGACACCCTGACCCTGCACCCTCGTTGTCGACACCAGCGCACATTCACTGAAAAACTAAGAAATTTTATAATACCGCAACCATCACCTTTCACTTGCAAACAAACATTTTACAATATCTAAGAAATGTTAATTGTCCTGCTATCAATGTGGACTGTATTTTAGGCTTATCTAAGAAATTTTATAAAAGAATTATTGTTAGGTATCTATCTCTAAAAAATTTAACATTGTTTCGGTTTGAATTTTTCTGCCTTGCAAACCTCGACCGCTCGTTGCCCTTTTTCTTTTCGTTTTTGACGAAACCTTCCCATTTCTCCTTCTCCTAGCTGCTGCGAGTGCGCGGCAGAATATTTTTTGTAAATATTTTTCTCGATTCTCGCTCGCTGCTCGTGGTGTCTGGTGTGTCTGTGTGTGTGTATTTTCGCCGTGGCGCGAGAACACAAACACTCCTGCCTGCTCCTGCTCTTAATTCTTGATGAAGAATTTGTATGGGTCGCTTCTGCTTGCAAAAGGGGTAAACAACGAAACAATGTCTATTTACTTACTTACATGCTGGTAGGTACAAAATGATGTACAGTGCTATTTTTTCGCACTACCTGCTGATGATACGCCACTTCCTGTACGCATCATGTATTAATTTCCCGCGCACATTTATCTTGCGACTGCGTGATTTTCATCGTAGCGCAATTTCACCATCACCATTTTAGTTTTTCAATAAAACGAGACCTGCTCACTCACAATGCACTTATTTTTTTTTTTTCAAACAAAAACCTGCACCATCACGTCACTGGCACCTTATCCGGCTCGACACGGACCAAAATGTATAGTAGCTCAGCGAAATTGTACGCACAAGAAGTATTACCCGTCACAATCCGAGGAAAACAAATTTAAACCATCAGACAAATAAAAGACAAGACAATTATAGTGGAAAAATGTTATAAAAAACCACTTTTGTTTATTAATCTTATACAACCTTCTCGGTTGGTTCCTGCTGAAAGACTGACTTTCGTCATACAAATCTCAGAACCTTTTCGGTCTTTCGTTAAGTTTATATACATATTTGCTTAATACATCGACTGCAGAGTTGCAATACTCATGCAGTTCGATACACATACGGACACAGGGAAATAGAGAATTGGCGCGTACAATTTATATTTCTTAAGTACCAATGTCCGCGTAGTGCTAAAGCAAAACCTGGAATTTGCAGTATTTTGAAACATTATGTGCGTTAGGTAGGTCTACTCCAAACGAAGTACCTCCAATAGTTCAACTATTCTATCGATTTCAATTTTTCCTCTCCAATACAATTTTAAATTTTGACTAAGTCAAGACAAAATAAATGTGAACATTATCTACTTTGCCGGCCTGCAATGCCCGCAAGCTGTGCGAGTTATAATATTCCAAATCCGACACCTATTATGTGCTAACATTCCTATGCAACTATCTAGTGGAAATAAATCCCATTCTTATGTATATACCCAAACCCATACCCGAATTGTCCACATATTCAAAATTCAGCAGAAATTGCAAAAACAATAATTCGCCAAATAAAAACAATTCACCTCCAAAGGCAGACGCACTTCCATGCAAATTTGTATAAATTTGAATAAAATTAACAGATCCGGCTTCAATTTCATGCGGTGCCGCTGGGTGCGCGCCGTGCCGACAATGCAAAGTGCCAAAAATGTCGTATATAATTAATTTTAATTAGTTTCTGAATTTCAGGAAATCTGCTCTCACGCCCTCGCACCCAGAAGCGAGCTCCCGGCCAGCTCCCATGTGCAGCTTCCCCAGCGAGAAATTGTTATAAATTGTAAATATACATCCCCTCAAGTGCCGTCATTAGCACGGTGCCTTTATACAGCACGAGCACGGCTGTCGGTTCAAGTATTGCAAAATCGTTCGAACAAATTTTAGAGCTTGCAAAATGAAAATAAATACGCAGTTGACGCTCTGTTGCTTCTCCGCAGTCTACCTCTACATCCCCCCCCCCATGATCGACCAAGGGTCGTGCGTTGTGCAATAAATTTCATTATCTCCCGCTAAACGACATTGAATCGCTGCAAACAATCTCGCCCCCGAAAAAAGGTTGAGAAACCAACAAAAAAAAAGGGGACGCGCAACCAACGTTGACAAATCTCTGAATTTATTTCTTCATATTATTTAAAATTGAAACAAAAACGGTTTTGTTGTGCACGCTTGTTCCTCCTGATCCGGATAGCGCTTCCGATAAAGGACGGGGTAAATAGATGGGCAAAAATACTGCGGGAAACGATGCGGCACAATTTGTGCTTGGTAGCTGTACGTGTGGGGGTGGTAATTAATCATAAAGCAGAAAATCCTTTAACAACAACCTATCAGGCTGAACAACAGCCTTTGCTGTGACATTCGATCGATAATGGACGACTTTTAGTCATGTCATTGCCAGATGTATCACTTTTTATGAGTTACGGGTTACGGCCCTGGTACTCCTTTTTCGATCCTTTTTTTTTATGAAATAAATGTTTGTCGGAATTGTTTTAATATAACTACTCGAAGGGTGTCTGCATTCGTACGCACATGACAAGCAACAGGCTGGGGAGTGGGCGATGGCATTTTTTTTTTTTTGTGTTATCTCAGTTGCCTTAGTCGGACATGATATAAGAAGTAAGCTCTTCGGTTTTATTTGTAAGGAGCTCGTTTGATGGACTTATTTTGGAAAAAGAGGTCGATTGGTATTCCTCGAGTGCCTGGGGTTGATGTGTGAATGATAGCTTATTTGTATTTATTCTGATTTGCTTGCGATTTCCTTGAGACAGTCCCTTGGATTTGGGACGGTAGCCTTGGGGCATATCCAATCCATGTTCTTATTTGATGGGAGATGTATTTAGTCTGAAGCTGCCGAAGCAATAAACACAAACGACTCACCCCAGTGTCAACAGAACAGACAATCCTTTTTCAGTTGAATTGCATTGTTTTCCTAAACGAATGACAGTGCATTTGTCATCATCAACTTCACAAGAACTGCTATAAATTAAAATTGCGACTTTTCATATTTCCCATGGTTTAGCTTAGCCGGAGTCCCCTTGAAGGATGAAGCTTCCAAATTGCAACAAAAAGCATCTAACCTTACTCCAGTGTAGCGCTGCACTAACGAGCTAGTGGAAATAAATTCCATTGCACATGAAAAGTTTTTTTCCTGTTGCCGACAAAAATACTTTTGAGTTGAGTTTCAGGAGTTTTTTTCCTCCTTGTTCTTCAAGCGCGAAAAAAATACTTTTCCTGTGGTTAGCCATAGATAGAGGAGAGTTCATGGTGTGCAACGTTACAGTGGGGAATTTCACTGAGAATTATAAAACAACTGGCATTCTCATGCAGTTTGTCCATCCGGTTTACATCTTCCCAAGGTTGCTGTTGTTAATTTGTTAAATTCGTCTGAGCTGTTAGCGTTAAAGAGGCGCAAGTGTTTATAATTAATCTGGGAATGGTTTCATTTTTATCGTTGCACTTAAGACCGGTGACTTGATATCAAAGGTTATGTTTGGTTTGTAGTTGCAATGCCCTTGAGGTTTGAAACTATGGAATCATGTTACAAAAACCCGAAGGTTGGTAACCGATTTGTAAATTTATTCATAATTTAAATCATAATGTAAATCATTCATTAATGGAAAGTTCGTTTAAGCTTTCATTAAAATGCATCATTGGAAATTTTGATTTACGATTTTAAGACGATTAATCAAACAAATTAAAGCTAATAAATTGTGGAATAATTTTACGAAAAAAATAACATAATTCTAATTAAAACTTTTCTTTAAATCCACTTTTATTATTTCACTGATCAGTGAAATCGTTTTATACAAAATTTAGTCAGTGAATGCAAATCGCTTAGAAAAGTGTCGAAGACTACACATTTTAAAATCGCAGGAACAGCAAGTAACGTTTTTATGTTCGATTAGTCACACGAAATCTATACCACATAAAAATCATTTGCATGTCAACAAAAATTAAAAAAAAAATAAAGTGAACAATATACCTAAGTTGCAATAATATTTGTAACATATGTTAAGATTAGTTCCTTAAATTTGCAGAATTATGAAATGAAATATCTAAAACTTTCGAATGTTGTGAGTGAGGAGCACCAGCAAAGAATGGAGAACGATCTCGAAATTGAGAAATTTAAAAATTCCAACTAAATTGTTTGTATTTTGTGTTTTTTTTTTTTTTTGAAAAAAGAATGTCATACAATGTTTATTTATATTTTGTTGGGCCTTAAACTTCAATTCCTCACAGTTGTAGGTATTCTGAAAGTGTGTTAATATACCTAAAGGATCTCCGAGTGTTGAGGTCTATGAGGTATTCTTGCCGAGAGCTTTCTGGAACTGTAACAATGTTGTTATCTATGAAAAAAAAGGGAAATGACTAAAGATTAGGAGAATATATGGAAGGCTTAGCCAACTCTTAATTCATCTCAATATAGTTCATCTTTGTAGGGTTAACACACCGGAGAGGTACTTATTACTCACTTCGCGTTGGAAAGATTGATTTTTTTGTATTATATAAACGCCTAAGATTTTTTACAAACCTAATGTTTTTAGTTAAAAGCTACAATCAGTTGTTCTCAATCAATAGTGATACCTTCTGGAAATTAAAGAGTTTAACACAAATTAAATCTCTGAACAAAATGCCTTGCCCTTGCAATAAAAAGGTTGAACGCAGCGATGCAAAAATCCAGTGTACATTGTGCAATGTCTACTTCCACCTTGACTGTGTCAAACTACACCCAAACGATGCAGCATGCAGCGTTTATGAAAAAGAGCGAAACCGCTTATCATTGCTCTTCTTGTAATAAACATCGTAGAAACTCTGTAGGCTCTCCGCACTCCGCCACGGAATCATCACCCAGCGCAGACTCACGTTGACGACATCGCAAATACAGCTACAACCAGTGGCGTCTCGTCAGGGTGTGCAAGGTGTGCATTGCACACCCTGATCTAACCAAAAAAATCGCTCATCGAACACTCAAATAATAATAACACACAAAAATATGATGTGCTCAATTACATTTTACACATCCCATAAGCCATAAACCCTCCATCACACAGCCTACTATAATAATACTCATATTCATCCTTCCTAATTTTTCTTTCAAAATTCCGTCATCGTTGAGAAATAACAAAGAGAAAAACAATAAACTCGCAGGTCGCAGCTACAAGAATTCATCCCCATCGTCATTTGTCACCCGCACCCGCACGCCGTACCGGCTAATGTCGCTTTACTTTGATGAACATAGTGAACTCGTGCGACGGTTTTTTGTGCACACGGAATATTCATTATTTTCTTTCGTTTTTTTTTTTTCTGTTTCCGTAAAGCGTCATAAGTCAAATATACATGCAATACATCGACGCTCGTGCAAAAAAAAGCACGACAATTGATGAATGAAGTATAAGTGGCTGCAGTTTCGTGCGGTGCTTTTGTTTTTTTTTTTTCTATTTTTAATTTGAATAGTGGAGTTTTTTTTTATAAAAAAAAAAAAAATCATGAAATTTGTTTTTTTTTTTTATTTTAATTAAGAAAACAATAAATAAATCCTTTTTTTATATATAATTTTCAAGAATTGCACACCCATCTAAGTAATTCACGCGACGCCGCTGGCTACAGCCATGCAGTCAGTGGAACCGGTTTTCTTGTCTTCCTCCTCTTCATCACCTCACACCTCTTCCTCCATCATTTCCAGAACGCAGCAGCTCCACAGTGGTCTTCACGATGGATCATGGATGTACTACCTACATAATGATATCGTTGCTCTGAGGGAAACGATCGACAATGCACTAGCTCTCATTGGAAACCTAAAAGCTGAAAATACTAGTCTCTCAATGAAGGTCGACAATTTGCAGAGAATCGTAAATACCCTAAACAAAACCGTCTACGTAAATGTATTGACATTGTAGGTGTTCCCAATGTGGACAAGCAAAATGCGCTACATTCTACGATTAAACTGCTGAATGAGGGTTTGGGGGACAACATTACTAGTGACGACATCAAATATTGCTACGTCAAAACAATTAAGCGTAAACCGTCAACCAACGTGCCAGCTTAATCATCCAATATAATGTGTAAAATTCAAGAACATGGAATGCAAAGAGAGAATCGTAACTAAGAAACGGAGTAAGCAACTATATAATCGGCCTTACTAATAATCAATCACTAATGTCGACAACTAGTTAGATGTCAGCTTTAGTAAAAATGTACAGCATTTGTGAAATGGTACCAATAAACAATTAGACCTCCACATTTACTAGTCCGACAACTTTCTTAGAAACTATTACATTTGTTGTCATTGCAGAATTAAAATTTCATAATTTGTTTTCGTGAAAAACGAGGTCAATGGTCTCTTTCAAAAGGAGGATTTTATTCTAAAAGAAGGAATATATAAATTGCAATTAAATTTGCCCAACACATATCTTTCCAATGCTCTTTGAGACTTATTATAAGCAAAAAACAAAACACAAAATAGGAAATGTACAAAATATCCGCTGATCTGTCAAATATCACATGCAAATCAGTAATGCCCTATCGTTCGATCGGACACAATTTTCAGTACTTTTATGGTACGCTTTCCATTGTTTTCTAATACTACCTCGCGATTTCTTTATGAGTCCATTTGTGTCGTAATAAAATCTCTTTCAAATTATTCAATAAATGGAGCACAGTTTATTTAAATGGTATCATTTATTCGTAGGCTGACGATGCAAATCAAAACTTATTAGTGGTCTAAACATCACAATTGCGTCGTTAGCAAGTGAATATTTTTAAAAATAGAAATAATAGCTGGCTCATTCATTGTAGCGTGTAAGAATTTTATCGCTTCCGGGTTTGAAAACAAATACAATTTAACCTTAAAAAATTGTATGGCTTATATATTACTTAATTCGGGAAACTCAGAAACCGACAAAAGTTGAAATTCGAACTGAAAAATATAAAACGCAATTTTTATGCACACATATTTTCGTACTAGGTACCTGTTAGGATGTTACTCCTCCAGAAGTTAATAAACTTGTTATTTTGCATGTATTTTGCTGAATGCTGATAATTCTATTTTTATAACTATATTTTCCGCGAAGTGAACCTTTTCACACCAACCATTGTCTCATTAGAGATCCTCATTCTCGGTAAACAAACTCCTTTTGCAAAGAGTTTTAATAGGGTTTGAATGCAACAAAATATCTACCTGATTCGCCTGAGGTACTGAGAATTGTTGAAAAATTGTATGAGCCGCCCAAACTTAGGAAATAAGATATTTTTTTCTGTTTGCGACGACTGTCAAGAAAGTCTTGGAAATATCCCAAACTTATATTAAATTAAATTCGTTGCTCGCAAGCTATTTACAAGGAAAACCAATCAAAAAGCAAGAACTAGCGGTTAAACAAGATAAAACAGAGAAAAATATATGCTTCACGTGTTTAGAAATAAAACAAAATAGCAATATTTTTCAATATTTTGCATACATTCGTACAAATTTGTGATTGTTAGACTTAAAAACCATTTGCATTGTTGTATTGCAATGAATAAAATTAAAAAACATTCACAATTTACTAAAATTAATTAATAATTGTAAACGCTCAGGCTGAACACCATCGTATAAAATTCTCTCCTATTACGAAATTTACTACCGTGATTTTGGATGGTTGGGCAACACTAACTTGTCTTCAAAATGACATAAGGGAGGATTTATTAAGCTAATGCCCGAGATAAACATGGCTTTCTCAACACTAACATTTAACCCTACAGTTAGCGATAGTCTGGCAACTATATTTGTTTATTGGTAAAGGGATTTTGGAAAGTGTGGAGTCTTTTCGTAAAGTGCCAGACTAAAGTTGATTATTGGTAAGGCCGAATGAATTACGAAGTAGTGAGAGAAGGCTTGCTGTAGTTCCTTTTCTAGCCATTTTACTCATCAGTTCCTAAGTTTTTATTCTTCGGTAGCACCTTGGCTCAGTTGGCAGTGGCTTAGTGGTTAGTGTGTTGGACTACTAAGCGAGGGGCTCAGGTTCGAATCCCGCGAAAACCCAAATTCCAACATAGGGTTTTTTTCCGCTGCGCCACCTCTCGCGAACGTCTGACAAACATCCGAGAGTATAACTGTCTTGAAAAAAGCTTCTCAATTAGCCGTTTGGAATCGGCATAAAAATTGTAGATCCCTTCCATTCGTTCCAAAAATGAAAACTCACACAAAACGAATGGTTGTGAGAAGCTAGGCCCAGGGTCCCTACGACCTGTAGCGCCAACTATTTATTTTTTTTTTTTTTTTAGCACCTTGGCTCTTCAATAAATTGCCTCCTGAATTAAGGAGTACCTACTTATGTAGTCCCTCCTCATTCAATAAAAGGGTTAAATTGTGGCAGTTTAATTTTGATTTCGAACTGGTCAATAACTTAATAATTTTGGTTACTTAATTAGACATTTTACTAGATTTTTCCTCTCCTTGATTTTATTACAATTATTTTTTTTTTTCTTTTTTTGCTCTTTAGTTTTCCTATTGGTTGCTCTATTTAAAACCCTACAACCTTTATTTGTTTGAATTTTGTATACGATTGTCATGTCATACATTCATCACTAGTTATTTTTTAACAAAAGAATGTATTTAAATTATTTTTCAACAAATTGTATTGTACAACATTAGAATGTTATTATCAATGGAATGTTAATACTCAGAAAATTTTGAATTTTGCTTGAAAAGTAATAAAATAATTGAATTGAATTGAATTGAATAGCTTAATTATGTAGTAACATTTTTCAGACACCCTCTGATTGAGGACATTGAGGTACACATTTTATTTATTTGTACATAATATTTCTCCATTCTAATGTACAGCCACTGGCAAAATATCTAATCTTAATGTAATATAATAATGGAGAACAAAAATTAATTTTAGTATTGCAAGCAAAACAATAGAAAACTATAAGTTAGTTAGTTTCTGTACCTATGTAGCTATCGGAAAAAAATAAAGAATGAAATTTCCTTTTTAAAATAAACAAGGATTTCATGGGTATCATCTTCGTCTTTACTCTCTGCATTATCTTAAAAACGAACATGTATAGGTATATATTTTTTATCTTTATATGTACCTCCTATATCTAATCTTAATGTAATTATAATGATAGGGAATAGAAATTAATTTTAGTACTGCAAGCAAAATGACATAAAAATATAAGTTAGATACGATCATGATATATTTTAAATTATTCTCAATTTTTTCTAATTTTATGTAGTATTGCTAAGGCTATCTGCACATGTGCAGCAGTGCTTAAGATGGGTGAAGTTGAGCCGGCCATGTCGTCATACTTATACCAAGTGTTGTCACATCTTTTGACGATGGCTTCAGGCTACGTAATGCTCGTGTGACGTATTTTCATCCATACTTTCTGTGCTGGCATTTATGTACTTAACTATTCCCAGTAACTTTAAATGAAAATATTTATCTTCTTGTATTTCATAAAACTCTGAAGTTTTATCATCAATTTTTGCTCGATATCAAAATATCCTAAATATCCTAGATAAAAGTAATACACATTTATTTATAACAAATTAAGTCAAAAAGTAAAGAGGTAGGTCACTACTTACACATTGATACGCAGCGGATGTCTAAATCATTACAAGCATAACTAGAAAATGGAGCCAAACTACAGTTTATGTAGAGAAGTTTTTTAAGTTTCAATTATATTCGTATTACTTTATGTTTGTGAATATTTTATTGCTTACCTAAAACTGTGGTCAATGTTGCTTTTCCATTGCAGCTGCTACATTTCACTACATTTGAGCTATGGTTCCGATATCGCACTAGAATGCTTTAACCAGCCTTTGCAGATTGTACAAGAGAATCTGTATTCTGTATAGGCATCGTGTATACTGCATACTCTATTTCCAGCACAGGACATTTGTTAAGAACTGCGTGTTCGCATTATCATTTAAATATTTCCGTGTAACTAGGACAACATGAAAAAATAGTTTTTGCAACATTTCCAAAATTTTCAGTACCTACTACAATTTATTTTGTTTAACGAAGGTACGTTTAAGAAGTTTTCAGATTTATATAAAGTCATAATAACTTTCGCTCTTGACATATAGCTTTGTGCGCTTAGTCCCTTTGTACGAACACTACTGATTAGTTCAAAGAAGTTGTTTTCCTTTGCCAAGAGTTCAACCTGTTACAAAAATAAGCATAATTGAAAAAATAAATTTTAATTCTTGAAAGATTGTTTGCGGGAATAAAAAAAAAAAACAAATTAAAATAATATTAAGTTTACAGAGTAGATTTCCCTTTTTGTTGGCTTTGAATTTCGAATTACGATCATGTTGTTTTACCAATGGTGACAAATTATTCAATACAAAATAGGCATCTTTCAATTGAGATTGCCAATAATTATCTTATTTATCGTTAGCCGAGCTTAAATTTTTAATTTTTGTATTTCGCGTCATCTATGTGTTTGCAACAAATAGAAACCACAGATCTATCTAAATTATTTACGATTTTAAGATAGTAGATAATGCATGCAACTGGCACAAAACTGCAGCGAAATATATACAATCAGGTAACAATCTAATTCTATACCTGTAGTTACCGTTCTTAATACTACGTAATGTACTACATTATAATATAATATAATAAATAATTTATGGAGGTCTTACCTTCTTTGTAAGCAAATAGTAGTCATGAGTTCCAGTTAGTAATATTTGAAATATACTATCAAGGGCACACGTATTGGATAGCATAAAATCCTTTCCATTTATTTTTAAAGAACTTAAATCTTTGTTGTTAGCATTTTTCATTACCGGGATTTCCATGTGTCGTTGAAGAGATATCCTATCCCTCACACAGATTTTATTGTCGCCAAGATAGAGGGATGCTCTCTTTTTGTTTTTTTTTTACGTATTGGAATTTTGTTTTTTTTCTCCATTTTAAGGTCAACTTTTGTATTTTCGGGTCCGTAACCACCCCAATTTTCATTCTCCCTCAAGGCCAATACGGTAGCAGTTAAACCATCGACGTTAGAACATCTGAAGCATATTATTTTTTTCTTCAAGACCTTCATCACCGTCATAAGCACACGAACATTTATCAGTAGCGCGTGCTCAAAACATTTACAAAATTCACAGTTTTAAACTTTTCCAGCAATTGCTTTGCAGGTGGAACATTTTGTCTCTAGTTCAATATTATTGAGAATTTCGCAACTTAAAATGTCTATGGCTTTAAGGTCATCCAATAATGATGACGATGATGAACAGAACATGTGGAATTACATGAGTTGGTCCGATTTTCTTTTAATGGTAGGCAGTGCTTCTCTATGTTTTTCCTTCGTATAACGGTGTCTCCCCGAAGAAAGCCGATGTGTTTTGACAAAAATACGTCGGCGAGCAACGGTAGGTAACTCCTGTTGTTTGAAAACTAAATTCTTTAACTTGTTGTGTTCGTTTTCAATTATTGCTCCAGTGGAAAATGTTCCATTCTTCGGAAAGCAATCGTAATCATTCACACAAATGTTTGTCCACAGAGGAAGCAGAGCTAGATCCTCGTTGTAGTATGGATTCGCACTTCTTCCAAAATCATTTTGTGCTAAAGCTTGCTCAACTTCTAATCTTAAGGCTTTTCCCCACTTCATCCATTCATTATCTTGGAAGTTTTTAGAATTTTTGGTTTTGGTTGTAAAATCATTTTGTTCTTCCCATGTTTGAAATTTTTTTTAGCTCTTCTGGCATGTTGTATTCTTTATGAAACCAAATAAAAGAAAGGAATAAATTTTAATTAGTGCATAATAAAACTACATACATATATTTTATACCTAGCCCTAAATTTGCAAATCAAAATATATTTTATGTTCAAATTTGTAGTTGATTTAGGCTTGAAGGCTTATTTAAATTGCGTTTTATTTAAATTATGTAACGGACTTAAGTCCGGAATGGGAGCATTTAAAAAAGTTTTGCAAGATTGGATTGCAAAATAAAATGAACCTCCAGAGCATCCATAGATATTTCTCTAATTTTCAAATGGATGACCTTTTTGTCAGATAGCTGATTGAAATAAGAAAGCGAATAGTTATTCCTATATAAAATTGATGCTATTAAATAATTACCTGTTGTTTTTATTAGCAGATTCTCTTCTGCTTTTTGGCAAAGTCAATCACTTCCATCAGTTTTTTTCCCTGTTGTTTCCGCGAGGCTTATAATAAGCAAATCAGTTATCAAAGTCTCGCCATCACGAATATTATCGGCTAGAATAAGTTCACCAATAGATGCCTAATACAACGTTTTGATATTTTTCCGAATCTATTCAAAGAAGTTGGAATATTTTTTCATTGTTTGTGCCACATCGATTCGTACATAAATACTCGGTTGATTCACGGTTTTCATTGCATTGGCATATTTAGTTATATTTTCTATATGCATAACTAACTATTTGCATAACTGAGAGATACCGCATTCAGCAGCGCTCTGGACCAGTCTATAACGCAGACATTTGGATCAGGAGCACCCGATCTTTTTAGCATTAATAGCCAATTGCTTAAAGCTTGGGTATGGAAGTCTTCCGAAAGCATATGTGCCACCGTAAACTGAGCTGCTTCGTTTTATATGGTAATGCTATGCAGAAAGACGTGTTTTTTTTAAATATCAGAATTTCGGACAATTTCTGTTATTAATCCGCCTGTGCTGTCAATACAAGAAATTACTTTTTGTTTTTTACAAGGGCTTTGATATGCTTTCATCTGTTCGTTTGTAGAATAGTGCACATAGAATGGATGAAATCCCATGTCCCCCCTATGCTGTCCGCGTAACCACCATACTTCATAAGCAACAGCGATTGGATAAGATCAATGCAATGCAGCACTCGAATACAAAATGGGCAGTTCTCCTTTACTTGGCCAACCATGGTTCTTCGCAATTTCCGCCCTTTTGGCTAAAACGCTTTTGCCGGTCATCAATTCTTTGCCGATTGCTTCGCGCTCGTTGCCCCGGAGATAGTATAGTATTTGTTGCACTCTCCATTACCAATCTTTAGATTGCAATACGCTACGAAATCTTCTGAAACTAATAGGGGCAAAATGGAACACTGCAATTTGCTGCCACACCTACATCGACCTGCAATTAAAATCAATGTTAATAATTTCTTGTTTGAATTAACGATTTTGATGAGAAGATAATACTGCAGATAATTAAGATCGCCGTGGATTTGCAAGAATTTTTTTTTTTTTGTTTAAATATTTTAAAATTTCGATATTCGGCAATCTTACTACATTTGTAGGTGCCAGTTTTAGCCATACGTAAAAAGAAACCGTAAAAATTATCTTTTGCATTTTTTTGCCACTTAAACTTGTTGGTTGAACGCGATCTTAATTTTTAAATGTTGCGTATAAATTACAGAAGTTAGTTTATCAACAAAAAAAAAAATACATAGGTATATTTAAATATTCTAAAATAAGAATTTACCTTTGTACGAAAAACTTTTTGCGATCACGGAAATATGAATAAACATTATATATATAATAACGGGTGATTTTTTAAGAGGTTTAGAACTTAAAAAAAAAAAAACACAAAAAATTCGAAAAAATGAATGAAATATTTATTTGAATCGATAGTTTGAACCTTGCAATTTAATGTTTAAAGATAATTTCATGCAAATGTTGACCGCGGCTGCGTCTCAGGTAGCCCATCCGCTGAGTCCAATTTTGGCATACTCTTTCACACATATCGGCCGGTATCTCACGAATGAATGCATGGATGTTGGCTTCCAATGCGTCAATCGAAGCGGGCTTGTCCCTATACACATTAGCCTTGACATACCCCCACAAAAAATAATCTAATGGTGTCAAATCGCACGATCTAGTCGGCCAATTGACCGGCCCGAAACGTGAAATTAACTGTTCACCAAACTCGCCTCGCAATTGCGCCATTGTTTCGCGTGCTGTGTGGCATGTGGCACCGTCTTGTTGAAACCACATATCATGCAAGTGAAGAACTTCCATTTCGGGCAAAAAAAAGTTTTTTATCATCGCTCGGTAGCGTTCACCATTGACAGTAACGCTGCGATTCGCATCATCTTTGAAGAAATATGGCCCAATAATGCCGCCGGCCCATAAACCGCACCAAACAGTGGCTTTTTCGGGATGCATTGGTAGCTGTTGCAATGCTTCTGGCTGATCTTCACTCCAAATGCGGCAATTTTGCTTATTTACGTACCCATTCAACCAAAAATGAGCCTCATCGCTGAACACATCATAAAATGGAAGCAGCGCGCGATGAACATTTCGAACCGAGCACGAATTTTGATAGTAAAATTCAAGAATTTGCAAGCGTTGTTCATTTGTAAGACGATCCATGGTTAAATTGCAAACCAAACTGAAGCTGTTTGACAGTGACACAAGGTACTAAACACACGTCAGCTGTCAAAACCAGTGTTGCCAAAACCAAGCCAGCTAAAAAATCACCCGTTATATATGTATTCTTTTTATAGAAAATTATTTTTTTTGTTTGATAAACACTATAGGTACTCTGTCCAACAAAAATTGTCAGTACATGGAAGATAGGATGCTTGTCTTTCAGTCTGGTTGCAATGACTTGCATAAATCGGTCCCACTTTAAAGCTCTCACAGGGTTGCCGTAGTTTGCATGACATTTCGCCATAACAATTTAAAATTAAAATATTGCTGAACGAAATAAACTCCGTTTATCTTTTTTTATTTTTCCTTAAGTGACTAATCGCTTTAGTTTGTTTACCAACAAAAAATAAAAATTTCTTAACACACAAAAACAAATCAAAACGAAAAATATATCACCGTAATCGAATTTATTCACTATAAACTCTTCCGACCGGGTTGCCGCCTTGTCGGGGCGGAAGGGCTTGACGAGACATGAGTCTCTAGACTGAAACTAAGAGCGACCCCACCTTTCAATTTATAAGGTGTTGGGAGTAAACCCCAGTTTAAAATCCCACTTTAAGCCAAGACGTCAGGCACCGTGTCGAGGGCTGCATGGTCAGTAAGTGGTTAAACCAACTCGGCCGCAAACGGTCCCCTCCGATGCTCGGGCAAGGTCGGTTGTATCAGTGCCCTGTCCTGGTAAGACGGCTCTGCCAGGATGGAATACCCCTTCCGGTCTCACTCGCGGGAATCAAATTAATAAAACACAAAACATGGACAGAAAGAAAGAAGGAGACAAAAAAACAAAATCAAAAGACCAGCCGAGGCTGCCAGAGGTTGGCACCTCTTTGGAGGACGAATTGCTGGCCTCCAGTCAGGAGACAATCGTCCGTCCGCTAAGCGGCGAGAGCGCTAACCCAACAAACACAAGTCCGCAGGGAAAGCTATGAAAAGCAAGTACCAGATGGCCCTCTTCGTCTTAGGTAAGATAGCAAAGAATGAGGCAGCCGGAACGGTCCACGAAAAAGACCAGGCGGATAAGGTAAAATACCAGGCAATCGTTGATGAGTACAACGAGCGCCTGAAGAACAACCCGAGGCAGGCAGCGAAGCAGGAGAGATCTCTGGATGAGACTTCCCATCGCCCGGCTCCCAAAAAAAACAAAGGTTGCCGAAGGTTCAGCAGCCAACTCCTCCAGTGTCTCAAACTACACAACCCGGCCGTTCAAATGGATGACTGGGCAGTCATCAAGGAAGAGGAACCCTATAAAAATACTATGTCGTTCCTGCTGCTGATAAACAACGAGTGCCTGGCTGCTCTCGAAAAGGCAGACTATAAGCTTCGGTTTGGCATAAGGCATGCCAAGGTGTGCCTCCGATAATCTGATGGTTTTTCTAAGGGAGAAAACCATGGACATCGGCATTATTCAGGAGCCCTGGGCGAGAGGCTCGACCATTAAGGGGCTCCAAGACAAACAATACAACCTATTTTACAAACATCAGGCCACAGGTAAGCCTAGAACATGCACTCTCGCTAAGAAACATCTTAAAGGTTTTTTATGTCCCAATCTTAGCTCAGATGATTTAACAGTGGTTAAACTGGAGTCTGCAAACCAAACAACATACCTGACATCAGCATATATGGCTCATGAGAAACCAGCACCGCCAGTGAAAGTGGAGCAACTCGTAGCCGAAATTACAGCAAAGGACAACCTACTGATGGGTTGCGACGCCAATGCAAGGCATACAGTATGGGGGAGCTCAGAAGATAATGAAAGAGGTGAGTCACTTTTTGATTTTCATTTAACTACTAACATATCTGTCGGCAATAAGGGCACGACTCCTACCTTTGTCTTCCCGAGTACGGGAACTTTCCAAGGGTGGGAAGAGATATCACACTAAAAACAAACAATGATAGCTTCAGGGTCGAAGACTGCAGAGTTTCCAATCTGGAGTCACTATCAGACCATAGATGGATTCTCTATGACTTGCGTCTCGAGACCGAGACTAGTAAACCATTTAGAAACCCCAAGAGAGTAAATTGGACCAAGTTTGTCCAAGTCCTTAGGACAAAACTCAAAAACACACCTGAAAGACACATTTTTGCAATCGAAGAACTGGAGGCAAAGGTTAAGACTTTCGAAAACGCAATGGTTGTGGCATATAAAGTCTCTTGCCCAGTTAAACGTAGCAAAAAAACACTTCCCCCATGGTGGAACGAAGATCTCTCCAATCTCAGACAGATGACCAGATCGATTTTCAATATCTGCCACAAACACAAATTTTGGCAGCCTTATAGGGACTGTCTTAGTCTTTATAAAAAAAGCCATCAAGGCGTCCAAAAAGGAGGCCTGGATGGATTACTACCATTCAATAGAAACCCTTAAGGACTCCGCCAGGCTTAGCAAAATTCTGTCCAAGGAACACTCCAACCCTTCCTTTCTAAGAAAGCCAGATGGAGGTTGGACTGAATCCTGTGCAGAGACCCTGGAACTACTAATTAATACACACTTTCCCGGATGCAGCGATATTAGTACAGAACCCGGGAGGTCTCGGCCAGTACAACCTGCACTCCATAGTCACATCAATTCATTAATTTCCGAGGAAAAGATTTCCTGGGCTATCAACAGCTTCTCACCGTTTAAGTTTTCGGGCCCTGACGGCATATTACCAGTCATGCTACAGAGATCGCAAGACTTAACAATACCTTGGCTGGCGTAAATTTTTAGAAGCTGTATAATACTAAACCACGTTCCCCACTCCTGGAGACGCGCTAGAGTGGTGTTTATACCGAAGGTAGGCAAACGCGGGCATGAAGCCGCGAAGGACTTCAGGCCAATTAGTCTAACCTCCTTTGTTCTGAAAACTCTAGAACGTGTCCTAGACATCCACATGCGAGGCTTTCTAGTAGAATCATCGCTATCCAAATCACAGCACGCCTATCTCAAGGGGAGATCTACGGAAACGGCTCTCCACGAAGTAGTGCGGACAATTGAAAAATCCTTACACTATAAAGAATACACCCTAGCCTCCTTTCTAGACATAGACAATTCTGTAATCTCTGAGTGAGATGGGCATAGAGGAATTTATTAGTCAATGGATAGTCTCTATGCTAAGAACAAGAACCATTCAGGCAACACTAGGCAACAACCACTTAACCAGATTTGCCCATAGAGGAACGCCACAGGGCGGCGTAATATCTCCACTACTTTGGCTAATGGTTATAAACAAAATTCTTGCAAAACTTGACAGGGAACGGGTCAAAGTTGTCGCGTATGCGGATGACGTGGCGATACTAGTGTCAGGGAAGTTTCCCTCCGTGATTAGTGAAATTATGGAGGCCGCTCTAGAAAAGGTAAACACCTGGGCTGCAAGTTGCGGCCTCGGCGTCAACCCGAGCAAAACTGAACTCATGCTGTTCACCACAAAAACCAAAATACCCGATTTTACCCTCCCCCGTCTAAATGGTCAACCACTCACACTATCCTCCAGCGCTAAGTATCTGGGCATAATGCTTGATAGTAAACTTAACTGGAAACAAAACATTGAACACAGCGTAAGGAAGGCGAGCGTTGCCTTCTACGCCTGCAGCAAAACTTTTGGAAAGAAGTGGGGACTTCAACCAAAGATGACCTTATGGATGTACACAGCTGTTGTGCGTCCCATTCTCACCTATGGTTCACTCGTATGGTGGCCCACGTTGAGTAAGGGCTATAACCTTACAAAACTTAAAAGACTGCAAAGAACGGCCAGTATAGGCACTACGGGTGCAATGAGGTCGGCCCCAACGGATGCTCTTACTGTGCTCCTGCATCTTTTACCTCTCGATCTGCACACCAAAGATACTGCACTATGCAGCGCCATAAGACTCAGGGAGTCTGGGTGCTGGAGTGCAAGGCCGTATGGCCACAGCAATATCCTGGACTCGTAACCAAACGGCACGGTCACGTTTCCAACCGACTACATCACACCACAACTTAATTTTAAGAAAGGCTTCCAGGTAAGTTTCCCGTCCAGAGCTCAGTGGAAGGGAAACGAAGTAGTGCAGGGTTTCGACACGGTCATATACACTGACGGATCTAAGATGAACTGTGGTGTCTACTCAGAATCACCAAATATATCAGAATCATACCGTTTGCCGGACTTTGCCAGCGTTTTCCAGGCGGAATTACTGGCTATCCGAGAAGCCTGCGTGCATCTAGGGCGTAACACTACTCACAAACAAAACATCGCTCTCCTTATAGATAGCCAAGCCGCCATCAAAGCCATAAATTCGGCTACCATAACCTCTAAACTAGTGCTGGAGTGCCGGAACGAGCTTGCCCGTCTGGGTGAACGTTTCAATGTCACACTTCTCTGGGTACCAGGGCATAGTGACATAATAGGCAACGAGCGGGCAGATGAGCTGGCCAGAAGGGGGTCAGCTCTGCACAGCTCACTCGCGGCAAGTGTCCACGTCCCACTAGGAGTGGTCAAAGGACAAATTCATTCATATTTCCTGCAGAAAGCCAAATTCCAATGGGAGGGGTTGACCAACTGCGTCATTTCAAGGAAGATATGGCCCATATACGATCAGAACAGAACAAGGAACCTGCTAAACAGAACCCGCCCAGATATCGCCAGAATTACGGCAATAATCACTGGGCATTGGCCAATTGGAGACCATGCGGCCAAGCTCGGGATCCCACACAACACTCACTGCCGCAGTTGCGGGAATACACATGAGAAAGAAACTGTATTCCATTTTCTCTGCAAATGTCCGGCACTAGCGAGAGCCAGACTGCGCACACTGAACCAACCTTTTTTCGACAACCTTAGCGACATTTCGGGTATAGGGATATCAGACATAATACGGTTCCTCAACTCCACAGGCTGGATATAGGCACCGAATGCTTCGCACCCTTAACAAACATCACAAACTAGGTAACACGAGTCGTGGTGACAAAAAGGCACATCACAGTGCTACTTGGGTTCCAAGCGGGACCGCCACTTCTACCTACCTACCTACCATTCACTATAAATATTGTATGTGGAACAGCCATTGATGCTGTCTTCCAGCGAAATCTAGATAGATTACAGTCTCGCATGTACATAAATTTTACTTCAGCTACCACAATCCGATTGTATCTATTCTACCGAAACTAGCACAGAACGAATAAATTATTGTTATTTCATAATATATCAAGAATACGGTTATTACAACGCCCTCTTTTCTCAATGACGTGTGTCAAGCCACTCACATACCTCACGCACGGTGTTTACACATATATTTCGGGACTGTTGGATACAGTCGCACAGTTTTTTTTATCTAATTTCAGTATTTGGTTTATTCTAGAATTTTTGTCTTGTTTTCGGGTTGGGTTTCCACTTAACTTTTTGAACGGTGCTATCCCAACTAATATTTCAGTTTCCATAAGTCTCAAAAGAGGATTAGTTTTAGTTTGCAAAAGAATGCTCTTAAGCAAAAAAATGTCACAGATTTTTTATTTCCATTTTCTTTACCTCTTCCGTCCCCCTGATTGCGTTTTAAGGGCCTGGAATAAATACATGAAACAAGGGATAAATCTGTCGAATTAGTTAGAGGTTTCCATAACGTTTACAGAAGACACGAACTTTCATCTTCCTCGTTCAATGTTTTACGTTGGGTTCTCTTACGATTGCATTATGTTTTTAATATTTTCGTGCAGCCCATAACATCTGCATCGGAAATAACCTTTATGAACTAGAAGATCTTCAAGGAAAAATATTAGGAGTATTCCATGCAAAAGATTTGCGAAAATAAATAAGGCAACTTTTTGTTTATTTATATTTCAACCAAGGTAATAGATACGTTCCTTTTTCTTATTATTTTCGTTCGCTTACTCTTGCTAAAATAATAAGTGGTGTAGGGAACGGCATAAATTAATAAATGATTATATTAGACACACAACTCGTTTCGATATTCTTTGCTACTTTACAAAATAACACTGTAAAACAAAACAAACAAAATAAGCAAATATTAATTTAAGAAACTTTAAATTTATGTGTCAGAAGTAAAAAAAAAAATAATATAGATTCATTCAGGTCGAGAATTTCAAACGAATTAGTTTGTTTAAAGGAAGAGCTTACTGACGAGTCTTGGTACCAAATAGATTACCTTATCTTTAAAGCTAAAAAAAATAAGGAAACAAACAAAAAAATTAAATTTCATTACCAAGAAAAAGTAGCCGAAATCCAAGGATAAAATATCAAACCTACTAGAAATTTCCTAATAATACAAAAAAAAAAGGAAATAGCATCATTTTGGGCACAAATCCAATAAAGAAAATTAAATATAATAAAAGGAAGTTAGAGGAAGAAAATCTAAATTAAATTATATCCAATCAGATACATTTTAATTAAAAACAAAACAAAATAGAAAAAGGACAAAATAAATATGCAAAAACAAAAGAACAAAGGACAAAATAAATATGCAAAAACAAAAGGACAAAGGACAAGATGAATTAATTCGAAATCAAGATTAAACGCAGGTTTAAATCAACAGAAATAGAGTTTTAAATAGTAAATTTTTATATTATTTCAATTGCCAAAGTTAAGTATTGTAATTATATAAATTGTAAGGATCAACTAAAAAACAAAATTATAAAAATTTATATCCTATTATTCAATTTAGTGAACAGGTCAACAAACTACAAAATTTACCACGGGCAGCGGCTGTTGTGCACAATAACGTCTTCACCCCTGGATATTTTAGAAAATTATTCGGTGAGTGATTTCATTTAACCTTTATATAAATTTTATAATTTTGATAATATTACGATCCATTCCTGAATATATAACATAGTTATAATAATTGTTCTTTTCATTATTCATAATTTAATCTTGACTTCGATGTATACATCTACATTAATAATTTTTTTTTTTTTATTTATTAAATCAACAATAAATACAATTACTGTCTTAGTTTACACATAATTATTTAACCCTTCAATGCATAATTTTTTTTTTTTGGGTCGAAAAAAATATATTTGATGTAAATAAACGATCTAAACTCAAAAAAAAATATAAAAAAAAAATCCGGTTAACCGATTTTCCGGAAAATCGGATTTTCTATATGATGCATATCTGCAACGCCATGCATAAGCGGTATGTAATTCATAAAAAAAAATTGACGCAAAAAAATTTCTGTGAACTTATTTTTATTTTTTCAAATAAATAGCTAGCTTAAAAACAAGAATTGAACAAATTGTGTAAACAAAACAATAAATAATAATTCATTTTATATGAAACTAACAGGAACATAAAAAATCACATAAATTTAATTGCGTGCTCATTGTATAGAATTCAGTTCGAGCTCTTTTGCAACTGTTACTTAATAATAATAATAATTTTTGGCGCAACAGGTCCGTAGGGACCCTAGGCCTAGCTTCTCGCAACCATTCGTTTTTGTGTGAGTTTTCATTTTTGGAGCGAATGGAAGGGATCTACAATTTTATGACGATTCCAAACGGCTAATTGAGAAGCTCTTTCATGACAGTTATACTCTCGGATGTTTGTCAGACGTTCGCAACTGTTACTTATATTCGTTAAAAAAATGGATAAATATTAAAATGTAAGTAGTAGGGCTATGGGGATCCTGGCCCACGAAAATGACTCATCGTTCAAGGTCATCATTCAAGGTCAATATTCAAGGTTATGTATAGTGTGTGTGTTTTGGTTTCAAGGCTATAATAGTGTATATATTATATATGTGTTTGTGTGTATGTATGCGTTCTTCAAGGTCAATATAAGGCTTGTATGCATGCGAGAAATCAAGGTCAAATATAACTTCCCTTCCCCTCCCACCTACACATTTTGATATCGATACTGTTCCAGGTCAACAGTAGAGTGTATATGTATGCATATGAGATCTTAATCATGAAGACAACTTCCCCTCCCCTCCCACCTACAAATTTTGATATCGGTACTGTTCAAGGTCAAGATAAGGCTTGTATGCATGCGAAAAATCAAGGTCAAAAGCTCCTAAATATTGATACTGCTTCTCATGCCCAACGACATAATAAACACACCCTAAATGCATGGTGTTGCAGATATGCATCATAGGCAAAATATGAAAAAAAACATCTGTTCTTTGCAAAATTTTAAAATTATTTTTGCACATATATTAGGACGAACATGTAAAAAACAATAAAAAAAATACTTACGTGCATTAAAAAACTTTATTATTTATATTTACATTAAATTAAACAGACCCCTTCCATAGATTATGAGAGCACATGGTCTTGTGACTTCAAGCTCTATTTTATTGCGTTCATACACTTACCAACACATTTGTGAAAATAAAGTATCATCGCGGAACTAACTGGCAATGGAAAACCAAACAAATCGAAGAGATATCGGCTGCCACTCTCTTATGACAGCGTTTTTGAATGTATGATGCAGATATGCTACAGTATGCATTGAAGGGTTAAATAAATTTAGAAATTATAACGTAAGAAATGGTATACTAAATTCATTAATTTGGTGGATGTGACAGAGCTGCGATGAAGTCTAAAGAAGAACATTGATGATATTAAATTGTTGGGGCTATTATACAAATAATAATACAGAGTTCTTTAATAGTAAGGTATTGTCTTCAAATTACATTTGCTGACATAGGGGATAGGGTTAACTCTGAGCAAGCATAAACAGTTTTCGCTTGTTGTCATGAAAGAAATTAGTATCGTAGTAAATGTTAAGAGATCGTAAGACAGTTCTGTCCTAAATAAATTTCAATAGTGTGAAAAATAACACCTTTTCCAAAATTTCAGCATGAAAAATTAGTAACATCTGTTCGTTGTGTCTTCAGCAACAATCCCCCAAATCCGTCGAGCTAGGTTGTGCAAAATAAAATGCAAGCATGCTGATGCTGTTAACACACGGACACCCTTCCATCTTCATTGCCCGAACTGACTCAAGAAGTCCTGTAATAATGGGTCATAAGGGTGAATTACGAAGCGGAAGGTTACGGGAAAGAATAATGAATTTAATCTTTCTTGATGTTCCCGATAATTCGTTACACATCGTTAAAACTTAAAACAGAGCGTCTAGTAAATCGTGTGAGTTACCCTATTTCAAATTACATGTATCGCTTGACTTTTAGTAGTCAAGATAATTTTAAAGTCATCCAGACCCTTGAAAATATTAATTTTTGTAACCTACGTTTTTTTTTCCTTTAGATCGGTCTCACAGACAACCAAACGGATGAAAAAGTTTACCTAGATGTTCCAAATAAAAACGCTTTCAAATAACAAGAAATTTAATTTTTGTTTAATAATAATTTCTGTTAACGAATTTTCATTGATTTGTATGCAATAGTGGAATAAACGCAAAGTTTGAATGATAAGTTAATCTTACCACCTTACACCTAATTTCATATAAATTAATTAATTTGGTCGACCTGCGTTTCAGTTGGTTTTCATGGAGAACATAAAACATATGACTTCTGGAACTCATTTTCTTTTAATACTACCAAATTTCAAAATAAAAAGATAAATGTTAAAAGATGTATGCCATTTTGTAGAGGAGTAGTAGTCTGAGTGTTTTTTAGATGAGTGTATTAAGGTGAAGGAAGACCTAAGGAATTGCAAAATCAAACGAAAGAATGTTTTCGAAAAAATAGCCACTAAAATGCAGCTCCTTGGGTATTCCTTCGCCGCTGCCGCCTTAGATAAGAAATTGGCAAACTTAAAGACGACGTACCACAAAATTCTAGACAACAACAATGTGAAGAAAAGAACAGGACGAATGCGGATGTCGTGGCCGTATATGGACCAAATGGTTGAGATATACGAGAGCGAAGTGGACATTCAGGATGCTCCAGTGTTGTCGAGTCTGGCAGAAAAAACACCACTTTCTTCAAGGCCACCATTAAAAAGGCGCTGCCATTCTTCAAATGCTTTTGAATGTGACAGCGACGACTTGCCTTCAACTTCTCGCCGGAAAAAAGTTGAGGCTAAGAGATCCGAAATGCTCTATATAGAGCAGGAAAAGTTGAAGGTAGGTCAAGCTGTTTTAGAGGAGCTAAAAGAAATTCGGAAGATGAAGAGGGAGCAGCTTGATCTCGATAAATTAAACATGGAGATAAGGAAGGAACATCTGAAATTGGAGAAATTGCGTTTTCATGGAAATTAGGTAAATAAAATTGATATTGTTTATTTTTATTTGATATTTTTGTTAACATATTTTCTGTTTTTCTTTTTCACACTTTGCTGTGACAATTATTATATAAGTATGTATTATTATTACCTTTAATAATTATTTATAAGTATTTATTTTTATTTATAAGTAGGTATTGATTAGTATTTATAAGTATTGATTATTAATATTACTACTACTTTTATTATTATTATAAGTATCTTTTAGCATTAATAAATATTATAGGTACATAGTTCCTATTAGAAATAAAAATACTGTTTTTCTATTAAATGGTATTGTTTTTTTTTTTTAGTGATAATAGGTAATTTCTTTTATTGGAACCAGCGCTCTGGTTTTCTTGCCCGACAGTCTTTCCGGAGGCGCTGAAGAAAGTTCAGTAGGTTGTACTTCTTCGATGTAATCTTCATTTTCCCAATCCTTGTTTAAAATTATGTGGTTATGTAAAACTACACTGGCTGCAACAATATTATTGGTCATTACCGGATCAGCAACATCAACATACTTGAGTCTTCGAAACCGCCCTTTGAGCAATCCAAAGGCCCGTTCAATGGTTACTCTAGCGCTGCTAAGACGAGTGTTGTAATGGGACTGTCGTTCCGTAAGGTGTCCATTGTCTCGAAACGGAGTCATTATTTTCCCCAGTAAAGGATAAGCTGCATCTCCATCTAAATGAAAGTCTCCAGCAATGAGACTGTCTAGCTGTTCGTAGAGGGGGCTATTCCTGAAGACTCTTGCGTCATGCAGTCTACCAGGAGCACCGACATAGATGTCACTGAACACCATGCGGTTATCACATACAGCTGAAATCAGTAATGTTGTTAAAGTATTGTTGGTATAAAGGATTATTAAAGCATTTACCTTGCAAAATTACGGAGTGTGTACTTTTCCTGTTGTAGTAATCGATTGGATTTCTAACTGGTTGTTTAATTTGTATGTGACAACCATCAATGGCACCGATAATCCCGGGAATGTAACCACCACTTTTTTCTCTAAAGTCCTTTGATATTATATAAAACTTGTTAGACAATTGTGCATCCTTATTAATTAAGGTAACCCTTTTTACCAGAGCTATTTCTTTGTATTGATGTCTGGATGGCCATTTGACATACTCCTGAAGAAAGCTTCCCAGAACACCTAGGATCTCAGTAAATCTAGCGAAATCAAACCGATCACCTGCTGATAGGAAACTTTATTGTTTGCTGATCATTCATACGCTGATCAACGGTTTCTTCTCTAAATTCAGGATTCGCTTGGTATTACCCACTTTTTCCATAAGAATCTGTAATTAGAACAATTAGTTTTAGCATCGTATCGGAAAAGATGCATTAAGTTTAATTCTGACCAGAATTCAACTTATCACAGAAGCAAAGGTTATTTTTTACCGAAAAACAAGTACGACTCATTCGAAAATGCATTCAAAATTCTTCCGGGGAATAGATTGGTACATTTATTTTTGCATAATTTTTGTTCCGATATCTCTCTTCATCAGTTCTCCATAAACCATAACTCTCGATGGAGCAACAGTTGAGAAGTGCCAAGCATTTCATCTGCTACAAAATGAGCTACATGAACTGAGGACAAACCCATTTATTATTAGTACCTACATGATAATAATTTAATGTTTCTGTATGGCAAGGTATATAGGATAAACTTGTATTTGGAAGAAAATTGTAAAAAACAAGTTTATAAACTTTTGTACAAACATTTATTTTTAAGGGTGAATTTACCATATATAATAGGTACCTTGCCATGGTACTTACTCAGAACTCCATCTTCCTCAAAACTACTGGTCATTTTACTTTTTATTTTGCTTGACTTTTTTGAAAACACACCAGAATTGTATTAAAACAAATTTCGATTGTGAAACTTCAAACTCAAAAATTTGTGATCCAGTTGACATCTAGTTGACAATTCAACGTGCTTAGTCAACGCGTGCGGATTCATAGTCACGACCAATTTAGTTGACGTTTTACATAAACTAGGTATCCGAACGTCCCCAATGATGGGAAATCCCCTTAATATCACAATAAGTAGGCTACGCAGGATTTTTTCTGTTTGAAATTTAATTTTTTATTTTCGTAAAATAAAACAAAAATTGCGTGCAAAAAAAGCCAAACCCCACTTGAGCCTCTTTGGCTGTATGCGTTTGAGTGTTTTGGACTTCGTATCGATATGTATGGTTATTTATTTATTATAAAGATAATATAATTATTATGGATTGTATTATTTGGAGCTCGTTTATTGATTTCCTTCTGGGCATACCACCTTAACCAAACGGGCAGAGCAATGACTAGGCTCAAAGCTGACAGCATTCCGCATTAATTTCGCATTTTGCAACCGTTGCTTTTGGTCACAATTTGTGTTTCTAAATGCAGTACAGTTCGTTGATCTCAGCCAATGACTCATAAGAAATTCGCGTAGCGGTGTTTGATATGCTTGGTTAATATTTTCAGCCTCCGGCAGAATGCATAATGTGTCCGTATCCGTTAAGATCTATCACTCATTCGCAGGCATTTCGGATGAAAGTTTTTTGTTTGCATTATGGAAACGAGCTTCATTTATGCGAGAAAATTATGTAGGAAATTCAAATTTTGTATAACCTATTCAAATGCAAATGCAAACAAAGTCCAATTTGATAATTTGCTCGTTTTCTTTTTATTACTTTGCTCTCTTATTCACATCTTTTCGCATCGTCATTCTACACAGAACTAGGTATATATATATATATTTTTTTTTTCAATAAATTAAATAAATAATAGGTTTTTGTGTTTTTTCCCCTTTTAAAAATAGAAAATAATTTAACTACATAAGTCCTAACAGAATCGCTTAGCCTAAGTGAAAACACACTATGAACGCATGACTCGCCAACCAAACCACAAGCGGTGGCAAATCACACGCGTAGATGTTACCCCACCAGTCGAAGACAAAATTGAAACTCATTCCTTCAATGAAATCTGTCGCATCACACTAGCTCCGCTTAAACTTCGTTACATTCTAAGAATAGCTGACTGCAGTCCATGCCGGATCGACCACGTCTGCCGGCGTCGTATAGATTCTCGAATACGCTTTCGCTTGTTCGCTCAAGGATAAGACTTGTCGCATAGCTGCAAATGGAATATAAAAACAATTAGCAACACATACGAAACTCTGCAATTTTAAAACGTACGTTCCCAGCTGACAGAAGATGCTGGTGCCACCGATTTCCTTAACACACTCGGTGTTCGCTTCGCACATGTACTTCTGCATGCATTTGTCATCGGCATTACGATAAGTCCTCACATATCCCTTCAGCAAAGAAATACCAGCAACTGTGGCATCGCTCATGGAGTCACGCTTGCCAATCGAACGAGCGGCCAACGAACGGTGAGAGAAGGAGGTCTTCAGCGCATCCAAAAGGTTCATGACAATGTTAATAAACTGCGAAAGAAGAAAACAATAAGATGCGCTTACAATAAGCTCAGTGTCTGTTGTCAAAAAGGATATAGCCAATTCAAAGCAATTCAATTTATTTGCCAAGAGATGGCAGTGTGCGATTATTGTTGATATGAAAAATAATACTTTACGGAAAAATGTACAAAGGACCATTTTAGCAAGTAATTTGTGCGATAAGTTAAATGTTTAGTTGCTAAATTAATGTCACTTCAATTTGTGTTTTTGTTGATGTATGTTAATTTGCTTTTACCTCGCCAGCTTGTTTGGCCATCGAATTCACTTGTTCCGGATCTTTGGTGCCAAGAACTGTTGATAGTACCGCGGCTATGATACCCTGTAGCAAGCGAGAAACCATTTACCATAAAAATAATTTTGTTTTGTTTTCTATTTTAAAAATAATTTGTTTTTGGTTTTAGTAAAAATTGAAATTGATGTTTTTTTTTAAGAAAATAATTTTGAAAAGTTCTGAAAGTATGAAAAGACTGAAATGGACTCTGTAGGCTTATAGGAAGTAATTGAATTGATTTCTGGTTGTTCAATTCGTTGTTACTATTTGTAACTTTCGACGTTATCTTACACTTTAAGAGGAGGATTTAGATCTGGCTTTAAAAATGATACCTAAGGCTACCCCAAACGCGTGAAGTCCCCCATTTTTGAAACTGAATCAATTTTAACTAGAAAGGGCAACTTTTAAAATGTTACACTAAAGCCTTGTCTTGTCTCATCATTCGAAGATGACTTGCTTAACTAATAAGCACGACCAGCGGATGGCAATACTACACGTATAATGATCTGTCAAAAATGAATGCCTCGGAAGTAATTAATAACTTCCGACACTCATCCAGACACACATCAGAGGGAGCACGATTTCGTCAAAAGTCACGACTCTTTAAGTAATCCGTTTAATTGAATCACCAATGTACTAGGTACAATTATTTTTATTAAGCAATAATTGAAAAAAAATCTGTGTTTCAATCAACCGATCTTTTCAGTAAAGTGTATTTCAGATAAAAGCTAAGTCAGCTAAGTCAGATAGTCTCGAATTATGGACCATAAGTAGGTAGGTAGAGGTCTTTGTTCAGGATGAGCTCAAGAAGCACTATGATGTACCTTTTTGTTATCAAGACTCGTGTGTGACCTTATTTGAGATTATTGTTGATTGTGTGATACATTGGGTTTGCTATAAACAACCTGTAATGTTGCTAAGGTCGTCGAAGAATGATTGGTTCAGTGTACGTAATCTGGTTCTTTTTAGGCCGGACATTTGAAGAAGAGAAGTTTTCCAAAATCTGATGCCTAAATATATAATTGAAGTAATAACGTGAGGTGCTGATAAAAAAGGTTGGTTGAAATTACGTGAACTGCAATCTACCTTAGAGAACGAGTCATCTTGATGATCTATTCATCTTTCCGGTCAAGCTGGGAGCTGTGACCAGTAACCGTGTGGATGTTTTCAAATTTTTAACAACTTTGGCGATAGGCCAATTAAATAAAACGCGACTCTATTTGCACAATTCAATTCATTTAATTCATTTTTCTCATTTATATTACACGGAATTTACTTTACGTTATGTACTAGTTGTAACATGGTTTTCTACGCCACGGACCATCGAGCTGCTGCCTCGGGGAGATTTTACGAAGGAATAATTTCTTAAACTACACGCGCAATACTTCTGTCACTTTGACAGCCTGCCGAGTGCTACCAAGTCGCGCAGTCTCGGCAGTGATACCCAGTCGGCACACAACCATCTATATGAACTGCTTGCTGCTCCATAACTGGTAACTATAACTACAAATTGCAATCTTTGTAGCTCTACCATTTTGACAATAATCGTCTGAAGAGTTATGTGATTTTGGTCCAAGTGAAACAAGTGTTTGTAAATTATAATCAAAGAGCCGAAAAAGAAGCTTTAATTCACTACATATGCGCATATCCGGCAGCAAATGGGAAAATATAGCGATCTCTAGGAAAGCCTTTCTTTGACTCCTTTAAAGAAATCTCAAAGAATATACTATTTTAGAACAAATAACCTTCTTGAATGACACAGGTTGGATCTAGACTCTAATCGTTAACATACTGTACAACTACCGAGTCAAATGAATTGTGTCATGTGACATCAAAGCGGCACTAACCTGTTGCAAGGTACTCGATTTTTTAACCGCAAACCGTTAGTAAACTTTATTCTAATTCACAGGGATACATACGTTCAATATCAATATACGACTTCTTATCGTCATTCTTAGCATTCAACTCAAAGCTGCCTTCAATGAAAACTCCATTATCAATGATCACTTTGAGTAGCCTTCCGCAGTCGATTTCCGATCCTAAATGGTCGCGGAAAATTATGGGGCCTGCGTAAACAATTCTCCATACAAAATCTGACAGTTCATTAACGAGGTTCAATTAATATGTTTGTTTTAAGTCGACTATGTTTTTTTCTCGCGAGCGAAAATGTATCATCATTAAAAATCTAAATCTAGGAGCTTATTGAATGTATGTTTCTAGAACGTCCTGTGTAGAGACCGGTAAGTTAGAAAGCATTCAGTAAAGGTGGGCGTAAATTTGAAATCAAAAATGCTGCGGACAGCTATTAAGCAGTTCTCGTAAGTAGTCGCCGCCTTGAAAATTGCCCTCGAAAACGTACGTTATTTGCTCCAAGCTTTTGCTATAGTCTCTTGCAGGTGTAAACATTTTTTGATCACTTTCAGAGACTTACTCACAGCACTATAAAACATGGGTAATGCTAAAGTCATTAATGTTTTTCGCAGTACTATACTATTTTTTTAGAACAGCGTACCGCCTTTTTTCCTCAAAATATTGCGTAATGTATCTAAACACACCGACTCCACTAGAGATATTTCTCTCAAACTAAATGTCTGATATCCATATCAAACAGTTTTCTTTTAGCTCTGCTGGGCAAGTCATGCCATGGCATTTCATTTAGTAATCGCAGCAGGATGAGAGGTTGTAGTTGTGAAAAATTACATTTCCAGGCGAAAAGCAACAAAAAAAAAAAACAGCAACCATATGTCAAATTCATGTCAGACATCCATGCCAAGAAATAATCGCAGAGAGCGATCGCTGACATCCAATCATACGATGAAATAGAGTGACTCCACATGATATTTTTTCATCTGCATTATGAGAGAAATTATTTCCTGCGGAGTCGGGGCCGGGGGATAAGATATTCATGCGTTGATTTCTTTGAATACCTTTAAAGAAATCCGGAATTGATTCGTCGAATTGCTTCAAAGAGCAAATACAAACCCAAAATCACTGAAGAAGATATAGAAATGGAAAAAGACGACAATTCAGATAATAGAAATGAATTGCTCATGGTACTGCGCAAAATAAACCGTTTTTTCTTCTTTGTAATGAAAGCTAATTAAAATGTTTAGCTTTCAAATGAAATCTGTAGAACACAAAAGGAATTGGGTTTGTCAATCAAAAATCATCGTTCAATTTGATGATGCAGTAAAACTAGTTTCCATATTTGTAGTCTATCATCTTGCACAAAGGGCTTTACAAATCCCAGAAGATGTAATCGAGTTTGGTGAAATCACACTACCTACTTGGTGCCCAGTCTACGAACATATTTTAATTTTGACGGTGAACGAGTTCTATTTAAGCCATGGTCACTGGGTAGTGTGGCTCGTAATCGTCAACTCGAAGAAATTCACTATTCACTGATTGTTCGGTCTTTTCTTTCAAAACATAAACAAAGACCAGCTTGAAAACAATTCAATTAATTTCCTGGAGTAATCGAGTATAAAAAGTCTCTATGCCCCACTTTAGATACGGCAATTTTACTTATTCATAATAATAATAATAATTTTTGACGCAACAGGTCCGTAGGGACCCTAGGCCTAGCTTCTCACAACCATTCGTTTTGTGTGAGTTTTCATTTTTGGAACGAATGGAAGGGATCTACATTTTTATGCCGATTCCAAACGGCTAATTGAGAAACTCTTTCATGACAGTTATACTCTCGGATGTTTGTCAGACGCTCGCGAGAGGTGGCTCAGTGAAAAAACCCTGAGTTGGAATTTAGGGTTTTGCGGGATTCGAACCTGAACCCCTCGCTTAGTAGTCCAACACACTAACCACTAAGCCACTGCGCCAACATGACGCTACTTATTCACACCAATATACTATCGCATTTAATTGGGTAAAAGAGAACATTTTGTTTGGCCGAGATCACGTTCAATGTTTGGTTGCCACCAAAAGTACAACTTTTCTGAATCCATGATCACTTTTTCGAAGTAAGATTCATGTTCAGAGTTGGTGGTAATTACTAGTTTCACAACTGGTGGAGCTTGTTTACGTCTTAGTGAAATTTGTCAACAGCATCGATAGATTATTTGTTTAGTTCTTTTAGCGTTTATATAAAATTTAGCCTGAGATTTATGGAAATTAGTGCGGTCTGCTGGGTTTGATTGGACACGAGAAGTCTAGAATCTAATGGCGGATCAGAAAACTTCATTCGAACACCACAAAAGTTTGAATGCCATTAAATATTCTTGCCAAACAATATAAGAAATCATTGTACGTAAATGTATAAATTTTAACGCATCTTCAATTTGAATCTGTCTTGTAAGAGAAGCTACGGTGCCATTAAATCTGCGCCAGCTAATTTAAAGCAGAACGATTGTTAATAACAGTGTCAATAATCACAGCGTCTGCAAGAGTTGACTTGTCACATTACTACTTCACTACTTCTTTTAACTGATAGATAGCAAAATAAGTATATCAAGTTACAGTGAACACGGTTGTGAGAGTATCCTCTCTTAAATTTCTACCATATCTAAGAAAATATCACTCTCAAATGGAAAGCCACTTGATACTAACTTTCCAGGGGTTTGTATTATATCAACATGGCATTTAAGTCACTCCCTAAATCTCAGCATTTCGTTAACTAATTTTCCCCACAGGTGCAAGTAAAACTTCACCTATCTGCCTGGCAAATCCTCCCTCTACCGCTACCATTATTTAACATCCTGATTTGCAAAAAAAAAAACTTATATAGTAGGCATATTAGGAATCTTTTCAGTATAAAGCATTTAAAGCAGTGTTAGTTAGTTGTAGGTGAATTTTTTGTTTTATTTCGTTTTCTTGTATAGAAAAATTATTAAGATTTGTGCATTTTATATTCTATATACATTAGAATTTTCTAAATAAGGACCAAACTCTAAACTACGGTGTACCACAAATGTCCATACAAAATTTAAATACAGAACTGTCAAAATCTAAGAAACTTTCTCATCCAAAATACTGTGTATAAAATATTGTGCTTACCTGCATTGGAGATCCGCCATTGTCGACCTTGTCGATACCGTCGCTAGGTGCACCACCACCCAACAGTGTATTGATGATCTTCAGACCTACAATTGAGTCGACATAATTAAGACCTGTCAACCAAAAATTTAATTGTGCATATTTCCCTACCAACTGAAATCACATTAGCCCATGGTGATTGACCGAAACCGCCAACATTGTCAACATCATCTGATTTGGTTGGTGCTCCAGCTCCAGCACCTCCGTTGAAGAACATCTGCAAAACTGTCGACAACATATTTGACCATGAGAAACCGGCTGCAGTGCCAGTGTGCTCTTGAATTTGATTTCCCTCAATGTCATCGTCCAAATCGTCTAAGGCGACTTTTTTCGAATGATTTGGTTTGACGGCAAATTTTCGCACGTCTTGCTGATCGGCGCGGTACACGGGCGTCAGCTGGTTCGATGGTTCTGGTTGGTTTTGTGTCAATACGTCTAAGCGACGCGGCATTACCATGTCTGTGTGCGGGTAGGCGAAGGTCATGACGGTGCAGTGGAGTGCGAGAATGGAAAGATACGTCCATCCGGTGAGTGTTCTTTGACTAATCATTCTGGAAGAAATGAAAGGAAATTTGTTAAATAAAGAGTCTTGGCGGTGGGGCAATGGATGAAGAGTGCAGTTCGCAGTAGGACACTTTTTTTTTGCAAGTCGGATCGTAAAAATGTATCAAACACTTGGAAGAAAGCTGTTTTAGAACACATTTCCGTGAAAAAACATTATTTGTGCTTAATTTGATGTGAATTTACAGGTTGCAGATGACAGAGGAGGTTACCAACAACCTTGACAGAAGTTCGCACAACCTTCACCATTAAAGACGAACGCCCTTTATTGAAAATACATTTTCTTTTCATTTCTAATGAGCGTTTTAGTGAATGATGATCATTGGTACCATCAATTATGCAGTAGACATGGACTGCAAAGCTTCTAATTTTCTTACAGGGGAGAAATTGAAACTTTTCCTAGGTAAATAAGATACCGCAAAATTTTCGGTAATAGAAATAGTTGGAACAATAGGTCCATATAATTAAAGTACATTAGACATAGGTATAGCTTCTCTCAAATATTTTGTTTAAGTTTATATCTTTTTGGGACGAATAGAAGTGACTTAAGCTAATAACGGGTGATTTTTTAAGAGGTTTAGAACTTTTAAAAAAAAAAAAACACAATATCGGCCGGTATCTCACGAATGAATGCATGGATGTTAGCTTCCAGTGCGTCAATCGAAGCGGGCTTGTCCCTATACACATTAGCCTTGACATACCCCCACAAAAAATAATCTAATGGTGTCAAATCGCACGATCTAGGCGGCCAATTGACCGGCCCGAAACGTGAAATTAACTGTTCACCAAACTCGCCTCGCAATTGCGCCATTGTTTCGCGTGCTGTGTGGCATGTGGCACCGTCTTGTTGAAACCACATATCATGCAAGTCAAGAACTTCCATTTCGGGCAAAAAAAAGTTTGTTATCATCGCTCGGTAGCGTTCACCATTGACAGTAACGCTGCGATTCGCATCATCTTTGAAGAAATATGGCCCAATAATGCCGCCGGCCCATAAACCGCACCAAACAGTGGCTTTTTCGGGATGCATTGGTAGCTGTTGCAATGCTTCTGGCTGATCTTCACTCCAAATGCGGCAATTTTGCTTATTTACGTACCCATTCAACCAAGAATGAGCCTCATCGCTGAACACAATTTTTCGATAAAAAAGCGGATCCTCGGCCAGCTTTCCAAGAGCCCATTCACCAAAAATTCGGCGTTGTGGTAGGTCGGCTGGCTTTAGTTCTTGCACCAGCTGTATCTTAAAAGGCTTTACGCCCAAATCCTTCCGCAAAATTTTCCACGTAGTGCTGTAACAAAGGCCTAACTGCTGGGAACGGCGCCGAATCGACATTTCGCGGTCTTCTGTCACACTAGCTGATACGGCCGCAATATTTTCTTCACTACGCACAGTACGTAAGCGTGTTGGTGGTTTAATGTCCAACAAAATAAATTTGGTGCGAAATTTGGTCACAATCTTCCGAATAGACTGCTCCGAAGGTCGAGAATGGAAGCAGCGCGCGATGAACATTTCGAACCGAGCACGAATTTTGATAGTAAAATTCAATAATTTGCAAGCGTTGTTCATTTGTAAGACGATCCATGGTTAAATTGCAAACCAAACTGAAGCTGTTTGACAGTGACACAAGGTACTAAACACACGTCAGCTGTCAAAACCAGTGTTGCCAATACCAAACCAGCTAAAAAATCACCCGTTATTAGACGATATGTTGAATCAGCATACGTATGATGAAAAATGTGTCCCAATCGCAACATTATCGTGTAGGTAATATCGAAATTTCTGTCATCGTATGTATGCTGAAGGGTTTTTGTTGGCAAATTTGTTGGCTTGTCAGCATATGTATTTTGGCGACCTAAATAATAAACATATCGTGTAGTGTAATACCCCTCTTGGGACCGTAATGCTAATATTCGGACAAATTTTCGGCGCATGCTGACTCGAATGGTATATGCTGACGAGCTAAAGTAGGCTCATCAGCATACGCCACATTTTTTCCGCATACGGCTTTCATATTTCTGAAGTTCCGATAAATTTTGAACTCGACGCACTAGTTTTTGTCAGTGCCGTGACATAAGGCCATATTTCGAAAGATGTTCGAATATGGCCTTATGTCGCTTTGTGAAAGTGTCATAACGCCATATTTCGAAATATGGCTTTATGTGACGGCACCGTTTTTGTCTTTCTATTGGTTAGTTCGCAGCTTTTCATCGAGGACGAACATAAAATGAAAAAGGACCCAAGGCTTTCTGATGATTCGCACGAATCCGATTGTGGTTAATAAAAAAAAGAACATATTGAAGGAAATATCATTAAGGAAATTGAAGGAAATATTTCAGAGCTTTGGGCAAAAGTCAAAGTGGACCAATCTGCGGGTGTCCTTTAAAATAAATTTGGCTAATCATCGCGCCACTAAATCCGTGCGAGCCACCAAAGAATCGACTGAGCCTGTTTGGAAGTATTTCAAACAAATGTTGTTTTTAGAAGTTAATGATGACCATCATTCAAAGAAATCGACATAGGTTCTCGTTTAATTTTGTCAGCATATAATAATTAGGTCTTCAAATTTGTCAGCATAACGAATTCAACATATCGTGTAATATGATAGCAAGCTGTCAAACTGTTGTATGCTGTCAACAAACAATTTGCCACTTTTGGACAAATTCAACATATCGTGTAATAAGGCATCATGCGCCAGACAAACATATGCATATTTGCTGAGAATTGTTAGCATTATGATTGTCAGCATACGTATGTTCATTCAACATATTTTCCAATACTAGCTTTAGACTTTTGAGCTGAGTCCAAACGCCAGAGCTTAGAATTCCAGTTGTTTTCGAAGATCGAACCTGAGACCCCTTGCTTTCGTAGCCGCTACACACACTCTGAAAGACTTCCAATGTTCAAGCAATCCCTCAAAGGAGCCCTTGGTTGCATGAGTTTGAGTATAGATCTTTTTCATATTTTCTGTGTTTCAAACTCATTGCATAAAAATATAAGATGCATTTGCCCAAAAAGACTTTATCAGAAGACCCTTTCATATTTGATTCACAGCCCTTTCCCCCTATTGCTCTAAAAATGTTGTCTTTGAAATGACTTTCCAAACCCCAATCTTCTTGACAAGTACCGGTACATTCATCTTAAACCAGTCACGACTAAGTTGCATAATAAATTCGGCTGAAACGTTTTATAGTTTTCTTGCATAACTCACGCACGTCACTAAAGAAGAGCCCTTCCGACATCAAAGACACTTGTTGTCCAAAGCACGCTCCCAAGCACAAATAATTTCTAATTTTCGAGTACACTGACAACGACCAACCAGACAATTTATTATAAATAATTCATCAACAGGTCGTTTGAATAATATACTAAATGCATTAAACGTAATCCTCGCCTATTACAAATCTCTGCACGTTCCCACTTCCGCGAGAGGTACCTGCACCCATGCACCCAACTCGCCGATCAATTTATTACAAAATAGCTTAGGCACACTCGATTTGCTTTTCCGTGCCAATGGACAACGGACGAGACCCAAAATGTTAATGACTTGCAAATTACCTACAGTACACGCCGCGCCGTGCTAATGGAATACTGTACCGCATACTTTTTTTCTTTTCTTTTCTTTTCCAGTTACGTGCACCACAAAGAGGTCTCCCGTCTCCCGTGACCCAGGCATTATCAAATTAAGCAAAAATAATACTCAGAACATAAACTTCCTGAAAAACTTGTCCAATCCGTTGGCTTACCTTTCGTTACACTTAATCGACAAATCTACTGCTCAGACATATCCACAAGATGCACCGTCCATATGAAACTACTTCACAGCCGCAGTTCAGAAAAGAGGTAGCCAGTTTAATCCAAAGAAAGAGCAGACGCAATAGGAATGGCAGCAGCTCGTATCGTACTACGGGTACAAGCAAGTTCCGTTAAATTAATAATGGCAACTACTACCAAGAACCGAGCTCGGTTCTATGGTTGGCACTGCTTCCATGCGATCATGGGTGCGAGTCATTGGACCTCGCAAAGAAAGCACTTAGCGCAGAGAGAACATATAGTGAGAAGGGGGAAAAAAAATGCGGAAAAGAACCTTTAGCCGCAATCGCATTCTGCCTCTGGCGTGTGAAATGTGCTCAACAAATTAGTGGCTGATCTAGTTCTGTGCACGCACGCAATATCGTTTTTATTATTGAAATCAAATTTACAATAAAGTTGACCCAATTCTGTGGCCAAGATTCTATTAGATGTAAAGCTATTTTCTCGAATAAAATGCCCCACCACCACAAATGAAAGTGTTGGATTGAGGTTTCGCCAAAGCAGGTGGTTTTGGTTTTGGTTTTCATGGCCACTGCACAGCGCATACCTTTAACGCTACCTACCTTTGGACAGAGGAGGAGAGTTTCTCCATTTGATTGTAGAATAACATAAATATTATCCCATGTGTGAATTAGTTGTAATTTTCGTGTACTAGATTCTGTGATAAGTTATTTATGATATTTTGTTGACCTCATTGCTCGGGTATAAGCTGGCAGAACTTTCGCTGTCAACAAATGGTAGGCTGTTGTCATAAATGGGATATGAAAAAAACGATTTTCAACGGAAATTACTACACCATATTACTGTTGCTTATTAGAGATGTTGATATGGACAGTGTTTGCTTTTGCAGATACTACTACGAGTATGTATGATCGCTATAATTAGGGTAGGCAAGTTGGACTCAAGGTGGGGATTAAGTCTTGAAGTGGACATGCGAAAACTTTTACCAATGTATGAAGGTGGTGCTACAATTCAAGGTTTCTCTTAACCGTTAGGTTTCTTCAGTAGGCGGATTTTAATCCAAATTTGTTAAGGTACTGCGGTGTTTCTCAACTTTTGAGTTTAAATTTTGTGTCGGATGTTGAGTAGGACGGCTGATGTACAGAGTTCATTTGTAGATCTACTATCCCATAACCACAAATAGGACCGATGATCAACTGACTTCGAAATGACAAAGAATATCTTTATTTTCCGTTGCTAATTTCCACACATCTGAGACCGAACGACACATAAAGAGCTTAAGGGCAGTGTTGCCACTAAAAAAAGTGAATTCGGTCAAATCTGATAGAATGACCGATTTTTATTTTTATAAATTCGGTCAGAAGTTAAAATAAGAATTTTTGACCAGAAGTCCAGTTAAAAATGGAATACAGTTTATTTAAAAAAATATAGCTGATATTATACCTATACTAATGGCCGCATTCGAGAATCTAGTTATCATAAGTCGACTAGATTGGTCTGGATAATATATAACCTGAACGCAAAAACTAACTAGATTGGTCGGGAACGTCACTTTTTGGCGGGGAATTTAAGTGGGGCGACTGTGTTCGGCAATTATGGTGCCCATTAGTTACACGGCGTTCACAATGCAGTTTAGTTCGAAATTTTTATTGTTTATGAAGTTATTGTAGAATTGCTGATATAATTTCGTCACAATGCCAAATGCCTTAATAAGATCATAGTTTATCTAACAGAAATCCATCTCAGGATAAAATTAACTTAAACGATTTTTTCACTTAAGAGATTTTGTATCTTCAAGCTTTTATTTCAAAGTCATTTTGAAACAATGTAGGTACACCGTACACGCAGAAGATTCACTTAACTCCTACAGAGTTAGTGGATTAAAAATAACCGATTCAACTTGTTGAACGAAACTCGGTTAAAAATAACCAATTTATCAATTTCCTCTTCAAATTTTCTCGGTCGTAAATAACAAACTATATAATAACAACAGAGTAACATGGTTGATACCAACTGTTAAAGTGTGTTATTTTTAACAGTATGATTTAACCTTTTTAACTCGCTAGCTTTCAACAACAAATACTTGTTTGTTTTCTACAGAGACTTGGTTAATTTTAACCCATTTTTTTATACCAAGCAAAAATTTCACTCGGTTAAGGTTAAAATTTCTGTGTGTATTTTAACAGAGTTTGGGGAAATCGTTTTTTCATGCTGTGGAGAAAAAGATATTTTTGTTTTAGCATAATTTGTAACCTGTTAATGGTAGGTAAAATGCATACTTGAACAATAACGTATGGAAGTATGCATTTGTTTAATTCTTTTCGTTTTATTGGTAAATCCCATAATAAAAAAATTCTATGTAGATCATTTATTTGAAATAAGGCCTGTTTTTGGGTTTCGATCTCAGCAAAGCAAACTAAAGTAGGATTTTTAACACGCAATAAGTTCACTGGTTTCTGTTAATTAATAATTTAGAGAGGCTTATAAAAATATTAACGGACATTTCAAAATGCAATGCTATTAAATTTGCTAAAAAAAACGAAATAGAACATGCGAACAATAAATAACAAAATAATTTGGATTCCTACGTTCGATTGAATTCGCACAATCTGAAATCGGATCAAATCGCAGAATTAAGTTAACTGCCACATTATGTTTTCTTTTTGTTTTGAGTTTAATCAGTATGTACTCGTTTTTACGAATTTACGTTCCGGGAATAACCACTGCTTTTTGATATGAATAAAATTTGCCTTTTTAGCGTTTCTAACTATTATCAACACTGTTCACTCTTATTAAAAAACAGAATTCCCAATCATGTTTTGATGTTGTACAGATATGGCGTTAAAAAAAAAACAAGTTGAAAACACCCACCAATTAATGGAAATTTATACAAAGTTCAGGAATATTTAAAAAGAAAATCACTTTTGCCCTAGTGAAAGCTTGGGTTTAACATGCATGGTATTAACCTATATTTTGAGCAACTCCCAAAAGTAATTGCATGAATTCTACTGTCGAAAATATTTTCCATGTAAAGAAAATTAAAAAAAAACAGAAATGTGAATGGAATGTGAATGGTTTTTTATTGAAAAAGTTCCATGTATTCACAGACAGGAAAAAAGAGAGCGAGAGAGAGATTACTCTTTGCTCACGATGACAGCAAAATAAATGCCAACTTAGTAGGTACTAAGTCTGGAATTTCTTGACTAGATTCCATAAACGTCAACTGCCAAAACAAATCACGCGACCATACTGGGCCAATAAAAATCGAAATAGATCTAGTCAGACTTACTAAACTAGATACTTGAATGTGCTCAATGCTAAATCTAATAAAATAAATTTCACAACACAAACGCAATATGGCGACAAAAACCAAACTTCAAAGAAACAATTTGCTCTCTCAATTTCAAAACAAGTAACTGGGTTTCTTACAAAAAGTTTAAGAATTGTATTCATTTTGAGATTTGACTACATAGGTTCTCGTTAAATACAGCTTACCATTTTGAATGCGCTGATATGTTCTAGAAGAACATTCAATTGCAACTTCTTCCACCGACATCGTTAAAGATGAAAATAAATAGAGTCTTACAGCCGTATTAATAATAGTCGCGTAACTACATGTTAGGCCTAACTACTGGCAAACACATTAGTTAAACTCAAATTCCTATTAATAAACATTTTTAGAAGATAACTAACGCTTCGTAACTTTCATAAAACTAACTAACGGCAGGAGATCTGTTAGCGAGTGAGTAAATCAAAAAAAATTCGTTCCCGTCAAAATGACAAATAAATTAAATTTTGAATTTTGAAAATTGTGGAACAAAATGGCTGACCGGTTTTCAGTGTTTGTAAATAGTGTTAATATTTGGTGAATATGTTAGGGGAGGATTCGGTTTCCATCGCCCCAACTCGAAAAGTGTACCAAAAAAGAAAAAAAAACCCTATTTACAAATAAAATATTCAAAAATAAATGAAAATTTTCTGTTGTTTTGCTTTATTTTCTGTTGTTTTTTTTTTCTTTTTTATTTGTCAATTGAAATTCACTAGCCAGCCGTGATGATAGCCAATATGTAATAGTTTTCAGCTGTTTTCAGTATACAATTTGGTTAGGTGATGCCAGCTATTTTAGAGAAAACATCAGCTAGTTATTATATGAGTTATTTTCTTTTATTAATAAGAATATTTAACTCATATGTTATTTATTTAACTAGGTGCTAGGTAATATACGAGTTAGAGAATAGTTACGGGTTTTTTATTAATACGGCTGTTACATGTCAAACTTTTGAGCTGACAACTAGATGTCAGTTTTCATTTTCTATTGTTCAGTAAGTCGAAATTCGGAGTGTAGAAAAAATCAGAAGAAGGGATTTCTCTTTATTTTTGTTAGATTTTCTCAGTACGTTGTCGCATTTGCACAGTTTCTTTGCAAAATTTTTAATAATTTTTCCGGTCGAAAAATGTTTTTCCGGTTGAAGAATTTTTTCGTTTCGGTTAAAAATTGGGTAGACCGGATTTCTCAATTTTCTCCGGTCAGAGTGAATAGATTTCGGTCAGATATGACCGGAAAAAGGTCAGAATGGCAACACTGCTTAAGGGATATCATCATTTCGTCTTCGCTGGTGGCGTGATGCATGGAGGTATGGGTCAAAGGCCTTTACGAAATATATGGTGACATGATCTCGTAGGCAATAATATTAAGGAGAGACTTGCTCCTAAAGCTTTCTAACTTCTCTTTTGCATTAGGCGAACCAAAGGTTATGTTAGTTTCTGCTGGGTTGGTAACGATTTTGTTTGAGTAACCAACTTTTGGTCGAAGAAGCATCTGTATTCTTCATTCTTCTGCGAGGTTTATTATTTATATTTTTTATTTGATTTGAAAATGCTAATTTGTCTTATTCATGTATAACGAGCTATGTTTAAGGGGTTATCTAAAAGCTTTTGGAGATTTATATGTTATCTTCGATTTTGGGAATAACTTGACATTGAAATAATTCCTCAATTTCGGGGGCTTATTTCCTGCTTCCCCATCTTTCTACTCCGAGGAGTACCTACTTCTTTTGAAAGCCTGGAAACATTTCTAAGTGCTCCTTCACAGGTTCTCCCTAAACAAGCATTGCAGAGAGCCATGGTAATGCCTTCTAGTAGTCTTGGCGACCTTGATATTAGCTGTTAATATCCTCGTTTCACTTTGTACGGTTGTCAGAAAGTAATGAATATCCTTTTACATAGTTGCCTCATCTTCAGAGCTATTCTTTTGCAGTTTAGTAATAAGCAAAAAGGGGTTTGTCGAAGAGGTCGTATAATTTATCCTCTATACGTGAGCTAATGAGCTGATTCTAATGCGAAGGGAGGTTGATATAAGAATTATTTCCTTAGTTCCTTATTCCTTATTATATAGACCATAAAATTGCAGTCAAATAAGCCCACTCTTCAGTTATGTCGCAATTTGCATTTTAGGAACATACAACTGCATTCCAAGCAATCGTTATCCAGGGTGATTTTTAACATAATCAGCAGCTTACACATTTTATCCTTTTCAGGGTGCTATCATGGCGAGCTCTTAGGTATGTCCACACTTTCAAGAAAGATGCAGACTATATCGAAATCAAACTAAAAAAAACCTTCACAAGGTGGCTATCTCTTAAATATTGAATGAATGAATAAATTGAATGAATTGAAGGACGTGATTTACTAAATGCATTCAAGAATCCCTGACTCTCACCAGCAGATGTTTTACATCCACGCTTAAAACTAGGAGAAATTGAATGAGTCTTATCTGATGGGAAACAGCTTTAAAATCTAAACCGTAGACAGAGGTACGCCTCAAGGTAGGCTTTTATATCAACTGCATTTGCAGGCGTCTTGTTTTCCTAGTATAAACGATGCCACTCTTTATTGAGTAGTAGTTACATTTATTATGAAGAAGGCTCTGATGAGATTGTGTAATACTGAACTGATAACTTAGAGTTGTACCAGATCCAAACAATACTTTCATCAAAAGTTGTACTCGGGAATTTGAATGTTAAAGGCGGAAAGGAAAACATATATTACGAGTTAGTTCTTAAGTTCATAATCTGCGAAAAGTTTAGTCGATTTTTCAGTAGGTACTGTATGTATCAGAAACACTAGGTTTCAAAGCAACCTGCGACCATGTGCCAATCGATGCTAAGCACGCATTCAACACATGATTATATTTTTGTTTCGGCTAAATTCAGAACTCCAACGATAATAATAATGAACACGTATACAAAAACAACTTGACGGAAAATGCTGCTGCGCAAAACAAGGTCAGTTAGAAAAGAGTAACGAGCTGGAGAAGGGAGGAGCAGAAGATCTTGCGTAGAAAAAAGACGGCGTACGAAGTATCACCAGGTCAAGAACATCGATCCAAGAGTTTCTATAGTTTTTATAAGAAAACTTCAAGACCGGGACACAGGCTCTTCAAAACAGTATAGGAAACCAGTATAGAAAATTGTTGCTTGGCTATTGACAAGCTCTGATGGTTTACCAGGAGTTTGGAAGTAGCTCCTCCGAACTTATCTATCATGCACAGGAATTCGGAAAGACCACATTTTGTGACTTCTTCAATCTTGTTCTGAAGTAGCGTGCAAGTACATACCTAGAATTTCCAATTTCTCTGACAACTTGTCAAGGAGAAACACCACCAATGCGTAAACAAAGCTCCCAATTGAATTAAAATAAAAAACCTATGCCAATACGACACTCAACTTCAACACAAACAACTTATTAATTTGCGTGCTTTAATTTACACAATATACAGATTTCTTTCACTGGATGAGTAATTCTATTTACACCGTTTCTTCTCACTGTCTTGCTTGGTATGCTTTCACTTTCTTGAAAACAATCTCTTTAATGACTATTTAAGCATCTCACAACTCGATGCGATGGTAATGACCTATATTCTGTGGTTCTTTATAGCATTTATCTGCATGAGATCATGGTTAACCCGTGGTCAAAGTTACACCGTGTTAAACTGTAGAATATCAAGAGGAAAGCAAAACCGAAACCGAAAATTTACTGAGTGAAATTAAGGACCGCCCACCACACAATCTTTCCCAAGAATCGTTCAAGGTAAACGGAAAAGAAATCGAGAGGAAAAAACTCAACAAAACAAAAATGTAAAATCGAAAGTTTCCTTAATTACCTCGTTGAGCTATAAAAAAATAAGGTTTCATTTTCGTTCCCACTTGTAGGGACATTCCGATAAATTTGAATCGAAATATATTTTGTATGACTTTCTATTGGAACTTCAATAAAAATTAAAAATTCCCAAATTGTCAGCGATGTTTCATAACAAACGATACACACAAATAATAAAGAGCACGCACACGAAAGTATTTTAAGCAACATAACTAATAGAAATTTAACTTGTTAAAATGGTCAACGAACTCGGCCGATGTCGGTTTTCTTGTCTCGGTTTCTCTGTGGATTGTGATTTGGATTGAAGTTTATTGTACTTGATTTTTGTTGCTGGGAAAATAATCATTAATGACAGCGACATGGTTTATGAGCGGCATTGTCTTGACGAATTTAACACACTGACCTACACAGTGGGCAGTAGGTAGTAATTATTTCATCAAACTGTCGTTGAACTCAAAAATGCCGTAGAAAGTGTGTGTTTGTCCAACATTTTTTAGATGTAGATCACAATCAGTTGGATACAAAGAATATTTTTAACGAATAATGGCAATGGATGTAAGTCTGTAAAAAGATATCTACTGGTGAGCTTGCAGTTTCAAACGTTGAACTGTGAGCTTTAAACAAAAAAAAAAAAAAAAAACTCTACAGCAAGAAGATTACATCAAAATTAACTGTGGCATTAGATAATGGAGTTCTCTTTAAGATAATTTTTAGTGCCTGTAGAGCCGGGCAACTATAGCCACATTCCACATATTCCAAAAAAAAAAGGGGGAATAAGCTTTAAGATCCAAGCTTTGTAGGAGATGTACAGCGATGCTAACCCTGATCAAAGTTTGTATGCCTAAGTCAGAAAAACCTTTCCTTTATTGTTGAAAAAATAAAATGGCATATTTTACAATGGTTACAACGAACCTAAAGCACAAAGTGATTAAAATTTGTTAAAAAAATGTTGGTCCATTGATAGTTAGTTCAACATTTCTTGATCTCTGTAATCCAAGAAGGTAGCAGAATATTTTGTACCTACTTTGAAGGAGTCATACAGGTTCTGTCGAAAGTACCGCCCAGAGATGGGAGTAATTTTATGTCTGGTCTTTCGGGGGGCTTTGTGTGGACGAAAAGCAAAGATACTATCTTAAAAAGGTGCTGTTTACAGCGCATTGCAATCGTTCAAAAAATTTAAAATTTCAAGCTGGTTTCTAATTAAGAAAAGGCCGTGGTTTATCCCCAACTGAATGCCATCTCAATCCAAATAAGTCCTTCGCTTTTTTATCGAAGCGCATTTAAAGCTGGCATACCAGAAGGCAGTGTATTGGGACCTATATTGTGCACCGTATTAATTTGCTATAGTTTCATCAGACGAAACAGCAGTAGAAAAAAACATACGAAAGTAGCCTAATTTTTTATATTTTTCAAATAAACTACCTTTGCTGCGATGACTTCCGCAGAATTTCTTAAATTTGAACAAGCGCTCTATAAGAAAAGTCCAGATAAACATTATTAAGGAATTATGTTGCTGCATATGATAGCATTCATCGTCAGGAGCTCTATATGGCGATGGCCGAATTCGGGATCCCGGCAAAACTGATCCAGCTGTGTCGCGTAACGCTGGAGAACACGCGCTGCTACGTGCAATTTGGAAGTAGCTCCTCCGAACTATTCCAAACATGCACCGGATTTCGGCAAGGAGATGCGCTATCATGTGACTTCTTCAATCTCGTGCTGGAGCAGATAGTGCGCAGGGCAGGTGTCAACACGGAAGGCACTATCTTCAACAGATCCGTTCAGCTACTGGGGTATGCGGACGATATCGACATCATCGGTCGCTCCCAGCGTGCCGTGACTGAGGCTTTTACGGCGATTGAGGAACAGGCGAAATTTGTTGGCCTTGAAGTAAACGAGGGCAAGACCAAGTATATGCTATCAACAAACAAAAACACATCTGTCCGCCGCCTAGGACAAAACGTCACTATTGATAGCAACAATTTCGAGGTAGTTAAGGAGTTTATCTACCTCGGTGTAAATATGAACTCCACGAATGACACCCTAGTGGAGATCAGGCGAAGAATTACCCTAGGAAACCGCTGCTACTTCGGTTTGGCAAAACAATTGGGTTCAAAACTCCTAACTCGAAGGACGAAATGTACGCTCTACAAAACACTCATCCTGCCAGTTCTGCTTTATGGGGCCGAGTGCTGGACGATAAGCAGGAAGGGAGAGCTGATATTGGGCTCCTTTGAAAGAAAAATTCTTCGTCGGATTTTTGGTCCTGTGTGCGAGGAGGGCGAATGGAGGAGAAGATACAACCGCGAACTCTATGAGCTGTACCAAGATGTGGATGTAGTCCAAAAAGCCAAAACACGTCGACTACATTGGCTCGGCCACATCGAGCGAATGGACGACAATGCTCCAGCTAAGAGGATCTTTGAATCCCAGCCCCCAGGTTCGAGGCGACAAGGAAGACCGAACCTCCGTTTTAAAGACCAAGCCATCGCGGATGCCAGAGCGCTTGGTCTGGCAAACTGGAAGCAGCGTGCCCGGGATCGCAGAGGATGGAAGGCTGCAGTGTCTCAGGCAGAGACTCTTCACGGGTCGGGAGCCCGTTAAGTAAGTAAGTAAGTAAGTTGCTCTTTGACTTTAAATCGTCGTTGTATATGTTTACAGGTAAAAAATTCTGGAGTGAACCTTCGAACGCTCAGAAAGGAAAAGTTTCAAGAAAAGATTAATAACAATTTTTTTTAGTGTCCAGGGGTGGAATCCCGTAAGGCGATAGTTGATAGTCGCTTTTGTGATAGTCAAATACGACAGTCACATCATTCTGCTTCTACGTAAGGTGATCGCAAAATAACTATAAAAATTTGGCATCACTTCATCATTTTGAAACAAAATATTTGCTGTCAGTTATTATTTGAATGATAACTGACAATTTCCTGGGAAAATATTATTATTTATTTTGAATTAAAAAAAAAAAACTAAAACCATGCAGTGTATTCTATGCCTGCCCCTTAGGACTACACAATAATTATTGTATCTAAAGGCTGTTATAATGGTATGTGAACACATTATAATGTTCATAATATTACCTCCAGGTATTTTGTACCCTGGGAAGAAAAATTCTTTGGTTGATTCCAAAGGTACAAATTTTATCGTAGTTGGGCCTAGTTGCAATCGCATTTTTCTAATGACTCGGGCTGTTATTTCAGCTACAGTACTTTGACCCATTGGTGCAGCCCAGTCAGCTGGCTACTTGCTTTTGGTAACCGCGGCCTCCGAGAAGGTTTAACGTTGCAGCTAGTTGCAGAATTTGCGATAGGTATATGCGTTGGTTAAGACCATCTGGCAAGTCAAGCAATCTCACGACATTTAGAAAACCGTAACGATAATAATGATGAAATTCATATTTTCTTAGGAGGCGCACATTGGAATAATTCCTATCTTCTTCATTATCTCTTGAATGAATAAATAATTGTAACGAAGTAAACATTTTCACTATTCGTGAAACCGAAATCAACAAATATGTGTGTAATTTATCTGAAAATGATACATAAATAGGTGTCACACGAAAACGATCGCAAAAAAACGATAGTCACAGTGATAATCACCTTACGTAGAGCAAAAAATGTGATTGCGACTATCAACTATCGCAAATCGCCTTACAGAATTCCACCCCAGCTCAAATTTTACTAATGACAAAACTGTGTATACTTATGTATAAAATTCTCTACTTTTACCTAGAAAATTTTTAGGGCGAATATAAAAGGTGATTCTTAACAAAGACCCATTGTCTTTTGGGACCGCTAAAGAAATGTCAATTTAATATTGACATTGCCACAGCGAAGTGACACTTTCTATTTATTTCTGAACCGTGTCTCCAAAAGGCATTAGTTTCTCCTCAAAGACAATTACCGGCACGTTGTTATCTTCTTTAAATATTTACTCTCTATGGCACTGTATATATGTAAACCACAAAGAAAATTTCAATCCAAAAACTTCTTTAAATATCTGTTTACTGAGAACATGTGTGTAAACATAAAATGGTGTAATGAGAATCATAAAAAGGTTAGAGTCTTTGTTGTGACTAGAATGCAGAATGCATCGGCGAGAGTCTCGCGCTCGGTAATAAATACTGTAAGAAGTATATATTCACACCACATCGTCACCTCGACACTAAGAAAAGAGCGATACAAATACCATACGATTCAGTTTTTCCTAGAATTACTACGAAGTAAATTCATTAATCAAGATTCGTACTGAAGTCACGTTTCAGTTTAAACTATGTTTATGCCTCCAGTGGAGGTTTGCCTAAATTTTGTATATCGGTATAGATGTGGATAAACAAGAGACTAATTAAACGTACATTTCCACACATGAACAGTGTTTAAAACTAGAGCTAGGTCTCTTAGTCAGAGGAGGATGGACCAAGTTGTAAATTATGTATGAAAACCGGAGTAGTCGCCGAAATAGTGCATAATACTGTGGCTAATGCAAAATAATACTTTTCCTATTGCGAACCGAGGTGTTTGGTACCTTTCATCGAACAGGAAATGAAGAAAATTAAGAAATAAACTCGTCAAGAACCAATCAAGACCGGCAATAAAAGAATCAAACTGCATTCAAGACCCCAAGTACCCCTAGACTTTCCAAATTCGACGCTACACCGCTCTTGAGTCACAGTTCTTCAACAAATAATTTAGTACAGTTGTTAAACCCCATTGAAAGCCCCCAACGCTATCATCTGCATCACAAGAGCGAAAACCACATGCTAAGCCCATTCCCGGTTCGCAGTCCAACTCTTTCGTTTTATCATAAGTGCAGTTGAGTTTTCTTTTCCTAAACCACCACATTTGCCGAGAAAGGCACCAATCAATGGCAAGAATACACGAAACAGAGTTTCTCCTATTCGTCATATATTGTTCGAGTTTGCGGTGCACAATTCAAAACTCATTACTAACATTTTGTTCGCATTAACTGCGATATCCACATTAGACGAGTCATGTTATCCAGGAGAAACTATTTTTACTTTTCCAAATGGCAAAAAAAAAAATAAAGAAAACATTATGAATGCACCACAAGATTAACGTCACGTCAATAATGCACAAAGACACAACTCCAAAGCGTGTACAGTGTACAACATCTTTCATTTTAACAATACCTAATTCATGGTCTCTTTTTCGTATCCCCGCACGCCCCGCACGACTACAGTTACAAAGGTATGAGAGAGAACAACTTTCACCATTTCTACCCAAATGAAAGTATGCGCATTGTTAAGGCATCAGCACGTCATTTATCCATTATCGAGGGTCAACAGTGGTGGCATACTGGTATGCACACAATTTGCACTGGGCGTGATAGCCCAAAAGAGTGCTATTTGTTTTCATGAGAAGAACACGTTCTTCTCACACTAAAGTGGGTTAGTAGTGTCACCGAACGGAATTCAATTCAAAACGAACACTAATTTAATTTTGTAGCAAAAAAACTCTTCATGATTGATCAATTTTGACCACTGCAGATATAAATAAAAAATAAAACAAGAAACTTTCTCAATCGCTCCAGAATTTCCCAGATATGTAATTAGCACCTGTCTCTCACCTGAATTGTTTGTTTATTATGGTAAATGGAATTCCTGAAGGTTTTGTTATGAGTTTGCGTATCCACAGTTGGGTTAATCCAGGATCTGGTTGTAGAAAATCACTGCACTTTTTCCTTGCTTGTAAAAATATCTTTTGAATTGCAATTCACTTCCGTAAGTATCTACGATCCAACCACGAGTAACTTTTTCTTACATCTGAAACGGCGATCGCCTTGAACTTGGCTTTATATACTCTGACCCATTTTTTCTTTCTTTTCTTTCGTTGCCGATGGTGCTCTAGCTGCTGCAGGTGTGAATGGATGAAAGAAAAGAGAGAATACTCGAGAGACCGATCACCGATGGCAGTAAGTGGAGGGTAATGGAAGAAATTGTGATTAGGCAAATGCGCGATAAAGTGGGGAACAGAAAAAAAAAATATTTATCGCATGTAGATGGGTAATATCCAGTATGATATGGTTACTCGAGTATCGCATTATCTTAGGTGATGGATAATCGCTGGTAATTATTTCATCAGTTAATTTAATGACAGGAGAATATGTTGGTGATATTTTATAGAGCGAGCTAAATTGGATCGGAAGCTTTCCGGTTATTGCATCCGCTTAAAGGATAACAGACAACAAAAAAAGGTCTATGCGTTAATTAAACCAAAAACAAGGTCATACCGAACGGAGTTAATTTTCATCTTTTACATAAAATGGTTATAGGCTATATTTGTCCCGGCAGTCAGAGTTTATCTTGCACTATTGGCACTTGGTTCTTCGGTGTTGCAAGGAGATGAGAAAACTCATGAGGTAGAAAATATTGATTTGGGAACGAATTATTAATGGAGGAAGCCGTGCCCTCTAATTGGAAACTCATCGCTCATTTAGCACAAGTCATATGGGGTTTTAGTCACTTAATGACATAGTAATGTGATAGGTACACGTTATGACAAGGAAAAAGTGTAAATGTCTAACCAAAAAATTGAGTTGATGTGTGAATACATAATCCGAGGGCCAGCTTGATAAGTCAGTGACTTTTTGAATTTCTTGCTCAGTAACTGTACATTTTTTTTATTAATTTAATTGTTTTACTATCGTCAACTATCATCTCTAGAATTTTGAGTAGCCGGCGTCATTTACTTTGGGTTTGAGAGTTTTTTTTTTTTAACTCGCCATTGCGATAAGAGGCACGTGAGTAGATCTATTGTGCAATAGGATCAGAAAAGTTTGTTTAGGCTATTAGAGTTTCTACCTTCCTAATGTAGCTGATGATGATTTCAGCAGAAGATGTCTTTACTTCTTCTGGGCTTATATTTTCCCTGAAGAAGAAGTTTCTTCTAATACCACAAAGGGCTGGGCATTCGCATAAGATATGCTCAGTAGTTTCGTCTTCTTCAAGACATAGGCGGCACTCCGAGGAGTCGGCTACATGTATTTTATTTAGGTGATATCGTAAACCATGGTGCCCTGTTAGGTAGCCAACTAGGTTTTTGATATCGTGCCTGCGTAGATTTAGAATCTTTTTGGCATTGTTTCCGAAAGGTTTAATAACTTTTTTTCGCCTGTCTTATGCCTGGGATGCTCTCCCAATGTGAAATGCAGTTATTGTGTTCCCAGCTTTTTATAGCGAGATTTGCGGCTGATTTCGAGATTGCACAGTAGGGTTCAGGTCCTGTGAAAGGTGTTTCCGAACCTTTTCTGGCCAATTCGTCTGCTTTTTCGTTTCCTTCAATTCCCTCATGGCCAGGAATCCACCATATTTTGGTTTTGTTTCTGGTGCATAGTGTTTGGAGGGTATTGAAGCAGTGTAAGACTGATTTGGAGTCAATGGTGGGTGAGCTAGGGGCATTTGTAGCTGCTTGACTATCCGTGAATATATGGATGTTTGCGCCTTTGATGCCTGTGTTGTAGATTAGGCTTGCGCATTCCTTAATGGCATGGAGCTCTGCTTGAAATACGCTTGGGCTTTTTCCCATTGGTATTGAGACGTTTTGGTTTGGTCCGAAAATGCCGGCTCCGACCCCTGAGTCCATTTTGGAACCATCCGTATACCACTTTATGTCTTTTTGATAGTTTGGTGGGCTATTGCTAACCCACTCCACTCTATTTGTGATCTCCGTGGAGAAACTTCTATTAAAACATAGAGTTTTTGGGAGGCGGTCTGTGATCGCGCAGATCACGTCAAGTTCTGTAATTTCTGAAAGGAGGGTCATCAGGTCCGAGTGATCACCGATGTTAATCTCCTTCGTTTGTAACAGATTCGCTAAGCTGCGTATTGCATGTACATGTAAATGTAGAGGGGTGTTAATCCTATTAGAGCTTCTATAGCAGCTGTAGGACAGGTTCGTATAGCTCCGGAAATGCCTAGACATGCTAGACGCTATATCTTGTTGAGCTCTGCGATGGCGTTTTTTTGTGTGTGAATTTGAGAGATATTTAAATCAATACCTAAACCTTTACAATTTTAATACAAATGGAAAAAAAAAAAATTTTAAATGAATTTGAAAATGAATTTCGTGAGCCAATTAAGCATTATTTTTTACATAAAAAACCTATAAGTTAGTCCTTGAATCAGAAATAAATCGTTCTTTAGTTCCACCATGGACCGTTCCGGAGTTGGAAATTGAATCTGAACAACTCCAAAAAGACATAATCTTCGCCTACGAAATTAGTTGTCCCCTCAAAAATAGGAAAACACGAAGAGATGTCCCATGGTGGAACAAAAGACTTGATGCCCTTAGGAGCACTGCAAGAAAGCTTTTCAATAGAGCTAAAAACAATGGCAAATGGTGCCAATACAGAACAGCTCTTACTGAATACAACACAGAATTGAGAAAATCCAAAAGAGTGACTTGGAGGAAACACTGTGAGAGCATTGAAAATCTCCCTGCAGCTACACGACTCCAAAAAGTCCTTGCTCGCGATCACTCAAACGGTATCTGCTCTCTTAAAAAGCACAATGGCGAATTTACAGATACTCCTGAAGAAACCTGTCAACTTCTTCTGGATACACATTTCCCGGAATGCATCTGCATAGACAATCCAATCGTACCGATGAGGCACCAGGATCTCACGGTATCAAAATGGGATTACAGTCTATCCGGGAAAATATTTCAGCGAGACAGGGTTAAATGGGCGATCTCGTCCTTTAAGCCTTTCAAATCACCAGGAACTGATGGCATCTACCCCTGCCTACTACAACAGGGTATGGATCTATTGGTTCCTCAACTAATTAGAGTCTTCAGATCCAGTCTATCTCTAAGCCACGTACCATTGAGCTGGACTAAGGTCAAGGTGGTCTTCATACCAAAGGCAGGTGGGAAATCTGAACAACTAGCGAAATCATATCGCCCCATCAGCCTCAGCTCCTTCCTCCTAAAAACCATGGAGAAAGTCCTAGATCAATATATAAGGGATCAGTTCCTTAAAGGTAACCCACTTCATGCTAGCCAGTTTGCATATCAAGCTGGCAAGTCTACCGAAACTGCCATACATAGCCTCACAACGACGATTGAAAAGGCTCTCGCAGTAAAGGAAACGGCTCTCTGTGCCTTCATTGACATCCAGGGAGCGTTTGACAATACCTCCTTCGATGCCATTAAGCAAGCTATGATAAGGAAAGGCATTGCCCCACTAATCATAAAATGGGTTCTGAATATGCTAGAAAGCAGAATCATTAACCTGACGTATGGAGGCTCACAAAAGACTGTCAAAGCCACTAGAGGCTGTCCTCAAGGAGGAGTACTTTCTCCTCTCCTCTGGACACAAGTCATAGATGAACTCCTAGATCACCTCACACAATCGGGGTATACAATACAAGGTTATGCAGATGATGTAGTAATCACTGTTATGGGCAAGCATGACTCCACAATATCGGAAATCATGCAAAGGGCCCTAAACTTAACCTACAGATGGTGTCAGAACAAAGGATTGACCATAAATCCCTCAAAAACGGTCCTGATACCATTCTCAAGAAAGAGAAAACTAGAACTAAAACCGATCAAGCTGAATAACACAATCATCGACGTATCAGGAGAGGTAAAATATCTAGGAGTAATCCTAGACAAGACCCTCACCTGGAATTCACATCTTGATCAAGTCACAAAGAAGGCGACAAAGGCAATTTATATGTGCCAGCGTCTTTACGGCAAAACCTGGGGCTTAAAACCAAAAATGATCTATTGGTCATACAACACGATCATCAAACCAATGATCACCTATGCAGCGATATCATGGTGGCCAAAAACCGAACAAACAACGGCCCAACAAAAACTAAACTAGATATATCGCTTAGCATGTGTTGGTATAACGGGGGCAATGAAAACTTGTCCAACTGCAGCCATAGGGGCAATGCTCAGCCTGTTGCCTTTACATATTTCTGTAAAGAAGGAAGCAGGTCTTAGTGCCCTAAGGCTCCCTGATATATCAAATCTTAAAGCAGGAAACCTCACAGGACACCTTCGGGTATTACAAATGCTTCAAGATGATCCTGTGGTCAAGGTATCAGACAACATGCTTAAAAGGCTTCGCTTCACCAGAAAATTCAAGATAATCATATCTGACAGGGATATCTGGTACACCGACGGCTCAAAGATGGAAGATGATGCGACCGGTGCTGGGGTCTATGGGCCCAGGTTCCAACGAGCCATAGCACTGGGAAAATCACCAGACATCTTTCAGGCGGAGGTACATGCCATAGAGATATGTGTCCGAGAATGCTTACTAAGGGTGCCCGCATCTTCATCCTCTCAGACAGCCAGGCAGCTCTTAAAGCCCTGAGATCGTACTCGATCAGATCAAAGCTAGTTTGGGAATGTTTTAACCTCCTCGAAGACTTGGCCAAGGACAACACAGTCACCGTCGCGTGGATACCAGGCCATGAGGGATTCGAAGGAAATGAAAGAGCGGATTGTCTAGCGAGAAGAGGCGCATCACGCCTGCTCACTGGTCCTGAGCCCTTTTTCGGGTTACCATTGAGTTACGTACACTCAAAATTTAGGAAATGGGAAGATGATCACCTTGCCGAACACTGGACAAAATCCAAAGGACAGAGGCAGGCAAAAAGACTCATAATCCCAGCTCGTAGTAAAACAAAAAAGTTACTTGAGCTAAGCAAAGAAGATCTAAGGATCCTAACGGGTTATCTTACTGGTCACTGGCCACTAAGATACCACCTCAAAAAAATGGGACTATCCGACGACGACTCCTGTCGACTCTGCGGAGAAGAGGAGGAGACAACGGAACACATACTCTGCGAATGCCCTGCTGTGGCAAAGAGCAGAATGTTCCACATGCAAGGGGCATTTATAAGTCCTGCAGATATAGGAAACATGGAACCAAGAAGGGTACTGAGGTTTATAAAGAGCCTCAACAGCTCCCTGGGTTAAATAATAAAGGCCAACATAATAGATCTCTTCTGGTCGCAGTGTACAGGGCCTATTACTTACAATTACAATTACATAAAAAAACCATCACCGAAACCAAGGAAAGGCTAGACAAATTATTTGCACCATCAATTTAAATGGTTAAAAAGTGGTTTACTGAGTTCTGACGCCGAACGTTCAGGACGCCCCAAAGAGGTCGTTACGCCAGATACGATAGGAGAATCCCATGTAGGAGGTATTTACCGCTATTCTGAGGTAGGAAGTCCGTAAATATTTTTTTTTTTTTGAAGTAACATTAATTTGAAAAAAATTTCGGGATCAAGATTAGCATTCGCAGAGTTAATCTATAATATGTTGTATTGAATGCAAAAAGATGCTATAGCCCAACGTAACCACTGGTTCTCTATTAAGTCAGACCAGCGCTGAAATACATAATTATTCTCTATTACCTACGAACTGTGGAGCTCTGCAAAAAGAAACAAAACATTAACATCCCTACTCGCGATCACACAGAAATGAGATGAAAAGGCATATACCTTCACTTATATCTTTATGGACGATGCATGCGGTTGTACTAAACGCCAAAGTGAAATTTCTGATTCACATAACACTGTAGCTATCGTGTCGTTTGTCACTTTCGTTTTGTTAAGGTTGAAAGTCACTGACAATAATAAGTGAACATCTCTCAGATCGGTTGATGTCATTCATCCTTATTGGGCTCATCGATGATTTATGCAAAAAGTGTGCTTTAGCGAAAGTGACAGGACTGAAAGAAGTCCACAACCCGAATTTAAGTAGGTACTTTTAAGATTTTCTTCAGAAAACAAAAATTCCTACATTTAAATGTTAGTTCAGCATACTTCAATCAAAAATATTTTGATTCAAAAACATGCGAAGTTAAAGTAATGCAGTGAACCTAACTGTAAAAATATACATATATATACGTTCAAAGTAAGAAGTAAACTTTTAATAGTCATATTAACATTTCGTCATTATGTATTTACATATATTCCATAATTGATGTAAAAGTTTGAGGAGTAAATTATATTACTCTTACTTTTGCTCGGCCTTGTAAGCTATTGCAGTTGAGTACCTATACGAAGAGTAAACAATATAAAGTACGCACCTTAAGAAAACGTAGGCTTAGTGGTTAGTGTGTTGGACTACTAAGCGAGGGGTTCAGGTTCCAATCCCGCAAAAACCCAATTTCCAACTCAGGGTTTTTTTCACTGCGCCACCTCTCGCGAACGTCTGACAAACATCCGAGAGTATAAGTATAACTGTCATGAAAGAGCTTCTCAAATTAGCCGTTTGGAATCGGCATAAAATTGTATATCCCTTCCATTCGTTCCAAAAATGAAAACTCACACAAAACGAATGGTTGCGAGAAGCTAGGCCTATGGTCCCTACAGACCTGTTGCGCCAAAAATTATATTAATTATTATTTACCTTAAGAAAACGTGAATTTAATATAAGACATTAATTTCTTTCCCATAAATTACTGCCATGAATCTTTTTTACTGATTCTTGCAGAATAAAAACAATTTTGTCTACTCGATTTGTCCATGTAATTCCTTCTTAGCACAATATTGACGTTTAAATGATTTTCACTAAGGCAATGGTAAGTGTCTGGCTAAATACAAACAAACAAGCTAAGCAAAAAGAAATGGGGTGATGAATATGAGTTGAAAATTTACTAGTTTAATGGTGGTTTTACTACTATTACTTTATTTTTCAGTTTCTAGAGCAGCTCCTAATTTGGTACTGGGATGATGTAGGTGCATGGATCGGGAACCGTTCGACAAATTTATTATTTGCAAAACTAATAAAAAAGTCTGCTAAGATAGAAGGAAGCCTTGATTAAAGCCATAGACTCATAGAATAAAAAATGAACCCATTGTCACTTACATATCGTCTCTGGACGAAAGGAGTCGACGCAACTCTAAGTGCACTTACTTTTCATACTTATTAAAGCAGAGGAGGTTTTTCTAGCTTTCGTGAAGAATATGCTAAAGAGTAAAGCGGTGAGAACCCAGTTAAGCTAATAGTAGATCCTACTACAACGTCAAAATTACAATTGCCATAGTGCAGAAGACTAGTCGCTGATCAATGCTTGTTTTAAAATAATACTAGCCTAGCTGATACTCGTGACTTTGTCTTTTTTTCTGAACTTTCATCAATAAAAATAGAGAGTGTGCATTGACAACATACAGAAAGTGAAACTTCTCACGCTGAACGTGGATATAACTATAACGTAGGGATAGGTGTATTAAATCCAGCTGTGTTTCAATTGGGTTATGTGTATTAAAATATTAATTTAGAAACCATATCCTTATAATATAATCCTAATACGGCTCAGTCCAAGTGTATACAATCATAACGCAATTCATTTCAACGTTTTCTTTTTTTAGAGCTTTTGTTTGCATGTGCCTTCAAATTGGATTTAATTTAATCAACCGAATTCAATAAGACCAGCGTGCCCATAAAAGTATTCACTTCAGAATTTGAGTTGAAAGAATTAAAAAAATAACTAGCTAACTTCGTTCCGCCCAAATTCGATAATGTAATGAAAACAACAATTCCGAGAATGAACAATGCACAGATGCTGCTCTATGTAATTCGGTCAAAACAAATTCTGTAATAAAAAGTTATATTAAATACAATCGGCCTTACTAATAATCAATCACTAATGTCGACAACTAGTTAGATGTCAGCTTTAGTAAAAATGTACAGCTTTTGTGAAATGGTACCAATAAATAATTAGACCTCCACATTTACTAGTCCTACAACTTTCTTAGAATCTATTACATTTGTTGTCATTGCAGAATTTAAATTTCATAATTTGTTTTCGTGAAAAACAAGGTCAATGGTCTCTTTCACAAGGAGGATTTTATTCTAAAAGAAGGAATACATAAATTGCAATTAAATTTGCCCAACACATATCTTTCCAATGCTCTTTGAGACTTATTATAAGCAAAAAACAAAACACAAAATGGGAAATGCACAAAATATCCGCTGATCTGTCAAATATTATATGCAAATCAGTAATGCCCTATCGTTCGATCGAACACAATTTCCAGTACTTTTATGGTACGCTTTCCATTGTTTTCTAATACTACCTCGCGATTTCTTTATGAGTGCATTTGTGTCGTAATAAAATCCCTTTCAAATTATTCAATAAACAAAGCACAGTTTGTTTGAATGGTTTCATTTATTCGTAGGCTGACGATGCAAATCAAAACTTATTAGTCTAAACCTGGTCTAAACATCACAATTGCATCGTTAGCAAGAGAATATTTTTGAAAATAGAAATAATATCTGGCTCATTCATTTCAGAATGAATAACAATCGCACGTAGGAAGCGTGTTAAGAACTTATCGCTTCCGGGTTTGAAAATAAATACAATTTAACCTATAAAAAATTGTATGGCTTATATATTACTTAATTCGGGAAACTTAGAAACAAAAGTTGAAATTCGAACTGAAAAATATAAAACGCATATTCTCGTACTACCTGTTAGGCTGTACTTGCACCCCCAGAAGTTAATAAACTTGTTATTTTGCATGTATTTTGCTGAGTTCTGATAATTCTATTTTTATAACTATATTTTCCGCGAAGGGAACCTTTTCACGCCAACCATTGTCTCATTTGAGATCCTCATTCTCGGAAAACAAACTCCTTTTGCAAAGAGTTTGAAAAGGGTTTGGTTGCAACAAAATATCTACCTGTGTCGCCTAAGGTACTGAGAATTGTTGCAAAAAGGTACCTATAAGCCGTCCAAACTTTGGTAAGAAGATATTTTATTCTGTTTGCGACAACTGTCAAGAAAGTCTTGGAATTATCCCAAACTTATATAAAATTTATTTTTTATTAAGCAACTAACTAGGAAAACCAATAAAAAAGCAACAGAAAATATGTTTCACGTGTTTAGAAGTAAAACAAAAACGCAATATTTTTCAATATTTTGCATACATTTGTACAAATTTGTGTGTGATAGACTTAAAAACCATTTGCATTGTTGTATTACAACGAATAAAATTAGAAAGCATTCACAATTTACTAAAATTAATTAATTATTGTAAACGCTCAGGCTGTACAACATCGTATTAAATTCTCTCCTATTTCGAAATTTAATACCGCGATTTTGGATAAAGTTGCACAATTAAAAATATAATGGACATTGTCCAAATAAAGCACTTTGCAAACCTCAGTGGGTTCCGCTCATTCAGAACGGCTTGCTCGAAATTATTACTTTCATTACATTAACGAGTTTGGACGGAAAGAAGTTCGCGGGGTCAGCTCGTATTATATACTAAAAAAAGCGTACGGAAAGCTTGGATGTTCACGTATTAATATAATGACTTTTAATCTCGACAAGCTGGAATCAAAGATACGCATCCACAAAATTTCATTTAAATCGGTGGAGTCGTTTCAAAGATTAGCATACGAACATATCGACATATTGTTTTTTTTTATAGTTATGAAGAAAAATAATATTTCGTCACTTCCGTTGAATCGCCAGAAGAATTTTCGTAGCACATTCACCAGTTCACTCGCCATCTCCAGCGTGCCTTTAAAATTATTCACTTAAAAAAAACGGTGGTTTTCTCATGAAAGATTAATAGGTATGGGTATGTATACGAAGTCGTGTCGCCTGCCCTCATGTGTCTATACCGATACTATGGATAGGTGTAAATAAACTGTCTTGGCGTAAGAGGGCTTTCGAATTCAATTCAATTAAATTGTAGGTCCATTGCTCCCATTCGTCCCAAAAGATAAACAAAAACGCAAACTAACAGCTGCGAAGAGCTACACTGAAAAAAAAAGGTACATCATAGCCATGGAAAAACATATATGTCAAGGGTTTGCCGGCGAAAAATGCGTATTGATACTCCGCCACGAAATCTAAATTATTGAGGGGATCTGTTAGATATGTAAATGATAGATAGATATTTTATTTCGTACATAAAATTTACAATGGATGTTTGTAACCGCACATTTTACAATGCAATAATTTGATAATGGTAATTATCTTTCTATTGAGATATGGTGTTATTTATAATGACATTTTACATAAACACAAATCGACTTTTGAGGAAAGTACAAGAAAAACCTCAAATTCAAAAGAAAAAGAAAAAAAAACCAAAAAGGTGGTTGACTAGACGAGCTCAAAAATTAAATTAATTTATAAATATGTATCGCATTTAGTGGTCAACAAATAACTAATTAAAAAATATATAATAAATAAATAATATATGTAAATGATCTCAGAGATGATGTAACTATCCCATGTTGGCCGCCTGCTTAATGACAAACAATCCTTGGGTGGACCGTAGGTATATAGGTAACTGCTTAACATTGGGTTTGATTTTAGTTATAAGCATTTTTTCTAAAAACATCTTAATTTTTCTTAATTCCGTTCGGTCTTTTACACATAAATATTAATAAAACATTATTTTTCGGTAGTGTTCAAATGGTTTTATTATGACTCTAATCGAATAAAATTGCACTCCTAAACCTTGCATATACCTAAACTATACACAAATTAACTTTATAGAAGTCCACCCATCAGGTATACATTTGACTGAAGCATACTGATTGACAGATTGTCTTACTACCTTTCTCTCAAAACTTAATAGTTTGACAATGGTTTTACATGCAAATAACGTCTAACTGCATACACAAATAACATCTCCGAAGAAGACACAAACTCTAACAGAAAAATTCCATTCTACCAGAAGATGGAAGTGCATTGGATGAATTTATTGGCAATTACACAATCTTCATTTGTTTGATAGAATTCCAGCCACCAGATGGGCAGCGAAAATCTTCACAAGGTAAGATAACACACACGAGAACCCACACGAATAGGTATGCTGGTAGAGAACATGGTAACACGTAGAACACAAAGCAGTATATGAAAATGTAACCAGTTGCTGTTAACAAATTGCAGGTTCACGATTTGTGCCAGTTTACTAAATGTTTTGGGTTCGGCATTTGGCTTTTACGAGTACCTATGTACAATTTGTCGTGCGCTTTCTATCTGCAAGTGGCTGAGGTAAAGGTGGAGTTGTCAACCACAAGAGTGGTAAACAAAACAAAAAAGCAGAATTGGACCAATGGTCGTATTAAGCCTCTTTTATGTTGTTAGTTAATTAGTGTATGCACGCTAATATGTCTGTAATGGTGAAACTATTTTATGTGGACTTTAAACCGTGATTTGATGTTATTTTCTACAGAAGTATTGTCATGTCAAACATTAGTGGTTAGCTGAATATATTTAATATCCGATAAATGCAATAATGCATATCGTGCTTTTGTATATTCACCATAATTGTTGATTTTTTTTTTAGCTATGCACCATTTATTGGAAAAAATACAGTACGATGTGATAATCGTCGATGGCACAGCTCCTATCGCCTATGGTGTAAGTTGTCGTTTGAATGGGATTATCTACTTTGAGGTTCTATTTGTTGTTGAAAAAAGTAAAATAAATGCAAATTTCAAATCTATTTGAGGCACGTGTTTTATTATATTTGCATATTTGCGGTTGACAGGATATGTAAATATTATCATATTATTTGAAGTGTGAATTTTCCTCAATTAAAAAAATCCATTCTACCAGAAGATGGTAGAAGAATGCTAGAATTCCAGTTTTGATCAATCTGGAAGACGCTGACTTCTGATGTTCCGCACCCTTTGATGCCCCAGTTTTTGTGATTTCTTTGAGACTGTTCATCTTAAGTCTTTTTCTTATGAGTTTCCTTTGTTAATGTTTCCTATTATATGTAGGTGTTGATGAGTTTTTTTTTTTTTTAACCAACTCTAGTTAGCACAAAGGTACCTGGCGGTCGCCAGAAGACATATTTGGGGCAATCGCAAATAAGTTCCGATGGAAATGTTTCCCTTGTCAGCAATGTAAATAAGATTGCTGATTAGGAAACATTCCGGGGGAAATTTTATTCCCGATAGGGGTGATTTGCATAACCAACTCGACCATGTTGCAATCGACGGGAGACACTTCTCAAGCATAACCATGCTGGATGTCCGTATATCGACTTATATGGGACTACTGACTATCTATTTGTTGGCAAGCTGCACGAATATCAAATGAAATTCTATGGCTATCAACAAATACGAGGAGAAAATTCAGCGTTGGAAAACTGCAATCGAAAGCGACCGCTACAGGCAATGCCGAACGCGTATCCCTTGAGCTTGAGAGAAATCCTACAAGTGTATACCTATACATATAACATATGACCACAATGTCAGCTCTGACAATAAGCCATCAGAAAGGCTTCAGCAGAAGTACTAAGATTCTCACCACTTCCGCCGAGAAACCCCTCGTTTGACGCCGAATATGCTCTGGTAAACAAAGCCAAAACGTACGACATACAGATTGAGACTCCAGAGTGATAACAGCCAAGATCTCGGCATTGAGCAACCTGGCGCAGTTTATCTGGAAAACATCCGAGAGTTTCAACTACCCGACTAAAACGAGATACAGAAAGCCATTATCAGACTAAAATCTAAAAAAACCGGCCAAGTGCGAGTGTCACTCGCGCACCGAAGGTTCCGTATTTGGCTAAAGTCCAACACATCAGATATTATTTGAAATCTATAATATCATTCAATCTTTCCCCTCTTCATGAATTCATCACAATTTAGTTTAATTTAATTACTTAATATTTTTACTCTCAAAAATTACTCGCACATTTTCATTTTCTAATTATTAGCTAGTACCCAACCCACGCCAATTTTCCATTATGTATGCAACCTGTCCCAATTAAAAACTATTGACTAAAAATATATTACTTTTATTTTGTTCTGTACTCCCCAAAAAAATGTATTATACTCCCCAACGAAATTAGCAAGCGGGAACCCTGGTGGTATACCACCAGTGACTCTCTTCTGTCCTTGATGGGGTCAATTGTGCACAACTGCGTAGTAGAGATTAAAACTTATGAGAGCAACGTATTTTACATGGTAAAATTATCTTTTTTGAAAATGTCTTGTAAACTATTAACTTTTCGGCAAAACAGTATTCAGCACATATATAGATAAGAACATGATCTACAAAAAAGGAATTTATGTATTTTTTTGTGAATCAAGAAATAAACCGTTTTTTGGGCGAATGAAAATATTTTTTTCACCAGATTACTAATTAATCGAAAACCAATCGATGTATTCCTTCCATTGGTATTTGCCGTTTAACTAGAGGTTATACCGGATGTAGTGTGTAAATTTTAGCCTCCTACGTCAATCGGTTCTTGAGATAGACCTGGTAACAAAATTGGCTTAGTGGGTTCGGACAGACAGACAGACAGACAGACAGACGGAGAGACATCCGAGCGAAACTAATAAGGTTACGTTTTTTCCCATTGGGTACGGAACCTTAAAAAGCAGCTGACGCTGCTGAGCTTTTTAACACATTTTTTTTTCATTTGTCCCTTTTCAATCTATTCGAAATTCCAACAATTTTCCCATTATTATTTTCAATATTTTTATGAATAAGATAATATGTTGTCCACTAGCGTTTTTGGGACTTCAAATATTATTTAAGTATTTATGTGTAAGCAAAATTGAGCAATAGAAAAGCTGATTAGCAGAGGTTCTCGCTTAGCCAGCGGTTTCAATGAAAAAGCCCTTCTTCTTTCTTTATTTGCTCTTTCATCAATTCATACAAATAACAGTCCACACTATTAAAGCCTGAACTACATCTTGAAAAAGTACAAAAAAGTGGAAAAAAATCGGATGTACCTACTGCTTAATCCTATAGTACACTCCGTATACTTTTCTCTCAATTTAAAATTTTCACGTTGTGCAAAGCTCAAGCATGTTCAAGCTTTCACTTTTCTAAAGTTCTAAAGTTACGAACAAATAAACTCAAGGAATTCATTAGCGATTTGCCGGTAGATCACGTTCCAATCATATAATTCCTGTCAGTCCACTTTTTTGTACTTTTCCCACTTTTGTTTCGATGTAGTTCAGGCTTTACAAAGATAGGCAAGTATTTCTATAATCCAAAATGATTTAGTAAGTACTTCAGAAATTTGTTTAAAAAAACGATGTTACCATCTTCAATATTTATACAAGTATTTTTAATATTTAAAAATTAACAATTCAAAATTAATGTGAAGCATTAACAACGTAGTATTAAAACCATTTGAGATCGCCATGTTTTGTGAACACTGAATAATATCGTGAAAATATGATCTTAGGTTGAAATTCAAATAAAACTTTTTTTTTTAGTAAGTTAACCGAATTTCCAACAAAATTGTACTGTTTCGCTTTTTCCGACGAGAAGATTTTTAAATATCGAAATTTCCACAAAAAGCTAAATTGCCCACGAGCCTTCATCACTGCATTGAAGATGACATCGTAATCGACATACATCAACTAATCTGTAAAAAGTAAATGTTCGGTCGAGAGTAGGTATGCCCGACAATAGGAGCCTGACCATCTGTCCGATCTTGAAGAAAGGAGATTGTCTTCTCTGCACCAACTATAGAGGCTTAGCCTCGTATAAGATATTATCCATTATTTTATGTGAACGTGTCTTAGACGTTTGTGGAAGATGTTATCGCTCCTTACCATTGTGGCTTCAGACCATCGATCAAATCTTCACAATGCGGCAGATCCTGGAGATACCCCAATTTTTTTTTATGGATTTTAAGGCCGCTTATGATAATGTCATGGGCTTAGCGGACACCTCTTTGATTGGAAGGACCAAGAGAGCAGTCGATGCTTACTCTCACATTGAATCAGCAGCGCGCAGAATGGGTCTGATTATAAACCAGGAGAAGACGAAGTAAAAAATGCTTTCTTCAATAAGTGTCATTTCCCACCGCAGACTTGGTCAGAACGTAACGTAACAATTGAAAGGTATAACTTCCCCTTCCCAGATTTAGGGTTTCTTTTTGTCGATGATGGAAATCAGGGGGGGGGGGGGGGGGGTAGAACTTGTTTAAGGGGAAATCTGGGTTCTTTTAAATCCTATTTTATTTGTATTGATCGGTCTTCCAAAGCAATATTTGACAATGAAATCTTTGGACTATTTACACAAAAACCAATAAAATTCAGATTTCATGTTCGATTCGGCAGCAGAAATCTGAAATCTAAGATCAAAATCTAGAAAGCCAAATAGAAAAGGACATTAGATACATGTTCGCGTTTCGAATTCGAAATTCCTTCTTCAAAGTAGTAGGTACAAAAACATGTTAAAAAAATAATGACAAAAAGTTGGGTTGTTTTTTGGAAAATGTAACTAGATCTGAGGGTTTTGACACTTGGCACTGTTGTTAACTCGGACAATCGCGGAATAACTCTTGCAAAACGCAGTTTCCTTGGGCTAAATAACCAACTGTTAAATAAAACCTATAATGAACTCCAAGCAGACGCTTTACAAAGCACTCATCAACATATACCCGTCAGAAAACGTCCACCGAAAAACCGCACCTAATCAAGGCGACATATCCTCTCAAACTACTGTCATACTTAGTTGGGTACCCTACCCTAATCATCACCATCCAACGACAACATTCCCTCATTTTAAATTCTTTAAAATCACTAACAAGTACGGGTATCCTAACTAGGGAAAAGCCACTTCAATCTATCCATAGCTCACTCAAATTTCATCAGCCGTCCCAAAAGTAGCTGCACACAAACCAGAAACCACACTGTTCGCTGTTATACAAACCGAGACCGACGAAAAACGAGAAAGTTGGTATAGGTACCTCAAATCCATGTGTCTATACTTGTCGAAGGTTTTATCTTCCAACCAGTGTACGCTCGTAACATCATGGACCAAGTGACCGAAAGCCCACTCCTAGGTCCCAGTCCCAGCTGGGGGAGTTGCAATAATTCATCAATAATTTTCAATCAGCGCATATAGTGTATGCTTGCAACGTGCGTTGATTGCTATTTACAAATCCTTTGTGGGCTTACGCGGTCTATGTGGCAAGGCACTCTTAAACCCAACAGCATGTTCTCGCACTATCTGTCGATCCGGAGATCGGGTGCGTATCTCTGCCACTGCCACGGATATGGCTTTCGTTTCGTCTCCTGCGTTCTCCCAATCGACACGATGGGCCGTGGGCATGGACATGCCTACTAAAAGCCCCATTCTGCAAAATTTCTCTATTTGTTGAAAGTAATTGCCGCCCTCAATTGAGTTTTCCGTTGTAACGAGGTCGTTGTAACACATGTTTCCACCTCGTTACTGAAAATTGTGTGTCGTGTAGCCGTACAGCAGAAACAGCATAACGTATGTCTTTTTGCCCCATCATATATTCGAGTATATGCCTACACACAGAGCGACATCCATGTGAAACATGCATAAATCACGATATCCTGCATGTGTTGCAATATTGACAAATTTAATACTGTTCCAGCATGCACTTGAATGGCGGTAATAGTCCTCGGTGTATAGGCGCAGGGTAATCTCTTAGCCAAAGTGTTACCAAGACACGAAGGATTTTACTCGAAATCCTTTCGAGGAAGTTCTATATTATCCCACCATATGACGTCTGTTGGATGAAAGTTGTGAAAGATGCTGCTGCTAATTTTTCATTTGAAATTTGGTTTGAGCTTCCGCCAGAGGCAGACACTGATGTTGTGTAGTCATATGTGTTGCAGGGCCATTGAGAAATGTGACAAATCATAGAAGTAAAAGGTCATCGAATCGAAGTGTGTAATGATGAAAACACATTTATGCGGGCTTCAATTGGATTGGTTTTATATTTTGTTTATCGAGTGAGGGACAATTGGCACAATCAAAAGAGGAGTCAGTGTTGCGTTGTTGCGTCAGAATACATAAATACAAGCTCTGGCTATGGTTTGAGAGCAGTGTATCTGTATATCCATTAGTGAGTAGGGATACTCTCCACGTGTTTCTTATCAGTTTAAAATTTGCAGTACACATACACGAGAAATAGACGGCAAAAAAAGTGCTCTAGTAAAAGAGGGATGGAAGAGTAGTTGAATTACTTCAAAATGTGGTACAGGGTGTGACGTAAAAAAAGAAAAATCAATTTGTAATATTTCTTATTGAACATTTTATATCTAATATAGTCCACCAGCGACCGACGAAATATTTGTAACTTTAACAGCCATGAAGAAAACTAACTGCACCTATCAACTTGGTTGGTAAATGGTAGGCCTTTTCCCTTCTCTCCCTACACTGGTACCGAAGGTGTTATGGTTCCTTTGACTTGCGCTCCCCATAACCCTATTCACTAATGAGCAGAATACCACAATTGTTACACGCTCATTTTTCGTAACGACCTCTACGTACAAACTCAAAACGCTCCACAACTCCTGTTGCCTGTCATCATTGTCCACGTCATCTTAATCCCCCCTACATTTCAACTTACTCGCACATACTTATGCAAGGATCCTGAAAATACATGTCAAACAAAAATGATGGATTGAAAGACCATGAAATAAAAAAAGTATCTACTCCATTTCAAAAAGTTACTTAATGTAACATCTAACATAGTAAACATAAACAAACTTATCGGTTATATTTAAAAAAAAAATGTCAAAATAATTAAAATAATTGACAACAACAATTGCTTTGAAAATATAACATATTTTTTTTTTGTACTTGAAGTTTCAGTACTCGATTTCTATCCAGTTTATTTTTTTTTCAAAGTGCTTTTCCCCATGAAAAACTAAATGTGTGCCTTCAACGCCAACTCCAACTTTTCTTTCTTCATAAACCATCCCTGATTTAAGACGAATAAAACACACCAAAAATCATTGAAATCGGTTGAGCCGTTCGTGAGTTATAAAGTCACAACGCACTTGCAACAATTTTATATAATACACTTATACAAATATTCACAAGTGTGCTACACTTAAATATTTTTGTTTATTGGTACATTTTTTGTTATTTTTATTGAACTGTAAAGTAAGCCCGTATACTCGAAAGTAAAATTTGATAAGAAATTCCTTATTTTGATTTTTGCAACAATTGTAATGAAATTCATTTTTCAAAAAGTTAAAAATATTCCCCTCAAAATTATTTAGGTAGTACATAATTGGAAAACACGAAATACATTTTTGTTCAAGATTCTCTAACGAGTCTAAAAATTCTTGATTAGGCTGTGTCAATTTCGCGTCTTCGTATTCTTTAAAATCTGTAAAAAGGGAGGAAGCGTTAAGTTGCGGACTCAATTTTAGCTCACACTTGTGGTTTAGGCGGTATTTTGTTTTAAATTATAACCTGCGAAATAGTGGAATATTTTTCATAATTTCCAAATTAGGTGTTGTCGACCGTTTTAAGCGCATCGTTGATTTGGCATACATGTCTTTCGAGAAATGTCTTTCGCAGATCCAAGAATCCCTCCACAATTTTTCATGTATTAAGCGTTGTTTGTTTATGCAGTTCAACCACTTCACTTTTCTAAAAAAAATAATTAAGAAATACAACACAGATTTATATTCGTTCTTGCCCGATCTATAATTTATATTGCTTACCTCTCACTATTATCCGGTATTTTGAAATATTTAAGCGCTAAGTATCCTGCTCGCGGTAAATTTTAGCGTCCCTAGTCTCCACTCCGTTTCAACACAGCAAAGATAAATGGTAGCTAAATTTTTAAATATGATGTAGATGGGACAAAAGACATAAGTTCATTACAGAATGTCGGTAAACGTGATTCAAATTATACACGTTATTTTAAATTCGAACTTCAAAAGCTTCGCAATATTTAAAACAATGCATAGGTACTACAAAAATTGAAGAAGATGTTATCATTCCTGCATCAGCTGAAACAATTTCTATAGCAGCAAGTAGAAGACAAAACTTTCCAAAATATATTTACCTTCGCGAAACAATTATTATTACCCGACAAACATTCGAGGCCGAATGATTCTATATTCAGATATAAATAGAAAACAATATGTCTGCTTTGAATTTGAGTTTCCTTTTGTTTCTCACGCAAATATTCTTTGCGTTTTCCTGTAAAAAAAATAGCAAACACACAGCAAACTTTTCATTCCGATTCTTCTGTCAACATTAATTTATCTTCGATTTAATGTACCGGACATTTATTTCGCGAGCTAAATGAGTGGAGACTTTTCATCGGCCCATCTACATGAAGTTAAGAATTAAGCGTGCGAACAGGATACTGCTATGCTAAACTGCCTCGCTAAATTTTATCTTTGTAGACATTTTTGTATGGGAGATAAAATTTTGCGCTCCAACGTTCTCTTTCTCCTATCGCCCATATGCCAAACATTTAAAATAATGTTTCCCCATTATTTTATTTGGAGTTTTCAAACTATGCAAACTTGCACTTCAAATTCACTATTTCACTACTTTTTTTTATTGTTTGCCACACGCACTGGCACGGAACACCCTTTCTTTCGTCAATTGATGTTAATGAACTACTGATAACAACCCCATTCCGGCCCGCCATTAAAAATACGTGCGAAAAAAAAAATATATATATATTATCTAAAAAGCGCTGGCTTCAAATCGTAAAAAATGGCTATTAACGAAGTCGTAGCAAAGCAATAGGGTTGAATTGCGTGATATAGAATGAAACATTTCTTTTTCATGTTCATTACAAAGACCATTTATGAGAGAAATACGGCCTAGGGACATAAGTCCCAAATTTTGCTTTTGGGATTTGTGTCCCATTTAAGTGAGACAGAAGTCCCAAATTCGATATGGGACTTTGTGATGTGCTTTTTCTCCGGCCGGGGTTTTGCTCGCCGGATCCAAGGTTTACCCAGAGAAACACCAAAAACTCTGGTTAAGAGGTACTTTTATTTCAACTCTTTACTTACTCCTACTATTACAAGTTTTTCATATAAACTGAACAAACTGCTTAGACTTAACAATGTTTCGATACCCTACGTATTCTATGAGGCCCAACCACTACATGGTTCCTGGTGGCCCAGCAGCGGCGTGGTTCCTAGTAGCGGCGTGGTTCCTAGTGGCCCAGCGGCGGCGTGGTTCCTAGTGGCCCAGCTGCGACGTGGTTCCTAGTGGCCCAGCGGCGGCGTGGTCCCTAGTGGCCCGGCGGTAGCGTGGTTCCAAGAGGCCCAGCGGCCTTGTGGTCCCAAGAGGCCCAGTGGCAGCGTGGTTCCAAGAGGCCCAGTTGCGACGTGGTTCCACAAAGTGGGGGAAAAGGCAAGCCAGCGAATAGTGCTGGTCTGCTTAATTTAGGCCGATGTCCCAAAGAGGCATTTCAGCCGACCAAAATTGCAAGCAATGACAACGTCACCTTCCAAGCGGGAGCTTTATCTTGTACACGAGATTGGTACCTACTGTCCACTGGTAGATAAGTCTCCTCGAATGGCACTTTTATTCGGGTACTCATGCTTTTTTCGTCAATAAGCCAGTGTGAATTGTACTGACCAATACAAATCTCAATGCCTTGCATGGAATGGGTGTATTCTGTCGGTGTACGGCGGGGCAGTGGTGACTGGTGCTTTGTGACGATCGGGGGCGTTTCGTTACATTCCCCTCCCTTTTCCTGAGACGAGAACCTTCTCGTCTATTCCCTTGTTTATTTATTGTCTATACTTTTACTTATTCTCTACATAATAAGTTATCTTATTCTAGGGGTTGGCTCTCCGGTTCCCATCATTTCTGGTCTCCTATTCTGTGGTTGTGCCGGCAGAAGGAAATCCGGAACTTAGGTAGACGATCGAGTTTTGGGGTTGCTCTAGCTCATGTTTTTGGTTCCGGCGTCCCGAGTCTTTTAGGGATGCTCCTTTGTCCACCTGTCAGGATTTGTGCTCTGTAGAAATGAGACTAAAAATGTTATTAGTGATTTATCAAAACTTTTTTTTTAACTATAAACTTAATAATAATACTTCATCAATTTTTTTTTTTATTTACTATAGACTTAATAGTAATACTACTTCCAGAAAAATAAACTTAATAATAGTACAAAAAAAAACTCTTCTTTTTTTTTCTCTTTTTCTCTTCTCTCTTTTTCTCCCCTTCTTTTTTTTCAGGTGCCATCATTGTGGACGCGTTCCTTCTTTCTCCTCCCTCTTGCGGGCTGCTCGCTGCTTCCGCTGGTTTCTTTTGAGGCTTCGGGCTCGTCGGACCATGTGCTCCTCGGTGATCCCCTGTGGGGGTGCAGCGTGTTGGCCCTGGCTCGCGGGAGTCGCTGGCGGAGTCTTCGTCCGATTGTCCCCGACCTCGACGGTGGAGAGTGTCGGTCCTGCGAGATTTTGTCTGGCCGTTGCCTTGGTGACTACCCTTATGGTCGTCCGCTCTGGTCCTGACGCTTGTCTCGTACCGGGTGCCGTAGGGTGTCTTGTTCGCCACTGTTCATCGGCCTTCTTCCTGGCAGTCCGGGCGACGCCCATTCGTTCTTGGTCGGTGGCCCTTGGTCGTATCCGGTGTTGGGCGATCCTGGTGGTACCGAAGGGTGCTGGCTGTGTGGTTACTTCCTCTCTTAACAGTTGTGTGAGTTGTTGTTGTTGTTCCTCTGTCAGTTGCTCCCTGCATTGGAGGGCGCATGTTGTCGGTCGGTCGGTCCGAGTTGGTTTGGGGGGCGTAATCTCTTGCCCGGCGATGGTCATTCGGAAGCCGGCTCCATTCAAGAAGTCCATTCCGAGGATTACATCTTCATCTAGCCCCGCAAGATAGGATACCGCTCCGGTGATCTGTTTATCCCCTACTCGACCGACGTCTCGTCTGCTAACCGGATTTGTCGGCTTTGACACCGTACGGGTGCATGTGCTGGGCGTAGTGCCTGTCTCATGGCCGAACCGACGAATGACAATGAGGCACCGGTGTCTACTAGTGCTCTGAACTCTTTGTCTCCGACCAGTATCGGCAGAAAGTAGCGTTGGTCCATCCATTTGGCCGCTGCAATCATGGCCATTCGCGGGGATTGACATTGGCAGTCTCTGGCTAGTATACCGTAGGTACCACAGTAGCTGCAGAAGGTCTGTCCCGGCCGTCGGCAGTCGGTCTGTTGGTGCCCCCGCTGCTTGCAGTTCTAACAGTGCGCCCTCCTGCCGTATGCCGGAGCCGGTAGGGAGCATCGCTGGGAGGTTTTGTGTATGAGGGCCAGTAGGGTGGGTGTCGTGTCCCACACCATCGGGACATAAGTTCCAAAAGTAAAATTGGGGACTTATGTCCCACCAAATATATATGATTTTTGGTAAGCTTAGAGAATTTTCAATGAAGAGCACGGAACAAGAATGTATAGCCAGTCAAACAGGTTTTGGCTCTGTTATCTTGGTTTGGTTTTACACATTACTTACAATTACAAAAAAAATACGGTTGCAAACCATTCGTGGAAAACAATGCAAGCATGTAAGTAATTAGTGGCTTAGTTAGTCCAGTTTTTGATCTTGCTAGCAAACACTGATAATGCGATTAAATTTGAGTTCTTTCCAGGGCTCAAAATGAAAAAATAGTTCTGTGTTAAATTTAAAATTCTCGAAGAAAACTTGTAAAATTCTATTTTTTGAGAATTTGAGAAAATAAAACTAAAAAAATCGCGCGATTTTACTTTTATTTTCTCAAATTCTCAAAAAAGAAGTTTAATAGCAATAAATCCATTAAAATGTTAATTCATAAATATGCACTTAAAAAAACATTTTTTTAATGCACTGGAAGTTATTTTCGACACACTGCTTTAGCACATCCCAATAAGATCATCGCCTCCGACGGTGTATTGGTATCCTCCACTCCCTAAAAGAGATAGTGTCGCGGCTAATTGCAAAACAGGAGGTACTGGCCGTGGATAATGGGGCACAGAAGTTCAGTATCGTGAAAACATATTGAAATGGTTTTTTATTTTAACGAAACAGCTTCATATCTCTACATGATAATCGTCGTGTGCATGGCAAAACCACATAACTGACATTTTTCGAAAAAAAAAAAAACACTTTTTAATACCAGCGCAATCTACATGTAAAACTCTACAACTGCAGTAGCCATTTTAAGTAATTTAGTAAAATTTGAAATACCACCAATACCATCTGCAGTCATACACTTTTTTGATTCGAAACATAACACACCTACATTATCCCGCCAAAATGACTTGTCATAGTTTTCAAACCTTACTTCGTGCGTGCTTTGCTCATTTAAATATTATAAGTTGAGTTTGTGTCATACCATACTTGTTGCAGTTCAAATTTAAAGCATCAATTGGAAATGAATGATCTCTAATCGGATATTCAGCTATATTGAATATATTCTGCTTCAGTTGGCTAATCAGGGAATTAAAACAGAAAGTATCAATAATCGGCAAAATAAAATAAATAAAACGAGTAGTAATTCCGATACAGCAAATGTTCCAGTAACTGAAAGAATTGAAGATTCTGATCAAGAAAGTTGACATCTGAATAATTATGTCCCACCAGCCTCCGTTATAAAATTAGATATTGTAATGTCTAACGTTTCTGAAGAACCGGACAAAATGGTTTGATTCAGTGTTTTTGGTTTATTCGCTTCAAATGTGTGCCATCTGAAAATAACGCCGATATACGAGTATTTGGAGAATCAACTCGTCAAGAAATTCGGGAAATCATAAAGAAAAGGGAAAAGACCGAAAAAATTGAGAGAAAAAGGTGAATCTTATATTGGTTATCGAAAAAGGAATGAATTCGTAAAATTTTTTCAAGTTTCAATTAAAGTTGCGCGAAATCCTGGTCCACCTTGCCAAGTAACTGCTTGCAAAAAATCAAAGGTATGCAAGATGCAACTGTTCAACATTTTCTGAATCTGTTAGTTAGAATCTGAATGTATTTTTGATAAGTTTTGACAACATATGAATTGGAATCAACGAACAATTTATCTAACGAATTCAATTAAACAAACCGAGGCGAAAAGAAAGACAACAGAAGATGTTGTTAATATGAGATCAAAAATTCTTCAATATCATTTGAAATCAGGGGATAACGCTTTACAAGTCCGCAAAATCATGTTCCTTAATACGATGAGGTGGTAACGAATTTAAATTAGATAAATAGATAATAAGTCATTAAATACGACCCATCAAGCAAAATTTACTATGAGACTAATCACGAAAAAGGAAAATTCGGCTTTCAAAATACAAACATTTCAGGATCTAAGACCGGTAATTCCCTAAGACTGCCAAAACTTATAAGACACTTTGCCACACTTTTGTACCTAACACTCTTAGTTTAAAAATCTTTAATTTTGAAGTACTAAAAAATATAAATATTACAAGACCTATAACTATTTTTAATGTTTTTTTTTTTAATAAAATGTAAATCCATATAAAATACTTGTTTTTTTTATTCTTGAAATACCCCACATCTGTAAAAATATGAAAAAAATAATGTAGGTAAAACCTACGACACAACTGAATTATTTAGTTCCTACGGGTATTTGTTAAAAAATTGTTTTAAAAAATACTGTTTCAGACAACAAAATATTATTGACGTGTTTTTTCGTTAGTTATTAACTAGGAGTTTTTTAACAGTAAACAGTTTTTAGTCTCTCTTGAACAATTTGCAAAATGTTAGTTGTGTAGTTTTGCCATGCAACACAACGATATGTAAAATGTACATAAATTTAAATTTTTTTTTAATTGGAACTCACGCTTTGCTTTGAAATAACAACGTCGGGTCCATTGAAGGCTCTAAAATTATCGCTTTGAAAAACAAACTTTTATTTTATAGAATTTTACTTCTGATTGAATTTGTTTGACGTTTGAACTATTACCATTTTCATTTTAATCTGTTACAACTATAACGTCAAATCAAAAAATTACGTTCCGTTAGCATTTGTGTGTCACAATCTCGATACGTTCGTTCTTGTTCGTACGATTGCCAACCCGTTCACGGAGGACTCGATTCGACCCCTTACCTTATGGTTTGATTATCGATTGATTATCATTTTTATTAGGTACAAAACGTGCAACAACAACATACATATCTTTTTTGTTTAATTTGTCTCTGTGGAAGAGTTTTATTTAAAAATTTGACGAAGGCACGATTTTAGTAAATATCGTTCAATTTGAAAAAAAAATACAAGATATTAAAAAAAAAAAAAAAAAAAATATGCTCGAAAAACTAAGGACTGTATTCAAGATTTAAGTAATACCTACTGAATGAATTTCCTTGCAGATGTTTGGAATCAGGGTTTTAACATTTTTTTTTCTAGTTCTATTTTTTTAGCATAGCATGCAATTTGAACCAAGACCTTGATGCTTTGAGTTCACAATAACAGGGAGTTAATGAGTCCAGATGAAAACCAAAGGATGAAAACACTTGGAAATGTAATATTAGAAAATCAGATTGTTCTGACGGAAAGTGAAATTTAAAAAAAAAAATTGCATAAACAATTGCAAATTTAAATGTTGTTGTCTGATAACGAAAGCAGAAGGAACACTTTATTATACAGCTTTCACGATTTGGATATGGAAGACAAAAAACATTATTTGCTTATAACAAAATCAAATTTATCCCTGAAATCCGAAGGGATCTCAAAAACATAATTTTCAAAAACAATATATGTAGGGGAGAGTGGTGCACATGTGAACATGAACACTGCTCATAATATTTTACTTTTTTACTCTTTTTTAAAAGTAACTCAATATTAACCTGACAATAGATATCATATCGTCATTGAATTTCCTTCATTTTTTCAGTTGTCTCTCAGATTTAGAGTAGGTGGGGCATAATTTTCGTTTTTTAGTTGTAAGAGTGCGAACAATATTTGGTGCGCTTTTTTAAAACGGAAGAAAAGAAGAAAGAATTAAATCAGGGTAAGTTTTTGAAAAAATTTTATGTCGCTGTAACAGTTGGGGCACATTTGAACACTGGCCCGGTCATTTTTTTTACATTTTAGACATTTAAAAGAAACTGCTATAATTTGCATACAATAAAAGTATTACCGATTATTTTATTTTTTTTATGTGAGTAATGGTGCGCAAGAGAAAAAAATCTACTTTAGTCAATGAAGACGACTTTAAAAGTGCCATAACAGCAGCTTTCGGAATATTGCCAAATACATTGTTTTACCGAATTAAGAACTACAAAAATAATAAGGAACTGTTTTTACCACTGATGAGGAAAAATTTTAAGAAGATTCATTGAAGAATATTTGATCCGAAGCTCGAAGATGAATTAAGGTATGACCAAAATTCGAGCTCGATTATTAGCATTTGAGTATGCCACATTGCTAAAGAAATGTTCCGAATGCTAGGGTGTAAATAAAATGACTGGAATTTAATGGATATATGGCTTTATGAAGCGACACTCAAGACATTCGATACAAAAAACCAGAGAACACATGTTTGTCAAGGGCGACTAGTTTTAACAAGAAGAATCTTAAAGAATTTCATTCAAATTATCAGACTCCGTAATTTTAACTTTACTGGGTAATCGGATTTTCAGTTCAATCCCCAAACGTGATTGCACAGGTGGGACAATCTGTTTCTGCTGAAAGAGGTCAACTAATTACTATGCGTGCTATTGTAATTGCAATTGAAAATACAATACCACCAGTGTTCATATTTCCGCGGGCTAGATTTCATGACACAATGCTTAATGGAGCACCAGTTGGAAGCGTAGGTTATGCTAATAGCCTAACGAGTTGTTGGATGACTGGAGTGCCAAGATCAGTGATCATGGTATCGTCCTTGTAACTTTGCACTCATCGCCCTCAGCCACTTGATGTTGCTGTCCTGGGACTCTTAAGCAAAAATTATCCATAGCACAATATGACTGGCTTCATAGCAACCCTGGCAAATCAATAAGAATACACGACCTTCTGTCTACTGCAAACACTGCGTTCACTCAAAAAAATAAAACTTCGGGGTTTGCCAAGCCAGGCATTTTATCATTTCCAAGGAATGTATTCACCGAAGAAGACTTTCAATGTTCAGAGGTCACAAGCCGAACATTTACTGCGAGTGTGATGTAGTTTATAACGCCAATTGACATCGTTTCACATGAAATAGCAAAGCCTTATCCGAAAGCTGATGCGGCAAGGAAAACCAAGTTTGGAGGGCGAAAGAAAGAAAAGTCGCGGATACTTACCGAAACCCCTGAAAAAAATGAAATTGAAGACACATATTTAAAACGTCAAAAGCGCCTGAAACAAACAAAAATATCGGACTTAAATGAACGGTCTATAAAGATAAAAACTCCAAACCGCAAAACAAAAAATTAAAAACTTAATGGAATCCAGCTCCGGCTCAGATGAAAGCTTCTCAGTTAATGCTTAATGACGACACCGATCTCGACTTTGATTTTGCTGATTCTTCCTTTGAAGAAGAACATGTAACGGAACCAGTAGAAAACCAAGAATCATATGACATGAGATATGACAATTTAAATAAAGGCGACTTCATTTTGGTCGAATGTTCTAATAAAAAGAGCAATAAAAAACCGGCTTTTGCAGCAAAATAGAAATTAATGCCAAGCTGAATACACCAATTAACACTCCAGGTACATCAAGAACATCCGCTTTCATAACTTTTGCGCTTGATTTTTCGAAATACCAACAAACATTTTCTTACTTTACTCTAAGAAGATAAATGGTATGAATTCAATTTTCTCTATGTTATGTCTTGTTTTTCTTCTTTTTTTTCTTTTAATAAATGAATGTGATATAACCAAAAAATGAATTTCAAGTTTTTTTTTTTTTTTAATTTTGTCTATTTTTGTATCGAGTATGAATTTTACGTTTGTAATTAGGTAATGCCCCATACAATGTTGCACTTTTTAACATTAGAACCATTATTGAGATTTAAGGTTTAATTTTAAATATTTCGTTAAATTAACCATATATTATTTAAAATCTAAGTTCAATACAACTGTTAAATTTGTGTAAAATATTCAGACCAATAAATCGAATCTAAGGTTTTATCAATTTCGAAAGCAAAAAGTATTAAAATGTGCCCCACTCTCCCCTACTTTTAATTATTATTTTGATGTTCCAGGGTGCACGATTCCAGTAGGTACATTACGTTTTTTTCGCCTGTTTATTATCAAATTTGTAAATAATTTGTAACTTATTTGCACACTTGACACTGATGCATCAAAATCGGCGTATTGAACTATTCATTTGGATATTGCTTTATATACAGTATATCCAAATGATTTGTTTTAATACGCACGATTAAAGGAATCACTCGCGTGATTCACGCATTTTATTTAATTAAAATCGGGATGAAAAAGAACCGATCGAACACGCGACGAGATAAAAACACGGAACTAAGTGTCAAATGTGCAATTATGATCATACAATGCATTTTCCCTCTCTCACATGACATAATTTAAGGGGAGCGCAATGTCTATCCCCCTTTATGAACATACACAACCAAATGATATGGAGATAAGGATAGAGAATTATCACTTCTAACCCCCAAGCTAAATATGGGGCATTAATGTTAAAGTGTTATACTCGAAAATACACAGTGTAATCACCCACAGTTCCCATGATACAATTATGATAATGTTGGTGTGGTGAATTAAAAAAGTCAAATTCAAATAAAGAGTCAATGACCACCTAATAACTATAATAAATTCCGTAAAGGCTATGAATGTACAGTAGGTAGTGCCTGACGGGGGGGTATCATGGGGACTAGCGTGAACAATTGCAATCACGTGTCCATTATCACTCCAACGACAAAGTAATAAAGATTAAGCATTATAACGTATCTCAGCCCTTTTCTCATTGTTTCAAGACAGCATCTTGAAATAATTTAATTCTGAGTACATCACAGCTCAGAACAGATATAACAAAAACAAGATTTTATTATGTTCAAAAAGGATGGTACATATTATAACAGGCAGGGAAAGCATTTAAAACATGCTACTTCAAAGATCACATTGAAATGGTAGAAGAACACATTAATTCATTCCCGAAAGTGCGACTATTACAGGAAAACAACTCAGAACAATAGTTGAAAGCATAACTAACAACCGCAGAAATCTACAGAGAACAAAGAATCCTCGAAAATTAAAGCTGTGTGAAATTACATAATTTATCTTTAACACCGAATTAAAATTTAGATTTTCTAAACCGAAAAAGCAGATGTGATCTTTGTGAGGAACTTTGAATGGCAATAAATCAATTTTAAGGTATCAGATGATTTAGAATACAAATATGAACACAATTTTAAGAAAAATTAAAAATTAACAGCCGTAATAATAATTTTCGCTTAACCACATGTTAGGCCTAACTATTGCCAAACTCATTACTTAAACTCAAAATGGTATTAATAAACATTTTTCGAAGATAACTAACGCTTCGTAACTTTCATAATAACGGGCGATTTTTTAGCTGGTTTGGTTTTGGCAACACTGGTTTTGACAGCTGACGTGTGTTTAGTACCTTGTGTCACTGTCAAACAGCTTCAGTTTGGTTTGCAATTTAACCATGGATCGTCTTACAAATGAACAACGCTTGCAAATTATTGAATTTTACTATCAAAATTCGTGCTCGGTTCGAAATGTTCATCGCGCGCTGCTTCCATTTTTTATCGAAAAATTGTGTTCAGCGATGAGGCTCATTTTTGGTTGAATGGGTACGTAAATAAGCAAAATTGCCGCATTTGGAGTGAAGATCAGCCAGAAGCATTGCAACAGCTACCAATGCATCCCGAAAAAGCCACTGTTTGGTGCGGTTTATGGGCCGGCGGCATTATTGGGCAGCGTTACTGTCAATGGTGAACGCTACCGAGCGATGATAACAAACTTTTTTTTGCCCGAAATGGAAGTTCTTGACTTGCATGATATGTGGTTTCAACAAGACGGTGCCACATGCCACACAGCACGCGAAACAATGGCGCAATTGCGAGGCGAGTTTGGTGAACAGTTAATTTCACGTTTCGGGCCGGTCAATTGGCCGCCTAGATCGTGCGATTTGACACCATTAGATTATTTTTTGTGGGGGTATGTCAAGGCTAATGTGTATAGGGACAAGCCCGCTTCGATTGACGCACTGGAAGCCAACATCCATGCATTCATTCGTGAGATACCGGCCGATATGTGTGAAAGAGTATGCCAAAACTGGACTCAGCGGATGGGCTACCTGAGACGCAGCCGCGGTCAACATTTGCATGAAATTATCTTTAAACATTAAATTGCAAGGTTCAAACTATCGATTCAAATAAATATTTCATTCATTTTTTCGAATTTTTTGTTTTTTTTTTTTAAAAAAGTTCTAAACCTCTTAAAAAAATCACCCGTTATAGCTAACTAACGGCAGGAGGTCTGTTAGCGAGTCAATAAATCATTGACTTATTATATATGGACTGCTAATAGCCAACTTCAAGCATGTTCCAACAATGCTGATGCGCCACAGTTTGCCAACGGAAAATAAAGTAAACTTCAAACGACCTAGTTTATGTCGTTTTCCATTGGGATTTTCGGATTTTGCTCTCAGATTTCAGATTTTTCGTGCCCAGTATAACATAAAACGAGATTTTTCTTTCTTCGCATTTGTGGTAGTGCGTGTTTTAAGTCAGCTGTTCTTAAATTGTAATTTATGCTTATAGAAATTTACTTAATTTATGTTGATATCCATTGAAGCGGCCAAATGTAAATTTGTCTCTATTTTTCGCTTGTCTTCTAAATACGTGATTAATAACACACTTTTAAATTTTACAAAAATGTTCTGGTTGGTTTTGGTGTTAGTGTAAGTCGTTTTCCATTGGGACAGAAAAAGCACTAATTTTCCACTCCCACAATACAAGTATTCGTTTGATTGAACGATACATGGAAGATACCTGTAGGCATTTTTGTTTTCAGTTTATGGGTTAATAAGTAAATAAATTGTTATTTTCATTTTCTTTTTCAAAATAATAAACATTCCTAAATATAGTAATTGAAAAGCACTCTTTGTAGCTTTGCATCTTTCGAATAGATGACGCTCTTTTGTATACATTTTATTATGGAAATGAGTCTCTTCGCACAAGATGTCGCTCTTTTGTTTACATGCTTCTATGGAAACATACTTTTTTGGAAAAAATGTAGCCTTTTTGTTTACGTTACTATGGAAATTTAAATTTGACGGCGGCTATGCTTCTTTGCTAATCCGCTGGCAAACTGTGGAGCCTGTGCTGTTTTGGAACATATTTTCTCGCAGAAGTATATGAAAATGACATTTCACTAGCAGTCCATATATAGTACGTCTATGCAATAAATCATATAAAATTCGTTCACGTCAAAATGACAAATAAATTAAGTTTAAATTTTAAAAATTTTGAAACAAAATGGCCGGCCGGTTTTCAGTATTTTTAATTTATATTAATTTATATTTTTTTGTATCAAAATAATGTATGATAAAGTTCTATGAAACAGAATCCTACATTATTCCAATACTTCCATCTCCTCACATACATTGGTGTATGACTGCTGATCATACAACGTTTCTATGAAACAGAAATAATACATCAGAAGTGTCTAAATTATACATATCGGGAATAATATTTCCCCCGGAATGTTTCCTATTCAGCAATCTTATTTACATTGCTAACAAGGGAAACAGTTCCATCGGAACTTATTTGCGATAAACCTATGTATGTAATGTATGATCTATGAAATAGGTCCCCGGAAGTAAGCAGAAAAGGCGGACGCATTCCAGTCAATTTGAAAGTGATGGCCGCCATAAGGTACTGGGGACGTAATGAGGTAAGGATTATATACTGTAATTTTTTAGTGGTGGAGAAACGATATTATCCGTTTCTCTTTATGTTCGGTGGCAGAGTATTGCTGTTCCTCAGGCAATAACTCAACCCACTACATAATTGCTACCTCCTTAGATTCATAATAATGTATATTTATATACCATCATTGAATTATCATAAGGTTCAAGATGATGGTGCTGATATGCATGGATTTAGTCAACCAACCTTGAACAACTTTTCTTTTCGAGTAGCAAAAGCATTTGCTTCAAAAAGTAATCGGTTCATCAAGATGCCCCAAACCCCAACGCCAATTTCCACACGTAATTGGAGCAATAGACTGCACGCATAATCGAATTCAAAGACAGGGTGGAAAATCTGGACAGTATTATGTTAATAGAAAGGAGTATCTTTCTATGAACACACAGGTAAAAGTTCTCATTCCACGCACAAATCCATCCTTTAATCGTTTTTATGTTACACTTCCTCTGCAGGTAGTTTGTGATGCTCAGTTAAAAATAAGGGATATAATTGCTCATTGGCGCGAAAGCACTCACGATTCTCGGAACAGAAAGCACATTAAGGGAGCGTCTAGAAAGAGGAGAATTCAGGCGACAACTTCTAGGGGATGGTGGTTATGCTTGTAACAACTATATTTTCACGCCGGTTTTAAACCCTAGAAACACCCCTGAAGAAAATTACAATATAGCTCAAATCGCTACCCGCAATACCGTTGAGCGAACTTTTGGAGTTTGGAAGTCCCGATTCCGTATTCTACTTACTGGAATGAGAGGATCTTTAGAAAACGTTAAGACTACAATAGTGGCTTTAGGCGTTTTGCACAATTTGGCCATTGAATATAATGATCCACTAGGTAACTTATTTGTTTTTGAATTGTGTGCAAGCAAATATTCACAAAATTCTTTTTCTTATTTTATTCCCAGACCAAAATGATATCAGCGAAGTAAAAAATGAAGCTACACAAGGAGTCGATCACCTCAACCATTCCCAAGTCTATTACCATGTTCCCACCAACGTGATTTAGCTCATGTGATTTATAAATCACGAAAGGCGTCTCCACCGAACTTTTCGTGTTTTAGTTTGACGTTTACGTCAACTTTGACATTAGGTGCCCAACTTCCAATAAAGTAGCTACAAAAGTACAAAAAGATAATTATTTAAAATAAACTAAAAGTTAAAATGGGTTTAAATGCTTTGGAAATCATTTCCATCAATTTGGAAAAAGCCAAAAATTATATTAGCATTTTACTATCTGCAATTTGCACTAGAAGAAATGTTCTCCGCAACAAAATCAAAAAAAAATTTCTGAAACTAATGGATCTCCTACATAGTCACTTGGTCATATCGCACAAAATGCTTATATGGAAAAAAACCGAGAAGAGTCTGGACTAAGGTGAGTGTAGTTTAAATTTGCCCGTAATGAAGTTACAAGCCTGAATGCGTTATTTGCAGATACGCTCAAGATCTTTCTGGGTAAAAGATGTGCCGGAAAATAATGATGATGCATTTTTCAAAGAAAACTTCCGTATGTCCATGGCAAGCTCAGAGCTTTTTGTGTTTACATTTCAAATTTCCAGACCAATTATAAACAAATTTAGCCGAGTGTAGTGCAGAAACAGATTTTCCTTTCGAAACTGTCAGGAATTATATGATTGGAACGTGATCTAGCGGCAAATCGCTAATGAATTCCTTGAGTGTATTTGTTTGTAGAACCTTTGAAAAGTGAAAGCTGGAACATGCTCGAGCTTTCCACAATGTGAAAATTTTAAATTGAGAGAAAAGTATACAGAGTGTACTATAGGATTAAGCAGTAGGTACATCCGATTTTTTTCCACTTTTTTGTACTTTTTCCCACTTTTGTTTCGATGTAGTTCAGGGGCCAGGTTCTGTAAGACGAAACGATCAAACGTTTTCGTGCGCACGAATGATTGGCCATATGTTACACAAGCAAATTTCTTCGTGCACACGAAAACGTTTGAACGTTTCGCCTTACAGAATGCCGACCCAGGCTTACATATACATCAATGTCGGTAGTCCAGGACGATGCAACGATTCACAAATTTTTGAGAGCTCATTCCTCAAGTTGCAACACCAAAATCCTATTCTTCAAAGGATGTCAAAAAGAATATGTGGTGTAGACGTTCCGGTCTTGTTGGTTAGAGATTCTGCTTTCAGATTTTCGGATAGATTAATGAAGCCATATCCGTTTAATGCTGTTGCACCGGCAGAACACAAAAACTTCCAAATGTAGAAGGGTGGTAGAAAACGCCTTTGGTCATTTGAAGGCGAGGTTTAGAAGAATTGCGAAAGGATTGGAAAACCACATAGACAACACTTCCTTAATTATAAAGTCTTGTTGTGTACTTAACAACTTTTTAAACGTTCACAACGATGACAATTATATTCAATGGATGCAGAATGTGAATAGAACCACGATGAAACTCAGAGAGCAGCCGGAACATACATCATCTATCAGCGACAACAATCCAATTGCAGTTAATATCCAAAATGCGATAACAAGATACTTGGGTAAGAACACATTGTTTTCATTCAACTTTGGTTTCTTTTTATTTATTTTTTTTCAAAACTTCAATTAAATGTTTTTGAAACTTATCGGAGGAGCTGACAAATCTTTCCAGAATTTCATTCCGCTCTCTCTCTATTTGGATCAGTTCCTGATATTCTGATCCGTCTTTTCAATTTCCTTTATTTGATTTCTTATACGTTTGTCCGATGCACGGAAATCAGCTGCATGAGGATTAATAGATTTCCTCTTCCGTATCATTGCAGCTCTCGAAGTGGATGCAAAAGGCGTCTCTGGATCATCAAGTGATTCCCATTCCCACATGTCAGAGGCTGAAGAAGTGGGCGACATGCGAGGTGATGGTGGTACCACCACCTACAACGAAACTTCAGTTAAACTGCAATCTAGATATAAAAATAAGAAATGACAATTTGCACTAATATGCGTATCTATCAAATCACTTGTTTTTGCTTACCTGTTGCAAATTGCAATCCAGTCTTCAACTATAACCTCCAGGTTATGAATCCTCAACTGCCCAAGGATTGCATGCACTTGTGGTACAGCTTCCATTCCGACGGCGAACCTCCCGATGGACCGATTAGCTGTTATTTCTTTCTGGAAGTACGATATACAATAAATATGAGTACCGTATACAAACATTTTTTTCAAAAAGGGACGTACCTGTATCTATCTACTGGCAATATTATGTATTTTGACATGTATCTCATCGGAAGAAAACAAAGAATTCCTGCTTTGAAAGGAGTTCGCCATTTTCAGTCCCATTCAGTCCTTTTTGTTTTTGTTGTTTGGGTTTTGGTCCCATACCTGCCAAGAATTAAACAATTTTTGATCGCATGCACTTTGTAAAAATATTATAAACTCACCGAAAAACCGAGAAAATTACAAAACTATTAAATTGGAAATAATTTTTTTGACAGTTTTGTTTTTTGGTGTTTTTTTGTTTGCTGAATAAAGTGCTGAAGTTATAACAGGTATGTTCGATTTTATTTTGTGTGGATAATAGACCATGTATAATTAGTAATCACAAAAATGTATGGTACCTAAATCACGTATTTTTTTAAAAGATGATTTAGCTAAATCAAGTTGGTGGGAACATGGTATAATAAAACTCCCGCAGAGCATTCATCGTACGCCATTTTTCATAAGCTATGTATATTCATACACAAGTGCATAAAACACTTTAGTTTATAAATTCAAAACTTTGTTTGTACCACCCCAATCTGAACCTCTCTCCCATTTCAGCTGCAAATATCTTAATATCCTATCTGTTTTCTCAACTACACAGCTCGGATATAGGTACCGACTGTATCACATCCTCAAACATAATTACAAAAAGGCACAACATAGTGCTATTTGTGTTCATGCTTGAACCACCACCTCTATACCTACTTATATCCTTATCCAGACGTCCATTCTTGCTGTAGGTACCTGTTAAAGCTGCACTACTGAAGAAAGTATAAACAATTACAACACATTCGTATTGGGACATTTCAACATCATTATTATTTTATAGTGTGGATGCAAATGGTAGTGTATACGTACATAATGATTTTAAATTATTTAAATACTAACCGCAGTATCTCCAACTCTATTTTCGCGAGTTCCCGTGTCCGACACTCCTTTTCGATTCGCATTATGCTCATACGCTTATCACGCTCCCTTATCAATTGTTTTTTTTTGTGAGTTCATACAAGTCACGTTTGAGCTCACTTTCGGTCTAAAAAGATCAATGGAAAATACCGTTTTTACATTGTAAAGTATATTAAGAAAGTAGAAAAAAAATCTTACATTTAAAATAACTGGCTTATTTGTCTTGTGTTTTTAGTTTCTTTGGTTTTATTGCAGGTATATTGTTGTTTTATGAAGAACAAAAGTGGATAAAATCTAACTTTAAGTAATATTATTTTCAACTTCGTACAGTAAGTATTCAATAGCTGCATATTCATCGTCATCTTCAGGATGCTGGAAATTAAAAAATAATAATATACGAGTTTAGAATAAGTGCCTACCTGAAGAATTCGACCAGCGCTGTCATGAGTGTTTGAATCGAGTTCAAATTCCTTAGGAATTAGCTCTATAATGTCCATGAGTTCCTTTTTTGGGGATTGTGGCCCACCACCCGTCCTTTTTTCACGGCGGTATTCAGGCTCAGAGCTCGCCTCTTTCGCTCTTTGCTTCATAGCTCGCCACTGAAATTGCAGCTGAGCTACATCGCGTTTCACGTCGCTCATTGTATCTGAAATTAATTCTTTGCTGAAAAGGTAAACTATCTTAAGTCAATTTTCATAGTTTTTCAGGAGAGCAAAAAAACATCAAAAAACGTAATTTAAAAAAAGCCTCCAACTTTTAACTCTAAAGCAAGGGCTTTTTATAAGGGAAATTTTATCTTCTTTTTTCCTAGCTAGGTTTCAAAACAATATTTTAAAAAATCAGCGAGATATAATGCAAAATGTAATTTAAGATGACTTACCTTTCGCGTATTTGCTCGTTAAGAAATCTTAAGTTGAGATAAGATACTTTAACGAATTTTGTAGAGTATCGATTTCAGTTCTTAAATCGACTTAAGATGAAGTGCGCATTACAGTGTTTTGTTTAAGTAATATAAGCATAACATAAGATGTTTTGTACTTTTTTTATTTAAAACCTTAGGTCATAAAATAAAATTTCATTTAAGCAAACATTAAAAAAAAATTACAAAAGAAAATAAATAAAATTAAATTTCGTTTAAGCAAACATTAAAAAAAACTTACAAAACAAAATAAATGGCATCAATTCATTACATACACTTTTTTATGTGAGAATTTAAGAACAAATGAAACTAATCATCATCACTTTCATCGCTCAAGTCAGGGTGGATATCTGGTCCATCTGCCGTTGGCAAGTTTAAATAAAAATGATGGTAATTGTTATTTATTAAATCTAACATGTCCACAAGATCTTTCTTCTTTGCTGAAGTTATGTAAATAGGTCCACTATAAGCTGCTTTCAGGTCGCTTATTGCTACCTGGTTAATGCCCCTTTTTTTAACGTTTAATGTTTTGAACTCTTCGTCATTACTCAAGCTGGTCTTGTAGTATAATCGTCCAAACTCTCTTGAATATCTGAGCCACTTAACACTGCTCCATTTGAATGTTTCGCCATTCTCGTTTATCTTTCTCCAACAAAATTTGTCTTTAAGGGCAGCTGAAAAATTGTAAAACGTAGTTTGGTCCATTTCTACCACTTCAAAAACATGCTTCGACCCCACGGAAGATATAAACAAATACCAGTCTCGTGGATGGTGTATTTGGATATGTGTTCGTTTCTTCTTACGCTCTATGATGGAGTGATCTACGTCACATTCCATGTGAGTGTGGCCTGGAACAAGAAATTTATGGTCTATTGTTTCTATGGTTGTCTCACTTTGCATAAACGTCATGAACATAGTTGAAACAAATGCGTTCTTGTTTTGTCCAGCACATGAATCGCTGTACAGGGTTAGGTGCTTGCAATTGCTTCGAACACTTTTTAAATATTTCATAATACAGGACGCGATTTCGTTACCTCCACGTTTGGCAATACCTTCGTGCCACATGAAACAAACAGGCTTTCCGGTAACACAGTCGTGAACAGTTAAATTATATGTCCATAAGAGTCTTTTATAAAATGAAACTGATGTTTCCAAGTTCGGAGTCGGCAAACATTTTTGTAAATCAAAAGTAAGCACCTTATAATTCGAATCTGTTTTCGCAGCGGTTTTGTCGTCTTTTTTTGCGTTATATGCATCATCTGCGTCTTTATGGTGCTGCTCCTGTAGTGCTTTATAGCCCCGTTTTTCGTCTTCATTTTGTGATGAAGCGATTTTCATTTTAAAAATCTCACATTTATTGCAGCAGTCCGTCTTTGGTTTTTTTATTTTAATACCCATGGTGGAAAATATTTGCCTGTACTTGGTATATGAAACTGGATTTGTATGTGATTCAGAATACAGTTCATGCATTTTTTTAACGCTTAAGTCACTTGCTATATATTTTTGAGATGAGCATGCACGAGTATAGTGACTTTCGTATAAAGGGAAACTATTGATGTGACTACGGACCTCATTATTTTTTTCTTCCGGAATTTTGTTCCCCGGATTTATATGACTCCTTTGGTCAATTGAAATGACGCCTGAATCAGATAATTTTTTTTTGTTTACTATAGTTTTTATAATTTGTTCTGTTTCACAAAACGTAGTTAAAAAACATTTCTGACAAACGTTCGTTCTATTTCCGTGGCATTCTAAGAAGTAAATATTTGAATGAGTCCTGTTTCGATTATTTCCTTCTTTTTTTTGTAAGCACTCTGACTTTTTGGGTTTCGATTCTATTAAGCCACTTAAATATTGAACTCTAGTCTTGTGACTTCCAAGTGCCCAATATGCTTCGAAAATTGTTTTCTGGCTATCATAAGAAATCCTATTTTTGCACATTTTCCGGCAACTTGGAAGTTCCTTACACGTTTTTTTTTTAATAATAATTCCATTTTTTGTTACGTATTCCTTACCAGTATTCCTTTTCCGTTTCCTAGATGTAGGTGTCTCATTTTCTTCTGTGTTCGTTAAGGATATTTCTGCACGCGTCTCCAACTCAGATGATTGCAGTTGTCCGCTTATCCGTTCTTCAATCTCCTGGCCCATTTGAACCAAAATTGGATCAGCATTCTCTTCCTTTTCAGATTCAGAGGAACTTTCATTTGAATAGGGATAGTAGCTTGGATCTCCAATGTCATCATCGAAAACTTCATCTGCTAAAAACTCCAGTCCATGATTCGTTGGTGATTTTGAAACGTCTGGTTCCTTCATGCATCGTTTGCTTTCAACGGCCGAATTCCCGTTATCTTGTCCTATTTGCTCCTGTTTTTTAGCATTTACCATTCGAAGAATGGCAGCTGCGCGAGAATAATTCTTGCTATACATAATTCCTGAAACGTTTTAAAAATGTATATGCTTATTACCTACTATAATATGGTAAATATTAATAATAAATTACCGTTCTAATGAATGAGTATGTAGATTATGACCCTTAAATGTTTATTATTTGACACTCTTTGTATACCACAAACACTCTTTTCGGAACTGTGTATAAAAATTACTTTTATTTTTGTGTTATTTATGATAAATTACTAACAAAAATTACCGTTAAAAATTCTTGCTTTAAATTCGATGCTCAGTTATTACAATCACTTTTTATTGACACTATAGGCAGCTAAACCACTCCGACTGCTATCTGCACTGCACTGAAATAATATCTTAAGTTAACTGTTATTTGGTAACGGTGCATCTGGTAGCACCTGGCAAAATATCTTATGTCGACATAAATCTGAGAAATATTTTTTTTTTTGAATTTGAATATCATCCTAAGTAGACTTAAGATAGTTTACATTTTCACACATTTGATATAATTTCACATGCATTTTATCTTAAGTCGAGTTAGGTACACAATTTTTAGTAACTTACACGGAGCAAACAATCTTATCGATACCTTAATGCACACATGTGCTATGTCCGTTTTTACTGTTTTTGGCAAACTCAAAGTAAAGTTTTAGTACGTGCACAACTCTACTAATGCAGCTCGATTGGGATTGGTATTTAAGTATGTTATGGCCTGAGACCTTTGTAAAAGTATAATAAAGAAAAATAAATAATTCTTCCATCACTTTTCAACTTATTCATTATGGAATAAAATGTGTATGGACATAGCACTTTTGTGCTTGTTGCCAGTTGTTCAAATAGGACATGAAACACAATTTAGTTCCTAAACCGTTAACTTTTCACTCACTTTAATATGCTTCAGATATTACTTTCTTACCACAAAACCGTGTCGTAATAAAACAAGAACTATTATTATTTATTAAAAAAGCATATTTTTTATTGCAACAAAAGTAAAAATGACACGATTTTAATAATCATTTTCATTTTCGTTGTTTTCATCTTCGTTGCACCATACTGCAATGTCTCGAACACCGCTGCATGATGGGAGATCATTATAGAATGTCGCATACTCCTGAGGTATAACCCCTTGCTTGAGTAAGCTAAGCAAATCTCTCTTTTTAGCTATTGATATATTATTGTGGTTCTTATATTTATTTTTAAGAACTATTTTTCCCCAATTTATATTGGATGGGTTGACTTCAAAAAATTTAAATTCTTCGTCAACGCCATATTTGTATCCGATAACTTTGGAATTTTTTTGGAATCGAAACCATTTCACCTTTAGCCAATTAAGTTTATCTCCAGTTGTGGATTTATTCTTATTCTTCACAAGAATTTTATTTAAAGATTCTACATCAATAAATTCATTATACGTAAGGTGGTGAACAGTGTAAGGAAAAGGTCTTTTCCTGCTCATTTCGATTAATAATTTGTATTCATTAGGGGAGTATAACTGTTTTGACTTGCGAGCTCTTTCTATTGTTGCATGAATGCTGTCTGCTTCGAGATAACTATGTCCACTTTCCATGAATTTTAAATCAAGGACTTGCAGGTTACTACTTGTTCTATTCACAGCATAGAACATAGTAGCGAGGACATTTTGATTTCGGTTCTGTCCTCCACAAGTATCAGCATACAAAACCAGGTGTTCTATAGACGGACTCAACGTGTCAATATATTTTAATAAACAGGTTGAAATCTCTGCACTGCCCTTCTTACCGTTTGTTTCATCCCATAAAAAGCAATGTCCTTCTTCCCGTGAGTCGAAGACAGTAAAGTTAAAAAGAGACAGCTTTCTTTTATAATAAATTTGGCAATCACCAGCAAACGGTAGAGTAAGCACTGCCTGTAGATCGAAGGTACCGTAGCTAATTTTTGGATTGTTAACGCATCCTTTTTTGTCTTCAGCTTTCATGTCTTTGATTGCATCTCTGCGCTTTATATGTTCTTGGTATTTTATATTTGTGTCCTTGGATTTCATACGCTCTGCTTCATTGCAAATAGAGCACTGGTCTTTTTTCGGTTTAAAAATTGCTAGTGGTGGCTCATGCTCTCTGAAAAATCGCCGAAAGACACAGCTGCTCACAGCCTCTACCCCATGTTTTACTTTATAAAGGGAATAAAGTTTTTCAATTGATAGGTCTGGTGCAAGATATAATCTGGAACTTCGCTGGCGGCAGTAGTGGGAAGGAATCTTGGGAAATTCAGCAAGGAATGATTTAATTTTCGTCACTTTCTCAGGTGGAGTGATATTAGTTGCCGGCCTCCCTTTTCTTTTATCATTTCCGCTATAGGCTCCGTTTGAACTTTTGAGAAGAAGTGCGTCGTTTGAAACTCTTTTGGAAATGTCAAAAGAGTTACAAAAGAATTTTTGGCATACACGAACATTTTCACAATTTCCGTTCGGTAGCTTGTAAGACCTGCTCACAATTTTATTGATACCCGAATCCATAGACCTTTTCCTCTTTCTGGTTATGCCCTTTTCCTCAATGAGGGAACACAAAAAATCTTTTTGACGCACTGGATCCCTAAACCTCCAATACTCTTGAAACAGAGTGTTTTGTTGTGCAATCGTGATTGCATCCCTACATTTAAAGCGACATTTGCAGTCATCCAACCTTACCATTTTTTTAGGAATTTTAAAACCTTTCCGGTTGATATAGCTTTCTCCAGAAAGTCTTTTTTGTTTTACAATGTTCCTCTTCCAAGAACTTTGTTTTGCGAACCTACTCCTCCTTGCAGTGTTTGTTGGAATGATTTCTGCATTGGGATCAAGGACATCTATTTCTTCGGCCGGTTCATTAACTGTAAAACAAGATTCGCCTGTGAGATATAGTCACTTGAGAAAAACTACAAATAACACTGTTATTACAATGACTGTATTCCTCTTGACTGTTCAATTCTTAAAAGGCTTACCTCCTAAACTTTGGTATTCTTGATCGCTAGTGGAATCCGTTTCATCGTATTGGGGATTATATGTGGGATCGAGCATATCTTCATCATTAGTATCAAAAGCGTCTTCGTTGTTTATTTCTAAATTCAGTCGAACAACACCCGAAAGTTAGTGAAAGTATACAAATAAAAACAATTATAGAATCCACCTGCATCTTTCTCGACATCATAGATGATTAAATTATCATTATCATCGCTTAATTCAAACATATTTAGATCTTCCTCGATAATTATATCTTCAAAAGTAAAAATTAAGATTTACAATGAACTACATTCGAAGTTTTATTCAAAAAATGTTAAGCTGTTACCTTCATGAGGTTGTTCATGAATAGTTAATACTTCCTGAGCAACTTGGACTTGAAGTTCGTTGACTTCGATAACAATGTACTTCTCATTGAGACCTTCACGATTATCTGTGTCGGTTTTCTTTTCTGAAAATTTAACATAACAGAAAAGCTTCATAATTCTGCTACACTTACCTTTAGCAGAACTGTTCGGGCTATTTTTTTCATTATTCTTCATTCGCTTGCAAAGCTCTACCATTAATTTTCCACGATTCATTTTAAATGAGTTTGTTAAAATAATGTAACACACAAATAAACAAGAACCAAACAGTATTAACAATCAAACTTAATAAGTGTAATCGCCTACTTCGATAGGTACATAAAATAAAGTGCACAAAGGTGCTATGTCCGGACATAGCACAAAATTTTAAACATAAAAGGGACATAGCACAAAATGATGGACATAGAACAATTGCGCTTTTCCCTATTATTCAAGAGGGGACATAGGACATTCGCTTTTTTTGCAAATTAAAGCAATTTAGGACTTCTGTTGGACATAGAACGTGTGTGCATATCAAAGTACTGCTTCTCAGCTTTACAATGGTGCCCCTATCTGAAAACAGTTAAAAATGGACATAGCACATGTGTGCATTAAGGTATCGTTATATTGACATAAGATGTTTTGGCTTTTCAGGAAATGCTAATTATATTTTGACCAAAATATCTTAACTGAAATAAGATATTTTTTTATAAGTAGTGTATCATCTTATGTGGATTTAAGATAATTTATTAAATCTCAATACGCATTTTTATCAACTTAAGATGCTTTCGATTTTCTATAACTCGGGATACAATTCAGATAGAAGAACGAGGGTTTGGTACAACTACGTGTATTGAATAGGGGAATCTTTTGCACTAAACTGTTAGAAATTCACTTAAGTCGACTTAACCTTCGTGTCAATACGAGGGCACCCGGGTATCCATTTGGAATTTGAATCAATAAAATCATAATTTCGCCCATAGGACCACATAATGACATTTTCAGTACCTTCTTGAAATATAATTCTGCATTGAATGGTGTATTCCATTTAAACTATTTCCGATCTGTTAATTTTCTAAAATACATTTTTCAACTCTAATACGGCGCTATATGCGAAGTACACCCGGGTACCCATAATCATATTGTACTGATTTGTATGTGTTTTTCGCGATTGAACATGTTTCAGCACAACTATTTGTGTTACTGCGTTTTATTGTGTTTCGTTTGAAAAGTTTAACGATTTCATCACATTGTATCCAATTGCTGTGGAGTTCATACATTCATTATTTGGTGTAGGTAAATTGGAAATATGAGCAATTCTCAGCGGAAAACTTCGCTAGTAAATAGGTATATAAGATATAACATTACATCAATTTGTTCAAAATATAGTTTTGGCTGTGCATAAAAATGTATCTAAGAAAACACGTATGGTAATGTTTCAGACGGTCTTTCGAACGACAAGAAAAATATATCTGCAATTTGCTGGATGAATGCAGTGAATCCGACGCAGACGACTTCAGTGACGGTTCTGATGATAATTGTGTTCCATCTAACCATCAAGCACATAACGGTGAGTACTCGGACATAGACGACATCGACTATAATGAGGTGATTGAACAAGCTGAGAGTTCTGATTCTGATGATTATGATGACGGTAATAATTATGAACATACCGAGGCTGATGAGGATGACCAAACGGCGCCTGAGATAAGCGATGTGTTACCAGGAAAGCTGATGGGCAGGCAAAAAAAAAATGAAGAACGGACCATATGGCTTGCGAATCCGCAAAATCAAGCAACCAGAACGCCAAGCCATAACATCGTTCGAGGCAGAACTGGGGCTTTTCAATCAACTCAATTGCTGTCGGAATCAAAGCTGTTCAATTTATTTTTCACCACCGATATGTCAACTATTGTAGTTCGTGAAACTAACCGGAAGGCTGCGAGCGTTTATGCTATTATGAACGCAAATAATCCTTCGCGAGAGCCTAAAGTTTGGAAGCCACTTACAATTCAGGAGCTTAATGGTTATCTTGGAATACTAATAACAGCTGGTGCCCACCATTCCAATAACGAACTTTCTCTAGAGCTCTGGAAGGTTACTGCATTGCCACTATATCGGGCTACAATGAGCATCAATAGATTTTGGGCCATAAATCGATTTATTCGATTTGATAACTATCTGACCCGAATGCATCGACTGATAGACGACAAAGCTGCCCCAATTCGAGATTTATGGGACATAATGAATGCAAGTCTCAACAAGAACTATAGGCCATCAGAAAACCTAACAATCGATGAGCAGCTTTTCCCCTACAGAGGTAGAACACAATTCACACAATACATACCATCGAAACCAGCCAAATATGGTATGAAAGTGTGGTGGGCTTGTGATTCAAAGACGTTCTATCCTCTAAAAGGGGAAATATACACCGGAAAACCGAGAAATGGCCCACGTGAAACACAAGTAGGGGAAAAGGTAGTCAAACGGTTAGTTCGTCATTACGAAGGATCCGGCCGTAATATTACAATGGACAACTTTTTCACTTCTATGGATCTCGCCGATTATCTATTGAGTAAAAATCTAACGTTGGTTGGAACGTTACGTGCTAATAAAGCTTGCATCCCAAAAGAAATGCTGAAAAATAGATCACGTAGAGTCCAGTCGTCTCTATTTGGGTTCATGGGTAATAAGACCATCGTTTCCTATGTTCCGAAAAAAGATAAAGCCGTTATACTTTTATCTACAATGCACCACGATAATGTCATATCGGATGATAAAAATAAGCCCGACATCATAAAATACTACAATAGTACAAAAGGCGGTGTGGATGTAATGGACAAAATGGTATCACATTATTCTACAAAACGAGCTACTAGGCGATGGCCAGTTGCGATGTTTTATAATATACTCGACGTTTGTGGATTGGCGGCCTACGTTCTTTATAATGAGCACAACAAAGCAGCTGCTATGAAAAAGGATAACCGCCGAAAATTCCTGCAAGATTTGGGAAAGCAGTTGTGCATGCCGAGTATTCTGGAAAGATCCGAAAATCCACTTATATACCGGAATTTCAACACCAGAAATGGCATTGAAGCTATGCTTGGTGAGAACATACGTTCACGTAACTCAAATGATCCATCAACATCACGAATAATACCAAGGGGCCCCGATGGACGTCTCAAAATACAAGGATCGTGCCATGTTTGCTCTGAGCAACGCATGCCCAGGCGAAAAACTAGAAAATGCTGCAACTTCTGTCAAAAACCTATATGTGACCAGCATAATTTAACTATTAATAAATGTCATTCTTGCAATAATTGAAATATAGATTCTAAACTGAATTAAATTTACTCTTGACTACTTGTTTATTACTTTTTCAGCATAATTTTATTTCAGCACGTCTACAAAATGTATGGGGGTACCCAGGTACCCGTCGCGCTGACTTACCGTGTACTCCTTTCGTATTGACACGAAGGTTAAGATAGTTTACCTTTTCAGCAGAGAATTATAAGATGTTCTCCTTGATTTTTTATATTGTTGTTATTTACTCACGAAATCATTATTTCATTCCATCGTTCTTTTTTGATTTTGTTGGTGTTTGTGTCCATGTGCACCGTCTTGTTCTCTATAATTTTGATTGCTTCGGCGCAGAGGTCTTTTAGTAGAGACTAGACACTAGAGACTAAAAACAATTTATAATGATTATGTTCTGTGTGCCTACAAATTAACACTTACCTTGTCGCCTAGGCCGTAATTCTCCGACCGCTTTCCCTTTTGTTTTTTTTTCCATTTCCATTTCTTTTGAATAAAATCTATGTTAGTTACAAAAGAGAAATAAATGATAGTTACAAAAGAGAAATAAATAAACAAAAAAATTGATACGAGAAGTATGCGTGTTTCTCTTTGTTGCGATATGTTGTTATTACAGGGCAAATATGGAAATGGTTGGTCGATGAAAGTTCGATCATACCTATAGTATGAGTATGGACGAAAGAGAAAGGTAATTCTGCCTACAGAGAGGAATCTGCGCTTTTGTGAGTCAATGAAGAGATTGGCAAGGACCGAAGGCAGTTACGCAGAATCTGTTGTGACGACGGGAACTAATCTTTGGATTCGTTAAATTCCTATTATCAGAAGTGGGATAGTGTACCTTGCCACCAAGGAAATAATTCAAAGTTTTCTTTTTAAATTCATTATTACGATACAAAAAATAAAAAATAAAAGGTGTTAGCATTTCTTTTTGTGAATAATTGTTGGCGGTACGAGGAAATTCGTTTTTGGTCGCGCCGGTCTGACTAGACAGTGAATTTGTATACGATCGAATTTGAGATACCTACCCTTCGTGTGCGCAGCTGGTGCGTCTGTATTGCTACGACGCACGGGTTGAAGTTTCGTTCGTGGTGAAGTTCGTTTTTGCGTGTGCAAACTTGCACAGTCGAGAAGGCAACATACTTTCTTACTCGTTAGCGACGGGGAAATTCGTTTTTGGTCGCGCCGGTCTGACTAGACAGTGAGTTTGTATATACGATCGAATTTGAGATACCTACCCTTCGTGTGCGCAGCTGGTGCGTCTGTATTGCTACGACGCACGGGTTGAAGTTTCGTTCGTGGTGAAGTTCGTTTTTGCGTGTGCAGACTTGCACAGTCGAGAAGGCAACATACTTTCTTACTCGTTAGCGACGGGGAAATTCGTTTTTGGTCGCGCCGGTCTGACTAGACAGTGAATTTGTATACGATCCAATTTGAGATACCTACCCTTCGTGTGCGCAGCTGGTGCGTCTGTATTGCTACGACGGGTTGAAGTTTCGTTCGTGGTGAAGTTCGTTTTTGCGTGTGCAGACTTGCACTGTCGAGAAGGCAACTTTGCAGCTGTTGTTGCGAGCTTATCAGCGTTTTATTGCGGTGAGTGTATATTCTGTTATTAAGCAAATGGCTGAAGGTTCGAGTATCGATATCGTTGATACCGAAGGGGATCAAGGGAAAGGTGATGGGATTCCTGGAAATATTGAAGCGGTTCCCTGTGATCTACCTACTGGCACCAATCATCCACTGATCACGCTTGACGCACTAAACTCGATCTTTAGCGCTGTGGCCAAAAAGGAGCGTCATTCCACTGATTTGGTTGGATTTCCGGCTTACGATCCCGACTATTCCCGCGTCAATATAGGACAGTGGTGCAGGGACGTAGATATTAGGGTAGAAAGGGACAATATGAAAGACTTTGACATACTCCCTCGTGTTCAGTTAGCCTTGATAGGAAGAGCTAAGTCTTGGTACCAAAAATACGGTTACCAACACTACGTCTGGAGCGACCTTCGTGCTTCGCTCATCCACACGTTTGGAAGTGGGTCGGATATAGTGGGACAGTTGAAGCAAGTGTCGAACACAGATAGTAGTGATTTCGATACTTACACAGACTATGTTATGGAAAAAGTTTCCCAAATTAGTCGTTTGCCTTTCGACATTCCGGAGGACAAAGTTATTCGGATCGTTATAGGGTGTATTGCAAATGTTGGCTTGCGAAATTCGCTTACATTTGTCATGCCACCTACAGTTCAGACTCTAATCGATCACTTGTCCTCTATAATTGAGTCGCCACGGCGTAAAAGAGAACATAATAAGCAAGCAAACTACACTGATCCTTCAACATCAAAGCGACTTGTTTATTACTTTTTCAGCATAATTTTATTTCAGCACGTCTACAAAATGTATGGGGGTACCCAGGTACCCGTCGCGCTGACTTACCGTGTACTCCTTTCGTATTGACACGAAGGTTAAGATAGTTTACCTTTTCAGCAGAGAATTATAAGATGTTCTCCTTGATTTTTTATATTGTTGTTATTTACTCACGAAATCATTATTTCATTCCATCGTTCTTTTTTGATTTTGTTGGTGTTTGTGTCCATGTGCACCGTCTTGTTCTCTATAATTTTGATTGCTTCGGCGCAGAGGTCTTTTAGTAGAGACTAGACACTAGAGACTAAAAACAATTTATAATGATTATGTTCTGTGTGCCTACAAATTAACACTTACCTTGTCGCCTAGGCCGTAATTCTCCGACCGCTTTCCCTTTTGTTTTTTTTTCCATTTCCATTTCTTTTGAATAAAATCTATGTTAGTTACAAAAGAGAAATAAATGATAGTTACAAAAGAGAAATAAATAAACAAACAAATTGATACGAGAAGTATGCGTGTTTCTCTTTGTTGCGATATGTTGTTATTACAGGGCAAATATGGAAATGGTTGGTCGATGAAAGTTCGATCATACCTATAGTATGAGTATGGACGAAAGAGAAAGGTAATTCTGCCTATAGAGAGGAATCTGCGCTTTTGTGAGTCAATGAAGAGATTGGCAAGGACCGAAGGCAGTTACGCAGAATCTGTTGTGACGACGGGAACTAATCTTTGGATTCGTTAAATTCCTATTATCAGAAGTGGGATAGTGTACCTTGCCACCAAGGAAATAATTCAAAGTTTTCTTTTTAAATTCATTATTACGATACAAAAAATAAAAAATAAAAGGTGTTAGCATTTCTTTTTGTGAATAATTGTTGGCGGTACGAGGAAATTCGTTTTTGGTCGCGCCGGTCTGACTAGACAGTGAATTTGTATACGATCGAATTTGAGATACCTACCCTTCGTGTGCGCAGCTGGTGCGTCTGTATTGCTACGACGCACGGGTTGAAGTTTCGTTCGTGGTGAAGTTCGTTTTTGCGTGTGCAAACTTGCACAGTCGAGAAGGCAACATACTTTCTTACTCGTTAGCGACGGGGAAATTCGTTTTTGGTCGCGCCGGTCTGACTAGACAGTGAGTTTGTATATACGATCGAATTTGAGATACCTACCCTTCGTGTGCGCAGCTGGTGCGTCTGTATTGCTACGACGCACGGGTTGAAGTTTCGTTCGTGGTGAAGTTCGTTTTTGCGTGTGCAGACTTGCACAGTCGAGAAGGCAACATACTTTCTTACTCGTTAGCGACGGGGAAATTCGTTTTTGGTCGCGCCGGTCTGACTAGACAGTGAATTTGTATACGATCCAATTTGAGATACCTACCCTTCGTGTGCGCAGCTGGTGCGTCTGTATTGCTACGACGGGTTGAAGTTTCGTTCGTGGTGAAGTTCGTTTTTGCGTGTGCAGACTTGCACTGTCGAGAAGGCAACTTTGCAGCTGTTGTTGCGAGCTTATCAGCGTTTTATTGCGGTGAGTGTATATTCTGTTATTAAGCAAATGGCTGAAGGTTCGAGTATCGATATCGTTGATACCGAAGGGGATCAAGGGAAAGGTGATGGGATTCCTGGAAATATTGAAGCGGTTCCCTGTGATCTACCTACTGGCACCAATCATCCACTGATCACGCTTGACGCACTAAACTCGATCTTTAGCGCTGTGGCCAAAAAGGAGCGTCATTCCACTGATTTGGTTGGATTTCCGGCTTACGATCCCGACTATTCCCGCGTCAATATAGGACAGTGGTGCAGGGACGTAGATATTAGGGTAGAAAGGGACAATATGAAAGACTTTGACATACTCCCTCGTGTTCAGTTAGCCTTGATAGGAAGAGCTAAGTCTTGGTACCAAAAATACGGTTACCAACACTACGTCTGGAGCGACCTTCGTGCTTCGCTCATCCACACGTTTGGAAGTGGGTCGGATATAGTGGGACAGTTGAAGCAAGTGTCGAACACAGATAGTAGTGATTTCGATACTTACACAGACTATGTTATGGAAAAAGTTTCCCAAATTAGTCGTTTGCCTTTCGACATTCCGGAGGACAAAGTTATTCGGATCGTTATAGGGTGTATTGCAAATGTTGGCTTGCGAAATTCGCTTACATTTGTCATGCCACCTACAGTTCAGACTCTAATCGATCACTTGTCCTCTATAATTGAGTCGCCACGGCGTAAAAGAGAACATAATAAGCAAGCAAACTACACTGATCCTTCAACATCAAAGCGACTTGATGGTTCGATGCAAGCATCCAAGCGCCCACGTCTCGCCACCAATAAAAAGTGTTTTGGGTGTGGCAAAGTAGGGCACATAAAAGCCAATTGCACTCAGACGTTATCAACACAGCCGACACTAAATGCGAATATATCGACGGAATCAAGGATAGCTCCGAACATCTGTGCTTTTTGTAGCAAAGCAGGCCACGACGAAAAAACCTGTTGGGCCAAACAACGGGCGGACAGGAAGAAAGTTAGTTTGTGCAGTGACACTACCAAGGTTAGTGGTGATACTGTTGTTGTTATTGGTGGCTTTGTGTGTCGCTGCCTCCTTGATACTGGCTCCGATTGTTCACTGATCCGGTCAGACATAGCCAAGAAACTTTCTGCAAAGGTGTCGACTAATTTTACAACCATACAAGGCATTGGCGCTAGTCCAATTTTATTAACCGAACAGACTGATCTTTTAGTAGAATTTCAGGATTTAATAGTTGAAGTTAATTTCCATCTAATTGATCCAAGCCACCTAAGCAGCGAAATGATAATTGGCCTTGATGTCTTAAAAGATACAGCCTTAGAAATAAAAGTTGACAGTACAGGGTCCACAATCCGAAGGAAATCCATAGGTCAGTCTTCTGTTAACGTAGTGGGGGTGGAAAAATACCTGAACTGCCCTGATGAATACAAAGAACAGGTCGACTGTGTTGTCGACAAATACAGAGAATTTGTTGTTAAAGGATATCCTTTGGCAAAAGTAACCTCGGGGGTACTTAACATCAAATTGCAAACGAATTCCACCATTAATTATAGGCCTTACCGGCTGTCAATGTCAGAGCGCCAGGTCGTGAATGAAATCATAGCTGATTTGAAGGCACATAACATCATACAGGACAGTAATTCACCTTTTGCTAGTCCTATCGTCCTGGTGAGAAAGAAAAACGGTCAAAATCGTCTGTGTGTCGACTACCGGGCTCTCAATCGCATCACGGTAAAGGATCGATTCCCGTTGCCCCGAATTGAAGATCAGCTCGATAGATTATCCGGATATCGTTATTATACATCGCTTGATATGGCTTCTGGCTTTTACCAGATTCCTGTAGAAGAGAACGCAATTGAAAAAACAGCTTTCGTAACGCCAGACGGGCATTACGAGTATTTGCGCATGCCTTTTGGACTAGCGAATGCTCCTGCCGTTTTCCAAAGAGCTATCAACAAAGCCCTGGGTGATCTCAAGGATGATATTGCCCTTGTTTATTTAGACGACGTTTTAATTCCATCAAAAACGGTGTGTGAGGGTTTAGAAAGATTGGATACCGTCCTGAAAGCACTGACTGATTGTGGATTCTCTCTAAACGCTAACAAGTGTCATTTTCTTCAGTCAAAAATAGAGTACCTTGGGCGAGAGATTTCTTTCGAAGGAATAAGACCAGGAACATCCAAAGTAGATGCACTTGTTAGGTCACCTGTTCCGTCAAACGTAAGGGAGGTCCGTCAATTTATGGGGCTGTCGAACTACTTCCGTAGATTTGTTCCTGGGTTCGCAGCCAAAACCAGTTGCATTACGTCACTTACAAAGCAAGGGACACAATTTCTATGGACACAGGAGTGCGAAGAAGCCAGGCTTTATATCATCGATCAACTCACCAGAAGACCAGTTTTAGTCATTTTCGATCCAACACGGAAAACCGAGCTTCACACCGATGCGAGTTCTATTGGTTTTGGAGCAATATTAATGCAATTGATAGATGGTCAGCGTCATGTAATCGCATATTATAGCCAGGCTACAAAACCATATGAGACCAGGTATCACAGTTACGAGTTAGAGACATTAGCAGTTGTCAACTCAATTAAACATTTTCGCACTTACTTACTTGGTATTAAATTTGTAATTGTTACGGACTGTAACGCTCTAAAGTCGACGAAGGAGAAAAGGGACATTTTACCTAGAGTAGCCAGATGGTGGATTTATCTGCAAGACTTCGAATTTGAAATCCAGTACCGTAAGGGAAAGGCTATGCAACACGCAGACTATTTGAGCCGAAACCCACCGGTGCGAACTTGCTACCAATTAAATAGTTTATCTGAAAACTGGCTCAACATCGAGCAAAGTATGGACCAAGAGATTCTGGAAATAATCGATCGAATTCATGCTGGCGACATTGATGCCGAGTCTCATTACTTACTTAAGCAAGGTTTGCTTTTTCGGAAAATGAAGGAAGGTAATAAGTTGTACGTACCTAAACAGTGCCGTTTGTCGTTGATGAGACGTTGCCACGAAGACAATTGCCATATCGGGTGGGAAAAGACTTTGGCAAAAATGAGGCAGCACTTTTGGATGCCTTCCATGTCACGAAACGTAAGGAAATTTGTGCGGTCCTGTATTATTTGCCTTGTGGCAAAAAGACCTTCGGGAAAGAAGCAATCCGAGCTGCATCCTATCGATAAAAGGCCGATACCGTTCCATACGGTACATATCGATTGTATGGGTCCGTTTAAAGGAGATGCTAGAACGGATAGTCGCTATATTTTAATTATCGTTGACGCATTCACAAAATTTGTCATTTTGTCACCATGCAAAACCTTGCAGGCTACTGAGACTATACGCCTAATGAATGATTTCGTGACATTGTTCGGTGTTCCCTGTCGTATCATCAGCGATAAGGGTACCAACTTCACTAGTGGTGAATTCAAGTTATTCTGCAGCACGTATGGAATTGATCATCACACAATTGCCCCCGGAACAAGTAGAGCTAATGGTCAAGCCGAGCGATTTGTGGATACCGTCGCTAACCTAATGAGAACCAATTTGAGCGTTAATTTAGAATGGACTAGTTACGTTAGTCGAGTGCAGTTGGCATTAAATACCACGGTAAATAAAACCACCGGACTTTCGCCAATGAAGATACTGACCGGCGTTGATGGCCGAACCCCAGAGATTAGCGCCCTTCTAAATGATTTAAACATAGAACCGAAGTTTGATGATGTCGAGGCAATACGAGCCCTGGCTGCAGAACGAATTGAGGAAAATGCCAAGAAGATGAAGCTACGTTTTGATAGAGGAAAACGCAAACCAACAATACTTAGTATTGGTGATAAGGTCTTATATAAAAGTAACCAAATTCGGAAATCGAAGCTAGATGTCCATTTCCGGGGACCTTATGAGGTTGTGGGTATTTTACCTAATGACAGGTATAAACTCTTGAAGGCGAACAGCAAGACGATTATCGTAGCGGCTAGATAGAGGTGATACGTCCCATAGACGTCGGCAGTGTGGATGACACCATGGACGACGAAAATGGTAGGTACTGCTTCAGAAACTGATTTGTTTAGTCTTGAGATGTTATTCTCTGAGGGACTGGTCCGGAAACTGATTTATTAGTCTTGAGATGTTATTCTCTGAGGGACTGGTTCCGAAACTGATTTGTTAGTCTTGAGATGTTATTCTCTGAGGGACTGGTTCAGAAACTGATTTGTTAGTCTTGAGATGTTATTCTCTGAGGGACTGGTTCAGAAACTGATTTGTTAGTCTTGAGATGTTATTCTCTGAGGGACTGGTTCAGAAACTGATTTGTTAGTCTTGAGATGTTATTCTCTGAGGGACTGGTTCAGAAACTGATTTGTTAGTCGTGAGATGTTATTCTCTGAGGGACTGGTTCAGAAACTGATTTGTTAGTCTTGAGATGTTATTCTCTGAGGGACTGTTTTTGATACTAATTCGTTGGTTTTGAGTCGTGTTCTTAGATTAACCTGTAATGCTTGAGATTTGAATCTATAGTGGTGTTCGTTTTGTTTATTTTGTTTTGCAGAAACTTAATGAGGAACAAGCTATGGAGAACATTTCATCGAGAGCGATGAAAGGGTCAGGAAGGCCGTGTTAGTTACAAAAGAGAAATAAATGATAGTTACAAAAGAGAAATAAATAAACAAACAAATTGATACGAGAAGTATGCGTGTTTCTCTTTGTTGCGATATGTTGTTATTACAGGGCAAATATGGAAATGGTTGGTCGATGAAAGTTCGATCATACCTATAGTATGAGTATGGACGAAAGAGAAAGGTAATTCTGCCTATAGAGAGGAATCTGCGCTTTTGTGAGTCAATGAAGAGATTGGCAAGGACCGAAGGCAGTTACGCAGAATCTGTTGTGACGACGGGAACTAATCTTTGGATTCGTTAAATTCCTATTATCTATATATATAAAAATGGATCTTGGTATGTTCGGAAGCTTAAAACTCGAAAACGACTGGACCAAATTGGATACTTCCTTCTGCGGATTTGTTCGTAATTGCTCCGCTAAGGTTTAGGAAAAAAGAAAAATTGAAAAATTCTCAACAGGTGGCGTTGCAGGCACACATTTCGATTTTCATGGGGAAAAGCACTTTGAAAAAAAATAAGCTGGATATAAATCGAGTAGTGAAACTTCCAAAACAAAAAAAAAAAAATATTTTTAATTTTAAAAGCAATTGTTGTTGTCAATTATTTTAGTTATTTTCCAAGCAAATTGTTGTTGTCAACAATTTTGAAATTTTTTTATTTGTTTATGATTACTATGTTACATTCAGTGACTTTTTGAAATGAAGTAGATACGTTGATTTGTTTGATGTGTGAGTAAGTTGAAATGTAGGGGTGATTGAGATGACGAGGACAATGATAACAGGCAACAGAAGTTGTTGAGCGTTTTGAGTGTTCACAATCACGGTACTCTGCTCATTCGTGAGCATGATTATGGGGAGGGCAGCTCAAAGATACCATAACTATAACACCTTCGGTACTGGTGTCGAGAGAGAAGGGAGAAGGCTTACCAACCAAGTTGACAGATGGGGTTAGTTTTCTTCTTGGCTATTAAAGTTACAAATATTTCGTTTAGAGTTAATCCTTTCCCAATTTTCTTCCTATCCCCTTAATGCCAACAAATTTTAAAATTTTCGCATCAAAATTCAAGCATGTAAAAGTACTTGAGTCCGTAAGCCAAGCAGAAGATCCCACTCCACCGACGAGCTAAGCACAGGCTACGATTTTCAACTGGGTGAGTTTACTACATATTCACTAAGCTCATGGTTTCAAAAAACAAATAAGTTCCCTCCTTGGCCTTTAAATAAAATAAGTCGATATTTTGAAAACATTATTATACATAATATTATGACCACAATAAAAAATACATTGTTTTTGAAAACAAAGGAATTCAGACTTTCAAAGGATAAAATAATAATAATAGTTGAGTCTTACCTCAGGATTTAGGCTTTTTAGTCTGCCTTATCACTATTATTTGTGAGTTATTTTGTAAAAGAAAGCTTTCAATTTTAAAATTATGATATGCGTCTCTTAACAAATTCTTAGTATCAATACTCCATTGAACATGTATTAACTGATACAATTGTATCCGCTTTTGGCGTGTAAGAATGTGGCGAGTGGGGCGTGGGATTGAAAGAGATAGGGTGCGAAATGTATACGGGACTGAAAGGAAATGATTTAACATTTGAAACGAAAACCTGTTAAAATTACGGAAGGAAGACAAATTATTTTATGCAGTGGGAAGAAATATTCTGTTATTGGCCAACTCAAGCGTGATGAGAATATACATTTTTTGCGAAAAAAAAATGGCCCCCTACAAGATAGCAAATTTCTTAGATCTTTTTTCCATCAACTGTTCTGAAACCACATTTTGCATGGGCGAAGCCGGGGGGTACAGCTAGTATAAAATAAATTGTTTTAATTGTTTAATACCTACTCATATCAAGATTTATGAAATAATATCAAATAATACTTACATTTGTTTTGATTTTCTGTTGATTGTTTTTCATTTTCATTTGTGACAATTGGAATTTATTAGCCAGCCGTGATGACAGCCAATATGTAATAGTTTTTTAGTACAATTTGGTATGGTGATACAAGCTCTAAGTAGTAGTAGTTTTTTATTAATACGGCTGTAAATTGCTAAAATTGTAGCTAAGTCTTAACTCCTGGTACTAAAATTGTGGAGCTCCTGATAACTTCATCTGTTACCGAAGTAGTTTATAGGGAGTCACATAGTGACGTTTCTTATCAAAATGTCAATTTAAAAGGTTTGAAATGAGACAAAAACACAAGCAAAATGTATTTCAATGGCCAAATCCCAAAATAATTTCATTAAAGACTAAATTACGTATCCGTATTTATGCCGGAAGCCGTTAAAATATTTTTTTTTAAACATAGTTAATTAATAAACAACACAATATTGAGTATAACAAAACAACAACATAATCACCCTTATTCTAATTGGCGTTTATATTGAACGACAATTGTCGTTTCAGAAGTCGTGTCACTTTACTGTCGATTTGGTATCCGTATTCCGCGACTTAAACGCCATGAGAGTCATTTTCATTTATATTCCACATAGATTCTACAACAACAGCTGTTATTGACAAGCAAATGTGTATTGAATTAGTAGCTGAATTCAATTATTTCGTTGTTGATTTATTTTGTCTTCTTAAATTAATTTTGAATATATATATTAAACAAGTTATTACTAACTATCCTGTGGCTTTCAACTCTTTTTTGTTAAAAATATGCTTTTTTTTTAGTTTTTAATTTCGCATCGAACCAGACATGTGAAATAGATTAAAAATGTTCTTTTCAAATTGAAGTACTATGTGTATGCTTTTTGCAATTCTTTTTCTTCTCGTCTGATAGGTTTAGTTCTGCAGCAACGTCTTTCCAACCAGTTTTAAATTCTTCCGATTGTTGAACACCTTTGTTAAAATTCATTGCCATATGAAGATGCTTTTTCATCAACTCCACCAGTCGTTTCATTTGTTTGGGATTTGTTATATTCACCCTCGAGGAAAAAATAAATGGATAAATAAGTGAAATCTAAGCTAAATGAGTTGAAAATTTAACAAAACTAACATTTTAAGTCGATTTTGTTGCTTGGCGTTTACAAATTTCCCAACGCCAATAAATGTCGTTTAACTTGTCGTTATGTGAGACTAATACGCCTTCTAGAATAAGGATGGCGCTACGTTCCACATGAACTAAAACGACATATAGCGTTTAATGGCTTAAAACGACTCATAAAACGCCACCTGTAATGCCGAGTTCACATAGTCGTTTTGCTCACTGGCGTTTAACGCCAACTGGAATAAGTGTGAATTTAATTTCTTCCGTTATTCTGCTTGTTCAAAAGAGGTAGAGCAGCAGCTGATATTATTTACTCCATTGCTTGGTTATTTATTGTTTGAGTGTTTATTATTATTAAGCCTGGGGATTTAATATAAATTTGTATTGTTACTATTTTCACATGTATGTTCATTTAACTAAAGGTAAATAATATCAGCTATTTACTCTATTAAGGCACCTGCCAATGAATTAACTCTTTATTTAACTTTTCCATTAATGCAATATAATTCCCCCATTCTCTTTCATTGTAAGTATTTATTTGTAATTATTTATATTACTCTTCATTAAATATTAACTAGCTATTTTAATAACAATTTTGTTTAAATATTTTCTGGGTCATTTTCATTTAAATAAGGTAATTAAAAGCTTTTATTATTGTAGTTCTATAATTGGTTATCCTGTTTGACAAAATGATATCCAATAATAATTATTGTTTTTTTCTTAAGTTTCATAAATAGGATGCTTTATATTCAGTGAGTGATATTCATAAGATCCTCGTATTTTGCCAAGTACATTTTGGCATCATGTCTGAAGGTGATTTAGAAAATTGTTTGATGTGTTTTAACCGTCCATATGTGTGCGACGGGAATTGGGCAAGATATTTCCGTGACGTTTTATATCCTACAATATTATGATTGAACGTAAAAGAAATTAGAGAGACTGATGGATTCTTGTAATCATAACAGTATACCTACTAGCTATGAGGAAATCTAAAAAAATATGACAGATATTGATATTCAAGCAAGACAACTGAAAAAACCTCACTCTCTATTTTTGACAATTCATACTTTTAAAAATATTCCAATGTAACATTTCGTGCCATCTATTTTTTAATGTGTCCTTACATTAGACGTGCTTGTAATACACATAACCATGGCGTGGCCCCATCGAAACGAAACATGAGTGTCATATAAAGCTTAGAAAGGAAGATGTAAGAAATCTGAAACGTAGTTTTGTAAAAAAGAACAAGGGAAAGGAACAAATTATGCTGAACCATACCGGCCTAATCCAAAACATTGCTTACCTAGGTTTATTGACATTTTGTTTTAGAATTTCAAAGCGTTTTCGGTAAGTTTTTTCCAAAATACAAAAGCCTACATAAATATTTGTTCACCATTGCTCCTTCTTGTTTGCGTTTTTATTTATTTGCAAACGACTGCAATTTTATAAAATGGGTAAAAAGCATTCTTTTTTTTTTCTTTCCCCGTATACCTAGGGCAGGGCTGTCTTATACGACACGCAAACAGGAAAGTCAAATTCAGTTCGTTGAACATTTGGTTGGGACTCTAATCTTATTCCATATGCCTGCGCTTGGTCGTTCCATTTGCTTTGTCAACCAGTATTGCCACGCAGTTTGGGGTGTTGAGTGGTAATACATATTCATAAATATACATATAAATATAAGGTACCTACCCTTTTGATGTAAGACTTCAATCATTTTTTTCACTTTCTTAAACCAGCTTCCGCTTCAAACCTGTACCGCGTAACTTGACTTTAAAAACACGAAACGTATAACTTTACTTTTGTATGATTTATAGTCTGGGTTAACTTGCGGTCCTCGCTAGTAGACGTGTCTTATCTTCTGATTATTTCAGCTGTTGTACTTGGAGATTGTTGACAAGGCAAATAGCATAACGCTCGTAAAAAGTTACTCCACAATTCATCAACAATTTGGAATTAATTTTTCATCTTCTTTGGATGCTTCTGCACCATTCAGCAGCGTTCCCGATGAAAATTTTCAAAAAACTGAACTAAAAAGGGGCTTCCACATAAACAAAGCAATAACAACATTTTTTTTTTAACAAAAATAACTAATTTATGGTTTACGAAGCACTTTTCTTCATATGTTTGCATTCTTTTGGTTGAATAAAGTATAAAATCTTACTTTTACAATAAGTGGGGCGCCAAGGGTCCTGAGGCTCAAAAAGGGCCTAACGACGATGCTGACATACAGTATATTTATTGTTTTTATTTTATTTCATGAATGCTTAAGAACAGTAAGATATAATATCTCATAAATTTGCCTTAAGCTAATTTTACAATTTTATGATTTTGTCTAGAGAGCTGCGAAAAAAGAAAAATAAGATAATGTGTATAATTCGAAAATACTACAAATTATGGTTAATATACCTTCAATTTTTGATTTTGTATTTACGTATCTACTGAAAAGTAATCCTTTAACAATTTTTTTAATTCTCGTTACCTATGTTAAGTGTTTCTTTAATGTAACGCGGTAGAGAATTCCACAGACGGACAGCATTGACAAAAAATTGACGCTCCGATGACAAACAAGAAAAGCGAGGATGAATCAATTGACGGGACCTCTGCGAAGATGTTATCCCAATTCTCTCAACACAGTATTGAGGTTGTTGTGATAGCAAAAAAACTGACAACAGTTTCACAGTGCGAAGTTGAAGATAGTTTTCAAAAGGCATACCAAGTAGGGAGTTAGGTTAGGTTAGGTTAGGTTTATGGGTAGGTACGTCAGAACGAGTCCTGCCGCACCCCACTTAGGTCCATGTGGACCCATTGTGATGCCCTTATTGGGGGGTTAGCCGATGCTAACCTGATACTCTATCATATCTGCGCAATCCAAAAACATATCGTACGAAATGGTCGATGATAACCCTCCAGGCAACAAGCCTCGTCTTTTAATTCATCCGTGAACCAAGTTTCGCTAACGCATAAATTAGGTACATCAACATCCGACCCAACAAATAAATCACGGAACTCGTCAATTTTTGGTAGCAAACTCTGCGCATTTAGGTGACAAACCCGAAGACCGCTTTTGCGGCTGCTCAAAATTCTAACCATCGAATGCAATGTTATATTACGATTATTATTGAACATTTTTATTACAGCAAGAATAAAAAGATATAAAAAATTATTGTGGAAGAAAAAAAAAAAAAATAATAATAATAACAAAAATCATGAAGATAAAATAAATATAAATTTTGTAAGAATTTAAGAAAAAGCTAATTTTCATCAAAAACTGCTGATCTGGCAACGTCTTCGAGTCCCTCGATGCAGTCAACTACCACAGCTGTGTCGTCTTATTGACGTTTAACGTAGACCACGTGCAGTATAAACAGAGAAAAGTTGTTTACGTTGAAGTGCGCTTTGAAACAAAAGCCTGTTTTGCTGAGATAATCTCTCACTTATATAGATCATCGAACATCGAAGATGACGCGGGGGTTGAAGCACAGTCGATAGCCATGTGTAGTGTATGTTTTTAAACAAAGTTGCTCTTGGTTTTCTTTTCGGTAACTCGCGATTGACGTCAGTACATAGTTTTTGTCATATGGTGAGTTAAATTTAATTATGATCGCAGAGTTGTGTGAATTTGGTTTCGGGCGAGTGCGGTAAATATTATTAAGTGTTTGTGGTTTAATGTTTATTGTGTTGCATATTAGGTCAAAAGTAGATTTAAGGTTTTCGTTAGGCAAGTGCGGAATGCTAAATAAAAATGCATCACTCGTGTTTACGTTCGTTATTTCGGTTATTTTATCAGCAATCAAAGATTTTGTGTTTGTGCATTCGGTGGTTACACTAGATAGTGACATTTTTAGTCTTTCTACTTTGGACGTTAAAGGAACAATTTCTGTTTTATTATCTTGGTGCGAGGATTCTAATTTTATAAGTTTTTTGTCTATATCGCAAATACTGCTATTAATGTCTTTTATCTCTCGTCGAAGTTCTTGCTTTTTGGATAAAAGAGACACAATAAACTCACTTTGTTTTCGAAGTTTTTCATCCATCATGGTCCACATTTTGCTGTCATCCATGTGTTGATTTAGTAGTTAGAAAGAGCTTCTGGGAGAATCCAGTGCAAAGCTACTACTCTTTGTTCGGGATGCTGTACGTTTTGGTGGGTTAGATGGCATGTGTGTATATTAATCTTGATTGTGTTTATGTGCTATTTATCCAATAATATTGTGTCAGTGGTAGTGATTTGAAAAGTTTTTTTTTTTAACAATTGTGTAGGTGAATTAAACCGCCGAAAATAAAGAGAACCGATATAAATAAAATGTAGACAAAAGAAATAATAAAAGGTAAAAATGTGTGTTCACTTTCGCTTTCAATTTATACTGTTTTTAATGCTAATCACAAAAGCTTATGCCCGAAACAAATTAAATTAGCAATGGTGAGTTCGTGGAACTTTTTAAGCAGCTTAAATATAAGTTTGAGTGCGGTTTTGATCGAACAAAAAAGAAACAATGTCGCCAGTATCTGACACGGTCGACCTACTCAACATCGGCGATTGGAAAAGTTTTCCCACGTATTAATATTATACTAACATGACAACATTTCCTCTTCTACTATCCAAAAAGACATTTTTTTCCACGAATTTACCGAAATGTTATTTCCATCCTGCTAACGGCTACCAAAATTGAACAGAAAAAAAAAATAACAAACGAACGAAGAAAGACGTAAGAATACAAAAATTAAAACCAAATCATCATAAAATAGAAGTTTAAAAAATTGCAGAATTAAAACCAGAAGCTCCCAATATAGCTATCCCCGTAATCTTTCCCGCATTCTAGGCCAAGAAATGTTAACTATGGGTAGAGACAGCCTTACACACGATATATACCAATGACGGCGAAAACTCCCTCGTTCGCAGCTATTACAAGAAGAATATTAATATGCTTCGTAGAAAATGCCCGGCACAGGCACACCCTCTCTGTCAGTACTATTACTAATACCGCTGGGTATATCCAACCCAGGATCATCCAACAGCTGTATAGCAACACCATCGGAACCATTCCTGATGGTATTAAATTAATGAAGTTTGTCCAGCAGCATCTGTTTTAAATTGCCGCTTCTGAAACATATCCACATAGCAGTAGCTATAAGCAGACACGAACAACGGCTAAGTATAGTCCGGCCGTCCAGCCAGCTAGCCGTTAGATAAGTTGTGGTGTCCTATGGGTGGCTTTATTCAAGGCGAGGGTGCCGCTGGAATAAACCGGACATTAATTTCAAACTGCAAAAACATCAAATGTGTGACTTGAATATTTATTTGGATAATTATTATTGTCGGTCGAATTATATTACAGGCCGGCAACAGCAGTGTGCAGCATCAAACCACCAGTATATTATATGGGGGATAATCCCGATATGATGGCAAATGATGGATAAAGGATCGTAGAGATATTAATGTGTTGCTCTGTCAGCGAGTTGTCTCTGTTGTTTCGAATTTTCATTCTACGCTATGATTAGTTTTTGGACGCTATAGTCTAAGGCACTGGGATTGGTACATATTGAGCGCATTAAAGAGGAAGCGGCGTCCATTCAAACAAATTTAAATAGAACATCAGCATCATTAGTAAAGGAAACCCCTACCGGCTTGGCCGACTCGCACCGAATAAGCTCTCCCCATCTGCGGTCTCAAAACTACCCTGAAACTCACCTTTTCCTCTGACATCACAGTGGATCCATTTTTAAGTCTGTGTACCTAAACACGTCGTCTTATGCGTCGTTTTCCTTCCTTCGCTCTGGAGAATTCCTCTAACTCTAGGCGATTCCTCTTTTGCAGAACCATTCCAGATTGACAATTGGCAGATTCACCCCATTCTTAGTGGAATGGGTGCTTCTGGTAGCAATCGATTAACTTTGGCAGATTTGCAACCATTTACCGATTTGAAAGCTAAAGTTACTCCCCTCACCGTCGGGCAGCTTTGCGCCCAGCTCAAAGGAATGTTAATCTGTGCTTCAGGTCTGTATTTAAGTAAGAAACTTAACAGAGGTGAGTGTGTTTAATCGTAGCTCTGATATTATACACTTTCTAAAACATGCTTACAAATAAATAAAATTTTAGTATTAAATCAAAATATAGTATTATTTATGTAAGGAGCAAAAAGTGTCAATCGGGAACTTTAGGTAACCGCAATTTTTGATATATGTAGGTAATTAAATAAGAATGTGTAAGAAATTTCAAGGAACGAAGAAATATTTCACTTAGCACAGGAAAAGAGCGAATGGATCAACTGTAACTAGATGGAAATTTATAATATGTGAAAAAACACATAATATATACTAATATGCCCCGACAATTTTTACGTTACTTTTCTGCAACCGGCTAACAAATTTTACAAAACGTTTATTAATACGGAGGTAGTTCAACCCGTCTATCTAAACTATCCTGGATAAGTGAAATTAATTCTTAGTTTTGGTCCGAACTCCTGTTAAATGATTTCGTTTTTCAATTAGATATCCGAAATTCGCTTAAAAGAAAATTCCGCTTAAGTGAAAAAATAATTGTAGCAAATTTGTGTTTCAGTTGAACGGGACTGTATACATTGAAATCATCGACATTCTCTATTAGTTACGAAGAAAATGAAAATAAAAAAAAAAAAAAAAAATGAAACTGGCAAAATAAATAAAAATAATTAATACGATAATAGTTACAACATATTGCCTCTATTCACACATAGACACTTAAAACAAATCGGCAACACCAGTCCCATTGAAAAGAACTTAGATCTTGATTGTATGTATTTCGTGGAAGAATCTAATTTCAAATGGAACAAAAAAGAGACCCAGATCGGCAAACTGGACTTCCGAAATGAAGGAGCAGTGGTTGAGCTTAGTGAAACCATTAGTGGAAATTATTGATAACAAGCTCATAAAATCTCAAATGATAAAAATAAATCGATGCCTGGGGCATGTGCGGTGTGGGTTTGTCGCCAATGGACACAATTTTAGTGCTAAACAAATCCGTGAACAATGGAATAGATATAAGCAAAGTGCTGGATCAAACCTGTCCAAATACAAAATCAGCCAGAGACTAAATGGTGGTGGAACGCCAGAAAAAGAACGAATTCGACTACCAAATTTAAGAGCTGTCTGCAATGGATTTTGGAGGGGATGTTTCAACATACGATTCCGATGCTATATTTCGTATTGAGCCGGAGAAAAGGTAAGCATACTGCATACCTAATGTACCCATATATGCAATTATATTTCATACCACAAGCACCCTTTTATTTTCTTAAGCGAAAGGAAATCTAAGCAATCGACTGTACTCCGCAAACAGGTAGCCCAAAAATATCTCAATCCCAAGAAACCAAACTTCTGGCAGATTTGTAACTATTTACCATTTTTTTACTGGCAACGTTCCTTTAAAAAAAAACAATAAAATGGAGAAATGGAAAAACCATTTCGTTCGGTAAGCGTTGTTCGAGGAAACAAATCGGCGGCTGCAGTCGGAATAGAGGGAAGAAGTTTGTAACCACTAAAACAAGGATGCGTGTTTTTCCTTCGGCTGTGACATCGGAAAAACTTTTGAGAAAACGCATTATTCAGCTGGAAAGAGCTAAGTCCGCAATTATTTTGAATTTAAAGGAAGAAGTTCAGAGAATAAATCTGAAGGTGCAGGAGAAAAAATGTATTTTACTCTGCATGAAAATCAAAAATTAGGAGAGTACCTACGCTATAACTTTCTTTAAATTATTATTTATTTATTTTCTAATAATTACCTACACTTTTCTTCGAATGAACATTTTTATTAAGTTTCCTATTATCACAGATAATATAATATACAGATGTCGCAGTCCCATGTTGGCTGATGTCCACAATTCTTGCGATCGTCCAACAACGATTGTCCAACAAAAAGCTCTTCTCTTCGTCCAACAACGATTATCCAACAAAATAAAATCTTTTTCCTGAGTGCCAATTGAGCATATCGTAATTCGTAATCGTTTGCGTGTGTGCACAAATGTAGGTATTGTGCGTGACGAAATTTCTTGCTTTCGTTTTATCCTGTGCTTCTCGTTCCCATTCCCCACAAGCAAAAATTTAAATTTTTCTTGTGATAAATAAAAATTGCAGTTGGTAGAACAAAAAACCGACAACTGTTGAATTATTATCTCACTTTACACTCGCCTAGAAAGAAAAAGGGACAAACACATTTTTCTGATAGGCATACGTACCTATATCAGCCGTATTAATAATAGTCGCGTACCTAACTATATGTTAGGCGTAACTATTGGCAAACACATTAGTTAAACTCAAATTCCTATTAATAAACATTCTTAGAAGATAACTAACGTTTCGTAACTTTCATATAACTAACTAACGGCAGGAGGTCTGTTAGCGAGTGAGTAAATCATAAAAAATTCGTTTCCGTCAAAATGACAAATAAATTAAATTTAAATTTGAAAAATTGTAAAACAACATGGCTGACCGTTTTTGCAGTGATTTTAAATAGTGTGAATCGTGTGAATATTTGGTAAAATATGTTAGGGGAGGATTCGGTTACCATCGCCCCAACTCGAAAAAAAAGTGTACAAAAAAAGAAATGACAATGTTTACAAATAATAAAACATTCAAAAATAAATAATTAATTTCTCTTGTTTTGCTTTATTTTCTGTTTTTTTTTTTTTTTTTTTTTTTTTTCTTTTTAATTTGTCACAACTGAAATTCACTAGCCAACCGTGATGATAGCCAATATGTAATAGTTTTTAGCTGTTTTCAGTACAATTTGGTTAGGTAATGCCAGCTATTTTAGAGAAAACATCAGCTAGTTATTATATGAGTTATTTTCTTTTAATAATAAGAATATTTAACTAGGTGCTAGGTAATACACGAGTTTGAGATTAGTTACGGGTTTTTTATTAATACGGCTGATGATAACACAAAATATGATGAATCTTATTACCAACGTTTAAAGTGGCTCTCGTTGAGAGAAACACTTAGGCCGTTGATCGGCCCATTGTGCATGCCACTAGCACAGATAAATAATATATTATTATATGTGCCACTAGTGTCTACTGTCTAGGGGTTCCTTTACTGGTTACTTATGTGAACCATTTACTACCGTTGATAAAACTAAGAACATTAGAGTACAATATAGGGGTATTTCTTGGAGTAAAGTGTGTAATTCTAATTATACTTGACAAAATTTATTTAGATTTCCTGAACTAAATAATGCAGAGTCAAGAATCTGATGGGAAAAATAAGAGCACGCAATGTTTATAAAACTAATTAAAAAAGAGTTTATGAATTTGTTCTGAATTGCAAATGATTTCTCCATTGGGATAGGTATACTTACGAATAAACAATTAAAACTCTTCGGCGCAATGGCTAAGTGATGATGCGGTTTTTGATTTTGAATTTTTGTTTGCGTTACCTACATACTCCATAATTATATGTACCTACCCAAAAAAATAGAAGGAAATCATGTTTTCTTTTAGTTTTTGTATTTTTTTATTTTATGTTTGTTTTGTATATTTTTATTTTTTTGTTTTTTTCCTATATATATCATGTACCTATTTTACTTCATTAATTTTGTTTCCTATTTAATATTTTGTCAAGGAATTACCTATAAATTTGCCGTTAATTTGTCCTAAAAAAATACACAACATGAAATGAGCAAACACTTCTATCAGGCAGATAATGAAAAATGAATGAGAATCCCACGATTTTTGTTGTTGCCACTAAAAAAAAGTGAATCCGGTCAAATCTGACCGAATGACCGATTTATATTTTTTCAAATCCGGTCATAAGTTAAAATAAGAATTATTGACCAGAAGTTCGGTCAAAAAAAAGGATGTAGTAATATTTTTATAAAAAATAGTAATCAAAAATCAGGTAACTAATATTATGTAGGTATGTAACAAAAAATATGATTATTTAATATCTTTCAAACAAAAATATGGAAATATAACGGGTAATTTTTAAGAGGTTTAGAACTTTTTAAAAAAAAAAACACAAAAAATTCGAAAAAATGAATGAAATATTTATTTGAATCGATAGTTTGAACCTTGCAATTTAATGTTTAAAGATAATTTCATGCAAATGTTGACCGCGGCTGCGTCTCAGGTAGCCCATCCGCTGAGTCCAATTTTGGCATACTCTTTCACACATATCGGCCGGTATCTCACGAATGAATGCATGGATGTTGGCTTCCAGTGCGTCAATCGAAGCGGGCTTGTCCCTATACACATTAGCCTTGACATACCCCCACAAAAAATAATCTAATGGTCTCAAATCGCACGATCTAGGCGGCTAATTGACCGGCCCGAAACGTGAAATTAACTGTTCACCAAACTCGCCTCGCAATTGCGCCATTGTTTCGCGTGCTGTGTGGCATGTGGCACCGTCTTGTTGAAACCACATATCATGCAAGTCAAGAACTTCCATTTCGGGCAAAAAAAAGTTTGTTATCATCGCTCGGTAGCGTTCACCATTGACAGTAACGCTGCGATTCGCATCATCTTTGAAGAAATATGGCCCAATAATGCCGCCGGCCCATAAACCGCACCAAACAGTGGCTTTTTCGGGATGCATTGGTAGCTGTTGCAATGCTTCTGGCTGATCTTCACTCCAAATGCAGCAATTTTGCTTATTTACGTACCCATTCAACCAAAAATGAGCCTCATCGCTGATGGAATGAAAATGGAAGCAGCGCGCGATGAACATTTCGAACCGAGCACGAATTTTGATAGTAAAATTCAATAATTTGCAAGCGTTGTTCATATGTAAGACGATCCATGGTTAAATTGCAAACCAAACTGAAGCTGTTTGACAGTGACACAAGGTACTAAACACACGTCAGCTGTCAAAACCAGTGTTGCCAAAACCAAACCAGCTAAAAAAATCACCCGTTAGTTTATTTATTTTTCCAAACTAATCTGAAACTTAATACAAAAAAATAACTGTTCGTTGAAATGGTTTGCATCACAATAGAAAAAGGAACTTCAATAAAATTCAGTCTCCAACATATTGTTAAAAAAAATTGACATTTTTTGCAAATCATTAAAAAATTCACTATTTTCAGCTATCGGAATCGCTTGAATTATAATTTTTAAATACCCCGTTTGTCCCTATTTTTCTTATGATGTCGTCATTAATAAGGCTGAATTGCAGAAAAGCAAAGCAATGTATCCAATCCATATTCCTATTTTATTCACAAAACACTGGTTTCTGTACGGAATTGTGAGCGTGTTCCTTAAGTATGTCAAAAAAGGGTTTGCCGGTTAAAAATTGTCTTCGTTCCGGTTAAAAATCGGTTAGACCGGATTTCAAAATTTTCTCCGGTCAGAGTAAAGAGATTTCAGTCAGATATGATCGGAATCCGGTCAGAATGGCAACACTGAGCACAATGTGTATTTTTTTTCCGAAGAGCAGGAGGACATTCGATTCATATTGAGAAGAAGAAGCATAGGATAAAACAAAAGAAAGAAAATCAGTCATGCTCATGCATGAACGAGGAATAATGAAAGGGAGACCGAATAAGTGATCTGTGTAATTTATATAGATGTGTGTTTTCCTTTTGCTTTGGTTACCTACGCTTTCTCTCTGTAAAAGCTTTGTGGAAAAGCTCTTAATGTTTCGCATTTTGGCACAGATAAGTAATATACAGATGTCTCACGCCAATGTAAAAAAATGCTGTACTTTTTGCGTTCGTCCAACAAAGATCGTCCAACAAATCGATGGTGAAAACAAAAACCCACCACACCTCATTCGAAAAGTGGTTGATTTTTTGTTTCAATGAATGCTACTTTTAGTTGAATTATGACCGCACGCAGAAAGGCATGTGCGCAGCGTGATGCTTTATTTAATTCCAGACTGAACAGTGGGTTAAAGGGTAAGGAAAGAAATGATAAGGAAAGGAAAGGGTAAGGAAGGAAAGGATTCGTTCTTTCGTATTGTCAATGCCTTATGATTGTGCGCCGGCGGGGGGATGTGCAGTGAGGAAATATTCGGTGATGTAATGCATGATGGTTTTTGTTGGGAAGAGCAGCCGATTTGGTTTTGGATTCGTTTTGCTAAAAATGTATCTAAAGCGATATGAACAATTTATTTCCATTTCGGCTGGGGATTTTAATTTTTTGTTTGGGTAGGTATGCATTCACATTATTTTTAGGGTTTTCGTTATGCAATGCTCGATAAAAGAAATAGTTTATAAAATATAAAAAATGAATATTGTTAAATAAAATTCGCTTTTGGGCAGTGCATACCTACATATCAATAATAACAACGCGAGTTTTTATAAGTTGAAGCAATTGAACTGTTGCAAGTTCTGGCTAGAGAGTTTTAAAAACTCTTACACTTTACAAGAATTTTGACTTCAAAGCAAAGTGTAGTTCGTATTAGTCCGATATCTTTACATAGATATTTATATGTAAGGTTTTAGAGATTTGTTTTTTTAATTTCCACTAGCAGTTATAGACCGAATATGCCGATGGACGTGTGTGGGGGTGCAAATGAAGTGGGAGTTTTTGATTGTGTAACTCTCCAAGTGGTTGGAATTATCTTAAGGTCCATAATGAATTATGATTGAAAGAAAGAAGAAGTGGGAAATATTTGCTAAAAAATGCGTTTTTTGCAGTTGTCATTACATTTTTATTGGCAGTACGGTGTTGAGTTTTATAAAAATATGTATACGGAGACAGATCGGGATTTGGGTAATCATTTTGAGAAATAATTAAAAAACCGATTTATTCGAATTTTTTTGAGAAAAAAATAATTGGAGGATCTTATTTAGCATTTAGGATACTTATTTAAACTTTAATCAAAATCGTTAGAACGGTTTTTGTAAAATTTTGCAGACCAAACTGTACCTACCTACCAAATATTGCAATGCTTAGTTTGAACAATACTATTGCTTATTAATTTAGCTTAACATCTCCAGTTCGAAATTTTGAACGAATACTATATCTTTCTCTTACTACGTAATAGCGAAAGTTAAAAATACGTGATTGTTTTATTATTATAATGTTAAAAGGCATTCATGATACAAAGTCAGAACGTTTTGATTGATTTTCAGGGATGAACAATACTATTTTTTATTCCTTTTTTCATAGTGATTACAGGCATGTAATTGAAATAAAGTGCACGACTGGGTCGAACTAAACTTTCTCGATACTAGTAGATAAAAGAAAACAAAATCCACTTTTGGATATTCATCTCATTTGGCAGTTATATCAGATAACAATATAAGCTTTTAAAAGTTAAAGCTCTCAGTAACAGGCAATTGTCGAAAGTAAATAAATTGAATATCCCGATGCTCGTGTGTGGTTGCACCCCAAAGTTCGATTTTCTTATTGTGTAAGCCCCAAATGGTTGGCATTATTTTAAGATATACCTATTCAATATTGTTGGAAAAAGAAGAAGTGGGTTGTATATGCTAAAACTGAGTTTGGTGTAGCTATGAGGCATTAAGCCTATTATACAAAAATATACCGTAAATATGCTAGAATACATGTGATTTCTGTTGTATTTTTTTGAGAAATAATTAAAAAACTGACTTCGACTTTTTTGAGGAAAACTAAGTACGGGATCTTGTTTAGAATACTAACGCTATCTTCAATATGTATTTTGTTCAAAATCGTTAGAGCGGTTTTTGTAAGATTGTTCAGATAAAACAGTACCAAATATTGCAATGTGTAGTTTAAGAAATAACATTGCTTAACTATTGAGCTGAAAGCTGACTATAAGTTATTGTTCGGGATGTAAGCATTACTTCGTTTTTTGAGTTTTTCCGAAATCGAAGATGGGATTTTCGAGATATGAGTAGTTTTTAAAATTAGCGTTTTCGGTCCTTCGAATTTAAAATTAATAATAATAATAATAATTTTTGGCGCAACAGGTCCGTAGGGACCCTAGGCCCAGCTTCTCACAAACATTCGTTTTGTGTGAGATTTCATTTTTGGAACGAATGGAAGGGATCTACAATTTTATGCCGATTCCAAACGGCTAATCGAGAAGCTCTTTCAAGACAGTTATACTCTCGGATGTTTGTCAGACGTTCGCGAGAGGTGGCGCAGTGAAAAAAACCCTGAGTTGGAATTTGGGTTTTTGCTTAAAACTTAATTTTCACAAAATTACTACTATTTTCAAAAATTCATTGAACGATAAGAGAAAAATTGAGCTTAGTATTAAGTTATAAATTAACGCATTTTAATTAGGAATGAATTTGTGTTACAATCGGATCGACCGTTTTCGAGATATGTACGTTGAAATTTCAAAAGTACAGTTGTTCGAATTTTTAGCCAAAAACTGGGTACGCAGTCATGGTAACCTCACCTACCTAAGCTTACCTAAATATCAATTTTGGTTGAAATCGTTGGAGGCGTTTTCGATGAACATTTTATACGGGAAGTACCTACCTATACCTACCTACCTACCATTAATATTAAGGTTACCATGCAAAAAAAAAAACCTCCCGAACTTAAGCCCAAAAACTCCAAATCAGAGATTTAAACGTAATCCGGGAAGCCGTATAGGCTGTAGGCCTGTGGAAGGACGGACAGACCGAACAGAATTTTGCGACGCACTTTTTTGAGTTTCTCTATCATCGTAATATCAGAATTGATTAATATCTCCAGTTCGAAATTTTGTAGGTACCTAGTTACATAATGTCATAAAATACAGACAATCTACGTATTTCCTACAACAGGAACTTGAAAACGCAGAATTTTTTTTTCGTTATCCTACTTTATTTATTAACAGGGAAGAAACCCCAACAGTTGTCAGTTTAAATGTTATTGATCCTACCTAATAGGGTACCTATTACCTAATTAATTAATTAATTATATTCAAAAGAAAATTAAATAAGTCTAAAATTTGACATACAATTGTATCGAATATAATGAAAACCCTAAAAATAATGTGAATGCATAGGCATACCTACCCCAACAAGAACATTAAAATTGTATCCCCAAATTGAAATGTTTATATCGCAAAGAGGTACCTTTTCAGAAAAACGAATCCAAAACCAAATCGGCTGCTCTTCCCAACAAAAACCATCATGCATTACATCACCGAATATTTCCCTCACTGCACACCCCCCCGCCGGCGCACAATCATAAGGCATTGACAATACGAAAGAAAGAAAGACGACATTTGTCCTTCCGCTTTCCTTTTACCTTGTATCCTTTCTTTCCTTACCCTTTAATCCACTGTCCAGTGTGAAATTAAATAAAGCATCTCGCTGCGCACATGCCTTTCTGCGTGCGGTCATAATTCAACTAAAAGTAGCATTCATTGAAAGAAACAAAAAATCAACCACTTTTCGAATGAGGTGTGGTGGGTTTTTGTTTTCACCATCGATTTGTTGGACGATCTTTGTTGGACGAACGCAAAAAGTACAGCATTTTTTTACATTGGCGTGAGACATCTGTATATTACTTATCTGTGATTTTGGTTTCATATGACAACATTTCCTATTGGACTGCGTCATCTAGGTAATTATATTATCTTTGCTATTATGTTGATATTTATTTTTGTTTTATTTTTTTTTTAGTACCTAGTGAAGTGAAGTACCGATTCTTTCAAAATGAATTTATTATTTATTTTCCTATTATCTATTTATTTTTTAATTTATTTTTCTTAGTTATTTGTGTATATTGTATACGTTTAATAATGAAATCTAATAATGTGTGAGGTTTGTTTTTTTATTATGTAGTTAAGAAGTATCTGCGGATTATGCGCGATCTGTACTCTCTTCCGGACATTCTTCTGGTACAACATTTTTGGAATGTTCATGCTTGCATTGGGACCATCAGCATCGTCAGGGTAGCCAGGATCATCAGCATCGTCGGGATCATCGTTTTCGGACTCTGGTTCTGTCATATCGTCATTATGTCGATGTGAAACAGGAAAAAAATCTGTTAGGAAACCTATAAATACAAATTTATAAATGACATAATTCTGAATATTAAGATATAAATATGATTACCGTTTGACTGATCTTTTGAAATATTGTGCAGTATAGCTATTACTACAATAGTAGCTTTGGCTGTTTCATAATTCACTTGAATTCCATTGAAGCACGATCAAAATCTCGACGGTACCGCTGCTCATTATGGGTTTAATTGTGCAGATAGTCTGATCGGTGTTAGCAAAAGGTATGAGCAAGCATATCCACCGTCGCCCAGAAGAACTGCCCCTCGCAAGTCAACATTTTGCAGGCGATTGGCTATAACGGATTCCCTCCAAACACGAGAGTAGTGTGCAGATCCTCTCCACCGGGCCACTATGTCCACAATTTTTATATTTTTTGGCATCACAGACGATTTATACGTTTATGGAGTAAAACTGCTTTATACACCTATACCGAGCACCAAATTCACCACCAGGTTTTTGTTTTTATTGTGATGTGTGTACCATCAACTGCGCCTATGCACTGAGGAAATTGTGCAATTCTGTAGAAGTCAGATTTTTTCCTTAAAAAGCTGTTTAAATCCACTTCAAAATGAATGAATTCAACGATTTTGTTTGCCAAAGCTGTTACAAACCTTTTTACTCAATTGCTGTAGTGAAATATTGTTTAAATCGCCTAAATGTATCGAAACAATTGACAACATTTTATAATAAAACTTTTTATTTGTAAAATTTGTATGCTTACCAACGTCGCTTTAATACTTTCCCTATGTACCGTATTGCAACTAATACTATTGTTTCCACCGAAAGTGCCGCTCCGCGATTCATCCGTACAGCAAGTTCTTCCCGAACGATTTTTACAATAAAGCGATAAAACTCTCGTTCGTTATATATTAAACATGGATCGATCCGCTTCTTATAGTTTTGTATCCTAAGAGAGGTTGCTGATCCTTTAACTAATATAAGGCCAATAAAAATGTCTTCGTCTTGACTTGAGTTCATTTAGATGCCTTTATTTACTTTTCTAAACAAAAACTCCATAAAAACAAAAACAGATGATTTGACATCTGACAACGATTGACAGGAAATGTAATAAATTCAACAGAAATTCTTCACACTAGTAAAGGTGGAGGTCAAATTGTTTAATTTCAAAACTGTTGTACATTTTAATTTAAACTGACAGCCAACTAATAGTCGAAATTAGTGTTTGTTGATTATAAGTAAGGCCGATTGAGCAAATGTGTGTTTTGTATTTACAAATCATGCGATGGGCGCAACTATACATAACTCTTCTGATTTCTGTTTTTCTAGTTATCGGATCCTGATTTGTTACGGAGCCATACACAAAAATTATTAATTAGATAGTCTACATTTTTGAACTATCTGAAATGCCTATCTACCAAAGATAGTTGGGGTACCAAGAATTAGAGAAAAAAAACGTAAACAAACGTTCCCATTGGGGTTTGGCCGCTCAACCGCATATTCAATACTCGTTTAGAGGACAAACCCCAATGGGAGTATTGTAAAACTCACCTGTGCAATATATAAGACGATTTCTGAAAATCAAATATGATATGTAAATTAATTTCAAACAATAAATTAAAATAATTTCTTACCATGTTTACGTCCGGCTGTTGCACTCCCAGAGCTGACGTTTTGTCTAGTCAATCGTTACTCCTTCCTTAAGTTTTTCTTCGTTCCATTTCACTGTGGTCCAAGTTAGTGGGTGATCGTAAAGATGTAGGTACTCTCTTCCGGACATTCTTCTGGTACAACATTTTTGGAATGTTCATGCTTGCATTGGGACCATCAGCATCGTTAGGGTAGCCAGGATCATCAGCATCGTCGGGATCATCGTTTTCGGACTCTGGTTCTGTCATATCGTCATTATGTCGATGTGAAACAGGAAAAAAATCTGTTAGGAAACCTGTAAATACAAATTTATAAAAGACATAATTCTGAATATTAAGATATAAATATGATTACCGTTTGACTGATCTTTTGAAATATTATGCAGTATAGCTATTGCAACAATAGTAGCTTTGACTTTCATAATTCACTTGAATTCCATTGAGGCACGATCAAAATCTATTTTTTAGTTGACCGAAAAGCTGCTCAACATGTTTTCGGGTCCGAATATGCGCTCGACGGTACCGCTGCTCAGATGGGTTTAATTGTGCAGACATTCTGATCGGTGTTAGCAAAAGGTATGAGCAAGCATATCCACCGTCGCCCAGAAGAACTGCCCCTCGCAAGTCAACATTTTGCAGGCGATTGGCTATAACGGATTCCCTCCAAACACGAGAGTAGTGTGCCGATCCTCTCCAACGGGCCACTATGTCCGCAATTTTAATATTTGGCATCACAGACGATCTATACGATCTATGGAGTATACACCTATACCGAGCACCAAATTCACCACCAGTTTTTTGTTTTTATTGTGATGTGTGTACCATCAACTGCGGCTATGCACTGAGGAAATTGTGCAATTCTGTAGAAGTCCCGTTTTTTCCCAAAGGCTGTTTGAATCCATTTCAAAATGAATGAATTCCCCGATATTGTTTGCCAAAGCTCTTACAAACCTTTTAACTCAATTGCTGTAGTGAAATATTGTTTAAATCGCCTAAATGTATCGAAACAATTGACAACATTTTATAACAAACCTTTTTAATTGTAAAATTTGTATGCTTACCAACGTCGCTTTCATACTTTCCCTATGTAGGTACCGTATTGCAACTAATACTGTTGTTTCCACCGAAAATGCCGCTCCGCGATTCTTCCGCGCAGCTAGTTCGAACGATTTCTACAATAAAGTGATAAAACCCTCGTTCGTTATTTATATTAAACATTGATCGATTCGCTTCTTATAGTTTTGTATCATAAGAGAGGTTGCTGATCCTTTAACTAATATAAGGCCCATAAAAATATCTTCGTCTCGAATTGAGTTCATTTTCATTAAGATGCCTTTATTTACTTTTCTAAAAAAAACTCCATAAAAACAAAAACAGATGATTTGACATCTGACAACGATTGACAAGAATATAATAAATTCAACAGAAATTCTTCACACTAGTAAAGGTGGAGGTCAAATTGTTTGATTTCAAAACTGTTGTACATTTTAATTTAAACTGACAGCCAACTAATAGTCGACATTAGTGTTTGTTGATTATTAGTAAGGCCGACTGAGCAAATGTCTGTTTTGTATTTAAAAATCATGCGATGGGCGCAACTATACATAACTCTTTTGATTTCTGTTTTTCTAGTTATCGGGTCCTGATTTGTTACGGAGCCATACCTAGGAACACAAAAATTATTTATTAGATAGTCTACATTTTTGAACTATCTGAAATGCCTACCAAAGATAGTTGGGGTAGATACGAGTACCTGCAAAAAAAAAAAAAAACAAAAAAAAAAACAACAAACGTTCCCATTGGGGTTCGGCCGCTCAATCGCATATTCAATACTCGTTTAGAGGACAAACCACAATGGGAGTAACGTAAAACTCACCTGTGCAATATATAAGACGATTTCTGAAAATCAAATATGATAAATTAATTACAAACGATAAATTAAAATAAATTCTTACCATATTTACGTCCGGCTGTTGCACTCCCAGAGCTGACGTTTTGTCTAGTGTCTAGTGACTAGACTCTAGTCAATCGTTTCTCCTTACTTAAGTTTTTCTTCGTTCCATTTCACTGTGGTCCAAGTGTGATCGTAAAGATGTACCTAGTTGAAGTTTTTTTTTATTGTAAGTTACGTTTTTTTTTTCTATGTTAGGTATTATGTTACTTTAAGTGTGTATGTTATTAGGAGACAGAGATACTAGACTTGTACGACTTGACGTCCTTGACTTTTGACGATTATAATTGAGAGACCCCTCGCTCTCAATCAAAGAAAGTGAGACAAATTTTGACGAAACGAAGGGGAAATATAAAAACAAAAGATAGTAGAGAAAGAAAGAGGAAATAGGTAAGAAAAAGATGAAAGGGTCTGCGGAGATTTCGGAAAACAAAGGAAGGGGTAAAATACATGTAGGTACAGCAAATGCAAAATTGTTCTGCCGACAGGCCTTCACAATTATCTCTGATTGACAGCAAGCGGTCGATACCCATTTCAATCAGCTGGCCGATAAGTGACGAGAAAAATAATTATCTTTTGAGAATCTCGGGGTGAGTTAGAGGAAAAATACAATTTTTACCAAAAATGTTAATTACATTACATTATAATTTCTTCATGGTGCAGGTGACCTTATAGGTAGTGGAAATCAAAATCTACGAAAATTACCGGAGAACCTTAATTCGCGTTGTGAAGGTAGGCAAATCATCATGCATTTTTTTGTGTGGTAATTAAACCTCCTCCATTATATGTTTTTTTATTAAACGCAAACTGTGACTCGGGCTGCTGTAAAGTCTGACTTAAGCCGTGTCAGCGAAAGTTTCTGTGGGACCGTAAAGCCAAACGGTTCCAAAGCCCACAGTTGCGGCACGAAGGCACTTAACAGGCCCTAGTTTTACGCTCCCAACAAAGGGATTTTTTTCGGGGCGCAAGAAAGCCATCGCCCACCGTTGGCGACATCAGGGTGCTCCGCCACCACCTAACACCCAAAGCAACCACTGCGCATCATCAACATCAGCACCATCATCAACATAGTGAATTTTGTTTTTAGGTGCCACAGAATTTTTCTCAGGAATCTGCTTTTAGTATTCTAGTTTTGTGCGCGTTAGATGTAAGTGGAAATAGGTATTTTTAAGCCAACAATTTCAAACGGACGGACCTTCTTGTGCTGGCGCCAGAACAACGGGGGACGTAAAACCGTGAGTAATTTTAGTCTTTTTTTTTATATTTTTGTATTTAAGTAGTTGGAATTTTTGATTTTAGTTTGTATGGTATTAAGAGCAGAGGATTTTTTTTAGTTTTCATATTGATTTAGATGTCTCCTTAAGATACAATCTTCTCTTAATTTTAGTCTTTTTAATTTATTTTTTTTGAATTGGTTTTGTTTTCATTTTAAATAGAGTTCGATTTTTTTTTATTAAAGTGGCAGTAATGTCTATGTATCCCTACAAAACGTTTTCTCGTGTTTAGATAAATTTTAATATGAGCGGCTAAATTCACAAGCTCACGGTGTGAGGATATTTGGGAAGGCCTCCCTTTTGCTAGATCGACGATGACGAGACGCGACTAATACTAACTGACGACAGGACATGACGCGTTTCAGCGTCGTCTTTAAGCCATTACGGATTGACTAAGGACATGAAGTGTGGGTTGGCCATCCCTTACCATCAACACCTGGCGTGTTTCGAGGTCATGACGAACCTCTACCTTCAAGAGACTATGGAAGAACAAGTTGCGTTTAGGGTAAAAGTAGATAGGTTATATTTAAGCTATAGCATGTATAGTTTAGGGACTATTTTAGTTTTGATATAGATTAGGCTAGATAGGTTGGTTTCGCGGTGTAGATATCTTCCGTTCTTTCTTCGGGGTATTCCGCAGAGGTCCTTGGACATTTTTTTTCAGTTTAGTTGTCCAAGATCTAAGCAGAGTAGAGTCTTTTTCTATTTTTACTTAACATGAGATAGAATATTTGATGAGCAGTTGGTATGTGGTGAGGGGGCAAGAACACCCCCCGTCCGACGAGCTGAGCCGAGCAACCACTAGCATGCCGCGCCCTCCTCATCTGTACCGAAGCTGCCCCTTTGGCTCGACCCTGGATCACAACAGATTTTATGTACAGCCTCTACATTACTTGAGTCTATATTCCTGTTCCTTCGACACATACGGAAGGAATGAGGTCCCAAAGTAATTTCTGAAGTACATGTCCAACCAAAGACTTCATTTCGAAATAGTATGGCGTAGTATAACGAGCCAGTAGTTGTGCTTGTGCCGCGTCGATGGCAGAGACCTTCAGAAAAAACAATCTAAAACTCCAAACACTGTATTACTATAGGTGTATGTTACCTGTTTTACTTTTTACATTCAACAAATCGCTAGAAACAGTATTTCAAAGGATCTGGTATTATGTAGAAATGGTCTGTGGATCCTTTCAGAGTTGTTGTGACATATTTGCCTTACCTTACTCTAAGACATTCCGTATTTTGTCACAAGACTCTGCAAGTCTACCAAAGATTCTGCAGAAAGTTTCCATAGGTAATGCCCTTAGGCCCATTTTATTCACTCGAAGTTGAACACAACTTGGGAAGTTTCCCATATAAAAATCCCCAAGTTATGTTCAACTTCGAGTGAATAAAATGGGCCTTAACACTCCACAAATCCTCCTCAACTGCAGTAAAGGATTATCGGGAACATCATTTCCCAAAAGTTACCCGTAAGACCCATAACATCAAATATAAAAACAAAACATGTCATCAATAACCTCTGGATACATACGAAATTTCCATCGAAGATTTTTGCACATCCTTAAAACTTCCTCCGCTGTATAGATGAGGGCAAACGAAACAAGGATCCATCACGACATTATACATGTATAAAGGCATACGAATCAACTAACTAAATTTACGTCTTCTCTTATAGCAAGTGAAAACACATTCACGGAACAATTTAAACATCGCATTAGCCTAATGAACCATTCAATTCGTGAACAAAAAGCTCAGATATTCAAAACGCTGCTGAATACCCGATGTTCTGTGATCTCAAATTTTAGGAAAAAATTAAATCGTGTCTGCCGTTGTCCTCCTCATCTTTGCAGCAGAGCTAACCGTGCTGTCTAAACAACGGTAGGAATGTCTGCTTTGGGAAATTCCCCTCATATTGAGGACTTCTTCCGCTTCACCTCTTAGTTAGGCCCATCGCACAGGTTAGGGTGGAAGATGATGATGATGATAATGACGTTTGGCATGATGTTGGTTATTATATTCGCGTTGGGGTGGCGATGGCGTCGCGAAAATATGGTATAGCGCACATTATGTTGAACAAGGGAGAACAATATTCATAAATTGCAAGAACAGTACTGGCCTCAAAAATGGGAGTCAAGGGAAATTCGATACAAGAAGCACGGTCAAGATTAGCAAAACAGTAATTGCTTGCGATGTGGTTTTGGTTTAGGGATTAATCTGCTTGCGGGATTGATGTTGATTAGTGCGCAAGTAAATGCAGTTCACATGAAATTTTCCACCTCGAAATGCCAAAATAGTTAACTTTCCACTTGAAAATTTCACAAAAATAGCCTAATTTAATCTCTCCACAGCTATTTCAACTGGCTTTTCTTAACCGCTGCATTCAACTTTTGACATTTGGGCGTGAAAAATGATTCCTAGGAAAGCGGTTAGGAAATTCATTTCAAATTACAGTAGGTACCGACAATAGGTAGTTAAAAATATACATGAATCTATATTTTGTATGGAGTTTTGCGTGCAATTGTTACGGAATGGCTTTTCGAATGGAAAAATAGAAAATTCTTCGTGGAAAACTCGGAAAATTGGGGAAAAACGTGTTTTTTTAATTTTCTATTGAGTATGTAGGTACTATTTCGAGTTTTGCGAATCATTACATTGATAGTCGTATATCGTGCATCACATCCGCAAACGGTTCTAACATTACATAGGTAGAATTGAAATTCAACGCTCTATTTATCAATTCGATCATTTTTTTCAGAAAATAAGTTTGTGACTATTGGGAATTCATTGGGAATTCATTGCGAAACATTAATTTCGTAAGTTTTTTTTCTAATTTTCTTTGAATAGAATTAGTCAAAAACGACTTTGTTTTTTTTTAAGGAAGAGATATTTGCTTGAGTAATGCCTCCTATTAGACGAACAAACCTTGGACGACGTGCACGCACGGAAAGAATTGAAAATCACCAATTGCAACATTTTGAGTTGTAATTCACGAATCGTATATTTTTCGCAAATCTCAACGATTTTTTCTTGAATTGATATAAAAATTTGTAATTTGTCAGTGAAAACGGCGAAAAATATCAAATTTTGTTTGTTGCATTTTGCGATTAAAAGTATTAATTCGAGCTTCTTTAATTTGTAGTGATTTGCGAGATTGTTGGGAGCAATTTACCACTTCAATAGGCAAATTTCGTAAACACCACTTTGCTATCTCAAATTGCGAAAAATATTTAGTGATTTACCACCACTGAATGATGAATCAATAAAATCTTATAATAATTTACCACATTTAAATCGAAAACGTAAATTGACGTAGAGAAGTCGTAAATTGCAAAATATTTTTTTGTAATTTCCATGGAAACTACCTACATACCTAACGTGTGAAATTTTTTTATGCACAGGTAGCCGACAGTAACGATATAGTCCATGGGTCGAAATCCTTTCTTTATATGGATCAATATACATACATAATATGTTTGTGGTGTTCTGGACAGCTGCAATCATGGGCAGCGACAGCGACAGACAGTCGGCATTTAATCTTTGCTTAAGGCAGTCGTTTTTTAATTATAACTAGTTCTCAGTGATAGTGAGTGTACTAACCATTATAAAGCATTCTGGAATATATATCAAACATGAACCTAAGTACCTATTTAATAATGGAAAAAAAATAAAACTAAAGTAGGTAGGTAGGTACATAAATCTGTATTTTTATTTTTTTTCAGAATGAAAATGAAGAAGAATAGCGAGACTATTAGAAAAGAAGTAAATTGGTATGGATCTTAAAATGTGCAATCGAAAAGGTTTTATAAGGTTCGTATCAATACAAGTTCTTCTAAACAATTTGCGTTTATTTAAAATTTCAGCATAGACCGAAAAATCACCCCAGACAAATCCCGTTGTCTCCGGACGATATGGCGTCATATGATTCTCAGGGATATCAAGAAGAAACAAAATTATAAAATACGACCATGAATTCTGATTGAAAATCACAAGATATAAGTTGTAAATTGAGACTAAAGTTTCATAATTTCACGAAAATACCTTTTTTTCAATTTAAGATCACCGTCACTCAAATCACTACTCAAGAATTGCAAATTGCAAAATATGAATTGCAAATTGATGAAAAGAAGTTTTAATTTACGATCAAGAATTTGCAAATTGCAACTACTGCAGTAGCAAATCTACCCCAGTTAGTTCGCAAATCAGCACTAATGAGTGGCAATTCAAGACTAATTGCAATTCGGTAAGGGATGAAATCAAATTTACTACAGAAAAGTGGTAAATTGCGACATGTTTTTGCAATTCACAACCATAGTAATATCAAATTTAAAACTACTTGTTTAAAATTGCGATCTGTTATGGCAATATGTATTTCTCGTTTGATCATTATTGACAATGAGAAGTGTTGATTCACGATTTTTGTGGGTCAATATCTTCACATTTTCGTGATTCTGCGCTTATTTTTCTTGATTTGATCTTAAAATTTTTTCCGTGTGTAGTGCAATAATAAATTAGTCAGAATGTCCGTGATAATCAAACGCAAGAGGAACGTGCAGAAGAAAATGAATGGAACCGTGCCCATATTGCACAAGTTCGCGCTGCACAATCACCACCTCAAATTCGACAAAATGTTTGTAGAAGAAGACCAATCGTAAATGTAGACTTGAATCGCGCTGCTTTCGAATACGATTCCCGATTCCGCAATCGCCTACAAAGATCTTCGCTGTGTTGATATCGGTTCATTGTCTTTCTAATTTTTACTGCAATTAAACGTGAAATGATCGAAAAATTGCAAAATCTTCTGCATGAGCATAATGAATTGGTGAGCTTGTTCAAAACCGCATTGGACGACCACAAAATCATTATCAGAGCAGATAAAAGACCCGCTGGAGGCTATGCAAGACAATTCAATGCTCCCACTATCAATGAAGTCGCAGTGGTGATTGTTGGCGAGAATGTGGAATCACGCGATATTGTTCTCAAGCGTCGGGATGGTGGACAATTGCAGCGCGTGTACGAGACCATCGGTCATAATATGATGCACTTCAATACCCGTTGATGTTCTGTCGTGGAGAGGATGGCTATCACTTCAATATAAATATGGTCAATCCAACGACATGTTTGTTTACAAGTCATCACTTCTTTTTCATTATACAACTAAGTTCGAATTCATGTTTCAGGAGAAGAAACGAATAAGAAGGTCAGCTCAATGAATTTTTATGCGTTTAAACGGAGCGTCTCAATTTCATTCGTTTCAATCAGTCGAAAGTACAATCAGACGAGTACATCCACTTGCGTGACGCCATCGCTACTGAAGGAGACGCGACCAACATTGGTTGTTTGACCATTCTCCCAGCTACTTATGTTGGAAGCCCGCGCCACATGCATGAGTACGCTCAAGATGCGATGACGTACGTGCGGAATTACGGACGCCCGGATTTATTCATCACGTTCACTTGCAATCCGAAATGGCCCAAAACTAAGAATCTGTTGCTCACAGGACAAACATCCAGCGATCGACATGACATCACTGCACGAGTATTCAAACAAGAGTACTCATGAATTACATCGTTAAGCAGAATGTTTATGGCGCACTCCGTTGTTGGATGTACTCGGTTGAATGGCAGAAGCGTGGTTTACCGCATGCACACATTCTGCTTTGGATGGTCGACAAGATCCGACCAGATCATATTGATTCGATCATTTCTGCCGAAATACCAGATCCACAATGTGATCCGGAACTGCATTCTGTTGTGACAACGAACATGATCCATGGCACTTGCGGAGTCCACAACCCAGACTCACAGTGCATGGAAAACGGAAATTGTACAAAGCGTTTTCCATGTCCGTTGGTGGCTGACACAATCAGTGGAATCGGCGGATATCCATTGTATCGATGTTGTTCTCCAGATGACAACGGCCGATCAATAATTGTGATGAAAGTGAAAGGAAACGAGGTCGTCGTCGATAACCGCTGGATCGTTCCATATTGTCCGCTTTTGTCGAAAACGTTATCAACACACACACGTGAGTTGCAACGAGGCAATTTGGCGGCTGTTTTCATTTGCGATTCATGAACGTCACCCGACTGTCGTACATTTGGCAGTTCACTTGGAGAACGGCCAGCGTGTCTACTTTACGGACGCAAATGCAGTGCAAAGAGCAGAACGACCACCAGCGACAACATTGACAAATTTCTTTTTGACATGCGAAAGCGATCGTTTCGCAAGGACTTTACTCTATTCGGAAACGCCACGCTATTATACATGGAACGCTGCATCGAAGAATTTTCTACGCCGGAAGAAAGGTGATGCGGTTGCTGACTTCGCTGATGTCTATTCGACTGATGCCCTCGGACGAATACGCCAAGACGAATGCTTCTATCTTCGCTTGCTTTTGGTAAACATTAGAGGTTCTACAATTCTACATCCTTCGATTCCCTCCGTACTGTGGATGGTATGCTGTGCGCCACTTTTCGGGAGGCTTGCCAACGTTTGAATTTACTCAAAAACGATACACATTGGGACTCAACTCTCGCCGATGCAACTGTTTCTGCGCCAGCTAATCAAATTTGTACATTGTTTGCGATCATCATAGCCACATGTCATCCGTCGAACCCGTCCGAATTGTGAGCCAAATACAAGGACGAGATGGCTGACGATATTTTGCACAGAGTTCGCACGACAACTTCGAATTTCTGATCGAGGACTTTAGGCAAAAAAAATAGTTTGGTTCTAAAAAGGTAGGTATAGACAAAATCAGAACAAACGAATAATAGGTACACTTAAATTTAATTTAGACAACTGGAAAGACTATTGAACTTAAAGGTAGTTGTGTGAGCTATCTCAGAGAGAGAAATTTATAGGCCAACAATCATGGAAACATTTATTAAATAAATAATGGAGTAAATACTTTACTAGCTATGTACCCTATTAAAGAATTCAATGTCTATATTTCAAAATAATTAGCTCTGTTTTATTTCAACTATTTTACATTGTTTCTTACTTATACTAATTGAAAGTAGGCCTTCGTAAGGCACTCTTGGTAACAAAAATTAAAATAAATATAATTATTCTACACCCATGTTCCGTGAGATCTGCAGGTATATTATTTAATGTTTTAGTTTTCTAGGGCTAATTTTTCATCTCAAAGTTATTTGAATGTTTGAATACTTTTTCAGACGCAAATGTCGGGATCTCTAATTCACCATTAGACGGGACTAGATGATATAGAATAGATTTTGTAAAAAAAAATGAGCAACAGATTTTGTGTTCGCCTGAGTGATATTAAGTTAACTATGTACCTACATTTGAAATTGGCAAAATACAAGAAAAATACAGTTCTATTCGAACTTTAATCTAACAGATTCTGATCTGCTTAGCTCGTGTTTTGACTACAATATTTTAGTAACACTGGTTTAAGGTGTCTATGATTGGAAGTAGTGTTCGTATATTAGACCGATATCTTACCTAGATATGTGGGATCGAGCCAGACAAACGAACTTCACACTAGACAGAACATATTAACGGATAAGGATAACCCACAGAGTGGCAGACAGCAACAGTAACGATACGAACGAACCGGTTGGGGAAAAGACAGCCAAACAAAACGAACGAACAAAGAGAATCAGTACAGTTCGCATTCTATCTACCTCCACAGAGGCTAGACGTTGGCTTTCAGCCAATGCAACCTACAATAATAGTCGCCAAACTTTAAGTAGTTAGTATAAGGTGAATTAATAAAAAATGTCATTTGAATTTTGAGTGCGTATACGTTTTAATTTAATTGGACAAGGAAGAGGATGATAGAAGGATCCTGGCAAAAAACCCCACAGATATACATGTAAGATTAAGGCCCATTTTATTTGTAAAACATTTTTATTTGGAAAACTCCCCGAGACGTGTTCAACTTCGAGTGAATAAAATGGGCCTAAAGAGGTTTGTTTTTGAATCTGCATTGGAAGTTTTAAACCGAATATACCGATGAAGACGTGGGAGTTTCTGATTGTGAAAGGCACCAAGTTATTGGAAATATTTCAATGTGTATTATTCTCCAAATCCGAAGTTTGAACGAAATCCGGGCAGCCGTTTAGGACGTAGGCTTGTGGAAGGATGGACAGATAGACCGGAAAGAATTTTGCAACCCACTTTCTTGAGTTCCGCTATCATCGTAATGTCAGAATTGATTAACATATCGAGTTTGAAATTTTGTACGAAAACAATATCTTTCCCTTTCTACGTAATGGAGAAAGTTAAATATAAGAACAATTATATTTCGTACGGGAACCAACAATGAATTTAACAAAAACATTTCTCGACACCTTTGTCCTTTAAAATGGGAAATCCCCTATGTCCAACGGAAATTTAAATTCAAAATTGTAATGGCTGCATTAGCCGTCATATACTTCATTGGAACTAATGAATGTTGGAAAAAAGTGTGTTTTTTAAAACACGACAAGGTTAAGTCGGTCGAATATGCCAGTGTGGGTAATATGCCACCTATCAATATTTTATACTCCTACGTTGATATTGGCAATGCTGACGATGCAATTAGCAAAATTATGGATTTTCAGTAGTAAGGTAGAAAAGATTCTTGGAGCCCGCTTTTCAAACACACAATTGATGTCGGCTTTTCCTTCGTTCTAAATATAGTCTTTTTCGCTTTTGAATGATTTTTTTTGCAAGGGTTAAAGGTATTTCATCAAACCTGATCCTGAGAGCTTATGTTCATCTGGCTTGCAAACAGTCCCAGTATTCTATCTGATTTGACAACCGTATGTTATTCTGCGTTAACCACTGTAGGCAGCCTCGTTTAAGTTGGCACGTCGTCGGTCTCCCTCGCATATCTTCATACTTTCAGATCTGTTGTGAAATGTTCCAGCAAGTAAGCTTACTTGTGCACTGGAATGTGTGCTATAAGGTGGCGACGAGTGCTCGTGCATCCTTTTAAATATTCTCCCAGACATTCAGACATGCACCCAACCCGCATGCATCCTTTCACGACAACGACAATGACGACAACTCCTAGCACGATGCCAAAAATGTTCATATCATTGTTTACTGCCGTTTGAAGTTTTTCAGTTCTGCACTCATTTCGTTGAAATTGTGCAAAGGTAAATTTCGCAAGCAAGGATTACCCATGCCGCACATGTAGCATTGCCAGCTCGTCTGGAGTGTGGATGTGTGCTCAAGGCAAGAAACGACTAACCTGGTTTTTGGGCCCGATAACGAACATGTGAGTGCACATTTCCATTTCGCTATTCCCATTGCACTGCGAGTTTTGTATATAAGCCTTGGATTTCTAAACCACCGATAGGGGTGCAACAAGAGCGAGAGTATATACGGTTAATGAGTACGTTTTCGAATAGTTTTAGCTGTAGGTACCTGGTATTATTCCCATTCCCATTATATGGCTGACATAAGAAGCACAATGGCAGCACAGGGAATTGGATTGCTTTAGAGTTAGCATAGTTTCAGCAGAGCTAATTGAAATGGATTGAATTCTATTGGATTTCGCCGGTAATTGTACGACATCCTGCAAACAAGGTACACACATTCAACGATGACAACGAGGATGCTCGTGGCTTTGGATAGCTTGACAATGCGCGCGGTACTCTATGGTAATTTTGGAAAAACCTTTGTTACCGCTGGTTTCATTGTAATGCGATCGATGTCTCGAGTAGAATTTCTGTGTGAAAATAATTGGCAGTGAGGTGCGCAGAGCTGTGATTATGGAAATAATTGGCTATGCCGATAGTAGACGTGTAGTTAAGGAAATGCGAGTTTTATATGGTAAGTACGCTGAAGGGGTGCGAAAAACCTTTCTGTTCGAAATAATTGGTATTTAATTACTTTATAATTAGATTGATTTGAGTGATTTCGAACACTTTTGGCTTTGTTGTAATGGAATAGAGGTAATGTGGGTTAAACGTGGAATCTACCTATTTATTATTGGATGAGTTAAATGTGTAAGAAAAGTAAGAAAAGGAAGACCCTTATTGTCAAATGATTTGACTGTCTGTCCACAATGGTTTTTGGGACTTCAACGAAGTTTGTTAAGCAAAAGCGACTGCCTTAAAGATATAACTTCAGTTGATGTCCAAAATAAAAAGACGCTGAGCAACTATTTTAAAATGTTATTTACAAAATTTTTGGGAGATTTAACTTGCATTAAACATTTTCATATAAATGAATTTATTTAATTTACAGCTTATTCACAGTTTTAACAACATTTAAGATTCAAATGTTTACGTAGTTAAGGATGCAATTTTTAAAAAAATTATTGAGGGGGCCAGCGGCAAGAGGACTGCGAGTTGGGGGTCTCAGCAAAGTTTGTCTCTGCTGTTTGCTGTATATGTAAGTTGGGCGGCTTAGCTAGAATAGGCCGTCTAGGGCCCTTGCACACGCAAGAATTGGGGCGCCATTGGAAAGTGAAAAATACCGAATGACAAAAATATTTTTGGACTTACTGCTTTGTTGCCCCTTTTTAATTTTGTTCACACATTATGTAGTGAAAACATAAACTTATTTTACTTCTACGATTTCTTATTGGATTGAGAGGTTTAAAAATTAAAATAAGATAAAACAAACCATAAATTTCTAAAAAAAACTTAGGTAATTTTTGTTCTTCAAATACCTTGGTGTAAGAATATTTAGAGTAAAAATGAAACACAATTTCTGGCTTTCAACGAAACACCAAGAAAAACAGAGCTTCCAGGTTTAAAAAATATTCAAGGTTCTCTTGAGATTCTTAGAAAAATATAAAAAAACTGCCCTGTTGTCTTTTTGATATTTCAATGTGATTCTTAGTAGGTACAATTCGACAAAGAAATTTAGACAATACCACATTTTCTGTGCATCGAAAATATCATTGGCTTATCACTGTTGCCATAAAGTCAATAAGAACCCATGATTAAGTTTATTTTGTCAAGCTATATCTATCAACAACCCATGATTTACTTTATTTTGTCAAGCTATAGATATCTATCAAAATACATAGTACCTAAGTATTAAAAAAGTTCTTGGTGTACCCGTGTGCCCTGATATTAAGGACGGTACTGCAGTTAGTTCCGAATAAGCAGAAACATTTTTTATAAGCTATAGGAAATCTCTTTACAAGGAAAAAAGTTTTTCAATTTTAATAGGATGAAAGACTTTGTATGTAGGTACTTCTTATTTTGCTTTTACTGAAAATTCGTTAAATTATTATTAGTCTCAACGTAGGATTTTGCAAAAGGCATCATTATCTTTGGCCCACGGTAAAATTACGAAAAGCAAACAAAAAAATGACGAATTCATCCACGACTATACTACATCTCCATAAGTATTTGTACTCCAACCGAATCCAACTCGGTAGACAAAAATGTGAGCAACCGAAAATTAGCATTTCACTCAGAAGTTCATTGGAAACATTTTCATTACGTATCTCGAACTGGCTAGCAAATACGTGATAATCCACTTAATATGATGTCGCGTTCCAGTTCTCAATGTCGGCGATGTGAAAATAAAAATAAATGAAAATTTGCCACGCTGACGTGCTAATAAGTTAATTTTACTTTCGTCCAAAACACCGTTTCAATCTATTAACCTCTCCGTACTAGGATATGGGAGTCTTTCTCTTTTTGTTGCTTTCGGGTCACTCGGGTCGCCGCCCGGCCTTCAGTAGAAACCGAAAAAAAGCACACAAAAAAAAAAATAGGTAGATATTTATGTAAACACAATGAAAATGTTAGAAAAGCCAACCGGGTAAAGCTACAAGGCTACAACACTGGGATAGGTACACACACCGAAGAGAGAAGCGAGTTTATTTCGCATTTTGAGCTTACCAACACGTGCTCGAAATTGAATTAGATTAAAATTACAAATACGTAATGCCATGGATTACGCATCAACGGAAGCCAACAGTGGATGTTGTGATAGAATTTTTTTTTCTTCGCTTGCAACGCGACGGTATTTGGGTTGTGCTTTCTTATGGAATTGGCTACACTAATCGGGTGAGATTTTCTGGAGCATATTATATTGACGTGCGTATAGAAAATAGTTTCCAGGAAAACTCCAAGGCTGATAAAAATGCTGTATAGTATGTAGAATACATACCTACCGTCAACTGTCCTAACATTGACCAAAAACCGTAAAATGTTTCTAAAAACCGTGGTGGGTAGTTTATTTATAGTTTCTCTATACATTATTGTTTTTCATGTTAAGCTATTTGTCACTACATGTCAAATTGTATGCTGAAGGGAGATAAAATGTTTGTAAGTTTTAGCTGGAACTTTTCATGTGCTCCTAAAATAATGTGATTTTTAGTAGTGCAAACTTTTGTCTGTTGTACCTAAACAACCGTTTGTATAGAAAAATAATAGTTAAGATGAGTAGCTCAACATTTTTTATAATGAAAAATATTTTTGTTTGTCTTTTAAAATACTAGCTGTTCGAATATTTATCACATTTCCTAACATTGACCAGTTCGATCGCAACGTTGACCACTGTTTTAAGCTGTTTTTAACAATAATAAACAGTGAGTACTTAATCACGGGTGTCTATAGAACCTTTTCATCAATGGGCATCACAGTGGGTCAATATTATAAATATAATTGAATATATTACCCTAAATACTTTCTAAAAATAATTCTTTGTAATTGAATTTAATATTAGGATTAATAATCGAAACAGAGCTGTAAGATTAGTATATTAGTTTTCGTTAAAGGAATGTATAAGTTTTGATATACCTTGCTAATCTCAACGCCATAACATTCCAAACAAAATAGCGAATTTGGAAAAAAAAATTTAAGAGCCAGCGGCAAGTGGATTGGGGGTCTCAGTATTGTCTATGATGCAAATGTTGATGTTATTTAAACTTTTTTTTTAAATCTTAACCAAGGGCTATCGCTCTTTGGGCTTTAAATTTTGAAGTAAACTACTAAAACTCCCAACTCGCAATCCTCTTGCCGCTGCCCCCCAACCCCCCCCCCCCCCACCACAATATTTTTTTTTTAATTCGCCCTTTTGTTTTCCCATCGGTGTTATGGGAATTTAGAGTCCGTGTAACATGATAGAGTTCGGGAATACCAATTTGAACATTATTGAACGCTATTGGTTAGTTATTATATTTTTTAAAGTCGAATAATATAAGGTTTTTGGTTAATGAAACTACCTAAATGAGATGTTTTATATACAAGAAACATAACATTCGCGTTGAATATTGTTAACTTCGATTTAATAAGTAAATTTTTCTTAAAAAAAAAAACTGAAAAAAATGGCTTAAAATGTTTTTATTTTCCCTCGACCGATCTATATTGTTTATTTTTTATAAATAGTTTAAGCAAAAGTACACTCAGTGTTTTTATGTATATTGATTGCGAATCGTATATTTACCCGGTTCAAAATCGTATTTGTCGTATTTTCTAATGGCACGGGTACAAAAAAATGCGTTTAAGAGCGTAGATGTCATATTGCACTTAGTTTGAATGTTATTTTGTAGTGCTCATGAGAAATCGGACAGTATGAACTTTAATATTACCTTCCCATTATTAGCTTTGTAACTTTTTCTAAGTTTCAAGCAAATTTAACCTCAAAGTATTTGCTTTCGCGCAAAATTTTAGCGTCCCTAGTCTCCACTCCGTTTCTACACAGCAAAAATAAATGGTAGCTTAATTTTTAACTATGATATAGATGGGACAAAAGCCATAAGTTCATGACAGACGTCGGCAAACGTGAATTTATACACGTAATTTGAAATTCAAACTTTAAACGCATCATTGCTGCAACAGCTGAAACAATTTCTATAGTAGCAAGTTGCATATTTGCAAAAAAGAAAAAAAAAAGGCCGATCAGCAAAACACCATTATATTATGGTGTTATATCAAATATCATATAGATACCATCTAAGATTATATTTAAAGCTAAAAAACAAATTTTCGATAAACATCAATGTAGGTATTTATAATTCTTGGATTTAGTCTCCAACCCTAGAAATTATAACGAGAACTTCCATAGTTATGTGTCCCGAAACTTTTCGAGGCCAAATGAAAGCAGAAGTCCTCCTAAAAAAAACTCTATTCTGATATAAATAAATATCTCGATATCTTGCAAAACAATATCTCTGCTTTGGATTTGCGTTTCCTTTTATTTCTCACGCAAATATTGTTTGCGTTTTCCTATAAAAAAAATAGCAAACACACAGCAAACTTTTTATTCCGTTTCTTCTGTCAAAATGTATCTACGATATGTGCCTGACATTTATTTCGCGAGCTAAATGAGTTGAGACTTTTCATCGGCCCATCTATATGAAGTTAAGAATTTAGCGTGCGAACAGGATACTGCTTTGCTAAACTGCTTCGCTAAATTTTATCTTTGTAGACATTTTTGTATGGGAGATAAAATTTAGCGCGAGCAGAATACTAGTCTTTACCAACAATATTTATACCTTCTTAGGGGTTACACCCTCAAACAAGTTATTGGACTACGTCCGAACTCTATTGAATCTAATGAAATATTTCCTTTTTATAAATATACCTTGTAAAACTGCACATCCCTATGAAAAGCGGCTAAGAATTTATGTCTCCTAAGAAAAGTAAATGCTTCTATCCAATTTATTTATCAACCAATCCGCAATGTTTAAAATTAAAGCAACCAAAGGGTATTCGGGTAAGAATCTCGAAAAAAAAACTGTACAAACAGCGTAAATTCTGTCAGAAAAATGTTTTCCTACGAAAACAATTACAACAAATCAACTAGGTACCCCATTGGATTCCATCAGAAAAAAAAAAAATGCCTGGCAGATGGTACAGTAAAAAAGTTAAATATTTCAGTGGAATGATTTGGTTTTTTGTTGTACAATTGACTGAAAAGTAGATCGGAACAAGTTTTTCTTACGCAAAAATGTATAAAAATTACTTTTCCTACAAATTTAAAGATTATTCGTTTTTTTTTTTTTTTAAAAACTAACTGTATAAGCAACATAAGCAACATTATAATGCCAAGATTAAATTAAACCATTAGATTTAACGTTTAAGAGGTCAAAAATAGCAAACGAAAATGTGTACTGTTCCGTTTTACGTACGGCTATAACTAGGGCCTAACGCATAAACACAGGAGTACGTTCGATAATGGATGCTAGCTAGTTGCAAAGGGACGTGTTGGCAAGGTAAAGTCATATATTTTAGTTTCTGCTTCTGAAACTCGTTAGATTTCATCTATCGACTCTTATGTCGGTTTACCCATCGTGTTTATGTTTGTAAAATATCGGAAAAAATCGTTAAAATATTTACGAAATCGTCGAAATTAGGGCGAAAAAGAACAAAAATCGGAACGTCGTATTAACCTTCGGAAATCGTCACTTTTACGATAAATACGATCATATAACAACGCTGAGTACACTTCGTCTTACAAAAAAAAATATTATCCACACGTACCTAAAGAATAATTTCAAATTTAACGGATAAAATTCTATGAATGCTGACAATAACTTTGCCGACAACGGAAGTTGCTCATATTTTTTAAGAGTGCGTTGGTGAACCGGAATTTTTGAAGTTTCGTGAGATTTGTCAATACCAACGTCTATGTATCCATACGAGTGCACCAAATCAAGGCAACGAAAAATAATCGAAGTTGATGGTCTCAGTATTGTGTCTGGTACACAGTTGGGTAAAACATCCCTGGCCTGGATGTATATTAAGCAATTGTTCAAGCACAACTGTTCCTAATATAATTTAAACATAATGTTATATTACAAGTTACAAGCTAAAACTACTAAACATTTGAATGTTAAATATTGTTAAAATTGCAAATAATCTATAAATTAAATAAATTCATTTATTTGAAACTTTTAATGGAAGTTAAATCTCCCAAAAATTTTGTATCAATTTTTAAATAGTTGCCCAGCGTCTTTTTGTATTGGACTAATATCTTTAAGACAGTCGCTTTTGATTAATAAATTTCGCTAAAGTCCCAAAAACCATTGTCGACAGACAGTCCTATCATTTGGCCATAAGGGTCACCCTTTTCCGACTTTTCTTACACACTTTTACTAGTCCAATCATAAACAGGTATAGGTTCCACGTTTAACCCACATTACCTCTATTCCATATTACAACAAAGCCAATAGTTTTGGAAATCACTCAAGTCAATTATAAAGTAATATACGAATATACCAATTATTTCGAACAGAACAATTTTTCGCACCCCTTCAGCGCATTTACCATATAATACTCGCATTTCCTTAACTACACGTCTACTAATGGCATAGCCAATTATTTCCATAATCACAGCTCTACACAGCTTACTGCCAATTATTTTCACACAGAAGTTTCACTCGAAACATACCTACCTAAATGCTGATTTGTTGAGCCTAAAGTGTTTGATAAATCTAAAAATAAAATTGAAGATTTGAAAGAAATTCGTTAATGAGTATCGGGTAACTTCAGAACTTGACTGCTATGAGTTTGATTTGCAGTAGCAAAGTTTAATTTCTAACTTTATTTACAATAATTATTTTATAATTTTTTTTGAAAAAGCTTAATTTGGCAGCAGAAGAGCTGATTTAGATTTGTTCGATAAAGAAATTTTACGGAGCAATAATGCAGTCATCCACCGGTTTCAATGAGAGGGCAAGTTAACGGATGCGGATCGGATAAGGTCATGCCGCAGTCAATCCGCCGGACTCAATGATTTTCACGATGAATGAATGAACTTAAGTTCGAAACCGCTAACCAATTTTTATTGAGAGCAGTGGACCTCAAGATGTAAGCACCCCGACATTCCATTCATAAAATGTAAAAATGTGCAGCTAACAAATAAATAACAAGTTCCCATAATTTAACGTAAGTTCCGTCTCTGGCGTACAAAGTACAGCGCTGTAGTATATGCCTTTGTCGACTACTGGAGCTGATTGGGCTGACTACTGACATTTCACTTATTTTCTAAATAGTTTGCATTAAGTAGCTCATATACTCCATAAGCTTAATATTTTCCATTGTACAGACATTAAGCAGCATTCAGAACAAGGAAATACTTGCTTAAATATCTAGTTGAACGAATGGATCTTTAAGGACTTATCAAACTAAAAAAAAAAAAATAAAGGGCTGACTACTGGTGCCATGACCCTATATTGCCTGAGGAGCATTTATATTTTTTTTATTAATGGGCTTAACTTAGATTAAATAATGGTTCCTTGTGACGAATACTATGGATCCTTTGCCTAAAAAAAAACGAATTAGATTTTTTTAAAAGCAAATGCTTATATCAATTGAAAATACATTCTAACGTTTACCTTTTCTAAGACATAATTTACTCCTCTCATCGATACCTTAGGTCAAATGTCAAAAATACTATAATATAACGATTGCTTTATTCTGCAAAACGAGGGCACCTATCCTGCTCCTTAAAAAAGCAAAAAGGTACATGCTTATAATATTCAAAGTGAAAGCATGCTTGTTCACAGTTAATGTGCGTTTTCATATCTGTTCTATATAGGATATAGCTACCTACTTTATTGAAAGAAATCGTTTATCGTTATATCCGCCTCCAGCTAGGCTTAGATTTCACCCATACACCCCCCCATATTTAATATGGTCTTCAAACAAAACATTTGCACCTCGAGGCAACAGTAAAAACTAAATGGAAAGAAAAAACCCCAGCTTCTCTCAACATGTGACTTATCTACCTTTATTGTTCCAAAGCATTACAAAACAAGACCAAATAACATATGCAATTGCGATTTTACCACACCTCTAATACCAGCTCAATCTCTTCCTTAGTACCACCGCTTACAAAGCCATAAAGAAATCCTTCAACAGAATATCACAACATTTCCTTGAGGAATCTTTTGCTTCGACTTAAGTATGTTTTCATTGGAGAAACATGTTTTTTTTTCGCCTTCTTCTTCCTTTTTTTTTTTTAGTGCCCAAGGACTCTGTGTGCAACTCGTAAAGAAGATGTTTTCATTTTTATATGTAGATATTTTGCTGCGTTTAAATCAAATTGGATTATGTGTCGCTCCTTTGGCATGTTAAAAAAAGTACACACAAAATAAAAGGGAAAAATTGGTCGGATTGTCGACAGAAAGGATGTGTATGCTGTCTGGCGCTCATGCCTTTTCTTATAGCTTTTCACCCACTGGCGGCATTGGCAATGGCTGTTTTTCTGCGTAACCTTTCCATATGTACGACATACCACTCTGAAATAAAAATCCTATTTAATCTTTATTTTTTTTCCCCTGTTCGAAGGAAGTAAATGTTCACATTTATTTTGCGCAACAAAAAAGAAAAAAAAAAAAAAACGCAGAAGAAGAAAGGAAATACCCTATAGCTCACTTCGGAAAAAAGAACGGTGAGTAGGAGCCAAAGTGTAGAAAAAAGTATAACACAACATGTTCGTTCACCTTTTATGATTTGTTTTCTTTAACAGGTCGTCGGGATGAAAAGGATTTATATTAAATGTATATCCTCTTTGCATATATTAAATGTGCCTTTTTCCTCTGCACCTTACGCAACTCTCGACGGATAGTATGATGTGGTTCAACATTCCACATCTTATACGTATGTACCTATACTGTATGTATGTACGTGTAGATTCATCTAACCCTTTTGCAAATTGCTGCTGCTGCTCATGCGGCGGAAGTTACTAACATCCTTTGGCATTTCACCAATATAGCGAATGGAATGGGATGAACACAGGAAATAGGTATCCACGACGAAGGAAGCTTTCTTTTTTCCACTACGGGTCTAGTACACCTTTGCGTATTTATGTGCAAGTGATTCAATGGTTTTAGGAATATTTTTAGCGATAGGCATATGGAATTGATACCATACATGTAGTACATAGGGAGCAGCTAAGAACAAGAGTTTCATTTTTATTTGGTATGAATCCAATCTACATCATTTCACGCGGGCGAACAACAGAATTGGAATAAAATTGAAATGGAATTAGGCAAGATTGAATATACCTACATAGGTTAAATCGGAAGGGATTTTTCAAGAAAATACCTATGTCTAGGAAATGGGTCCCGTTGGTGGAGATCTAGTAGAAACACATAACATATGGGGTTTCCATAAGAATCCATGTACGCCGTACGCTTTGAACAGGTATATAGAGAAGTAGGTATATATTTGCACAAGAATTTCCATAACGAAAAGGGGCAGGTTGCATGTTTTTAGAAAATTAACATAAATTTAAAGATTGCAGGCAAATTGCGAAACGTTTTCTCAATATTTTTACTTGATCTCCAAAGTGATAGTCCCATCTCCCATGCCTGCAACTAGAGAGTTTAAACAAATATTACATGTCCATGTCAACAGCGTAGGTACATATTTAACTATAGCCCTTTTTTATTATCAGCCATGATCTATATAGATCATCGATTTACATGCACTTACAACAGCAGCATATAATCCTGCTTCTCATCGAGATCTTGAATGTTGGTGTGCATGTAAACGAGAGCCAAGCCACACAGTAACGTTGCCAGACAAAAAAGTTCAATACTCTCTATAGCACAAAGAATCAATAAGCATTTTGTCACATCCAATAAATTTCCCGTCCTTGGAGATTTTGCTTTTTAATTCTGTAAAGGAAGATATGACAAGACCAGTGAAATATTCCATAATTTTTTAAGTAAATGTTTCATAAACATTTATTTAACAAAAGAATGTTTATGAAATGTTTCGCAGTTCGTAAATAATTATGGTTTCACAAGTTTCCAGGCAGAAAGGTGAGAGTTGTTTTTTGTTTTTACATAAAGTACCTACTAATGTCCAGAAAATCTTGGAAAATCTAATGAAAAATGGAAAATAGCAGGCTACATAATTTTAAATTATTTTTTGAATAAATAGCTTATAATTTGTGTGAAGTGGCAATTTTATTTTAACAATCAAACGTATGTTGTGTGTGTGCAGAGAGAGAGCTATGGTGCGGTTACAAAATGGTTAACCATGGTTGAGAAACCGAACGCACTGCTGCTAATAATCGCACACGTACCACTTCTGAGTTTCAACTAACTTCAGTTTGTTCTCCGTGCTTTGTCTAAGAATTCCTAAGATTTCTTTACATTTCGAACTGATTGTAAACCGATTTGCTTTTAAAAAAATAAAACGCACCATATTACGGAAGCGGTGGTGTTGTTTTCGAAAGTCTGGCTGTGAATTTCATATAAACATTTAATACATACTTAAACGCCGTCAACACCGGTAAAAAAAGAAATGTTTCACAAATGTTTATGAAATATTTCTGAAGCAAATCGAGAACATTTCATAAATATTTAAACAAATATTTCGTTTGCCTAGATTAGATACCTTATTATGCCAAGAAAAACCACCGAAATACTAGCCGAAAATAATCACGTTTATCACAGAATCCGTCGTGTTCGAAATTTTGTTACGAACCCTGAAAGAAGTATCATAAAATCCGTCGTAGAGGAAAATGTTTGCTAAGAATTTCGTCGTAGGGGAAATTGCTTGCTATGAATTTCGATATTCGTAGCAAACACTGTAGCTGTAGGACTGTATTGTTGATTATGTACGATTAGTCGGTTTCTATGCTTTCTCGCGAAGCTTTTAGCACAGATAATATAATATACAGATGTCGCAGTCCCATGTTGGCTGATGTCCACATTTCTTGCGATCGTCCAACAACGATTGTCCAACAAAAAGCTCTTCTCTTCGTCCAACAACGATTATCCAACAAAATAAAAGCTTTTTCCTGAGTGCCAATTGAGCACGAGCATATCGTAATCGTTTGCGTGTGTGCACAAATGTATTGTGCGTGACGAAATTTCTTGCTTTCGTTTTATCCTGCGCTTCTCGTTCCCATTCCCCACAAGCCAAAATTTAAATTTTTCTTGTGATAAATAAAAATCGCAGTTGGTAGAACAAAAAACCGACAACTGTTGAATTATTATCTCACTTTACACTCGCTTAGAATGAAAAAGGGACAAACACATTTTTCTGATAGGTACGTACCTATATACATATATAGGGTTACACTAAATTTAGTTTTAAATTTATTTTGAAAGGTAGCATATCGTTTAGTTTTAATAGTTTAAGACGTAAGTAATACAAAAATAATAAGGATAAATATGGGAAGACTAAATATAGAGTACAATATAGGGGTATTTCTTGGAGTAAAGTGTGTAATTCTAATTATAGGTACTTGTTGACAAAATTTGTTTAGATTTCCTGAACTAAATACTGCAGTCAGGAATCTGCTGGGAAAAATAAGAGCACGCAATGATTATAAAACTAATTAAAAAAAGCGTTTATGAATTTGATTTGAATTGCAAATGATTTCTCCATTGGAATAGGTATACTTACGAATAAACAATCATATTACGATGATGGAGGAACTCAAAAAAGTGGGTCGCAAAATTCTGTCCGGTCTGTCCGTCCTTCACGGGCCTACAGCCTAAACAGCTTACCGGATTACGTTCGAACCTCGGATTTGGAGTTTTTGGGCTAACAGTTCGAGAGGTATTTTTTTTTTTCAAGGTAACATCAATATTAATGGTACTTCCCATATACAATTTTCGTACCAGTTTGATTTGATCGAAAACGGCTCTAACGATTTCAACCAAAATTGATATTTAAGCTAAGTAGGTGAGGTTACCATGACTGCGTACCCAGTTTTTGGCTAAAAATTCGAACAACGGTACTTTTGAAATTTCGACATATCTCGAAAACGGTCTATACGATTGTAACAAAAATTAATTTCTAAGGTAATGTGGTAATTTATAACTTAATAGCAAACTCAGTTTTTCTCTATATTATCGCACAATGGATTTTTGAAAAAAGGAATTTTTTAAAATTTAATTTTTTTCAGTTTACCGGAAAACTGCATTAACGATTTTGACCAAACTGCAAACTTAGAGTCCAATAGATGTCTTCAAAACTTCTGTGTCCTCAATTTTCAATTCGAAGCATCGAAAACGCTAATTTTGAAAACTGCTCATATCTCGAAAACCTCATCTTTGATTTCGTTAAAACTTTAAAAACGAAGAATTCTTACATCCTGAACACTAACTTATAATCGGTTTTCAACTAAATAGTTACGCAATTGTATTTTTCAAATTATACATGCAATATTTGGTACCTACAGTTTTGTTACAAAAACCGCTCTAACGGTTTTGACCAAAATATATATATTGCAGATAACATAAGTATTGTAAATAAAATGCCGTGCTTAGTTTTCCTCAAAAAATTCGAAGACGTCAGATTTTAATTATTTCTCAAAAAATACTACAGAAATCACGATCTATGTTTTTTGCATATCTACGGTATGTTTTTGTAATAGGCTTAATGTCCCAAAGTAACGCTTAATTTTAGCAAATATAACCCACTTCTTATTTTTTCAACAATATTGAAGATGCATCTCAAAATAATGCCAACAATTTGGTTCTTACACAATCAGAAAATCAAACTTCATTTGCATTTTGTTTTCTTTTATCTATACGACCCAGTCGTGCACTTTATTTTTTTTGCGTTACCTACATACTTCATAATTATATGTACCTATAAAAAAAAAAATAAAAGAAAATCATGTTTTTTTTTAGTTTTTGTATTTTTTTTATTTTATGTTTGTTTTATATATATTTTTTTTTGTTTTTTTTCCTATATTTCATGTGGGTACCTACCTATTTTACTTTATTAATTTTGCTTCCTATTTAATGTTTTGCCAAGGAATTACCTATAAATTTGCCTTTAATTTGTTCTAAAAAAAATACACAACATAAAATGAGGCAGATAATGAAAAATGAATGAGAATCCCTCGATTTTTATTCCATCAAGCACAATATGTATTTTTTTTCCGAAGAGCAGGAGGACATTCGATTCATATTGAGAAGAAGAAGAATAGGATATAACAAAAGAAAGAAAATCAGTCATGCACGAACGATGTCCATCCAAATGATACGCTTGCATTCGTATGAGTTCAATATGCATGTAACACGTCCAACTTCGAGGAAGGACAAAAATGAGGAATAATGAAAGGGAGACCGAATAAGTGATCTGTGTAATTTATATAGATGTGTGTTTTCCTTTTGCTTTGGTTACCTACGCTTTCTCTCTGTAAAAGCTTTTTGGAAAAGCTCTTAATGTTTGGCATTTTGGTTTCATATGACAACATTTCCTATTGGACTGCGTCATCTAGGTAATTATATTATCTTTGCTTTTAGTTTCAGCTTCGATTGTTGGAATTCCGAGATCCCTATTTATATCGTCGTTTCTAATATACCATGGTGCTTGTACAATTTCTCTTTATTTTGAAAAGTTTGTACAATATTGGCATTTGTTTTCTTGGTACAACCCCAAAGTTGTATACCGTAGGTCCACATCGGCTTTAGCACTTGCTTGTATAAAAGCAGTTTGTTCTCAGTACTGAGCTGGGAATGTTTTCCGTGTAACCCGTACATCTTAATATATAAAAACGTTCGTGCGTTCCCCCTTATATTCACACCATATGTTTGTGTGGTACTCCGGATGGTTTATGTTTATTTTAGACCCTATAGGGGGCGCTAGGGTCGCTTTTTTGAAAATTTTATTTATGGACCGATTTGGCTCAAATTAACACCATATAACACCTAAAGAAAAAGAAATCTTTACCCAAAATTTGGACCTGATAGGTGGCGCTGGGAGATATTTACGACAAGTTAGATTTCCCTGCATATCAATTTTGTATCAACAACATTAAATGTAATTGTAATAATATAGTTAGCGTTGGTTGTCTATACTTTTTTCAATTTGACATTTCAGTAGGTACCTAATTCATATTTCATTTAGCTGTAGTTCAATTGTTTGATAAAAACTCCAAATTAGTTTTAAATCAATTTTAAATAGGTAAATAACATTTCCATTCGATTTCCGGCACAAATAACATAACCAAGGGAAATGTTCTTTTTTTGCATAAATATAAGTGTACAAATTGCAGTGATATAATACTGAAAAAAGAATAAAATGCCTGGGCGATGAAGTTTGAATATTGGTCGTAGTGCCCCACAAATTCGCAATAGGTAGCAAAAAAAGAAAGAAGTTAACACCAAAACAAGTCATGGGGAAATGCACTTTGAAAAAATAAAAAATAAACTGCATAGAAATCGAGTAGTGACACACTGACATCTCAAATACAAAAAAAAAAATATTTTAAATTTTAAAAGCAATTGTTGTTGTCCATTATTTTAATTATTTACCAAGGAAATTGTTGTTGTCAGCAATTTTTAAAATTATTTTTTTTAAATACATATACCCACCTAATAAGTTTGTTTTTGTTTACTATGTTATAACTTACAAGTAACTTTTTGCAATAAAGTTGATACTTTGATGGTGTTTGAATCCATAATATTTGTTTGTCAAGTATTTTCTGGATCCTAGCAATAGTATGTGTGACTAAATTGAAATGTAGGGGTGATTGAGATGACGTGGACTAACATCATGGTACTCTGCTCATTCGTGAGTAGGGACTAGGGAGGGTAGTTCAAAGGTACCACCATAACACCTTCGGTACCGATGTGGGGAGAGAAGGTAGAAGGTTTACCAACCAATTTGATAGGTGTGGTTAGTTTTCTTTATGGCTGTTAATGTTACAAACATTTCGTTTAGAGTTAGTTAATCCTTTCCCTATTTTCTTCCTATCCCTTTAATACTCCCAATTTTCAAACTTTCGTATCAAAATTGTCAGTCATTCATATAGAATTATACGGTAGTCCGCAAGACAAGCTAAACATCCCACCCAACCGACGAGCTATAAGCACTGGCTTAAACAAGCATTCCTGCCTTGCTTTGTTGACCCTACAGCTTTTCCATCGAAGTCAAAATTGAGATTCCTGTGTCTATACATGTGGAAGGAAATATATGTGCGCTAGTCGGGTAAAAACTTGAGAACAGCTTGACCGATTTGAATGATTTTTGTTTTGTTTTGTTCGTCTTGAATCAGAGATGGTTAAGGGAAGAAGAAAAATCTTAAAATTCTCAAGAGGTGTAGGCACACATTTCGTTTTCCAGTTAAATTCAATTATCGTCTATAAAATATAATAATAACGGGTGATTTTTTAGCTGGTTTGGTTTTGGCAACACTGGTTTTGACAGCTGACGTGTGTTTAGTACCTTGTGTCACTGTCAAACAGCTTCAGTTTGGTTTGCAATTTAACCATGGATCGTCTTACAAATGAACAACGCTTGCAAATTATTAAATTTTACTATCAAAATTCGTGCTCGGTTCGAAATGTTCATCGCGCGCTGCTTCCATTTTATGATCGGCATTCTCGACCTTCTGAGCAGTCTATTCGAAAGATTGTGACCAAATTTCACACCAAATTTACTTTGTTGGTTACGTACTGTGCGTAGTGAAGAAAATATTGCGGCCGTATCAGCTAGTGTGACAGAAGACCGCGAAATGTCGATTCGGCGCCGTTCCCAGCAGTTAGGCCTTTGTTACAGCGATGATAACAAACTTTTTTTTGCCCGAAATGGAAGTTCTTGACTTGCATGATTATGTGGTTTCAACAAGACGGTGCCACATGCCACACAGCACGCGAAACAATGGCGCAATTGCGAGGCGAGTTTGGTGAACAGTTAATTTCACGTTTCGGGCCGGTCAATTGGCCGCCTAGATCGTGCGATTTGACACCATTAGATTATTTTTTTTGGGGGTATGTCAAGGCTAATGTGTATAGGGACAAGCCCGCTTCGATTGACGCACTGGAAGCCAACATCCATGCATTCATTCGTGAGATACCGGCCGATATGTGTGAAAGAGTATGCCAAAATTGGACTCAGCGGATGGGCTACCTGACACGCAGCCGTGGTCAACATTTGTATGAAATTTTCTTTAAACATTAAATTGCAAGGTTCAAACTATCGATTCAAATAAATATTTCATTCATTTTTTCGAATTTTTTGTGTTTTTTTTTTTTTAAAAGTTCTAAACCTCTTAAAAAATCACCCGTTACAATAATTATATACATAATTCCTTCGGTGTGAAACTCGATGACATTATAGCTCGATAACTAATGTGCCAATATTCATGAATCTTTTTTGTTTTGTTTGTATTCCTGTATTTCAGGTTTAGCAAGACTTAAAAGATAGGATACTTTCGGACCCCATAGGTGGCAATATTTACGATCTCCAAAGCCACTCAGCCGATTTCAATGAAAATTTGTGGATGTGTATGGTTGGTTCCAGTTATAGGAAAATTGTTTACCTCTTATGGAGGAAGCACTTTGCAAAAGATAAGCGGGATTAGGAAAACGGGATGTGGCACCTCCCATTAAAAAAAAGGAAAAAATCAAACGCCAAAGTTGTATAACAAAAATTGTTAGTGGACAATACGAAAGTCACGTACAAAACCTGCTATATATTGAAGAGACTGATGGCCATTATGTGCGCTCATAACTCGGGAACGGATCTTTCGATTTTTACAGTGGATTCGTATTGGCCTAAGGAAGGACATAGGTATGCTGATTTTCCCCGTGCGAACATTAAGGGGGCTAAAAGTTTGTATTTAGAAGAAACCTTTTAACAAAATAGACTGGGTAGAAAAACGGTAGTGTCACTTCAAATACAACAAAACGTTTTTAAAGTTTTAAATTTTTTAATTCTTTGGATGTTTCGGGCTTACCGCTAAACAATTTGAAATTAAGAGTCGACTCAGTTATAATTGCGAAACCTCAGTCAATCGAAACTTTGTAACGGATCCCGATTGATGTGAATGTGAAAAATCTCAAGTCAAATGTCATGCAAGCGACGATTTTGAGGTGCAAATTCAAAGGCAAACATTCGCATTTCCCGGACTTATACTTATTCAGAACGATTTTCCATTGCGTCATTCATTACTTATAGACGCCTTTGGCAACAAATTAAATTTTAGTCTAAATTAGAAGAAATAAAGCATTAAATTTGACTTTAAGCTAGAAAATAGTTAGATTGGAGTCACCGCCAGTGATGCTAATCAGGATCGAAGTTTTTATGCCTTACCCGTAAAAAATTATGCATTTTTGGTAAAAAAGATAAAAATTGCATATCTTACAAAGGAACTGCAACTAACCAAATAATTTTTTTGATGTGACTTTGATCAAAGAATGTACCAGATTTACCAAATTCAAAATGTACATATTTGTTGCGAATTGATTGTAAAAAACAATTCACAAAAAATTATGCCTATTTCCTAAAAACTATTCCTCAGGTTTGTCATTTGCGTCACAAGCGTCTTTACTTTTTCGAATTTCCTGTGCATTGTGCATGCTCGGAGTTATTATTTTCATATCATTAACGAATTTGGGCGGAAAGAAGTTCACCGGGCCAGCTAGCTAGTTTCTCTATCTCTATATATATAAAATTGTTGCAAGTGCGTTGTGACTTTATAACTCACGAACGCCTCAACCGATTTCAATGATTTTTGTTGTGTTTTATTCGTCTTCAATCAGGGATGGTTTATGAAAAAAGAAAAGTCGGAAAATTCTCAACCGGTGGCGTTGTAGGCACAATCTTCGTTTTTCAAGGGGAAAAGCACTTTGAAAAAAAAAAATAAAATGGGTAGAAATCGAGTATTGACACTTCAAATACAAAAAAAAAAATATTTTAAATTTTCAAAGCAATTATTGTTGTTGTCAATTATTTCAATTATTTTCCAAGCAAATTGTTGTTGTCAACAATATTGAAATTTTTTTTTGAAATATAACCTACGTAATAAGTTTGTTTATGTTTACTATGTTACATTAAGTAAGTTTTTGAAATGGAGTAGATACTTTCCCTCCTTTCCATCATTTTCGTTTGACATGTATTTTCAGGATCCTTGCATAAGTATTTATGTGTGAGTAAGTTGAAATGTAGGGGTGATTGAGATGACGTGGACAATGATGACAGGCAACAGGACACAGGAGTTGTGGAGCGTTTTGAGTTGGTACGTAGGGGTTGTTACGAAAAATGAGCGAGTAACAATCGTGGTATTCTGATCATTCGTGAGTAGGGTTTTGGGGAGGGCAACTCAAAGGTACCATAACACCTTCGGGAGCGGTGTAGAGAGAGAAGGGAAAAGGCTTACCAACCAAGTTGATATGAGCGGTTAGTTTTCTTCTTGGCTGTTAAAGTTACAAATATTTCGTCGGTCGCTGGTGATGGCGGTAGAACAATCACAGTCAAAGTGAAAGGAAAAGATTTCGTGGTCGACAACTGATGGGTTGTTCCGTATTCGCCACTTCTTTCCAAAACATTCAAGGCGCATTGTAATCTGGAATATTGCAATTCAGTGAAGTCCATCAAGTAGGTACATCTGCAAATATGTGACGAAAGGCAGTGACATGGCGGCTTTTGGTCTTCAAGCTCCTGAGCCCAATGATGAAATTAAGCGCTATCAAGTTGGCCGATACGTAAGCTGCAATGAGACGTTTTGGCGTATATTATCACTTCCCATTCACGAACGCTATCCGACTGTTACACATTTGGCAGTGCATCTGGAGAACGGTCAACGAGTTTATTTCACTGCAGCAAATGCCGCTCAACGTTCCCAAAACCCACCAACGACAACAATGACCAGCTTTTTTTAGATTTGCTAAAGTGATCCATTTGCAAAAACGTTACTTTACTTACATATGCCGCGTTATTACACCTGGAATGCTTCATCGAAGGAATTTCAACTTCGAAAGCAAGACGATTTGGTTCCTGGTCATCCGGATGTGCGTTCTATTAAAGCTCTTGGCCGTATTTATATACAGTTCATCCGAAGAATGATGAATGGTTTTACTTACGACTATTGCTGGTGAATTTTCGTGGGCCGACAACATTTGAATCACTCCGAACTGTCAATGGTGTAGTGTTGCCAACATTTCGTGCTACATATTAAGAGCTTAATTTGCTTGCAAACGATACGCATTGGGACACGACAATCGAATCGCTGAAGCAACTGTTTCCGCATCTCCAAGTCAGATACCCACGTTATTTGCGATCATTATTTCCGCATGTCGTTTTCCATCGAATTCACGTGAATTGTGGGAAAAGTACCTACCTACAAGAATGGCATGTCAGAAGACATTTTGCATCGAGTTCGTGCCCATTCAGAGAATCCAAATTTTGAGATGAATGAAGAGATGCACAACCAGGCTTTGGTTTTGATGGAAGACATGTGTTTCCTCATGTGGGGCATTGGTTCGAACGAATGTACCTTTGTTGAGTCCCCAACAAAAAGAAGTGTATGATACGGTGATGAAGTCAATTAATGATGGAAATGTTGGCATGTTTTTCCTTGATGCGCCTGGTGGCACTGGTTAGACATTTCGCGGCAGAAACAAGGATGTTATTACTTTAATTACATTAACGAATTTGGGCGGAAGGAAGTTCGCAGGGTCAGCAGTTTTTAAACTCGCATAATATTACATGCATTACAATTTTCATGACATTTTGTTCTTTAGCATCCCCATTAAAGAGGGATCAACCACCAACTTCTACTTGGGTTCTGGACCCGATAGGTGGTGCTGAAAGATAGGATACCACACTATAGGTGGTACTTTGCAAAACATAAGCGGTATACGAAAATGATTTGTGGTATCTCCCATTCATTCAAAAATAAAATCAAGCGCTATTTCTAAAGTTGCATAATTAAAATTATAATGAGCATTGTCCAAATAAAGCACTTTGCAAACCTCAGCGGATTCCGCTCATTCAGAACGGCTTGCCATTGGTATTTAAGCATCTACATAGCATTGTGCATGCTCGAAATTATAACTGATTCTAGAATATTATATAGGCTTGCGGGGAGAACTTGTCGTAATTTAAATTTTAGGCCGTCGTGTCACTCCTTATCAAAGGCTTGTGACACGTCAAAAAATACGCTTGAGCAAATCCTTTTTACTTCAAATGCTTTCTCGATTACGTCAGTAGTTCTATGTAGGTACTTGGTCAATCGTCGAATGCTTGGTTCTGAACCCAAACTGGTGGTCAGGGATAAGATTATTGTCTTCAATAACCGGTTGTAGGCGCCTAAGTAATATTCTCTCGAAGACTTTGGAAATGACTGGAAGAAGGGAAATCGGTCTATACGATTTTACTTCATTTGGCGGTTTTCCTGGTTTTAAAACCATTATGACCTCCGAGATTTTCCATTGACCCGGCACTTGTTTTAATCTGAGCGCGGCATTTATAATATGAAGAAGCTTAATTAATGCTTTCCTTGGTAGAACTTTGAGAACTTCTCCGGTGATCAAATCATAACCAGCTTGATATATGCGATAAAACTTACTTTAGAGGTATAAACTTTTTACTGTCCGCTTGGACCACGCTTCCAGTGACCTCTCAACTAGTGTTGAAAGAAGCTTTTCAACTATGAAAAGGATTAATACAGCCTCCCGAAACGTTATGGGGAATGCCAGATTAAAATCACATGCTATCATATCTGTTCATTCGGATATTAATGTTGATGCAGTTAAGGTGATTGATGTAATGACAAAAAAAAAAAAAATTAAGAGGTCTTCTGCTATAAAAAAAACGTGTGTAAAACAATAATTTAAGTATGTTCGTTTGAGTACATACGATTTAAAAACTAATAAAAATCAATGGATTGGAATGTATCTACCTATATAGTCATCAATCATCACTATCAAGCATTTGCTCTATTTCTTCTTGACTCGGGCCATATTGTATCTACGGAAAATAAAGTCCTAGGAGTGAGTAGGTAAATAAAAGTGCCTAAGTAGAATAATATAACTACATACATAGATAATAAAAGCACTTTGGATTTGGACAACTTCTGCCCACAAATACAACCGATTTTTTATGAAACAAAAATGTATTATAAAGTCTAACAAGTGAACATATTATAAAAGTTTATTATGGCTGTATGTGTTTTCTAATGAAATAAAATCCAAGGGATTTTTAATAAAAATATTTACAAATACGCGAAATAAGCCCTGTGAAACATGTGTTTGGCCCATGCTTACAGGTAAGTTAACCTTATAACTTACTTCTAGATTGAATTAGATGAAGATACCTAATACCATGTTCCCACCAACGTGTTTTGGCTCATATATGATTTATAATTCACGAAAGGCGTCTCCACCCAATTTTACGTGATTTAGTTTGACATCCAGCAGAAAGAATTCGTCCACTTCGGCGAGGGTAGTTTTTTTTATCGTTGTTTTTTTTTTTTGCTATCACACCTCTGCCAAAAATAAAACAATTTATTATTGTTGTACTTAATAAAAATGCCAAAATACACCGAAGCACGAAGAAAATTGAATTTGGGATAATATTTTTGACATTTGTGTTGTTTTTTTTTTGTTTGTTTGTTGAATAACATTGAATTGAATTGAATGCGCTGCAGGTATGTTCGATTTTATTTTGTGTGGATTAGCGATGACAGATACCTACGTATTTAAAAATTAAACACGTCTTAATCACGTAATTAGCAATCACGAAAATGTATGGTAAATCACGTAATTTATGAGATGATTTAGCTAAATCAAGTGGATTTAGCTAAATCATGTTGGTAGGAACATGGTATAAGAAGTTTCCCAGTATTGGAAGGTATTCTAAGGAAGTGTATACTAAACCCTCTTGGGGACCTATAAAACTTAAGTCATTCGTTTACCTACACTCCGCTTTATTGATAATTAAATTCATACCAAAGCTGTTGCTATTGAACTCTCGAACTTTACAAGTAAGCAGTGAGGCACTATCAGGACATTACCAGCGATCGCCGTTAAATAGTATGCTCTTATCTTTTCTTTGGAGAATAGCTACTCTGTCAGTGAAAGATAAATAAGTGTCCCCTGGTGCGAGTATAGGAAAATAAAAGCACATTCATATCCACTCTCACGCATACGTTCCACATCCATTTTAATATAGGCAAGTATAGCCTTATCCTTACGTATGCCTTAATTGAATGCATACCTTTGGGACAGCGACGTCCTTGCTTGCTGCTTCGTGATATCTCACCGACTATCTTTTGCTTTTTATCTTGCTTTTTCTCGTTTTTTTTTTTTTTTTTTGTTTGTGCTAAACAGCATACCAATGTTCTCTGTCTGCTGTTTCCCAGAACGGAGCGATTATTCTAAAAAGGAATATAAGAAGAAAATAATTCAAAGAAACGAAGATTTTTTAACAAGGTGAACTCACAACGTAGAGTGCATGTAGGAGGAGAGGACACTTCAATACATTTTTATCTCTTAAAGTCAACCTTAGTCTGGTTTCTTAAAGTTGCGTATATAATATACCTATATACTTGTATCAAAGCAACGGCCCAGAAAGCCAACACGCGAGAGTATACAGGATAGAAAATGTTATGCAGTTATATATTCCGTTTGTAATCTGTGTGTCGGCTAAAAGCATGTGTCTATATTATATAGAACGATGTGAAAGTTCAACACTAAAGAGGGAGCATCTTAAGATATGCCACAAAATGACACCCTAAGACTGCTTTAATGTAGAGAAAGATGTCCTTGACAATATATGAGTGAAGCAACCTTCTTAATGGATTTCGTTCTTCATTCGCAAATTCAAACTTACATTAGCATGAAGAGAATTTACTTTGATATCGAGGTCGCTAAACAGGTGAGTGAGTGCAACCTACATACCTACATTAGAAAAGTTTATAGCAAAGTTATCATGTTATGATAGACGACTTTCGAATCTGACTAGTGGCATCTATAGATTTTAAATTTCTAATCATATTTTTAATTATAATTAGAAGCTAAATCAAAAACTAGCAGCAGAGCCGCAAAATTCCTCGTGATACTCATTTTGAAGAGAATATCGCCTCTGTGGATATTACGGATGACACAGCATCATGATCATCAGATCAAGGAGTTATTAAAATCTCAAATTAATGAACTGGAATTGGAGAACATGTTAATTGTCTATATCATTCATCATTCCGAAACAATCGACGATAGGTACATTAAATGGAGCCTAAATGCTGTTCTGAGCCTTGGTCGAGTCACAGAGGTATATTCGATATCAGCAAGAAGGGATGGGGTTCTTGCCCCTTACCACATACCACAGTTCAACAAACTTTCATCCATGTCAAAAAAAAAAAAACAGAAACGAGAAGAAAGCTTCCCTAGACTTCAAAAGGACTTAAAAAAAAAAAAACGATAACTAACTAATTGACAATCGGAAACTATACCTATACAGGTAAACAAAAATCTGAGTACTCTTCAACTGCCAAATAGTTAGGTATCGTTTTTTTTTATACTATACGAATAGGTTTCTAAAGACACCTCACTCTTCAAAGTCGGTCAAGCCGTTCGGGCTACAGGTAAGGTTCCCAGATGGCCGAGACTCGCCGGAATTGTCCAGACATTCTAAGCGGTGTCCAGAGCCCCGTGTAAAATGAATTGTCAAGTCAAAAGTCCCGGCCAAACTTATTTTTCAAATTCCATCATTTATTGAAAAAAGTGTAGGTATGTATTTCCAATTTCATCAAATTAAAAAATAAAAAAAATCAATCACTAGTAATGCGTTTTGCGAAAGAGTTTTCAGTTCAGAAAGAATGTCAGGGCCGAAAGGCCGAGTTATTAATTCGGTTGAATTTTGACGAAAGCTGTCTAAGTTTTTAGTCATTTTTAAATACGCCTGAAGGCACTAAACTTGTAAAAGACAACACTAAATATTATGTGGCAGTACCTAATAATCTTTAAACATAAACATAAACACGCTTGTAATTTATTATATGTAGTCAACGGCCGAAGCTCAGGGGCTCCTAGGTTTGATTAAAAATACTTCAGTCAAAGGTCGAAATTGGTATGGGTTTTATTTCGGCCTTTGGCTGATGTATTTTTTAGACCTCTAGGAGCGACTGTTTGACTATAACATAATATGAATATGAAGAGAAATGTGATTGAAATCTTTGTTTGTTTTGGTTTTCGTAATTCTTTTTTGTGAAATAAATACGCTTATTTGCACATTAATAAAACTAATTATTATTTCCCTTTTTATATTAATAAACAAAAACAAAATAGTCGAAATTTGAAATGTCAAGACGAGTCCCGGAATTTCAACATAATTGGGCCTATTCTGCGAATTCTTTTATTCTGTTATGAATTTTCTGTTATGAATCATAAAAGGTCTCGACCATAACAGATCTTTTATAAATCGTATTCGGGGTTTCGAACTTCTATGAAACTCTGTTATAGAACTTCGAAAATTGAAATCTGTTACGAACCTTCAAAACAAACAGCTTTGTTTTTATTTTTTTTGTAAATACTAAGTGGGCACCTGATAAATATTTTGCAAAATAGCATAAAATTGTCGGTGAAAGGAGTAAATTTTGAATTATTACTCACACCAGGAAGATCAAATGGGTCACTATATTAAATCTTAGTTCCAGCAAAAGTGATGGGTGTTTTCGGCTAAACAAAAATATAAATGTAGAAGCAATTTTCAACTATTATACTTTTTTACACACATTTATTACATTTTGTCTCCATTTGTAGGCATTTCGTCGCCTTGGAATTATATAGAGAAACATTTAAATCCAAGAATACATATTAAATAAAAATCTTTTATAATAAAAGTCACAAAATTCAATCTTTTATTCTGTTATGATTCTTAACAGAATTCATAAAAGATTTTTCCACACAGAATACCAATTTTGGAGCCCGTAAAAGATTTTTTGACAATTCGAACTTTTGTATGAAAATTAATAACAGAATAACAGAACAAATTGATAAAAGATTTTGCCGAATAGCACTGAATGTCCAGATATGTACTGATTTCGAACTGGCAACCCTAGCTACAGGGCATCACGTAGGAGCGAAACACATAATCCTCCCTGTGTCCAGTCAGGTCAAAAAACTCTAACACTATACATATGCATATAAATTCATAGGAAATACAAAAAAATAAAAAGCTACCTGCCTAAGTTTTTTTTTGTTTTTTTTTGGGATTTTCTATCATTTAAAGCATATTAAAATTATGTCAAATATTACAAAACTCAATTTTTCTACGATTTTAAATCAGTCTGGCACAAGTCCTACCTCGCTTAAAACGATGGAATAATATTACTATATAATAATAAAAACAACATTGACTTGCTATTTAAATAATTTTCTAAGTTTTAAGAAAACATGGATTTCAACATAGTAGGTACCTACTTATTAAAGCTGCGACCATTAACTGCAAGACTTTGGTTAATAGCATTAGCTTAGCATCATCCTTCAACTTATCTCCTATTTTTATTTTTTTCGGTTATATCTCGCACCCAAAACATGCTGCGTGCTGTTAGACTAGACTGAGATTACAAATATACGTGTAAGGCAATTTAGAATCCGTGTGACATAAAAAACATAAAAAAAAAATAATAAAAAAAAAATGGTGCCAACCAACCAACAGTGGGAAAATGCGATAGATTTCGGGAACAGGTACCAAATTTTTGCATTGCTGAATGCCATTGATTATATGTTAAAAGGCGAATAATTTGATTGTTTGGTTAATAAAACTACCTACGGGAAATGTTTTACATCGAATAAAAAATATATATTAGGACAAACATGGTTACGTATTTCTATCTTTTCGTTATCATTACCATCGATTTCAAGTGTGCGCTTTTCTTAAATAACTGATGGAAGTTTTGTCAACTTTTTTTTATTTTCCTACAACCATTCTGCATTGAACATTTTTCATAAATATTTTAAGCAAATTTGCACGTATTCTTACAAAAATAAATATCCACACAAAACGAATAATTTCAAATTTAGCGGATAAAATTCTATGAACGCTGACGGCAACTTCGACGAAAGCGGAAGTGACATATGCAATGTGCGAGTGTGTTGGTGATCTGGAATTTTTGAAGTTACGTGACATTTGTCAATATAAATTTCTATGTAACAATGGTCCCCATTCAATTATCTAGTTTAGTAAGTCTGACAGCTGTCTAACTAGATGCATTTAAGTTTTTATTGGCCCAGCCAGAGTGGTCACGCGATTAATTTTTGCAGTTGACGTTTATGGAGGGGTAGTCAAGAAATTCGTGACCGAGTACTAAGTTGGCATTTATTTTGCTGTCATCGTGACCGTGAGCAAAGAGTAATCTCTCGCTCTCTTTTTTCCTGTCTGTGAATACATGGAAATTTTTCAATAAAACACAATTTGTAAATGAATTTGTAACTTTATATTATTCTCTATATTTACTTGTTCTCTATCTATCTTAGGCGCCAAAAAATATTCATCCATTCACATTTCAGGTTTTTTTCATTTCAAATAATGCATACAGTACGTTATTGAGCAAGTAGGTATGCATTTTGTGTACCATTTACAGATTAAGTTGTATGCTAAAACTAATATATCTTTTTTCACACAGCATAAAAAAACGCTTTCCCCAAACTGTGTTAAAATACCTATTTTATTTCAATATGACTTCGAAATGAAAAGCATTAAAAACGATGAAAAACTATTTTGTTCTTTTAAATATAGGAGAGGCACGCCAAAAGTGAGACATTTTTTTTTTTTTAATTACTGTAACTTAAAAAGTTTTCAAAATATTTTGAAATTCCAATATGTATCCATTTGCGTCGTGTTTCACCTTAACTTTTGCATATCAAATTTGTATTTGTGTTTATGGAAAAGAATTGGTGATAAAAAAAGTCTGCTAAACTCTTTTGTCTCACTGATGGTACACGTGCACATACAGTGAGACAGCTGATACCCAACAGTGCGACACGTAGGTAACTTAAATAAGCTGAAATTAAGAATAAATAAATATCTTTCTAGACATTACTTTTTTTTATTGAGTTTTTAATGTTAAAAAACAGTCTTCAGTGACTAAACATAGGTAAAAACATAATTAAAAATGAATCTCAGACTTCAGAAAACGGAAATAAACAAAAAAAAAAAAACTAGCGAACATCAATTTGGTCAAAATGTATTCCAAACTGTACCTACCTATGCTGCTTTCCCAAATAACATTTTGACTTCTTTAAGGTTCAAATTTGTAATTTCTGTAGGCAACCATTTCGATAGGGGGTCTATAGAATTTGTTTACCGAAGTAGACCGATTTCAAAGCATCAGACATGTCGGTCGACAGATGATGTTATTTGAGCGCGAAAACTTTTCACCAACTTGTGAATTATTTTAAACACTATTTATAACAAAATAAATCACTTTTCAACAAAACAAACAGTTTGGTGTTGTTCACTGTAGTTCAATAAATTTAAATTACGACCGCTTTCAAAAATTATTGGGTAGTTAAATTAATTAATACCTTAAGATTTAGTTGCGAGCTCTGATCGAAGTGTCAGTCGCTTTTCACCATGCTTCTCTTCTACCCGTTGTAAGTAAAATACAAATTATATACGGGGAGTATTCACTGAACAAAAATTGCAAAGAGTCAATTATAGTAGATAGATAATGTTTATTAATACGAAAAACAAAATAAAAAATTGAAAAAGTTGAAGAATAGAAAAAAAAAAATTTTCTTTTCATATTTTGTGCTTTTGTAAAGCTTCTATAAGGTTTCTATAAAGTTTCTATATAAGGTTTCTATAAGGTTTCTATAAGGTTTCGGTAATGCCCTACCTTGTTGAAGTGCGCCAAATTTCTTTCTTATAGGTCTTATGCAGTTAATATTGCAGGAGGGGAAATAGCATCGATAGCGCCTTACCGAAGTAAAATTATTACTTGGGTTGTTGCCTACTCGTATGGTCACATGCAATAGCATCAGGTAGTAAAATTTTTATGTCGTCTAGGCCTCTAGGGTAATAAATGATATATCGGTCACATTTCACACTGTCTAACTGTTTGTCGATGTACACTGTCTCACTGTTAGCGAATCCTTCCAAATTAAGAAAAACGCAAATACCTCCAAAGTTACACTTTGAAACATCTTTTAAATGCACTATCAATATTGACTAAACAGACCAAACTAAATAATAGAATTACATCTTGTTGTGAATTACCTAGAAATATATAATTTTTGACTTTCGCCGAAAATTGAAAAAAAAAAAGATTTATTGTGTTTTGTGAGCTTCAATCTCATAGCCGGTCTACACTACACCCGAACTTGATGAGTAGTGGGCCAGATGATAAAACACAGTAACACTTCTTATATACATATATGCAGGGGGCAACGTGTTCGAACAAGTCATTTCGAAGTAATATTGAGTGTCTCACTGTAGGAGTTGTCTCTTGTCTCACTGTTGGCGTGCCTCCCCTACCTATGTACAATAAATGCTTGAAGTTACAATATCACTTTTAATAAAAGTGTAAGAATCGTTTAAGTTGATCGCTGATTAATATCACGAAATTAATTTCTGCTAGATATGTATTTGGCATTGTGACGAAATAATATCAGGAATTCCATTTAGCTACCAACAATTTCATAAACTATAAAAACTTTCAAACTGAACTGCGATGTGAACGCCGTGTAACTAAAGGGCGCCAAAATTGCCGAACACGCAGTCGCCCCACTTAAATCCCACGTCAAAAAGTGACGTTCCCGAACAATCTAGTCGACTTAAGATAACTATATTCTTGAATGCGGCCAATACTAACGCTCTTGCCACCTAATAAAAATGTAGCTTGTAGGCAAGTAACGGAAAATCGGCCGCAGTTGGTGGTCTTAGTATTGTATCTGCTGAAGGCTACATACAATCATATTGCCGAACTGCCTTGTTTCAGAGCTAGTATTAGACCGCTTATTTCGCTTTGTCACTCAGTTTGCTAGTATCTGGTTGTTCCCATAAGCTTAACTAACGTATTTGGACAGTCAAACACACAAGCGATTTGTATAGGACGTCATAACGCATCCCAACGTCTTTACTTCTGCCATTTTACTGTGAGTTAAGATAAGTGAATATTATTAGATACGCATTTGAGCATGCAATTTGCAGTTATCATTCATCAAGCAAACGAAGAAAAATGTTCACCGCATTTGGCTATACGAAATAGAAATCACCAACAATTAGTTTACCCCTTGTGTGAGATCTATATCGTCCTTTTATACATATTCCAAGCAAATACACAAACCTACTCTCTCCCGAGCACAGTCCAAATTGAATAGCATCTGTGCATGTAGATTACATTGCATGAAAATGAAATTGCTTTATCACTAATGCACTTATTGTCCAAAAATCCATTTAACCGAGTTGTCCTTATGCTGTCGTCCCTTCGAAGGACACATATCTGCATATCGCAAGCATTCCTCCCAAGGAAATATGTTTACTTTTTCATTTAAACTTTTGCACACAGACGGCCGCATTGCTTCCAAATAATTAAACCAACTCAATTTTGTGTGTTTGGGGTTTCCCCTCCCACCCGCACTTCCTTGGCTTGGCTGCTCGGGCATCCCAATTTGAGAGTCTATGCTATTTGTTTCGTGGTAAAATGTTTGTAGAATTTAAATTCATTAGTAAAATTGAGCAGAACCGTTCGAGGAGGTCCATTGAAAAGAAAGGGCGCAACTATATGTGCGAGCATGGTCCCAATGTTCGACTTGTACTTATTTAATTTTCCCCATTTTTAGGGGAAGATTAAGAGAACAACGTGTTGGGTAAACATTTTTCGGTTCGGAAACCAAAATTAAGTTGTTTTCACCCGCATTGACCCCATTTTCTATTCCACACTTCGGTTCAATGGAATTTTGTTTAATTTCGAATGCGGTTAAAAAGCTGTTAATTACCGCCAGCCGAGTGTATACGGTATATACCTCTATACACATTCGGATGAGAAAGTTGCCAGTATGCTGCGGGGGTGGCGGAGAGAGATTTCTGTTCTTGGGCTGCTTTTTGGTTTTTCTTTTATTCAGATTTTGTACAGGAGGATAGCGAAGGGAGATGGTTCGCGTCATAGTAAAACGCCAACCCAACCAACTGGTTGTGGTAATGGTATTGGAAATAATTTCGGTCGTTTGCTTTCTATGTTTATTTTCGGGTGGGTTTGGTTGTTGTCTATGACCCCTGAAAGCTGGTGTGCCTCTTTGAATTTAATTCCAAGTAATTATTGGGCGGAGCCGTGGGTGAGAATGTTTCTGTGGAGGTATTTTAAAATAATTTAAACATGTTCGAGTTTCAAAGGCACTTAGGGATGGTTAAGATAATTAGAGCTTAATTGATGTCCACGTTTTGATATTGTGGTACATACCAGTAGGTAGATGTGCGAATGCAGGGGCGTAATGTTTTCAACGAATGGAATTTGTTTCAGAACAAATAAGGTATTCCGTTGGGCATGTAGGCAGATATTTAAAAAAAAAATACTCTCATAAGGCTGCTTGTCAGGTTTTAAGTGACTTAGGAAATCCGGCTAATTTAGCTTTCAGGACAGCTTTGACAATTAGTGAACGTCCTATGACAATCCGAATCAAGGTATCAGCAACCTTCGACCTGATATCCGCTTATTTATCTATAAAGGGAAGAAATTTAATGTCACCATAATTATATTGCCTCAACGAGTTCCTCGGCAAAACATATAACAAGTCTCACGAAGCTGAAGTCGTACTCGGTTATTTTAACGGCTGAGGCAGGGAGTTATTTATTAGTAGATACAATCTCGAAGCATCGCCTAAATGACACCACCCCTAGACACGGACTTAGACTAACTGACTTTGTATGTGGGACTTAATGTATAGGTATAGCTAGCACTTAGATACACTTCCTCAATATTCAAAAAGAAACCAGCGAAAGATATTTTGCCAAACCGATCGCGTATCCCTTAAACGCTCGAGAAGTCCTATATAGCCATTATCAATTGCTGATGGCCATAATGATGTACATGTTTTTACTAATCTGTAATGGCAACAAGAACCGAACAGCGACCTGTAAAAATGAACAAGAATAAGCATTGCAGTACAGTCACAGTCGGTTTTAAGAATATGGAACATCAATTCTCAAGGCTGCTGGACTTGGCAGAGAGCATACACCAACTCGTCTTCAGGATTTGGTAGGAGGAAAGTGCGCCTGATGCATGGAGTCTCAGCATCGTTTATCCACCATCTGATTATACAGTTGCCATGATCGACAGCTATAACTTAAAGGCAATAAATAACTTTTTCTAACTTGGCGTTTATAAAAATTCTGATAATAACATCTGAGCAGTCATCAGAACTATGTGTCTGTCTTCCAAGCGGAGATTTTCGCTATCCTTATGGCTATGCGCTATATTGTGACAAACAGGTGGAGGGCTAGAAGCATATGCGTTTGCAGCGATAGCCAAGCTGCATTAAAGGCACTGCTTAACCCTCTTACCTCGTTTAAATTAGTGCTTGAACTCAAGCTATCTCTGAACTTAGTCGGTACGCTAAACACAGTGAATCTTGTTTGGGTCCCAGGTTACACTAAATTAGTATCCAGGGAAATGAGATCGCTGATGAGCTTACCAGGCTGGGTTCAGAAGAAGCAGAAGTTGGGTCTGTCTGCATCTGCGGTTAGGTCATCCATTGATACTTGGGTTTCTTGTTAACACGAGTGTCGGTGGCGTGTCTTTGCTGTGTGCAGGCAGACCAAACGACTGCGTCCGGACATCTGTAAAAGCTCCGCGTCTTTCCTTCTGTCTCTCAGGAGAATCGACTGCAGACTGCTTGTGGGCGTCCTTTCGGGCCACCAAGCTTTTTCCAAACATTTGAATGTGTTGGGCTTGAGCGATATAACCATCTGTCCTGCTTGTGGAGAGGACGAAGATACAGTGGAACACTTCCTCTGCAGTTGTTCTGCCTTTGCTCGCATCAGGTGGCGGATCTTTGAGGCTGATGTGGTGAGTGCCGAACATCTAAGTTCTTTATCACTGAAGCTCATTCTCATCTTTCTTATTCGAAAGAAATTAAGTACAGTAATGTAAGCGATACGTTTTTTGCAGTGCAATGAACCAGTAGCTATGTCTGAGTGTTCCATCAGATAGTAACAACCTCAGACAAACAAACAAAAAAAAGTCATCAGAAACTAAAGAAAGAAAAACTCTTGCCAACTCTTGTGACCCCTACACCGAACAACTAAGGAGACTCTATGTAAAACTTTGGTCTCTTCGATTCTTCTGAGTCGTAGCTTGGACTAGAGCTATCGCTCCGAAAGCAACATTTTTCTTAAAATGATCGGTTCTGTTTGCGTTGACCTAGACAGTGACCATAAATTAACTTTTTTAATTGTTTATTTCTTTCAGAAATCAAGAAGCAAGTAAAACGACACGCACTTACCAAAAATTTGAAGGGGCTTAAGATACCTAACTAATAAATTTTGTATTTCAAGGAAAGTCTATTTGGAATAACTACGGTAGTAATTGGTTTTCCAATAAGAGGTGTTATTTTGGTACAAAGAAAGAAAGAAATGCCATTTTTTGAGACAAATGATCCCATGTTTATTTCATAATAAAGAGGAAGGTATACCGTTAATAATGAAAAACAACATCAGCCAAATGGCCACCACGAGCACGCATACAGGACCATATCCTTTTCATGAAATTTTCTATAACAAAATCGCAAAGTGGCTGCCCTATGTCCTCGATAGCCTCACGAATTTTATCTTTAGGGTCTTGAATCGATGCTGGGCTGTTGGCGTAGACCTCATCTTTCACGTGGCCCTAAAGGAAGAAGTCGCAAGGTGTTAAATCACAAGATCTCGGTGGCCAATTGTGATCACTTCTTCGAGAGATAACAAGGTCCGAAAACCCGGAAACGTTTCCCATAAAAGATCAATGGTTTCGTTGCTTGTGTGGCACGTAGCGGCGTCTTGTTGAAAGTAAACGTTTTCCAGATCAATACCATCCAACTCCAACCATAAAAAATCATTAATCATCTCTCGATAGCGCTATTCATTCACCGTAACTGTTGATCCAACCTTATTTTCGAAAAGTCCAATTACCCCGCCGGACCATAAACCGCACCATCATGAGCGACGTGCACTGGTTTTATTCTTAACATCACTAACTTGTCCCAACAGCTCGAATTTTTCAACCAATTTCTGTATTGCGGTCTGACAAGGTGCTTCACGACGACCAAAAATAGCTTTAGTTTTGCGAACTGTGAATGCAAGATTTTCACCATTTTTGTAGTGAATTTTAATAATTTCAATGCGTTGTTGAAGGGTGTATCGTTCCATTTCCATCAAAGAATAAAAGCTTTAAAAGTGACAGCTACCGAAATGGCGGGCCATTCACAATAACTCCTCACATTGGAAAACCCTTTATTACCAAACATAATCGACAATTTCCATTTTTTAAGGCATGATTGGAAGATGACGATTATGGGTTCTGCATTTTTGCATCCGATAGTAGGTATAATACAATTAATAAACGAAAATATCTGGTTCATGCAACATTTAAAATTGTGCCAATTGGTCGCAGAGGAATTGCGCAACGATATCGTGCTTCGTTTAAATGACTCTAATTGGAAAGGATCTGAAGATGCTTGCGCGACAGGTATGGCAAATCCAACTGGCGCAGTACCGAAGGGCCTGGTTCGCTCAGGTGCATTTTTTAAGGGTTTGGATCATTCAGTTGCACCCAAGCAGGTGGCAACTAAGAAAATGCCCGAAAGCCAACCGATGGCGATACCAAGGACGATGGGCGCGAGAGAAAGATTCCGACTTCTTATAAATATTCTGCAGAAATCGTTGGAAAAGTGCGTGTTGGAACAGTAGCAAAGGCTTTCGGAGCAGTTTTGCATAATCAAAAGGAAAGCAATCCAATAAAACTGGGATGCGAATGAGAATGGAGGACCAGGTAACTGTTGAAGACGTGGTCACTTATTTTGACATGCAAGAGCGTGTGGAAGGCGTTGTTGGACCTCTATAAGGACATAAAGGTTCCGCAAGCAAATTCAGTTACCAGCAATCCAACTATGAAGCTGCCAAAAATAGAGCTTCCCAAATTCGATGGGGAATAATTATTTAAATTGGCGGCAATTCTACGACCTCTTTATGCAACTTATACATGATCAGCTCATATCGCCCGCACAAAAGCTGTACTTCCTGAGGGGAAATGTCACAGGAGAGGCACATAGATTGATATAACATTTTCAAGCGACTGATGAAGTGGCTTGGGAGACACTAGTTGATCCCTATGATAATAAGCGATTGCTTCTGACGGCTCAGTTGCGCAGAGTTCATCCACTGGAACAGCGGCAAGCCTTCGGAAGTTGCACGACACAACAAAGGAGGCAATGCAAGCGGTAACCAATCTTGGCTTTAAGGTTGATGAATGGGACCCTTTGATCGTCCACCTTATGCTGCAGAAGATGGACAAGGAGAGCAGGACACTTTTCGAGCAAACTATATCTACACATCTACACAGATGGTTCTAAGATGGATGTCGGAGTTGGAGCTGGTTTCTACTCTGAAACTTGGTCTATCCAGTTTAATCAGACGTCCTGACTACAGCAGCGTGTTCCAGGCAGTGGTTCTGGCAGTGACCACAGCTGCAAAACAAGTTGCAATGATGGCGATACCTTATGCAGATACCACTTTCTTCATTGACTGCCAAGCGGCAACAAAAGCTATTTCTGCCGTTGAAATAAAATCAAAGCTTGTAAGTCGCTGTAGCGAAGAGCTGCGGGCTCTTAGCGCTCAGCACAATGTAAGAATCTGCTGGGTCCCCGGACACAAGTAGTCGCTGATGAGCTGGCAAGAAAAGGTTCTTCACTTGATCTTAACCAGGCCGTTACCACAGTATTAACCCCTCACTGTAATCTCAAACAGGAAATTGAGAACAAAATACTAGCAGCGACTAGATGGAGTAATCTCGAATCCTGTGTCATAACCAGGGAAACGTGGCCAATATATAACAAACAGAAGACAGAACAAATTCTACAAACGAGAAAACAATCGTTATCCCCTCTTCTAGGCATTATTACAGGACACAACATGCTGAAATATTACACCAAGGAAATGGGAATAATTATTATTGATTACCTGTGCAGACGATCCGGTGAAGAGGATGTGCATGAGGACACTCTTTGCCACTACCCGGCACTCTGTCACATCAGATACAGTATTCTTGGACGACACTTTTTCAAAGACCTGGAAGACCTCTCTAAGAAGTCTATTAAATACCTATACAAATTTATATCATCCTCGGGATGGCTTGACTACCCGGTTTCATAGGTTTCCACAGTATGGGGCTCATTAGAATCCCAAGGGCATCACAACGGATCTACATTGATCTAAGTGCGATGGCGGGTGCAATTTCCCCCTGTTTCGCTCACCCGCTTACCTAACCAATACCAAAGTAATTGACGATCTTAGGCTTCCTACACAGACTGAACTGAATGTTTCTTGTTCACATATTTTTAGTTATTTAGGCTACAGGAGGTCACGTCAAACCAGTTATACATACCGTGCGAACAACATTATCCTCTTTCTTCTGAAATTGTGCTTCTTATGAAGTAAAACGCTCAGTGCCGTAAATTGTTGGAGAAATAACAAAACCGCCCCCAATCGTCCAAAACGTTTATTATTTCACATAAAATAAAAGTGCAACTTAATACTTGTTAGTATATATTAAAATTCTGCTTTTATTTTGTTTCAATATAAACACATCCTTATTTTGAAATAACGAATATCATTAGTACCTATAATAATTAGTTTATGCATACGAAAAAAAAACAGAACATTATAATTGGATGATACTCCACTTTACATTTTCAATACTTTTTTCAATTAAAATGATTTTAACTGCTTCTTCCTATAAATGCCAGCTTAAAAATAAATTCAAAGTATTTACCTTTAATTTTATATTAGCAACCGTATCAGTACATACATCCGTTTTCAATTTATTTCTTAACGCATCTATTACGTTCTATCTGAATATAGTCGTACGAACATTAATAATATCTACTTTAGTATTTACAAAGTATTTCTTTTTTTTTTTCTTAATCAATTTCCGTCAGACGGGGGATTGAATTTCATTATCTCTGTTTGAGTTGGTAAAATGTTTAAAATTACTTTTGATTATTTATTCATTCGTTATTTAAATTGATATTTCCATATAAATCATGCTTAAGTCTATAAACAAAATCGTCTCTAGCTATAGCCTTCAAGTATTCATCGCTTTCCCCTTTTTGTGTAATTACAGTTAGAGTATCTGGGTTTGTCGTACGCATATAATATTCCTGTTAAGTCGTCTTTCAATTAAAATGGCATCTTTGATTATTTAGAATGTTTGCCAATAATGTTTACTGTACTGGCTTAGCCCATGTACGTATCGTACATGTACAAGTGCATCATGGCTACGTAGTTGCTATTGTTGACCGTCGATTAATTACATTTAACTCACATGTGTGTCATAGGTAAAATTTATATTTTATTTATATATTTACAGAGATATAGAAAATAGAAATGCTGCATCTGTCATTTGGTTTGCGGCCGTTCTTAGCCACAATCCGAATTGAGAGCCCTTGGTAGAGGGCATTAGCAGCCCATACATACAAAGACCATTCGAATAAGTACAGAATCACATTCAGAACACACGCACACACTAAATTTAAATGCTGTTATTATTAATTATTCCTTAAGATACACACACAAATATGGGATAAGTCCCATAAATCTAATGGATGCTTCTGGTTGTTTTACTGGTTGAATGGTTAGTTAGTTGTCGGTTTGGAAGTGGGCGGGCGGCGGTGTGGGGAGGAGAGAATCAAATATCCTTGATGGGTTCACGTCTGCTTTGAATAATCCGTCGAAATGTAGGAATCGTATATCTACATATACAATTCGGGTGATAATTAGACGCACACTTTCCAGAGTACAGATGTACTCTAATCCCTGGTGATGTCCTGTGGTAGCAGGCGGCTGTGAGGATGTCTCAACTGGCCCAAACATATCAGGAAGCTAATGACCCGGAGGAGTGTATGGTAAATGTCGTTACTTCGGATGCTGCTGCTACTGCTGCCGGATGTTATCGCTGATGCTGAATATTCTCCTGTGAATGATTACAAGAAAAATACGAGTATCCCATACGCAGAGAAGACGGATTAGTATAAACTTTAGCTTGGTATTAAATTTTAAGGATAAATATTACGTGTGCGTGCGGCGGCATTCACTATTATTTATCGGAGGGAATTCGAATTAATGTGTATAGAAGTCGAAGGGCACAAAGGATTCATTTGTTCTCTCGGCTGGGGCATACCATCTCAAGGGGGAGGAATTTCATTTTGATTTGGGTTAATTTTTGGGATTAACTTTTCGGGTCATTACGAAGGGTTAAGAATTAAGTAAGAAACAACTAGCATGTGTGTGTTTGTTTGAAATTAAATAATCGAACATGAGATGAGCACTTAATGGTAGGGATAGGGATCACAGGGGCTGTAAACTTCTTCGGCTGGCCTTCGAGGAATTCAATTAAGAACTCAAAACGTTTTTGTGGCCATTTGAGTGAGTTACATAATACATATATTTGAAAGGCAATGGGTTGTGAAATTCATCAGTGGGGGAATGCAAATCTGCTGAAAATGTTCTTATTTCAAAATTGGGTCTAAGTTTGATTAGATATACTGGTCCATCGTAAGCCGCATCATTACGCTAGCTGGGATTTTGGGATATTTTGAACGTTCCTAAGCATAGCATATGTCTTCACTTAATATTGTGCGTTCATTGTTGGAACGGTTTAAACGGTCACTTTAGCAATAATAGTCTTGGAATGTTCCTTGACTCTCAAACTAATTGTTTTTTATTAGGGCGGACTCGAAGATGACCACTTTTTGTAGGGTTACAACTTATCCTCTTTGACATGCAGTACCTACGCTATAGAATACGTAATGATCAACCCGGTGATATGGGCTTGCACAAATATTTCTGGTTCGAAAACAATTCTACTAATGAAACATCTTCTGGGTTTGAAAAACCACATCTGCGTCTTGGATCTTCGTACGTTCTTACGAGACGTTCCGTCGTCTCCAACCCACGAAATGAAGCAGGTAGGTAGTGGCTGGGGACTATTTGCTCTATATGATTGTATTTTTCCAGCTATTTTAAGTTAATCTTGTTCAGGAAGGATGGTCGCAAGGTTTTCACTTTCAATCGCAAAGAAAAGGGCTTAACTACTGCGCGTATTCTCATTTTGGCTAGACCCGGAGACTCACAAAATAATTTGAACACTCTTTCATTCTCACTTGTGTTAGCGCAGCTACGAAGGCTGTAGGAAACTCCATTATTTTTTTATTAATAAATTTTGTGCAGGTTATAAGCACTATGGGAAAATACTCTGACGTATATTATCACTGCGAATCATAAGTGTTATACTAGACACAAAAACCCAGAATTTTTTTCTCTATTTTTTTTTTGTTTGCCCTATCCAAGAACCACTCTAATTCCTATCTTCCTAAACATCCCCTGAGGGTGCGGCTTGGCAAATTAATATATGCTCCAGATTTAGAGCATAAATGGAATAAGAGCATAAGAGCAGCGGAACCGCCATTGTGCTATGCTCTATGAAAATGCTTAGGACTAATCTTGGTCGACAAATTCAGGCCACTCGTATGTACTTAGGAAAAACGGATTTCAAAGCGTTCTTTCGGTAGCGTAATCTTTATGTGTTAATACAGCGAAAGGACATCGATTGGGAAGTCAGTCAGAGTCAGTGCTTGGTTTTTAAAAAAGAAACCTCTCAAAGAATAGACAGTTTTTAAGACGTGATTCGGAGCGTGTGCATTTTTTTTCGTTTGAAAGTTGTACATTAACACTAATCAGTTTGATATAGTAACCAAAAAAATAAATGTTGTATAGTTAAATATCGCAAGTGAACCTGCAAATTGAAATGTCTGCAAAAATAGACAGATAGAAAGGTGTACGTGTTAAAATTTATCTGCCTGATTACTGCCGCAGTGCGATAAATTAACTATTATTTATTAATTAATTAACGAATTTAAATTAATCATCCCTCCCGATTCTTCGTCAACTTTTTTTTCGTTCGGCACATCGTCTTAGAATTCAACGCATGGAACAAGCGTAGATATCGACCCGTCTGCCACCTCGTGGGTTTCGAACCACGTTTCACCACCAAAAGCACATGTGAGCACCCAACCCAACTCGCCCAACCTAAGCTTTGTCCTACAGCGACACTATCAGTTCAAACCAGTTTTCGCATATCTGACGCATTGATATAATCGATCGTCATATATCAGGAGCTACTGATCGACGCATCAGCAGCAGAAATCGTCCATCAAACGGCCACCCAACATACACCTGCGAATCTGTGTCTCAAGCTAAGATTAGACTGTAACTGTATGCCAATTAAGCATTAAGGCATTCATATGCCAAAAGGCAAATGACCAGGTTAGCTGTCAAATTAACAAAATGCCACAATTATCAAAACTCTATATGAGACTATATGACAAAAGTTACCAATATGGTCATATTTACCTCGATGGTCATTTAAGGCATTTGTTATTTATTACCCAACGTTGTAGAAGGGTAATGCTGTAGAGAAAAACAAATCAAAAAGGTTGAAGTTGGAAATTTGTTAGTAGCACAAAACAAACAGAAAATAAACAATTTTTACACAAACAAAATTTCACAACAGGAAAAAAGTATGTACACAACCACAATTAGGGACAAGAACAAGACCACTAATTAAAATTAAAAAAATTACAAAGAAATGACAATTAAATAATTTACGCAAATGAAAGATTCAATAATCCAAAAAAAAGGAAAAGAAAATGAAGACAAATCCCAATCCTACGAACTCATCAAACGCCGATGACTATACAAAATAATACTTCTTCCATCAAAAATGCACCAGCAATGCCATAACGAAATTTCAAGAAAGTGCATATGGGAATATGATGGTTTATGCTGGCATTCGTGCTTATTGTCCCACTACACTATATGCTATTTGGGCATTTTTATCTGTCAAAATCAGCCTGGACATGTGTGGCATTCAGGTCATTAGAGCATATGAGATATGCCCATTACACTGTATGACCATATTTTGACAGGAGAACTGTCAGAAATTGGCATTTTATGACCACTTGGCATACATTCTAATCGTATACCTTCACACGAAGTACTTTTGGAACTTTTTGGACATCAATTGTAACGGGTGATTTTTTAAGAGGTTTAGAACTTTACAAAAAAAAAAAAAACACAAAAAATTCGAAAAAATAAATAAAATATTTATTTGAATCGATAGTTTGAACCTTGCAATTTAATGTTTAAAGATAATTTCATGCAAATGTTGACCGCGGCTGCGTCTCAGGTAGCCCATCCGCTGAGTCCAATTTTGGCATACTCTTTCACACATATCGGCCGGTATCTCACGAATGAATGCATGGATGTTGGCTTCCAGTGCGTCAATCGAAGCGGGCTTGTCCCTATACACATTAGCCTTGACATACCCCCACAAAAAATAATCTAATGGTGTCAAATCGCACGATCTAGGCGGCCAATTGACCGGCCCGAAACGTGAAATTAACTGTTCACCAAACTCGCCTCGCAATTGCGCCATTGTTTCGCGTGCTGTGTGGCATGTGGCACCGTCTTGTTGAAACCACATATCATGCAAGTCAAGAACTTCCATTTCGGGCAAAAAAAAGTTTGTTATCATCGCTCGGTAGCGTTCACCATTGACAGTAACGCTGCGATTCGCATCATCTTTGAAGAAATATGGCCCAATAATGCCGCCGGCCCATAAACCGCACCAAACAGTGGCTTTTTCGGGATGCATTGGTAGCTGTTGCAATGCTTCTGGCTGATCTTCACTCCAAATGCGGCAATTTTGCTTATTTACGTACCCATTCAACCAAAAATGAGCCTCATCGCTGAACACAATTTTGCGCGCGATGAACATTTCGAACCGAGCACGAATTTTGATAGTAAAATTCAATAATTTGCAAGCGTTGTTCATTTGTAAGACGATCCATGGTTAAATTGCAAACCAAACTGAAGCTGTTTGACAGTGACACAAGGTACTAAACACACGTCAGCTGTCAGTTGGATGGGAAGTGACAAAAAGGATGTAGCTACAGCAGGCTTTGATTGGTCTATTCTTATCTAAGAAGTCAACATCGAGGGCATTACTTCGTCAATAGGAATAGGAAAAGTGTTTTTACTTCCTCTGTTACATTCATGGGAGGGTTAGCAAGTAAAATATCATGGATATCGCTCCATCCCCTTTATTAAACATGGCACTGCCAGGTACTGTGGTCGCAGTTAATTAGTGGTGGTAAAGGTGTCTCATAAGCTAGAAAGTTGTCTGGCCGAGGGGAAGAGGCCATCACCTCTCACCTTGAGTTAGTCACTTTCCGTGCCAAAGGATACCAGGGGAACAATGTTCCCAGGATCGTCATACGTGGTGTAGAGCCACAACCTGCAAGAGGTACCACTGCTTTCGACTAAATATGACGGATCTAGAGCGGAAACTCGATAAAAACCCGTAATCCCGGGCGTATAACAACCGTACCTAAGGGATGAATGGCACTACGTAAATGTGTCTTATAACGGTGAACTCCGGATAACAGGCGACCTCCGGTTTAAACTAGCCCTCCCAAGGTATGGAGCTCTGCCTCGGGGGCATATTTTTCTCGCAATTTTCTAAAAACATATGGATACAGAAAAAATAAACATAACAAAAGATAAGGAATGCACACCTTTCAAACTGCAACCAGAGGTCACTTTGGACCTCCCAGTTTCTACAGCTAGGGCACCTGGTCCTGCTGAAGAAACTGAACACTATAACACCATGTTGATTAGTGAGGACTCGGTTATCGCTACTCCCATGGACGTTATATCGGCGGAGGAGGAAGCTGCGTTACTCGCATCCCCGAAATCATCGACAGCAATAGACAAACCATCTGGGTCAGTCAAGCCAAACGATGCGGGCAAAGTCAAGCTTTCAGGTGCTGGACGTAAACGCCTGAAGAAGCTACTTGACGCTGGATACCAAATTGAAGAGGCACGTTCAATGGCCTTGGAACCCGTCAGGTGCAAAGACATTCGTCCCAAGAGACCCAGGGATGATAGCTCAACCCCAACGAGCAACACCCCAAAGCGTAAAGCTACTGAGGCTGTACATTTATCACCTCAGCAAGCACCAACCTTTCGGGACGTTGTTGGGTGTATAAAGATAGGTGTAATACCGAGTGATTACCCTGCTACGATAAGGTCCACGGACCAACTAAAGTTGGTGCAAAACAGTGTCCTGGACTGCATAGTAAACAAACAGGACAATGCCACCAAACCCCAGTTCTGTGGTTGCACCTTCAAACCTGGCTGGCTCGCCTTTACGTGCAAAGACCAAACGACAAGCGACTGGCTGGAAATGATAGTACCAACCCTGGTACCGTGGAAAGATGCCAAACTTAGGGCTGTGAAAGAGGAAGAAGTTCCTCGGCCACAAATCTTCGTCGGCTACTTTCCTGGGGAGGAAACCCCAACAAATAAAATACTTGGCCTAGTGAAAGGCCAAAACAATGGTCTGAGAGTAGACGACTGGAGGGTACTCAACCGGGTGCAAAGGCCCCAAATGACGGAGCTCACCTTAGCTCTGGACCCAATGTCGGCTAACACCCTAAATACCCTGAAGGGCAGCATAAGCTACGGTTTCGGTGAGGTACACCTTCGGCCAAGAAATAGGGACATCCCGAGACCAACGGCTGATAAAAAGGAGACTGCAGCAACAAGTGCGGGGACTACCAAAGACCCCAATGCCTAAACATCTGCTCAATGTCCCCAAAAGAATGCGGCAAATGCACCGAGGGCCGCAATGGATGCTACCCCCAGCTGCTCATATAGACGCCCAACAACTAAGGCGGGAAAAACTAGCACTGGAACCACTGCAAGCCGGGAAAAACAGAGGCAACGTGTCTCTGGCAGACCCCGCAAATATGAGAGGCGAGACCCAGAAGAGGCGGCATTATTAAATAGCAGCAGGGGTAGAAAGGTGGCACAGAGGGGCCACCAAAGAAAATAAATATGCGACGTCCATCCGCAAACAACACCAGGAGGCAACTTAAGTGCCTTCAAATAAATCTCCATCATGCTAAGACAGCTTCTAGTGTCCTAAGCAGGAGATTTATTAAAGAAGATCTGGATCTAGCCATGATTCAGGAACCATGGACCTTATCAGGAGCCATAAAAGGGCTCCCAAACGAGGAAACTTGTAAGTTAATTTACGATAAACAGCATGTCCGGCATAAAATTGTAGATCCCTTCCATTCGTTCCAAAAATTAAAAACTCACACAAAACGAATGGTTGCGAGAAGCTAGGCCCTGGGTCCCTACAGACCTGTTGCGCCAACTATTATTATTATTACTGCCAGGTACTTACATGCAAATCAGCTCTATAAAATTCATTTACCTTAACGAACTTAGCACTCGCATTAAATTTGTATTTGCTTACTACAACAAATTGAATGGGTGCAGAGCCTTCACCACAAAATGTCCCATTACAACCTTTGGTTAAAGGCGGAATGCGTTGCGGTTAACATTTTTTTTTTTGTAAAAATACTATCCTCGCAGAGAGTGCACTTTTGTAAATTAAAATAAATTACAACAATAAGTTCGTTAGCATGATGACGCAGTGTGCCGTATCTACAAGAACAAGGGATCAATCATTTTTAATTTTAAATTGACTGCACTGCGTTGGCTGAGGTTATATATTCATTGAGTTTGTAACGGTGCTGCAGCAGTGTTTGTGGTAACGGACCAGCCGATATGCCCGATTTGTCCTTCGTTGTCTTCCACCTCCCATTCCATAATGGCAATGATTGCGTCGACACTCTGATTGCATGCAAAATATTTAAAATTAAATAAAATTTAAATTTAAATATAATCAGGGTGTATGGAGAATCTCACTTTTCGCATAATAATGCGTTTGAGATGTTCGGGGTTTATTTTTAATTTTCTGGTTTGTTGCGTGACCATTTTGTGCTTATTACAGATTTTCCCAACGAAGACCCCGACGTAGAGCGTTAAACAAATTTACTTTGTCAAATTTATTGTAAAATGTTTCAATTACATTAATCGAATTGGATTGCATTTCATATGCATTTATGGTAATGAGGACGTGCGCGTGCACTCGTTTGTATGTCAGCCTACATGGAGAAATAATGTAATTACGTTACAGCTTACAAGGGGTGGAATGGGAATATAAATACGCTCATTATTGTTATTAGTTGCAGTATAGGTCTGGAGATTGTACTATAGTCAAATGGGATAACATTTTTTATAATATGTATGAATGATCACGTATGTTAATTGTTTTAAGGATAACTGAGAAACACATACTTTTGTAGATGTATTTAGTGGTGGAAAATTTAATGAATTTTACTTTAAAGCTGCGATTACACGGCCATTTTTTCGAGTCATTTAAATGGCGCTCTGACGTAAAAATCTCGTCACAAACCTGTCATTTAAATGTCGTTCCGTGTGATCGACATTTTTGGGACAACATTTTCGACGTCGCGTCATTTAAATGACTAGGAAAATGGCAGAGCAAAATGACATGCATTTTGTGCCATTTAAAATGACGAAAAAAATGGCCGTGTGATCGCTCTTCAATGACGCCTAGGACAAATGACTAAACTTTTCAGCTGTTGCGTCATTTAAATGGCAGCCTCCAAAAAAATATTAGGCACGAAATTCATGCAATGCCATTTTCTACGCAAATGAGAAATGAAGCAGAATTTAATATGATATAATGTACTTTCAATTTGTTTTTTTTTTTGTAGCGAAAGGATGAGTCGCATCTGTGGTTGCTATTCTGGTAAAAATGAATACACGCAGAAAAATCACTTACTTAGAATAAACCAACTTAAAAACTACCAAGTGATAACAGTTAATATAGCTCATACAAAGTTAAGTGGATTAAAAATAGCCGCGTCAGTTTAAGGAAACTGCAAAATTGGGAAAATTTACTATCTGAAGTTTCTCAGTTCTTCCTGAATTTCTTGTGCATGTCAGATAGTCAACCAACAATTTATAGAAAAAATATCAGATAGGCAGTTTGGCAGAATTTTCTACATGCTCTTCTATATACTTGCCAATTATACAAAATAGAATTTTAGGCAGTTGTTAGTTTTGCTTGTAAGCCGACGAAATGATGGTTGCTTTCATTTGAATTTTGAATTTTGTCTCGTGGCGAAAGGACGTGAAATTAATAAACCGGTTTAAATTTTATTTTTTTGGTTGTGTTGTTCGGTACCTAACTATTGAGCGTCATGGAAAACGAACCGTTGCCCTCAAGCGCCGACAATATGGACTGTTCAGTGAACTATGTTATGAATTCCAAGACCAAAAAAGCAGTAGGGAATCGGAATAGAAAAATTAGCCATTCGTGGAGTGACGAGGAGGAATCGCGTTTGATTGTGGCGGTGCAAAAACAACGGCCGCTTTGGGATAGCGCAGTTCCCCAATGCAAACTGCAGAATATCAAAACCGATTGTTGAGAAATCGTTGTACTGTAGCCAAAGTTCTTTTTGAAATTTTTTATTTATTATAATATTTTTTTTCTTTTGACTGCAATTTAAATTGATTAAAAAGTTGGCACGCATATGCTCCCACTATAGCGCCGAACTTGACGAGTTGTGGGGGCTGAGTAATGGTAAAGATTCTCGAGATCTCTCCATATGAACCATGAAACCAAAAGGTGCTCTCCTCTCCCCTTCCCTCCTTTGTTGTCCCACTCCTTCCTTTATTTTCCTACTAGTCCTATCTCTTATCCCATCCCATTTTCGCCTGGGCTGGATAAAGGTGTCATACGACCCGTGCCGAATATCAACCTGGCTGGGGGCCCAGTTTCAAAAATAGATCAAGTCGAAGACGGAGTATCCGGATACCTGGCAACCTCCGGATTAGCTAGTCCCATCTGTGTAATGCGGATCTCTGCACAGATGGATCTCATTTCTCCGCTACTCGTGGGCACAAATATGAAACAAAACAACATTTTGAAAAAAAAAACAAAAAAATGAGACCGGTTCTCCTTCAAAACCGGGCAGTAGTGCGGCGACTTCGCTGACTACTGGTACAGCTCCTGCGGCTGTGAGCGGTGGAAAAATCGTGACCATTCATGATTCTTCTACTGCTAGCAGATGTAGCGGGCAAAATTAAAAAAAGCCTACACATCCTAGTAGTGGTGGGATTGTGAAAATACATGGCCCTATCACTGCTACCAGCGTATCAGGAGGCATGACCGACGCATAACAAACGCCGTTACGCTTTGCATATCCTAAAGGTCTTCGGAGAAACTTTGAAGGCTGATAGGACCGCCGAGCAAAACAGCAAAGTGGAATGGGCGGAAAAATTTCTACAGAACGAACCACTGACGACCAGCAAGGACTCTACGTCTAAGCGCAAGAGATCGTTGGAGGGGACCGCTCCGGCTCCCAAAAGACCTAAGGTGCATAGCACCGTCGCTCCCAAAAGGTCACCCAACGTCACATCTCAAAAGTCGTTTAGTGACGTTCTTAAAAATAAAATAGTGATCGCTGTGATCGATCGTAGCGACGATGATAGCACGATCTCCCCTTAACGGTGGCAGGTGGTCAAGACGAAGCTTTCAGGCAGCTTCTTGAGCGTCATGAGGGACAACCCGGGACCACCTCCTATTACTTGCGATGGTGGATGGCATCAGAGCCATGTGAAGCTTATCGCCTGCGACGATCAGAGATCCTGCTATATCTACAAGTTTGCTGTAAGCAGACTGGGAGAAGTTTGGCCAGGTGCGAAACTCGATGTCGTTGCGAGGGAAGATATCCCAAGCAGACCTCGAACTCGTACCTGGATCCCAGCCGAACCCTCCTCAAGTGAAGAGATTCTCGACGTAATCAAACTGAGTAATCCGTCACTCCCGACTCACAACTGGAAGGTTCTAAAGCTGGAAGAGCAAAGAGGTATCTATAGGTGCGCTCTTATTGTCATCAACAAAGAGTCGCTTGCTCCATTAACGCTCACTAATGGTGTGATTAGATTCGGTTTCGAATCTATCACCCTAAGAGTTTATAAAAATGATGAACTTGATTCAGGCAAATTGCCTCCCTATCCCGAGGGTTCAGAACATGAGGCCTCAGACCCTAGAGCATCGATTTCATTCCCATCACTGGATGACGATGCCTCCAGCACAAACACCATGGATCATGCTCTTTCGGACATGGATATGGATGACTTCAATAAGATTCTTCTGAGTGAGGACGAACTTCTTGGTTCATCTTCAGAAGCGGAAGAACTGAACAACAGCGTGGTGGAGGTTCTCCCATGGAAGGAAGGCGGACCTATAACCCTTCCACATAGCCCTGAGAAGATTGCAGACAGACGTTAGTTGCCCATAGAAGATAGCGACTTGGTCCAACCTCCATCGATTCAGCCTGCCAATTTTAAATTTACGTTTCTACAGAAGGGAATCACATACCTAAATGGTATACAACTCGTGTTTGTGTTTTAAGAGCTTGCTTCTTATGAATGGTTTAAGCTATGCACATAGGGAATCCCAATTAGCATTAGATGTTGTTCGATTCTCCACCCTAGCCGATATCCTTGCAAAGATTCACGAAAATCGGTCGAGCCGTTTCGGAGGAGTTCAATTACGCACCCCGTGACACGAGAATTTTATATATTAGATAAAGTGTGTGGTTTTGTATTATGGACGAGTACACTAAATAAGCCACCCCAAAGATATGACTAGAATAAGTGGATTGAACAAATAAATAAGTAAGTAAATAAATGTAGGATGGTAAGCCAGACGGACGAACGGAATAACAGACAGTAACCAAACACACAATACGAGACGAACGAGGCTGCACACCAGGTGCAAGCACAACGGAAGACAAAGATAGGACAGACACACAGTACACAGTAAATATTACTACAAACATACAATACGAGCAAACGGCGACCGAGACGAACAACGACGCCACTTAGAGGTACACACATATAGACATACAGACACACAGACACACAGTCACACAAAACGAGCCATTATATTAAAGTAAAACATGTAAAGCAGCAGGGAGGAATTTCAGTCTTCTACTGGATTCCATTGTGAGTAGGTAGTACTAAGTCGACCATTAAGTCAGTAAATTTAAGTTTTTAAACAATTCCGTGAGAAATAAAGAATATTACAATTAACGAGTGGTTTTCATTTTCTACAGTTTGGGGACTCGTCCGGAATGTTCCACGGACAAAAGTGAAAGTGGTTGTCGTTAAACAACGCACTTGTTTTTTTACTCGTTGAACAAAAGTGAAAGTGGTTGTCGTTAAACAACGCACTTGGTTTTTTTTACTTGTTGAACAAAAGTGATACGAATTACTATCGACCACGGCATGTGTGCAAGTTTTAGTGCGTAGGCGTTTTGTCGATGATAATCCGATAAGTACAGTAAAAGTGTATTTAAAGTAAACCACAGTTAGAAAAAAAAACAAAACAACAAGAATTGTGTGGATCAGTGCATGTGTGCATATACATTATACATACCGAAGGTACGGCGACAATAATCCCGCAAGCCTACAGAAAAAAAAAGAGAAAAGACAAACAGTGAAAAAAAAGAGAAAATACAAACAGTGAGAAAAAAAAATACATAGAAGTGAAAGAAAAGTGAAGAGAAAAATAAAAAAAAATATATAAATAAAGAAAAGAAAAGACAATAAAAGGGCAACAACGCAAGGAGAGAAGGAAAACGAAAGAAACAGCAAAAGGTGTCGTTAAACACAGGGAAAAATTGTTGTGTGCCCCAACGAACGGTACGTGTTAACACAAGCAACGAGAAGAAGGAAGGCGATTGGTGTTGGTGTGGTACGTAGTTGTTTTATTCCCGCTGCTATTTTTTTTCTTGTCGTTTGTTTGTTATTTTCAATTTTATTTGTTACAATATATTTTAAAATGGATACTGTCCAAATTTTGGCTCTGACGGTAGAGGAACTCAAAAACAAACTGACTGAGGTACACTTACCAACGACAGGGTTGAAACGAACCCTACAGGACAGGCTGCTTGAGTACTGGGGGCTATCGCGTGACGGTGACGCGGAGATTGGAAGGGATGATTGTTCCGAGGAGGCTGAGAATAGTTTCGGGTCAGCGCAAGGAGCATCGGCAAGAATGAGTACGTTCACTCTTCGCGACATTGAAGATGCGGTGACACATTTTGATGGGACGGGCAGCACAGACGTCAATCTGTGGGTCCAAGAGTTTGAGGAAAATGCACTGATAGTAGGATGGAACGAGGTACAGAAATTTATATATGCGAAGCAACTGCTCAGGGGTGCCGCCAAGCTATTCTTGAGGGGTGAAGCAGGGATTAGGAGCTGGGACGCATTAAAAAAAGCGCTCATAGGGGAGTTTGGAAAGAAATTGTCCACAGCAGAGATACATAGGCGCCTAAGAACGAGACAAAAAAAATCATCCGAGACTTTGCAGGAGTATCTTTATTGTTTACTCGAGCTAGGGAAAATGATCGATCTAGACGACCAGAGCATGATCGAATATTTCGTAGAGGGGATTCCTGATGCTAGGCACAACGAGATGGTTTTATACCAGGCGAACTCCATAAGAGAACTAAAAACGCAGCTGACTATCTACGAAAGGGCAAAGGGTTACCTCTCGCAGTCATCAGACTCAAGGGGCAATTCTCGTACACCAACCAACGGTAGATCGCAGGTAGTAGTCAAAACGGAGGGAAAAGACAGGGCTTGTTACAGATGCGGGGAAACTACACATCTTGCTAAGGAATGTGGATCGCAAGTACAAAAATGTTTCCGATGCGGTCAGCCAGGGCATAAGGCACGCGAATGCCGAGCAGATTCGCAACCAAGAACACGGCGATCCGAGAATAGGGACGGTCGCACTGCATCAACAGGTGGCCAAACCGAATCTTGGCGAGAGGCTAGAGTTAATCTAGCGATAGGGTCGAACCGGGTATTTAAAAACATCTCGGTGGGAGGGGCTGCAATATGCGCACTGCTAGATACGGGCAGCGACTTATGTCTCTTGCGACACGACAGCCTTATACTGATGGACTATCCGAAGTTAAATGAGGATAAAAGAAATCTTTTGGGCATTGGCCAGCAGAGGGTAACAACCCTAGGCAACGTTTGGCTGAAACTCGAAATTGATGGAATCCCGTTGGAAGTGAACTTCCATGTGGTAAGGGAGAATGACATGTCATACTCGGCGATAATCGGGAACGACATTCTGGAACAAGTTGACTTGGTCATTACGGCCGAAGGGGTAGAGTTTCAAGCCAAACCGGATAAACAGCGTTCGGAGGGAAAGGAAGGAGAGTTCCACAATAAGGAACGTGAAGGGGCGAGTGTCGCCGAGGTGGACGAGATCCACGAGGATACGGCCGGATGTATAGGTAGCCGTGATCCGGAGTTCCGCAATAAGGAACGGAAAGGGGCGAGTGTCGCCGAGGTGGACGAGATCCACGAGGATACGGCCGGATGTATAGGTAGCCGTGATCCGGAGTTCCGCAATAAGGAACGGAAAGGGGCGAGTGTCGCCGAGGTGGACGAGATCCACGAGGATACGGCCGGATGTATAGGTAGCCGTGATCCGGAGTTCCGCAATAAGGAACGGAAAGGGGCGAGTGTCGCCGAGGTGGACGAGATCCACGCGGATACGGCCGGATGTTTAGGTAGCCGTGATCCGAAAGTACTCGAGCTGGCCAAAGAGTTCGGAGGAATATGGTTGGCAGCAGAGGAGGCAACGTTCGATGTGGATACAGAGTGGAAGCTAAATCATTTGGACGTCGATACCAGAGAAGAGATATTACGAGTCATGAATAGGTACCAACCAGTCAAAGGGGAACCATCACCTGTCGTCATGAAGTTGATTCTCAAGGATGAGATACCGGTCTTCCAAAGACCCAGGCGGATGGCGTACGCCGACCAAATCATAGTTCGCCACCAAGTGAACGAATGGCTAGCCGAAAAGATCATTCAGCCAAGTAAATCAGAATATGCGTCGCCAATTGTTCTGGTATCAAAAAAGAACGGAACCAAAAGGCTGTGTTGCGACTATCGAAAGCTAAATGAAAAAATTACAAGGGATAATTTTCCGATGGTACTCATCGACGAGGTCCTCGAGCGGTTGAAAGGAGGAAAAGTGTTCACAACGTTGGACTTAAAGAATGGATTCTTCCATGTTCCGATGGATCCAGAATCTCGGAAATATACGGCGTTTGTGACACAAGACGAGCAATACGAATTCCTGTACGTGCCATTCGGAATATCGAATTCCCCAGCAGTATTTGCAAGGTACATCAATGCTATTTTCCGGACATTAATCCAAGCAGGTGTGGTAGAGGTGTACATGGACGACCTGATTATTCCATCAAGAGACGAGGGTGAGGGCATCGAAAAATTGAAGACGGTCCTCGAGGTAGCGGCCAAGTTTGGGCTACAATTAAATTGGAAGAAGTGCCAATTCCTTAAAAGAAGAATTGAATTCCTGGGATACATCATTGAAGGCAACACGATCCAACCATCGGAAGAAAAGACGAAAGCCGTCAAAGAGTATCCAGTGCCTAGGGACAAGAAATCGCTCCAACGATTCTTGGGTTTGACATCATACTTCAGAAGATTTGTAGAAGGATTCGCAGTGGTCGCTAAACCTCTGTCAGACTTATTGCGTAAAGAAACGAAATTCGTATGGGGAATAGACCAGATGACAGCATTTAGGCAGTTAAAGGCAGCATTGACCAAATCGCCGGTCTTAAAGTTGTTTGACCCCAAGGCAGTCACAGAGATTCACGCTGATGCCAGCCAGTCCGGCTATGGCGCTGTGCTTCTGCAGAAGGATGAGGAAGATCAGCTATTTCACCCCATCCAATATATGAGTCGCAAGACATCTGCTATACAAGAAAAATACCATTCTTATGAGTTAGAAGTACTGGCAATCATCGAAGCATTGAAGAAGTGGCGAGTGTACGTGACGGGACTAAAGTTTAAAATCGTCACCGATTGCAACGCTTTTGCAATGACTATGAAGAAAACGGATGTTCCATTAAGAGTATCTAGATGGGCCATGTTTCTTCAGGAGTTTCAGTACGAAATCGAACACAGGTCCGGCTCAAAGATGCGGCATGTGGATGCATTAAGTAGGGTGCATTGTTTGTTGATCGAAGAATCTCTGCATTGTCGAATAAAGGAGGCGCAACTCAAAGATGATTGGGCTCGAGCGGTTAGGAAAATTCTGGAGACAGTCGAGTACGAAGATTTTTATATGAAAGGCGGGGTCTTGTTCAAGGACCCAACGAAAGAATTAGTGGTAATACCCTCGCAAATGGAGCAAGAGATAATTAGCATCGCACACCAGCAGGGACATTTTTCAGCTAAGAAGACGCAAGACCTAGTAGAGAAGACGTTTTTTATTCCCAATTTGACAGCAAAAGTATCAACTAGCGTACGGGGATGTGTTAAGTGCATCGTAACAGAGGCAAAGAGCGGAAAGAAGGAAGGGTTTTTAAGACCTATCGATAAGGAGGATAGACCATTGGGCACCTATCACATTGACCACGTCGGGCCGATGGAGCAAACGCATAAAAAGTATAATCATATACTAGTAGTCGTGGATGCGTTTTCCAAATTTGTGTGGCTCTATCCCACAAAGAGCACGGGGACCAATGAGGTCATAGATCGGCTCAGAAAGCAGTCAGTTATTTTTGGAAATCCCCGAAGGATAATAACGGACAGAGGTACGGCTTTTACATCCACAGCGTTCGAGGAGTATCGTAGGGAAGGCGACATACAGCACCTATTAATTGCGACAGGAGTACCGCGCGGTAATGGGCAGGTGGAAAGAATCCACAAAATCGTTGTGCCAATGCTCTCCAAAGCTTGCGCCGACAACGCCCAAAACTGGTATAGGCATATAGATCGAGTTCAGCAAACACTGAACAATACACCACCAAGAAGCACAAAGTTCGCTCCATTTAGGATACTTACTGGTCTCGAGATGCGTGTTGCTGAATACCCGGATCTTCGGGAAATGCTAAGAGAAGAGCTCGGGGAGGAGCTGGATGCCGAGAGAGCAGCTATTCGGGATGAAGTTCGTGAAAACATCATCAGGATCCAGGAGGAGAACAAGAGGTCATTTGATGCGAAGAGAGTGCCTGAGCCGGATTATCAACTGAACGAGTTAGTCGCCATTAAACGCACTCAGTTCGGCGTTGGCATGAAATTAAGGCCAAAATATCACGGACCATATAAGATCACAAAGAAGCTCAACCACGGGAGGTACGAAGTGGAAAAGGTCGGCAATCACGAGGGTCCCTTCAGGACCAATACTATCGCCGAAAATATGAAGAAGTGGAACCCTTCATTCGGGACGAATGTACCGTCAGGATAGCCGATTGTAGGATGGTAAGCCAGACGGACGAACGGAATAACAGACAGTAACCAAACACACAATACGAGACGAACGAGGCTGCACACCAGGTGCAAGCACAACGGAAGACAAAGATAGGACAGACACACAGTACACAGTAAATATTACTACAAACATACAATACGAGCAAACGGCGACCGAGACGAACAACGACGCCACTTAGAGGTACACACATATAGACATACAGACACACAGACACACAGTCACACAAAACGAGCCATTATATTAAAGTAAAACATGTAAAGCAGCAGGGAGGAATTTCAGTCTTCTACTGGATTCCATTGTGAGTAGGTAGTACTAAGTCGACCATTAAGTCAGTAAATTTAAGTTTTTAAACAATTCCGTGAGAAATAAAGAATATTACAATTAACGAGTGGTTTTCATTTTCTACATAAATAAATAAATATGGTAATAACTATAAGGTCTAAGGATAACAGACATAAAATTTCACAATAATAATTCAACAATTCAAAATTGTCAGAAAAAAACAATTAACAGATAATTCAATTAAGATTACCAATTAACAGATATTTAAATTAACAGTAACTAAGTCAACATAATGGGTATACTAGTTCGTAAATGGATTTGACATTGTCATGGTTAGCTAAGCTATTCTATATAACTATAACTTATTAATAAGAATATTATTAAGGATGCCACATCTGATCCTTAAGGAGTCATTGAGCTTTACTATTCTGTTGGAGATCAACTCAACATTAGTTCCAATATGCAGATCTCAAGTAGAATGATGCCAGGGTAGATTAAGCATCATTTTTAGTATTTTGTTTTGAGATATTTGTAATTTTTTTAATATGGCATTCTGCACATTGTGGTCGCATTGGCTTAGTGGTTAGTGTGTTGGACTACTAAGCGAGGGGTCCAGGTTCGAATCCCGCAAAAACCCAAATTCCAACTCAGGGTTTTTTTCCACTGCGCCACCTCTCGCGAACGTCTGACAAACATCCGAGAGTATAACTGTCATGAAAAAGCTTCTCAATCGGCCCGTTTGGAACCGGCATGAAATTGTAGATCCCTTCTATTCGTTCCAAAAATTAAAAACTCACACAAAACGAATGGTTGTGAGAAGCTAGGCCCTGGGTCCCTACAGACCTGTTGCGCGAACTATTATTATTGTTATTATTCAGCACATTCACCCCACAACTTTCAACCCTACAAAAGAATTGATTAAAGTATGGTTTTGTAAATTAGTTATAGTCTTATTTTCATTTGAAAGTAGTGAATTTCTATTTTTTATTAATGGATGTAACATTTTGGTAGCAATATTCGTTTTTTAAGTGTCCTCATATTTTGTTCTTCAAAAGTCAGTTTTGTGTTAAGATGTATTCCGAGATATTTAACAAAAGGCTTCTATCTAGTAGGGTGTCCGTTAATAATTGCCTGGTTAGCCGGAATGAAGCAAGGTTTTCTTTTTCGTGTAAAAAAGATTGCTGGAGTCTTTTGTTTATTCTCCTCTTTGTCTAATATTCTTGCAATATTTTAGTCGCATTTTTTAAATTTGACTCAATATTGAAACCGAATCCATGCGATTAAAGTATTGCCGTGTCATCAGCATTTATATGGCTGCTTCCCATTCTGGAAGAGTCGGAAAATCGGACGAATATAAGTTATATAAAACTGGTCCAAGAACCGAGCCTTGGGGTACGCCAGCATGAAAATGTACGAGTTCGGACACACTACTAATATTAACTTTTTTAAGAAATAGCATGCATTGATGATAAAGGTAAGAAATGTTATCCCTTCTTTAGGCTTTTTTTTTAAATATATATTTTTATTCTTATCGATTCCGCCTGTTTTTTAATAAGAAAAATGTTTACGAAATATTCTGTGTCAGAGTTTCGTGAATAGCTAAATTAATGACATGATGAGCATCGAGGATGTTTGTATTTGCATCTCCTAAATTTTGAGCGACAACGTAATTTTGCTCGAAGTTTAGAGCTAAATCCTTAGCCTTTTCCTTTTCTGTGAAGAAGGTTTCTGTACCACTTCAAATGCAAGTCTATCGTTCTTATTTTGTAATTTGATTAATGTGTGTTTATGGGAGGTGCCACAACTCGTGATCAAAAACACTTCATATAGTTTTATGATTCATATGCTCTAGGTAGGTTTAAAGGTAACTTAAGGACGTGATCTTACAGAAGTTAATTAGTGGTTGGGTCTTGTATTGATATTTCGGAATTGATTGTAACTTGAGGAAAGTGCATGGATACCTTGAGATGGATGGGTTAGTCGTCCACTTACTTGTTTGCAAAGAAAATGTAAAAAGTATCTACTTCAGTGGCGGGAGGACTTTGAAATTATCATTCCTTGAGAGCCCCAGCCTACATTCCTTTCCTGCAGACATCTAACGTTGTTATTGTCTCGAATATGTTTACCGTCTTTTAAATTTATCCGGAAATTCTATGACAAACCTAGCCTGTGGTAAAATTCCCCACAGAGGAGCAACCGTATCGCCGCCAAAAATCATCCAAATGAATAAATTCGTCTGCAAATATTAAATGCAAATTTCGTTGGAAAATTTCGGTTGAATTATTTTTTATACAGAATTGGGATATCTTTGATATTGCTTCTGGTCATCCCACAGAGTTCCTACCGCAATCTTCCTCTTCTTTGTTTGTTTAAATTTCGCCTCGCAGTCCCAGTCCCATCCCAGTGCCAATCGAGTAAAATATTCATCAACATATTTTTGCTATGATTTGAGCGTGTGTGGGGTGTGGCACTATATCCTTCAATATTGTCACACTCACACGCACACGTAGAAGTACATTTCGTTAAAAATACACCAGGTATTGTTAAATTTATTCAAAAGGTATGTGTATGTGTACATATTTACCATTGAGGACATGTAGCACCACCGTTATGGGTTCACTGTTTGACGGACTGCATGTGTAATTTCCCGAGTCCTTTTTTCCCACCGATGGTATAATTAATGATGCAATCTGTAATTGAAATTGAAGGATACACAAAACGGTTTTAATTTTATTTTTGTTCTTTATTTTTTTAACTGCTAACAAAAATTCAGAGGGGACTCATCCCGCAACCGAAATCTATTAGGTAAATCGGGGCCAATATACACATGCTCGTATGTATTTAAAAATACAAGGCCACTGTCATGCATAAACTCACTTACCGTGCTCTGTTTGTCGGTGGTTGCATTTCCAGCGGCATCTCGTTCGATTTCGGTTCGCCAACCTTTCCGGTTATGCAAATAGATTTGCTTACGATTGTGGTACCAATTAATAAATAATGGCGGCTCCAGAGCCTGGCTAATGATGCAGCGCAACTTCACTTGACTGCCAGCCTTGACATGTCGATTCGATTCGCCAATTAATTCCGTTTTTGGTTCTAAAACGACACAGAAACAGACAAGAGTGAATGCAATTGAATTCGAGCATGCACACCAACAACTCAGAGTGTGCATGTGCATATGGTGTTACTCGTTACGTGCAATGACACAAAACAAGGTAGGCCCGCCGCCACTGGCAGAGGGCATCAATTTACCAACTATGTTGAGACTGACGATGGCACTCGTTTTCGGTTCGGTGGACACTTGACACTCATAGGTGCCAGCATCTTTTGTTTGCACGTATTTGATTTGCAAGGACCAGCGTTCCGGATTCGGGGTGTATATTGATTGAAAACGTTGATCGGCGATGAATGTTGTCTGATCGACAGTGAGGATGTGACCATCACGCACCCGTAGCCAAGAGATGGGCTTCTTCACCAACTGTTTCACCTGCAATTGAGGAAACTATTTAAATGTATTTCGCATGTCCATGGCATTCGTGGAATGATGGTTTAAACTTCGCCCTTTGAAACGAGAGTGAACCACCTTTTGTGTGACAGTCAATTAGTTGGAAAGTTTCGAAAGTTTAATAAGTCAGAAGGTGGGTATGTGGAGGTCGAATTACTGTATAAATTTATCCTCTTCTAAGTATGAAATGGCTTCTTGATGGTGATACCTGGGGCGCTCTTGGGTTCCACCTACAAATAGCTTATTCGAGATTTGAAACTTTTCCCAGAACTAACTAATTTGGGAAAGCACCTACGAAAGAGGGTAAGTGCCCTTAACCAGTTTGGAAATTTAGTTATGCTTATAATACTTGAAATTGAAAGTTTGACTGGAATTATGGAAGATGTGGCATCCATCCGAGTAATCACTGATCGATTAGTTTGCAGAGAATCTGATATTAAACGCTCAGATTGGAATGTTGATAATGGGAATCTATTTTATGTAGGAGGCGAACCAATTTCTGTTATTAGGGTAATTTAACCCTTGTGTAGGTGTCAAGGTACCTGGGTACTTTCTGAGCTTAATTTACGAAAAAAAAAAACAAAGGTTTCACCGGAACCACTATCTTAGTATTTTTAGTACCGTCTAAAAAACATTTCTGCGACAAATATGCTACTTGTCTCCAAAATCGAGACATATGTTTCTTCTACAATATTTTTGTATTTACATGTTCTTCAATATGACATCAAAGTACCTGGAATAATATTTTTTCGGATCAGACTAAGTGTACAGGATAATTATTGGGCATTGATGATGGTGGTTCTAAAGACGATTATGTACCGCCACCAACAGGTATGTCATTCGGGGGTGGTAACATTAGTGCCGAAGTGGAAGAAATTGGAAGCGTTTCCGATGTAGAAATCGAACCTGGGGTCGGATTTTGAAATTGCTGAAAACGACGATGATGAGGATGTGACTACAGAGTTTTCTCAATGCATGCCAAATCATGACTGGTAAGGATGGAATAACGCAGTAGAGTACAATTCCGCCAAATACGAGTGTTGGAACCCCTGTGCATAACATTATTCGCCACAATAAGGGGTCTATTGCCGGTTTAGAGATTAAAGCTGAAGCTAATACTTTCATGGCTTTTTTCACTCCAATTATGGCGGACATAGTGGTAACAGAAACTAATCGAAAAGCTGTAAGTGTTTATGCGTCGGTGTCGGTCGTTCAATTCCAATCATTCGGATAGACCACCAAATGTATGGAAACCACTCACTGTTCAAGAGTAAAAGGTTTACTTGGGTGTTCTCTTTATGGCCGGAATACATCATTTGAGTGAAGCACAAATCGGTCCTTTGGAGTTCGGACTCTGTTATCCATTTTTCTATGCTGATATTGTGCAATTGCGCGCTTGATACGTTTCGATAACATTCGTACTAGAGTTGACCGAATGTATACTAACAACTCCGCCCAATTCGATATCTTTGGAACCTAATGAACTAACAGCCGTATAAAAACTACAAGCCATCGATAAACAACATTGTCTATAAACAGCTTTAAATTTATGGAAAATGTGCAGAAGTTATAGGCGTTTTTCCTTTTTAGTTCAGAGCACAACCTGAACTGTTATACAGAAAGTTCGTGTTTCTTTTTTAGCTCAGACACTTCAGAGCTCGAATTTCTGTTTCTTTTTTCGCTCAGAGCATAATCAGAGCGCGCTCTATGAGCTCAGAACAAATTGACTGGGCAAGAGCATCCTGAGTAAAAAGCTGAGTACACATGTACATGCACACTTCCAGTCACATTTGAAGGACAAAAAAAAACAGGAAAAACAAAACATCCTCTGAACGCTCTGAGCACGCATGGTTCAGAGCGCGCTCATAATGCTCGAACTCTGTCCACTGCTCAGCTCTGAACTAAAAAAGAAAAACACCTTATATCGAACTTTCATAATTTAATGCCAAATCGTCCACCAATAAAAAAAAATAAAAAATCTCACAAGAAATATGGGCTGACGGGAAAAATCGTGCCACTTACTCTTACATGCTTGTATCATATTGACATACGAGAAAATAAAATTAAATAACTTATATGTATCTAATTGTTCACGAATTCATAAAAAGAGTATCGTCGTACGACTTACTGCCAGGGTTACCTTCAAAAAAATGGGTGAATGGGCCAAAAAGGTGTCCCTGGCTTTCAGAAAGAGTCCCGTATAAAATTCAAGAAAAACAACAGTATCGAAACATAATCCCATGGTTTTTCTATTCATTTAAAAAAAAAATATTTAAAAAAAATTGTATGTAGGTACATTATATTAGGAGGCATATTTAGAGAACATTAAATAATGATAAATCCATTTGATAAAAACTAAACAAAACAAATATTTCATTTGTATTATATGTAACTCTTTCAACTAAAAAAAATAATACAAATCAACGAAGCATTTAAATTCATACGATACAAGATACAACTGACAACTATGAGAGTTTATGAGTTTCCAAAGCAAATTATGGATGTATAAATGGGATAGTGAGAGCGATATTTATACAGACAAGAGCGAATATAGTGTTTACTTTTTGTAAATTGTGATTAATAGTCAATTCTGAAAAAGGGTCCATAGGCGTCAAAAAGTGTCCTGTTTTTTCGTAAAGGGGTCCGATTTAGACTAGTTTGAAAAAGGCGGGTCTTGGGTCCGAATTTTGAAGAAAGTTTCAATCGGACCACAAGGGGTCCAAAAGGCGTACGACTGTACCTCTCTCTTATTATTCACTTCACTTCCAACCAGCCAGCAATAAACACGGGTTTTTTTCTGAGCATAGCTCTTTTTCTATCTATCGTTCTATCGTTTTATTTTTCTTTTACGAATTTACAGTCCATTATTATACAATGTCATTATTAATGTCAGTGTGGGACGGTTTAATAACAAACTTTGTACCTACCATGGAATTTGCGCACAACATTTCAATGCTAATCAAAAGTCTAAAGTAACAACGGATGATTTATTTGTACGTAGTGACGAAAGAAGAAAAAGACTGCAATCAATTTTAAATAACAAAAAAAAAAAAAAAAAAACATTTATTGGAAAGAGTAGAAAAAATGAGAGTTCTTTCCAAAAAAGTGAAAAATCTTGGAATAGCTAGTAGATACTAAACACTTCCATGTCAGCAAACGAACACATTGATGCTGTTGAAAATATCTGCTGGCTATACCTACTCCGATTAACATTCGGCTAAAATTTGTAAAAACTTAGCTGATACCTCAATTAACCTACATCTGTTAAATTTACCTCTTTGCAATGTCATATAGGAAAGTAGAGCTTGCTTTCAACGATATGGTTAGATATGTTTATTATTTGAGGAAGTTTAATCATATTTCAATGTTTAGGATGTCCATCTTAGGATGTTCGCTGCGAGGATTTCTAAACCATCGAAACTGTCTATACCTATCTAGGAAAATTAATAACTCAGCAGAAAGCAAATTATTTATACGAAAAGTTGCGGTTTCCTAATTCTTCCAGAACTGGTAATATAATTCTCCCAATTCATCGCTTCTTAGAATACGCAGCCATTTGTTTTTTGTTCATATGATTTTTTTATTTTCTCTCTTTCTGTTTTCCTATTTGATATATTTATTTATTCGCGTAACTATTGTTAGCAATTTTATAATTCTATATTTCGCTTAAAGTAATCTGTATCTTATGTACTCTTGTAAAAGAACTTGGTTCTTAATTGTACAAAACCGTTCTATTTGAATAAATTCATTTATTCAACATGTGTTTGTACATATCTCTTCTTTATACAAATGTAGATTGTATATCTATAAACAAAAATGTCGTCAGAGCTTTTAGTAATTACGAATTGGCCCGTCCAATAATAACCTTTCTTTATAGCTGTATGACACCCACTAAAAATTTAAGTTATCCAACACGCAAGAAATATCCAAAGATTTTCTTCACTTAAGCGCTGGATAAATTCCCCACCTCTCGGCATTTCCGCATGGCAAACTTTCCAACTGGAAATTCAAATGCCAGTAGTTTACTGACGGCATCTCCCTAAATACACCACAGCGTAATACGAGTGTTTTTTTCCAGGAAGCACTGAGTTCTTAATTCCTTTTGGTGAAGGCTATTCCGCAAATTTTAAATTTCCTCCGAGGACTAAACTTGGCGAACCCCGTACCATACGCAGACAATTTATCTTAGCAACCACAAGTCTGCAATCTTCTCCGTTGCCAACGTCTCACAGTCGGACGACCTTTTACTTATAAATTATAAATCTATAGCGACTGCCTTATTGAAAATTTTCCAAAAGTACTTATCATACTTTTAAAGGATCAACGAGTTAATGTTTCCTTTTCGCTTTATTCCCGGTGGTGTTGGTTAGTGGGAAAATCTAAAGATTTAATTTTTTTCCTCCACTTGTTTTCCTGGTTGTAGTTCACCACCGTGCCGTGCCGTTCATTGTGCCAAAAGGACAACAACTTAAAATATTAATTTATTCACAAAGTTCATAAGCTAAGCAAATCTCGGATCCGCCCAGTGTTGGTGAGGCAGGAAATAGCACCTCCTTGCAAGGCACATCAGCAATGGGTGGTCGACAGAGGCAGATGGCAAAGGATCAAATGCAATTTCCTGAGGAAGGAAGATTCCGTCGTGTAGCTTTTTTACTGCTCAGTGCTCATAGTCACTTGACGCGAAACAAAATTACGTCCAACGGCCGATTAAATTTTGTTGTTGCATATTAGCTTGTGTCTATTAAGTGCTTTCAACTGACGAGGAAGGGGCGAATAAAAATTACATTATCCTTGTAAAGTGGCAAGGCCGTGAGAAAGTTCCCCACTTGATTGTAGACCATGAGTTGCTGCAAAATTTCATGGGTGCGGTATAACGAGAAGGCGACAAATTTAATAAAATCAAGTTAATGATATTAAAGGCAAGAAGCGGCATATTCTGAAATAATCTGGCAACTCTCTATAAGTACGTCGAAATGAGTTTCTTATCCTTATGAGGCTCTTAGGCGAAAGCTGGGAAAAAAGTACCCAACGCAAAAAACGAACTCAACACATCTGGATTGGGTAACACTATGTAGCAGAAGAGGCGACACGAAATATTGAACACCGACCCACAGTTCACTCTAGCACGTGGCGTGCAACCGAGTCCTTGTGTTGGCTGTCGTTATGGTTCCATCTTCTCGCAATAACAGAGGGATGTCGGTCGTAGGGAACGATGCCATTATATTGATGACAAATAAAATAAGAAAAAAAACATCCTTTTAACTCTAGGAATTCCCTATTCACACAGAAGGAAACGGAAAACACGAAGATAATCTGTGGGAGAAGTGCAGTTCAGGAATTTCAACATCTGTCGCTTGTCCCTCGAACATGCGAGAACGGAATTCTCCACAAGGCGACCGACGCGGCGCGATATATTAGGAGAAGCACACCCCAGCACCAGAGTGACTTTAACGGAATATAATGGATTTAATAAATACGGACAGAGAGATCCTTAAGCTTCGACATTTTCAACCGCGGACATAACTACCGGCAATAATGATGGTGTTTTTGCCAAAAGCAATTCGTTTTATCGCTCTAATGATTAGAATTATAAGTCAGGTTCGGGGCGACATCAGATGGCACCATTGTTTTTGGCCCGCATGGCTTGGGTTTTATGGATTTTCGATTTTTATGGCATTCGGTGAGTGTTTAATAAGCACGGACAGATACGTTTGATTTGACTTTTGGCAGCTGTCATCAAAATCGGCAGTAAACACACAAATATCTCATACTTGCACAGAGCACAGACTATCAGCTGGGGAAATGAAATGCCTTCGGTCGCTTTGGCTTTGTTGTAATGGGTTAATAAAATATTTGTAGAAGACGGATTAACTTAAAAGTGGAATTTCAGTTTGTTCTAGATCAGGCTTTTCTGTTTAAAGACGAAGCCTCAGTCAAATAAGTTTCAAATTTCGCGAATTGCTTGAGAGGTGTAGCAGGAGCACTGGTTGCCTAGATTCTGGAGGATGATAGGTCTACGGAAGACTGTATCAGTCACCCTTCGTCTACGCGATGACATTATCGTCACCGAGTAATAAATAATTTTATTTCTTATAAATCTATTTCTATACATATACTAAAACTGTAGCCGTTTTCATATGTTAACGGTTCGCGTGAAAACTACTGCACAAATTTCGATGAAACTTTTTTTGAAATGTTAGTTAAGATTCTGAGAAGGACATAGGCTATTCCTTATAATGCAGTGCCTATTTTGTGAGAGCGTTTTTGACCAAAATGTGTTTTATTTTCTGACTTTATTGCCTTCAACTCAAACAATTCTTAAAATTCTTAGTTAATTCTATTGGCCCTTAGCAATAAAACATTTTAGACACGACCTTTGGCAGCAAATTAACTCTTAGTCTAAATTTGAAGAAATAAAGCATTAAGTTTGATTTTAAGTTGGAAAATAGTTAGATTGGAGTCACCGCCAAACCCGAAAAAAATTAGGTAGGTATGCCATTTTCGAAAAACGCCTTGTTGGTAAAAAAACATACAAATTTAATATCTTACAGATGAATTGAAACTAACATATAATGTGAATCAAATTTTTTAACAGAATGCAGGTACCTAGATCGATATTTTACTCTGTCTTTTTTTATCTCTAAAGTCCAAGGTTTTGGTTTGGTGAGTAAGTCAAGTAGCAAATTGGAAAATAAGCAAAACGCACAGTTGTAAATAAAAATGAGTGATGCGACTTTGATCAAAGAATGTACCAGACTTAGCAAATTCAAAAATTAGTTTTTCCTTTTTTCTAAAAATGATTCCTCAATGCCTCAAGCATCGGAAATATGCTTAAAATGAATAATTATGCCTGAGTTTGCATCACTGGTCATCGCTGACTAAAGGCGCTTGTTTTAGGGTCGATCTCATCAAATCAATGTAAAGAAGGATTTTCAGCAAGTAGAGCGTAAAGTAGTTGCTGTATTTGCCTGCTGAAAATCCTACATCGTTTTGCTTTGCTAAGATCGAAGCTAAGCTTTCTATCTAAAGTGGAATTTTTCAAATAAGTCACAAGCGTTTTACTTTTTCGAATTTCCCCTTTTTTTATCTGTCAAATAATGACAATTTTTGTTCATTTAGTTTACATCATCGACAACTTGAAGCTAGCCTCTGGTGAAACATCAAAATTAAGTCACAATATCTAGCAGAAGTCAACCTTTCTTAAAGTTTGTTTCATTTCTATGAAATGCTATAGGTGGACTTAGAGGTCTAAGTGGTATTGTATTTAATATAATTTTTGAATAAAGAATTTGAATTGACCGAATTACATAAAGGAGCGTGTGCATTATTTTCACTACATTAACGAATTTGGATGGAACGAAGTTAGCCGGGTCAGCTAGTACATATTAAAGAATAACAGCACGATTCTTCCAAACCTCACTGATACCTCATAATTATGCCACAAAACCCTCAAAAGGTGAGGTGAAATTGATTTTGTGAGGTTTTTGTATTTCATTTTATGCTACATTTATAACTATTTCGTGAAAAATACATAGATATTTGTATAGGTAACAAAAACTTAGGAATGTGGTGAGTTTGATTTGTAACAAAAAATGTCGTCAATAATTTGTGTGCTTCAGTTTTAAAACATTTCTGTGTTCATATTTCTCGTATTTAGCCCAAAAAAAAATTGTATATTTCTATTTTATATATTTTACTAACTTCGTGTACGAGTTCGGTCGGACCTTTATGGAAAATTTAGTGCCCTTTTAAAGGGAACCATGCTAAGGTGAAATTTTTGAGTTAAGTTGTGAGGATTATCTAAGAATTTTGAAGTTATCGAATCACAACAAGCTCCACACGAAATCAACCTGACAAGTCAACAGAGCTTTTGACTTGTGAGGGCTCACAACGGCAGAATCGGGCTGTAAAAGAGTTTTGTAAATAGGATTCCATACTTAGTTTTTCTTTAAAAAATCGAATAAAACCTTTTTTTTTTTTTCAAAAATCTTCATATACTCTTGTAAAACTCAACACTGTACTGCCAATAGAAATGCTATTACAACTTCCTTTTAGCAAATATTTTCCACTTCTTCTTTTTTTTCAGCCATATTGAATGTGCACCTTAAAATAATTTCAACAACTTGAAACCTTACTTTACACTATCAGAAACTCCCACTTCATTTGCACACACACACGTCCACACACGTCCATCGGCATTATTCTGCTAATGAAAACTCAAAAACAAATCTTTAAAATCGTACCTACTTATAATATATCTATGTAAAGATCGGTTAAGGGAAGGGGAAATTCGAAAATGTAAAACGCTCCGTAATTAAATATAAAAACATCCGACAGAACTTTTGATGAACGAGAGAGTTTCGTTTGACCAAGTGGTGCACTTTATTGCGCAGTGCCTTAGTGGTTAGTGTGTAGGGCTACTAAAAGATAGATCAATTTGCCCCAAATAAAAAACCCTAGGAGTAGTAACAGCAAACACATTAAGCGCTTTAAATAATTTTCATTCGCTTATGCCACCGAATAAAATGCACGTTTTCTGGCGTTTATTTCATATGAAAATACGTCATAGGTATAGAAATTTTGTGCATAAGTCACAATGCATAAATGAAGAAAATATAAAACATTTGGCTTAAATCTGTTTCAAATTTCTTTGATTCTTCCTTACCAGAGACTTAGTCAAAAGAGAAACGCATTCATGACGGGGCGGGGCGCGCATTGTATCGAAGATTTCGCCACAATTGCTCTGCGTTGTCCGTTTCCCTGCGCAGATAATAATAAATTTGTACGTCAAAAGATTACATTTGGGTATACAATTTTACAACAGCTAAGAAAAAATTAATATTTTGGGACTGCATTTAAACAGTTGCAGCTTGCAGTGTACAGATAAAGAGTAGGAAAGTCAATTGTTTCAACTGAAGTAACACAGGTCACCCTAAAAGTTAAAATTCCAACTAGTTACAAAGTTAGGTACCCCATGTCAATAAAATACATAAATCTAGCTGCCAACAATGTCAGTTTTGGCTCACAAAAAAAAAGATCAACCTAATATCGTATTCGTATCTGTAAGATTATACCATCATTTGAATAAAACGGTCACAAAATCGCAATTTCCCAGACAAACTATAGGTAATTTGCCGTCTTCGAAGTGTATCTCCACCCCTTGACACACAAATGAAAGGATAGATACTTGTGTCGATCCGAAGACAAATGATGCTGACAAAGGAAAACTGTTAAAAAACTAAACAGGATATATCAATCCCATCCCCCCCCAAAAAGTCTTGGCAAATAAACAGAAAAGCCAAAGTAACATGGACCTTGTCTATTGAGACAAAACTTCCAACAAAAGACCATAGTTCGGATGGTTGGTTGTGTATATAGTATATACGAAATACGAATATTCTAAATTGAAATCAATTTCTATACCTAAATCAGTCACCAGCCGGACAAGGTGAAAAGGAAGAGATGCCCTAATTTTAGGTACCTATAGAGCACGCCCCACTCGACCATTCTCGGAAAATACTTACATTGCACGGTAGATAGGCATGGGTGCCAGCTTGACTGGTTATATTTAGATATCCGTCCAATGATGATAAAGACGGCGACAGTGTTGTTGTAGATGTCGTTGTAGTAATGGTGGTAGTAGTGGACGAGGATGATGATGCCGACGTCGCTGTCGGAGACGACGCAGACGAAAACGACGCTGCTGACAGTGATAACAGAAACGATGGCTGTGATGTTGATGGAGGAGTAGCTGAAAGTGGCGGTCTTGTGGATACTTCTGGCCGGGCTGATGCAAAAGCGGGAGATTCGCTGGCATACTCCGACTCCCTATTCAAAATATTACTGCGGATGATTACTCTCGCCGTATTCTGAATGGTTTCCGTTAATTGCGGAGGAAAAGAAGGTGTAGTCGTGGAATGCGTTACCAACGACGACGACAACGACAGTGCTAACTGGGTTTCTTGGTGGAGTTTCTGTGACGAGGGGGGAGCATGTCCATAATCTCTAATACTGCTACCCCGTTCATTGTTATTTCTGTCGCCGATGTCATTTAAAATGTTCCACGGTTCTGGTGTGGTCCTCGTCGTTGTATTCGTCGCCGTTGCCGTCGTTGACGGTGTCGCTTGCGTCAATTGAATCTTCAGCAAATTTGATGAAAATGATGATGACGATGATGGTGATTGTGATGGATCCTTTGTTATTATTGAATGTACGCTGTCAGACGCAAGGGTTGGCTGGTTTGTAGTCGTCGTCGTCCCAGTATTAGTGATTATAGTGTTTGTCTCTGCTGCTTTATTATTGGCTCTCAGAAATTGTTTTTCGTTTGCGAAATCATCACTTCGCACTAATGATGACGCTACTAATGCCGCTGATGTTTCTGACTTCGTTTCTGAATCTGATCCTGACAACAATAGAGATGGGGACCTCTCAATAACATTTAATGTTGAACCTGAGGATGAACAAGAACAAGCGATGAAAATAAAATTTGAATTTCATGAAGTAATTTTCAGGATGGTAGATATAGTTAATGAGGTTGACGTAGGTACTTTGCGTTTCTTGGAAAAAAAGTATATGGTAAAAAATGTGGGCAAATGCATTAGTGAAGAAAATTAATTAATTCGAGGACCTGTTCCATAGGACACCACAATGGGGCAGAATAAACCTATAGCTGGCAAAAAAATCAAATTATGAAGTTAACCTTTTTCTTAAACTAATTTTATTTCTCTTTTAAAAATTATAGAGATATAGAAATGAGAGAAAGAATATTAAAGTAAAAAGTGCTATTTATTAGCAGTTAATAAAATATGTTTTTTTTCATGGAATCTTAGTTGTGATTTTTTTCAGTTTTTAGTTAACGAAAAAAATATTGTTTGTTCTCTCATTTTGCGTGGAAAATGTCTAAAAAAATGTGTTATTTTTGCATTTAACTGAAATATAAGTTAAAAAATTCTGGAAAATCCTGGGCTGCAAAATTAATTCGAGACGTAACCACCATTCCAAGTCTTGCTGAAAAGTGTGCCAAAGCTTTAAATCAGTCCACTGATCCTACTTCAATGAGAGAAGAGGCATTGGCATTGATTGTTTCGGGAAACCTGTCCCAAAATATTAAATTCGTATACAAAATTGTTCAGGAGTCCAAACAAAAAAGGTACATAAGATGAAATATATGCCAAACCAAGCCCATGTTTTCTAAAGGGCAAAACCTGGGTAGGTAGGGTAGGTACTTTTTCCAACAACTAGAAGAGATAGACCATATAAATATAAACTTTAAAGGGTTACTTAATTTCTGTGATTAATTGCTTTTCAAGGGATAATGTTTACGTTTTTATTCTTCGATTGGGGTTTAGTACAATCGGTTCCCTAGGTATCGCGATGGGCCCTTATGGTGCCTGGTGCCGTATGAGACCATAATAACTCATACCACTTTTTTACCCAACCTAACCTAGAAATGACTTCCAGTAACTTAATAGCTTAACTCGCAGATCATAAGTAAGCCCACAAGGATCTCCAATGCTAAATATTATTGGGCCGAACATTTTTGGCATGTTTCCAGCTCCTCCAGTTATTTTAAAAACCATACCTCTTTGGTAGAAAATGCTTGATTATTGCAGAAGTATTTTTTGTGCATTTTTTTTTTTTTTTTTTTGTAAACCTTATTTCACATCATTGTTCATTCTTAAGATAAACTTTCGCCTAACACTGTATATGAAAGCATTTGTTGTAAGATCTGCAAACTAGAGATTTTGGTTATGTCTCGACTTTTGTTTTAATTCAGAGTTCTCGTAGCACCCGCTTGTAACGGGTGATTTTGTAGCTGGTTTGGTTTTGGCAACACTGGTTTTGACAGCTGACGTGTGTTTAGTACCTTGTGTCACTGTCAAACAGCTTCAGTTTGGTTTGCAATTTAACCATGGATCGTCTTAAAAATGAACAACGCTTGCAAATTATTGAATTTTACTATCAAAATTCGTGCTCGGTTCGAAATGTTCATCGCGCGCTGCTTCCATTTTATGATCGGCATTCTCGACCTTCTGAGCAGTCCATTCGGAAGATTGTGACCAAATTTCGCACCAAATTTACTTTGTGGGACATTAAACCACCAACACGTTTACGTACTGTGCGTAGTGAAGAAAATATTGCGGCCGTATCAGCTAGTGTGACAGAAGACCGCGAAATGTCGATTCGGCGCCGTTCCCAGCAGTTAGGCCTTTGTTACAGCACTACGTGGAAAATTTTGCGGAAGGATTTGGGCGTAAAGCCTTTTAAGATACAGCTGGTGCAAGAACTAAAGCCAGCCGACCTACCACAACGCCGAATTTTTGGTGAATGGGCTCTTGGAAAGCTGGCCGAGGATCCGCTTTTTTATCGAAAAATTGTGTTCAGCGATGAGGCTCATTTTTGGTTGAATGGGTACGTAAATAAGCAAAATTGCCGCATTTGGAGTGAAGATCAGCCAGAAGCATTGCAACAGCTACCAATACATCCCGAAAAAGCCACTGTTTGGTGCGGTTTATGGGCCGGCGGCATTATTGGGCCATATTTCTTCAAAGATGATGCGAATCGCAGCGTTACTGTCAATGGTGAACGCTACCGAGCGATGATAACAAACTTTTTTTTGCCCGAAATGGAAGTTCTTGACTTGCATGATATGTGGTTTCAACAAGACGGTGCCACATGCCACACAGCACGCGAAACAATGGCGCAATTGCGAGGCGAGTTTGGTGAACAGTTAATTTCACGTTTCGGGCCGGTCAATTGGCCGCCTAGATCGTGCGATTTGACACCATTAGATTATTTTTTGTGGGGGTATGTCAAGGCTAATGTGTATAGGGACAAGCCCGCTTCGATTGACGCACTGGAAGCCAACATCCATGCATTCATTCGTGAGATACCGGCCGATATGTGTGAAAGAGTATGCCAAAATTGGACTCAGCGGATAGGCTACCTGAGACGCAGCCGCGGTCAACATTTGCATGAAATTATCTTTAAACATTAAATTTTTTGTGTTTTTTTTTTTTAAAGTTCTAAACCTCTTAAAAAATCACCCGTTAGAAAGTAAATGACACCAAAACATGTTTACAAGCAGGTCCTTAATTACTACGTATAGTGATAAGAATTTAGATACTCCATATCCGTTGTCACTACTTCTTGTTATAAATACCTGAAGTATCAAGAAGAGACAAATTTTCTAATGTTAAATATTTTTGACTGAAGTTCAACACAACCAGCTATTTGGTCACTACCTTTAATGTCAAAAAGGGATATAAGAATTGAAAAGCTTTCTGAAGACTGTTATGCTCTCGGAAGTTTGTCAGAGGTTCGGTAGGTGTGAAAACAATCCTAAAGTCAAGCTTATGTTTTCCATGAATCGAAACCAACACCACAGACCTAACGACTTTACATGTCTTAATTGAGCCCAAAATAGCAAATCCAACCATCTTTGCAGTCGCGCGACTGCCAATTCCTAATAGCCAATTTCTAACGCCCCTAAGTACGTGCCATTACGACATGTTCTTGAACTTTAAACAACGTTCAGTCACGATTTCTTTCCAGACAGCCCACAAGGCCATCAGACAGTCAGGCCCTATACTCTTTCTTAACTGAAAACCTTCGAATCGGGTATCATTACTTTTTACTGCACCTCGCAACGAATTTCGAAAACACCTCACACTGGCAAAGTCACCGAGGATATCAATACAACAGACATGTAGCCGTATAGACTATTTTCTAGTCGTACTTGTACAGACTCATATTTTTAATTTCATCATAACATTTAGATCCTCTCAGCCGTCTCATTTCCATCTGATAATAAATAATAATTTATTATCCTTTGCTAGCTGTTGTTATTTATGGCTCCATAAAAATCTTCTAAGCGAAAGTCAAACGAAAAATCGTCCTCTTGCGAAAAGATTCAATAATGTATTCGACCAAATTAATACCGAACTACTCGTCGCTCATTACAAAACTGATTATGTATGTGTAGTTTGTTGGGATGGTTCAGAACCATCAACATCAGCGCTGAGATCCCTTATGGCTATTCTCCTTCTAAATCAAGTGAAATATACTGCACAATATTATCAACGAATTATCTACTGATGTAAGAGCTCAAGGCACATTGGCCATCGTGTCAGTTCAACTATTTCACCATAGAAACTTCATGAACCGTAAATTTCATCTCAACTCAAACACACATTTCCAACAAATACACAAGGCAGCCAAACTTTTTTTTAATTAATCGGTCTGTATCTTTCGGTTCGAAGTAAACTCGTTTTATGGATTTTGCTACTGGTGCTGGCTGGAGCTCAGGGACGATTTTCTTTATATATATATATTGAAAAATAGCCGACGTCAGACTTTTATTTATGATTTAATTAAGTGGAATATAATATACGCTACGCTACGCAAATAACTCAATAATTAGTCGCATTGGGATTAGGTGTGGATGGGCGGCTTTGTTTGTTTCGCGGATTTCCTTGCGGAATGTGAGGTTTTCCTGATGACTCGGTAATTTGTGGTTTGCCATCGCTTTTTGGAAGTATTATGCAGTACCCTTTCGATAGGCTACACAGCGAACCTAAAGAGAATTCGGCTTGCTTTGTCATCGAAATTGTGTTTGCTTTTCAAAAGAAGCAAGCGACTTGTGAATAAATTCAAAAAATTGCTGTATTGGTGGTGGACTTATTAAGGAGTTTTAAAACTTGTAAGTGATGATATCTCTAACGTGCTTATATGATTGATTGGAAGTAGAATAATAAACTTGTTAAGATATACATCTGCGCAGTCATAAATTACAATTGCAAGGATATTTCTAGAATTTTCAATGTATTTTTGCAAGCTTTTTCTAACAAAATTAAAAATTATTTAATTTTTATATATTTCTTAGCATTTCCGTAAAAAGAATAGGTAAATTATTTCTTTCAACGCACTTTGGATTAAATAAAATGGCTAGGTTGGTAGGTAAATGGGTGCTCTTGTGGTAATTTGCCACAGCTTCACTTAGATAGACCATCAGTTGGGTCCATTGTGTCCAAAATAATATGGCTAACACTTTTCTCTGATTTAGCTTGTTTATCCCGCAGTAGTTGCTTTTTAATTGGTTTCCTTCTCAAAGGAGTATTCATGGTTGTAAACGACGAATAGAAAAAAAAATTAAATTACATAACTTTGAAATGTTTCCAAGATTTTATTAGTCCTCGCAAAAAGAGAATAAAGATATTAATCTATTTACTGAAGTTTTGACGGCTCATGCCTTCTCACAACCATCGCTTTGTGGGGGTTTTTATTTTTTTGGGACGAATTTAAGGGATCTACAATTTTATGCCGAGTCCAAAAGACCAATTGAGAAGGTCTTTCATGACAGCTTTATTCTTGGAGGCTGAAAGAAAGCCCCAAAAAATGCGGTAATATTTCATAATGCAAAATGACCCCATTAAATCTATGCAATATTGCCTTAAATAAATGCAGAATGGGCCCAAATTGTTAGCATCAAAAATGAAAAATTACCCCAAAATAATGCATGGCAAGCAACAATAAAAACGATGACAAAATTGGGGAGTATTTTCATTATTTTGGGGTCTTCTTGCAGATTTTGAGGGAAATTTTTCATTTTCTTATTTTGGTATCAAAACAAAATTCTACTAGAAGAAACGGAAGTATTCCGTTTTTACAACGGCGTCAATCGTTTCAAGGACAAAATATTGTTTATTTTCTTCATTTAAAAATATCAACCTTTCAAAGAAAATCTTCCTGAAGGTCAGCGCCGGATTTTAATAGGTGCAACTTTTAAGATTGTTCCGAAGGGATGTTTCAAACAACTTCTCGTCATATAAGTCGAATATGAGCTGACTTTAAGCTTTAGAAAATTAAAAAAAATAACTAAGAGTCAGCTCAGGTTTGCAAATAACTTTAAATTTTAACTTTAGAAAATTTGAGAAAATAAAAGTTAAAAATTCGCGCGAATTTTAACTTTTATTTTCTCAAATTTTCTAAAGTTTTAATTATGTTTTTTTAATTTTCTAAAGTTTAAAGTCAGCTCAGGTTTTCAAATAACTTTAAATTTGAACTTTAGAAAATTTGAGAAAATAAAAGTTAAAATTCGCGCGAATTTTTAACTTTTATTTTCTCTTTTATATTCGCGCGAATTTTTAACTTTTATTTTCTCAAATTTTCTAAAGTTAAAATTTAAAGTTATTTGAAAACCTGAAAACTTTATTTGAAATTCGCGCGAATTTTTAACTTTTATTTTCTCAAATTTTCTAAACTTAAAATTTAAAGTTATTTGAAAACCTGAACTGACTCTTAGTTATTTTTATTTTTAAAATTTTAAGTTATTTGAAAACCTGAGCTGACTTTAAGCTTTAGAAAATTAAAAAAAAAACATAATTAAAAGTCAGCTCACGTTTTCAAATAACTTTAAATTTAAACTTTAGAAAATTAAAAAAAAAAAAGTTAAAATTCGTGGGAATTTTTGTTGTAATTTGGAGCTCTGTACATTGTATTTGGGGTCATTCTTCATTACTTTGGGGCGATATTTCATCTATGGCAAACTATTTTTTTCCAACATTTTGAAAAAGACCCTGATAATATTACATTGGGGTATAATTTCACAAATAAAAATGAATTTTCACCCAAAAATATTAATGAAAAGAGGCCCCACAATAATGAAAAATCACCCCAATCGGACTATCAAACGTTGTTGTTGCTTCCTATATAATTTTTTGGGGCCTTTTGTCATATTTTTTTTGGGCCATTTTTCATTGGGGCATAATTTCATGGAGCCATTCTTGGATATTTGTCAGACGTTCGTGAGAGGTGGCGCAGTGAAAAAAAAATGATTAAGACAAAATTTAGTTTTTTCTTTTGGAAATCGAACCTGGTATCCCTCGCTTAGTAGTCAAACATTCAGCCAACAAGCCACTGAGCCTATGCCAGTTTTCGCGTAAAATATAGTGCGCCACGGCTTTATAATTTTCTGCAAGAATTTAAAATTTCTTCGTTTTCTAAGTGTTAACCAACAGTGAACGCCTATAACCTTTATTCTTAAAAATACTCTCTTTCTAATGATAAAATTGTGATCTTGAGGCCGGATTTGCATTATCAACCTTGATAAAATTGAAAGAAGTATTAGAAAACAAAGAAACGCGTGATAAAATAAGTACCGAGAATTGTATCTAATCGAACAATAGGACATAACGGATTTGCATTAAGATAATTTAAATGATCAGCTAAGATTTTGTGTATTTCCTAATTTGTTATGAATGTAACCATGTAACCAGTTTGAGGGATTTCCCCCAGGTAAAGACTTTTTTTTTTGGTCGGCCGGGGGACGTCTGGTGGGAGTTGGGGTTATTTGTATTTCGCTATAATCACGGAGAAGAATGGAAAGCTTCAAATGTGTAAGATCATCAGTCGATTCCCAATGGCTATAATTTATAGCGAAAATTTTGTGTTCTAATATCTTTGGAATATTACAAAACAAGTCTTTAAAAAAAAATGTTAGTTTCACTGAGAAAATGTTATCGTTTTTTTCTAATGGCTCCTTAAATATTTTTTCGGCTTTAAACATTAACCCCGTCTGCAAGTTATATAATCAACCATTTTAACAAAGTTGCTAAGGGCTGTGCGAATTCCTACAAGATGGTTTCGAAAAGTTGCATTTATTTGCTAGTTTTTACATTCGGAAGACCGAACTTACATGGGTTTTCGAAATTAATTTTTTTTACTTCTAAGTCGTACATAATAGGCTTTTCACACCAAGCCCAAAACCGGGTTTTCCTCGAAAACTCGTCGATGCATTCACACCGACCACCAACTCGTTTTCGTTTGACATTTCAATCAGCTGTGAGACACTAGTCGTTAAACTTCGGTGCAAACTTTTGTGGTTACAAATTTCGATCGCATTAATTAACAAACAAAATGAATTAGTGCATTTCAAATTAATATTAGCCCATCAATTAATTGTGGAAAATGATTTTAATTTGTAAGTTGTGACATTTGTTCGGTCAGCCATTTTGCTGAATTTGCTGAGTATTACAAAAGATGTGTTTGTTTCAACAACCCAACGATTGGAAGTCGTTTTCGTGGAAAATGAGTTTAAACGACTCATTTTGAAAACTGAAATATATATGGAAAAACATATTTCGGATCGGTGTGAAAAGCCTATAAGACAAAAAGTTTTTTTTTCGGAAAAAAATATATAAATGTGGTGGTTTTGAGATTTATCTGGGGCGAATATTTTGACCGTCTGGCAACGCTGTGAGAAGAAATATTAGGAAAAATTTGCACTTTTCAAACGTTTATGGGTGAAAATTAGAGTTTCGTGTTCATTGCGTAGTAGGTAAATTATGCAGCTTTTAAACCCATTATTAAAAAGGTTGGCACAGATTTTTTGCATAATTCAGACACCTGTCTTTGATAGCGTGTTATAAGTAAAGTAGTCCTGTTTTCCTGTATCACACGTACTGGAATACTAAGCAAGTATACCTACCACAAAACAAAGCTAGTTTTCTGTTTCGAAAGTTTTCGGTTGTTTGGCACATTGTTATTGACTGTAACGAGAGTTTTTCTGTGTTTGCTATACTTTGCAGCTCCTTTGGCAATTCAAAAGAAAGAAATCAAGGCGAAGAAGTGCAGCCATAAATCAATGTGGGTTGACACAAGTTATACTACATAGCCCAAAAGTCAACATGTACTACGAAGGGCTGTCTCTCAGGGGTGTAGTCTTTACTATGCCATGACATCAATACTAGCACTACCAATGTCCTTCCTGCACAATAATATGGATGGAAGAGCAACAAAAATGGATGGGAATTTATTTGTTTATATAGAAGACATTCTTAGCCATTGCTATAGTAGATGTGGGGCATTTAACTTCACAGCTAGGGCCAAGAAATTTCATGAAATATCTTGAATCACGAAAACTCATTAATGACCGGCAGTACGGTTTTCGTGGCAACAGATCCACTGGTGATTTGATGGCTTATCTCACCGAAAAGTGGAACCAATCGCTACATCACTCTGGTGAAACGAAGATTGTTGCGCTTGATATTTCAAAGGCATTTGATAGAGTTTGGCACCAAGCTCTTTTATCGAAAATGCGTGCATATGGGATCGATGCGTCTCTTCTTCAATGGATTAGAAACTACCTCTCTGGCCGTTCAATTCAAGTTGTATTGGATGGCTTCAAGTCTGAAATTCACCATATAAATGCTGGTGTTCCCCAAGGCTCCGTTTTGTCTCCGACTCTCTTTCTCATTTTCATAAATGATCTCCTGTCTGTAACTTCTAATCCAATCCACTCCTTCGCCGATGACAGAATTGGAACGGCAACGTATGTTAAGCTCATTAAATTCCGACCTCGACAGCATTTTAAAATGGGGTTCAGCCAATAGAGTGGAATTTAATGCTTCCAAAACACAATGCTGTCTGCTGTCATTAAAGCGAAACCAGAATCCTCAGCCATTATCCATGAATGGCACTTGCATCGCCGAAACCGAAAGACTTTCCATTCTCGGTATGTGTGTCCATGACAAACTTCGTTGGAATGACCACTTACACGAAGTCGCCAAGAACGCTGCGAAATGTCTAGGTTTCCTTAAAAGGTGCAAGAAATATTTTACCCCTTCTGATCTGGCTACCATATACAAGGCGTTCATTCGCCCCAAACTTGAGTACAACTCTCATATCTGGTCTGGTGCCCCTAAAACCTCACTGCACCTCCTGGATAGGATACAAAATCGTGCCTTAAAACTCATTGGAGACATAAATATAGCGAATTCTATAAATTCGCTCGAACATCGCAGAAATGTAACAAGTCTCTCATTGTTTTATCGCTATTTTTACAAACAGTGCTCAAATGAAATTGCCAGCTGCATTCCACCCCTTCAACAATTCAACCGCAATACTCGCCAAGCCAGGAATGCCCATCAGTTTACCCTCCAGCCTACTTTCGGTCGTACTATGAAATATAGAGATTCTTTCATAAGCCGTACAACACGAATGTGGAATGCATTGCCCAGCTCGGTCTTTCCCCCTCAGTACAATTTACAGACATTTAAAACCAATGTGCATCGGAATCTCCTATCTTCTCTATCCCAATTTCCTTAACGCCCGCGCTGTGTACTTCGAACTACACCATAAGAGTAGTCACAACCTCTTTAGCGCGTGTTTATTATAAAAAAAAAAAAAAAAAAAAAAAAAGAGGTCAATGCTTCGCTATGTCGATTAGATTACCCAAAATGTCACATCACTATCATTCGGCAGGTATCCTCTTTTCTATAGGCAGGCGTTTATTGAGAAGTCAGAAATATCTCTTCTGTGCGTTTGATGATTTGGGTATAAATTGGGTGCATTGAAAACTCTAGTTATTTTAAGTCAACTATATTGGTCTGGACACGATTTGATACGAACGAAAAAACGAGAATGGTCGGAAATAGAGTTGAAGTAGCAGTCATTTCAGTAAAAATACTTCGCAACAGCGCAAATATTTCAAATTTTAAATCCCAGTATATTTTGATGTCTTAACCCTAATCCTACCAAAATGTGCCTCGGAGGCACATTCCATTCTAAAAAGCGCAACATTTCTCCAGATACAATTTTAATCGAACTGTGACTTTTAGTATTCTAAACAACTGCTTTTTGACACATAAAACCACTAAAATAAAAGTGAATTTATTTACAGAATTTTAGATATCTTGATAAACAAACAGGGTGCCAGCCTCTACCCCTATGTAATCTAGCAGTACCTATGTATTGAGCATTCGGAGAAAATAATAAATTGCAGAAACTGCTAAGAAAAGAAATGAAATATGTAAATGGGTAAATGGATTATGTTCAATAAAAGTTAAAATGAATAAAATGTATAATATAACTCTATGTTAGTACATGTGTTTAACAATTTAATACAGTTAGCTTTACAATCAATTAGATATATGAGAGGCACACCTTGGTATGGCATGTAACGAAAATACCTTGGTAGGATTAGGGTTAAGGGAAACAATCACCTGATGCAGTCGAAAGATTGCAATAGTTCTTGATTGCTTTAATTCTTTGCAGTCTTTTCCATTCTTTGCATTCTTTTAGTCATTTGAATGCATTCAATGTATTGCAGTCTGCTTGAAGTCTTTTGATTGATTTGAAGTATTTTTCTTGAAAAACAAAACATTATTCATTTGAATTTTTGAAACTAACATCACCGGAATAGGTCAAAAACTAGAGTTCAAAATTTGTACGAAAACTTACAACGTATGAAAGAAAGTTAAAGAGGGAGGTGGTTCTAGTGGAAGAGGATACCAACTAAAATAGGTTCCGAGGTGCCAAAAAAAAACACTCTTTGCAATACAAAAGTACACGATAAAAAGGAAGGATATGTTTTATCAATGTCGGCAGTCCAGAATCGGAGATCTGTTGAAAATATCATGCAAAGCGCTAATTCGCATCAATGCCATATTTTTCTTTTTTTTTTGTGAAAAATTCGGCGGGTAATCGCAACTTATTCTCAGTATTACTAAAAAGATCTAGGTAGGTAGGTTGGTAAAATGGGGGCACTTGTGGCGGTAGCCACAGCTTCACTTAAACCATCAGTTGGGTCCATGTTGTCCAAAAAAAAATCTAACTTGACATCTTGAAAAATATTCAAATGTAATGTGGATAACTACTTAGGTGCAAGCCATGATCATGGTGTAGGTTTCCAAAAAACCAGTATCGAGGTCCACAGCAAATAATCATATTATATACAATTTGACATAAGCCTAGGTAACAGACGGTGGTAAATAAGAAATATTAAAATGCGTTGGCTAAGCAAAAAAAAATTTCTAGTTTTTCCGTTGTACTAATAACACTCCAATTACTAATTTAATTACTTAAAGTAAAGTTCTTACACAATGCTATTTTTTTTAACGCATATTGAAAATATTTTATTTTTCGAACGCAGAGCTTTACAAACCAATTATTAAACAAATTAAAACCCACTCACGCAAAACAAGTTATTAATTTAAAAATAGAAAAAATTCAAAAATAAAACAATTGCAGTATGTATTTGCTATAAGTCAATAGTGCGGTTCGGTTTAATTTTCACCATAACTGAAACGCGCAGAAAGAATAACACAATCATGCAAATAAATTATTAATTTCTGGCGAAAACAATACACTGGGTTCTCTATTTGATCGTTGGAAAATATGGCTCTGTAAATTAGACGGTTGTTCATTTTGAATAGTATTCAGATTGTTATTTGTTCTTATATATAAAATATAAAAAAAATAAAGGTCGTTTAACTTTTAGCCACCGTTAGAGCTGCTTAAGTATTTTTTTTTTACAAAACCGTCGGTTTACAATAAAGTTCAAATATTCAAAAAGAATGATACTGCTGCGGGTGTGATAAATGATTAATTTTAGCTGGCCGAGATTTCTTTTTTCGAAATCTTATTGTTTCGAGATTTTTTCATTATAAGCGAATTTTTTTTTTTGATATATTTTTTTTTTGCTACATTTTTGTTTTCTGTAGTATAATTTTCTAGATATCAGGGTACACCCGAAAATCGTACGTGAACGGGTGTACTGACCATTAGGTAAGCCAGAAAGATAAATTTTCGGATGATGAGCTATCAAAGAAGGCCTTGATTTACTCGACGACCCGAATGGATAGCTTCGGCCGCTTGCCGAAACTCGCTGAACGAAAACTAAAAGAAGAATGTTGATCTCACGGCACTCCTGAGATTCATACTCAAATCTGGGTGGTTCTAGTAGATAAACGGATTTCATATCATTGGCTACTCGTAGGACGAACTTTAGGATCATGTTACAACAAAGCTTTAGGAACTCATGAGATTCATACTTATCTATGTGGCTCCAATACAAAATTGTACCCAGATATTTAGCACTGTCCGCTACCCTGAGGGGTATACCCTTAATAGTTGGCGGATCGAAGTTTGGAATCGCTCTTTTGTTACTGAACAAGACTAGTTTAGTTTTCTGTGGATTGACTCCAAGACCGCATTGTTTTGTCCAAATATTAAGTGTTCGTAATGCGTTTTCTAGTAGTTCGCTTATGGTCTGTAGGAATTTGCCTGTAGCAAGTATGCATTAATATTCTTTTCATTGAGCAAACTTTCAATCACATTGGTAAGCGTTCGGTCTACGTTGTTATTGAGTAGTGCTTCTTCACTGCACACATTCTAAAATTGTTGAATTCTCCTTCAATGTCGAGGAACGTGGCAAATGTGTACTCTTTGTCGTTTAGGGACTTTTCTATGATGCTAATGACCTCAACGCAGTCTCAACTTCTTAACCTTTGATGTAGGCATGCTGAGCCCTTGAGATCACATTATCGTCAGTTCGACTGTGGATAAAAACGTTTAAAAGCTTTTCCAAGGTTTTCAGAATGAATGAAGTTAAACTTATAGGCCTGAAATTCTTAGCAGTCGTATGGTTGGACTTTTAGTTTAGGATTTTCCTGAGTCTTTCCTATATCTTAGCAACCACTAATGCTAGAAAGGTATTGGTAAGGCGCCTGTATTTGATCAGCTTAGCAAAAATTCCGAATTTGAATTTTTTGACTTCATTGTTACTGAAGATAGTAGGGGGGTCTAGAATCTCTTGAGTTGTTCCTGTAAAAGGGGTGTAGTGTAGCATTTGGATACGCGTAGCCGTGCCCTTTGATAGTTAAATAAATAAAATAAATAAATTTCTTGGCGACACTGCGTGAATATTATAAGAGTACCTATAATAAATAAATTAACTGGCAATATAACCAACATTGCATATATGCTATATAAATTAATAAAAGTCCCTTTATTGAGCAGAACGATATTCACCAAATAATAGCTGTAATGTGTGAACACGTCATGAAAAACCACCCCAAAAGGATTAAGTCGTGCACGGGGCCATATAGTGGACAAAAAATGTAAATAATGTTTTAACCTTACATTTTCCTTAGCAAGGTCCGAACAGTAAAATAACCAAAGACTCCATCGCAGTTTTGAATCACTGTGAGAATTTTTCTACTTAAGTTTCAAGTGCTTAAACCTTAAAAGGAAATAATAAAAAAAATGCATGCTCAGCAGAGGCTACTGATTTTATTGTGCGTGACAAACTTCTTAAAAAAAATCGCAAGAACCTACTATCCCATTATGGACATGTCACGCACATATAATACAAAATATATTATGTGCAGCCAAACGCGCTGGATATAAAATCTGAATGACATTTAAAATATCCAAATGGACGCCGCACAAAAACCACTCTTGCCCGCCGACCTTCGTCCGAAGATACGTTGAAAATGCAAAACCCACCCCAACCATAAAAACACCATAAATGAAAAACGAAAAGCTTTCCCAAACGCTCTTAAATAGGTATGTTTTAATTTGAATATATTAAAATGCAAATTAGATTCAATTTTCTTTCAAAAAATAAAAACACACAGCTTCCTTTTTTCGTAGTGAAAATTTAAAACATATACGGCGAATTAATTTTTTTTTCTCTTCTGCTCCTGTTGGTGCGTTAATTTATTCACCATAAATATGCAAACATTTCCGACCAGACGATAGGAGGAAATAAATAAACGAACAATGCGCTTAATACTCATAGCCACAATTTTTCAGTGTAGTTTTTCCATACACCAGGATATCAAGCTTAATTGCATTAAAAGTTAGTTAGACAGGACATAGAAAGGATTCACCGCTAACAAATTGCTAAAGATTAACTTGCAACCAATAAATGATTGCTGTAGAATTGGCTTTGGCTATAGTTTGATGGTGTACCGGTAGTATATAAGTATATAGGTACGTAGTTAGTTATGTGTGCTGGAATTTTCTGGTCGCTAATGGGATAAAGAGAGTTTAGAAAATTAATTGAAGTTTATGGAGCACGGGAAGTGGGATTACTACGTTGGTTACCAATTGCAATTTTATTTAATCAAGTTGATGCTGATGTGGACATTTGTGTTGGCTTTATGGAAGTCCCTATAACTGAAACTGAAACTTTCCATCATATGTATTGCTGTTTAATAGATGATCAGTATGGACAATTAGTGGAGCCATTGGAGTTTAAAAATTTTGTAGTGGAGCAAAGCATTTTTATTTCTATTAAGAAATAGGTTAAGGAACAGACAAATAATTCGTATCTACTCTCTTTAATTTCCAGGAATATAAATAGTGGCTATAGTGAGGGTATCTACATATATTAGCTTGTGGAAGAGAAATTGCCAAACAATCAAAATTATATGAAACAAATATGGACTTAACAGTAAGGTTGACACGTTTGACAAAGCCTTGTTACTGTAGCTATCAAGTTGTACTGCTTTAATTCGATTCCACGGAATTGGGGGCAATGTATATGACTTGCAGAAACCTTGAGAATTAATAATAGACTAGCTGACCCGGCGAACTTCGTTCCGCCCAAATTCGTTAATGTAATGAAAATAATAATTCTGAAAATGAACAACGCACATGCTGCTTTATGTAATTTGGTCAGTTCAAATTCTGCATTCAAAAGTTATATTAAATGCAATAGAAATAACTAAAGCATAGCATTGTCGATGTGTTTAAATCAAACCGCAATGGTAGATGTGTCAGCCGACCTTCCACTTTTTCACTAAAGTGCTTTACGGTAAACGACGTACAAAGCGAAGGATTTTGCTCACACGCCACATACGATTGACCATGTGAAAAACATAGGAACTCGAGAATGCATGTCACAAATATCCAGCGGAACAACTAAACAATTCAAAAATTAATTAAGTTTTGTTGTATTTAGAAGTAGCACTTTATTTTTTAAAGTGCGGTCGCCATACTAAGATATATTCCCAATCTCGTCCCCTAAAACTTATATTTTCACGACAAAAAGGAGCATACCTATGTTGTTCCAATACGAATCCACCAAGCCCAAAATCGTAAAAATCGAACTATCAATTCTCGAGATATGAGTGCACACACAGACGTCTTTTATACATAGGGGTACCCACTATCGGGTCCAAAACTATCCCATCTTTAAAACTGGAACCAACCATACCCAAACCCATCCACAAAATTTCATTGAATTCGGTTGAGAGGATAGACGTATGTTTTCACTAATATTGACTGTATAACTCTCTTCGGCCGTCGCGTTGATGCTCTTTCGTGACGTCGTTTTCATTTGTAGTTTGTACGGGCAAGAAGAACGAAAGAAAAGTACATATTGCCCGGAATCATAGTTTGTGCACAACTGCGTAGTTGAAATTTAATTTAGTGAAATACATTCATTTTAATAGTTAATATTTTGAAAAAGCAAAAATGCAAAGATAAGAAAGAAGATATATATTTTTTTGACACTTTATTTGTCAAGATTGAATTGGCAGTTCACACTGCAAGAGGTAAAAACACACTACAGGAACTACAGACATAGTAGCTAATATAGAGGGGATTAGTGGTTTGAGATGCGTAAAGAGCGTTAGGGATAAAAGAATTCAACATGGAAATGGTTGTGGGCATCAACATAAAATGTAATTCAATAAAGATTAAGAATGGGTGACTGTTTTGGCCTTGATGTCGAAGTTCCAGGCTCTTAAAGCCCACTAGGAAAAGTTGAAGGCTTAAATACCCAGCGATGGAAGGAAATTATGCTCCCGTGATATCCTTCTAATCTGGCTAATATATAGGGTTTTCATTTACACCAAACTATTCTACAACTGTCATATCTGTGGTTGCTACGCCGAAGCAGACAAAAATCGAGAGCTAAACCAATGTTACCTATTTCAATAAATTTGCCTAAACAGGCTCTATTGCTCCTAATATGAATAAGATTCCAATTATCAGCAAGCAACAGAGTGAGCATTTTGATCGTAAAGAGAATTGAGAATTATTGAATTTAGCATTAGCAGCAATAAATTCCTTCAAAATCGGCAAACAAAACTGGGAACGTAATCAAACGGTTCCCTCGAAGATCCTATAGAAGTAGGTACTTAAAACATATCCCGATATCCGTATATATAAAAATGATGTGAAAAATATATGGTAACTCATCAATTATTAAGAACGGCAGAGCCGATTTGGCTAAATTTTTTTTTTAGTTGTTCGCAATTGCTAGGAGAAGGATCTTCTTTTGGGAAAACCCTCCGGAAAAGTCGGAAAGTTAGAAAAATCGAAAATTGATTCTTTGTAAGGAGTTTTGTGTGCGATTGTTCTCGAATGGCTTTTCAAATGGAAAAATAGAAAATTCTTAGTGGAAAACTCGGAAAATTCCGGAAAAACGCAAAAAAGTTTGAATTTTTTTCCCGACAAAATTTTGCGTTCTATCTATCTATTGTATGATTTGGATTTTGGACGATGTAAAGGTGGAAAATTAGTTTTGAAGCTTGGAAAGTTTTGGATAATTGTGAAATGAGCGTGCTCATGTGCGGCAGTCTGCTGTCAACATTGGGTAATTGGTATGCCAGCGCCCAATCGTTCGATGCACGATACATTCAACAGCGAATTGGAACGGGAGCAAGACTATGATCGAGATGAGCTGGCCGAAAGAGTCCAAACAAATGCGCAGCTGTTGATTGCCGAGCAGAAGAACGGGGACGATTCGCTGACAGGAGGCATTCACTTTCTCGATGCTTTCGGGGCGACAGGCAAGACATTCGTCATTTCATTGATTCTGGAAAAAAATCGGTCAAGATCTCAAATTGCGTTGGCTGTTGCATTCTCTGACATTGCTGCCATTATTCTTGGAAGGCGGTCGAACTGCATTGAAGCTGCTAATGAATCTTCCCACCATTGACAAGCCAATAATTCGGCGATAGCGACATTGATGCGAGAATGCAAAATCATTATTTTATAGGATAAATACACGATGGCGCATAAACGAGCTTTGGAGGCAGTTCACCTTACGATGGAGGACTTTCGAAGTGATTCGAGACGATTTAATGGGGCTACGATATTGCTCTCCGGAGGTTTTTGTCAAACGCTTCCTGTCATCCCGGAATCTGCTGCTGCCGATGAACCTAATGCGTGCCTGAAATCGTCGCCTTTGTGGCATGTCAAGAAGTTGAGATATCGCGAAAAAGAGAGTCGCCATCATAGTGTTCCCGGCATTGCACAAAATTATAAAAATCGCGAATGGTTTAGTGCAAGAGCAATACCAGCAGCAAAGAATAAGGACGTGCATCGATAGCTTAAGATTCATTATTCAAAGTCAAGTCGCTGGAGAACTGCTTTCGTACAAATCCATTGACAGCGTAATCGAAGAAGATGAAGCTACTGCTATCGATATTATTTTCGCAATTGCTTGAAGTGCCAGGAACTGCGCCGTATAATTTACAGCTGAAGGTGGAATTAATCGTTATCGTGTTGCGGAATCTCAATCATCCGAAATTGTGCAACGGTACGCTGTTGTCCATCGGGAAATTCATTTGGAATTTTGGATTTTTTGTGTTTTGAGCCTGGGAACCTCAGATACAGCTCCGAATAAAGGCAAATCACTTTCTACGCTCGTCGGAATCTTTCTTGAGAATACAACTTACTTCCTGAGATATTCTTCATCCACAGATCATAAACTTTTTGAAACCTCAGTAAATAATCAACTATTACTATACAGCTTATACTAGTGTAGGGAAAAACGAGCAAATTTAAACAAAAGACAAGAAGTATTCACTTTAAGACGGTTTATTAGAAATTGAACTCAAACCGCAATCGAAAGCTGCATTTAAATGTCTAATACAAAATACGTGATACTATATACTAGCGAGAGGATCATACGATCATGAGGCCACTGTTTCCGACTAGAAGATATCGGGTTCTATTTACATAGTATTTAGTAGAGTTACAGTGTGTCACAAAAGTATGTGACTGTTCTATTCAAAAATTACCTACACTAGGCTACTACGATTGACAACCTCTTTCCATTATCGGGTCTCGCATTAGGTACCTAAATATTAACGTACTACTTTAAATATCCCTCTCAAAGATCACTGAACGAGAAGATGACAAAAAAGGCAATACGAACTACTACCACAGGTTATCTCAAACCTCTCACACCTTTCGCCAGTGATAAAAATCTAAGCAAACTTTAAGGATCCTTGATATACCTATTCGTAGCGCAACATTCTTTAACAACCATAATCTGTTAATATCAAACTTTCAACTTGTTATGTAATAACTGAGCCAGCGGTGTCAAAGTTCCCTGAACCATAAGGATTTTAATTAAAATGACCAACGTACCACCCATCTAAAGTCCTGAACCTGTCCCAATTAACAAGAAACCCACCTTAACTTCTTTGCCCCCAAATTGGCTTGAACCTCCTCCAAAAAAAAAACAAAAGTTCCATTCCGCCTATCTCTGGCCAATATATACCACTACCACCTTTATTTACCAATTTAGCTTTATGGCTCTGGCCCTAAGCTGTCCACGAGGAAATTGCTTTAGCAGATGCCAATCGAATTAGCCTCCAGCGGCTTTCGGCCTTGCCCCAACTTTGCACCACCCCACCAGTGTACGCGACTATCACCGCACACTATCTAAATTTCCATCCCAAGGATATCTCCGTTTTCTATCTTATTCTTTCAAAATCTTGGATAAACATCCCAAAAAAAATCCGATTTAAACTTTCTCTATTAAAAAATAACGAGAAAAATATTTTTATGGCTATGTATCCTTAAACTGTTTCTCTTTCGCCAGTAGACTACACGATGACAGAGAGAAACAGAAAAAAAAATAATAAAAATGAATCGTTCCAAGGTCCTTGCAAAAATTACTTAAAGAACACCATTTTCCGTGTGAAAACAAGATAAAATAACTGTGCCAACTTGAGAAATTCTTTTCAAGTAAAAAAAAAAAATAAAGATGAAAATAAGTGAACCATCCTTTCAAAATATCGCCTTTGAGAGTACTTACCCGGAACATATACGAAAATAATAAATACTGTCAGCCATGCAAGGGATAGCATCCTCCTTGGATATATAAGTTAATGCAACGATTTCCTGTGTTATGTGCTCCTCTACAACAGTTTGTTGCCGAAGGGACTCCGCATTCCTAGTGCACAGAGCAGAGAGGTTTGTAAACATAAATTATAGGTGGCCAGCCTTTTTCTTTTTTCTTTCTGTTGGCAAGAGGGGTAGGTGGTTATTTTTCTTTGTTGCCGGATGATCGAGAATCCGTAGAGACGGTTGCCAAATGGAATAATCCTTGTCTGTAGATTTGTAGTGATGGACAAAAAAAAACCAAGGAAGTGCGGAAGGATCTTCCGCAATGTGTTCACAAGCCAAATGTCAACTGGACACAATGCATTTGAATTAGAGAAGTGCAGTAAAAAAAAAGAAATTAGGGCAAGACAATCACTAACACTGTTATCCTTTTGGGAAACAAATACTTAGGTGAACTGGCAATCCGCCTTTCTGTCGTTTAAACCACAAAAGAATCACTTGTCATTCACATTTTGCTTGCTAGGCAAGTACCCGCACTGATTAACACGAAACTTGTCAACTGATGACCTTTTGAGAGTCCTGCGAACGAACATTTCTTTTCTTTCTTCACTGATATCCTCCCGGTTTATTGTAAACAATCCACCAAAGCTTACTGGTTTTTAAGGGACATTATTTGCTGTTGCGACGCTAAGACATCACGGTACACCGGCAAAATCACAACTAAACTGAAGAAGATTACAGAGCCTTCGAGTCTGGCTGTACAAACTACACACACACACAGATACACAGACCCATTGGGAAGGCAGTACACGAAACAGGATACAGAACAGCAGTACGGCTGTTGTTGATGATGATGATGCAGGATGTGTTTCATGTATAGTACGTATAGTAATTTTTTGTTGGCAAAAAAGGAGTTAATAGGAGGTGTGCAGGATGTGATAAGAATTTTGCAGTGAAAACGGGTACTTTTGATGTGTCCAATGGCAACACTCTTCCATCTCTCGTGGCATATCCTTTTGCAGAAGTTACAGCACGAGCACAGTCATGCGCACCAGCTGAACTCTGGTGAGACATCCTGGATGCAATTTACAGATAGCTGGCTGGACCGTCAGACAAAACACACAAAAGGGAGACGAGAGTGAGCATCGCTCAGGATACTTACTCATGGAATATGGGAAAATACAGCACCGACAGCAGCAGAACTAGGCAGCAGTTAATCACCCCAAATTGTTCGGCTCGATGTCATGCGGTTTTCCAATATTGGGTCAAGCGAATAAATTAGGATTAATCGTCCTTATCTTTGGTTCGTTCAGGTTCTATGTTTTTTTTTTTTTTGTTTAATTTGTATGAACGGTTGAGTGGCTTAACACATCCATACGCCCATCGATGCAAAGAGCGGTACGATCTCGAAATTAGGTTAGACTTAGGCACTCCTTTGGATGAACCAATATCTCTAGCAGGTCGGTGTCCCATTGTGTGTGTATGACTCTGATTTAGGTCGTTATATTAATTTTGCAAGAGGCACAGGAATAGATATTACTAGGTGGTGGTCGCACCTGATTACGGTCTTATCGGATGTCGGTAGGCGGCACAATTCGGCAGGGTGGTTTCTGGCAACCACCAGTTCTTGGCCCCACAGGTCCTCGTTTATGTCTGGCCGATGGAATGTTTTATTTGGTCAATGTAGATTTTATGTAGATACAGAGAATGAGGTGGACATTTTTGTGTATGGAATTAGTGTCGTTCGGGGGGTATGCTGGCCATTAATGGACTAAGAGTGTCCTTTTGTTATGGCAAGACTTGGTGTATATATAGATATCTAGATATAGCAACAGGAGAAGTTAATTAGGTTATATCAATAGAATTCTTCTGCTTTGGAGAAGGATCATTATTTTTTTTTTGTTGCTGTCTTCTATTCTTTTGCTTATTACAAATCACATTACAGCTAAATTAGATTCGAAGGAGCGCCTTGGGACTATGAAATGTCAATTAGGATATCTGAAAGAGAAATATATTTTCCCTTTTTTAGAAAATCTGTATATTCAATCATAATTTATTTCGTCTGGGCTGAGATGGAGGGAGCGCACACTAATGTGAGAGGCATTCGCAGCTGCTTTGCGTTCTTAAAGTTGGAAGAGGCGTTGTTGCCTTAATGATGGTTAATTGGGGTGGTAAATTAAGTTAGTTCAAAAGCGACTAAGTTTTATGTGAAGCGAACATCATAAGCTGAAATATGAATAACTACGATCTTCATCTTATTCACATTTTTTACTGCCAATGTCCTCTTTTTTAGCACGTTTGTCAGGCTTTAGATTAAGATATCCAACAGGAATCAGTACTGATTTGTGGCAAATTTTGACAGCTGCTGTTGATCTATGTTTTGGAAATTTCTCGTGCACAGGAATGAGGTAGGTATTCATTTTAAAAAAAATGTCACGTATACGCCGGAGTGTACTATTAATTTGAACCAAGTGACGAGTAATTAGAGCTTTCTCTAATACACTTCCCTATAAGAATAAATTGACGAGAGATGTGTATAGCTTGTCTGAATACATAGCTTCATCTGATAATATTTGATATTTGCACACAACAACAAGACCCCAGCATTTATACTAGGATTTCACTGGAGTGAAGGAAGAATACTCAAGGACCTTACTATGATTTACAACGCAATGGGAGACTAGGAGGTTCGATAGGATACGGGGTTTTTTTTGTTGTTGAATCTAGTACATGCTTGAAATCATTTACGGTTCTGTCACTCTAAAAGTTTACTGGCTTGTTTTTAGCACACAGTGCCAGCCTTGTTTTCTTTCTCTTGTTTCTTGATTGTGCGATCCAAAATTACTCCAAGTAGTTGAAGACCAATGAATGATGCTAATTTATTGTCTTTTGCTTATGGGTTGACTTTTTCATTAACTTTTATCCCTAAATAATATTATATAATAATAGTCAATTATTCAACAGACGATCATATTCTAAGTTTTTCGAGGCGTTGCTACACCGATAGGTATCTAGCATGATAGCTAGATAGATTGCGTAACTGACATTGACAGCTGAATTTCCTTCTTTAAAAGCTGATCTCAACATATCCATCTTTTGTATTTAGGAAGCGCAAAGATTAGATTAGGTGACATGTGATACACCTCTCTCTTCATATTACTTCTTTGTCAAATCATTTCCTTTGCAGAGTTTTCAGCCACAAGCTTCCAAAAGTTTTTATTCATGCTGTTTAAGAATTCTTTAAGTAATGGTAAGATAAAAGCAGTATTACTTTCAAAACTTAGTTATGACAATCAACTTAAAGGACATTATGTTGCCGGAGTCTTAAAAAGCGTTTCAAACAAAATATGCGCAATAGTTTTCACGTAGGTAGCAAATGTAAAACCGCTTACAATTCTGTTGTAGGCGCAGTGGCTTAGTAGTGGTTAGTGTGTTGGACTACTAAGCGAGGGGTCCCAAGTTCGAATCCCGCAAAAACCCAAATTCCAACTCAGGGTTTTTTCACTGCGCCATCTCTCGCGAACGTCTGACAAACATCTATAGTATATCCACATCCCAGTGTTTTAATATCGTGGGATTTATCCGTTTTTGTGGGATTTTCGATGTCTAAAAATCCTTCCAGTGGGATAAAGGGAAACAGCATGAAATCGTGGGATTTTTAGGAATCTAACAAAAAACATTCAAACTATAAGTTTAGCAGCAATTTCTTCTAAATTGTCTTTCAAGAAAATATTAGGTACCGCCAAAAAAGGTCATAGTAATGTTAACAATCTGCGATTTTAGTATCAAAGTTTAACTTAATATCAGTTTTTTCCGTGTAATACAAATTTTACTTTAAAAATTAGAACAAAAAAGTATCGAGGGATTTTTAGGGGAATTTAAATACTGTGAAATGGTAAAAAATGGGAAAAATGACTACGCTTCGTGGGATAAATGAAGAGAGAGTCCTAACAACAATGCCACATCCCCACAGATGACTGGGTTGCTTAAACATCGATTATCGATAGTATCGATAGTTTTTTACTATCGACACTATAGATGGTTCAAAAATCTATCGATACGATCAAAACGCATATATGAACACATATTCAAAGCAAACGTAGAAACTGATAAAACCGGTGAAACATGTCCGTAAAAGAAGTACATACTTCGTTAGTAGGAGTAGGTACCTACTGCTTTTCTACGTATAAAGAAGTATACTTCTTTTGTACTGAAAAAACGATATGCGCCTTTAATTAAACTATAATCAAATACAAATGCGAGTCCTTTCAAAACATTTATTGACCACAGCTGTTTCGGTATTCTAATATTTTTCAATTTTTTTTTTTTTTTTTTTTTTTTTTTTTATAATTAGCACGCACTAAAGAGGTTATGACTACTCTTATGGTGTAGTTTGAAGTACACAGCGCGGGCGTTAGGGAAATTGGGATAGAGAAGATAGGAGATTCCGATGCACATTGCTTTTAAATGTCTGCAAATTGAACCGAGGGGGAAAGACAGAGCCGGGCAAGGCGTTCCACATTCGCGTGGTACGGCTTATGAAGGAATCTCTATATTTCATAGTACGACCGAAAATAGGCTGAAGGGTAAACTGATGGGCATTCCTGGCTTGGCGAGTATTGCGGTTGAATTGTTGAAGGGGTGGAATGCAGCTGGCGATTTCGCTTGAGCACTGTTTGTAGAAATAGCGATAAAACAATGAAAGACATGTTACATTTCTGCGATGTTCGAGCGAATTTATAGAATTCGCTATATTTGTGTCTCCAATAAGTTTTAAAGCACGATTCTGTATCCTATCCAGCAGGTGCAATGAGGTTTTGGGCGCACCAGACCAGATATGAGAGTTATACTCAAGTTTGGGGCGAATGAACGCCTTGTATATGGCAGCCAGATCAGAAGGGGTAAAATATTTCTTGCACCGTTTGAGGAAACCTAGACATTTCGCAGCGTTCTTGGCGACTTCGTGTATGTGGTCATTCCAACGAAGTTTGTCATGGACACACATACCGAGAATGGAAAGTCTTTCGGTTTCGGCGATGCAAGTGCCATTCATGGATAATGGCTGAGGATTCTGGTTTCGCTTTAATGACAGCTGACAACATTGTGTTTTAGAAGCATTAAATTCCACTCTATTGGCTGAACCCCATTTTATAATGCTGTCGAGATCGGAATTTAATGAGCTTAACATACGTTGCCGTTCCAGATCTACGGCCGAAGAGCAGGGACGTGAGTCTTGGAATGAATATGAGAAGCTGAGGGTGCTGTCATCGGCGAAGGAGTGAATTGGATTAGAAGTTACAGACAGGAGATCATTTATAAAAATGAGAAAGAGAGTCGGAGACAAAACGGAGCCTTGGGGAACACCAGCATTTATATGGTGAATTTCAGACTTGAAGCCATCCAATACAACTTGAATTGAACGGCCAGAGAGGTAGTTTCTAATCCATTGAAGAAGAGACGCATCGATCCCATATGCACGCATTTTCGACAAAAGAGCTTGGTGCCAAACTCTGTCAAATGCCTTTGAAATATCAAGCGCAACAATCTTCGTTTCACCAGAGTGATGTAGAGATTGGTTCCACTTTTCGGTGAGATAAGCCATCAAATCACCAGTGGATCTGTTGCCGCGAAAACCGTACTGCCGGTCATTAATGAGTTTTCGTGATTCAAGATATTTCATCAGCTGACGATTTATCAGCGTTTCCATGACCTTAGAAAGAATGGATGTAAGTGCTATGGGTCGGTAGTTGGTGGGAGAAGAAGATTCGCCTTTTTTGGGGACGGGCTGGACAAATGCCGTTGTCCACCTTCTCGGGAAGAGTCCAGAAGAATAGGACAGATGGAAAAGCTTACGCAGTGGTTTTGCCAGCGTGGAAGAACACCTCTTCAGAACGATTGGGGAATTACAATCTGGACCAGCGGATTTATTTATGTTGAGGTCATGAAGTACTCTTGCCACTGTACGAGTGCGAAAATGGATTTGTCCCATGGTGTGTTCGACGCTCTCAAGTACAGGTGGAGGCAAAGCGCAATCTGGGAGCATTGAGCTGGCTGCAAAATGTGCAGCAAGCAGATTGGCTTTGTCTAAAGAGTTGACAGCTGGAATGTCATTGTGAATGAGCGTTGGGATGGAAGGGGAGGCCGAATTCTTTATATTTTTTACAAACGACCAAAAGTTTTTACTACCCTTGGGACATTGTAGTATTTTTTGCCTCAACTTTTGGTCATACGAGAATTTTACACGCTTGATTATGGTATTGCAGTCATTTCTGGCTCGCTTGAACTTTTTTCGGTTTTCCTCAGATGGGTTGGTCTTATATGACCGAAAACTTAACTCCTTTAGTCTGATAGCCTCTTTGCAGCTCGAGTCGTACCACGCGTTTTCTTTCGGTATGATACTCTTTATCCTGTTAGGAATAAAGGATTTCATACCTAATGTGATAATACTAGACACCATATCAGCGGCGGCATCCACGTCGTTATCGAGGAAGCATAACGACCAGTTAAAACTCTTAAAGAAGCTGTTAAGTTCGCTCCAGTTGGCTTTCTCGTATTGCCATACGGTTCTTTTCGGAGATTTTTCTTTAACTGTGTGGTTGGAGTACGATAAATTAGCTGATATGATGCAGTGGTCCGACGAGCCTAAAGGCGATAATACTTCTAAAGAGTATTTATCAGGGTGGGAGGTAAGAAACAAGTCCAGAGTGTTGGCATTCTGACCGTCAATATCAGGTACGCGTGTTGGCTCATTTACAAGCTGGGTTAATTGGTTTACCTCAGCGAAGATCTGAACATAAATTCCTTCGGGTGTTGTCTGTCCAGTATGTCGAAGCCAGTTAGAATTGTGAATATTGAAATCGCCCGCAATGACAATTTCAGTATTAGGATACAGGGAGACAATTCTTGTAATGGAGTCAGACAGCGCATCAAACTCGTTAAAAGTCGAGTTGCTATCTAGATTAGGGCTTCTGTAGATAAAACAATAGTGAATGATTTGCCTACGGATGTGGAATTTCAGCCATATGAAATTAAATTCCGAATTGGAACATTGGCCATAAGAACCTGGAGTTTGGTAGGCAATATCATCACGTATGTAGATGGCGAGACCGCGGTGAAGAAAGAATAAAGGCACTAAACGATACCCAGGTAGATCAAACTCCGATTTATCAGAATTTACACCCACCTGGGTCTCGCTCAGCGCCAAAACAGCTGGTTTATATTTAGCGACGTGGACGTACGCCGAAAAGAGATTCGATCGTAGCCCACGAATGTTGCAAATGTCAACTCTAAAATTCCCCATCAGCACAAAAAACAGACACAGAAAACACAACTCCGACGCTACTTCTAAGCAGGGCTGTGAAGTAAAAGTCCAATGTTAGAATCTCAAATCAAACTGTCATAGGTGTTATGCCCGTATGACAATTTGCTTTGATCCACCAACAAAGCTTCAACACACAACCCGCTATCCGCCAGATGTTGCTCTCACCCACTCATTGCAATCACCTTATGTACAACAGTACAAGCACAATCGCTTGTACGTTGGCGGCAGGCGATTGCGATGACCAAGAAAGTGCAACAGCAAACGAGTTGGAATGGGAGGGGAGGGAATTGCCCACGCTAGTGGTTTTTTTTTTTGCGTTTTCCTCTTTTTTAAGGTTCCGTACCCAAAGGGAAAAAACGTAACCTTATTAGTTTCGCTCGGATGTCTCTCCGTCTGTCTGTCTGTCTGTCTGTCTGTCTGTCTGTCCGAACCCACTAAGCCAATTTTGTTACCAGGTCTATCTCAAGAACCGATTGACATAGGAGGCTAAAATTTATACACAACATCCGGTATAACCTCTAGTTAAACGACAAATACCAATGGAAGGAATACATCGATTGGTTTTGGATTAATTAGTAATCTGGTGAAAAAAATATTTTCATTCGCCCAAAAAACGGTTTATTTCTTGATTCACAAAAAAATACATAAATTCCTTTTTTGTAGATCATGTTCTTATCTATATATGTGCTGAATACTGTTTTGCCGAAAAGTTAATAGTTTACAAGATATTTTCAAAAAAAAGATAATTTTACCATGTAAAATACGTTGCTCTCATAAGTTTTAATCTCTACTACGCAGTTGTGCACAATTGACCCCATCAAAGACAGAAGGGTTCCCGCTTGCTAATTTCGTTGGGGAGTATAATACATTTTTTTGGGGAGTACCTACAGAACAAAATAAAAGTAATATATTTTTAGTTAATAGTTTTTAATTGGGACAGGTCGCATACAGAATGGAAAATTGGGGTGGGTTGGGTACTAGGTAATAATTAGAAAATGAGATTCATGTGCGAGTAATTTTTGAGAGTAAAAATATTAAGTAATTAAATTAAACTAAATTGTGATGAATTCATGAAGAGGGGAAAGATTGAATGATATTATAGATTTCAAATAATATCTGATGTGTTGGACTTTAGCCACATACGGAACCTTCGGTGCGCGAGTGACACTCGCACTTGGCCGGTTTTTTAATTTTATTCGCAACACTGCACTGGCACTGCACTCGGTATTGTCTTATTTTCGCGGCAGACGATTGGGGTTTTGATAATTCAATCGATTTTTTATTTTATTATCAGGGCGACTAAAGACGTGAGGGCTACGGCTGCACACACGTGTGCTCACGACGGGTTGCAGTTCGGAACTCGGTACAGACATCGGTATTGTCAAGAAATGTATCTGGCTTACGGTGCTGTAATAAGAAAAGAACAAACAATAACAAATCTTTGGCAAAAGAGAGGTAACATCTTTACTACAAATTGCGTTTGCGTGACTATATGCGGAATGTGCATAAGCGAGTATCTACTCCTTGCAACCCTTCCAAGAAATAACAAGTGGCCGCTGGCGCTGGTGAAAGTGATTCCGAATTTTTAATTTTTGATATTTTTTTTTTTGTTGTGTCAACAAAAAAACAATCGTGTCATTATGTGCAATTAATTATTCATATCCTGGTAGCATTTACAATCACAGATAGTGCTACAAGTGCTGCGTGTTTTCTAACTTTGTAAATGCAATTCACTTGAAGCTGGTCGTTCTTACGCTAGTTCAAGTTTGTTGACCAATTACAATAAAATAGTAAAGTTATTCTTCAAATTTAAAGTGAAAAATGAATCGAAGTAAAAAATTCGTTGTGTGGAAATACCTATTTGTTAAATTATTTGTCTAATGAAATAATAAATGAACACTATAGGGCCATTGTGTTCACCCTCTTGTACACAGGAAACCAATTGAGGTGCGTTTAAAAAACTCAAAATTTACTATTTTCTATGATCTTTCTAAATTTGGATGTGGTGAAATACAAAGCTAATAAAACTATTCGGTAATAAGCACCTTCAAATCGTTTAAAGATTAAACCAATAATTTAAAAACTACATCTAGTCAAACACAAATTGGTCAACTGTTGGACAGTTTTCCTTACCCAGTTTTCGCTAAAAGTTTGAGTCCTTTTGAGAATCAGACCTATCTCAAAAACCTTAAGACGATTATGTCTATAATAATATATCTAATGTATTCGTTCTTAACTTGATAGCAAGTTCAGCTTGAAAAAATACGTTTTTTTATAATTTGGTTTGATATAGTTTACATGAAAATGGCTCCAACAATTTAACCAAAATTGATATTTGAGACTATGTAGGTGCGATTAACATTGATGCATACCCAGTTTTACGAAAGCGGAGCTTTTGAAAATCAGACCAATCTCAAAAACTTTCCATACGATTGTAAGAAAAATGCATTTACACTGTAGGATGTTCATTTCTAACTTGACTCAGCTTTTCTCTGAACTGTACAATTTTTTTATTTTATTTTTTGCAAACCATTAAAAAATAATTTTTCATATTTTACGTACCTACTTGAAAACGCACGTAGTAATATCGGCCAAAATACGAATATGTTGTAAAATTGATATTTTCACAATATTGCGTCCTTTATTTTCCTACTAGCTGTTGCCCGCGACTTCGTCCGCGTCAGTTTCTGTTATTATGATCGCGATTAAGAAGTTTTTAAAAGAATATATTTTAAAGTACTTCTGCGTAAATGATATTTTTAGTTTTATTTTCTTGTGACAGAAGAACGTACTGATTTTCTCCGCAACCCGAACTTGACAATGCTACATATGATTGGCCGTGTGAAAAGCAGTCTTGACGTAAATCGATTCCTACGTGTTTAAATGTTTGCCCCTGTGATTTATTAATTGTTACGGCATAAACATAATAAGGTAAACTAACTGTATGCTTTAGCAAAACAAAGAAACAAAATACTATCCTTAAAAAAAAAACAGTACTATATAGAAAACTAATACAAAATGGAAGTGTATTACGAATGTACTATTACACGATGATATATCGCAAAAACAAAATAAAAAATCAGTATGCTGATGCTGAGTTCAACCGTTCGTATGGAGCCTGCCACGCGTCTGAGCTGCGCGGAATGGTACCTCGTAGAGCTACACGTACACAATTAAATGCTGTTAATCAACAACACATTTAAAAATTCCTTTTTTGTAGATCATATTCTAAGCTATATATGTGCTGAATACTGCTTTGCCGAAAAGTAGATAAAGATAATTCTACCATGTAAAATTCGTTGCTCTCATATTATGTTCCAATCTCAACTACGCAGTTGTGCACAATTGATCCCATCAAAGACAGAAGAGAGTCACTGGTGGTATAGGGCTGCCGTTTCATAATTTCGTTGGGGAGTAAAATACATTTTTTTTGGGAGTACAGAACAAAATAAAAGTAATATATTTTTAGTCAATAGTTTTTCATTGGGACAGGTCGCTTAGACAGCCTATGGCGGCTATGTTGTTTTGGTGGCGTCTGTCTAATCTGGTGTTTATTTCAGTCACTGATGCCGAAACACCACGCCATAAGACTTTATTATCAAAATGAGTGTTCGTCAGTGCAGTCAGCAATCTGTTTGTTTAACACCCTTTCAACATCTACCTATCCTTAAGGAATTTACAGGATCCGCAATTGTTTGTAACGACACGAATGTAAAAAAATCAACAATGGCAAAAAAATCTTAATAATATATCCCGAATGTAAAATTAGTCTTGCAATTTACTGGATAGAGAAATGTCAAGGCATGTGAAAATAGTTAAATCCGAAATTAAAAATAGGAGTACAATTTGTCTTTGAGGAGTACGGGAGTACAGCAGACGAAAAAGGAATACAATAGTCCTATTGTAGTACTTTCGGTAGCACTGGCTATACACTTATTATAATATTTATAATACTATAATTTCGCCGAATTTTCGAGACTCGCCTTAAGAAGGAAAGGAAAGAGAAAATACAGCACAGCAACAAAATCTGCATTTGGGTTTCTTTTCTGCGGTAATCACACAAGATTCATGTGCGAGTAATTTTTGGGAGTAAAAATATTAAGCGAGTGAAGGAAACATAAATTGTCGCTGTTGATTGCATACACATTCACATTCACGTCGCATACTTCTCTATCTCTTTCGTTTCACTTAATTCGAAGAGAAAACACCACGCAGTTTTTTTTTTCATATGAACGTGCTTGTGCGATGTGCGCCACCCAACCACCCCAAAGCAGAACGACGATCAAGAACCGCGGCTGCTGATAATGTTTGATTTGAGAAAATAAATTTATTTTTTTCGTGTTAGATTTTAGGTTGTAGCTCAGCTTCTAGAGGACGTAGAAAGCTGATTGATGGCTAAAGTAAGGAAAAAAAAACACATTTTGGTCAAAAACGCTCCCAAAAATAGACTTGTCAATGAAAGGAATAGCCTATGACCTTCTCAGAATCTTAACTAACATTTCAAAAAAAGTTTCATCAAAATCTGTGCAGTAGTTCCTGAGATTAGCGCGTTCAAACGAAAAAACTCTCCAGCTTTATAATATTAATATGATTGAATCAAAAATTAACTTTTAAAATTGTCCATATCTCGAAAACCCAATTAGGTGGACACTTTTAGAAAACCTTAGAACCCGATGTTTACATCCTAGGCAATACATTGTACTCTATTTTTACATACAAGGTATTGACCAATTTCATTTCGTTGAGGTAGTCTTCTGTACCACATAAATATTGCATTAAATTTACTGTAGCACTGATGACATCTGTCTGAAATCATTCGCTTTAAAAGTTGTGATGGGCACTATCGAATGAATGCGACTATCGTTAATTAGTAACTGAATGATTTCGACTATCGAATGATTTTTTTCATTCATCCGTTCAGTTAAATCAATAAAAAGATTAAGCCAATTTACCTTCTTTTTTTTAGGATCTCTTTGGAACGCGTAAATTTCAAACAAATAAATAAAATAAATACAGCCCACTTATACCTTTTTTCGAATCTCCTTTTTTTTTAATTATAAGAAAACACATGTTGTTCAATATGAAAATAACACAAAACAAAATAACAACACAACGAATAATAGAACAACACCTGAATAATTAAAACAACGCACAATAATCGTAGCACGTACCTGAATAACGTATTTGAATAACTTTTCGTTCATTACTATTTTTCGATAGTATAGAGTGAATAATTTTTTCAACTACTATCGAATGAACGAATTTTAAACAAATATCGAATAAGTCGATAGTTTCTATTCGATATTTCCCAACTCTATTTTAGAGTTGGTCTTCCCATGTGAGTCGCTCCATCAACATCCTAATATTAAAATAGGTAGGCAATTGTCGCCTCTTTTACCCAGTACTGTCGCCTCTTGTCGCCTCTTTTACCCAGTACTATCCAAATGACCACACATCTTCATAAACACGCATGCTTCCCCCACCGCACTATAATATAGCGTTTACATGTATGATCTACCACGTATTCCTCAAATGTACTTTTTCATTCCTAACATCATCAATAAATTCACCTCAAATGGCTGCCGCCCATTCGATGTTCAACAAATAGCAAAAACTTTTTTTCCCGAAGCCTCCAGTCAGACCTAATTTATGTCCTTCTATGAATTAACTAACTTATAAGACGTATTATTGCATCAAAATCTACCACGTAGCACGTGTGATTCCCTGCCAACATTTATTTTTACCCATAAATAAATAAGAAACCGTCCTCCCGTCAGTAACAGTAACACCATACATTCCGGCGACGAGGGAATAAAAATATTATTGGACCGACCTGTTATCAATCTGCGCCGATTTCAATGAAACTACTAAAACTGCCCATTATGCCACAGCAATCAAGAGGCAGGTATCAGGAACCTGTATAGGCAGACCATCCCTAATGTAAACTCTTCCCAGCGAAACCTTCCTCGCGTTGGTCGTTGTTGTGCTCACTGGAAATTTTACGACTCGGGTGATGCAGAAACGAGAAAAAACTCCTCCAGGGGGACTCCTTCGACCTCAGGAGAACTCAGAGATTAGGGGACATATGCTTTATTTGAACCATAAAGCATACCTCGATTGACCACATTGTCGTAAATAAAAAAGACACACTGGCATTCGTTGTGCACACATTAAGAACAGCATACATGTACAAGGATAACGGAGCAATCATTGCAAATACTCCTTCCAAGACCTGATGCTGCGTGGAAAAGAGAACCAACAAAAAAGATGATAAACGACTTGGATCTGACTACATTGCGGAACCTGTGTGACACTGCCGACCGATGTCGGAGACCAACCAAACATCAGGGGTATCGTAAAGGATAACTACGGGCAGACAGTTATATACACATAGGTTATGCGCGCCTTCCTCGGCGGAGGATTTATGGGGCGAAAGATGTTTCGGCAGTGACACTGACTTTCGACGAACTGGGTGACCTTACATTAATGGATGAGTGCGTCACCTCCATCCTAAACAGAGAATGCTATATTATCCATACACGCCGAGGCATCGAAGGATCCCAATGGCAAATGCGAGTTCTGTGCAATTCCTGTATCAATATGTCCTAAGCGAAATGTGAGCGGACCGCTGTGGAAGTGAAAAGAATAGAACCCACGTCGTTTGCACATTGACAGTGTCATGTAGGTGAGTAATGTCAATTGGTGCTCCATTCTGATCGATTCACCTTCTCGGGCTTCTGAGGATGCTGGGTGTTATCATCATCATCATCGCACATATCGTTTTGATGTAGGTACACAGGGAGAACGGAAATAATAAAAATTGCGCAACCATTTTTGTTCCTTTTGTATGTATGTTTGAACGGATATTTTATGCATGAGTGAGTACGCACATCGAAGGAGATGTGGATACGAGTGTACACGAAGAAGCTATTCCACTTATTAAGGCCTTTTGTCCCCCCGCGCGAAAGTGGGTACTCGAGACAAGAAAGTCCTTGGTATTTCCCGAATTCGGGTTGTGATATGCATTAAATTTGAAATTTTGTGAAATGTTTCGGAAGAATGGTAAAAGTTATTGAAGGATACCGATTTTTTTTTTTAGAGCTCATACAGAATTGCGACACACGTAATGTGGGTGTTTCTGTTGGGATAGCTGTTTCACAGTCTGGTACAGCTAAGCTTTGAATATTGAATGCGAAACCTTGCGTGAAATGTTCTTTCAATTTCATGCTTAAACTAGAAGGATAATTGACGGCCGTCGTGATAAAAAATATATTTTTTTTAAATAAGCTGGTTATAACTAAGTGTAGGTACATCCAATATTAAAGTTTGAAAAAAAAAAAAAAAAAATATAACCGACGTCGAACAAACTGATTCAGAATCGTTTAGAGGCAGATTCCTCCTTTCCCTTTGCTTATGCCGTCGTCGTGGACTATAAGTAAGCACTGACAATGAAGTATTTATGTTTTGCGCTGGAGTGTGACAACTTTTAACGAACGCCAGAAAAATCAGCAAGCGCATTACATTTACATTTGCTTTTATTAAACTTTTGTATATCTATACAATTTGACTTATTTAATATTGAATCAATAACAGGGGCCCAACGGTATACACTGTTTGTTTTTCCAAAAGTTTAGATATTGCATTAACTTAATTTATCTTAGGGCACTTTGCAGTCAGTTTACGGCTACGGAATTCTGGGCCTATAAAAAAGCGTGCAAATCGTCGCCCAAAAATTGGTTTGACGTTTACGCCAAAAAGTGTATTTTTAAACTATGAGTGTAGATTTATAAACTCCAGGCCGCTCTTTCTCAACTATTCGCTACATCCTTATACAGAGCGACAAATGACTACATAAATTCAACAAGATCCCTTTATTGGACTACTTTACTTTAAAACGAATTAGGGTAAAACTATACAAAACGCCCCACTTGACAAAACGCCCCATGCGTCTGGGACGTACATCAGTGTGGTTATAGTTATAACCCACGCTAAGCTTGTTCGAACCAGTTTCACTCACTGATGAATTGCGGTAGTCGGCGGTTGTGTTTTTGTTGTCACTTTACGAAATATTTTGTGAAAACAATTTTTGGCGCCCAAACATATTGCGGTAGGTAGGTACAATAAAAATTTTATTTCTTCAGAACCAAAAAATGTTGCACCAAAGTTTCTTATGTACTTATAAAGTAACTTAAATTATAGTTTCGGTACAGTTTTGTTTGTCTCTTAGAAAGGGATGGCATATCCATAGTTTTAGTGGCCCAGTGGAGTAAGTCTAAAACGCCTCCCCCAATATTTTGATAAACATAGTCATCAGAACTTCTTTCGATACTTATATTTAATAGAAATGCCGTGGAATTACAAAAGGACTACACTGCGGGCATCATGGTCTGAAAAACGCAACCAAAGACGAAATTTCAGATGAAGATTGTAAAAGGTGTATCAAAAGTAATGAAAATTATTACAAGACCGCTTCTTTAGAAGATTGGATCCAGTGTACACTGTGTCAGGGCTGGTTATATGAATCTTGCCGAAAAGAGAAAAGACGGACAATGCAACGTCTTGTCAATTAATTGGGGCTTTTTACCCAACAACCTATTTACAAAACGCCCCACTTAAACTATTTTTTAAAAAAATAGAAAAAATAGTAATTAAACAAATTTATAAAAATTTCAAATGCCAAAGCCAAGAAAAGAGAATATTTTATTTGTATGCAATAAAAGATTTGTGATTTTCTTTTATTTTTTTGTCTTTTATTGATGATTTCTTGAAAGTGGGGCGTATTGTATTGTTTTACCCTACCGACTTTTATAGAGAAAATGGTTAATAAAGAAAAAGTTACATATTAATCGTTTTTAACGCCCATTCTGTGTCTCCGATTAATTTTATTTTAATTTTTTTCTTGTTATTTTTTACATCGACAATTGTCAAATACATTATCAATTTCCATTCTATATGAGTGAAAAATAACAGGCACTCAAATAAAAAAAGAAAAGTAAACATATAAAATCAGTCTATTCGATTTGACAAATTTTTTTCATTTTGCAAGTTTTTTGTGTTTCGAAACGGCATTAAATTTGTTCAGAGGTGAGAGGCATATGGTTTCTCTAAATAAAATTGATGCCAGTCAGGATAATTTCTTATTTGACTTTAGTTTTAGTGGAAATTTTTTTGTATTTAGCTCCTAGCATGTCAAAAAAAAAATAAATAATTAAATAATAAAAAAATTAATTCAGAATGTTTTCGATAATAGCTATATAAGCATGATTTTTTACCTTCAGTCTTAGAAAAGCAAAGTAAATTAGGATTTTCAGCACGCATTTAAAGCAACTAGGTACGCTCAACTTGATAATTGAGGAATAGCATTAGAATTTTGAAGAATCGGATTAAATATCGCATTTTTGTATTTTTTTTCGAAATTTATTTGCATAACTATTATATATATCTACATAACTAGATAAATAGGTACTTGTATTACTTGAAGTTTGACGAAAACAGAGAGTAAATGCAGCAATAATTGATTTTTTTTTTGGTTTTTTTAATTTTTATACACGCAGAAAAATATTTTTTTTTTTATATTTTTAGTAAACAGTTTAGTGATATAATTTTCTTTTAATTTTTTTATTAAATAAAAACAGAAATTGAAAAATAATACTTATTTTGTCATTTACTTTGTTGTCACTTGATAGAATTGATGCAACGTTCCCAAAACTCGACTTTAGAACAAATAGGTAGGTACTACAAAAAATTAATGTTAAAATGTTGCTAGTAGAAACCTCATTAACAACAAAAAAAAAAAAAAAAAATTTGGAATTATATCCCACTTTGGTGGGACATAATTCCATAATTAAATTTTTGACTTTTGTCTCAGGGAACCATGGTCTCATGTCTCCGAGCAGATGAACTTATAAAAATTGATTGCCTTTAAAAAATAATCTTTTTTAATCAATAGGTAAGAACTCAGTTTTAGAACAAAATGTTTTCTCATATTTTATAAAATTGCATTAACCGGTGCAATGACGAACGTTGTAGAGATGTTTAAGTAAAAATTTACTTATTGAAAAGTTTATTAATTCGGAAAGTATTAGTGAAATAATGAGTGCACTTTCCAGTTTAGGTGAAAACTGCGAAGTCATTAATGCTGACTATGATTGGCTCTATTTCCTGCGATATTTATTGCCACTTTTGGGGTATATACAACAAAATTCGAATGTTATATTATTTGTGGATTTACGTCAAATTATCTGTACCTAGGTATAAATTAAAATATTTTTTTAATTTTCACGGTCCCACTGAAAATCAAATAAAAGTAAAACTGTATTTGGCACTGTTGTATTTTGTGCATGACACCTAGAAATGAAAGTGTTTTGTCGTATGCATGGTATGTGCATTTAGTAGATACCTAAGTCCGATTTGACGATCAAGAAAATACTACTACAGTCCATAAAAGCCAATCGGGATCTTAACCCACTGAATGCCGAGGGGGAAGTAATCAATATTTTTGAGTAGTCCTTGACTACAGATTTTCTACTTGTGATTGCATGCGAATTCGTTTGAATACACTGTGATACACTGTGATTCACCATGAATACGCACAGAAAAGGTCATTGAATACACCTGATTACTTCCCCCTCGCTGAATGCTGATTTTGGATTTTGATCTTCAAGAATGTGCTCAGCAAAAGTATTTTTATTATAAAAGAAAACTTAACGTTTTACGGTTTGTTTTTCTCAAAGACATTAGGTACTTACTGTGCGTTTTGCAATAAGATTCATAGTGGTCGCAATGGTTATGATGCAGCCATCGAATAGTTGTACGAATATTAAGGCAGCTTTTAGTGGATAGCACTAACATTCAATATATCACGATTTGGAGTGATATATAAATAAGATAACATCGCCGCTTTGTAATTTGTTTTTAAATTGAAAGTAGTTATTCAGAAATTTTAAATCAGACCATTTTCTCAGGAGGTTAACTGTGTTCAGAGTGGAATAGACAGACATCTTAGAGATCATGAAATATTAAGCCAGCTATCGCTTTTTCGATCTAATCAAGGACTTTAAGGCTGACTTTACAAAGGCTTAAACTTTTCGAAAAAAAAAAAAACGTTCACAAAAATGTTACGTAATTACAATAACAGGATAGCCGTGTGCGGGATATCCTAAGACCTGAGGCATAATAATTGAAAAGTTATATACATAAAGAGAGCTCATAGATATAGACAAAACGCGAAAGAATTGCGTAAATTTTTGGCCAAGGACTAAGAAAACTTTGCATTTCCGGAAGTTTTTTTAAGTTTCTAAGGCATAAAAAAGAAAACTAACAAGTAGACATGAGAAAGAGGGCCTTAGAAAAAGCTGAAGACATCGAGTTGCCAGCTACCGGCCCCACAATCTGCTAGAAACACCTTCCAAACCTATTTGAAAAATTAATTTTATCCATTACAAAGTTAAATATAAAAGAAAGAAGAAACTAATACCAATACCAAATAATACAAAAGCTATGGACTTATCATTAACAAACATTTATGTTTACTTTTCTAAATTCACCAGGATTGTAGGCAATACACGATTGTCTTTGTATTCAAAAAAAGGTTTATGAATTAATAAAAAAAAACAATCCCTCTATGCAAACAACTTTTTTTTTTTTAATTTTAATGTAGCGCTTTAAATTGCATCACACCATCATGCACACGTAAAACGGAAATAAACACAAGTTCCGGCCACCAACATTTCTACAATAGCTTGAAAAAATTTCTATTTCTGATTTGAAATACATGAAATGAGAGTGTTACATAATTAGTTTCAGTAAATTAAACCAACAGTTCATCAATCAGTTATACAAAAAAAATATATGCATTAAAATCTATACATATAATAAAACTGTAGCCGTTTTCATATGTTCGCGGTTGGCGTGAAAACTACTGCACAGATTTCGATGAAACTTTTTTTTTGAAATGGTAGTTAAGATTCTGAGAAGGACATCGGTTATTCCTTTCATTGTCATGCCTGTTTTTGGGAGCGTTTTTATTTTTATTAAACCGCAAACTTTAAAAAGTGGTTTTCCCAAAAATGTTAAAATAGCTTGTACGTCAAACCAATAGTTCGCAGGCGACGCAATTTGTTTTTTGAACTACTTATCGAGTAATCAATATTTGGCATTGGTTATGCGGAATCCTCTTTCTATAGCTGTTCTTAGATCTGAGCTTAATTCGTTCTATGATAGTTATAATTTTGAAATAATGTGCCTGACTACGATGCTGAGTAGAAATAAAATCGAACCAGAAAACCAGAAAATTTGTTATTAAGGATTCGTACAAGCAAAATGATGGATGAAAAAAAAACACCTTTTCATTTTAAGGAACAAACTGAAACATATAAGACCTACGAACTCCTCAATTCAGTGGACTCCTTGATATCTATTTTTCTTTACGTCGAAGGCAAGACAAGAACTCGTCGTTTACATACGGTTTTTTTTTAAGGATATAATTGTAGATATGTAAGTACCTACCTGCTACTTGCATCGTTTTTGTTTTTCTCAGAGTAAGCCCAAATCAGAAAAGATATTGTATAACTTACTGAATTTCTTTCGTCTTTACAGCCCGTTCTTAACATAATACTTTTTGACTCTAGCTTATCTCCCTCCAGCGCTTTAATCAAATTAAAATGATCATCTGCCACTGTCATTCGATTAAATAACGGTCGATTTTAAGAACACAATTCCATCGTACAACTCAAAAGCCTACAACCAAATCATATAATCACCGGATTTAAGTGAACTGTCAAAAGAAATTCTTTTTTTGACACACCATGAAACAAGTAGTCAAAATTTAAAAAAAGCGATTGAAAAACCTTGCACACATGCCTTCCCCGAACTCATACAACATGCTCACATGTCAATTCAATCAACGAAGCAATTCCAAAATAAAAAATTCCAATTTGATCCAACGCAGTGCGCACATATCATACCTGCAAGCAACGTCAGCCGTAACATTTCAATTCAATAAGGATGAATTTCGGAGTGAGTTCCACAAGACCCGACAGCGCTTTAAGGCAAACTGGACTTGTCAATACAGAAGATGGATTTCACCAAAATCTGCACATTCTGTTAGCAAATATTTGTGATACAACATATACAATTCGACAATCCAATATTTATATCCATCACAGGAACCACTTCAAATACTGATGTAGGTAATCCCCATCACCCCCAACTCACAAAAAAAAAATTATAATAATTAGCAAGAAGGAATCTGTCAATGACAATCTTAAGCTGACAACCCAAAACGCCCGTCGAACAGATTACAACATTAATCCGTCAAGCTAATAATTTCCACCCCTCCACACAAAGAAAGACCAAGTTGCTCTTTCCGCCCGCACCCGCCTGTCTGTCGTCCTTTGCATCAGTTGTCATTTTTCCGTTTGAGCTCGTATTCTTTGATCGTTGAGCTTATGCGTTCCATAAGGATGACAAGGGATAGAAGCAATCCAAAGGCAGATTGGCAAGTAGATAGTGGACAGAAAAAAAAACGCCCTATCCTGATCCATTATGCACACAAGAAGCTGCCGTAAATCATCGGCCAAGCAGCAGCAGGATGTTTGTAGTGTGCAAAACGAAGACCAAGTTGAAAGATCCACCTAATCATCACATGAATCAAGACACACCGACCAAGCATATGGGAAAACTGCACGAACAAAAAAGTCCACAAACTGAGCGAAGCAGATCCGAAACTTCTTCGCTGGGGTGTTACATTCGTTCCCATTGCCCTTAAAAACGAAATTTCTCCCATGATACCTACTCTTTTTTTTTCGTTTCCCACTGTCGCCCCATCACATGTACGCATTCAAACATTTGCTGAGAAGGATATGGTTTTTCCACCCCGCACTTTTGTAAGAAAAAGAATGTTTAAAACTCACAGATTTTGGCATACGGACGATTCTAATAGAAAAGAAGATGGAGCTCACCGAAAAAAAAAACGAAAACTTTCTCAAAAGCAATAAATTTTCCCAACACACTGAAAAGGACGAGATAAAACTAGCAAAAAAAAAAAAAAATATTCCGCTGCTAGGAGTAGTATAGAAAAAAAAAAGAGAAACCAAGCGAAAATGACTAAAAGTGAAATCAAAAGAAAATAGTATTCCGAAAGACAGCAAAGGGATCTTACGACTGGAATTGGAATAGTCTTTTCTTCAGTCCCCCCACCCGCACCAACCATTCGCCAACTAATGTGTATAGATGAATAGGAATTTATCGTTGGAGTTGGACAAGTGTAATTTGAACGAGAGGGAGGAAAAGCCGTATTTCCAACGAAGAATGAATGGATTGTTTGAAATGGTTTTTCTTTTTCGGTTTTTTCCCGCTCTCGATGATAGCCTTAATCCGGTGCATTTTTCGAGAGGATATTCTAATTGGCGAAAGATAAATCGTTTGTATGCAGATATCCTTGGGTATGGGATGTATTCCCTCTTGTTTGTGCACCATATGCACTGTGGTTATGGTCAGTTCTATTCATTTGGAATTGAAATTGAGGTAAACCTGCTAAGCCGCATAGAGGGTGCTTTTCTGGAATTCCATTTTGTCGGTCAATAAATGGTAATGAACGTAGTCCTTGACCTGAATGGGGCAAGACATTCAGGTTGAATTCGAGTTAGGTTTTATATGAAATGGAAAACTGGCAAGTCTGACCGGAGGCACTTGAAAACATTTTAACTGCAGAGGTAATTGCGTCTCTAATATTCTCAGCGGAATGCGGCAAATTGTGCCTCAACAGTTTTAAGCTATTTACATGCTTGAGGAATCTTATACATAAATTGGCGAAGGGAAATACTTAAGAACCAACTTGAGTACCTTAAACACAATATAGAATCCGCTGCTTATTTTTTGCTTGTTGGGAAGATTGTGCAGATATATTTGGAATGCTCTGTGTAATTTGTTTTCCAATATATATGTATGTTCTATTAAAGAAAGGTTAATATAACGGTAGAATTTCTACCACTGGGTGAACTGTTGTTCTTTGAAATGGTTGTTTGTCCATTAAAAGAGAGAGTAAGTACATAATTGTCTTCCTTTCTTATAGACCTTGCCACATAGCTACGTAGTTTTTATTTTTCGATTTATGTTCCTTGTTTGGCCAGTCGATTGCTCATTCCAATGCAACGCACTTGTCACAAATTTCCAACAAAATTTGTTAGTACAGGGAAGTTTTGCCCTTCAGTTTTGTTGACACTTTTTTATGGCTGCCGTTGTATACATGAAAAAACGCAACAAAACGGACATTAATACCCGTAGGGTTTGCAGTTGCCCAGGATCGATACACAAAGTCTAAAATTTTCAAAAGTCTGTTTAATTGTTTGCATATCCTGACAATATTGGAATGAGGTCAAAATGAAGAAATATGCACTGTCAACGAGAAACTACTCGCATCGACGACTATGTCAAAACGTCACGATGCACAGAGTGGCCAATTATGTATATGAAAAGTTGGCAAAAATTATTTGCTTAATTTTTATGAGGTAATGGAAATGATACCTTGAATAGAGACAAACGAAAAATTGTATGGGGGGTACCAAGGATTCCCAATGATTATCAAAAGGTTTTTAAACTATTTTGTTAGGCTTTCCTTTTTCTGAATTTCTTTTTTTTTTGTCAAATTTCTCTTTCTAAAATTTTTTTTTTATTAATTCACAAAAATATTTTTTTATCGATACACAAATATCCCATTGAATGTTAAATAAGAAAAAATTGATATATTTACTTTTTAAAGAATTTCATATATTCCTTGTCTGAAAAAAAATCATTTTGTTAGTTCAATTCATTTATTCAAGTGTACATATGTATTCCTTTTAGCAATAATAGATATAAATAAATAAGCAAATAACAAAAAGAAAATGAATTTAATATAAAGAATTTAATGCAAAAGTAAAAATACTCAACAAATTAATTTTATGAGTCATCATCAGTGTAGGAATCGAGCTCTACAGGTGATTGTGATAAATGTGCAACATTAATGTCAATAATTGCGAAACATCTGAGTCAAAATTGGATTTGTGTATTTTCTGTTTGTGCTTACTTGACAGGATCTGAAGACTAGAAGTCGATGAAGTATATCCTCGTTAGTTTGTTCACGCGAAAATTTCCGTGAAAAATTTTCCCTGTACCTTTTGAACACTTTATTCCCAAGTTACAATTTTACTTCGGTAAGGCGCTATCGAAGCTATTTCCCCTCCCGCAATATTAACTGCATAAGACCTATAAGAAACATATTTGGCGCACTTTATACAGGTAGGGCACTACCGAAACCTTATAGAGGCCTTATAAAAACTTTCTAGAAACCTTATAGAAACCTTATAGAAGCTTTACAAAAGCACAAAATATGAAAAGAAAAATATTTTTTTTTTTTATTCTTCAACTTTTTCAATTTCTTATTCTGTTTTTCGTATTAATAAACATTATCCATCTACTATAATTGACTCTTTTCAATTTTCGTTAAGTGAATACTCCCCGTAATATAATTTATATTTTACTTACAACGGGTCGCACTGAGAATCGAACATGAGTCCTGCTGCGTAGTACTCCAATACACATTTTTTTTTTTTTTTTTTTTAATTCATTTTTATTAATATTATTCAATAAACTTATATACTAGACAAAAACGATTAAATCTAATTTAAAGCTCCGGGACATGAAGGTATTCTAGGCAACGAGAAAGCAGACGAATTAGCCAGACAAGGTTCAGCAGCTGTACTAGAACAAGCCGATCCCTCTGTGAATATCCCGCCTTGCTCACTCAAGCTTGAAGCAGGGAGAAAAGCCACAAGGGAGGCGAACGCTAGGTGGACCACACTAGAAACTTGTCATACTACAAGAATGTTATGGCCAAGCTTCAATGAAGCAAGAACCGAGAGTATAATACGAAAGGATAGGAAATCCCTCTCCATCCTCGTAGGAGTCCTAACGGGGCACAACACTCTGCGGTATCACATGAAGAAACTACGCTTGACGGAAGAAGAACTCTGTAGAGGCTGCGGTGATGAGGAAGCTCTTGAGGACACAACCCACTTCCTATGCCACTGCCCGAGCCTCCAACACAATAGGCACAGATTCCTAGGGAGACACTTCTTTCACGACATAGACGAGCTATCTAGCACACCAGTAGACAAGATAATGAGCTTCATCAAATCCACAGGATGGTTTGTATCCAACGGCACAGTGAGTAATTGATCACAAATATTTATGGATAGGGTCAACATGGGTAAGGGACAACCCTTCCCCCCAATGGGCATCACAATGGGTCAACATTGACCTGAGTGTGGCACGGAGTACTCCACGCCAACCCGCCTACCTAACCTAACCTAACCTAATTTAAAGCTAACATTTATCTTAATTCTAGCTTACTGGCTCTTAGCGAGCGCTCTAAACTTAGCAATATCCTTAAAATTATTGCCTTTCGGCCTTAAATTTATCTATATTTACTTTGATTTGTTTTTTATTTTCCAAGAAACTTTCATAAAACTTGGATTCTTTATTATTGGTATTTATTTAAAAACTACTTAAAACTACCTAAGCTACTTAGCCTAAATTAATTATAATCAGGGTGGTGAGCAATCTTAAGGATTGGTCACCATCCTGATTGCATCCATGGGCGCCTGACAGCCGCCGACAGGGGTTCACCCGTGCCGCCGAGGCGACGCAATAGCGTCGGTCGAGTCTCGGTAGCACATACATGTCGGCTAGCCCAGTCCCTCCCAAGTACCCCCTAATCTATCCTAAACCTACAAACTTAATATCTATCTTAAAACTAAGGAGGATGCTACGTCAGTAGCGCACCGGCCCGGGAGAGCGTATCAGCCCTCACCTCTTCTTTAAGCCACCAATATTCGGTGTACTGCTTTAACGTATCGACCTTGTCCCGATCCGCAATTGCGGTGCTAAAACGGAGGAGCTCCTGAGCATTGGCGGCGGACCCGTCGTGGATGAGCCGCTTATCCCTCGCGCCGCGGTGGCTGTGGTACAATACCGGCACACCATCTTTATTCTGGACTAACCCTTTCATGTCTACATGAAGGAATGCCTCAGGCGGGATAAAGCCAGACCGAAGCGTACTCTCATGGTACATTAAATTGGGGTAGTAAGCCCCTGAGATCAGGCTATTATCACTGGCCATCGCCCTTGCAACGTGCCTCCGAATCACCTTAATAAGGAAATTGTCAACCCTATTCAGTCGAGCCCCATTGTATAGGGTCCTGTTGGGATAGTATTTTGTGTACTCAGATTCGGGAGTCCTAAACAACCCTAGACAGGCCCTGAGACATTGTCTCTCAAACACCCGAATCTTTTCCATATAGAACGGCGCTATATTGAACCACAAAGGACAGCCATAAGCGAAGATGGGCCTTATGAGGGCCACGTAGCAAATGACCTTCACTCTGGCGTCAAGTTGACTGCTGCGAAACAGTCTCCTTGTCAGAGCGTAGGCCCGCTTAGCCCCAGCAAGACAAGCATCTATATGTTTGTCAAAATATAGATACTGGTCGAGCCAGATGCCAAGATACCGGACCACGTTTTTCACCACCAATGGCCGTCCCTGCTGTCCAATAATTGTTAATTTTCTCCAGTTTTTTCTGGTATCCCTAGGGGCACTAGCCAATGGAGTTCTGAACAGGATTGTTTCCGATTTTTGGAAATTGATTTTCAACTTCCAATCATCGCAATACCTCTTAATTTGCTCGAAGTCACGCTGCAGAAGGATTCTGATGACCTCGATTTTTGGTCCTGATCTGTACGCCACTAAATCGTCTGCGTACGCTATAGCATGTCTGAGGGAACCCACCAGATCACTTGTGTAAATATTAAACAGGATCGGAGAATTCACTGCTCCCTGTTGTAAGCCGTTTTTAATTTCAAAAACCCTGCTCGAAGTCACATTGCCAGATTTGACAACGAACTTCTTTCCCATAAGCATGTCATAAATCATATACAGCAAAGGTTTTTGAATGCCCAATCTGGTCAGCTTATAAAAGAGTCCCTCCAACCATACGGTATCGAAGGCCTTCTCAAAGTCGACCAGACAGGCACCCGTGCATTGATTCTTACTTTTATTCCACTGAATGTCGGAGATCAGTTTCGACGCGGCATGAATAGTGTCATGCCCCGCTCTAAAGCCAAACTGATTTTCCGGAATTATCTTGTTTTCCTCAACCCATCTCAAAAGAGATCTGTTGACGACTTTCTCGAATACCTTGCTAACATTCGGGAGCAAACTAATTGACCGAAGATTAGCAGGGTTTGTCCTATCTTAATCCTTTTTAGGGATAGGGTGTACCACCGCTATTTTCCACTGCTCCGGATAATATGCATTATTCAGCGCATTGTTAAATAGAGTGGCGAAGATATCTATCGCCTCTAGCGGCAGGTGTCTTAATACGACGTTTGGGACACCGTCAACTCCCGCCGATTTTTTGTTTTTCAATGATTCAAAGATCAAACGAAGTTCATCTCTACTCACGAACAGATGAGTATTTGCATCGGCGATTGTGCCATTTGCACGGTTGTACTCCAATACACTACCCCTAGGCTAATTCGTCATGATAATGTTGCAGTGGTAAATCTCAACTACTTGATACATTTCAGAATTTCGTTAAGACTTCCAATCGCAAGTCGTTAATTGCATGATATTTCGTTGCTTCTATAATGCCTTCTGTGAGAAGCTCTAACGAAGCTTCTACTTCCAACCACAAGCTTTACCGAAACAATACACTTTCCATCATCTCCTCACTCATTTTTAGAGGTCTTATAGAGATCTTAACGAAACTTAATTTCATATCCCTCTATAAAGCCTGCGTGTGTGCTTCGCAAAGGACGTACAGAAGTTAATTTGGAAAGAATTGCTTCGAAATCGGTCTACTTCGGTAAGCAAATCCTATAGAGACCCTATCGAAATGGTTGCCTACAGAAATTACCAATTTGAACCTTACCGAAGTCAAATTGTTACTTGGGTTGTTGGCCTCTTGTGTTTCCTCACTTAATTTCCCTATTGGAATGAATGCTTTCTTTATAATTATGGGCCCATGAAATAAAACTTTGCCACTTTACATAAATAACAGTAGAACTACTTGGTTAGATTAACACGTTTTTGAAATATTTTTTTTCACATTAACAAAACACTTCAAGATACATTTATTTCTCTTAAAGTAAAGCCCACCTGATGGTAATGACGCCATAAATTTTTTTTATTTGTACACACTGTTTTCACAAAATTATTAACACTTGAACCACTCAGTCGCTCTGCTAAATTTTCAATGACGACGATTCATATAGGTTCAATGTACGACGTTTAAACTGTTGCAACTAGCCCCCCCTGCACCCACCATACTTTCAAAACCGGTATTGTATATCTAATTAATGCCTCTATCGATCTTGCATAGAACTGCATCATTTGGGTATAATTTAAATTTTCCCATTTTTGCCAACTTTATGGGTTATCGGCCACTCTGTGCGATGGACAGATACAACTTCAAAGTACCTAGTTGAAGACTATCACCTCGCAAAAAGACATCAGTGTAGAGAACAAACGCAGAATCACACTTGCCAATCGCTGTTTCTTCGGGCTAAGAAGGCTGTTGGGGCACTTCGCTTAATAATCTAAAAATTATTATATCGTATCTTTACCATTTTGAATTGTATAGAATATCGTTTATCAAATGTCTACACCATGTTTTCCTTTTCATATGAAATGTATACTAAACTCTAAGTTGTAATTTGAATTTACCTCCAATTGTCAAACATTGGCCATATTTTTTCTTGGCATATTCAGTTAATTTATACCAATTAAAAATGTATATAAAGATCAATAAAGCACAATTGCGCTTCTTGCTGCTCATTGTTGTACAACCGAATTGTCAGAAACACTTTCGTCTTTTTATTGTTCTTTTTCTTAAAAGTAGCTAAAAAATAACCATCCGGGAAATCGCCGTATCCATACCCCTTTCGTTGGTTGAGAACAACTCGTTTCCAGGAACGTAAATTTTCCCACCCAAACCGCTCAGACTTTCCCTGACTGTACAAAGGCATCTAAGAAGTACATAAATACCTTTCGCATAGACCCAAGGAGATTCTATATAAGAAAGACCCTATCCACAAACCACCCCGGTCATGCTGTTTGGTGTATAGAAGCATGGACTGGTACTATATCTAAAACGGATGAAAACCTCCTGGGGTACTTTGAGAGAAAGATTCTTCGGGCGAGATTCACAATTGGTGGCGCGTAACTGGAAGCAGCTAGCTAGAGACTGAGCTGGCTGCAAGTGTTTATTGGTTGAGGCCGTGGTCCACCCCGTATGTACTGTACCTAAGCGCAACTAAAAGTGAGTATGAAGTATTCGCAGAGTTTTAAGTTGTAAAATGGATAAGTTATAGCTCTATTTTTTAGGTGAACACCTCGTTGATATTTTTGAATTTTTCGTATACATATTCTCAATCAAGGGGACTTTTTCTGGGTTGTTGTCCAAAATCAACCTATACCTTTTATAAGTATGTAACACTTTATTATCTACTACTAACGAGGGGTTCAAGTTCGAATCCCGCAAAAACCCAATTTCCAACTCAGGGTTTTTTCACTGCGCCACCTCTCGCGAACGTCTGACAAACATCCGAGAGTATAACTGTCATGAAAGAGCTTCTCAATTAGCCGTTTGGAATCGGCATAAAATTGTAGATCCCTTCCATTCGTTCCAAAAATGAAAACTCACACAAAACGAATGGTTGCGGGAAGCTAGGCCTAGGGTCCCTACGGACCTGTTGCGCCAAAAATTATATTATATATACCTACTTATAACCACACCGGCTTCTAAATTTAATGTACAACTATATCTAAAATTATCGCCACTGAACCGAAATTTATTTCGATTGATTTTGTGACTGCAGTGCGACAAAAGTTAAGTTGGCCAATATGTAGGGGAAGGTCTTGTACCTTGGTCCGAGTGCCAATTTTCAGAAAAGTACAAACCACGCAAAAACCGGTTCTCCTGTGGAATGTTACTCTTCTGTTCGTTTCTCTTCTCAGTTTCTTTTTCAACTTATACTGCTGAACGAGTCGGCAAAAAAAAAATAAACATAGTTTTCAGGGAAAAAAGTAGGTTAATTTTATGTCTATTTTCCGATACTTTTATCGATTTCGGTAAGTATGTATATTGATTATCTTTTGGTAGGAACAAATTGTTGTACGTATGTATGTGCTTTAAATACTACGTCAATTTTTTTTTTTTTTGGTTAAAGTGGTGTTCCTGTACCTTGGACCTATCATAGCGCTGGTACCTTTGTCCGGTCCAAGTTACACGTTATTCGATTTTTCGAAACAAAATTGGTTTTGTATGTTTCAGGAAAATATGCAAAGAAGCAAATTAGGTAAATAATATTAAAGTCCTTTGTAAAGCAATTTTTTAGTCAAATAGAGCATTTTTTATTTAAAACTTTTATTTGAAAAAAAAAAAAAAAACGTTGTCAAGCACACAAACTTTAAGACAATGGTTTGTTTTCTTGCTGCTTTCTTGAAATAAAATAGGAATGGTACCATTTTTACTATTTATTGAAAGAAAATAAAGTTTTCACCTTTAAACTATAGAAAAACCTTCAATAATATTTTCGGTCCAAGGTACAATACTCTGTGGACCAAGGTACAATCACGGCTTGTTTGAGGCTAGCATATAAAAGTTACGTTTTCTATGGAATGGTAAGCAATATCCGTTTGATAGTTTCGCATTATCATAGATAACTTCAGGTTATAATTTAAAACTCAAAAAACAAAAATAAAAAAATAATGAAAAAACGTTACATTAAATGTGGGATAGGGCCTATCAGACAGACATTACCCTACGAACAAGACAATGTACATGAAACATAACGCACTAGAACGAACCCAACGAAACAGTGAACGCTACCAATCCATAGACACACACATAGAGAACGAACCAACGGCACCAACGAACAAACGACACTTCAATCGTCACCAAACGTTGAAGTAGTGCGTATCATTTTGTAAACGGGTTAAATTAAGAAGATTAATAAAGACTAATTTATAGACAGTGCGCATCAGTTAAGAAGTTAATAAATCTATATCTTTGTAAACCGAGTGATTTCGTTTTATTTCGCTAGTGCGGTGGGTAGAATCCCACATAAATATTGGCAAAAAACTGAAATCCGGACAAAGGTACAAAACCTTCCCCTACTATACAGCCGTTACTACAATTGGTATAAGTCAAAACAGATTCTAATCGAAGATGATTCGTATCTGAATACGTTACTGTCATAATTGAATGTTACCGAATAGCTTGCAAATAACTGATATGCGGTTCGTATGGAGATGGAGAATACTTAACTTAAATATAACAGCTTTAATGGTGACATGCCTATACCCACATTTTTGTGCACATCTATGGCACAGTATCTTTTGAATGATATTAGTTTCATTCTCAACTTGATTACTTTTGCGAGAAAACTTCTACCAAAAAAAATAAGAGAAATGGGTTTACAACCTGAAAAAGGAAAGCAGGAAAAATATTTTTTGTATTTTCCACACACAGATCATGAAGCAAATATTTAATTACTGCATAAGACATTTGGATTTCTTTGCATCAGGTTTAAAGTCAAAGGTCTGTCTGTGTTTACAAGTCCACATCTACCCGTAAAAGGGGATATTTAACAACGAAATTAAAAACATTTATGCAAAAGGGCTATGGAAAATTTAGACTTAGGAGTGCGTATGTGACAGCAAAGCCATCGAGCTCATTCGAGGTAGGTTGTGTTTTTCCATACATTACTCTATCGTATCGACCACATGCTTAAGTTAAAAACAAAATACAATTATAAAAAAAATAGAGTTTTCCTTTTTATTCGAATCCTACGTCAATTCTGAAACACCCTTTATAATCAGAAAACTAGTGACCAAACTACTAATGTGAGTATCCATCTTACCTCCACAAGGCCCCTCAATCTTTGGCAGCTAGCTAATATTCAAACCGGATAGATGGTCTACTGAATGGCGAAATTATCTTCACTTGGCTGTAAGCACCAACAAAAGTTACAAGTAAATTACTTACAATTATTGCTCAAGTACCGCGGTTATAAAAAGTTTAACGAATGACTCCACAAGGGCCAACAATAAACGGTACACCAAATGCTCATACCTGCGTGAAGGTTTGTAGATATTTCCTCAAAGTTGGCTACGTAAATTATGCTCACATTCCTTCAGATGGTATACGTACTGGTACTCATAAGCAATCCGTGTAAAAGCTCATAACCACAATTTTTCTTCAAGTTCCTTATCATCAGCCCTTTATCCCAAATTAAAGGTCAAGACAAAAAAGAATAATACCTTCCACAACTTTTGTCATACCTACATTATATACCCTATCAAAAGTTTCACAAGAAATCTCTTGACTGAGGCAGGCCAGGGATACCTACAAGCCTGAAGCTTAGCAAACCAACAAAAAATGATTTACCTGAATTATTTCAATTTAGGTAGATAAACGCCTCCTCACTCCCCTCAGCCTAAGGCCTTTCGGCTAACCAAAACAAAACAAAAAAAATATACCAAAACTTTTCCTTCTCCTTGTGGCATTACTTTTGTCCACACGCACACCCAAAGAGATGAACAAATGGAAACAAAATTCAAATTATTTCCCAAGAAGGGCAAATCCCGTGAAAGACGGTCCAAAACTGACATCTCACTCTAGAATGGAAAGGAATTTGTTTTCCAAGCAAATAATCTCATTCTGCCATATATACTCTTATTATACTTGGCAATTGTCTCTCAAAGGATATAATCACGAACTCGGCAAAACGATGAAAACGATAGCGCTCAAGGGCATCCATTCCATGTAACTCAACCGAAAAGTTGTCATGTTATTTTTGGCTTGTGTAATTATTATTTATCGATAGGTCGAACGGGCCAGGCGAAAAGCGTAAAGGAGATTAGGACTAAAAGGGAGTAAAAGTTAATTACCGGACATTATTCCTACTCGAACTAGCAACGCGTAAAGGAGCAAAATTGGAAGGAGGGGCATCCATAAGAAACAGCATTATTTACGGCATCTAAATTAATTCGCACATCAGAAATTAATTCACGCTCTTCGCAGTTGATTGGGTCAGCAAACAGCAAGCAATAAATGTCCAACTCCATTCCACTACTGTGATTAAATGGAAATAAAGTGCACGAATGGGTCGCATTGGATTAATTTAATAAAGGCAATTTAAAGGGTTAGGAAATCAATTTAAAAGGTTTTAAAATTACTAAGGGTATAGGTACCTTTTCTTGGAAAGCTGGTTGCTTCATTTTTTGGATTCAATTTTGTTTCATGACTTCAGGATTCACACAAAAAATGATGTACCGATTTTAGTCGATCATCATATTTTTCTTTAAAATTTTGTCAAAACTTTTGTTTGCTAGAAACTTTCTACAGAAGGCACAAAATGACAAAAAGTCCAGTAAATCCCTCGTGCCGCTCGTGAGTTACTTGAACACTAAGTTTCTTGCAATACTCACAGCAAATGACGTAATTTGAAAAGAACCGTTATATTTGTAGGTATTCGCCAAGAAATGTCTGATAATGGTAAGTCGGCGTAAAGTAAAAAGTTCGAGGTGGGTAAGCCAACGGTAATAATTTGACTTTTCCACCTGCAGAATACAATCCTGGTATTTTTAAATAAAACTTAAGTGTTTTGCAATATTGGCAAATCACATTCATGTGTCTAATCATAGCACACGGCAGCACGATTTCTTGAACTGTGCAGTGCAGTCATATTCGAAAGGTATACACGATTTAATTGGACATTGTCTCTGGACGATGAAGATAGAGATTGCGCTGTTGTCCTATTTGCTAAGCAGGTGCGTGTGATTCTCCTTCCTCCTGAGTTCGTCCTGCTTGAATTCCCGATGCAAGTTAAATCTGTTCATTCGCTCGGTGCGTTGCTCAGGGGTTGCTCGGTGATTCGCCAATCTTCGTGCATTGCGACTGCGTGATCCATAATGTTTTTGATCGGCGACATAATTTCTCGCGAAGAATTTGAATTATCTGATTTGCAAATGCGATTTAAAAATTCGAAACGTTGAATTTTTTCGATAAATTCACGGGGATCACAACTAAGAAACTGACAACTAAAAAATCTAGAGACGAAACACGAATAACTTGAACGTTTCTCCATAGTAATAAGAACTAATAACCAATGTTTGGCAAATTACCGAAAAAGACAATATATACATATAAAATAATAAAACTGTAGCCGTTTTCATATGTTCGCGGTTGGCGTGAAAACTACTGCACAGATTTCGATGAAACTTTTTTTGAAATGTTAGTTAAGATTCTGAGAAGGACATAGGTTATTCCTTTCATTGTCATGCCTGTTTTTGGGAGCGTTTTTGACCAAAATGTGTTTTTTTTTTCTACCTTTACTGCCTTTAACTCGCCATTACTCAAACAATTCTTAATCAATGTAAACAAAATAAAATCCTTAGGAGAGCCAACACTTTCACAGTTATTTCAAGCCATCAATCAGCTGACTATGTTCTCTAGAAGCTGAGCTACAACCTAAAATCTAACATAAAAAAAATAAATTTATTTTCTCAAATCAAACATTATCAGCAGCCGCGGTTCTTGATCGTTGTTCTGCTTTGGGGTGGTTGGGTGGCGCACATCGCACAAGCACGTTCATAAGAAAAAAAAAAAACTGCGTGGTGTTTTCTCCGAATTAAGTGAAACGAATGAGAAGTACCTACGCGACGTAAATGTGTATGTAATGTAATCAACAGCGACAATGTGTTTCTGACGAAATGCGCAGGTGGCTGATGAAGTACGCTGATGGACGTACATTTGTGGTGTATATAGAAACTGAGTTCAAGGTTTTTGTTTTAAAGGTTGTTATAGTACCTACGGCGATACCTACAGTAAAGAATTGAAGAATTCAAGAAGTAAAGACGATATTATATGAATTATCTTGTTTGATTTATTGTTGGTGTGGACTGTGGATACAAATTTCCGTTAAGGCTTTTGTTTTAGTGGCTGTTTTGATATTACCTACGTTGATACCTACAGTTAAGAAGTGGAACTTTAGTAGATACTTACGCTGTTGAATTTAATTTTCTTAAATTAGTGTTTAAGGTAAATAGATTTGTTTGATTTATTGTTTCACATTGACAATAGGCCTGTTTTTTGAGCTTCGATCACAGCAGAGCAAAGTAAAGTGGGATTTTCAGCACGCAATTACAACAACTATTGCGAGTCTCGAAGTGTCAAGTATAGCGTAGAAGCTCAAAAAAACACGGCTAATGTTCACCGCTTTGTTTTAGCTTGAGTTGATTTTAAACAAATAGGTAGATATGCCGTCGAGAAAACGGTCAAATCTTTCTCAAAGCTCAACAAGATCTAGAAATATGACATATGAGACGAGTTAGATCACAGAAAAGGGATGAAAAATATCAGACCACATCGTTGCAAAGAAACACATAGGTATGCTTCGTGGGTAAATTAAATCAGAAGTGGATTTTATTACACAAAAGAAATAAATTATGCCTAATTTGCTGGTATCGGTGGTATGACTCAGGCCTGTGACGTTGTGCACCGCGGTTGTAGACCTCACCATTCCCGAGTCTGCGAAAGTAAAAATGCAAACGTGTATGCTCCAGGCAACAGAACCTAAAATATTGTATTTCAAGAAGCTTTGTAAAAAAAAGATCATAAAAATATAATTACCTCATGTATTGAAACTTAACTATTATTATCTCTGTAACAGAACTGTTCGATTGATTGCCTAAACGAACATTCTTGGAGGAGGTCGATACTCGAACTCGATCTAGTACCTTAGGCAAATGAGAGCGAGTTTTTCGAGAATCGTTGGGAGACGATCGGTTAATAACGTCCAATAAGCCAGCTTTCCAGAAAGCCGCTGAAATTAACGGCTAAAAAGATATTCCATTAATACATTTTTAAAATTCATCTGGCGTACAGGCAAGAGCCATAGACACAATATAATTCGAAATTGTATTTAATGTTCTAAGTTAAACATTTATAATAACATAAGCAACGCAAAAATTGCTTACGTTGGAGAACCCAGCTTTTAACCCGGAAAAGGAGCAAATTCCAGGTAGTTTAAGGCCCGTTTTATTCACTCGAAGTTGAACACAACTTGGGGATTTTTATATGGAAAACTCCTTGAGTTTTGTTCAACTTCGAGTGAATAAAATGGGCCTAAAGTGTTCAGTGAGTTATCATATTAATTCAAAAATTAATTTTTCTCGGTAGGCAGAATAATATTCAAAAATATATATATCAAGGCAGCACTTGTGCAGCGCACAGTGCTGTCCGAAAAACTAGGTAGAACCCCGGAGCGTTTGTTAATTTCCTCAGAAATTAATCACGAGCTGAGCCGCCATTGCAGCACAAATTATAAGAGCCGCTATTACATACCAGCTAAGAGCAAAGTAGCACTTGGAGGCCATTTTTCATCCCTACTTTGGCCGAATAAGCTAAGGCGCCAGCTTAGTGGAGCTCCACCACCTCGAGTTGGAATCTCAGCGGGGACCAATAAGAGCAACTCGTCCGAACAATTATTTTAATTAATTTTTTTTATAATTCCATAAATTTAACTTGGCCAAACATTTAAAGCAAAGGTAATAGGTAAATTATATGCATTGCAAAAACGTTAAAATATAAAGGTAAGGGAAAGTGCTATAAATATATATATACATATTTCTAATTGGAACTCTTTGCGAGAATTTATATAGGAACAAGGTACAGCAACGGATGCAGTGGCCATTGGATCGTCGGTTGCAGAATACCAACAGAGGTACAAAGTCCAAGGAAAAAGTACGGTGAGTCAGAAAGTGACTGTTAAAATATATATATATATAAGTATAGCACCAACATTTTTTTATATCAGTCCCAGTAATTTTTTTTATATATATACAGATGCTAATGCATATGTATAGGAATACGCGGTTATGATAATATTGAAATAGTGCATATAGTTACCAATCACCAGTCCATTTTTTTTTTGTTTATATACGCACATAGTAAAGTACATTTTTTTGTGTTAATTATATTTAAAGGTTGTAAAGTCAACAATTTATAAGTGCAGTATAATATGTTTGAATTTGTGCCAAGATAGTTTTGTTTTTTTTTTTATTATTATTCGAGTCACAAACGTAAAGTACCTAAAATGATTCAAATGAATAAAATTAATGTATGAAGAAGCGAATACAAGAGCAATGAGTTTTGCTTAAGAAGAGGCGGTAAAGGATGAGGATGGGTGGATAGGGAAGGATGACGATGGCCAAGACAAGTAGGAAGTGAAAGATGGCAACTGAAGGGGCTACTTAGGCGAGAGTAGTAGTCAAGGTAGGGAGGGTAAGAAAAATGTTCTCGCAGCGTCAATGCCACCTAGACGCGAAGACTGGCATGATTTTTTTGTTGCTAGACTGAGGGTCAAGTCCCACACCCACCGACGAGCTTATTGAGGGAACTAGCATACCAGCAGTGACCCAATGCAACCAAGGTCTATGCAACATATCTTTTATTGGAAGTTACACAGTCTCACGCCGCGTACGAAGTTGCGGGCACAGCTAGTTTAAAATAAGCACTAATGCCTTCCGTTGGGAAAATCACCGAAATGATCAAAATTACGCTAAATTTTTGACGAATACGATCTCACCGTACTATACAAAATGTATAAAAATCAAATTTTTCTTAATTTTGCAATTTTCCTTTAAAATGTTCCAATTTTCTCTCCGTAAATGGGTTGCTTATATTATATTTCTTATCACGAAAATAGGCGCAGTGGTTATTGTGTTGGACTACTAAGCGAGGGGTCCCAGCTTCCGTTTCTAGAAAATCCCGTGAAATTCTGCCAAACATCCGAGAGTAGAACCGTCATGAAAGAGCTTTTGGACAATTTATTTATTTTATTTCTTACAAAAATAGGTTTCGTAGGTATAGGAAGCGGGAGTTATTTTGCTTGCTGACTCCCTAATGAACTGGTCGTGGTGAATTGCTGCAGCATTAACTAGTAAGAACCCCACTGATTTAGATTATTAATTTTTGCTTGTATCGTTAGTTAGTGAAGCATATGTTAATACGTAACTTTACGTCGATATCAATCGTGGATACAGCATTTTTGCACGAAGCAATCCACTCGTTTGAGGCGGGTGTGAAGCGATATTATTAGAATGTAAATTGATTAGGGTCGCTTTTTTCATGACTTTGCCTTTATCTCGCGAAACCTAGTTGCCCTTATGGACTCTCGTGTGTTCAAAGTGGTAATATTTAAGAAATATTTGCCAAACCGCGATCAAAAGCTCCCATCCGTGCGTTTGCTTCGAGAGCCTCACGTGCCTCGTACTGAACTATTTCCATATACCCACTGCAATTGTTCTCTGACTCCTACTAGAATAAATTATGCAATTCACAACAACGAACACTGCAACTAACAAAACAAATCGTACATAACTTCGCAAGACAATAGACAAAAATAATTTATCAACTAAATAATCGTCACAAAAATAATTTATCAACTATTTTACCTCAAGTGTGAGAATAAATTCCAGGGAATTTTAGAATTGAAAACCAATTTTTAAACATTTTAAAAACTAAATCCTTAGTAGGGGAGAGTGGGTACGAAAGTAACATTGTATTGCCTTCCATAATTTGCAAAGCGGTATACATACGAAACTGAAACAACATGTATGTTAATAAGTGAGCTTTGGACTACCGTAAGATAATAACTTGGTTTCCAACTATTGTCGCAGATTGGAGGTAAGCTGCTAAAACAAAGAGAGAGTCAAATGTTACAACCGACCTTCTCGGTGTATCGGTTGTAACATGATGAAAGGACGGTTGTAACACCATATATCATAAAGAAGAAAACAATCAAATTGGAACTAATTGGAACTCTTTGCGAGAATTTATATAGGAACAAGGTACAGCAACGGATGCAGTGGCCATTGGATCGTCGGTTGCAGAATACCAACAGAGGTACAAAGTCCAAGGAAAAAGTACGGTGAGTCAGAAAGTGACTGTTAAAATATATATATATATAAGTATAGCACCAACATTTTTTTATATCAGTCCCAGTAATTTTTTTTATATATATACAGATGCTAATGCATATGTATAGGAATACGCGGTTATGATAATATTGAAATAGTGCATATAGTTACCAATCACCAGTCCATTTTTTTTTTGTTTATATACGCACATAGTAAAGTACATTTTTTTGTGTTAATTATATTTAAAGGTTGTAAAGTCAACAATTTATAAGTGCAGTATAATATGTTTGAATTTGTGCCAAGATAGTTTTGTTTTTTTTTTTATTATTATTCGAGTCACAAACGTAAAGTACCTAAAATGATTCAAATGAATAAAATTAATGTATGAAGAAGCGAATACAAGAGCAATGAGTTTTGCTTAAGAAGAGGCGGTAAAGGATGAGGATGGGTGGATAGGGAAGGATGACGATGGCCAAGACAAGTAGGAAGTGAAAGATGGCAACTGAAGGGGCTACTTAGGCGAGAGTAGTAGTCAAGGTAGGGAGGGTAAGAAAAATGTTCTCGCAGCGTCAATGCCACCTAGACGCGAAGACTGGCATGATTTTTTTGTTGCTAGACTGAGGGTCAAGTCCCACACCCACCGACGAGCTTATTGAGGGAACTAGCATACCAGCAGTGACCCAATGCAACCAAGGTCTATGCAACATATCTTTTATTGGAAGTTACACAGTCTCACGCCGCGTACGAAGTTGCGGGCACAGCTAGTTTAAAATAAGCACTAATGCCTTCCGTTGGGAAAATCACCGAAATGATCAAAATTACGCTAAATTTTTGACGAATACGATCTCACCGTACTATACAAAATGTATAAAAATCAAATTTTTCTTAATTTTGCAATTTTCCTTTAAAATGTTCCAATTTTCTCTCCGTAAATGGGTTGCTTATATTATATTTCTTATCACGAAAATAGGCGCAGTGGTTATTGTGTTGGACTACTAAGCGAGGGGTCCCAGCTTCCGTTTCTAGAAAATCCCGTGAAATTCTGCCAAACATCCGAGAGTAGAACCGTCATGAAAGAGCTTTTGGACAATTTATTTATTTTATTTCTTACAAAAATAGGTTTCGTAGGTATAGGAAGCGGGAGTTATTTTGCTTGCTGACTCCCTAATGAACTGGTCGTGGTGAATTGCTGCAGCATTAACTAGTAAGAACCCCACTGATTTAGATTATTAATTTTTGCTTGTATCGTTAGTTAGTGAAGCATATGTTAATACGTAACTTTACGTCGATATCAATCGTGGATACAGCATTTTTGCACGAAGCAATCCACTCGTTTGAGGCGGGTGTGAAGCGATATTATTAGAATGTAAATTGATTAGGGTCGCTTTTTTCATGACTTTGCCTTTATCTCGCGAAACCTAGTTGCCCTTATGGACTCTCGTGTGTTCAAAGTGGTAATATTTAAGAAATATTTGCCAAACCGCGATCAAAAGCTCCCATCCGTGCGTTTGCTTCGAGAGCCTCACGTGCCTCGTACTGAACTATTTCCATATACCCACTGCAATTGTTCTCTGACTCCTACTAGAATAAATTATGCAATTCACAACAACGAACACTGCAACTAACAAAACAAATCGTACATAACTTCGCAAGACAATAGACAAAAATAATTTATCAACTAAATAATCGTCACAAAAATAATTTATCAACTATTTTACCTCAAGTGTGAGAATAAATTCCAGGGAATTTTAGAATTGAAAACCAATTTTTAAACATTTTAAAAACTAAATCCTTAGTAGGGGAGAGTGGGTACGAAAGTAACATTGTATTGCCTTCCATAATTTGCAAAGCGGTATACATACGAAACTGAAACAACATGTATGTTAATAAGTGAGCTTTGGACTACCGTAAGATAATAACTTGGTTTCCAACTATTGTCGCAGATTGGAGGTAAGCTGCTAAAACAAAGAGAGAGTCAAATGTTACAACCGACCTTCTCGGTGTATCGGTTGTAACATGATGAAAGGACGGTTGTAACACCATATATCATAAAGAAGAAAACAATCAAATGTCACAAATAATGGTTGAAATTAATTTTAAATTCAATAAAACAATTAAATTATTTGTATAAGTAGGAAGAAAGCAAGCAAACCAAAATTATAAAATTATTAAAACATCAAAAACTTTCACGTTGAGAAATTTTGTAACGTGTTACGTGTTACAACCGTCCACACAAAAAATGTTACAACCGTCCAGCCCTTATTTTTGTATCTTAAAAATTAAATATTAAAGAAATTAGTAATCCCATCGAAAAAAGGTGAGCTCCAACGATAAACGATAATACGTACTATAATAATATAACTTGAATAAAGTCTAATCTTACTTACATTACGAAATATGACGAAAAAACATTCACCCAAAACAAAACACATTCGCAACTGAATTGCACTTTTTTGACTCTGTTTGACATATAGGAGTACACTGAAGTTTAATTTTTTTAGGTGTATTCGGAACATAATTGCAAAGAATTCTGCATTTGAAAATTAATGCATAGAGCTCTACGTTTCCTTAAAACCTCAGTCTTACAACCGACCCGACGTTACTTTCGTACCCACTCTCCCCTATAATTATGCGCTAGTTTAAGACTGCGACTTCTTAGTTTCTGAGATAATTATAAAGTACACACCGCTAGTGGTGCAATAAATATTAAATATTTCTACATAAATGCTAATCTAATTTTAAAAGAAACTGAATCCGCAAAAATAAAAAAAAACTCTCTGCGTGTGAGTGCAAGATCGCCTGTGAGCGGAAATCGGCTGGCTGAAATCGCATATAATATTTTACCAAATTTGTTAATTTTTTTTTTTTTGGTTGGTAGCTTTTGGTAGTTTGGTATTTTATAAATGGGGTCAGATTCTGTAAGGCGAAACGATCAAACATTTTCGTGCTCACGAATGATTTGTCGTATGTTACACAAGCAAATTTAGTCTTACAGAGTCTGACCAGTGGTTTTGGTATTTTTTTGAAGAAGAGCAACAAAAAGACGAACTCGATATCACCTCATGTAAATCCTGCCAAACTGTTTTGAGTGAAAGCGAATTGCACATTTACCACAAATGTACACCTGTTTGATTGAGAAAAATGTAATATTCAGGAAAAGTATTTAAAGTTTCACTAGTAGGTATACTTTAGTAAAACCCGTATAACACTTCATTTTTCTCTCATTTTTTCCTCATTTTTATAGCATTAAAAATGTCAGCTTCGTGTAAAAGAGACAATATGTATTTTGAAATGGGTAACAATTGTTTTGCAAAGCAACTACAAATTTTCAAACGAATTTATAGCCACAAACTACAAAGTGACGGGAGGCCTGGGACTGGGATCCCAGTTTTTTAACACGAAAACTATATTTTTTCCCCTTTTGCAAAAATAAATTTTTTTTTTTCCAAAAACAAAAGCCCTTAGGGTAAAACTATACAAAACGCCCCACTTGACAAAACGCCCCATGCGTCTGCGACGTACATGGTACATCAGTGTGGTTATATAACCCACGCTAAGCTTGTTCGAACCAGTTTCACTCACTGTCACTGATGAATTGCGGTAGTTGGCTGTTGTGTTTTTGTTGTCACTTTACGAAATATTTTGTGAAAACAATTTTTGGCGCCTAAACATATTGCGGTAGGTACAATAAAATTTTTATTTCGGAACAGTTTTGTTTATCTCTTAGAAAGGGATGGGTAATCCATAATTTTAGTGGGGCGTTTTGCACTGCGGAATTTACAAAATGCCCCAGTGGAGTAAGTCTAAAACGCCTGGCCCAATATTTTGATAAACATCGTCATTAGAACTTCTTTCGATACTTATTTTTAATAGAAATGCCGTGGAATTACAAAAGGACTACACTGCGAGCATCATGGTCTGAAAAACACAATCAAAGACGAAATTTCCGATGAAGATTGTAAAAGGTGTATCAAAAGTACTGAAGATTATTACAAGACCGCTTCTTTAGAAGATTGGATCCAGTGTACACTGTGTCAGGGCTGGTTACATGAATTTTGCCGAAAAGAGAAAAGACAGACAATGCAACGTCTTGTCAATAAATTGGGTATTTTTACCCAACAGCCTATTTACAAAACGACCCACTTAAACTATTTTTTAAAAAAAATAGAAAAAATAGTAGGTAATTAAACCAATTTACAAAAATTTCAAATGCCAAAGCCAAGAAAAGAGAGTATTTTATTTGTATGCAATAAAAGATTTGTGATTTTCTTTTATTTTTTGTCTTTTATTGATGATTTCTTGAAAGTGGGGCGTATTGTATAGTTTTGCCCTATTTAAGTTTTATTTAAATATCTTAGAACTAAGCAAACGAAGAAAAAATACGAATAGGATTTACATATATTGTTTTCCCAAGAAAAAAACACTTGTGTTAAAAAATCTGCCAGTAGCTTAAAAAAATGTAAATTGAATACTTACATTTTCAACGCATTTTTGTTTGACATATCCACATTAATTAGGCTGGTGTGTACGCACTCACTCCTATCGGGAATTTGCGTAGTAATTTTTCGTCCTGCTCTAGTTTCATTTTTAAAGTCTGAAAAATGCAGACAAAAACGAGCTTAAGTCAAGTACTTTTACTACATAATCTACTTTATTTTATTCTAGCTGTAACCCCCGGCTTCGCCCGTGACGTGCAAAATGTGGTTTCAGCACAGTTGATGGAAAAAAGATATTTCTTACCACCGTATAAAATAATTCGTCTTCCTTCTTATTACCGTTATATTAGCAGGTATTCGTTTCAAATGTTAAATCACTCTCAGTCCCGTATACATTCCACACCCTGACCCTATCTCTTTTAATCCCACGACCGACACGCCACATTCCATCGAAATTTGAAATGCGATTTAGGAATGAATAAAATGAAATGAAATAGAAATTGGCAAGAGCAAGACAAAGACAGTGTAAAAGTGTCTTAAGCGGCGCATACACCTCTCATACGTCATACCTTTACCCGCTGGCTGTAGTAGGATTGAAGAGCGGATACAATTGTATCAGTTGATACAATGTTCAGTGAATTGAAACCAAGAATTAGTTAAGAAAAGACGCAGTCATAATTTTAAAATTGAAAGTTTTCTTTTACGAAAGAACTCACAAATAATAGTGATATTGATTGAAGCCGCACTAATAAGCACAAATCCTGAGGTGGGACTCATCTAATAATATTTTTTTATCCTTTGAAAGTCAAAAACAATGTGAAGTATTTTTTATTATGTTCACATGTTATGTCACCAATAATGTTTTCATTATATAGACTTTTTTTATTTAAAGGCCAAGAAGGGAACATATTTGTTTTTTTTTTTTTTTAATCATGAGCTTAGTAAATATGTAGTAAAAAGTATGTGGGCATATATAAAATACTGCCCTTGTCTGTCTATCTCTCCCTCGCAATAGTAAAATAATGTTAAAAAAAATGTCATTATATTGCGTGGCTAGCATGTTTGATTTGAGAATGAAGTGCATATCGACTCATCCAAGTGAAAATCGTAGAAATGTTTTAGGTTTTGCCTATTTATTTAAAAACCATTTAAGTTATCGAGTTAATGGGTATCCTATGTTGTACCTGAAGATGTCCTCTATAAGGTGGTTTTACTATACATATTTAAATGCTCCCAGTATTTTCGAACGCAAAGCGTGACAAAGACAACAACGAAAAAAATAGATTACTCTTATCCATTTTTTCCGGAATTTATAGAGATATAGAGTTGAAACAAATTGGGGATTGTAGGCCTATATATCCCTTATGGGCCTGCGAAAAATGCTCCAAAATATATTCGGAAGTTTCTAAGATTTTTGCGTTCTAAGTCGAATAGAACTACACCAATTCACATGAAACAAAATTAGCTTCTCCATTGACCGATAATAGATGGCGTTACGTTTCGTGTCTATCTGACAGTTCAATTGTGATACGAACTGTTACATTCAAATTTGATTATTTTTCTGGTTTTTGCCAAAATAAATAAATACAACATGAAAAAAAAATTTTAAAAAATCGAAAAAAAGCCTGTCGTGGATAACACACTGGGTGGTCAAAATAAGACATTTTGAAATTTTTATTTTTTTTTTAAACCCGTGCTGAGAAAATACCTTTCCAACAAAGTATAAATCATCAAAATCGGTTCGGCCAATCTCGAGTTATGGGATAACATCGCTTCGGACACTTTCTTATATATATATAGATATAGTAGCCATTGTTTAAATGGAGAGAAACGTACAAAGTTCCTCCTTGCAAAATTTCCAAAATTTTATGCGAAATAGATAGCTGTGGAGAAATCTTAGTACCGCCACCTACAAATAAGTCTTTGATGCGGCTATAATTTTTCTCTTACATTTTAAACAATGTAGCATAGCATTTATTATTAATTCCTATCGCAATCGAAGTTTAAATTAATTTACTTGTAATCATTAAACTTCAAGTTAAATATTTTGTAGGTCACAGTTTTTTTTTTGTTTTTTTTTTTTTTTTTTTTTTTGTTATTGAAGGTGAAAATCTCGAAAGACACAATGGGGCTAGAAACCCAGAGTAGTGTGGGACTCTAACCGCACTAAAAACACCTCCTTAATCATGACCAATCAAAGAAAGATCGACAAATGATTTTACTTTCAACGTGCAGTTGCGTTTGAGAAGGTATTATAATTCAAATACGGGTTCTCATATTTTTTAGATTATAAGTTCGTGAGGCTTAGTTCTTCTTAATCTACGAATATTATATCGTACATTTAAGACGTCTATTATTTCAGGATTAATATGCATCTGCAGACGGTCATTGTGACGAATTGCGTACTTTTTAATTACTTCCGTTACAAGATCAATCTGCAAATCACGATGCAAGTCATTATTTCTAATATACCACGGGGCATTTACTATTCCCCGAAGGACTTTGTTTTGGAATGTTTGTATTATTTGTACATTTGTTTTCTTTGTGCAACCCCATAATTGGATACCATACGTCCAAACAGGTTTTAGTATTTGATTATATATTAAAATTTTATTCTCAGTGGACATTTCAGAGTTATGTCCTAGCAACCAATACAGTTTTCTATACCTAATATTTAACTCTTCTACTTTCTTTTTCACATGTTCCTTCCATTTCAGTTTAGCATCTAGATTCATGCCCAGATACTTAGCTGTGTTAGAGTAAGGAACTACTTGGTTATTAATAACCACAGGAGCGTTCGTTATTTTTTTATTTGTAAAATTGATATGAGTGGACTTTGACTCATTAAGTCTAATTCGCCATCGTTGAGCCCAATCACATATCTCGTTAACAGAATTCTGTAGCTTTTCTGTGGATTTAGTCACGCATCCATCAGTTAATAGAAGAGCAGTGTCATCTGCGAATGTAGCTATCATCACATCGTTTGTGTGTGGTATATCACTAGTATACAATAAGTACAGGGTTGGTCCCAGAACACTTCCCTGTGGAACTCCTGCTTGCAATTCTTTGAGTTCAGAATACACAGTAGGTCACAGTGGAAAATTTTGCCATCGAATAAATCGTTTTCACATTCGCTTTCACGCATAGCTTTAATTTTTTCGATTCACTTTGTACTAAAATGCGATTCTCGTTCAATAAGTGAAACACCAATGAGTTGTATGAAAATAGGTTCTCAATTTTCAAACTTTCATTAAAAACATTCACTTAGAAATGGGCCGTGAAAAGAAATTATTCATATAAAAAAAATTGACGTTTGGTGTCAGCTTTTCATAGAACGAGAATCGAAATTACGGCGAAAGGGTGAACACATTTTCGTCTCACTTTTCACAAAACGAGAACTGACCCCCAGGATACTAAGGCCTATTTTATTCACTCGAAGTTGAACACAACTCGGGGAGTTTTCCATATAAAAATCCCGAAGTTGTGTTCAACTTCGAGTGAATAAAATGGGCCTAAATATGATTATTAGTATCGAGCAGAGCGATTTAATAACAAGAATCAAAGTTATACCTGTAGCTATCAAGTTTTTTAAAACCAAAACCAAAATAAAGCCAATATCAATATCCAATAAAATTTGTAACAATATTTAATCCAATGCGTGTGCTTTATCTCAATTTACCAGAACTGTCATCGGCTAAAAATGTTGAAAATAATCCTTACTCATCCTTTGCACCCATTAAGAAACCTACACCCTCACCTTCAGTTGACTGGCGTGTAATAATATTCCATATAATATGTTTCATTTGAAAATGCCAACGAATCCGATGTAAAAGATTTCATTGGTTCAATTCCTTCTTGCGTTAATATTCGTTCATTCTATTGTTTGTTTTTTTTCTTTTTGTTTGCACAATATTGCACAGACATTTTTGTGTAGCAGATATGTACGTCAAAATGAATACCTACGTAGTCCCTTAAAAATCTTGAACAAACGAAATTACAGAAAATCAGTGGTTAGATCACGTTAACCGCGCAAAATCGGCTGGTTACCGATTTCTCTGGTTAACTAACCAAAGCTGATTCTCTGGTTAATATTTTGCTGAACAAGCACATTCTCTGGTTACCAGCTGGAATAACAAATAATTAAAGATAACCAAGATTGAACAAACCGGACCTAAATGAATAATAAAACGAAGCGTTGTCAGGTGAATGTAAGTAGTTTACGCAAGGACACAAGATTATCACCATAACTGGCATAGAGTAAAAGCGATAATTTGTGAAAGAAGTACGTTTGTTATTTTCTTTTTATAATTTTAATTAGCAAGTCAATCCATTTCAAAACGAACAAAGTTGTATATGAGAATTTGTTGCGACTACACAGAATTCTCAAAGAAAACGAAAAGAATTAACACACAGCATTGTTCCTACAACACTCAGGATACTAGTCATTTCTAAGGTTTCAACAAAACCAAAACGTGCACCTTATACACATCTCTTAGGCCCAGTAAAATCTTTATGAGTGACATTGTGTAGATAAGAACCAGTACCTACTTCTTACTCCATGAATATGCATTGAAGTTTGTGAGTTTTTTTTCTCCTCAATTGTTCCGCACGACTGTGACGATTACAGTGATGATGATCAAATGATGTATGGGCAGCCATTTTTGGTCTGTCTTTGTAGAAATATCAACGAAAATCGTCGGTTGTAGAAACGTGGTTAACACCCAACACCATTTGCGTGACGAGATAATCAATACACTTAATTGGGTATTACAGAGTTCTCGAAGTCGGAATTAATCATTCGAAAGTTAACATTTCTGACAGTTCCCCGATACCTCATTTTTGTATTGGTATATTTTTGGTTCACTATGAATATTATAAATTAACAATTTCGCTGATACTTCCGGAAATAGTGCCCAATCGGCGCATAATTTATAGAAATTAATTTATTAGTGTGGCATATTTGGTGGATGGTACAAGAAGACACGTAAGACGAACGTCGACTCAATTTCCAACAACCTGATTTAGTGGCCCAGTGAGCTGACAGCTGAACCTGTATCTTTTAGTACCCAACAGTACACATAAAAGTTAACGCCTTGCATATTTTGTTTACCATTGAGGACGTAAACCAGCCCGATGATGGTAGAGGGTATTAAACCGCCTCTGCATAGCAGTTTAATGCTAAACGCGTTATCTAGAGAGATTAGGTCTGGAAAATGGTCGCCCTGAAAGTATCCCAACACCTAGGACGTGAAGATAATTTACCGCATCAAGGTGTAAAATATTACACTCATCCATCCTTCGTGTCACGCGGTCCTAATCACTGCTTACGCTATGTAAACCTTGCTAAAATATTCCAAATGTCCCACATTACACAGACAAAGTCGTCTAATTCCCGAAAAGAAAATCACCCATCAAATAGTTTTCATAGCTATTTTGAGCAACGAAATCGACTCAACCCACCATCCATTTAATTTCGTTTGAATAGCGAAAAGGGAAAACTTCTTGCACATTCACAGCACCCCCATTCCGAACCCTATTCAACTGCCGAAAAAAAGACCGACTAAATTGAATAGGTTGTGGTGACTGCTGCGATGATGTGGTTTCTCCTCACTCGCATACTCTTGCTTGCCCGTTCGTTCGCTCGCATCATTTCTGCCACATCAATTTCATTTAGTGGCAAATATTTGCATAACATACTCTCTCCTGCTGCTGCGGCTGCAAAGTTGCGCCTCTGCTCCTTTTACGCTTTTCCGTCTATTAGGTGGAATTTTCTTCAATGCCCTTGCTGACACACGAGTATGGGTAGAGCGTTTAAGGAACGTGTCTATAGTAGCGTTGGCAGCATCCAAAAACTCAGTAACACATCAAGGTGTATTGGGAGAAACCCAATGACGCTACTTTCCATCTCTACTAGTGGAAGCCATTGGGCGCACACATACACACAGCGGGGGGAAGATGTATCATTTAATAGGGGATAAATTCCGGATGGTTACCACCCTTTATGGGGTGCATCGTAAAAACTAAGTGATATTGCCTGCAATTTGTATTTCACGGCTTGGCGTACTTCCGACAACTTGTGAGCGTGTAATATTTGCGGTTCCCTCTAGCTTCGGATCCGCGAAGGAAGTTCGCTGAAAAAAACGGCCCATCAGGGTTTTAGTTTTCGGTTTTTTCTTTTGCATAGTATATGTAGTAAGGCCGATTTATTGTCCAGCGGATAGCAATGTTCTGAAGCTGTAGTAATTGGAAGTTTATTTAATGAGGCACAAGGGAACGCATGCCACTCTTGCATTGTGTGCGAACCATATGCGAAGAGACTGCGAGTTGAGATGTTTCCCAGTGGCAGTGGTGGGTTTGGAAATTGGCTCTAATGAAAGTGAACGATTGCATGTGAACCACATATAATGCGATTGGTTGCTTGTGGGCGACTCTAACAATGATCAGTTATAAAAAGTAGGTATAGAGTTTGACGATGAGAAAAATCAACTCATAGTTAACTATTTACTGTGCCACTAGACTACACCAAAAAAAGTGTTTGAAAAACGAATGTTCTGCTAAAATATAGATTCGGTATATGTAATCAGTCTCCATACTCATGATTTCAACTAATGTAAAAAAAACTAGTTGCAAGGACTTTCGTAAAAAAAATCTCTAGGTGAATAAATATTAAGTTGACAGCAGATACGTCCTGTGGATTATTGGTAAATAGATCTACAAGTGTCCTAGCAATGATTTGGTTGTCAGGTAGGCTACACTCCACTGAAACAATTAGATGCAGCTGGTACTGCACTATCAGGAAGCTAATCTGCTATTATTTACAATTTTTTTGGAATTTACTTGGCTTTAGAACGAAGGCGAAAGTGCACTTACTATCACTAAATATGAGCAAAAAAAGGAAATTAATAAAGAAATATCTTCGCCATCTTTACAAGCGTCGTAGACAGCGGTTTCGCTTAAGCCTAGCAAAAAACATTACACTCATCTGCAAATGAAAAGTACCCTTTAAGAACGAACGGTAGCAAGTATGCCTACCTACAGTGTTTTCTTCTGAGCCACTATTTATTACATTTGGGAGCATGGACACATCCTGAATATGCGTATGCCATACAATTCTGGCAGGAAAACCAATCGTCAAACGTCAATCACCCTGACCACGTTGGAAGACTCAACACTGGTTAAGGTTAAAAAATGCATATCTAGTTTCAAGTAGGTAATCCCAGTGTGACCTGGGACGCAGACAAGTAGAGTTGAAACGGACCACATCAGGGTTTAGGTAAGGCCTTAAGCGCCACCTAACTGTCGCTACAGATCCAAATTTTCTGACACCGCCACCTATTACCTACAAATGATCTGATATTGGTAAGATGGCTCATGGGGATCAAAAACAACGCAAAGGCCGATGCTCTTCCAAGAAATCAGTCAACTGAAAAGCATCTGAAGCCAGAAATTTTTTTTTTGTCCGTTATTAGAGGAAAGCTAGTAAAACAACAGAGTTACAGATGAATCACGGAAGAACCGCATACAATGACAGGCTAATATCGCAAAAGCGTGGCCGACCTCTTCTAATCAAAAAAGTGTTTCTAAGTCGATGAACATTAATATCGCTGGCAGAGTTTTCTACAGGACACGGTCATTTTGGTTGAGGATGATACCAGTAGGCATAATAAGGGTCTTGGGTCATTACTGCGTTCAGACTGACAGAATGAAACATAATCTTCTAAAACTGATGTTAGCCTTGATGCTAGAAATCCAAAGGTTAAATCCCTATTCACTTAAGAGGTATAGTAACGACTAAATTAGACCAGTAATTTGCTGATTTTTTTACCAATTATTGATATCTTGTGAGTGGTAAGAAGGTGTTCAACAATGAGGTGCCCATTAACCAAAATGCGACCACGGTGCTGCCACTAGGAAGGCACTGAAATCACGAGGTTTCGATGAGCTTTTACCGTAAAACTGTACGTCGTTCCCACCGAGTTCAAGTGAGTTCAAAAGTCTTAAACTGTCAAAAATGTGTTCTGAACAAATTAAGGAAATAATTGCAGCATTTATAGGTGATTTCGCAGTACAAAGAAATCAATTTATTACAATGCTAAATGTTCAAGTTCTAGAACTCTTGCATCTAACAAGGAAAAAAGCTCAAAGTCGGAAGAAATCAATAATTTTGATTGCTGTGGCGTTTAATATTTTGACATCCACAAATGAATACAAAATAAACCAATGTTCATTGTAAAGGCTTGTTCCGTTTGATAACCTCTCACGGATGGGTGAACTCAGAACTCTGGGGCCCCTCGCTTAGTAGTCCAACACACTAACCACCAATCTTTCGAGCCTACGGCTACGACATTACACCATAGAGCAGTTTTTTTAAGAAAATCTTATAAATAAGTCTGTTTTTGCACCTGTATAGTTTACTCTTATTTTCTGATTTTTTTGTTTTAAATTAAATTAGTTTTTATTTTGGTAGGCATACTGAATGTTTTTATGTATGGCTTTGAATCTTTAACTAAATTTTGCAGCTTAAAGCGATTAACAATTTGAAAATTTGTTATCTGTTCATCTTCCTGTGATTCTAATTAACTTAACTTAAGAACAGCCATTCAAAAGCTTTTCGAATGGCGCTGACATTGGCCTAAAAGAAGCTATACGAGTTCGAAAGGAGAGGTAGATCTCATCTTCCGAAAATACATCAGCACCGACTCCATATCCTGTGCTAGTCCATCAAGGAATATTGACAGCTGTTCCTTTACTAGAAAGTAGTGTTACGTTGACTCCGTTTTATGTGGCATATGAAGTAAATACTTAAAACCTATAACACAATTAATTTTGGTTGCCAATCGATCTGTAAGACTGGGAAGGGAAGTTGTTCTTGCATCATTAGTATGTCAGCATGACAATAGGTACCCATTTCAATTTAACCTAGTTTGCATTGTTAAGGACATATTACAATAACAGGAGAACAATATAATCATATCTAGAATTCTTGGTATTAAAGGCTCTAAGGTAATTTGTCACCACTGCCGATTCAACTAGAAATAACAGGATACCTGGCAAATTTGGATATGTGTTAAGTGAATGAGAGTATGCACTGGCGGTCATGTACCATGGCGAAAAAGCTTTAAGTAACGCTCAAAAATGCTGTTAATGATCCCCGTTGCGGCTGAATGGTCGAATGCATGATTGTGTAAGGTTCGAGAAGGAACAAAGAAAAATGTTGGAAAAATAATTAATCGGTAGTGACCAAACTGCCAGTTATAAGTTTTATTTTTTTTTAAATCGAGAAGATTTTGAGAAATTTTGTAAAATTTTAAGTGAACGGACACAAATAGTTTAGTCAAAATAAAAGAGTATGGAGGCAGGACTTGGTGAAGAAAATATAAAACGCCAGGACGGCTGAATGGATAAGGAGAAATAAGAGGACCCCAAGTAAAGTGGAATAAAATGATCGTAATTGTAATTGTAATTGTAAGTAATAGGCCCTGTACACTGCGACCAGAAGAGATCTATTGTGTTGGCCTTTATTATTTAACCCAGGGAGCTGTTGAGGCTCTTTACAAACCTCAGTACCCTTCTTGGTTCCATGTTTCCTATATCTGCAGGACTTATAAATGCCCCTTGCATGTGGAACATTCTGCTCTTTGCCACAGCAGGGCATTCGCAGAGTATGTGTTCCGTTGTCTCCTCCTCTTCTCCGCAGAGTCGACAGGAGTCGTCGTCGGATAGTCCCATTTTTTTGAGGTGGTATCTTAGTGGCCAGTGACCAGTAAGATAACCCGTTAGGATCCTTAGATCTTCTTTGCTTAGCTCAAGTAACTTTTTTGTTTTACTACGAGCTGGGATTATGAGTCTTTTTGCCTGCCTCTGTCCTTTGGATTTTGTCCAGTGTTCGGCAAGGTGATCATCTTCCCATTTCCTAAATTTTGAGTGTACGTAACTCAAAGGTAACCCGAAAAAGGGCTCAGGACCAGTGAGCAGGCGTGATGCGCCTCTTCTCGCTAGACAATCCGCTCTTTCATTTCCTTCGAATCCCTCATGGCCTGGTATCCACGCGACGGTGACTGTGTTGTCCTTGGCCAAGTCTTCGAGGAGGTTAAAACATTCCCAAACTAGCTTTGATCTGATCGAGTACGATCTCAGGGCTTTAAGAGCTGCCTGGCTGTCTGAGAGGATGAAGATGCGGGCACCTTTAGTGCGCCTTCGTAAGCATTCTCGGACACATATCTCTATGGCATGTACCTCCGCCTGAAAGATGTCTGGTGATTTTCCCAGTGCTATGGCTCGTTGGAACCTGGGCCCATAGACCCCAGCACCGGTCGCATCATCTTCCATCTTTGAGCCGTCGGTGTACCAGATTTGTGATCCCGATGGTATTACGAATTGGTTGGTTCTCCAGATATTCCTGTCAGATATGATTATCTTGAATTTTCTGGTGAAGCGAAGCCTTTTAAGCATGTTGTCTGATACCTTGACCACAGGATCATCTTGAAGCATTTGTAATACCCGAAGGTGTCCTGTGAGGTTTCCTGCTTTAAGATTTGATATGTCAGGGAGCCTTAGGGCACTAAGACCTGCTTCCTTCTTTACAGAAATATGTAAAGGCAACAGGCTGAGCATTGCCCCTATGGCTGCAGTTGGACAAGTTTTCATTGCCCCCGTTATACCAACACATGCTAAGCGATATATCTTGCTTAGTTTTTGTTGGGCCGTTGTTTGTTCGGTTTTTGGCCACCATGTTGTACGACCAATAGAGCCTTCTTTGTGACTTGATCAAGATGTGAATTCCAGGTGAGGGTCTTGTCTAGGATTACTCCTAGATATTTTACCTCTCCTGATACGTCGATGATTGCGTTATTCAGCTTGATCGGTTTTAGTTCTAGTTTTCTCTTTCTAGAGAATGGTATCAGGACCGTTTTTGAGGGATTTATGGTCAATCCTTTGTTCTGACACCATCTGTAGGTTAAGTTTAGGGCCCTTTGCATGATTTCCGATATTGTGGAGTCATGCTTGCCCATAACAGTGATTACTACATCATCTGCATAACCTTGTATTGTATACCCCAATTGTGTGAGGTGATCTAGGAGTTCATCTATGACTAGTGTCCAGAGGAGAGGAGAAAGTACTCCTCCTTGAGGACAGCCTCTAGTGGCTTTGACAGTCTTTTGTGAGCCTCCATACGTCAGGTTAATGATTCTGCTTTCTAGCATATTCAGAACCCATTTTATGATTAGTGGGGCAATGCCTTTCCTTATCATAGCTTTCTTAATGGCATCGAAGGAGGTATTGTCAAACGCTCCCTGGATGTCAATGAAGGCACAGAGAGCCGTTTCCTTTACTGCGAGAGCCTTTTCAATCGTCGTTGTGAGGCTATGTATGGCAGTTTCGGTAGACTTGCCAGCTTGATATGCGAACTGGCTAGCATGAAGTGGGTTACCTTTAAGGAACTGATCCCTTATGTATTGATCTAGGACTTTCTCATGGTTTTTAGGAGGAAGGAGCTGAGGCTGATGGGGCGATATGATTTCGCTAGTTGTTCAGATTTCCCACCTGCCTTTGGTATGAAGACCACCTTGACCTTAGTCCAGCTCAATGGTACGTGGCTTAGAGATAGACTGGATCTGAAGACTCTAATTAGTTGAGGAACCAATAGATCCATACCCTGTTGTAGTAGGCAGGGGTAGATGCCATCAGTTCCTGGTGATTTGAAAGGCTTAAAGGACGAGATCGCCCATTTAACCCTGTCTCGCTGAAATATTTTCCCGGATAGACTGTAATCCCATTTTGATACCGTGAGATCCTGGTACCTCATCGGTACGATTGGGTTGTCTATGCAGATGCATTCCGGGAAATGTGTATCCAGAAGAAGTTGACAGGTTTCTTCAGGAGTATCTGTAAATTCGCCATTGTGCTTTTTAAGAGAGCAGATACCGTTTGAGTGATCGCGAGCAAGGACTTTTTGGAGTCGTGTAACTGCAGGGAGATTTTCAATGCTCTCACAGTGTTTCCTCCAAGTCACTCTTTTGGATTTTCTCAATTCTGTGTTGTATTCAGTAAGAGCTGTTCTGTATTGGCACCAGTTGCCATTGTTTTTAGCTCTATTGAAAAGCTTTCTTGCAGTGCTCCTAAGGGCATCAAGTCTTTTGTTCCACCATGGGACATCTCTTCGTGTTTTCCTATTTTTTAGGGGACAACTACTTTCGTAGGCGAAGATTATGTCTTTTTGGAGTTGTTCGGATTCAATTTCCAACTCCGGAACGGTCCATAGTGGAACTAAAGAACGATTTATTTCTGATTCAAGGACTAACTTATAGGTATCCCAGTCAGAGGATTTTGGGTTCCTGTAAACTGTGTTTCTTACGGAGTAAGCTTCCAGGTCGAATCTGATGTGATTGTGGTCCGACATGGATGCTTCTCCAGAAACATGCCAGTTTGTGATGATATGATAGATAAATGGACTTGCCAATGTGAGATCAAGAACCTCTTGCCGAATCACATTTATGAAGGTTGGTTCTACACCTCTATTTACCACCACCAAATTATTAGCACAAATATATTCAAAAAGTGACTCACCCCTTTTGTTTATGTTGGTGCTCCCCCACACCGTGTGGTGGGCATTGGCGTCACAGCTGAGGATCCACTGTAGTCTCCTTTCTTCGCAATACCTTATCAAAGCCGCTACTTCTGAGGTTGGTGCTTCAGAAGTGTCTCCAGGGAGGTAGGCAGAGGCGATGACGACCTTCAAATCCCCTCCCTTTTGACCGGCTTTTGGTATTGCGATGAGTGCCGCCACCAGATCTCCTTGAATAAATTCTGAAATTGGAAAAGTTGTTTTAATTAAGTTTTTATTTATCATTAAAGCTGCCCTTGGTCGGACATGCTGTTTATCGTAAATTAACTTACAAGTTTCCTCGTTTGGGAGCCCTTTTATGGCTCCTGATAAGGTCCATGGTTCCTGAATCATGGCTAGATCCAGGTCTTCTTTAATAAACCTCCTGCTTAGGACACTAGAAGCTGCCTTAGCATGATGGAGATTTATTTGAAGGCACTTAAGTTGCCTTCTGGTGTTGTTTGCGGATGGACGTCGCATATTTATTTTCTTTGGTGGCCCCTCTGTGCCACCTTTTTACCCCTGCTGCTGTTCAAAAGAGCCGCTTCTTCTGGGTCTCGTCTTTCAAATTTTCGAGGTCTGCCAGGGGCACGTTGCCTTTGTTTTTCCCGACGTGCATTGGTTCCGGCGGTGCTGGTGCTTGGCACCTTAGTCGTCGGGCCTCTGTGCGAGCAGCTAGGGATATCATTTGTTGCGGCTTTTAGTGTGTTAGCCGTAGTCCTTGGAGATGTAGGTGCTTTTGCTACAGCAGCACCAACAGCGACGGCTGTTTCCTTCTTGGCGACCTTTGGTCTCGGGATGTCTTTGTTTCGTGGTCGCAGGTAAACGTCACCGAAACCATAGCTAATGCTGCCATTTTGGGCTTTCAGAGTGTCAGCCGACTTTGGGTCCAGAGCTAGGGTTAGCTCCGTCATTTGGGGCCTTTGCACCCGGTTGAGTACCTTCCAGTCGTCTACTCTCAGACCATTATTTTGGCCTTTCACGAGGCCCAGTATTTTGCTGGTTGGGGTTCCTTCTCCAGGGAAGTAGCCGACAAAGATTTGTGGACGAGGAACTTCTTCCTCACTCACAGCCTTAAGTTTGGCACCTTCCCATGGTGTCAGCGTCGGAATAATTTTTTCCAGCCAGTCACTTGTTGTTTGGTCCTTGCACGTAAAGGCAAGCCAACAGGGTTTGAATGTGCAACCTCGGAACTGGGGCTTGGTAGCATTATCCTGTTGTTTTACAATACTATCCAGGACACTATTTTGAACCAATTTTAGTTGGTCTGTAGACCATAAGGTAGTAGGGTAGTCTATCGGTATTACCCCTATCTTTTTGCATCCAATAACATCCCGGAAGGTGGGTGCCTGTTGAGGTGATGAAATTGCAGCCTCAGTAGCCTTTCGTTTTGGAGTGTTGCTCGTTGGAGTTGAGCTGTCGGCCCTTGGTCTTTTGAGACGAATATCCTTGCACTGCGCAGGTTCCAAGGCCAATGAACGTGCCTCTTCGATCTCATAACCTGCGTCCAGCAGCTTTTTCAGGCGTTTACGTCCAGCTCCTGATAGCTTGACTTTGCCAGCATCGTTTGGCTTGATTGACCCAGATGGTTTGTCGAGAGCTGTTGATGACTTCGGGGATGCGAGTAGAGCAGCTTCCTCTTCCGCCGATATAACATCCATGGGAGTGGTGATGACCGAGTCCTCACCAATCGACATGGTGTCATAAGGTGCAGTTTCTGCAGCAGGACCAAGTCCCCTAGCTGTAGAGACTGGGAGGTCCAGGGTGACCTCTGGTTGCAGTTTTAAAGGTGTGCATTCCTTGTTTGTTGAGTTATTATTTTCTGTTTCCATATGTTTTGAAATTTGCGAGAAAGTCAAATGATCGTTAGTTAGTTGTTTATTAAAAGGAGAAGAAATTCCTTTGGCACATTTACACAACGCGATAACGAGCCAATTCCCAACGGCTACAAAATCGTCATCGAAACCGAAGATTCCATTAGTCGCATGTCGCATCCGGCAATAATTTTTATAACGGCATCTAAAATCTTAAATTAATATAGTCAATAAAAAGACCTGCTCACATCTAGCTTTTATAGCGCAAAATACTTTGTTTTTGTTTTATTTTTTACCCTACAGCAATCATCGTCGGCATTTTCTTCAAAAGGTTTAGCAATTCCTTTCAAAGATTGTTTGGCGCCCACCCTATTGCATCGTTTCTGCATTTTATTTTTGAACAGCTTAGTGGCCAAGAGTGGCAGCGACCATCGCGCTGCTTTGTTGCGAGCGATTTTCCCATTTGTTCGCCCTTCTCCATCTGGTTTTTCGCCCATTCGTCATTCTCGACTTTTGACCGCCAGGCACGTAGTCGAATCTGCAATCGCGTTATTTTACTAAAAAGGGATAATTTGCAACAAGATGCCCTAAAGGACTACGGTACATAAACCAAGTGTTTTCGTTGATTAGTTCTTTGGAATTTTACTTTATTATAATTCCACTGAACGATCTGACATTATTTTATGCCAGATATATCGATTGCGATTAAACCAAACGAAAAGAGAAAGAAAAAAAAAAAACCGGCCAAGTGCGAGTATCACTCGCGCACCGAAGGTTCCGTATTTGGCTAAAGTCCAACACATCAGATATTATTTGAAATCTATATCATTCAATCTTTCCCCTCTTCATGAATTCATCACAATTTAGTTTAATTTAATTACTTAATATTTTTACTCTCAAAAATTACTCGCACATGAATCTCATTTACTAATTATTACCTATAGTACCCAACCCACGCCAATTTTCCATTCTGTATGTGACCTGTCCCAATTAAAAACTATTGACTAAAAATATATTACTTTTATTTTGTTCTGTACTCCCCAAAAAAAATGTATTATATTCCCCAACGAAATTAGCAGACGGGAACCCTGGTGGGGTTCTGTCTTTGATGGGGTCAATTGTGCACAACTGCGTAGTAGAGATTAAAACTTATGAGAGCAACGTATTTTACATGGTAAAATTATCTTTTTTGAAAATATCTTGTAAACTATTAACTTTTCGGCAAAACAGTATTCAGCACATATCATTATATTAATACGTGAACATCCAAGCTTTCCGTACGCTTTTTTGGCATTCAATATGAAATGAGGAGAATGAAACTTATCTTATTTGAAAGGTGCTGTGCCATAGATGTGCACAAACACAAAATCGTGGGTATTATGTCGCCATTAAGAGTGGTAAAATGAAGTTATGACTTCCCCATACAAAACAGGTAGTAAAAGGATTTTGGTGACAATCAATTTGTCGCCGTCATGTTTCCATAGTAACGTATTTAATCATCTTAGATTAGAACCTGTCGGAGAGATTCATTAACGATTAACCCATAAAGGTATGCAATTTACCTGCCCCTAAAAATATGCAATAATTGTAAGAAATTTATTAAGGGGAATTATTAATTATTTTTTGTCCCCACTATATTACCATAGTAACGTACCTATTAAAAACATAAATCATTTTAGATTAGAATCTGTTTCCGATGGAGCAGCTCATTTACGTATTTTTCAACTTTCTCCATTACGTAGATAGTAAGAGAAAGATATTATTTTTGTGCAAAATTTCGGACTCGAGATATTAATCAATTCTGATATAACGAGGGTAGAGGAAATCAAAAAAGTGAATTGCAAAATTCTGTCCGGTCTGTCGGTCTGTCCGTCCTTCCACAGGCTTACAGCCTAAAAGGCTTCCCGGATTACGTTCAAACCTCGGATTTGGAGTTTTTGAGCTTACAGTTCGGGAGGTGTTTTTTTTTTTGCAAGGTAAACTCAATATTAATGGAACTTCCTATATACAATTTTCGTACCAGTTTGATTTGATCGAAAACGGCTCTAACGATTTCAACCAAAATTGATATTTAAGCTTAAGTAGGTGAGGTACAACGGTACTTTTGAAATTTCGACATATCTCGAAAACGCTCCATACGATTGTAACAAAAAATAATTTCTAAGGTAATGTGGTCATTTATAACTTAATAGCAAACTCAGTTTTTCTCTATATTATCGTACAATGGATTTTTGAAAATAGTATTCTTTAGGCGCGTTGGGCACTTTTAGATGGGAAGAAATTAATGAATTCGCGTTATCTTTATGTAAAACGACACCGCGTCATCGTCACCGAGAAACCGGCACCCGATGGCGCTGTTGTCCATTTTCTGAGAAACTCAACCGATCTCAATGAAACTTTGTATGTGAGCATGGTAGGATGCAGCTAGAAAGATAGGATAGTTTTGGACCCGATAGGTGGCGCTGTTGTCGATTTTTTTGAGAAGCTCAACCGATTTCAATGAAACTTTTGTTTGTGTGCATGGTTGTATGCAGCTAGAAAGATAGGATATCTCATTTACAAATTAAATGGAAATTGTAATATGTATGTATAATTTTTGTAGATGAAAATGGCGCTTTAAATAAAAGTGAAAATTGTAATATAAGATTTGTAGTAGTAGTTTATAATAATCAATAAGGAAACACTTCATTTGAAAGTATTTTCTGACGATTTGAAAAATGCACACGTAATTGTTCAAGTAATAACTTCTGTCGGCACTCCCGGAGTGCCTGTCTTTTTTTAAATTTAGTTTTTTTTTTATGTTTACCGTAAAACGGCGATAACGATTTTGACCAAAATGCAAACTTAGAGTTCTTGATTTCGATAAAACTTAAAAAAACGAAGCAATGCTTACATCCCGAACAATTACTTATAATCGGTTTTCAACTAAATAGTGACGCAATAGTATTTTTCAAATAAAACATTGCAATATTTGGTACTGTTTTGTCTGGCAAATTTTACAAAAAACCGCTATAACTATTTTGACCAAAATACATTTAAAAGATAATAAGCATTCTTAATATGATTCTGTTAAAACTCTGGGGGCAAGAGTGGTGTTCTATCGCCCTGCTATGGTGCATCGTAGTAAATGAACTGCTAAACATACTCAGAAAAAATAAGGGATTCTATGTCCATATGGACACTCTTAACGAGAAAGTTTCGTTCGACCCAGTCGTGCACTTTACTTTTCCATGTATTATAGATGTTGCTCTTTTCTTTTCGTTTATAAAAAACATAAATAAATAACGAGAATAACAGAAGTACGTTTTTTAGTATACATTCTTATAAAAGGTATGGTCGATTTTCGACCACAAGCGATACTAGTATAGATAAATACATGATCTACAAAAAAGGAATTTATGTATTTTTTTGTGAATCAAGAAATAAACCGTTTTTTGGGCGAATGAAAATATTTTTTTCACCAGATTACTAATTAATCCAAAACCAATCGATGTATTCCTTCCATTGGTATTTGTCGTTTAACTAGAGGTTATACCGGATGTTGTGTGTAAATTTTAGCCTCCTATGTCAATCGGTTCTTGAGATAGACCTGGTAACAAAATTGGCTTAGTGGGTTCGGACAGACAGACAGACAGACAGACAGACAGACAGACAGACAGACGGAGAGACATCCGAGCGAAACTAATAAGGTTACGTTTTTTCCCTTTGGGTACGGAACCTTAAAAACGAACTTTTCTTCTTAGATATATAAATTTACAGCCTTATTTATAAACACAGCGTAGAGTCTGCCTAACTTTACGCAACCCTTAAAATTGCCTTACGCATGAAAACGTGATTTATAAAAAAAAAGCACTTCGCTTTAAGCCTGCGTAACTTTAAACACAAAAATTTGCGTTTAGAGCCTGCGTAGAGCTTACGTAAATGTGTTTTTGCATCAAATGTCATTTGGTCGTCTTCGAATTGTAAACAAAACCAAAAAGTGAAGTTAATTTTTGTTTGAATAAACATCATTTCGAATGCTGTGCAAATTTCTGCCAATGCAATTTCGTTTGCTTATAGAATTATAAGATTGAAATTATATTTAATAAATGAAAATATACTTCAGTTTTGTTGCATATGGGGAATGTCTTAGGATGTGTGTGAATATGTTTACAAATGGCCCTGGCTCCTGGCATTGGATTTGGCGGTGGTTGGTAGAATAGAAATAGCAATATGCATATAGAAAAACACATAGATATATGATTGCAGTTTGATATTTCAGCAGTCCCTTCGAAGACTTTACGGAATTGCTTTAGATAATTTGACTTTTTATTGTGTAAAATGATTTCATTTACAAAATAATCACACTTGATGTCGGTTTTAGGGCAAAAAGGTAATAGATTTCTGTGTTTTCTGTAATAGTTTATCGAAATTCTTACCTATTTAGACACAAACCTCGTTTAGCAAAATTACTGCGGAAAAATGTTTATAAATCACAATTTCATGAAAGTCAAGTAGAGGCTGCGTAAATATTTACGCGATGTTTAACTAAACAACGTCGTAGAGGCGTCGTAAGCGAATCTAATAAATACGGCTGTTAATACAAAGGATTACTGATCGATGGCGTGACTTTAAAACGAATGAACAGTCACTTAGTTTTTAACAAAAGGAAAACTATGTTTTAGTATATAGACTAAAGATGTTACAGTATTTTTATATTTAGTTATTTAGTTGAAACTAGGGTTGCCAGGTTTGCAATGGTGTGCGGCAAGTAGGTATTTTGAGAAGCTTGTGCTGCTATTCTGAACATCCACTTTATTCAGTTCATTTGTTATATCAATCCAAGAATTTAATGCAAACAATTTACTACTAAAGAATTTAATACCGACAAGCCACGTCTGTGCGCCGCGCCAAGCACCCAACAAGAGGACGATTTTTTTCGCGGCGATACCGCCAGAGAAAAACAAGATGGACGCGCCACATCAGCGGAACTGCTGTCAGATCGAGCTGCGAGTGAAGGTTGATGGTCGGCAATGTTATCGATTGAAGAGAAAAGGTTTGTTCGACCGAGTGATCGTCGACGCCACGGTTCTATTATCAATTTGGACTTCGTATTGCTCACCATTCTACAGAATTCATTATGGTCATATATGTTCCATTTTTGGAGGTTGGTACAAGGTAGGCTCGCCGCACTAATAGGCCCAGTTGATGTAAGTTTTTGTTTCTGGGAACTATAGGCTTAAGCCAAAAATCTAATTTGAGAAGCTTTTCAAAACAGTTAAACTATCGGATGTTTGTAAGACGTTTATAATTTGAGGCCCAGTGGAAAAAAAACTTAAAATATAATTAAATGTAAGCGTTTGCGGACGTTGAAACTGAGGCCACTTGTTCGGTAACCCATAATTACTGAACAACCACGACTTGATCTAAATTTTTTTCTGGTTAAAAGGACAGAGCCTTATGTTAAATTTATTATTATTATTATTATCATTTATTAACCAATAATTAAAAATATACAGGCTAATCATAAAAGGTAACACTAACAGCACTAGCTACAGGACTTACGGCTGGTATGCCAAATTTGTCTCCGTTTCATCATCTATTTGGAGGCTTTTAAAGAATGACAAAAAAACGGAAACGGCTTACAAAGGATACACTGAAATTACCGACGGAAGGACAGTGAACTTACAAAAAAATTCCCATTATAAAACCAATTGCAGGTATGGCTTTGATGAAAGGGAACACTGCATTCCTTTATTACTTCTGTCAGGATAATTCTCCGGGTGGCATCCTGTTGTGTGTACAAGATATTCCCATCCAACATACTTTCATCCTTCAATAACTCCATACACAGGGCAGCTTGTAATTGAAATGCTATAGCTTAGTGTGCTATACCAACAAAATATAATTGGTTGTTCAAAAGTTGCACCCGTTGCCGGTGACATTACAGAGTATCGTGTGTTGTAAAAACGCAGCATGTTCCAACACATCCACATCAGTGGCGTAGCTATCATAGGGGCAGGTGGTGCAGTGCACCAGGGCCCCGGAGCTCAGGGGGCCCTATAGCATCAGCTTTGAAAACAAAAAATTAAAAGTTTAAAAAATTAAAAAATTGAGCCTAGAGTCTCGAGCCTGCTGACAAGCCTTTTTTTTTCAATTTCTATTTTTTTTTTATTCAATCAACAATAAAACTCCTAATTTGACATTTTCAACACATGCGCCAAGCGTCCTCGATAAGCATGTGCTGTTTGTTTGTCTGTTATCGTTATTTCAGTTATATGGTAGTTTGGATGAGTACGCCCGTAGCACATTGGATCAGCTCACGTGCTTGACAGTCGTGAGATCAATTCGTCAATTCCTCCCATCAACTTTTTAAAGAAGTTTTCATTCGCTCTTGCCTTGCATCAATTCTTATCTATATATATAAAAGGCAATGAAGTCCGTGTGTGCGCGCATAACTCGATAAAGGATTGTTGGATTTCAACGATTTTGGGCTTGACGGTTTCGTTTTGGACCAAGGAAGGTTATAGGCTACCTTTTGTCGCGAAAACAGAACTTTGAGGGGATGAAAAAGGTTATGAAAGTTTGTATGGGGAAATGCACTTTGAAAAAAAAAATAAATGGGGAGGAAATCGAGTAGTGATACTTCATATACAAAAAAAAAATTTTATTTTAATGCCAATTGTTGTTGTCAATTATTTTAATTATTTTGCAAGCAAATTGTTGTTGCAAATAATTTTGAATTTTCTTTTTTTTAAATACACCTAATAAGATTGCTTATGTTTACTATGTCACATTAAGTAGCTTTTTGAAATGGAGTAGATACTTATTTGTTTGATGGCGTTTGAATGCATCATTTTTGTTTGCCGAATATTTTCAGGATCCTTGCATTAGTATGAGAGTGAGTAAAGTTGAAATGTTTGAGATGATGATGATGATAGGCAACACAGGAGTTGTTGAGCGTTTTGAGTTTTTACGCACATAACTCGAAAGAGGATGGTTAGTTTTTAAAGATTTTGAGCTTGATGGTTTCGATTGGGCCCAAGGAAGGCCATAGGCTACTTTATGTCTCGAAAACAAAACTTTGACAGGATGATATAGGGGATGAAAGTTTGTGTGGGATTCGGCGATTCCAAGACAAATTTGATCATGCCGCCAGTGCGAAGGTCAAACGTTTCACGTCGCAGAAAATCAGGACGAGCAGTTAAATCGGAATATTAACAATCGATAGAATATTTCGGAACTTCAGGAAAGAATACCATGCAGTCGTCCATACTGGAGACCGAGATAGACAACAACACAATCATCATCAGCATAGCGTTCCATGTTTCTCACATGGTCAATTGTATGTGGCGTGCTCACGTGTCGGCAAACCTCTCGCTTTGTACGCGTACGCACCCGTAAATGGAACGTAAAATGCTATGTACCATAAAGCACTTCAGTAAAAAAGCGGTAGGTTGACCGACAAGTAAATCGCTGCGGTTATTGCAATTGTATTTCACCGGGCCAGCTGAATCTGAATCCTGAATATTTCTTTAGCGCGTGGTATTTGTAGTAAAACAGATTTTCGTTAAAAAAATTTCACTCGGGTGCGAAGATATGCAATTATTAAATTCGCATTATATTACCTCCATTACCATTTTCATGACACTTTGTTCGTTTAGGTACTTTAGCATCCCCATTAAAGAGGGAAGGTACTACCAGTATTTCTATATCACATTTTCTTTTTCGTGCGAACCAACTTACAAACACATGAAAACTAAATCGAGTTCCAAAAAGAAATCGAGTTCCATACATAATGGCATCGAACGTACTTTCACAGGAATACAGAATTTCATTGATATCCAAAACCGTTTTTGTTTTATTTAAAAAAAAACTTTTGTAGCGCTCTTATTGAAAAACCCTTTAGTAAGCACTCTGATACACTATGCACACTGTTATCTACTGTTACGGAAGCATGTCAGATGTGTAGGAACATCGCTTACACTATAACCAACAATTTCCACTTGGGCTATGGACCCGATAGGTGGTGCTGTCGTCGATCAACGAAACCACACAATTCTTTTTAATAAAATATTGTGCATGTTTATGGCTGGTTCCCGGTTGAATGATTGAACACCATCCTAAAGGTGATACCTTGCAAACCATAAGCGGAAAACGGGTTGTGGCACCTTTCATTCAAAAATCAAATCAAACGCTATTTCTATAAAGTTGTATAATTAGGTAAAATCATAAATGGACATGGTCCAAATAAAGCACTTTTAAGAAATCTGAGCAAGACTTAAAACGAAATATACGGTCAAAGCCGGGTGGGTACAGCTATATATTAAAAAGACTGACGTCCGTATGTGCACTCATAACTCGGGAATAAATCGTTAGATTTTTATTATTTTTGGTTTAAAAAAGAACATGTTATGCTACTTTTTGTCGAGAAAACTCAATACCTTATGGGGATAGAATTTAGTATGGAGAATCGCATTTTGAAAAAAAAATTACTGGATAGTGCCACTTCCATTAGGTGCAACAAAAAATATGTAAAATTTTAAATTTTTGAATTCCTTAGATATTCCGTGCTTACCGCTACACAATTTGAAATTGTAAGTCGGACCAGTTATAATTTTGTTGTGAAACATCAATCCGCAAGTTTGCGAATGAAAGACATCGACATTGCTATACTTCAGTCATTTCTATAATTTTGAAAAAAGAATTTGAATTGACCGAATTACATAAAGTAGCATTAGCATTGTGCACGCTCGAAATTATTATTTTTATTACATTAAAGATTAAAGAAATTGGGCGGAACAAAGTTCGCCGGGTCAGCTAGTTTACTATATTTGTGACGATGTTTTCATATTTCTGGGGTCTGGGACGTACTACAGTAGTTGATGCTAGGTGTGTCGCTGACTGTTGTAATTCGTAATTCCCTACAACCAGCCTTATTTCATCAAGTATCACCACTAATGCTATGATTTCTATTCCTCACATCCATCCATCTGGCACCAAATTCTGGTAAAAGTCATTTTCGCAAAAAAAAATTCCGATGACAATATACCTATGTACCTATGATACAGGTTGCAGTTGCAGCACAACGCTAACCGTATAATCTATGATAGCTCTCAACCTGATCGGCAATAAAAAATAACCAACGTTTTTCTAAATTCAAGTTCAAATTGACAAACGAGCTACTATAGAATATGAGTTAATATTGATTTTACCGCATCATTACCAAACAAGCTGTTTTATGGTTCTTTTTTGTTGAGCTTCCTGTAATCTATACTAAACATTGACAAGCAATATAGGAAAATCTCAGTAAGTACTCCAAATTTCTAAAATTTCGATAGTTCCGCAAAGCGGAAACAACGTCAAGAAAGAGAAGAAAGTAAAAAAAAATGTTCCCAAGCTAGATAGCTTGTTTACGAAACCGCTTTAACAGCCGAAATATCGGTCAAAAATGACAAGTGTTTATTTATTGATAGCGCCGACGCAGCTGTGTTAATTAATAAAGGGACTCGAGTAGATCAGGATCCAATAACTACCAATACTACCATCAATGCCCCTGCTGAAAATGACTACCTCGACGCTTCCGTGCAACCTACAGTTAGAGGAATCATCTATTTCTACATCTTCAAAAGTTCTTGAAATTTCAAATGACTTGGGAAAGTACATGAACACGAAACTGAGTGATAACGAAAAACGCCTGATTCTTGACAAGGGACCTTCGAAACCGCCTGGACCTTTTCCGAAGGACCCCCACCAAGACAACAGGAGCTTTTCAGAAACGTATTACGTTTCTACGTCACAATACGGTCTCTTAATTAATAACTATTCTATATTGTCATGTGCGTCGTTTTTTATTATTACTCCCTTTTTCTTCCATTGAACACATGAAGATTTTGATAGAGACGACGTATGGATTTAGCCTGCTAGGGATGATTCAACTCACTGTTTCCTATTCTTATTCCCTATCAATAATTTTGAAGGCCAATATAAGTTCAAACTACGCGGAAAGAGGGGAGGAGGGCCCGATTCTCTCCCCTGCACCAGGGCCCTTGTCTCCCTAGCTACGCCACTGATCCACATAATATTTTTATTTTTAATTCACGTAAAAGGATATCCTCTCAAACAATGGTCCTTAGTCCCGGTATCATGTATCTCGTTTTTTTTAAATACTTAAAACTTTTCAATTCACTGATTACCCAAGAGATTTTACATGCATCTCCTTTTCACAATAGAATAGAATAGAGTATAGATATATGTAACTGTTTTCAATACCCATTCATCCAAAAAAAAAAAGGGAAAAACAAAAACTACATCGACATCCTCGAGAACAAACTTTTCGAATTGAAAGGGAAACGCTACGCACTATTCCCCCGAGAATCAATGGATTATTGGGGCTATGCTCTACAGCTTCTATCAACTACAGTTACACATAGAAAAGAGTAAAAGTTTTTAATTTAAAAATGATTGGAAATTGGAGAAGGTGTGGACAAAAGAACTTTATTTGTTGTTAACTCCTAGTGCGGCTGCAAACTGGGGGCACATGTTATGTAAGCATTTCATTCGGTAACATAACTTTGAATTGGGCTTTTGTGGCTTGTGTTGCCAGCTTTACACGTTGTTCAGCGGTTTACATTACAGTGAACAGTTTTCAAGTGCTGGCACACGGGTGTTGTGCCATTTTCACATTCAATCTTGTGTGTAAGAAAATTATGGGGCAAAATATGATATTTGTGTGAAATAAATCTAAAGGATCAAATTGAACGCTTTGTACACATGCATGGAGGTAAGTTGTCAATTATGTACATTTGCATAGTCGTATTCGATGAAGGTATTGAATGCACGTTGCTGCAATGCCTTGCTTTGGTTTTACCCGAACGTGAAAAGTTGTGACTTCACCACAGTGGAAGGGGGCTTCTGTATGTTGACATAGAATTCTAGAACGACTACTCCCTGTACGCAGATAAAAGTAATCAGCGGAGTAGAGCATAATAAGGAGGTTGGTGAAAGTTATGTAAGGTAAAGAATGCCACATAACAAAATAGGTATACGTTGGCTTAGAAATACTGGCAACAGTTTTCCTTTTTGACATACCCATTGAACCAATAAGAACCTTACCGCTGAATACAATCTTTAGATAGAAGAGCGGTTCAAATGCCAATTGATTTTGGACCCAGTTACTAAAATTTAACTCTTGCATCAGGTGTCTCTTATATGAGACTTCAAACTAAGATGTTTGTCCTTAATTTTCCAAAAAAGCTGTTGCGAACAATGACGAATCATATAATCACTTTTGGATCTTTTCCAACCTGATGCAATAAACAATAATGTTCTTCAGTGCGTTCTCTACTTAAGTCTCCATTCTCCATATGCCACATTTGGCAAAGAATATATTGGTTGATTTATTTTTAGACCGAATGATTAGGGGAGACTGGGTACGGTTGAAACAAAGGACGGTTGACACAACTCAAATATCTCAGAAGCCGTTTGCGCAATGTGTATGAGTATTGAGAGAAAATTAAGCATAAACCAGTATATTTACGATATTCAGCCCTACTTAGATTGTCGTGTTGCTTAGTTGCGGACAGTGAGCCCTTAATTTTTTTGAGTAGCAAAAGTAAGTTTTTTTGTTTTTTTATTTTTCTTTGTTGTGTGAGTATACTTTTCAAGCGAGAGTGTTGAGTGTTATTGTTGTGTATGCAGAAAAGAGTGTAGAATATAATAAAGTCATATGCAGGAATGTTACCGTATTGCTTATGTTGTTTTGCAACTCTTTTTTGTTAGAAAAGTGGCTGGGGACAGTTGAAACATTTTTTATGGTGACGGTTGAAACAATGTGCTTACATTTTTTTTGTGTTTTGTAGATGCCCCGAGGAGGTCTTAAGCTAAGATTAGACTGCATGCCAATTATGCATATGAAAGCCAAACGGCAAATGACCACATTAGCTGTCAAATGAACAAAATGTCACAATTATCAAAACTCTCTATTAGACTATGTGACCGAAATTACCAATATGGTCATATTTGCCTCGATGGTCATTTAAGGCATTTTTGTTATTTGTTACCAATTATTTTAGAAGGGTAATGCTGTAGAGAAAAACAAATCAAAAAAGTTGAATTTGCAAAAACAATAGGAAGCAAGCAATTTCTACACAAACAAAATTTCACAACAGATAAAAAGTATATACACAACCACAATTAGAGACTCGAACAAGACCACTAATTAAACTTATAAAAAATTACAAAGAAAAGACAATTGAATAATTTCCGCAAATGACAGATTCACTAATCCACAAAAAAGAGAAAGAAAATAAAAACAAATCCCAATCCTACGAACTCATCAAATACCGATGACAACAAAATGATACTTGTTCCATCAAAAATGCCAGCAATGCCATAACGAAATTTCAAGAAAGTGCAATGCTTTATGCTAGCATTCGTGCTTATTGTCCCATTACACTATATGCTATTTGGGCATTTTCATCTGTCAAAATCAGACTGGTCATATGTGGCATTCAGGTCATTAGAGCATATGAGATATGCCCATTACACTGTATGACCATATTTTGACAGGTGAATTGTCAGAAATTGGCATTTTATGAAAACTTGGCATACCGTCTAATCTTAACTTAAGGAAAACAACAAGGGGAAATGTGGACTTGTCAGCCTACAAAGCGGCTTATGACGAGGTGAAGGCAGGCATCAGTTCATTGCGCAATGCAGCAGAGAACCACGGAATAAATTACAGCTCTCTGTTAAGATACATTCGAACGCGAGATGCGTCTGAAGGAGAACACCAGGGCACCACAAATGCGACTCAGATTACTCGGACACCTAAATTTTATTTTTATAATCAAGACTGAAGTAACAAGTTTCTTTAATTTATTAACTATGTTTAACTTAATTTAATGAAGAAAGTTATTAATTTTTATTTATTTTCTGTTAGTTATTGTATGTTGAACTCTTTTTTATTTTTTTTTTAATTAATTATGTTGTTCAAGTGTGAAATAAAAAACGTTGCAATGCATGATTTTTTGTTTATTTAAACCTGTTTCAATTGACCCCATTCAATGTTTCAACCGCCCCTGGTATGGGGACAGTTATTACAGTCTTATTAATGCTAGTGCTATGGGCGATAGAACCAAATTTGTTTCAACCGTACCCAGTCTCCCCTACCGTTAGGACGCATATATTGGATATTTAAGTGTTGTGAATAAGAACCCAAGTACCTACTAATTTGTACTTTTTTGAACTGGAGTCTCTGAACTCAACCTGTGGTATTAAAGACTTCTCTCTGAGACTTCTTGAACGTAGTCAAAGAATGGGTTTTCCTATACATCGCCAACTTTGTATCGCAGCTCAGGGAAATTATAGGAATATAAAATACAAACCGTCACACTCCCCGAGCTAAAAATAAAAAAAAACCGTCAGGACAAATAAAAAAAACCGGCCAAGTGCGAGTGTCACTCGCGCACCGAAGGTTCCGTATGTGGCTAAAGTCCAAGACATCAGATATTATTTGAAATCTATAATATCATTCAATCTTTCCCCTCTTCATGAATTTATCACAATTTAGTTTAATTTAATTACTTAATATTTTTACTCTCAAAAATTACTCGCACATGAATCTCATTTTCTAATTATTACCTAGTACCCAACCCACGCCAATTAAAAACCGTCAACTGCCCTAACTTTGACCGGGCCCCTAACATTGACCAAAAACAGGAAAATGTTTTCAACCACTCTGGCGCGTAGTTCATGTACGATTTCAAAGTAATTCTTGGTTTTTCATGTTCATCTATTAGTCAACAGATGTCATATTATACGTTAAAGAGTACTGTCGAATGAATGTGAGTTTTGGCGGCAAATTTCAAAGTGGTACTAAAGTAGTGTAGTTTTGTGTGTTGCAAACTTTGGTCCGTTATATCTAAACAATCGCTTGTATAACAAAATAAACATTTAAGGTGAGTAGTTTAGAGTTATTTTATATTAAAAAATATATAGTTTGTGTATAAAAATACTAGGCAATTAGAAATAATACGGTTTTTGTGAAAGCAATTCGAATGCTCATGACAATTCCTAACATTGACCGCCTGGATCCAAACATTGACCACTGCTTCTTTTTAACTTTTTCTAACAATTGTAAATATTTAATTGAATATACTACCCTAAATACTTCATAAAACTAGTTCTTCGTAATTTAATTTAATATTAATTTAATATTCTTGTAAATTAAATGTTAAAATTAGGTTTCTTTCAATTTACATTATTTGAGGTATTAAAAAATTTAAAAAATATATAATGTATATATATTAAATAATCAGTAAAGGATTTCCAGTTAAAATTAAATTTTTCTGATAAAAATAAAATAATAAAAAAATATACTTAAAAAATCTTTTTTTCTGGTACATTTTCTTCGCTGGTCAATGTTAGGAACTTGTTGCCCTGACATTGACCGCACACTTTTTCCTACATAAATCAAAAATGAATCGACAAAATTTGATAAATCCTTGGTTTTATGATACAGAACGATAGTCCCCATAATCTGAGAGTCGAAAGTTGTGGATATCTATAAACAGAGCTGTAAAATTCAACGTCAAAGTTCAAAACTGGTCAATGTTAGGGCAGTTGACGGAACTATTGACTAAAAATATATTACTTTTATTTTGTTCTGTACTGGTGTCTTTGATGGGGTCAACTGTGCACAACTGCGTAGTAGATTAGAACATAAATGAGAGCAACTTTTTTTACATGGTAAAATTATCTTTTTTGAAAATATCTTGTAAACTATTAACTTTTCGGCAAAACAGTATTCAGCACATATATAGATAAGAACATGATCTACAACAAAGGAATATATGTATTTTTTTGTGAATCAAGAAATAAACGGTTTTTTCGGCGAATGAAAATATTTTTTTCACCAGATTACTAATTAATCGAAAACCAATCGATGTATTCCTTCCATTGGTATTTGTCGTTTAACTAGAGGTTATACCGGATGTTGTGTGTAAATTTTAGCATTCTATGTCAATCGGTTCTTGAGATAGACCTGGTAACAAAATTGGCTTTGTGGGTTCGGACAGACAGACAGACGGAGAGACATCCGAGCGAAACTAATAAGGTTACGTTTTTTTCCCTTTGGGTACGGAACCTTAAAAACAAAAGAATTGTTGTGGAAAAATGTTTTAAAAAACAGTTTTAATTAAAACTTCGCGTTGACCTGCTATCGCTGCTCAAGCTACTTTCTCGGCTGGTTCCTGCTGAAAGACTGACTTTCGTTACACAATTCTCAGAACATTCTCGGTCTTTCGTTATGTTTATATATTCGCTCAATATACCAATCGACTGCAGAGTTGCAAACTCATGCTCATGCAGTTCGATACAAATTTTTCCTAACTAGTGCCGAATTGGCGAATAGGTAGGTAGTAGGTAGTATTAGGTAGGCTTTTCACACCGAGCCGAAAACCGTGTTTTCGTCGGAAACTCGTCGATGCATTCAAACCGAACACCAACTAGTTTTCGTTTGACGTTTTAATAAGCTGTGAGTCGTTAAACTTCGGTGCAAACTTTGTTCTGTTGAATTTGCTGAATATTGCAAAAGGTGTGTTTGTGTTAACAACCCAACGATTGGAAGTCGTTTTCGTGGAAACGACTTTAAGCTACTCGTTTAGAGAACTGAAATATGTATGGGAAAACTTCTGCTTTCGTAGAAGTTTTCGAGTGTTTTCGCGAAAATCCGGTCTTCGGCTCGGTGTGAAAAGGCTATATTAGAGTTTATTTTAAAGAAGTTCGTTGCGGATCTATATATTCCAGGCTTACCTACGCCTACGGTTTCTGCAACAATGTCTAAGGAAACTTATAATAACCAGATCAGGATCACCCTAAATGGAAGTACAGGAGAAACTTTTAAACGCCCGTATTTAACAACCAAAGATTGTTACCTTTACGTCCCAAACAAAATAATACCCACTTTAATTAAAGGTATCCAAGTGGCACATCCTCTAAAATCGCTTTACCGTGGGCATTTGTTTGCCTGTCATTATACCAACAACTTTCTCACTATCACAAGCACCTTCACTGCTGTCTATTTGAACAAAGCACAATCTCGTCCTTTTCAATTTTCCTGTTAATCCTTCACCCAGCACCTCATTAAAAAAATTCATTTGGTAAGTTTCCATCGCACCCGCCCCAATTGGCATTGGCCATCTCTTACAAACCACCATCAACAATAGTGAACTCCCTAGAGGAAAAATGAAGCAAATTTTGCTTTTAATATACATTTTCAGAACAAACTTGCCATAATTTGAACCATTCACGGTTATCCATTTCAGAAAGCATCATCGTCATCGTCGAGTCCAGTTGCCAAGAGCATTGTCATTCGGTGGCGCACTGACAATTTCACATCCAACTCACCCTGCTATACCTATAGTGAAAGACCAACTTCATTGGTATCGTGTGACTGCCCTATACAAACCATTCAACAAAGCAACACCATATATAGGTGTATACATAGCTGTCGCCTACCTCCGCCTACCGCTTCCAATGCCAAACGCTGGCTTTCAACATAATTTTACTCACAGTAAGCGCGATGACGCCTCGGGAGGGCAACGCTCCATCAAGGAGCCTTTCACATTGAATTTTATTTAAATCAACTGCATGTAACCCATTTTCCAGCTATTCCCATGCCAAGCGCGCTATCCGCTGCTGTCGGTCCGAACACCGCAAACCGACCGAGAGAATCCTTGTTGAAGTGAGTTGGAGCGCGAAACAATGGTCACTCTTCCCTGTGCTCGTTCATTATTGTTTCCACCAGTCGTCATCGTCATGTAGAGTCCTGGTGGCATATACAGGACTACCGTATGCCGTTGAAAGCGTTCAGCAGGTGAGAGGGCTGAAAATATATATAGAGATGTACATAGAGTAGGTAGCTACATTGGTTACGTATGCCTGTGCGTTGGTTGGTATAATTAAATTTCATTTTCTTTACTTCCGCCGCGGAAGTTGGTTTATTGACGGAAATAGCAAAAAGCCCTGTGCGAGTGGTGGTGATGGCGGTGCTGTTGGAGGATAATAAGCTAGCAGATGCAGACCTATTTATAATTTTAACGGTAAATGCCATATAGTCCAATGCAGACTCCACTAGTGACTGATGAATGTGGGTTGATTTATAATATATGTAACAATTACTATAGAATGCATGCGAGGGTCCTTCAGCCATGTTAAAGGGTCATTATGCGTGATAATGAAATGAAAAACAAAACTGTGATGCACAGAGAAATATGCGTATAGTTAAGGCGGAAGCTATACAGTTTTACTTCAATTTGGCAAACGGTATTTTCTAGGCCTAGTTCTTTTAGGTCGGCTTTCGTCGGTCTCTTCCTCTGTACACTGTCTTTTGGATGATGTACGAACCAGAGGTTTAGGCTGTCGTGCATGTACTCTGCGTATGTTTTTTATTCGGCTTGCGTTCCTGGCTAGCCTTTTTCTAATTTTTTTTTTATTTTGGCGGTGTCAAGGGGGCTGCTAGGCACAGCTAAGTAGGGCGCGGCACGCTTGTGGATGCTCGGCTCATCTCGTCGGAAAAAAGAGAAAGATAGGAAGTTATTTTATATGCGATTTCGGAAAGACCATGGACAAAAAAAAAGAAGAGAGAATGGCGAAGAGGCAAGAAAAAGACCATCATTAACTTCTGCCCTGCTGTCAAGGAAGGGCGAGTGGAAGTTACCGCGAATCTACATCTAACTAAAGAAATAAAAAGAAAAAGAAAGTCGGTCGAGTTAAATCTTGTCCCAAACATTCGTTACTATCCATCCATAGTCAAACCACTGAAGGACACAGTGGTTAAATTGGAACAATTCATATTTTATTTAGACAAGAAAAAAAAAATTAACCTGTAACCTAACTTCTGCTCTTAGTACAATATTAACTTAACTCTATGTTCTAAAACGATTACTTACATATATTTTTTGTGATGTCAATACCCCGAAGTCGTGGTGCCAGCACGATGAAGGATGATGTGATATATTGTTTTAGGCAATTCTCCTTAATTTATACACGCACAATAAAAAAAAAAAAACAGAATTGGAAACTAAATCTAGTTCACCCAACCTTACGCCAATTTTTTTTTTTTGTTCACTAATTCACTATTTATTCTGCTTCGGGGCACTATTTTCTGCTACACGTTCGTGTACTGACGGTGGTGGAGTACCTACCCCTTCACCCCCAATAGCTTTAACTTTCGGGCTTTAAGCGGCTGACGAAGGAATTTTTTTCTTAGCACTGCCAGGTTTTATTTAGGAAGACGCCTTTGGTCGATATGGCTCTTCTCCCGTTGGATTTTATTAAGACCTCCTATGAACTGAGTAACCAGTTGATAATTCAATGTAACTAGAATTTGCCCGGTTGAAATTATTTTTGATAGCGGGCGCAACGTTTCACTAGTGGCTTCACTTGAATGAGCCTGACTAGCTTTGTCGTTTAAACCGATATCCTGCTCAAAATAGAGAAGGTATTTGAATGTGCTCACCGAAATCCCTGTCATATAGTCCATACCTGTGGTATATAATATCATAATGCTTCGAAATCCGTTGCATATTTTATCTGTGCCGAATAATTCTCCTGTGGTTTGAGACGAATGTTATTTAGCTATACTATCAGTGTAGCGCAGTGGCTTAGCGGTTAGTGTGTTGTCCCGCAAAAACCCAAATTCCAACTCAGGGTTTTTTGAAGTTATTACTTCTTTAGGCGCGTTGGGCACTTTTAGATGGAAAGAAATAAATGAATTCGGGTTACTTTTAAAACGACACCGCGTCATCGACACCGAGAAACCGACACCCGATAGGTGACGCTGTTGTCCATTTTCTGAGAAAATCAACCGATCTCAATGAAACTTCCCGAATAGCACAGATTGCGATTTGCAACAAAACTTCGATTGCATTTCTGTTATATTTAAGTAATCTGTAACACAATCGTTCTATATCAGTTTTATTCATGTTATCGTGTTACTATTTATAACTTTGTCATTCGAAATGTTGTAAACACGTTTTTTTAAGTTTTAATTCTGTTCACAAAAAGGGGGAGATGTTTGAAAATTGTTTTACAAAAGTTTTACAGTTACGTTTGGTAAAGTTTCATTTTGGGTACTTTTAACTAAAAACTCATTGAAACTTTTGTATAGCAGAATCTTAACAACGAAGTAACTTAATTAAGACCAAAAGACGAAAAGTTTTTAATATGTAAAAATCCCTATTATTTTAACTTCATTATAACTTAACATACCCCACTACATCAGGCAGTTGTAATCAGCGTTGCCAAATCAGCTTCCCGCAATAATTCTATATTCTTCAATGCACCAAAAAAAAAAGAAGATAAAACCCCGAATGTAAAATCGGCGTTCAAGCAAACGAATCGCTATTAAAAAACATGTCTTAAAATTAAATCATAATTTTTATCTTCGAAAAGTTTTGATTTGTAGTTTTATCATTTAAAAACTAAAAATGTAAGTCCGCAATCAAATGTAAGTTAAAAAGTTTAATGTGACTCAGATTTTTGAGAAAAATATTGTTTACGTTGTGCTCAACTCGATAAAGACACGTAACAGACGAGGTTAATAATTTATTACAATAATTGTCACATAGCCGTGCTATATATTTTCCCTGGTAAGGTATATCTTATATTCAATTTTTTCTCGGATGAAGTTCCAAAGTTCACAATCTAATATGCAAATTATAGGAAAAAAAGCATTGTATAGTAAAAATTTTGCATTTATCGAAGGTATTTGTTAAAGCTGAAAGGCTCAAGTTTAGTAATAAGGAAAAACAAAAACTACAAAAATCAACGCCGAACATTTCTAAAATAACCTTCTGAAAATGTTTGGCAACAGTGGCTACAATGTGTTCGACCAAATCAAAGCTAGTTATAAAGAAGTTATAATGCTATTGAAGCTTGTTTTCAATTATCATGATGTTATAATAATGTTGATTTAATGTTTTGAAAAAAATCTAAAATGTCAGATAAATACTTATTCAGTTTCAACACGTTATTGCAATTTTATAAGTATATTGCAACTAACTCCAACTAGAATATTTTATGACATTTGCGACAAAGAGAAACGTTAGTAACAAAAATGTTTAAGATCGTTTTCAGTGATAATAGTGTTATGATAGTGTTTATGTTACATTGTTAGTGAAATTGAGATACAGGAATCTTTCTTGCTTTCAGGGTTGCCGGAGGATTTTGTACTCATATAGTGACAACATCTTATTTTATGTCTATCGAATTTTTCGACTACAACGTGCCAACAGAAATATTTTCTTTATTTTAGAGCAGTTTGAGCATGCTGATTTTTACAAAATGAATTAAATAAATCTTGGCTATTGCACTTAAATTCATTTATTTGTCTTCAAAATAAAACAAAAATACAAAATTATTACACTGATTTTGAAATTTCTGAAAATCTCCGATATTGTAGCAAAATATGAATTCAATCGGGATGAAGACAATTTTCTGTAGTTAAGCTATCGTACTAAGCAGTGCTTTTTGAATTAATAGATCTGATCCAAAAACCACATAGCAGCAATAACATAAGATCTAGTTCTTCACATATATTTTGCAGAGCAAACTCCATTTAGATTAGATGAGAGATGTATATTTCATAATACAAAGAAGCTAAAAATCAAAACAAATTTGTTATTTAGGCGGCAGCACTGATTATTGATAACCGAATGAAATATTCGCTTATTTGTTGTTGTCACATCCCATTAATGTTGAAATAACAGTTTCGAACATTCAGTTGCTATTTTGTTGTAACTTAATTTCAATAGCATTTCAATGAAAATTTTGTTATAATATTATGATTCATGTTTTAATGATGTTTCATGTAACAACCGCCATATTTTCCACCATCTTTTATACATGGTTAACCACATGTTTTAAGATGTGAAAAATACATTTCAATTTTCGCAATACTTTACATAGTTTCTACAATAAATTTGTATAGAAAGTTTTTGGTTACAATGTGGGATGTGACAATGTTCTTGCAATACTTAGGAAATAACTTGATAGTTGTATTAGAGTTGCATATACCATATTAAAACCCAAGTGTGCTATTCGGGTTTGTTTGTGTGCATGGTTGTACGCAGCTAGAAAGATAGGATATTTCATACAAATTAAATAGAAATTGTAATACCTATGTATATGTATAATTTTTGTAGATGAAAATTCATAAATTTCATTGGTATTCATTCCAAAGAATATACCAATTAATTATTAAATTCAATATTTCATGTATGTATTTGGAAATGTACGTTTTAAGCAATAGATTGCAATATTTTTATGTAAAATAATATGCATTATTTTTCATGTACAATAGCGCTTTAAATGAAAGTGAAAATTGTAATATAATATTTGTAGTAGTACCTACATATTTCCTGGGGATTCGAAAAATGCACACGTAATTGTTCAAGTAATAACTTCTGTCGGCACTCCCGGAGTGCCTGTCTTTTTTTCACTAAGCCACCTCTTGCGAACGTCTGGCAAACATCCGAAAGTATAACTGTCCGTTTGTTTAAGAGTTTATACTGTATGGAATCGACATACAATTTTAGATCCCTTCCATTCGTTCCAGAAATGATACCTCACACATGCAACTTAACGAATTTTTTAAGCAAACGATTTGAAAATATTTCGTTACTTCTACTTTTTTTTAAATCCGAAACAAAATACTTGTAACATTTTGATGCTTGTTAAATTTGTTTTTTGCACCGTAAATTTAAAATTGTACAGAAGAAAATTGTATATTTTCCCCCTTTGCTCGTTTTTCAATCTGGTAACTCTAGACCCCCTTTAACAAGTAAGTATATTCGACGATGTAACAAAAGTTGGAACTCGGAAGACAATAGGTTGGTCAGGGAATAGGATTTTTTTTTTTTTTTGTTACAAGTACTAGTACCTAATTAGTTAGAAGTTTGCAGAAGAATAACCCCTGTCAGAGTGCTACAAAAAATCGTTCCGAAACCCGAAACTATTCTAGTAATTTAATCTCTCAGTTCCTTGGATAAGACCTGCCTAATTGCCTTCCTTTGAGATGCCAATATTTATCTGAGCAGTCATGCAAAAAGGCAGACACCCAAAAATATTCAGATACGAGAGAAAGCAATTTACGAGTTGTGTGTCCGACAGCATAAAGATTCATCCATCTAATGAACAACTCAATATCGTTTTTGCTAGAGTTTCGCATCCTTTTCTACGGCAGAATCTCATTTTGCATTCACACAACTCCTTAGCTATTGATTTACGAATATAATTTTATTTTCACCTAATGTGTTTCGACTTGAGATTATGTCCATTGCCGACACATCCTCTGGAGATAGCTGCTCCCAGAATTCTATCACAATATGAAAATTGCAACCACACAATAGTAGGTAGGTATATGTATGTTAGTCCGAATAAGGTTTGTCGAGTGCCTTCCACAAGCGTACATAATAAGCAGGTGAAAGAACGTCTGTGCACTATACCTACCGACCATATAATCCAGTATGCTGCTAGTGTAGAGCTCACGTTAAACCATATTTGCTTATCATTACCATTAACAAAGAGACACCCGCTGGAATGAACCAGACGAGAGGACAATTGAACAATTTTAACCCAGAAGCCTCATGCTTTAGCACTTTGTGGTTCGTTTCTCTCACATTATTGTCCGAGACGAACAACCAGCAACAGGAGAAAGAAAAAAACTCCCAGCTACGTTAACACGTAGCAGAATTATTTTGCCATAAAAACTCGAATATAATGTTGTTTGCGTGATGTCCTTGCTGGGTAGAGTTTCTTCTATTTATTTCCTTTTTTGCTGCTGTTAGAAGGGGGTGCTATATTTATGGATGTTGGTCATAATTTTAATTTAACCATGAACGCATTTTCAGCGGTTTTGCTAGATTCTGGCAAGACTTTTAAACAATCTAATTACGGAGGATTTCGGGGCTTAAAGGAAATGTATTCCCGGAGATGTCATTATTTAACCAGCACGTACCTACACATATGCGACTCAAGAACAGAAGTCTGTGATGTACGATCAAAGAATGCAGGGCTAAAAAAAAGCAAAATGCATTTAGGTGAAAGGAGGATAATTATATCATACAGGACGACAATGACGTACATATCATCCAATTAAAAAGAGTTTTAGAAGAAAATTTTTATCCACAATAAAGACATTTTCTTGGTATTCCTGAGACTGAGTGTGAGAAGGGCTAATGAATGTGGATACTACATCTAACTTTGAAATCTAGGTATACTTATACAAAAATGTGGATGTACTTCGAGGGGTCAAATCTCGCCTACTTCATCGGCTCCGCGTATTGAGCAAATGATCACTAATGCCCCTGACAAGAGGATCTTTGAATCACAGCCTAAAGTTAGAAGCAACAAATACCGAACCACGGTTTCAAACACCAGGCTACCAGAGAGCTTGTATGAAAAATTGGAACTACAGCAATCATCTTAAACGTGTTGGCCGACCACTAAAAAAACAGCATTTGTGTTGTTTCTTATACATATAGCGTTGTTGAGGGTTAGGTACCGCATTGACTCAAGAGGTTGTGCTCTCGGAGAAAAGCTGACTGAAGAAACTATTTATATTGATTAATGATCTGCTAGGACGGAACATTTATTTCGACCTTATAGTCATGGGAAAACATCTGAAGGGATAAAAGAGCGGTCCGCTAAGTACCAGAATTCTAAGATGGTAAACTAGACGACACACTTGGAAAAACTCAGGTTCTCTCACCAAGAAGTAGTGTTTACCAATGTAGTAGCAGGTAGCACTCCACATTAGACCGCTAGTAGTGGTCAAGAGACAAATTCATTCACATTTCCTGCAGACCAGAAAATATTCCCCACATTTTAAACACATGCTCTATTTCTTTCTTTCATTCTATTTAGGAATATTTAAATCTAAGAATTTTATATCTAAGTACACATTTTCTTTAATAAAAATAATAATAGTTGTCGCAACAGGTCTGTAGGGACCCAGGGCCTAGCTTCTCGCAACCATTCGTTTTGTGTGAGTTTTTAATTTTTGGAACGAATGGAAGGGATCTACAACTTTATGCCGGCTCCAAACCGGCCGATTGCGAAGCTCTTTCATGACAGTTATACTCTCGGATGTTTGTCAGACGTTCGCGAGAGGTGGCGCAGTGAAAAAACCCTGAGTTGGAATTAGGGTTTTTCGTTATTGTGTCAAAATTGTTTTTCCATGAAACATTTTGTCCGCAGCGTGTAAAATGTGTTGAGATGAGCGTGCACACAATTAATATATAATTTTTTTTTTTTAAGTTAGGTATCCATTTTGTGTTTGCAAAAAAAAAATACATAATCTATCTAACTATATAGCTACCTATATAAAAATCAATTGCTGTGCGTTAGTCGGGTAAAAATTCGAGAACTGCTCAATCGATTTGAAAGATTTTCGTTTTGTTTTGTTCGTCTTGAATCAGGGATGGTTTAGGAAAAAAGAAAAGTCGGAATATTCTCAACAGGTTGTGTTGTAGGCACATATTTCGTTTTTCATGGGGAAGTGCACTTTGAAAAAAAAAAAAAAACTTTAAAGAAATCGAGTAGTGACACTTCAAATAAAAAAAAAAGAATATCTATATTATTTAAAATTTTGAAAGCAATTGTTGTTGCCAATTATTTTAATTATTTTCCAAGCAAATTGTTGTTGTCAACATTTTTGAAATGTCTTTTTTTTAAATACATATACCTAGTAGGTATATGTATATAGTAGTAGGTGGTTGGGTGTTGTGTGAATAGGGATGGACATCTGATTGGCATCAACTTGGCGATGTCCAGTGTCGCAACTATCTCACACTCACCAATTGTGCTTATTTTACCTCCCCGTGGTCACCACCGGGTACTGGTCTATGTCCACCCGGACTTGACTTGCTAAACTTATAAGCGCGAGTGTTGAACACGAAGAAAATAGCAACACTATAATGCTCTGTCGGATTGACTGTCTGCTCGAGTCTCAGAAGTCTTACATGAGCCCCTCAGAAAGAGGACGTACGGCGGATGAATTCACAAAGCTGAATCAACGGTGGCGTCAACAGTCAACATGGCAGATACCTCAATGGGCTACTCTGACGTATTTGGAGCTGAGGTCATTGAGGATTTTCAACACTAGTCAGGGTGTTGAAATAGAGATGGTGGCGGAAGAGCCCTTAATGGGTCAACGGCAGCTCTCACATCCCCGCAGCGGGTTACTGACTCCGGAATATCCCGGCTCCTTTTGTCCAAGGGGTCGCAAAAAGGGCCTGGTCCTCCAGGTTGGGGGTTGTACGCCGGGGTAACTGCCCGACTACGTAAAAATATAATAGTTGCGAAGCACCAACAAGCCTCGGATACGGATGATCTAACTGTTGACGAACCTGGCAAACGATTAAAGGACAACGAATTTCGGATCTGTACGTGGAATGTTAGGTCCCTTAACAGACCGCGTGCAGCCGAACAATTAGCGGAAGCCCTGAACCACTATAAAGCAGATTTAACCGCCATCCAAGAAGTGCGATGGGATGGCCCGGGCAAGAAGAAGATGAAAAACTGCGATATCTATTATGGCGACTGCTATCGGCAACAAAAACAGCGCTTATTCGGATGTGGATTCGTCGTTGGCGCCAGACTTAGGCAAGAAGTCTTAAGTTTCAACTATGTAAACGAGCGCATCACGACAATCCGCATCAAGGCTAAATTCGGCAACATTAGCTTAATATGCGCGCACGCCCCCACGGAGGAGAAAGACGACGACACCAAAGAAAGGTTCTACGAGCTCTTGGACCACACTTACGAGCAATGCCCTGGCTATGACACTAAAATTGTCTTAGGCGATTTTAACGCCAAGTTAGGAAGAGAGGGCATCTTTGGTAGTACCGTCGGAAGGTGCAGCCTACACGACACCACCTCCGATAACGGATTTAGGCTGATCGACTTCGTGGCGGGGCGAAATGTTGTCATAGCAAGTACGCGGTTCCCGCATCTCGATATTCATAAAGGCACATGGAGATCTCCTGATCAATCAACCGTCAACCAGATTGACCACATTGCGATCGACGCAAGGCACTCCTCCAGTATTATGGATGTCCGAACGTTCCGAGGGGCCAACATTGACTCGGACCACTACCTTGTTGTAGCCAAGGTACGCCTTCGGATATCCCGAACGCCGCCAAAACAAGTAAATACTGGGAGGAAGTTTGACGTCGGACGGCTACAATCGCAAGAGATCACCAGATCCTTTTCCGATCGAGTCTCTCTCAATCTCTCAAGAGGTCCTATGCAGCCAGCATCAAGTATTGAAGACCAGTGGCAACATTGCCAAAAAGCCATCAGAGACGCCGCCTCTGATGTGCTGGGTTTCACCCGACCGCCACAACGAAACCCCTGGTTCGACGACGAGTGCCGGCAAGCACATGCAGCGAAGCAAGAGGCATACAAAGCGGCGCTGCAAAGGAGGACCAGAGCTGCTCGTGAGCTCTACGCGCAGAAGAGAAGAGACGAACACCGGCTTCTAAGGAGAAAAAAGAAAGAGCATGAGAAGCGCACGATCGATGAAATAGAGAGATGTTACAACAGGAATGAGGTTCGGAAGTTCTACCAAAGGGTAAAAAGAACTTCACAAGGCTACAGAACCCGAACCGAAGCCTGCAAGGACGAACAAGGGAACATCGTAGTAGAATCGCAGTCGATGCTGAGGATATGGAAGAACTACTTCTGCAGACTGTTTAACGGCGATGACGACTTAAATTCCGCTGTCAGGCAGAATGAACCGTTCAACCTGGACGATGAGGATCAACAATACCGTCCACCCGACCTGGACGAGGTGAAGATAGCTATATCTAAACTGAAGTCCAACAAAGCCGCTGGAGCAGATGGCCTAGCCGCCGAGCTGTTCAAAGCGGCAGGCGATGACTTGGTTAGGAGCATGCACCAACTCATCTGTAAAATATGGTCGGAGGAAAGTATGCCCGATGAATGGAACCTCAGCATTGTTTGCCCGATCCTCAAGAAAGGAGACCCTCTGAACTGCGCCAATTACAGAGGTATCAGTCTTCTAAACATTGCCTACAAGATCTTATCTGCCGTTTTGTGTGAACGCCTGAAGCCTTTCGTAAACAACCTGATTGGTCCATATCAGTGTGGCTTCAGGCCAGGAAAGTCCACCATAGACCAAATATTCACACTGCGGCAGATCTTGGAGAAAACCCAGGAACTTCAAATCGATACCCACCACCTTTTCATCGACTTTAAGGCCGCATATGACAGCATTTATAGGGACGAACTATACAGAGCAATGTCTAGTTTTGGCATCCCTGCCAAACTCGTCCGTTTGTGCAGGATGACGATGGAGAATGCACGCTGCTCCATCAAGGTCGGTAAAGAACTTACCGAGACCTTCGATGTCAAAAAAGGATTTAGACAAGGCGATGCGCTGTCATGTGACTTCTTCAACATCGTTCTTGAAAGAATAGTGCAAAACTCAAACGCCAACACCAGAGGCACTATCTTTCAAAAGTCTGTCCAATTACTCGCATACGCCGATGACATTGACATAATTGGCAGAACGCAGCGTGATGTTAATGGCGCGTTTGTGAGTATTGAGACTGAGGCGGCGAAGATGGGTTTGGCGATTAATGAGGGCAAGACGAAGTATATGCTGTCAACTAAAAAGGACACCCAACACCGACGGCTCGGACAGAACGTCACAATAGACAGATATAACTTTGAGGTGGTTAAGGACTTTGTCTACCTAGGCTCCGCTATGAACTCAGACAACGACACCAGCGCTGAGGTAAAACGTAGAATTACTCTTGCCAATCGCTGTTTCTTTGGGCTAAGAAGGCAATTGAGTAGCAAAGCCCTCTCTCGAACAACTAAAGTGACCCTTTATAAGACCCTTATCATCCCAGTTCTGCTATATGGCGCAGAGGCATGGACTCTATCAAAAGCGGATGAGGTAACTCTCGGTTGTTTCGAGAGAAAAATTCTTCGTGTTATTTTTGGTCCCGTCTGCATTGACGGTGAATGGAGAAGGAGATTTAACGACGAACTGTACGGGCTGTACAGCGACATCGACCTAGTCAGAAGAGTGAAGGTCCAACGACTGAGGTGGCTGGGTCATGTAGAGCGAATGGACACGAATGCTCCGGCCCGGAAGATCTTCGAATCCATACCCGAGGGAAGGCGCAGTAGAGGAAGACCGCGACTCAGGTGGCGCACGCAAGTGGAAGGGGACCTTAACCAACTTAGCGTGCGAAACTGGAGACAGCTAGCTAAAGATCGCGCTGGCTGGAGACGCTTGTTGGTTGAGGCCCAGGTCCACCCCGGACTGTAGCGCCACCTTAAGTAAGTATAAGTATACCTAGTAGGTTTGTTTATGCTTACTACCTATGTTACATTAAGTCACCTTTTGAAACGGAGTAGATACTTTGACTTGTTTGATGGTGTTTGAATCCATTGTTTTGGTTTGTCAAGTATTTTGAGGATCCTTGCATTAGTATGTGTGAGTAAGTTGAAATGTAGGGGTGATTGAGATGACGTGGATAATGATGACAGGCAACAGGAGTTCTTAAGCGTTTTGAATTTTTACGTAGGGGTTGTTCGAAAAATCATTATCGGGAGGGCAGCTCAAAGGTACCATAATCCATAACACCTTCGGTACCGGTGTGGAGAGAGAAGGGAGAAGGCTTACCATCCAAGTTGATAGGTGTTGTTAGTTTGCTTCTTGGCTGTTAAAGATACAAATATTTCGTTTAGAGCTAATCCTTTCCCTATTTTTAACTTTCTCCATTACGTAGTAAGAGAAAGATATTGGTTTCGTACAAAATTTCGAACTCGAGATTTTAATCAATTCTGATATTACGATGATAGAGGAACTCAAAAAAGTGGGTCACAAAATTCTGTCCGGTCTGTCCGTCTGTCCGTCCTTCCACAGGCCTACAGCCTAAACGGCTTGCCGGATTACGTTCAAACCTCGGATTTGGAGTTTTTTGGCTTACAGCTCGGGAGGTGTTTTTTTTTGCAAGGTAACCTCAATATTAATGGTACTTCCCATACAACATTTTCGTACCAGTTTGATTTGATCGAAAACGGCTCTAACGATCTCAACTAAAATTGATATTTAAGCTTAAGTAGGTGAGGTTACCAGGACTGCGTACCCAGTTTTTGGCTAAAAATTCGAACAACGGTACTTTTGAAATTTCGAAATATCTCGAAAACGGTCTACCTATACGATTGAAACAAAAATTAATTTTTAAGGTAATTTGGTCTTTTATAACTCAATAGCAAACTCAGTTTTTCTCTATATTATCGTACAAAGAATTTTTTACCGTTTACCGGAAAACGGCAATAACGATTTTGACCAAAATGCAAGCTTAGAGTCAAATGGATGTTTTCATAACTTTTGTGTCCTCAATTTTCGATTTGCTGAAGACTCTGAAAGTCAGTCAGACTCGCACTAAACGGGAAAGTTTCGTGCGACCCAGTCGTGCACTTTATTTTGCTATCCCTTTAATACCAGCAAATTTTAAAACTTTCGCATCAAAACTCATTCATGTAAAAGTACGGTAGTCCGCAAGACAATCAGAAGATCCCACCCCAACGACGAGCTATGCACTCGCTTAAACAAGCATGCTTGCCTTGCTTTGTTGACCCTACAGCCCTTCCACCGAAGTCAAAATTAAGATTTATGTGTCTCTAAAGGTGGAGGGAAATAGATGTGCGTTAGTTAGATTTGAATGATTTTTGTTTTGTTTTGTTTGTCTTGAAAAAAGAAAAATTATGAAATTCTTAGCAGGTGGCGCTGTAGGCACACATTTCGTTTTGAAGTTAAATCCAATTAACTTATAACTAAAATATTATAATACAATAACAAAAATTTATAAACATATACCTACTTCGGTGTGAAACTCGATGAATTTATATCTCGATAACTGATGGGCCAATTTTCATGAATCTTTTTTGTTTTGTTCGTATTCCCGTATTTCAGGATTAGCAAGACTTAAAAGATAGGATTCTTTTGGACTCAAGAACAAATTAACTTTTAGTCTAAACTAGAAAAAATAAAGCATTAAATTTGACTTTGAGTCAGGGATGCCAGATTTTTTACTTCGTTTGCGGAATTCTTCATACGAAGTTGTTAATGAAAGACCACAATTGTATGGAATTAGAAAGAGAATGTACGCGATTACATAAAAGTAGTATGTACACCTACACAGATTACCTTTTCTTGGATTAGTGTAGTCTAATCGAATGAGTCTAGTCTTTTATAATAAAAATAATGTGATATGTTATAGCTATTTTAGTTTCAATGAATACATTTTTTTGTTACCTATGTCTATATTTAAAAAAGGGAATAAAAACGGGAAAAACCGGAATGAAAAAAGGGAACAAAATTAATTTTGGATGGAAAAAAAGGGAATCCACATGCCAAAAGTCTGGCAACGCTGCTTTGAGTTGAGAAATAGTTTGATTGGAGTCCCCGCCAGTGATGCTAATCCGGATCAAAGTTTTTATGCCTGAACCCTTTTTCGAAAACAATTATGCCTTTTTGGCAAAAAAGATAAAAATTGCATATCTTACAAAGAACTGTAACTAACCTACAAGGTGAACCAAGAAATTGTTAGCATTCTGCTGGTCGATTGATAGGCAATTCTATCTTTTTGTCTATCCCTTTATTCCAAGGTTTTGGTTTGTTGAGTAAGTCAAGTAGATTAATTGGAAAATAAGCATGACGATTGCAGTTGAAAATAAAAATTTGTAATGCGACTTTGATCAAAGAATGTACCAGATTTACCAAGTTCAAAATATATTTGTGTAAATTGATTGTAAAAAAAAACAATTCACAAAAAATGATGCCTGTTTTCTAAAAACTATTCCTCGAGTAGGTATCGGAATCAACATCACTGACTAAGTCAAATATAAAATCTCATTTGTCACAAGCGTATTTATTTTTTCAAATTTCCCTTTGCTTCATCTGTCAAATCATAATTTTTTTTTTTTAGTTCACATCATTAACAACTTGAAGTTCGCCCTTAAGTAGAAGAACAAAATTCAGTCACAAAAGCTAGAATTGGGGCAGAACTAGATTCGCATTTAAAATAGCATAAATAATCTATATCTATAATCTATAAATATAATAAAACTGTAGCCGTTTTCATATGTTCGCGGTTGGCGTGAAAACTACTGTACAGATTTTGATGAAACTTTTTTTGAAATGTTAGTTAAGATTTTGAGCAACACATAGGCTATTCCTTTCATTGTCAAGCCTATTTTTTGGGAGCGTTTTTGACCAAAATGTGTTTTTTTACTAACTTTACTGCCTTCATCTCGCCATTACTCAAACAATTCTTAATCAATGCAAACAAACTAAAATCCTTAGGAGAGCCAACACTTTCACAGTTATTTCAAGCCATCAATCAGCTTTCTATGTCCTCTAGAAGCTGAGCTACAACCTAAAATCTAACATGAAAAAATTAAATTTATTTGCTCAAATCGAACTTTATCAGCAGCCGCGGTTCTTGATCGTTGTTCTGCTTTGGGGTGGCTGGGTGGCGCACATCGCATAAGCACGTTCATGTTAAAAAAAAAACTGCGTAGTGTTTCCTCCGAATTAAGTGAAACGAAAGAGAAGTATGCTACGTGAATGGGTATGTAAAATGTAATCAACAACGACAATGTGTTTCTGAGGAAATGCGCAGGTGGCTAATGACGTGCGCTGATGGACGTACAATCGTACATTATGGTGGTGGTGGTGTATATAGAAATTGAGTTCAAGGTTTTTTTTTGAAGTTATTACTTCTTTAGGGGCGTTGGACACTTTTAGATGGGAAGAAATCAATGAATTTGGGTTACTTCTAAAACGACACCGCGTCATCGACACCGAGAAACCGACACCCGATAGGTGGCGCTGTTGTCCATCTTCTGAGAAACTCAGCCGATCTCAATGAAACTTTGTATGTGTGCATGGTTGGATGCAGCAAGCAAGTTAGGATAGTTTTGGACCCGATAGGTGGCGCTGTTGTCGACTTTTTTTTGAGAAACTCAACCGATTTCAATGAAACTTTGTATGTGTGCATGGTTGGATGCAGCAAGAAAGATAGGATAGTTTTGGACCCGATAGGTGGCGCTGTTGTCCATTTTCTGAGAAACTCAGCCGATCTTAATGAAACTTTGTATGTGTGCATGGTTGGATGCAGCTAGAAAGATAGGATAGTTTTGGACCCGATAGATGGCGCTGTTGTCCATTTTCTGAGAAACTCAGCCGATCTCAATGAAACTATGTTTGTGTGCATGGTTGTATGCAGCTAGAAAGATAGAATAGTTTTGGACCCGGTAGGTGGCGCTGTTGTCGATTTTTGGAGAAACTCAATCGATCTCAAAGAAACTTTGTTTGTATGCATGGTTTAATGCAGCTAGAGAGATAGGATATTTTTGGATCCGATAGGTGGCGCTGTTGTCGATTTTTTTGTTAGCTGTTTTTACTCCCAAAACAGTTTTAAATATTTCCTGTGCAGTAAAATTCCTGACAATTCGAAAAATACACACGTAAATGTTCAAGTAATAACTTCTGTCTGCACCCCCGGAGTGCCTGATATTTTTTTTTTTTTTTTTTTTTAACGGTTGTTATAGTACCTACGGTGAAGGTGATACCTACCTTACAGTAAAAATTGAAGAATTCAAGAAGTAAAGACGATATAGGTGAATTATGTTGTTTGATTTATTGTTGGTGTGGGTACAAATTTGTGTATGATCCAGGCAACAGAACTTCAAATACATATTGTATTTCAAGAAGCTTTGTAAAAAAATTATCATAAAAAGTATAATTATCTCATGTAGGTATTGAAACTTAACTATTAGTATCTCTTTTATTGGAAATTACACAGTCTCACGTCGCGTACGAAGTTGCGGGCATAGCTAGTTATAAGATAGATTTTTATTTAAATATTGAGCGTGCTGACATTTCACGACAAAATGAAATGTTTGATTTAGGTTCCTACACAAAATTAACGACATATCATAATATCACAAATAATATGGTATACGTACAGTAATAGATTAAATATAGGTATAATATACCTATCGCTTTAACTAAGTATGTGTAAATATTATATTCTAGACTCGAATCAAGAAATTTCGTTAATTATGTTGTTGTTTCGAATGAGCGTTGCCGCTGTAAAATTTTAAAAATGGGACAAAAAAGGGAACCGAGCCCAAAAAAAAGGGACGACCACATCAAATACTATTGTAAAATACAGAGCAACAAAGACATTTATTTTTAATAAAAAACAATTTTTGAAGTTATTACTTCTTTAGGCGCGTTGGGCACTTTTAGATGGAAAGAAATTAGTGAATTCGCGTCACCTTAAAAACGACACCGCGTCATCGTCACCGAAAAAACGACACCGCGTCATCGTCACCGAAAAAACGACACCGCGTCATCGTCACCGAAAAAACGACACCGCGTCATCGTCACCGAGAAACCGACACCCGATAGATGGCGCTGTTGTCCATATTTTTGAGAAACTCAACCGATCCAAATGAAACTTTGTTTGTGTGCATGGTTGTATGCAGCTAGAATGATAGGGTAGTTTTGGACCCGATAGGTGGCGCTGTTGTCGATTTTTTTGAGAAACTCAACCGATCTCAATGAAACTTTGTTTGTGTGCATGGTTGTATGCAGCTAGAAAGATAGGATAGTTTTGGACCCGATAGGTGGCGCTGTTGTCGATTTTTTTGAGAAACTGAACCGATCTCAATGAAACTTTGTTTGTGTGCATGGTTGTATGCAGCTAGAAAGATAGGATAGTTTTGGACCCAATAGGTGGCGCTGTTGTCGATTTTTTTGAGAAACTCAGCCGCTCTCAATGAAACTTTGTTTGTGTGCATCGTTGTATGCAGCTAGAAAGATAGGATAGTTTTGGACCCGATAGGTGGCGCAGTTGTCGCTTTTTTTGAGAAACTCAACCGATTTCAATGAAACTTTGGACGTGAGTATAGTTGGATGCAGCTAGAAAGATAGAATAGTTTTGGATCCGATAGGTGGCGCTGTTGTCGATTTTTTTGTTAGCTGTTTTTACTCCCAAAACAGTTTTAAATATTTCCTGTGCAGTAAAATTCCTGACAATTCGAAAAATACACACGTAAATGTTCAAGTAATAACTTCTGTCTGCACTCCCGGAGTGCCTGATATTTTTTTTTTGTTTTAACGGTTGTTATAGTACCTACGGTGAAGGTGATACCTACCTTACAGTAAAAATTGAAGAATTCCAGAAGTAAAGACGATATAGGTGAATTATGTTGTTTGATTTATTGTTGGTGTGGGTACAAATTTGTGTATGATCCAGGCAACAGAACTTCAAATACATATTGTATTTCAAGAAGCTTTGTAAAAAAATTATCATAAAAAGTATAATTATCTCATGTAGGTATTGAAACTTAACTATTAGTATCTCTTTTATTGGAAATTACACAGTCTCACGTCGCGTACGAAGTTGCGGGCATAGCTAGTTATAAGATAGATTTTTATTTAAATATTGAGCGTGCTGACATTTCACGACAAAATGAAATGTTTGATTTAGGTTCCTACACAAAATTAACGACATATCATAATATCACAAATAATATGGTATACGTACAGTAATAGATTAAATATAGGTATAATATACCTATCGCTTTAACTAAGTATGTGTAAATATTATATTCTAGACTCGAATCAAGAAATTTCGTTAATTATGTTGTTGTTTCGAATGAGCGTTGCCGCTGTAAAATTTTAAAAATGGGACTAAAAAGGGGACCGAGCCAAAAAAAAGGGACGACCACATCAAATACTATTATAAAAAAGAAAACAGAGCAACAAAGACATTTATTTTTAATAAAAAACAATTTTTTTCATCACGAAACACTTCTTCTCATATGTTTGCATTCTTGTTCGTTCAATGAAGAATTAAAATATTACCTACTTAAACTGAAAAAGGGGCTATATTGATAATTTTTCAAAAAGTGGAGCCCAAAGTTCCATAGCCTTTGAAAGGGGCCATTTGGCCCCTAAAGACCCAAATGTCAAAAATCGAAAGAGAATAGAAGAATAGAAGAGAGGTTGAATTTCGAGAGAGAAATCTATACCTAAACTTATAAAATTTCAGCAGGTAGCAATAATTAAAAAAATGTTCATAGTTGTAATAATAGCTCAATACATACCGGGAAAAATGTAGTCGATAAATTCCAACCGGGCGTATTAAGATTCAAATAAGCATAATGTGATTAATGTTAGGTCGCGTTCATCTAAAACTCGTTAAACATACTCACTGTGAACTTGTTTCGTATAGTTGTCGCCCAGCTCCGTCAAATTTAATTTAGTTACGCCGCCGCATGCATTGTTCTCGTTTTTTTTATCGACAGAATTTTTTTTCGATATTGTGCTGGGGAGCAGGCTCCCTCAAAATGTTATTTAAGATTGTTTTCAACATAATGAATTATTGTTAAATATAATTATACTGTGTTAAAACTTAAAACCAATTAGTGAATACCTTGTTTTGATCCCAAGGATTACAAAACTACGACCTATCATATAAACAGCCTCTTATTATTGCGGTCGGACCAGAAAAGCAAGCTATATCACAGTATTATTGCCGTGGACCCGCGAATTATTTGCTGTCCAAGTAAATTTAGCTTTTGCCAAACTATCGATCTTGTTTTATAATTTTTTTCGTATTCGCTTTTTTTTAACTAAACTATTTAGAATTTTTTTAATTAATTAAAGGATTTTCTTAACTATTTTGTATATAATTTTATTAGGTTAACAAGGGATTGGTGTGTTTTTTGTTTAAAGATTTGTCATTACTTCCTTACTATAATAAAGCTGAAACTTTTGTTCCTGCTGTATAAGGTGTTTGTTCTTAATAGATTTCGGAATAGCTTAAAAAAATAAAAATACTCCACGAAATTGATTCCGGTTTTCACACTAGCATTGAAAATTGTCAAGATTAGCTTATACATAGGTTACGTTTTACAATTATCCGCTGTCCGGAAGCGGAAATCTAAGCTAATATCTAAAAAAAGTTGTAATTCTCGAATGTTTGGATTGAGACTGAGCCACACTTTATTGTGATTTAAAATGCGCTACAGTGATTCTAATATCTTTATTTTAAATTCTTTTACTCACTTTTATATCAAAATACTAAATCCGTACATAACGAATAAATCCCTACTTTAATTATAACTAAATCACTGTTTCCTTAGTTTCTGGCTTCACTAATAAACCTATAAGCTAAACCGATATTAATGGTACTTTTTCCATAGAAATGGAACTCTGGCGAAGCAAGGCGTGCACGACTGCACGGGTCAGCTAGTTTGTAATAAAATATAAACAATATTTTATTTTATTCCAGCATTCCACGGGTTCAAGAAAAAAGCCCTAGAAATATTGAATTCTATATAAGATTTCAACACACAGTTGCATTATTTCACATACATAATGTATTAAAATCCAATACAATTTTAACATTAAGAGCATCTGCTAGAATCTTGTGGCCCATTGACACACAAAAGACTAAAACTCTTGAGCAAGTAGATATCTACCAATTATCAGATGTGCGAAGGCCATCGAGTTAATTTGAACGCTAGGGAAAGTCTTATGAGGGCAACTCTTACAAGTGCCGCCTCCCCTTTTAAGAAACCACTTCATTTATGCCATACATCTATTATTTTGCGAGCGACCATAAACAACCCAATCAATCTACTGAATGTCTGCTCCCCAAACAGCCATCAAGAGCAACTTAGAAGCGTGTTCATCTAACTGAAATGTCCTTGTCCATGTACACTAGACCGATTGCCAGTGGAAAATGATTTCAAGTCAATCAAAGAGCATATATGAAGTTCCACAACACATCATGCTCTCATTAAACTTATCCAGAGTTGCGAGGCCAGAGCTTCCTCTCGTCCGTGTCATCCAAAAATTAATGGTCCAATGCATTCTTGGCAACAACGAACGTCTCCGGATATCTTTCATCTCGATAGCCGTCAAGTAGCTTGCGCCACCACAATTGCTTGACAACAATAGAACTACGACACCCCCCCTGCACTTTTATGATAACATTCTCATGCGGTCCAGGTCCACCATTTCAATTGGATTTCCTTCGAATCGAGTAAGACGGAGATAAATAAAGAACGTTTCTTTACAATGCATTTCTCAAGCCCAACCCGATAAATCCAAATAAAATTGTCATAAGGTCATAAATTGTCATCGCATGTTCAGCGGGAAATTTATGATCTCCCGCCCCGTTCCCGGCATCAATAACAAGCTCAGCTAAAGAAGACCACCAGCAGAAAAGAACCTCGTTCGCCAATAATAAAACTCCTATCAGTTCTCGGAGAGTTGACAGTAGTGGTCGTGATTGTGGATATCCTCTAAACGGGAAAGACTGTTAGAATCTCGAATGTTTATTTTATTCAGAGTGGTAAAGGGAGACCATGTCTTGAACGAACTTTTTTCTTTTGCCGCATTTGACTGGGAATATTTAAAAGTTTTTTTATTGCTTTGGGTTTTGATTTAAAATATGCGAGGATCGAAATGCATTTTCGAGAGTTTAATGGAAGCCGCGCCGGGTGTTTGGCTGAAGTTGCTTTATCTCAAGCACGGAAATACCATACAGTTTTGTATTGTATTGTATTGAATTTCAAGTAGGTACTTTGTGTCGTATAGGTGGGTGGACTTTCGAGGGCTGCTATGTGTTTCGCAATTGCTGGCACCAAGCGTTGCGATGGTTTATGTATTGTAGGTTGAAGGATGGAGGGAGGTGCTGCAAGCCATTAGTATTGTATTTCGAATTATAATTTTTGCTGTTATGTTTCGTTCAGTTGATCAAACACTTTGGCAGATGCACTCTCCAAAGAAGTAGAGTAGGTATAGTTGGAAGTGACATAACATTTGGCGGGACCTATTTCCATTGTCACTAAAAAAAATAAGCTAGCTTTGGAGAACTGACTTCCATTTATTAGTTCATGTTGCTGTTACCGAAACGTTGTTATATATAAATTCCATGCTGAGGAAAGGAACAACCTGTTTTGTCCTGTCAGTTTTGTAGAAAAGAAAGAATTATGTTCATAGAGTAGAACGGAAGCTGGTAATGTTAAACCTTTTGAGCTGGCCCACCCCTGCACAATTTTATTCTACATCGAAATAATGCGTCATTGGCTTCCATACGCTCCATATAAATAAAAGCCCCATACGAAACTATGGCATTCGTTTTTTCCAACGATGAATCTACATTTACACCCATATCACACCCACCTGAAAATTACCTTACTCAAGAGAACCAAAAGTCTTTGAAGCTATAGTCAAAGATAAGTTGTATAGTGCTGTTTGTATTAATATTTCTGACTTTCAACATGGTTTTGTGAGAGGTAAATCCACAACCACAAACCTGGTTATATTTGCAAATGCCTGCCTGCGTGCCTTAGAAAGTAGGCATCAAACCGATTCAATTTTTACAGACTTTTCTAAGGCCTTTGACAGTGTTCAACATAATATTCTAATTAAAAAGTTGGAATTTCTAGGGTTTCACTCACAAATATTGTTGTGGTTGAGTAGTTATTTAACTGGAAGGAAGCAATTTGTAAAAATTGGATCCGAGATCTCGTCAGAAATAATTAATTCTTCGGGTGTCCCGCAAGGTAGCCATCTTGGTCCACTTTTATTTCTATTATTTATAAATGATTTACCCACACATATCGCGCATTCGCAATGCCTTTTATATGCTGATGACCTCAAAATATTCAAAGAAGTTCAGTCTTATAACGATGCGTTTGACTTACAAACGGACTTAAATAATATAACTGATTGGTGTGATCGCAATGGATTGTATTTTAACATCAGTAAGTGTTCGGTATTAACCGTATCCAAAATTTTAAATCCTGTTGTATACGATTACAATATTGGTAATATGACTCTAAAACGAGTATCTTGTCAGAAAGATTTGGGTGTAATCTTCGATGAACAATTAAAGTTCACCTGGCATTATGACTATATGATATCTAAAGCTAACTCAATGTTAGGTTTTTTGTTCCGAAATTCAAATGATTTCCAAGATCCATATACTCTTAAGGCGCTATATATTTCGTTAACACGTTCGTCTCTTGAGTATTGTTGTGTTGTATGGAACCCATACTATGCCAATGCCCGTTTGCGTATAGAAAAAATCCAAAGGCGTTTTTCAAAGTTTGCTTTAAGAAAATTTAATTGGTCTTATATGCCGCCATATGATGCTAGATGTGCATTAATAGATATCAAGCCACTTTTCGTAAGACGTGAATATTTTTCTGCTCTTTTTGCACGTGATGTTTTATGTGGGCATATTCAATGTTCACAATTGCTTTCTATGTTTAATTTGTATGTTCCTGTCAGACATTTAAGGCCTAGAGGAGGCGATTTCTTTTTCATTCCCTTACATAGGACAAATTACGGCCTAAATGACCCAATTACCATGGCTTCTATTCATTACAATAAGTATGACCACGTAATCGATTTTAATATGAGTAGAAACGTTTGTAAGAATATGATTTTGAATAGCATGTAAAATGTATATTATTCTTAAATATTAAAAGCTAATTTTTTTATCTCATGGCATTTTTAAACTTGTTTTCAAGATAGTTTTTTTTTTTTTTTTTTCTCTTTTTTAGTTTGTACATATTATTTATATATATTAAGCTCTAAATTTTAATCTAAGAAAGTTAATGTACTTGATAGATGATAATAAATAAATAAACCCATTCTGTTCTGCTTCATACAAACTACACAATGATCACCCTTGGCAGCAATAGCAACCTCTTACCTTGGAACCTCTTGAACAGCTTGCTTGTGCATTGGCGGGGCTCTTCGTACTACCCCCTATGATGCACTTGACATTCTGTTTCATCTGGCTGATCACTGTAGCGTTTTCCAGGCGGAAATAATGGCGATAAAAGAAGTCTTATCTTGGCTGAAAGAAAACGTGATATCTGCTAAAGATATCCGTATCTTCTCGGATAGTCAAGCTGCTATCAAGCGCCTGGAATCAGTCTCTACAAATTCCATAACAGCCCAAAACTTTCGCTCGTCTCCTCTCAGAGAGATGGCAGAACAGTTCAATATTCACCTCTGCTGGGTGCCGGGGCACAGGGACATCCCAGGTAATTGTAAGGCTGATGAACTCGCCAAACACATAACTACACTACCTATGCTTCCATTTACGGATTCTATAGGTACCTATTCCGATCGCTACTTGTAAACTCATAATAAAGCTGGATGTTATCAATAGAACAAATCTTAGGTGGACAACCGTCTCGACATGTCTAGCGACAAAGCGGATCTGGCCAAAGCTGGATCTAAAACGTTCTAGACACTTGATCTCCTTTGATAGGAAGCATATCAATGCTACAGTGGGGTCATCACAGGACACTGTCTCATAGGCAGGCATGCAACAAGGCTTGGCGTATTCTCAAACGATTTTTGCAGAAGCTGTCTTGACAAGGAGGAGGAAGAAACTCTGTACCTGTCCGGCTGTCTCACAAAGACGAAAACATAGACATTCGTAATCTCCTTCGCATCATCAGAAGCTCCAATTGGTTTAACGAGCAGGAAGAATTGAATTTTAGATTCAAGTGGTATCACAAGGAACCTTATAATGGTCTAAGTGTGTAGGCTTGCCGACAGCCACTTCAACCTTACCTAACCTAACCTCTTATCTAAGTTCACACAAAAAAATATCGTGTAGGTACAACCGTTCAAGCCTAAACAACCATAACTCGTATTCAGATAAGGTTGCCAGATGTCAAGCACTTGTCGGGCAGTCCTGCTTTTGAACCTTTGTCCCACCAAGTGTCCAGCTTAAGGAAATGTTCCGACAATGTCCCGCTTTTTCGACATTTTTATGTTTATTCCCATTTATACAACTATAAAATTGATTTTTTAACTTTCTCCATTAAGTAGTATAAGAGAAAGATATTGGTTTCGTACAAAATTTCGAACTCGAGATTTTAATCAATTCTGATATTACGATGATAGAGGAACTCAAAAAAGTGGGTCACAAAATTCTGTCCGGTCTGTCCGTCTGTCCGTCCTTCCACAGGCCTACAGCCTAAACGGCTTGCCGGATTACGTTCAAACCTCGGATTTGGAGTTTTTTGGCTTACAGCTCGGGAGGTGTTTTTTTTTGCAAGGTAACCTCAATATTAATGGTACTTCCCATACAACATTTTCGTACCAGTTTGATTTGATCGAAAACGGCTCTAACGATCTCAACTAAAATTGATATTTAAGCTTAAGTAGGTGAGGTTACCAGGACTGCGTACCCAGTTTTTGGCTAAAAATTCGAACAACGGTACTTTTGAAATTTTGACATATCTCGAAAACGCTCTATACGATTGTAACAAAAAATAATTTCCAAGGTTATGTGGTCATTTATAACTTAATAGCAAACTCAGTTTTTCTCTACATTATCGTGCAATGGATTTTCGAAAAAAAGAATTTTTTAAAATTTAGTTTTTTTTCAGTTTACTAGAAAACGGCTCTAACGATTTCAACCAAAATTGATATTTAAGCTTAAGTAGGTGAGGTTACCAGGACTGCGTACCCAGTTTTTGGCTAAAAATTCGAACAACGGTACTTTTGAAATTTCGAAATATCTCGAAAACGGTCTACCTATACGATTGTAACAAAAATTAATTTTTAAGGTAATTTGGTCTTTTATAACTCAATAGCAAACTCAGTTTTTCTCTATATTATCGTACAAAGGATTTTATACCGTTTACCGGAAAACGGCAGTAACGATTTTGACCAAAATGCAAACTTAGAGTCAAATGGATGTTTTCAAAACTTTTGTGTCATCAATTTTCGATTTGCTGAAGACTCTGAAAGTCAATCAGACTCGCACTAAACGGGAAAGTTTCGTGCGACCCAGTCGTGCACTTTATTTTATTTTGTTAACGTGAATTTAACGAGTCGACCTGTACCTACCTACTTGACTAGGTATTTTAACATTTTAGTTTCTTAAAAAATCAAGTTTCCAAGCATAAAAGAGTTTTCGTTTGTCCTAACTAATACTCGACTCGTGCTTACTGTTAAGTTGTTTGGTTTTCTTTAAAAATATTAAAGTCGCAAAATCATAGTAGCCTTTGACCTCGTCGAAAAGAACCAATTTGGCATCGTATGTTACTTCGTATTTGTTTTGTGTCGTGTTTTGTTGTAGCAACTCTCTAAGAAAAATTGTTTAATATTGTTTTGTGTTAAGTTTGTTCCTCTAAAAAATATTTAAAACGTAAAATCAAAATGAGTTCTGGACCTCGTCGCGTCGACAAGAAACAATGCGTTCCTTTTTCGGTCCCTTTAGTGATCTTAACAAAAATCGAATAGATATAGAAGAATGCGTCGATTCCAATTGTGTGTCATAGTCGAAAAATAATGAAAATCCACTCTGATAAATACATGGCGCTTAAAAGATACTCAATTTCGAAAAAATGCAGATTGCAAAATTTTATTGCACTTTCAAACACAAAATTATTGTTTGCAGACATTGCTTCTAGTACGAGTAAGTGTAATTCCTTTAATGACTGTCATTGTGTTATGGATAAAAAAGTGCCTTTTAGTGAAATATCATTTTTAGTGGACCAGAGAATTGACAGAAAAATGGTGATCGGTGTTATTGACAAGGTTGAAACACAAAAAAAACTCAAAAGCGGCTAGATAGAAAGCGTTGTGCATTAGGTAATCAACTGTACTGTATGGTATTTTTCCTATACAGTATAGATTCAAACGAAACGTTAGAGCAAATCAGTACAGTTAATCCAATCTTTCTATCAGAGTCCTATCCTCAACGTCAAAATCATCAGCTAATCGGAATTTACTTACCTACTCTCCTAGAACTAAAAAAAATTTAAATTTTCTTGTCACACGCAAAGTGTCGAAAGATTCATCAAATCTGTGACCGAAGCAAGCCAATGATATCGGAGCAAATTCGAGGGAACGACTCATAAGAAATAAAAAAGAATCACGAAACAAAATGCCTTCATTTAATTTCAAGGGTTATTTTTCAATATAAACATATTTTTTATATTTTTGAAATGTAAATATGTAGGTACCTATATTAATTTTACTTTCTAAGTATTTTCGTGAACTTTTTTTTTATTTGTTATTTGTTTATGAAATATGTTTTACTTTAACTTTAATTTCATAAATCAAATCAGTAAATTAAAACAATCAAATAAAATAAAAAATAGAAAGTGCGCTGCAATGCGGGCAAGCAACACCACTTTTATTTTTCGTACATTTTTTATTTATACCATCCTCATGAAAACATCGACCACTGCTCTCTTAAATCAAATTCATTTTATAAATTTAACGATTCGTGTTTGCGAGAAATATTGAAAGGAGCTCAAATATGTTTCATTAACATCCATTCAGAAAGTTCTGCTCCACCAAGTATTCCTGTAACCACAATAAATAATAATTAAGACAGCTTTGCAACTTCATATATTCACTTGATCCATATGAGTACAGTTGTTAGCAGGAGACCATGTGTCATCACCGCTTCGCTGTCGCCATATCGACCCATATGGAACCGAGTATTTACACCAGTCCCCCGAAAAAAAAGGAGCAACGAACTCCTTCCATACGAATAGCACACAACTTATACCCACCTAGGAGCCACCTTAAAAGTGGCATATAAAATTTAATTAAACCCCCAACCCTCAGAGCACAGTAACAGAAGTCCTCATTAACAATTGCCACAAGTAAACGATTCCTTTATGAACATTTCCACGATCGCGCACACACTCACCGCACTAAAGGATGTGACTTCACATTCCCCATAGTAAATAAACCATCTAGCAATGAATGCGAATGAGGAGGACAGATAAAACTGGCAAAAACTCAAGTGGGTGGGAACATCACCACGCCATGGCATGGCACTATGGCAGATGCGAAGCTAACATCTTTCGCGAGAACTGGGATTGGGAATTTCACGTCAATTGCTGCCTTTTCTTTGCACATCGCACCTCCTTAACCGTTCTTATTTTATGCACGCAATAGCACGTGGGAAGAGGTGAATAAGTTGAGCGGGTAGGTACTTAAATTGCAATACGAAATGGGAGTGAATGAGTGTACCTGAGGTACTTATACACGAACGTGTGGATCCTAGTCTGAGCCTCCGATTATGGCCTCAAATGGAAGTCTATCAGGATTTTCTTTTCCAGCTAAATTTATTGCGGAAAACTTTTGCGACTAACGTTCCGTGCAAATAAGAGTGTGATGCACTCTATGTTATAATTTTCCCACTAATGAGTTTGGCAGCAAATTAATCTAACTTGGAATTTATGCATCTGCATGTAGCTGTCGGGGATGAAGGAGTAGGTATAGCTTCGTGCGGTGTTCGGCGTAAGTGCATGCGGTTATTATATTGTCCACTAAATGGTATGAGGCAAACAGCTGTTTTCCATTAATTTAATTTTGGGAATTTTATTTTCCATTTAGCAACCCAACTCGCAGCATGCTACAGTCGGCTGGGTCGGAAGGAATACTCTTTGGTAGCGAAACGAGAGATGGTGATAAATTAACAAACGTAAAAGTTTTCTCATGATTTTCAAAAAGTTGGCAGATTCTTCGTATTTCTCGACTTTTTTTAATTTTTTCCTTTTTTCCTCTCTGTTGAAATTTTATGCTAAATAGTTGCATAGTTAGCAGGCTTATGAATATAAATTTGACGAAAAAAAGAGAATTAGCGGAACAAGAATGAGTGGTATACTCTTTTACTACATTAGTATAGTGTTCTTTGCATACCGACAGGGTCCTTGTTTTGGAAAACATTATGGAGATTACCTCGCGAGTAATGATTGGATATATTATATTCCGGCAAAGCTGCACTAGTTACAGGAAATAGTAAGTACAGCTACTTTTAGGATGAAGATGAGAACGCGTGCTTTTTAAGAGCTGTACCTACATTTTTCATTTTTAATTTGTGTGGGTTTGTCTTGAAAAACCAGTTCAAAAACCTAATCAGTCAAGAGGGATTAGCTACTACATACTTCTTACGTGAAACAAATATCACCGAACTGTTCATCCTTCAACCCGCACGAATTATACACAAGTCCTCTATCTCATATTTAATAATAATAATAATAGTAGAGAGGGTCTAGTGCACTGCGACCTTGTGGTCTATTGTGCCCCCTGCTTATACCTTGGAAAGGTTCGTGCCCTTTTCCAGAGCGCCATCGCATCACAATTCCATTAAGAACCGTATTTGAGGGTTTGCTCTGTCTTTGCCTTGGCAAGAATATAAACTTTAGAGCACTTCATCCAGACCAGTTTCTCTTATGAATCTGAGAATGAGTAGTGGGTCTATGGTTTGTATATCCTTATCTGTTAGCTGGTACTTGCCCAGATGTTTAATCCTCTTGTGGGTTAGTGCCCCACAGGATTCCAGAATGTGGTCTGCGGTTTCAGCGCTCTCATCGCAGAATCTGCAGAGACCCTCTTCCGATAAGCCCAGTTTCCTCATATGTTCTTTAAGCCTACAGTGTCCCGTTAGGAGACCTGTAAGGATTCTTAGGTTGTTTTTGCCTAGACCGATACATGCTTTGAGTCTTTTTAGGTTGTAATTCCCTATAAGTTTCTTAGCCTGCCTCAGGCCTTGGGTATTTTTGAAAGCTGCGGTTCTTTTTTCCTTTTCCATTTTGCTGAACTCTTCTCGTAGGGTGTGTTCCCCTATGCCGCAGAATGGTTCAGGTCCTATGAAGGGCTCCGCCGCGCCCTGTCTTGCCAGAGCATCTGCAGCCTCGTTGCCCTCGATGCCGATGTGACCCGGTATCCAGCAAATGGTTACTCTGTTGTTTCTACCTATTTTGTTAAGCTTTTGCAAGCATTCCCATACAAGCTTTGACTTTATGATATAGGCGTCAAGTGCCTTGATGGCAGCTTGACTGTCTGACATCACTGCTATATTACAGTTTTTGTAATTTTTCTTGAGGATGATTCGAACGCACCTATCTATCGCACATATTTCAGCTTGGAATATGCTGGTACATTTGCCCATGGATTCGTAGTGTTTAGTTCCTGGCCCAAACACTCCTGCACCAGTTCCTTCATCCGTTCTTGATCCATCTGTATACCATTTTACAGTGTGCTGGCTCAGTCCGTAAATCGTGGATTCATTGCTCCATTTTTTCTTATTGCTGAGCTTCGTTATGAAATTCTTCTCAAAACTGAATTTCCTGATGCTATCATCTCTGGGTATAGCTAGAAGTGGAAGTTTTTCGAGCCATACATTATATTCTTTTGAACAAATGCACTTCTCCCTTCCGATTCCTTCTTTTGCCATCCGTAGAATTGTTTTATATGCCGTATCCTCAACCATGAGATGTAGAGGAGTTAGCTCTAGGAGTACCTCCATGGCTGAAGTTGGGCATGTACGCATTGCTCCGGTAATGCATAGGCACGCCAATCTTTGCACTTTACAAAGAGTGTCTCTTGTTGTGACTAGACTGGTTCGTTTTGCCCATGCTACAGCTCCGTATGTGATCATAGGCCTCACAATTGCAATGTACATCCATCGCAGGATACTTGGGTTACATCCCCATGACTTTCCTGCTAAGCTCTTGCATATCATAAGAGCGCGTGTTGCCTTCTTAGAAATCTCTTCAGTATGCTTACGCCAGATGAGTTTACTATCTAGGTATACTCCTAGGTATTTTACTTCGTTGACTGGTATCAGTGTTGTGCCTGATAATCGAATTGTTTTCAGTCCCTGAAGTTTTCTTTTCCTTGTGAATGGCACTATGGTTGTTTTTGCCGGATTAATGTTTAGTCCTGCTGTATGGCACCATTCTTGGGTTGCTCTTAGTCCCATCTGTATGATGTCACAGAGAGTTCCCTCAAACTTTCCCCTGGCAATCAATACTATGTCATCGGCATATGCCTGACAGTTAATGCCAATGCTGGTTAGTTTCTCCAATAGTTCGTCCACAACTAGACTCCACATTAAGGGTGATAGTACCCCTCCTTGTGGACATCCTCTAGTTGTGTTTACTTTGATAGTTCCGGTTGATGTTTGAGTCTCTGCTGATCTGGTGCTCAGTAGTTCACACATCCACCTGGATATTGTATTGTTTACTCCTTTTCTATCCAGGGATCGTCTGATGGCCTCATGGGAGGTATTATCAAACGCCCCTTCAATGTCGAGAAAGGCGCACAATACCGTCTCTTTTGAGTTTAGAGCACTTTCAATCACTTCTGTTAGCTGATATAAGGCGGTCTCTGTTGATCTGCCCGCTCTATATGCATGCTGCCGATAGTGAAGGGGGGATGTCGTTAGTACTTCCTCCCTTAGATAGTTGTCCACTGCCTTTTCTGTAGTCTTTAAAAGGAACGACGTTAGGCTAATGGGTCTGTATGACTTTGGGTGAGATGGGTCTTTTTTCCCCACTTTAGGTATAAACACAACCCTCGCCCGTCTCCACTGCGTTGGTATGTAACCCAAAGCAATGCTACTTTTTGTTATTTTGATCAGGTGTGGTTGGATTACATCCCACCCTTTCTGTAGTTGAGCGGGTATGATACCGTCCACCCCTGGTGCCTTGAAGGGTTGAAAGGAACTAATGGCCCATTTCAGTCTCCCCCTGGAGCAGATGGCTGATGCTGTTTCCCAGTCCTCTTTTCGGGGCCTGCCTAAAATGGTCACGTTCCCATTATCGCTGCTAAGGGAGCTGTCTGGAAAATGAGTTTCTAGAAGCAGTAGCGCCCGCTGGTCCTCATTTTCTGTATAGCTACCATCTGGTTTCTTTAGAGACGTCGGTATTCCCCCCGTCTTTGCCAAGGCTTTATGCAGCCTTGCCGCTGTGGGAGTGTTTGATATTGTCTCACAGAATCTCCTGAAACTATTTCTTTTAGCTTTTCTTATTTCCTTATTGTAAGCAGTGAGAGCCGTTTGGTATCTTTGCCAATCTCCGTTTCGCTTGGCAGTGTTAAACAGATTGCGTGTGTCGGATCTAAGTTTTGACAGATTTTTGCTCCACCATGGCATATCTTTCTTGCTCCTTTCTTTTCCCAAGGGGCAGTTTTCTTCGAGCGCATTCGTGATGTCGTCTGTAATATCTTCGACTGCGCTTTCCAATTCTAGAGGGTGTGCTGGAGCTTTCTTCATTTCGAGTCGCTCCAGATTGTTTTCTAGAGCACATTGGTAGTTTTCCCAATGTGTTTTTCTTGGATTTCTTACCGGATTTCTAGTGAGGCTTGTGTTGTCCAACTCGAATTCTATAATTCTGTGGTCGGACAGTGATGGCTCACTAGATACTCTCCAGTTCCTAATTAGTCTAGTTACGCTCCTGCTACCGAGCGTAAGGTCGAGTACCTCTTGCCTTACTCTAGTTACAAAAGTGGGGGTATTTCCTACATTGTAAATATCTAGGGACGAACTTAAGATAAATTCTAGTAAGTACTCACCTCTAGTATTCGTATCGGTGCTTCCCCAGATTATGTTATGGGCATTTGCATCGCATCCTAGTAGCAGCGGCATGCGGATCTTGTTGGAATGCTCCACTAGCCGTTGCAGCTCTGATGATATCACTGGCTCATCTCCTGGACAGTACACTGATGCGATGATGATAGTGCATTGAGCTCCCTCTATATTTAGGGATACCTGTATTGGCACTATGTCTCGCGTTGCGTATTCTGAAAGTAAAGTAAGGTTATCTTTATATTTTTTATCTATAAGAATGCATGCCCTCGGTTTTTCAGCCCGAGAGTCCCAAATTACCTTTGCATCCTTGTTTGCTAATCCTTTGACTTGCCCTTTCAGGATCCATGGCTCCTGAATTAAGGCCAGTTCTAGGCCTCTGGTGGTAAACATTCTGGCTATAGCAGCAGTGGCTCCTATAGCATGATGAATGTTTACTTGTGCTATTTTAATTTGTCTGCCTGGGGTCATAGAGCTATTGCTCACGCGGGGCTTTGCCCTCGCCCTCAGTCAGCAGCTGCTCTTCCTCATCCGGAGTAATGGTGATGTCCCGAAAAAGGTCGATTGCCGTGTCATCCAGATCTCCACCTGAGAGCGTGCTCCCTGAGATGGACATTGATTCCTCGGCCTCACCAGAGTCTTGAATCGTGTTGTCAACGTCCCCACCTGAGAGCGTGCTCTCTAAGATGGGTAACGATTCAGCTTCCTTGGTATCCTGGACCATCGGCACGATAGTGTTGATTGGTGATACAACCTTTGGTGGATCAGACTGCTCCTCCTGGGGTTGCGTGCTCTGCGGGGTCTGATTGGACTCAATCTGGGCTAGCCCAGTGATTTCATCAGACTTCTTGAGCCCGCACACTGTCACCCTGCCAACCCGGTAGCTCAATGACGCTTTTTGTTTTTTGATTGCGTTCAAAGATTCCTGATCGATACTCAGGGCCAGTACCTGCCCGGTTCCCTCGTTTCGACAATGGAGTACCTTCCATGCGCCAGGGCCGTCTTAACCTAGGCTGGGGCCCTTGGGCACACAAGAATTTGGGGCCCTTTTGGAAAGTACAAAAAGCGATAATTCGCTTAACATTTTGTTAATAAGTGTGACCAATTATTATAGGTAATCATTAATCAAATACAGTATAATATAATATGATATGTCATTAATGATATTAGAATGCTGCTGGTTTTTTGGTTATGATTACGATAACGGTTTCTTTCAGGATTTCTGTTGAGCAAAATCTTCTATTATATCTTTAAAGTCAATTTTTTGAAGGATATCACTTTCTATGCACATAATTGACAAATTACTCAATCGTTCTTGTAACATTGTTGTTCGCAATTCATTTTTTATTCTCTTGAGCTGCTAAAATGATATCGTGTTTCAGCACGGATCGTATCGTACGCGTACCCATGCGAAGGTCTTAGTGGAAAAATCAGGTCCCTACGGACCTGTTGCGCCAAAAATGATATTTATTTATTCACTTTATACTTTTTTTTTGTATAGGCGCAGTGGCTTATTGGTTAGTGTGTTCGAATCCCGCAAAAAAAAACCAAAATTCCAAGTGAGGGTTTTTTCACTGCGTCACCTCTCGCGAACGTCTGACAAACATCCGAGAGTATAACTGTCTTGAAAGACCTTCTCAATCGGCATAAAATTGTAGATCCCTTCCATTCCTTCCTCCAAAAATTATAAACTCACACGAATGGTTGCTAGAAGCTAGCCCCAGGGTCCCTACAGACCTGTTGCGCCAACTATAGGCAAAATTAGGCACCGAATTTTTATCTTTTGCTCTCATATAACACGTATCCACTATCCTTACGCATGCCGGCACGCACATATAGGCGTTCCATATCACCAAATTACATGAAAAAAATGATTTCTTATAGCTCTTTGCCTACACAAATGAATGGAGCGAAGTGAAAGGTGCAAGAAAAAACAAGAGCCTTATTCTCAGCGCTTATTTTGAAAGCCCCTTGTCTGGCAAGGAAAAAATAGGAACCAAATTTTTGTACAGGAATAAGACATCTGTATATTTTTATTCTCTGTGCTGAAAGTTTAATCCATCAATCGGGGATTCCCCCAAACAAAAATATATTGAGAATAAATGTATGAGAGAAATTGTCGGTACTTCGGGGCCCCCTGAGAATGGAGGCCCTGTGTGCCCTTATGGTAAAGACGGTATTGTCCATGCCCTAACATTTAGCCCCTCGTTTTGCGCTTCCAGTAGTGCCAAGGATGTTTTGGGCTCCTGATTAGCGCTACGTGGGAGGAAAATGGTTACGGAATGGGTGCGTGGTATGTCCTTCCCACTGCAAGCTGTGAGTCGTGTCCCCTTCCATTTACTGAGCCTGGGTGCTACTTCTTTTAGCCATTCTGCTGTTTGCAGAGTCTCGCAATCCACAAGAAGCATCCCACTCCTGAAATGTATGCCTTGGAATTTAAGCTTGTGCTCCCATCCCAGGGCCATTTCCATTACTATGGCGTCCTCCAGTGCTGTAAGGTCTGAGCTACTGAGTACCTCCTGCGGATATTCCCCTGGAAGCACAGCAACTTGCTCAGCTACATCAACTGTGGCCTTTTGTCCGCGTGTTGAAGTGGGTTTTGCCACTGCCGCATAGCTTCGTCCAACCACGGTGCCGCTCATTTTCATGGGCTCAATTTTCTTGGCTCCTTCCTCCACTTTCTGCCTCTTGGCTTTGCTACAGGTGGGAGGGGTGATGCTATTGTTGCCTCTTTTCTCCGGGGCTGCTTCATTGGAGTTAGGTATAGCCCTATGCTCCTCTGCCCTCCTTCTCGCTTCCTCAGGTCCGAAGCCCTTGCTTAGGTAGCGGAGGTGCCATCGCATTCCAGCGCCGCTAAGCCCTTTTCTCAGGGGATCATCTCTTCCACCCGGTTCTCCTGGTGGTGGTATGTCCGGATTTCTACTCTTTTTCCTGGCTTGGACACCAGGTGGTTTAGAGGTTTCCGGGAGTTGAGCTGTGCTCAGTTCCTTTGGCCTCCTTTCCTCCATGGATACCTTGCCAGGCGAAGTGGGGGTTGCAGTTTGGGTCCCGCTTTTACTACCTTCACTTTTTCTGGTGTCAGGTTCTTCTGGACTTGCCCGTCCTTTTAACAGGCTTATGACTTGTTTTGAGGTACTGGCGGTTATTTGGCTAGTGCTTTGCACCTTCCTAAAACCTCCCTCTCGGCTCGTCGCAGGCCTATTATAAGCCGGTCTTTCGCTGTGGATATCGTGCTCCAGATTAGCGATATTTTCTGATGCGGTCTTTCCCCGCATCTTGTTTAGGTTTATGTTTTTGTGTTTATCTTTTTTGTATTTATTTTGGTTCATGTCCCACGAGTATCGCGGGAAAAAATCGTCCGCCACGTCAGAGCCCCGTTAACGTGGTAAGGCCAAGTTACTCTCAGAGGTGGCCCGGTGTCTGAGAGGCTCCGTTATACTACAGCCGGTTACCCCTGGCTGCAAACCATCCAATAAGTACGGGTCGCTTAACGCTCTGGATTAGGGGGGAGTGGCAGACTTAGTTCACCATCTTTACGGATCCTGTCACCAGGATCCGTTCAGTTGGTTTAAGCTCCCGCACCGACGTCAGGGTGACGTCATTCGCCAAGGTGTCTGCCATGCGGGAGTCTCATATTTAAGATAAAAGGCACGTTATTATTGAAAAATTTAAAGCTTCTGCTGGGTCAAAACAGCACATGTGGAGTAATGTCCTTTTGATCAAACCCAATTTTTTAAAATACTTGTAATATTTGCTTAGGGCCACTCAATAACTTTGGAAACGACTTACTGATAGGTATGCTATGTTAAGACCAAACGAATATATTTTTTTTCAGAATAGCTAAGCATAGGTACTCAACCCAAAAAATTAACTTATGCCTTTTTGACCAAACATCGCAAACACAAAAAGTTAAGAAATAGTAGAGAAAGAAAAAAGAAAAGCCTATCCCGAAATCAGTACCCCACCCTAAAAGAAAAACGAAGTAAGTATGTAGCAACTAGCAACGAACCCGCACATAAATGTCTATAAACCAACTTCGAATCCCACAAACAATAAAAGTAAGTTATCAAGTTGTCCGAACAAATAAATCCAAAGAAATAATTTAACTTGATAGGTAAAAAGGACATCTTTACTCACTTGGGAATCAATCGAAATACCAAATGATCTCAATGCATCGCATCAACAAAGGTAAGGGTGGAATTTTTGGTGGCCAACCGGAACATCTCCACCTTAAAATAAGCTATCTAGAAATAGAATCATACGAGTAGTTTTTTAGGATGGAGAAAAAAAAAGCAATATAATGTAATTAAACTTACCAAAGAACACTGAAACAAAATTTGTGATAGAGAGTTATAATTAGACTAGGTACCTATATAGATTATGTTAGGGAAGAAGTTGTGTAGGGGTCTACCCCAGCCAGAAAGTAGAATGTAAACCATGTTGCTACTTTTGAGTTCGTAGATGCATGATTAAGAATATGGCGATTTGTACAGAAAGCACATAGGCAATGAGAAACAAATTGAAAGTAATTCTTTTGAACTATATTGAAATCCAAAGACAGTTTATTGAACAAATAAAAAAATCATTGTGCGGGAAGGATCCATTAGGGTAAGTCAGGAAGATAAAAAAGCAAGAAGATGCTAGCTTTAAGGTACTTTAGGGTACTTTTAAGAAGGTGCACCGAGAGACAAAAAAAAGAAACCAAACAGTGAAAACTAAGTGGAAATACATAATTATAGCAGAGGTACCTACGTGAGTGGCTAGAAATGATTTGGAACGGGAGTAGAATTAGACATGGGACTGGAACGAATAGGCGACAGTATCGGAAAGGAAGCAAAAACCGAGGGGGTAGTGCATTGTGTAGCGTGTAATTATTCGACCGGAATCGGTCACTTTGGACACTGACTTTTGATCTCGTGTCCTTAATATACACTGGAGCATGGACACATAGAGTGATGTCTAGCTTCGTATGAGTATATGACAGGTTCTCATCATAACTAACATTACAATAAACTTCGTTGCATGGTAACACGTATCGCTAGAATCTGAATTTGTTGAGCGACCAACAAGATGTTTCCCCCCACTATTGGATAATTGGAAAAGATAAAAATTTCGCAAATCAATCTTAAGACTAAAACAAAAGGTGGCTTGCAAATCAATACACTGGGGACGTTCTGATGATTACTTACTTACTTACTTAGGTGGCGCTACAGTCCGGGGTGGACCTGGGCCTCAACCAATACGCCTCTCCAGTTAGCGCGATCTTTGGCTAACTGCCTCCAGTTGCGCACTCCAAGTTGGTTGAGGTCCCCTTCCACTTGCGCGCGCCACCTAAGGCGAGGTCTTCCTCTACTGCGTTGTCCCTCCGGGTCGGAGTCGAAGACTCTTCGTGCCGGAGCGTTGGTGTCCATTCGCTCTACATGTCCTAGCCATCTTAGTCGACTGATGCGCACTTTTCTGACCAGGTCGATATCGCTGTACAGCTCGTAGAGTTCGCTGTTAAATCTCCTCCTCCAAAGCCCGTCAACGCAAACGGGACCGAAAATCAATCTAAGAATTTTGCGTTCAAAACGACCGAGGAGATCTTCATCCGCCTTTGATAGCGTCCATGCTTCTGCGCCATAGAGTAGGACTGGGATGATGAGGGTCTTATATAGAGTCTCCTTAGTGGTTCTTGACAAGGCCTTACTTCTCAATTGCCTTCTTACACCAAAGACACAGCGGTTGTCAAGTGTAATTCTTCGATTGATTTCTGATGTGATGTCGTTGTCAGAATTTATAGCGGAGCCGAGGTAGACAAAATCCCTAACTACCTCAAAATTATAGCTGTCTGTCGTGACGCTCTGACCGATCCGTCGATGTTGTGTGTCCCTTCTTGTTGACAGCATATATTTCGTTTTACCCTCATTCACAACTTAACCCATTTTTGCCACTTCTGTACTGATACTTGCAAACGCACCAGTGACAGCTCGCTGTGTTCTGCCAATGATGTCGATGTCGTCAGCGTATGCAAGTAGTTGCACAGACTTCTGGAAGATTGTGCCTCTGGTGTTGGCTTGTGAGTTACGCACAATCTTCTCAAGAATGATGTTAAAGAAGTCACACGACAGCGCGTCACCTTGTCTAAATCCTTTTTTGACATCAAAGGTCTCGGTGAGATTGTTTCCGACCTTTATGGAGCAGCGAGCATTCTCCATCGTCATTCTGCACAATCGGACGAGTTTGGCAGGGATGTCAAAACTAGACATGGCTCTAAATAGCTCATCTCTATAAATGCTGTCGTACGCGGCCTTAAAATCGATGAAAAGATGGTGAGTATCGATGTGAACTTGTTGGGTTTTCTCCAGGATCTGCCGCAGTGTGAATATTTGGTCGGTTGTGGACTTACCGGGCCTAAAACCGCACTGGTAGGGACCAACCAGATCGTTTACAAAAGGTTTCAGGCGTTCACACAGTATGGCAGACAGGATCTGGTATGCGATGTTAAGAAGACTGATACATCTATAGTTGGCACAGTTTAGAGGGTCTCCTTTCTTATGGATCGGGCAAACGATGCTGAGGTTCCATTCATCAGGCATAGGTACTTTCCTCCGACCAAATCTTGGAGACGAGTTGGTGTATGCTCTCTACCAGCCTTGTTCGTCTTAAGCTTGGATATTGCTATCCTCACTTCGTTTTGGTCGGGTGGACGGAAGTCTTGGCTTTCATCGTCTAAGCTGAATGGTTCGTTCTGCCTGACAGCGGGTTTTGGGTCGTCTTCGCCGTTTAACAGTTTGCAGAAATGGTTTTTCCATATCCTCAGCACCGACTGTGACTCTACCACAAGGTTTCCTTGTTCGTCTCTACAGGTCTCTGTTCGGGTCTGATGATTAGTTGATGTAAAATGTCAACTAAATTTGTCGGGACTTTGTATCTGTACGAAAAACCGTTCAACTCAAAATAAACTGTTTCTGCATTCCCGCGGTATATTTTTAGTTTCCACACTTCGAGACGTCAACAGGCAGAATTTTCTTGACTAGATTTCTCGGCTTTCCCTCAATAAAGCTATTCACGTGATCAGTGTAGGATAATAAAACCTGCAATACATCAGTCAGCTGTCAAACTTACTAATCTAGAAATCCGAACGTCCTCACTGAAAGGATTTTTTTTGCCAAATACATACTGCTGACAATTCCACAAATACCAATGTCATAAATTATTATGAAGTTTAATTCTTACATGTACGAGAAAGATAATAAATATGCTTTGAACAAATTGTGATTTAGTATAATTATTTTTGATATCTACCTACTGGTTCCGTGCAATGAGTTTGAATTGTATTTTTTAAACTCTTAAGCGTAGTATGCAGATGATCCGAAACGAAATTTTCCGGTGGTCTCCAAAAGGACAACGAAACGTCTGCGAAATGGCAGCGGAAAATAATTTGTGGAGGGTTCCATCAGCTGCTACACAAGTAGCAGTGTTACCATCACTGTCAATTTATCTTCGATTTGGATACTCGAACTTTTCATTTGGTAATTGTAATAATTTCGAATATTTACTTTAAAGTTTCGTGATTTTTTGACGAAACAAACGTATTCTTTTCGCCTGACGAAATCGTAAACATTTACTTTTGCTTTTTTTGACCACTTAAACTTGATGGCTGAACTCATCCTTGGTCTTCAAATGGCTTATGAATTATAAAGCAAGTTTATCAAAAAAAAATTGGCAAATCACCTTTAAATTTTCTAAAAAAAAAAAGATTTTAGAATTTTTTCCGTATGAACAACTTTGTTCGATTAACTTTTTAGTTAATTCCACAAAAAACATAAACAAATCATTCCACGGATATATTTAATGTCTTTACTGTCTGAAATTGTGCTATGAACACCTATTTTTCATTTATCGTCGTCCTTAAACAATTTATTAAGTCTGCCAATGAGTTTAGGTATTTTTGGCGCCAAAATTTTCCAACTTGCCTCCATACCTCGTATAAAATCTGGCAACACTGGAGTACAAATGTCTAATTTTCGCAAGCAAATAATGTCCCGGACAATAAACGTGTGCGAAAAGAGAGTGGTGAATTGTACCAAGCAATCTACTACAACTAACCACTTTTCCGCCATCATTTCGCAGCATCTGCGTACCAGCTGCGTACTGCAAAACGAAAAGGAGAGCGAAATTTTTCGTTCATGATTTCGTTGTGTCAATTTTGTATGGGATTTTCCGTTTCGTGTCATCTGCGTACTGAGCTTTACCGATCTTTATTTAATTTTTTTGTTAAAATATAAACGAAACCTTAAGTTCGTGTTTTTTTATTATTCACGTCTTAAATTTAATTATTAATTTTACTAAATATAACAATCTATATTTTTTATAATGGTGACGAATTTTCAAGCCGAACTAAAATGTTGCCGCCCGACGTTTGTATTGCAACATGGGGGTCACAGTACTTTCGACCTCGATGAAATTGCTCAACACCCTGATTATAGGTAATTTTTATTTATTTTTTTTTTTTCACTAGTTGTAGATAAAACTATAATTGAACAATAAGCAAAATCAACTAGAGAAATGGATTGACATTTTATATTTCTTGAGCAGAAATAGAATTAAAAACCATTTACATATTCTTATTAAATATATAAAAATAAATGGGTGGGGTGACCTAATCGTAAGTATCTACTTTACAATTTAGGGAGAATTAAAAGTAAAAATTATTAAAAACCAAGAAATGTTGTTAAGAAAAAAAGAAACGTTATACAAATTTCAATTTAGAGAAACAAATTTAGTAAAAGAATAAACTTTAATAATATTACCCAAAAAAAAATGCAAGTACAAAACACCAAACGTCCGGAAACCAAAAATTAACTCTAAACTTTTAATATCGTGGGCTCAAATCCAACGTCGTACGTGATTTAAGAATTTCTTAGATGAACTGAGTGTCCTGATCGAAGAAGGAAGCTTATTAAAGAGACAGTGTGATGTAACTGTATGAAAATTTGCGTAGGCTGTGGTTCGACAACTGGGAATAGTGACTAGATCAAGTGATTGCCACGTATATTATAACTATCAAGAACTCTAGTATTCAAGTTTCCAGATATAAAGAAGAATGCCTTTAGAACTTTGAAACAATACAAGTGCCTGATTGGAAGAATTTTCAAGTCGTTAAACAATGGAAAACTTGAATGCAAGCGATTTTTTCCGCATATTTTTCTTATAATGTATTTTTGTAGATCTAGAAGTGGTTGAATGTTGTTAAAATTTATGCTCCCCCCAATAAGAAATGCCATATTGCAGCTTGGAATGGAAGATGCCATAATAAATTATTTTAAGAAGTTTTCAATGTGTTTATACTTTACAAGCCCTTAACAAGCCCCAGATATTTAAACTCATTCACGATTTCTATTTGGAAACAGTTTTCGCTACAGTTTAGACGGGCACAAAAAGTTTCAGAAGGAAGGCTAGTGCTACAGAAGCAGCTCCAAACTTTAAACCTATGGCACTTAGGTGCATGATAGTAAACATCAGCGTCAAACGAGTGCTGGGCTGCCAGAATGAAGAACATTACTTTTGTTTTGGAACTGATCGTAAGTTTATGCACTGCAAACCATTTTCTAAGCAAATCCAAATCCATATTAATTTCAGCAATTAGATTTAGAGGTTTGGGTTACGTATGTAGCTAAGGTAGTTTTAAGTAAGCAAAACAAATAATAAACGTAGTTTTATAAAGTTTCTTGGAAATTAAAAAAAAACAAACAAAATTAAATATAGATAGATTTAAGGACGAAAGGCAATAATTTAAAGAATATTGATAAGATTAGAGCGCTCGCTGAGAGCCAGTAAGCTAGAATATGTAAGATAAATGTTAGTTTTTAAATTAATTAAAAATATCAATCGACCTCGATAACTTTTATCATTTTAAAGACACTGCAAACGAGAAAAATCTCCAAATGCTAATAAGACCTATCAAACTTGAAGCCCTAAGTTGCTCAATCAGTCCTTTTCGACAAAATCTCTTACCCATTTATTCTGTTATTTTTTTATGAATTTCCATACAAAAGTTCGAATTGTCAAAAAATCTTTTACACTTGAATTGGTATTCTGTCTAAAAATCTTTTAAGAATACAAGATCATACCAGAATACAAGATAGAATTTTGTGACTTTTGTTATAAAAGATTTTTATTAAATAGGAACTTTTGGATTGAAAAGGGTCTCTTGGTATATTATTCTTAGTCAACGAAATTGAAATTAATTTCTAAATTCATATTTTTGTTTAGCCGAAAACACCGATAGCTTTTGCTGGAACCTAGATTTAATAATAGCTCAATGGGTCTTCCATAATTCAGAACTTACCTACTCTTTTCAGCCGGCATTTTTATGTTTTTGGCAAGAATCCGATCAGGTGCCCACTTACTATTTACTAAAAAACAAAAACAAAGCTGTTTGTTTTAAAAGGTTCGTAACAGATTTAAATTTTCGAAGTTTCATAACAGAGTTCCATGGAAGTTCGAAGCCCAGAATACGATTTATAAAAGATCTTCTATGGTCAAGGCCTTTTATGATTCATAACAGAAAATTACTAAGAGAATTAAAGATTTCGCAGAATTATATTTTAGGTATAGGTAAAAGTTGAAGCTCAAATAAAATGACAGCCCCGGAAGTTTAAGACACAAATAAAAAATAATACCGTAAATAGTGATGCGGTTGATTGGATGCCATTTAATCCGCTTTTTACCCTTTTTTGATAATGCCGGTGCCTTTTATTCAGCACGAACACTAATTTTTTATTCTATCTGTAATGACCTGATTGAAAGACTGGTGTATGTGGTACAACAAACTAATCTTTATTCGCTCAATTAATACAATGTGAAACACAACGATTCCCCGAATGTAATCGATGCTCCGCTCGCGCAGTTGCCAGTCGACTGACTCAACCGAGCAAGTGCACCTCTCGCATTGTGTGTGGTTGATAACAGTGCGCATGCGTTTGGATACTTATTGTTGTGAATCGGCAGGTCGCCACATCCCTCCAATATTTTGCAGCTTCAAAGTAAGCTTCCGGTTGGGGACCTCCTTGTCTTCCTGCTCTTCTCCTGATCCTGGTGTAGAACATGGCTGCTTTTCATGATCTAGTGGATCTTCGATAGATTTACCTGAAATGGTAGGAGAAGCAACATAGTGATTTTTATTAGAAATAGATCCTGGTCCTAGAGCGTTTGATTCCATCGGACTTGATATTTTTTTTAGGTGACTGACGTTGCGCCTTAACACTTTGCCGCTTCCGCGTACCATGACATCGTTTCCCCTCCGTTCAACGACTTCGAATTCGTCGGGACTGAATGTGGTTGCTAGCTTATTTTGTGGTGTCAGATTTTGCAGCAACACTTTATCTCCCACCGCTATCTCGCAATATTTTGCTCCGCGATCCTTATCAGCGCTCTGCTTTCCCTTCTCTTTGTTCCTGATATCGGAGTCCCTTGCTTCCGAATCCAAGATGTTTTCTGGAATATCTTGGATAGAAGGAATTTTATCTCGAATAAGCCTATTGAATAACAGCTCTGAAGGCGATTTTCCCGTTGTGCCGTGAGGCGTTACGTTATACATCAACATGAATTTCTGTATCTCTTTTTTATAGTCCGCCCCTTTCGAATTAGCTATTTGAAGCCTCTTCAGAATAGACCGGTTCATGTTCTCAACTTCCCCATTCGCCTGCGGCCAGTACGGTGGGGATGTTATCAGCTCGATATTGTTATCAACACAGTACTCCTTGAATTCTCCGCTAACAAATTGACGCCCGTTGTCGGCAGCAATAGATTTGGGGTAGCCAAGTCTAGCAAATATTTCCTCCAAAATCTCGATAATCGCATTCGAAGTTATTCTCTTCAAGAACTTAAATTCGTAGTATCTTGAGTAGTAATCGATTATGACAAAAATATAGTCATGGTTCGGTAGAGGACCTAACAGATCCATTGCCAAGCATAGCCACGGGCCGTCTGGGAAAACGCGCCTTTTCATTGGAGCTGGTTGCATCGGTTTAGACACAAGTAAACAATCCCGACAGCATTTCACATACGTCTCCACGTCTCTATCAATCAAAGGCCACCATACTTTAGAGCGCAGTCTGCGCTTCATCACGGTTTCACCTGGGTGACCCTCATGTGCCAGTTCAAGGACCCGTGATCTTAAGGTCGTGGGTATAATAATTTTCGTCCCTCGCAGCAGAATGTTTCCCAGCGTACATAGCTCTAATCGGAAAGGAAAATATCTGTTCGTATTGCTTGGTGTCCACTTATCATTTTGGATGCTGCTAACCGCTTCCATCATTTCTGAATCTGTGTTGTTATTTTTTACAATTTCAAGAATAGTTAGCGCCCGCGGCATTGATTGTTGAACTATCGAGCAGATATTCTGTTCACATTGTCTGTCAAAGGTGTTAGATTGATCCATTTTGCACAGTCTGGAAAATGAGCCTGGTAAATGACTTTAAATTTAAATGATTGCAGTCGTAACACCCATCTTTCAATTCGAGCCGGTGGCTTTGAGGTTGGCTTGAAAATAGCCTCTAATGGCTTATGATCTGTCACCAACTCGAACTGAACACCGGCTAGATAATAGTAGAATCTCTCGCAAGCCCATACCAATGCCAGACTTTCTTTCTCCGTTTGAGAGTATCTACGCTCAACCTCCGACAGGCTTTTACTGGCAAATGATATGACTTGAGGGATGCTGTTTTCGAACTGTAGAAGCACTGCACCTAAAGCAACTGGACTTCCATCCGCAATTAAACGGATTCGATTTTTTTTTTGGATTGTAATATGACAGCGTTGGTATTTTTGCCAGCCGTTTTTTAAGTTCCTGAAAGGAACTATCCTGATCAGGACCCCATGTGAATCGAACGTCTTTCCTTGTTAAAGTTCTTAGTGGTTCTGTTATGTCACACAGATCAGGGATAAATTTTCCCAAGTACGTAACGAGCCCCAAGAAACTCCGCGTTTCCTCTTTGTTGGATGGAGCTCGTAATTCCAAGACTGTTTTTACCTTTTCTGGGTCTGGACGTATTCCCTCTGATGACAATATATGTCCTAAGAACTTTAAATTTTGAGCCTTCCATACACATTTGTCGTTATTCAATGTCACATTATAATACTTAAAAACATCCAATACCGCTTTCAAATTTGTATCGTGTTCCATTTCAGTTTGTCCAAATACAATTACATCGTCCAGGTAGTTCAGGGCGTTTTTGCATGAGGCTAGGATGTTCTCCATCGTTCTTTGAAATATCTCTGGTGCTGAATTCACCCCAAACAACAATCGTTTGTATCTATAAACCCCCTTGGATGTAATAAAGGTTGTTATTTCGCGACTGTGTTCATCCAATTCTAGTTGATGATAGGCGTTCTTTAGGTCCAACCTAGAGAAATGCTTGGCTTCTCTTAACCTTGTCATAACTGTGTCGAAAGTCGGCAGTGGGTAGTTTTCTCTCAGTATTGCAGCGTTAGCACGTCTCATGTCTATACACAACCGGATGTCTCCATTTTGTTTAAAAACTATCACAACTGGCGATATCCACCGGCTTGGTCCAACAACAGGTTCTATAATATCTTGCTCAACTGCTTCGTTTAACTTAGCTTCGACTTTGTCTTCAAGCGCGGAAGGTACACGACGCAAAGGCTGCTGTACTGGCTTCACCGATTCATCAATAGATAATGAAACCTTGATACCTCTGATTTTTGGGAATGGCTGAAAGTTTTGGACTTGATTTACTTGAAGCCCTAACTTCAACACATTCAGTTCGATAGCAGTATCCTTGCCTAAAAGTGATTGTCTACCATTCTCTATAACATAGAACGAAGAAATCAAGTCGGAAACCTTATCTACGCTTATCACGGCCTCGAAAACTACTTTTATTTTGAGTAACTCATCTCCAGCATATGCTCGAAATTGGTTTTCTGATTCTGTCCGAATGTTCCATACTGTAGCCTTTTCCTTGAGCAGCCGCTCCCAATCCTTTTCGCTGAGTAGATTATACTTGGAACCTGAATCGATAACCATTGCCATCTTACATCCCCCTATAAAGCATTTTATATGTTCACTCATGTCATTCATCACGGACTTCTCCTCAGATATTTTAAAGCATTCATATTCTGGTAATTTGTCCATTCTTTCTTCCGAGTCCGTTTCTCTTCCTTTCCCAACAAAACGAATTCTTGACGTTCCAGCTCCAGATCTTTGTCTTTTCATGTCTGTTCTACCGAAATTTCCCGCTTTACGTTTACCAGACTTAGTCTTGCATTTTCGCGCAAAATGACCAAGGAAACCGCATTTGTTACAACTAACGTCTTTGGCGGGGCAATTTTGACTACTCCCTAAGTGTCCCCTCTTACCACATCTACCACACTCGGTATCTACGAACTTACTCTCATTTCTAGATGTAACTTTGTTGATGTTTGTAGACGTACCTGGTAACGTCATCTCTTCCGACTGACTGTTGATCTGCTCATATATATGACACATATCAATTATTTCTTTCAGATCATACTCCTTTTCTAACAGCCGTCTCTTAAGCTCTTTAGGGGCCCACACATCTATCAACTTATCTTTAAGATTGATATTCACAATTTCTTCCCTTGTTTCCCCAAACTGACATTTCGCTGCCTGGTTCCGGAGTCTCAACAAAAAATTTATTTATATTTTCCCCTTCCTCAGGTCTCAATGAACGAAATAGATGCCTTTCAAAAGTTGAGTTCCTCTGCGGAGAAAAGTATTCCTTTAATTTGTCAATTAACACCTTGAAAACATCTATCGATTTATCCTTCCCTCCAGAATCAACTAGTGCACCCGGGATATTATACACAACATCTTGTAGTTGGGTTCCCCCCAAATGTAATAGCTTATTCCTTTTCTTAATCGAATCGTTGATTTCTTCCGCCTGAAGGTACAGGGAAAAAGCTCGAAGCCATTTCTCCCACTCTGCCCTCAGGACTGATTTGTCTATGACGTCGCAGAGAAATGGTGTCACTCCTGTTCCACTCATTTCCTATAATTTGTTTACTCACTTTATTTGGGGAGAAAATATACTAAAACTAACAAAATTTAATTTGCCAAGTCTATACAAATCTTTGCAATTTAATGCTTACCAATTGAATAATCACGTCAGTTATTCTTTCCTGCAATTGAATGCAAACAATTTAATGTTTCCTTCACCTGTTGCAATTGAATGCGAATGAATCAGTATTTCTAACAAATTTATATATTTTTCTTCCATTTCCTTACCCCAAATACAATCAAATGTAATTCGATATTGTGTCTGCTCAGCTTACTTGAGTCTGTCTCCCAATTTAATGGAGTATAATAAATTGAATGCGAAACAATTTAATGTTTCCTTCGCTCACTCAAATAATAATTGTAATTCAGCAATCGCCTTCTAAGTTCTCTATTCCCCGATTTAATGTAATATTCAATGTGTATCAAGCCACGATCTTATCAATACTGCAAAAAAAAACTCTGAATGGAAACAAATGCAGACAAAAATTTTCGCGCCTATTTTGGGCAATGAATTTTATCATTTGATACCAACACCTAATAAGAAGTACATAATTTATTTACCTCGTCGCCAATGTAATGACCTGATTGAAAGACTGGTGTATGTGGTACAACAAACTAATCTTTATTCGCTCAATTAATACAATGTGAAACACAACGATTCCCCGAATGTAATCGATGCTCCGCTCGCGCAGTTGCCAGTCGACTGACTCAACCGAGCAAGTGCACCTCTCGCATTGTGTGTGGTTGATAACAGTGCGCATGCGTTTGGATACTTATTGTTGTGAATCGGCAGGTCGCCACACTATCGAAGAATAAATGTTTAAAAAAAAATATAACCAAAACGACCACTAAGCCACATGAATCGGTTGAGTTTTTGTTTAACAAAAGACGCATCTTTTTTTTTTTTTTTTTTGTTTATTTGATTCGTTTTTTTTTCTGTCCAAATATGATGGCGCTTTGCAGAATAATACCATTTTAATGTTTTTGTGTTCAGCGTAAATGTGGCCAGAAGCGTTGTTCTCGTGGCTGTCATGTGAAAAATGTAAAACGAATCCACGTGGGATTTGTTTCTTTTTTGCTTACCACTATAATCCTCAGGACATGTTAAATGTGATAAGTGCACACATATTCAGATGATATTTTTCGCATGGTTTTTTTATGCTACTTGTATGTTTGATGAGAGCTATGCTATAGGATTTCACTTTTTCCTTTGGAGGATTTGAGCGTTGGGAATTTTGATACGAATGAGGTAGCATTATAAATAGCGCTGGCTTGGGACAATGGAGGAACAGGGAATTTAGTTAATATGGCTTTTGTGTTCCGTGTGCGTTTGGGCTCTCCGATTCGGGGTGTGTACCTAGAGCCTTGTTTTTTTGTTTTTTTTTTTTGTCTGACGAGTTTCCAGTTGGTTTAGGCTGTCATGAGGGGAAGTTTTCTATTGCTAATAGAGATAAAAGAAACGAGGTTTAATTTTAAGAAGGTGAAGGTGGAAGTTGCAGACAATGGAGCAACGTCCATAGGCACCTACACTAAATTGGAGGCAATACCATGAAGCAATACCTCAGAATAAGTAAAACTTATTACAGGTATAAGTCAAATGATAAACAGTATAATATGGCTGTGGGCTTAAAATCCTTTGTATGATTCTCCTCTAATTGGAGGTAAGATGCATCTGCTTGAAAAAAACATCATTAATCCAACTATTAACAAAAGTTGTTGGTCGATATATTGCAGATAGCTATGGGACTGCTGTTAAATCAATAAATGTTAGGCCTGTTGATATTCGTTGACATCTAATTGCTGATGGGTACACTAAAAAGCGCAGCCTACATGTCTGGCACTAATCTCCGATTAAGTGATCCCAAACCCAAGTATAACGAAAGGAACCTATACCATCAGCATAATAGCGATTAATATATACAGCGCGCTATTTGAGCACACTCTATGACATCATCACTTTCGTACTGAATCTCTCCAGTTAAATCGTTCTCGGTCGGAATAATTTTCCCACGAACTATAAGACTATCTTCTAACAGCATTAAGAAAAAAAAAGAAGCACCCTTCATGCAACACCACCAAAAACCATTCAACCAATTGCCGCGTTTAAGAAGTGACAACGTTAAAAATATATATTCTAGCTAAACTTAAATAAATAAAAAGAAGATTTGTCTAACCATTGCCGCTCGCAAAACGAGGACAAAAAAAAGTAATCCTGAAAAAGAAAATCAGCCAACAATAAGATGATGAATGCTCCACGATGAGGGTTCACTTCGAATTTAATTTACAAATAAGAACTTTAATTAAGTCGGTTTACCATCTCGCAGCGCGCTCCCATTCTTCTCGATAATTTTCTTCCTCCTCGACGTCTGGGCCTGGGCACTGCAAATGAAAACTGCAGAGGAAGATGCCAAAAGCTGGAAGACGTAACCCTACTGTTGTTTCAATAGAGTACGTTCAAGACAAAAAAAAATCTACCAGAGCAGAACTTTTGTTTCAACAACGAAAAACAAGGCGAAAAGTCCTGCATTGACAACTACTGAAAAAAGGACAAAAGAAAAATTAAACAAAGAACCTACGAAGGGACTGCGAAAAATGTAACTCCCCTTCCACCCGTCTGTGCTGACATAGAACCAAGGTGCAGAATGTAGCGGAAATGTTATGCTGCAGATATTGAAGACGGTGTGGTGGCAATGGGAAGGCAAGGTAACTCTCTCTGAATCTGTCAGAGTTCACATTTAATTACGACCGGAAAAGTTTTATCAGGTGAAGCATTTAGATTTCGAGGATAATAGGATATCCGCAAAGGAAAAACGAATAAAAAGCGCAAGAAAATGGCAAGTATAACCTCTTGGTGGTCGGGGGTAGTAACTTTTCTTCCTGACAGAGGTGGAAATTGTAAGTTTTGTTTCTCGAACTGCTGTCAAAGTAGATTTTTGTTCGCTATCTTATAAACTCAATTTCAAGGTTCGCTAGGCAGCAGCTAGTTAGGGCGGTATTTTCTGGTTATTTCTGAATTTAAATCGTACTGTTGATGCAAATTTTTGACTTTCCTATATAAGTAGAGATGGATGGTTTTTGTACGAACAGCCTTACAATTGCATTGATAAATCTGGGGATAAAATAGTTGTTCCATCAGTTTGGTTGTATACGTACACGTAGGTATAGTAGAGGTTGATATTAAAGAAATGCCAATAAGTGGTATACTGTATACATCATGAATAAATGTTTATAGACTTACTTACAGAAACTGCGTTTGAATAACTAAAATGTCTTGGCCCATATCCAAATATAGAAAGTGACAACCTTGAGGCAGAGCACTCTGCAAGTGTTTCCGTGGTGTAGTGGTTATCACATCCGCCTAACACGCGGAAGGCCCCCGGTTCGATCCCGGGCGGAAACAGTTTTTTTTTTCCGAGTGTTCTCTAATATTTTGTACTACACATGTCCTTAGAAAATTTACCACGGTGACAGTTAATCGTACCACAGTCATGGCAAAGAGCAAAAGCTATGTCAAAGAATTATCAACCATATTGAGAGAGTTTGTTAGTAAAATTGACACACATATACCGACGACGAGACAAACAAATTCTGCTTGAAGTAAAAACGAAATTTATGGACCTTTTTAATTTTCTTTTTCATAGCTAGCACTAGTTCAACAGCATTAAACGTAAAAACTAATGATTAAGAACTCATGCATGATGTTTGTATAGACGATTCAAAGAAAAAAGTCCTTATACGAATGGCAGTAGGTACCTATACATTTATCTATTTTAGTGACTCATCAAATCCGGTAAAGAAAAAGAGCAAACTTTTGCAACTTACATACGCAGCTTGTCAAATTCAAAACTCAGTTTACAAATGTTTCTTTCAAAAAGTCAGGTGCTCAAAAGACCAACGCCCCTACAAGAAACCTCAACACATCATTTGCAGGCTCTTCACCAAGTACAGCAGCGCAGTGCATACACTGAAAATAATACTGTTAATAAAACTCATAAAAACCGTTTATTGACTTATTTTTCATTGTCGCAATAAACTTTTTTTGTCACAATAAACTATTAATTGACACAATGAACTATTTTTATTGATAATCCAAATTTCCATTTCAAAAAACAGTTAACTCTCAATAAACCATAAACCAACAAAACGTTGATTGTTGTAATAATCTGTTTATTGCCGCAAACAACTTTTCACTCTGTTCCTAGTTCTTGTAACGAGTAGACATAGACATCCTCGAGTCGCTTGAATAATTTGTGAAGAGAAGTGTAAGAAAGTGGCATAAAGTGAAGAATATAATATATAACAATAAAGACAATTTAATATATTTGAATCAATTGAAATTCTATAAATCTTGTATGTGTGGTTAATTTAAAGTCTATAGACGTAAGTATTTCATTTTTCTTGTGCATAAATAAAGTGTTAAACAATAAAATTGATTGATTATTGCCGTATTGAATTTCTTCTGGGAAAAAATGGTTTATTGGGATGTTTGTAACATGGATTTTCCGTTTTAAAATGTTTCACAAAATAACACTTAAAATTGAATAAACAATCATTTCGCACAATAAACCACAATATTGATCTAGATTTAGAGCCGATTTCTTATCTCCAGTTAACTATGTAACAAACAAACAGATTGTGCCGCAAGGACACTAGCAAAAACAAAATTAAAATCAAATGCAAAGTAAAAGAAAAATAAAACTACTGATCACTTTAAATTCGACTGTAATAAATTGCTTTCTTCCTAGTTAAAATTAAAACTTTGCATCCAGCTGATTTCCCGTTTTCCCTTCCTCAAGTTCATTGACCCATTGTGATTGCGGGTGTTTATCGTAATGTTTCGTGAACAATTAGCAAAGTTTAACGCTTTGCAAGTGGTGAGAGTGCTGATTGGTGGGCGTCACCAAAGATTGCCAAAACATAGCATTTTTTCTCTATATGCAATTTTCTTCGACTGCGACTCTCATCATCTACGTTGGGGCTCCTGCTGCTCTATTTCCTGAGCTCCCAATTTGGCTAATAATTTGTGATGCACTGGTGTAAGTGGCGTGATTTGCCGTCGGCTTTTAGGGAAAAATGCTGGCTGGTGTAGTTTCATGTTGCAATGCTTTCATGAGTTGCAACAAGATACATTTAAGCATTTTCCATTTTTCAATATAAAATATTTGTTCGTTGTTTGAACACGAAGTTATCACGATCAGGTATCCACCTGCAGCAATAAAAATGCAAGCGAATCAAGTTTTTTTTTTATTTTACAAGGACTAATCCTTTAACTACGATTTTAATAACCAATGTTTGTTTGTTTTATCAGACATTTTTATCTGACGTTAGAAAAGTTGGCCCTTATTGTTTTCAGTTTTTGTTCACTATACCTATATGATTTATTTATTCTTTTTTTCATGTGTGCAAAGTAAAAATCCAGCTGTTAGATAAACAGTAGAACTCATCATAGAAAACTAAATATCCACCAAAAAGGTAAATTAAGTAAATAAAGGAAAACAAGTAAAGCATCTTTTTTTTTTCTCTATAATTCGTTATCAGGATCTTCGATAGATCAGAAGTTTTAAACAATATTGCTTGATCCGTTTTCGGTTTGACACAAAAAACTACAAATTTAAAGTCAAGTTAAAAAAAAGTCATTTGAATTTATTACAAAAATTATTTGTTTTGTTTGCAATGCTAAATTTAATGCTATAAACACACTTAGACTACACTTAGAACAAGTACATTATTTGATCTCTTTTAGTACTTTTCGATGTAGGGAAAGTTTGTGTACGCAGTCATTTCAGAATTTAAGCAGCTATAAAAAACATTTAATCCGAAAACATATTCAGAACTCTGGGGTTGAATGTACTGAACATAATGCTTTAAGTGAAAATTTTCAATCCGATAATAATTCTAGTTCTGGGACAGTTAAGCAGGGGGGTTGCAGGGGGGCAGCATGCCCCCCCATACAGAATTCATAGTTTGAAAGCGCAATCTTAAAATGATTGCAATGCTGGAGAAGTGTGTCTTGTGGGTTTTGGAGGCAAACACCGCAAATGAGGTCATGATAGAATTTTTAGCTTCGCTTTCAAGCTCGTTGTCCTCTTCTTCACCTTCTTCATCCGTGAGCCATAAGACCACAATCAGTGACTTCATCCGTGAGCCATAAGACCACAATCAGTGACTTTTGGCTCACCTGGGTGGGTAAAAAGTCCATTTAGGACTTCGCTATATGGAAAAATTAAATATTTCCAACGAAAATAAGTCAAATTTTATTCAAGGTGAACTTTGGAGGGAAAAGGTTAAAATGGATCCTGAAAAAATTCTTGTTCCATTTTTTTTATACACCGATGATTTTGAAATCAACAATCCATTGAGTTCACATGCTGGTGTTCACTCAATGTGTGCTGTTAACTACTCACTTCCTTGCCTCCCTTGGAAAGAGTCCAAATTAGACAACGTGTATATAGCGGGAATTTTAAAATCTTCAGACATTAACAGCCGTATAAATAATAGTCGCGTAACTACATGTTAGGCCTAACTATTGGCAAACACATTAGTTAAACTCAAATTCCTATTAATAAACATTTTTAGAAGATAACTAACGCTTCGTAACTTTCATATAACTAAATAACGGCAGGAGGTCTGTTAGCGAGTGAGTAAATCATAAAAAATTCGTTCCCGTCAAAATGACAAATAAATTAAATTTAAATTTTGAAAATTGTGGAACAAAATGGCTGACCGGTTTTCAGTGTTTGTTAATAGTGTTAATATTTGATGAATATGTTAGGGGAGGATTCGGTTTCCATCGCCCCAACTCGAAAAGTGTACCAAAAAAGAAAAAAAAAACCCTATTTACAAATAAAATATTCAAAAACAAATACAAATTTTCTGTTGTTTTGCTTTATTTTCTGTTGTTTTTTTTTTTTTTTTTTCTCTTTTTCATTTGTTACAACTGAAGTTCACCAGCCAGCCGTGATGATAGCCAATATGTAATAGTTTTCAGCTGTTTTCAGTACAATTTGGTTAGGTGACGCCAGCTATTTTAGAGAAAACATCAGCTAGTTCTTATATGAGTTATTTTCTTTTATTAATAAGAATATTTAACTCATATGTTATTTATTTAACTAGGTGCTAGGTAATATACGAGTTAGAGATTAGTTACGGGTTTTTTATTAATACGGCTGTAAATGTTTTGGAAACAATGTATGTTGTCAAACTTTAGTATGAGAGCTGCAAAGCCTCGAAGTTGACGGAATCAAAATCAGATTAGAAAACAATTCAAGTTCATTTCATTTTAGGCCTTATTTTAGGCGATAGTTTAGGTTTGAATTCTTTTTTAGGCTTTGACAGTTCTTTTTCTAGCAACTCTTACTGTAGATTTTGCAAAGTTAAAAAAACCAGAAGCTCAATCATTATCATTTCAGAAAGGATATTCTTCTCACTAACTCCTCCGAAACAGGAATACAAATAGAATCTCACCTTAATCAAATTCCACATCTTTCCATGTTGCCGGACATTATTGTGTTGACCTTATGCACGACGTATTTGAACGAATATGTCACTATAATATTTGTCATGTCAGAGAATATTTTATATTTACAGCAAATTATTTTTCCTTGCAAACTACTCTAAACATAAAAAAAAAACCGGCCAAGTGCGAGTGTCACTCGCACACCGAAGGTTCCGTATTTGGCTAAAGTCCAACACATCAGATATTATTTGAAATCTATATCATTCAATCTTTCCGCTCTTCATGAATTCATCACAATTTAGTTTAATTTAATTACTTAATATTTTTACTCTCAAAAATTACTCGCACATGAATCTCATTTTCTAATTATTACCTATAGTACCCAACCCACGCCAATTTTCCATTCTGTATGCGACCTGTCCCAATTAAAAACTGTTGACTAAAAATATATTACTTTTATTTTGTTCTGTACTCCCCAAAAAAATGTATTATATTCCCCAACGAAATTAGCAGGCGGGAACCCTGGTGGGGTTCTGTCTTTGATGGGGTCAATTGTGCACAACTGCGTAGTAGAGATTAAAACTTATGAGATGGTAAAATTATCTTTTTTGCAAATATCTCGTAAACTATCAACTTTTCGGCAAAACAGTATTCAGCAAATATATAGATAAGAACATGATCTACAAAAAAGGAATTTATGTATTTTTTTGTGAATCAAGAAATAAACCGTTTTTTGGGCGAATGAAATTTTTTTTTTCACCAGATTACTAATTAATCCAAAACCAATCGATGTATTCCTTCCATTGGTATTTGTCGTTTAACTAGAGGTTATACCGGATGTTGTGTGTAAATTTTAGCCTCCTATGTCAATCGGTTCTTAGAGATACACTTAAACCAAAGCATCATAATCCAACGCACTACCCTCATATTATCAAAAAATCAGGGCCTATTAGAAATATGTGGCGTTTTAAGTTTGAAGCAAACATCGCGGAAAAATGTTTGTTTGACATAAGCAAAAAAATACCAACTTAAGACTGCATATAAATTTCATTGCAGCGAAAATGAATTAAATTGCTTTGAAGTAAATGATAAAAACAAGATACATAGATAGTAATTTTAGTAGCATTACATCTGGAATGTTAAGAGTACCTACATCCAACATAGAATTTTATTCAAAAGACTAACTAGAAGGTTACACATAAAGCAGAACTTCTACATAGCATGTTACAAGAATGATATGTTTGTTTTTAATATTAGATATAGTTTTTTTTTTTAAAGCAAATGTATGGTTTTTTTGCCAAAAACTTAATAAAGTTCAGTACAATCACCATATTCTATCTAATGAAATTGATGAAAAAGAGTTAAGTGAATTTTCTTTGATTTCGTTGAAGGATATTGTTGGTCCACCAATTAATTTAATTAAAACTGCAAAAGGTAAAACCATTTTAAAAGTCAAAGAATATTTTTGTTCTTACGATCAGTAAATGGCTGCCTACACGTTAGTTACATAGAATTTGGTTACAAAGACAGAATTTTTATATTACTAGCGCAGTAATAAGTCAATAACACATAAGTTTATATCATTTAAATCATTCATACGTACACTCTATCTACACTGCAACACTTTACATAACACGTTTAATTCATTTTAAGCACTAAAACTATGTATATAAATCACAAATTGGAAATGGATTACCTAAACGAAGATAATAGCAACGATGGATCGCAGTGTGTTGATGATCCCAGTCCACATCAATACAGAAGAAGCGAGTGTCATCAACGTGAAGCTGTTATCGGATGACGCACTGCAAAAACTTCTCTCGGACCTTCAATCCAACTCAACCCAAGAAGTTGATATACTCTCGGCGCTTTTAAAAAGCTGGAATCAGGGGGAACTCATCCAACATTTTAAAGGTTTGTGATTTTACTTGAATTTTCTAGTACATTTCTGTGGTGTTTGGTATAAACATGATGACTCCATTTAAAAAAATGTCATTAAAAGACTACCATCCTTATTGCGACTGTAAACTACTATTAACTGATGATTGTTTGACACTAGAATTCGTGGTCTTATAACTCAATTTAAAAATTTGATCACTTCTATTGATGCCAACCAAGAAAAATTAATAAATATTATTGAAAGGGTGACGGATTTAGCTATTTAGCTTTATTCTAAATTAATTAGATTACTACATTCATCGATGGGGCGAAACCGCGTATTCTCCTTTCTCATATGAATTTCTCATTTTGCAATCAAAACTGCACTTACTACTATGCAAAAAAAATTTTTTTTTTCTAAGATGAAGACGTAGATATAAATGTGTTGAAAAAAATTGAATTCCACCACTTACCGCAACTTTTGAGGCCGTTTAAGTACACTGTTCTCATCACGTTTGAAAATAACAAGAACAACAAAAAAGCGAAGAATTATCAATTTATTAATTAAATTCTTATAACACTAATCTTCTGCCGCGCAAATAAATCAATCCCGATCCCGAGTGCAGTGCCAGTGAAGTGTTGTGAAAAATAAAAAAAAAGAGGAAAAAAAAACGTTAGCGTGGGCGATTCCCTCCTCTCCCATTCCAACTCGTTTGCTGTTGCACTTTCTTGGTCTTTGCAATCGTCGGCCGCCAACGTACAAAAGATTGTGCATGTACTGTTGTACATTAGGCAATTGATTTGTAATGAGTGGGTGAGGAGAGCAACATCTGGCGGATAGCGGGTTGTGTGTTAAAGTTTTGTTGGTGGACCAAAGCAAATTGTCACACGGGCATAACACCTATGACAGTTTGATTTGAGAATCTAACATTGGATTTTCACTTCACAGCCCTGCTTAGAAGCGTCGGAGATGTGTTTTTTGCTGTCTGTTTTTTGTATTGATGGGCAATTTTAGGGTTGACATGTGCAACATTCGTGGGCTACCATCGAATCTCTTCTCGGCGTACGTCCACGTCCATGTTGCTAAATATAAACCAGCTGTTTTGGCACTGAGCGAGACCCAGGTGGGTGTAAATTCTGATAAATCGGAGTTTGATCTACCTGGGTATCGTCTAGTGCCATTATTCTTTCTCCACCGCGGTCTCGCCATCTACGCACGTGATGATATTGGCTATCAAACTCCAGGTTCCTATGGCCAATGTTCCAATTCGGAACTTAATTTAATATGGCTGAAATTCCACATCCGTAGGCAACCACACAGTTAAAGGAAAAACTCCGAAAAGAACCGTATGGCAATACGAGAAAGCAAACTGGAGCGGACTTAACAGCTTCTTTAAGAGTTTTAACTGGTCGTTATGTTTCCTCGATAACGACGTGGATGACGCCGCTGATATGGTGTCCAGTAATATCACCTTAGGTATGAAATCTTTTATTCCTAACAGGATAAAGAGTATCATACCGAAAGAAAATGCGTGGTTCGACTCGAGCTGTAAAGAGGCTATCAGCCTAAGGGAGTTAAATTTTCGGTAATATAAAGCCAACCCATCTGAGGAAAACCGAAAAAAGTTCAAGTGAGCCAGAAATGACTGCAATACCACTATCAAGCGTGTAAAATTCTCGTATGACCAAAAGTTGAGGCAAAAAATACTACAATGTCCCAAGGGTAGTAAAAACTTTTGGTCTTTTGTAAAAAATATAAAGAATTCGGCCACATCTTCGATCCCAACGCTCATTTACAATGACATTCCAGCTGTCCACTCCTTAGACAAAGCGAATCTGCTTGCTGCACATTTTGCAGCCAGCTCAATGCTCCCAGATTGCGCTTTGCCTCTACTTGAGAGCGTCGAATACACCATGGGACAAATCCATTTTCGCACTCGTACAGTGGCAAGAGTACTTAATGATCTCAACATAAACAAATCCGCTGGTCCAGATTGTATTCCCCCAATCGTTCTGAAGAGGTGTTCTTCCACGCTGGCAAAACCACTGCGTAAGCTTTTCCATCTGTCCTATTCTTCTGGACTCTTCCCGAGAAGGTGGAAAACAGCATTTGTCCAGCCCTTCCCCAAAAAAGGCGAATCTTCTTCTCCCACCAACTACCGACCCATAGCACTTACGTCCATTCTTTCTAAGGTCATGGAAACGCTGATAAATCGTCAGCTCATGAAATATCTTGAATCTCATTAATGACTGACAGTACGGTTTTCGTGGCAACAGATCCACTGGTGATTTGATTTTTTATCTCACCGAAAAGTGAAACCAATCTCTACATCACTCTGGTGAAACAAATGCATTTGACAGAGTTTGACACCAAGCCCTTTTATCGAAAATGCGTGCATATGGGATCGATGCGTCTCTTCTTCAATGGATTCTCATATTCATTCCAGGACTCACGTCCCTGCTCTTCGGCCGTAGAACTGGAACGGCAACGTATGTTAAGCTCATTAAATTCCGATCTCGACAGCATTATAAAATGGGGTTTCGTTTAGCCAATAGAGTGGAAATTAATGCTTCCAAAACACAATGCTGTCTGTTATCATTAAAGCGAAACCAGAATCCTCAGCCATTATCCATGAATGGCACTTGCATCGCCGAAACCGAAAGACTTTCCATTCTCGGTATGTGTGTCCATGACAAACTCCGTTGGAACGACCACATTCACGAAGTCGCCAAGAACGCGAGTATGGAGAGAATCTGTTGGAAAGCCGCTTTTTCTATATACCCGTTCGCATTTCGGTTTATTAGACGATGGTCAAAGTTCATCCGCAAAATCTTCTCCCTATCCTGCTTCCAGACCAGCATCGCCAGCTCCATCACCGAGTCCTAATACTTCCTCTGTAACACTATCAACGATTTTAAATAACAACGGAAATGCACTTTCAATTGCCCAAAGCTATGCCGAAACGAAAAGATTTTATGAAAAACAACGAAATCAGTTGATTAGTGTTATAGCGCAGTATTTCATAATGAATAATATCCATCTTGAACTAGGTGGTAGCTATAAATTGTGAAAAGGAAATCCTTGAACGATTTCATAGTGAAAAACTGGTAAGCCTTTTTCTTCAGTTATATTTTTATTAACAAATTATAATACCTTACAGAAGGGTATAATTTGAAAACTCATCTTTTCCACTTTTTTCCAAAAATTTGTGAAATATGAGAAGGTACTCCTTAACATGGTCTACGTATTAAACAAAAACATAGAGAACTAATTACTTCATATAAATTTTGAGGCTCAAAAATTATATTTTTTTTTTTTAAACCATACAAGGTATTCCAATTGGTTGTTCGAAGTTTTTTTCGCTATACTCAAAATTTTTTAAAGAGGAAAAGAAGAGTTTTGAAATTATTTGTGTTACAAGAAATTTATTTTAAAACAATTTTTTAAAAGTAGATATTCAATATTTTGCGGGAGTACTACAGGTCTGGAAAGAGGGGAAAGATCTACAATAAATATTGTAACTTAAAATTTAGTTTAAAGGCAATGAATGCAACGACAAGTAAGCCGAAACGTAGAAAAATTGGGCACGTAGAAATGGACACAGAAGTCGAAATGGGTAAGTCTTGTCTTTAATATCACTTGTCGACTTTGGCAGCAGCAATGAGTATTTTCCAATTTCAATGTAGCGAAACTATTGGTTTCGAAATCATTCATGTAATTTGATGAGAAACAGGAGCTTGAATTAGTTTTGATAATTAATCAGAACAAAAGAAAATAATATCCTACATAAATGCATGTTTTTCAGTTCCAGAAGAAAATGCTGATACGTGCTATCAAGCACTTAAATTTGACAATCTGAGTTCAGAGGAGTTCGATGGGTGCTGGAAGGCGTGTTCCAAATCGAGGCTCACGGATATAAAGAACTCCACAGGAACATTAGACATTTTGAAGAAATGGCCCCAATATAAACTTCCTTCTGGCTATCGATATGTAAGCCAAACTTGAGTAGATTTTTGTTTCAAAAGTTTTTTTTTTTTCAAATTTCCTGATGCAAGTTCCAACTTTTGGAATTTTTTAAAATTTTTTGATACAAAAACGGTATCCTAGGAAATACACTCCATGAATAAATTTTCCCATTTTTTTCTTAAAGGTGGACATGGGTTTCGAGTACATGTATAAGAGCCACAACTGACAACTCTCTCTTTGATCGATGGGAACGTCTATATTCCAAAATTCGAGAGTTTCTTTCAACGCAAGATCGAATTAAAGAAAAAACGATCAGGGACGTTCTGGGAAAGATAGAATAATATTCCAGAGAGTAAGTTGAATATATATGTAGTTTTATTTTTTACAATTTATTTTTGTATTTACTATACATTGCATTTATTGAGATCTTTTATATTATCACAAAATTGTCTAACCAATTTCATTCTTATTTTCAGACTGTCGGGATGCTGCTCTCTTGTGGGCACTTGACGGGTATTTAGTACCCACATTAAAGTTTGTGCGTAAGGATAGGACGGGAATAAAAACGACCATGAAACCAACAATTAAGGATTCCCAAGATTCATTCATCTTCGTGGCAGCGTCAATTCAGACAGTTGAGGACCACATCCAGCACCTGCAACAAACTCAAGACAATGTCCAGCCTTTTATAATTGTGTTGGGTGATGTAACTAGTTAATAAGGAAATATTTTTATATTTCGAAGGGGTAAAGTTTCCCCTCATAAGCTTCATCCGTGCCGTCGATGTTTGTTTTAAGACTTTTCTCCTTTTCAATTTGGAATTTCCCAATCAAAGTTCCAACTTTTGGAATTTTTTGCATTCTTTGTATTTCGCAAATAACAAAAAATGTTGCAAAAGCACACATGCTTTAAAATGAAATAAATTAATAATTTTTTTGGATCTTGAATCTTTGAATCTAATCGCATGATCAACAACAGTATCACTAAACCAAAAATGTAGTAATTTTAAATGAAACAAATCAATAGAGTATCATATAACGTTTAACTAAAATGTTAAATTTTTAATTTTAAAATTTTTTTGTAATTGCGTGTGTTGGCAAAGGTAAGTTTTCATTCAAATCTATGAATAAATGTTCTAAAACAATATTCGTTGTTCTAAGTTGAAAAACTAAATGATCTTCTATATTTGCAAATTGCAATAGAAGATTTTAATTTTTTACTTATTTGGTTTTTCCTATAAGTGCATGTGTTTTATTTGGTTTGGTCGTTTGATTTGGTTGCAGTTATTTTAAAGAATGGACAGAAGAGTTATTTATTTAGCAAATATTCAACGTGAGTTAACCAATGAAGAACAACAAGAGCTTGCTGATTATTTCGACAGAGATGTCGGCGAAAATGAGGTTGAAGTAAGCGAAGCGATTGGTGGACGAGATCATCCTATAGCTTCAATATCTTTTGACAATATGGAAACGGGTTATGGTTCTTCTTCTGATAACGATCCGACTTATGAATTGCATAGCGACGATTCAAATGTTGATGACCCACTCTATAATTTCGAACCGATTCAGGATATCCATTTGACAGAGCTCGTTCAAGATATGCAAAATGCAGATATTGAGCTACATCATGTGGAGACACCAGAATTAGCGATTGAAGTAAATCGTGGGCAAAAGTACATGGGTCAAGGCAAAAACGATCAAACTGTTTGGTGGTCGATGCCCAGTGCTACAGAGCCAGGACTAATCAAATAAGAAAACTTGTCGATTGGAGTCTGCTGCTTGTAGCACCGAGACTTTCGTCGAAAAACATTCTGCTTTTAAGCGTCTTTTGTCAACTTCTGTAGTTGAATCGATTGTTTTGGAAACAAATAGAAAGGCAAAAAGGGCAATTTGAGATAATCAGCGTCAAGAAAAAATTTATGCTTCTATTAGCATTTTGCTTTATGCTGGCGCTGAAAAATCCAATGTAGTGCAAGCTAAAGACTTATTTGCAAAGTCGAGTATGCCTTTCTATAGAGGAGTGATGTCATTGGAACGCTTTGAGCAAATCTGTCGAATTTTGCGTTTTGATGACTCAAGAACCCGAATATCTCGATTGCGAGAAGATAAGCTGGCTCCTTTTCGCCACATATGGACCCTTTTCCAAATGAACCTTAAGCTCGCTTTTGTTCCGTCCAAAGAGCTTACTATTGACGAACAGTTGGTAACATCGAGGAACAGGTGCAGTTTTCGTCAGTACATACCAGGGAAGTATGGTATTAAAATATTTTGGCTTGTTGACTCGAAAACAAATTATCCTGTATTGGCAGAAATTTATTTGGGCACACAGCCGAATGAAGAGAGATCAACAGGAATTTCTCATGCCTTGGTCCTTCGTCTTGCTCAGCGTCATCTGAATATCGGCGCAAATGACTATGGATAACTTTTTTACAAGTTATCCATTGGCAAAGGATTTGTATGCGCGCAATACAACTTTAGTTGGCACAGTTCGATCCAACAAACGTGAACTGCCAAAACTGTTCGCTTCGATTGAAGAAGCTAAGAAAAGAGGTCCGTTCGCTTCGGTTTTCTGCTTCTCTGATGAAATTTCACTTGTGAGCTATACGACTTATTCGAAGAAGAATGTATTGCTGATGTCAACAGCCCATGCAAACGAGCAGATAAATGGAACTACAAAGAAGCCAATTATCATCCACGATTACAACGACCACAAAGGTGGGGTCGACACATTCGACAAAATGGTTCGCGGCTACACTTGTAAAAGGAAAAGCAATCGTTGGCCAATGGTTCTATTCCAAAACATGGTTGACGTGGCTGGACTTGCTGCCTTCCGACTGTTCGAGTTATGCCATCCGGCTTGGAACACCAACAAGTCGCCGAAAAGAATAATATTTCTGAAAGAATTGGCGGTTGAGTTGGTTCAGCCACATCTGGACAACCGGTGCAAACTTCCACTGAAGCCATCTGTGAAAATCGCAAGGGATTTGATGGGTTATAATAAAAAAAACCTCACCTCTTCCAAACAATTTCCGGAAGTACAGGTAAAAAAATAATTATTTTCTTATGATGATGATCATCACTTACTTCTCGTCTTCCTACAGGCTAAAAGTTCGTTGCGTAGATGTGAGCCGTGTAAGGTTCTGCGCACAAAGAAAAAAGACACCAAAACAACCGCCGTTTGTGATCTATGTTGCAAGCCTACATGTGCAAAGCATTATATTCGAGCTTGTGAGTCGTGCTACCAGCAAAAATTCAAAAGCCCTTCTGACGAAGAATATTCGGATTAGGATGACATTTCCTACACACTGGGTTTATCTACACCAGGGCCATCCACATTAGTTGCATCCAGACAAGACTCAGCCGGTCGACCACCACTGGCCAAACGAGCTCATACCAGTTCACCAAATCAGCTGTCTGATATCTGATATTCCTATTAATTTATATATTTATGTTCATTATTATTATTATTATTTATACGCTTATATTATATTACACGTCACAGAATCTTGTATGTAGGATTTTATTCATTAACTAAATAATGCGGTAATAAACTGAATTAGAGACTGACTTTGTTGTTTAAACTTCAAGGAAAATGTAGTGGGGAGCACAGGTCCCCAGAACACGGTAATTTGTTGATTGCGGTGTACACGGTTCTAAGGTTAATCGGAACAAGTGTGCCAATGAATTACAATAAAAATGTGCACTTTTGATCTTCATATTTGAGTTTAGGTATATTTGGCACCAAAATTGTCCAATTTGGCTCCATACCTCTTATAACTATAATCTGGCAACACTGGGAGTACAAATGTCAAATTTTCGCAAACAAATAATGTCACGGAAAATAAACGTGTGCGAAAAGAGAGTGGAGAATTGTACCAAGCAATCTACTACAACCACCCACTTTTCCGCCATCATTTCGCACAAGCTGCGTAACAGCTGCGTACTGCAAAACGAAAAGGAGAGCGAAATTTTTCGTTAATGATTTCGTTGTCTCACTTTTGTATGGGATTTTACGTTTCGGATCATCTGTGTCTAAATCCCCAGGGTGAATAGGGCGTTCAATTTCTTAATCGTATGTCTAATGTGGGCTTTGTCAGTCTCAAATTGTACCAGCTGTTATAGAGCGCAAGCAGCTCTAAGTCAACCCCTTTCGCCATATTCGTTAAACTTCGCTTCGCGAGAGGTCCATTTTTTTCTTCTATTTGAACTGAATGTAGCAGCCTTGGCCTAAAACATTTCAAATGGGAAAGCCTAAATATAAGAGTTTTTCACTTATAACTTGATCGGCCTTTGTTAACTCCAAGACTCATTTGGTCATGCTAGAGTCCTCAAAGACTAGGCTTCAGTGCGCTTTAAAAAGGTTTCAAGCCCTTGTTGAAGCTTAAATGAAAATTAGAGACAACCAGCAAGCTTTCGTACGCTAAGTGTTTCACAAAATGTGAAAAGTCTACTAATTCAGCTAAGCCCAATTTTAGCATAAAGCTCTAGCACATACTGTATTCCAATTTCCAACTGATTGCAATTGCCTGACAGTCCTCCTCCAAAAAAAAAATGCGTCGCTATGAAAAGAAACCGGTTGGGAAGTACGATGATGTGATTTTTCCCTCTGCCGCCGTTGGCGCAACATCTGACTGTATACAGATCCATATCCAACACTCAAGGATTTCAAATTCAAGTGTCCGGAAAATTTCCCAACGGCCTTATGAAATTTCCCAATCTAACTGTATGTCGTTGTTGCTGGCTGGCTGCTGTATTACTGTATCTGTCCACTATTGCTGCTGATGTTATTTCATATTATAGTTCAGTATAATACCCGCTGTGCGTTGTCTTGCGATTTGCAATTATGAAAAAAAAAGAGCTTCTCCTCTGTTTTTCATTATTATCCTGTTACTATCCGTTTCCCGGTGGCTAGACTAGATGAATTTTTCAAGCACAGATAGACACACTTGTATATATGGATTGAATTGCCAGTGTGGTGACGCGAGGCGGATTTTATGCGGCCAATGCGGCCGATGTAAAACAATGAGATAAGTAGAAAATGAGTATCCTTGTGGGGATAATAAAAGCTAATGGATAACATTTTTGCAGCACGTTCCACGCTAGCGCTTCTGCCCCGCAATACTGTTGTGTATACTGTAAACGAGTGGACCTGGACATACCACACCAACTCTGTGCGCAATAATTGAGAAACTAATTTTGTTATTACAACGATTTAAGCAGCGAGTAGCTGATAGGAAATTGACGGAGGTTGCACTCGTTGCATTCTAGATATGTCTTGTGGGAGCACTCTGTATGGTTTTGGTGTTGTTTCGCTAAGTGTAGGATAATCATTATGTAGCGGCAAGAAGGATAAAACGCTATAAAATAAGGACGCACATTATATTCTAGATTTGCATATAATTGATAGGTATAGTTCTCATGCTAGGTAAGTGGCATTTTTTTTAATTTCCGTTTGAAATACATTTTTTGGGAACATGAACATGAATAATCAAGACAATTATTTAACAAATAATATTATGTATTTGTATATACACTTCACTTCTACTGAATAAGCACAACAATTTGTTAACACTTTTTCAAAACCTTGTGCCGTTATATATAATTTGATGATGCTCACTGTTTGCTTATGATGTTGAGAAAATAAATCAGAAGGAATAACTCAAAAAGTACCGCTATTTTTTCTCTGGCTCTCTTGCAAAGCATTCAATATGGAAAAATGCAGTTTTATTTTGCGTGTATATTTTCACTGTTTATTTGTATTCTGTGGTGATCGACACATTAGATCAAAAGTTGAAGTGCTTAAAGTGAATTTTATTTGGTTAATTGTATTTCGTAGATCAAAATCTCTAAATAGTGTTGAAAGAGCGAAAATCGAACAAGAACCAGGACTAACTGGGCGTTCTATAGTTGACAAAATTGGACGAAGTTTTAGTGTTGCCTAATCTTATTTAAGAAGCAAACATTCTTACGGAAAAAACACGGAAGGCGGTCAAACAATGGCAACAACAGTAGTTGACGGAAGAGCAATTTTACGATGTGCTTCCAATTAATTCCACTCTGCAGCAAAAATAAAGCAGCAAGCCGGTGTTACTGCAAGTGTTTCAACAGTGCGAAGGGTTATCAATACAATTGTGTCAAACATCTAATACGGATGAAAATTCAAAAGAAACCACCACTTAACGAGAAACGGATGTGTGTTCACTTAAAATTCTAGACTCTAGACTGATTTAGAAAAATGAATGGCGTCACGTAGTTTTTTCGGATGAGAAGAAGTTTGAAATGAAGTTTTCAGCAGGACAACGCCCCAATCCACATGGCGCGCATTGTAAAAAGTTGGATAGAGGAGCAGAATGTGGAATTGCTTCAATGGCCACCATGTTCACCAGACCTGAACCTTACAGAAAACGTTTGGTAATGGTTAGTACGAAAAGTTTATCAGCTTAGCCTTCAGTTTGAGAACAGAGAATCTCTTATTGCAGCCATTTAATAGGCCTGAAGGGAAATTTCGTTGGACTACATAAAGAGACTGTACGATCCGAATTTACGAAACTATTACGAATAATGGCGGCAGCACCCACTACTAAAATTAGTCAATAAAAAAACTGTTTTAAGAAAAACTTGTTTCATTTAATCCCAATAACTTTTATTTCCAATTTAAATATTTGTGTCAATTCAGTTGACGCAACATATAACTGCATTTTTCCATATTGAACGCTTTGCAAGAGAGCAAAATAGAGGTACTTTTTGAGTTATTCATTCTGATTTATTTTTTCGACGTCATAAGCAACAGTTAGCAACATCAAATGATATATTACTGCACAAGGTTTTGAAAAAGTTGACAACGAATGTTAACAAATTTTTGTGCTTATTCAGTTGAAGCGAAGTGTATTTAGATAGATGGTGTGAAAAGTGTATAGAGGAAGATTACCGATTATGGAATACGCTCGTAATATGGAATAGTGCAATATCTCAGAACGAACGTAACGTATGTGTCCTCAAATTTCTCGAAAAGCTTTTTTTTAACGCGCATATTTAATGTCAGTACCCTTGTGCATGGTGACCAATGCGGATGGAAGTACCTACATAGTTGGAAAAACAAATTTATTGGATAAGTGCGTAGTTTCAAGTTCAATTTAACTTTATCCAATAATTTCTTTACGCACTACATATTATTATAAGAAAAAAACATCAACATTTTTAATTACTGTGAATATTTAAGTTAGCTAAGTTAAATAGTGGAAGTAATTTCTACTTTATTTGATCATACCCTGTTCCTAATATGGAAGAGAAATTTTGTATTTACTTGGCAATTTAAGAATTTTTGGATAACGCCAAATCAGAAAAAAAAATAATTAAAGCGTAAAAGGAATGGTCTTCAAGAAAGTAGCACGACTTTTTAACGTTCCTCGCACTTCTTTCTTCAGACTTCTTAATTCGCTTTCTAATGAAGGTCTTATGCACAACTTGACAAAAAACCGTTCTGAGTATAGTCCTAGACAACCAGCTTGTGGCATACGCCCTTAGTTTAAATTTTCTGCAAAAACTCTGTCGTATTCCTATGAGATCAGTAGTAGTCCTTATTAGGATCACTTTTTTCAATGTGTTCATTTTGTGTTTTTTCACGTTTTTGTTAATTTAATTAATTGTAATATCCATTAAAAATCCTGACAAAAAAAATTGTATTGAGTGTTCAAGGACGAGTATTCCATAATCGGTGCACTTCCTCTATTAATTCATAATTTGAGAATTACTATATATGCTATGTCGTGCCGATTTGGTTTCTCAGTTGCTCATAATTTCCAGGAGAAAGAACATTTTAGAAATCCCTTCGGAAAAGTCGGGAAATTGGAAAAATCAACATATTGTAGCTTTTCATGTTTACATATATAGTTCCGAACTGCAACCCGTCGTGAGCACACGTGTGTGCAGCCGTAGCCCTCACGTCTTTAGTCGCCCTGATAATAAAATAAAAAATCGATTGAATTATCAAAACCCCAATCGTCTGCCGCGAAAATAAGACAATACCGAGTGCAGTGCCAGTGCAGTGTTGCGAATAAAATTAAAAAAAGAGGAAAACGCAAAAAAAAAAAACCACTAGCGTGGGCAATTCCCTCCCCTCCCATTCCAACTCGTTTGCTGTTGCACTTTCTTGGTCATCGCAATCGCCTGCCGCCAACGGACAAGCGATTGTGCTTGTACTGTTGTACATAAGGTGATTGCAATGAGTGGGTGAGAGCAACATCTGGCGGATAGCGGGTTGTGTGTTGAAGCTTTGTTGGTGGATCAAAGCAAATTGTCATACGGGCATAACACCTATGACAGTTTGATTTGAGATTCTAACATTGGACTTTTACTTCACAGCCCTGCTTAGAAGTAGCGTCGGAGTTGTGTTTTCTGTGTCTGTTTTTTGTGCTGATGGGGAATTTTAGAGTTGACATGTGCAACATTCGTGGGCTACGATCGAATCTCTTTTCGGCGTACGTCCACGTCGCTAAATATAAACCAGCTGTTTTGGCGCTGAGCGAGACCCAGGTGGGTGTAAATTCTGATAAATCGGAGTTTGATCTACCTGGGTATCGTTTAGTGCCTTTATTCTTTCTTCACCGCGGTCTCGCCATCTACATACGTGATGATATTGCCTACCAAACTCCAGGTTCTTATGGCCAATGTTCCAATTCGGAATTTAATTTCATATGGCTGAAATTCCACATCCGTAGGCAAATCATTCACTATTGTTTTATCTACAGAAGCCCTAATCTAGATAGCAACTCGACTTTTAACGAGTTTGATGCGCTGTCTGACTCCATTACAAGAATTGTCTCCCTGTATCCTAATACTGAAATTGTCATTGCGGGCGATTTCAATATTCACAATTCTAACTGGCTTCGACATACTGGACAGACAACACCCGAAGGAATTTATGTTCAGATCTTCGCTGAGGTAAACCAATTAACCCAGCTTGTAAATGAGCCAACACGCGTACCTGATATTGACGGTCAGAATGCCAACACTCTGGACTTGTTTCTTACCTCCCACCCTGATAAATACTCTTTAGAAGTATTATCGCCCTTAGGCTCGTCGGACCACTGCATCATATCAGCTAATTTCTCGTACTCCAACCACACAGTTAAAGAAAAATCTCCGAAAAGAACCGTATGGCAATACGAGAAAGCCAACTGGAGCGGACTTAACAGCTTCTTTAAGAGTTTTAACTGGTCGTTATGCTTCCTCGATAACGACGTGGATGCCGCCGCTGATATGCTGTCTAGTATTATCACCTTAGGTATGAAATCCTTTATTCCTAACAGGATAAAGAGTATCATACCGAAAGAAAACGCGTGGTACGACTCGAGCTGTAAAGAGGCTATCAGACTAAAGGAGTTAAGTTTTCGGTCATATAAGACCAACCCATCTGAGGAAAACCGAAAAAAGTTCAAGCGAGCCAGAAATGACTGCAATACCATAATCAGGCGTGTAAAATTCTCGTATGACCAAAAGTTGAGGCAAAAAATACTACAATGTCCCAAGGGTAGTAAAAACTTTTGGTCGTTTGTAAAAAATATAAAGAATTCGGCCTCCCCTTCCATCCCAACGCTCATTCACAATGACATTCCAGCTGTCAACTCTTTAGACAAAGCCAATCTGCTTGCTGCACATTTTGCAGCCAGCTCAATGCTCCCAGATTGCGCTTTGCCTCCACCTGTACTTGAGAGCGTCGAACACACCATGGGACAAATCCATTTTCGCACTCGTACAGTGGCAAGAGTACTTCATGACCTCAACATAAATAAATCCGCTGGTCCAGATTGTATTTCCCCAATCGTTCTGAAGAGGTGTTCTTCCACGCTGGCAAAACCACTGCGTAAGCTTTTCCATCTGTCCTATTCTTCTGGACTCTTCCCGAGAAGGTGGAAAACAGCATTTGTCCAGCCCGTCCCCAAAAAAGGCGAATCTTCTTCTCCCACCAACTACCGACCCATAGCACTTACATCCATTCTTTCTAAGGTCATGGAAACGCTGATAAATCGTCAGCTGATGAAATATCTTGAATCACGAAAACTCATTAATGACCGGCAGTACGGTTTTCACGGCAACAGATCCACTGGTGATTTGATGGCTTATCTCACCGAAAAGTGGAACCAATCTCTACATCACTCTGGTGAAACGAAGATTGTTGCGCTTGATATTTCAAAGGCATTTGACAGAGTTTGGCACCAAGCTCTTTTGTCGAAAATGCGTGCATATGGGATCGATGCGTCTCTTCTTCAATGGATTAGAAACTACCTCTCTGGCCGTTCAATTCAAGTTGTATTGGATGGCTTCAAGTCTGAAATTCACCATATAAATGCTGGTGTTCCCCAAGGCTCCGTTTTGTCTCCGACTCTCTTTCTCATTTTCATAAATGATCTCCTGTCTGCAACCTCTAATCCAATTCTCATATTCATTCCAGGACTCACATCCCTGCTCTTCGGCCTTAGAACTGGAACGGCAACGTATGTTAAGCTCATTAAATTCCGATCTCGACAGCATTATAAAATGGGGTTTAGCCAATAGAGTGGAATTTAATGCTTCCAAAACACAATGCTGTCTGCTGTCATTAAAGCGAAACCAGAATCCTCAGCCATTATCCATGAATGGCACTTGCATCGCCGAAACCGAAAGACTTTCCATTCTCGGTATGTGTGTCCATGACAAACTTCGTTGGAATGACCACATACACGAAGTCGCCAAGAACGCTGCGAAATGTCTAGGTTTCCTCAAACGGTGCAAGAAATATTTTACCCCTTCTGATCTGGCAGCCATATACAAGGCGTTCATTCGCCCCAAACTTGAGTATAACTCTCATATCTGGTCTGGTGCGCCCAAAACCTCATTGCACCTGCTGGATAGGATACAGAATCGTGCTTTAAAACTCATTGGAGACACAAATATAGCGAATTCTATAAATTCGCTCGAACATCGCAGAAATGTAACATGTCTTTCATTGTTTTATCGCTATTTTTACAAATAGTGCTCAAGTGAAATCGCCAGCTGCATTCCACCCCTTCAACAATTCAACAGCAATACTCGCCAAGCCAGGAATGCCCATCAGTTTACCCTTCAGCCTATTTTCGGTCGTACTATGAAATATAGAGATTCCTTCATAAGCCGTACCACGCGAATGTGGAACGCCTTGCCCGGCTCTGTCTTTCCCCCTCGGTTCAATTTGCAGACATTTAAAACCAATGTGCATCGGAATCTCCTATCTTCTCTATCCCAATTTCCCTAACGCCCGCGCTGTGTACTTCAAACTACACCATAAGAGTAGTCATAACCTCTTTAGTGCGTGCTAATTATAAAAAAAAAAAAAAAAAAAAAAAAAAAAAAATTTGGTGGATAGTACAAACGAAAATTGAATCCATTGTTTTCTTTGCAAACTCAAACAAAGCCCAAACGGTAATGGTCTTACCAGCAAAATTTATAACTTTAGTCAGAGTCGCTTGTTACAACGGCATCTGCAATTTGCATATGCGATTGCCAAATATTGACAATTACAAAAGGTTCGTTCGTGTACCTACTTTCAGCATAAAAAAAATGAAAAATGTCAAATCTCAAATGTCTAGAGAGAAATCTCTCAATTTCAAGAGAAGTACCTAACCGGTTTTCTTACCAAAAGTTTAAGAAATGCCATTTTGACATTCCGCGATACTAATACGGCGAAATTTTCCATACAAAGTTGCATATTGTGACCTAGGAAATATTTAGTGTAAAGGTTAAAAATGATTATTGGTGAGGCCCATTATCTTTAAATGCAGCATCTACAAAATAAGTTGGAAACGAATTTTTTTATAAGCTAAATACCTATTAAGTAGCCATTTTGAATGCTCTGATACGTTCTAGGAAAACATTCATATTATAACTTCTTCCTCTGACATCGTTGAAGACGAAAATAAATAGTCAAACTATTGAGCTGTCACTTAGTTGACTGTCATACGGGAGTTTTTTAGGTTCTGAGTTCGGAGGTATATACTACCGCATACAAAAGAAATTATCACACTCTCTGCGCGCTATTTATATTGTATTGTAAATTGTAATATTACTTCAACGGTTACTGCGGTCCCCGGACAGCATAACTCATGGGTAGTAAGCTGTCTCAGAAATTACCAATTGTAATCAGAATCACCTAACGTTAAATAAATAAATAGAATATTTGTCATTCGTAATCAGTTTGAGTTATTATTGGACTACTCACACCCGCTCTACCACCACTTTGGAATAGGCACCCAGAAAATTTACTATATCTATTATCTATAGATATGGTGACCATACGTCCCGTATTTCAATAGCCTGTCCCTGTTTTTTTCTTCAGAAATACGGGACATTTTAGTCCCGTATGTCCCGTATGTTCACATTTTTTTTTTTTTTTTCGTAATATTTTATTTTCTATTTTAAAAAATTAACCATCACCAACAAAGTGCAAATAGCCCCTTAATAATCACAAGGGAATCTACTACAAAAATAATACATCTATACTTTTATTATTTTTTATTTTTGGCCATTTTTGTGCTGTTATATTTTTGTTTGTCCCTGATTTCGCTCTTGAAAATATGGTCACCGTATCTATACACCAAATCGGAGATCCTAACATTTTTTTCACTCTTGTTACACTAAAATATTTTAAAATGGTTCAATTATACAACGAATCAAATATTCAAAAATATTGTTCATTCAGGTGAATTATTAAAACAAATCGCTATAAGCAGTCTCAATTTTTTTTCTTACATATTGTAGATTCCAAATACAAATAGATACAGATGTAAATAAATGTACACAGGCAGGACAACGTCTGAATGGCTTTGCTAGTTTATTTATATATGAAAATGAAAATCATCGATGTTTTATTATCTACGTAAATGACAATCAGCATAAATAACTGGAATGTCTTTCTTATCATTTCATTCCTTATTGTTGGTAGAAGGTTTTGTCGATTTAATATTTTTTAAATTGAATGTTTAAAATAAAAACAAAAGAAGAAAAAAAGACTATAACCACGAATCAATTTATATGAATTTATTTGTATAACGTGCTTGTTGGTTGCTCTATATGCGACTGACTCGAAAGAACAGATAGCAAGCAGCGCAGAGCTGATGAGTGACAATGGTACGAGTATGTATGATTAAATAGCAATAGCGTTAGATGAGGCGATTTTGAGGAGAACTTATGATTGTTAGTTATCAGCTATAAACGGGTTTTATATAATTCAAAGGTTTTATATAATTCAAAGAGGAAACAGTAGTGGTTAAGAGTTTTGAGCAATTTCAAATAATTTAGTTATGTAAGACAATTGTATAAATTTCAATTCATGAATAAGTAGGTTAGGTAGGTACATTATATTATTTGTTATTATTCAAGATTGAATTAAGAACAAACAAGTTTGAAGAAATTAAAAGGAAAAATCGCAAAATCGAAAAACTCAACAGAGCTTTGTAGGTAATTATCTATGGAAAATATGTAGATGGTTTTGTGTCATATTTGTATCCTTATTACTCATCGTTTGACTTAGCAAAATAAGTGAAACATTTGCCTACCTCCCAATATGTCAACAAATCTTAATGCGGCTATTAACGCTGGAAGTATACATGCTTATTTTTTATACATATGGGACATGACATAATTATGTACCAAATTTTTTGGAAGTTGACTGTTTTCAGTTGTTTAGTTTATTAAGCATAAGAACAAATACAAAAACATAAATTTGTTTTATAACTCTAACCTAAAAATTGCATTTTGTCAGCCTTATTTCATTTTCATACTTTACAAAATACTCCACAATAAAATTATAAAAAAAAACCTAAGGCATATAGGTACCTATAGTTCATTAAAACTGATTGCATCTCAAAAGTATTATAGTAAACTAAAAAGGAACAAGTTCTCATGACAATGAGGTTCAATTAAATACTAGAGGCACAAAGCTCAATTTTGTGCTCCCCAAATAAGCTAACATTGCATTTTGCATTTTCTCTTTCTTTCAGGATTTATTTTATCAGTAGGTACTCTCTTTATTAGTCGGCATAATAATAATAATAATAGTTGACGCAACAGGTCTGTAGGGACCCTGGGCCTAGCTTCTCGCAACCATTCATTTTGTGTGAGTTTTTTAATTGTTGGAACAAATGGAAGGGATCTACAATTTTATGCCGATTCCAAACGGCCGATTGAGTAGCTCTTTCAAGTTTCAAGACAATTATACTCTAGGATGTTTGCCAGACGTTCGCGAAAGAAAGACGCAAAAGTTACGCAAATGACATGTTTCGTCGCTTCGACGACGTACATTTAAAAAAATCATACTTACAGAATGTATATTTGTTTGGTTTCGTACAAATTTGTGAATACAATGAATCATGAACCATTAGGGTATTTCGCGACAACGTCAGTGTCAAATAAAATGAAGGAAAAAAACAAGAGACACCTTTAAAACTTGTAGGAAATCAAAACAGATTTTATTTGGCACTTGTACTGTAAAGTTTATAATAAAGTGGAAAAACAGTACAAAAGCATTTTAGAATTGAAAAATGATTTTTATAAAATGTATACCTACCTAAGGTAAAAGCTGAGAAGTTTAAATAATGGGAATTGTGCGCTTTCTGATAATCTCAAATAACGCAAAGAACAACTGTTCAATTCAAGGTTTATTAGGAGAATGAAAAATAGAGTACAATACAATATAGAGAAAGGAAGGAATGATAAGAAAGAATAAAAACGAAACAAGATGAGAAAAAGGAATAAGAACATGCACGTTGTTGCCAGGTTAATTTTCAACACTCCTCCTCAACGTGAATGTCCTTTTAAAAAAATCAAAAATTCATGACATATTCATTTGACTAACAAATTTCAAGTGTTTAACTTTCGATAAGTTTTTAGTAAAAACGTCGGCCGTCATCTCTTCAGTTGGACAATACTTCAATTCAATTTCGCCGTTCTTTACTGCCTCTCGTATGTGATGATATCGTACGTCTATGTGTTTCGTACGGTTATGATAGACTGGATTTGTTGCCAGCTTCTGTGCGCCTTGATTATCCACGTTGAGAACAATTGGATTATGCGTCCAAAAACCAACCTCCTTCAGTAATCGCCGCAAATAAATTGCCTCTTTGGCTGCATTGGATGCTGCCACATATTCGGCTTCGGTGCTGCTCAACGCGATCGTGTTCTGCTTCTTGGACTCCCAGGAAATTGTACAGTTCCCGTACAAAAACACAAAGCCAGTGTAGGACTTCCGATCTTGAGCGTCGCTTCCCCAATCAGCGTCAACAAAACCTTCCACGTGTTTATTACCTGCATGATAATAAAGTTTTAGATTAATACTACCTACCAAATACCGTAGTATGTGCTTTGCTGCTGTCATGTGTTCAGCATGAGGGTCTTTATTCCTCTGTGCCAGTTTGGAGACGGAATGCATTATATCCGGCCTCGTCGTTATGCTTAGGTGCATAAGTGCCCCAATTAGCGATTGATACTGCGTAACATCTGCTTTTTGACACTGTTTAGGGCATGCGACTTGATAACCGGGCTCAAGAGGAACAGACGCACTTTTGCAGTCATCCATGCCATAGTAAGTGAGCATGTCTTTTATGTAGCGAGTTTGACTCAAAGTAATAGAGCCAACTTCGCCCTCCCGCTCGATCTCCATTCCAAGAAATTGATGTAATGCTCCTTTATCAACCACGTCGAATTGTTCTGCGATCCGTTCTTTTGCCTTCAACAGTTCAGATTTATCTCTGCATGCGATGATAATGTCATCTACATAGACCGCCAATAAAACTAATTCGTTGCCTGATTGCATTTTGTACAAGCATGGTTCACTCTCACACGACAAAAATCCAATTTGCTTCAGCACCTTGTCGAGTTTGAAGTTCCATTGTCTTCCGGACTGCTTCAAACCGTAAATTGCCTTTTGCAATTTCCAAACTTTCCTTGGATGCTTCCTGTTAACAAAGCATTCTGGTTGCTGCATGTAAATGTCGTCTTCCAACTCGCTGTTCAGATAAGCTGTACTGACATCCATTTGGTGTATATGCATTTTCTCTTCAACAGCAATCGCCAATAGCATTCTTATTGTAGCATAGCGTACAACGGGGGAGAAAGTCTCTGTATAATCTACACCAAATCGCTGTTCACATCCTTTGGCCACGAGCCTTGCCTTGTAGCGTTCTATTTCCCCTCTCTTATTTCTCTTTAATGCAAAGACCCATTTGCTTTTAATCGCCTTCTTGTTTGGTGGTAGATCGACTAATTTCCAGGTCTTGTTTTTCTTTAGGGCGGAAAATTCAACACCCATCGCCTTTTTCCAGTGATCATGCTTCTCACTTGAAAGTGCTTCGTCAACATCTTGAGGTATTTTTTCGTTTACTGCGTTATTTATTATGTTACGTTGCTTGACTGGACGCAAATACATACCGTTGGGAAGAATTTTCGGCTCACCCGTCGTGCGCACCTCCGGTGTAGAATTATTTTCAAGTAGCACCTCCGTATCATCAGTCTCATCGTCGGATTCACTATGAGATGTACTATCTTCGCCAGCAGTGTCGTACGGGGAATCGTTGGTGGCTGGTTCTGCATTATCAGACACACGTGATACTTCCTCTGCCTGTCCACAATCTTCGCCCATGGTAATGAACTGCGTCATATCAATTGTTTCGCTGTCTCGAATATCGTGGTGTTTCACAAAATTTTCGTTGAAAAGTACATCCCGTTTTATAACTACTTTGTGCGTTTCCTTATCATACAAACGATATCCCTTGGATTCTCTTGAATATCCAACCATTATATACTGCTTACCTTTGGCTTCAAACTTACCGCGATGTGTTTTATTTAAAGCCACTGCGACTGCACCAAAAGTTTTTAGGTGACTTACCACTGGTGTTTTGTTGAACCAGACTTCGTATGGTGTTTTCTTTGTTAAAAACTTCGTAGGGCATCTATTTCTTATGTATGCTGCCGTTGATATGGCTTCTGCCCACATATTCTGATGTAAACCTGCGTGCAACAGCATGCACCGAGCCATCTCCACCAATGTTCGGTTCGCCCTTTCCGCTACACCGTTCTGCTGTGGTGTATGTGGCACTGTTAGCTCACGTCGGATACCATGCTGCTTCAGAATTGCCTCAAAATCGTTGTTGATATATTCCCTGCCATTATCACTGCGTAGCGCTTTTATTTTGCAGCCTGTCTGACGTTCGACATACAACTTAAAGGTTTTGAATTTATCCAGTACCTCGTCTTTAGCCTTTAGGATATAAACGAAAATAAATCTGGACTTGTCATCTATGAACGTTAAGAAATATCGAGCGCCGCCAATTGACTTGATATTTACAGGTCCGCACACATCCGTGTGAATAAGCTCCAACAATTTTGTTGATCGACGTTGGGAAGTTTTAGGAAAAGGCAATGCATGTATTTTTCCCAACATGCAAATATTGCAATTCTCCTGATCATTTCTCCCCTCCAATTTCAAACCGCGTACCATACTATTCTGGTCTAACTCACGAAGACTCTTGTAATTTAAATGGCCATATCTGCAGTGCCAAATTTCGTTGTTGCTCATCGCAAACAAGCTCTCGGATTTCAAATCGACCACAAACAAATTGTGTTTCTTAGCTGCTTTCAGAATAACAGTGCCCTGCTGGTCCCTTATCCAAGCACACTCACCTTTGAAGTTTACTGTCATACCATTTTCGGCTACCTTGCTTATAGAAATGAAATTCGCTTTAAGCTCAGGCGAATACAAAACATTCATCAAACGAACATTTCCATATTTCGTACGCAATAATACGTCGCCTTTACCTATTGCCAGAACTGATGCATTCGCTGCCAACCAAATTTTTTCTTGATACTCTTCATATCGCACGAATAACTGTCTGTTATTACTCATATGTGACGTTGCACCGCTGTCTATGTACCAGCTTAGTTCGTTGACTGTGTCTGCACCTGTCATAGCTATAATACCCATTGCTGATTCACCGTATTTTTGTTTCTCCTTGCATTTATTCGCAAAATGACCTCGCTTGCCACATGCAAAGCACTTGCCGTTAAGTTTTTTCATCTCCTTTTTGTGTGGCTGCTTGTGATTTGACCGCACATTAAAGGCTTGCTGTGTGTTGTCGTCATATAACGGATCGGTTTGCTGTTTTCGCCTCTGCCCTTCTTCGAGAAGTTTCAATTTCAATGCGTTATATGTTGGCAAATTATCTCGGGTCTCCATAGCTATCACAAAATTTTCAAAAGATTTAGGTAAACTTGATAGGAGAATTATACTTAACAACTCATCTTGCAGTGTGATTCCAATTTCTGCCAGCCTTTCTGACATTCCAGCGAAGGAATTGATGAAATCCACAATATTGTCGTGATCTGCCATTCTCATATTCAGTAGCTGTTTGTAGAGAGTAACTTTTTGCACCGGACCCTTTGGCTTGTACACTTCCATTAACTTCTCCCACGCCTCTGCAGATGTTTTGCAGTTCTTGATGTAGTTGAGCTGTGTTGGTTTAACGCTGAGCACAATTGTGGCCAAAGCCTTCTCATCGTTCGTGGTCCAAGCTGCAGCCTCTTCCGGCTTTACTTCCCGCTTTTCACTCACCACCTTCCAAACACCACCATGTACCAAGACACTGCGCATTTGTACTGACCAAGTCTCAAAATTCGACTCATCGAGTTTGTCGATTGTGTATAACGATGTCATGCTTCAGTTTATATAATTAATCAGTTTATATAATTAATAATTAGGCTCTTTTTTCCCTGGGCCCATAACCTGATAATCTCAAATAACGCAAAGAACAACTGTTCAATTCAAGGTTTATTAGGAGAATGAAAAATAGAGTACAATACAATATAGAGAAAGGAAGGAATGATAAGAAAGAATAAAAACGAAACAAGATGAGAAAAAGGAATAAGAACATGCACGTTGTTGCCAGGTTAATTTTCAACACTTTCTATATCAATATTTGAACAAGGGAAAACTCTGGCCATTATTAATCGGCTTTTTTATCCTACAAGTTTTTTTGACGTTTGAACGAAAAAGATAGCCCATCTGTGAAAAGATGGGTAACGCGAAACACTCAATCAAGTCGAATTGGCCAATCTATCCAACAGAGCTTTTGAATACCCCCCATTTGTCTGGTTTGCCACCGCATAATTTTCAGTTGAAAGTAATTTTGGGAATCATCAATCAACCAAGATTTTGCAATGTTACCAGACTAGCGATGAAAAATCTGATGTGATCAATGCAACCTATTTCAAGGGAGAGTACGGCGACTTAGGCATTTGAAGCAGCATGACTTCAAATTTATAAATAACTCCGTTCCGCCAAAATTCGTTATTGTTATGAACAGTGTAATGAATTTGAGCATGCACAATGCGCGATGCACAAGCACATGCTCTTTTATGTAATTCGGTTAACTTCAATTCTTTATTCAAAAGATATAATATTAAATACAATGGCACTTTGGCGTTTTTAACGTCGCGTCAAATTCACCGCGGTGTTGTGAAAAATTACAGATTATTTTCTTTGTTAGAAAATATTTTGAAATTGTAGTACGTAAAAACGTGTTCTGTTTGACGGAGCCTTTAGTCAGCTGTGACTCCCATCTAACTATTTCCTAATTTAAAGTCAAATTCAATTGAACATGTGAAAAGCATTGGATTTCAACAATTATCCTTGCGACTTACTATGCATAGGATTTTTTGTTTAGTTAATTAAATAGACGGGTAATTGTTCATATGTAAAGTAATTGTAATTAATGTAATTTCTACACAACGGCACTTCTCGGAGCCATCTTGCAAAAATATTTGCAGATGAGTGGAGATCAGTTTTGCCTTTTGAGAAGGTGCTTCAGGACCTGATCCTACGTTAATTCCTAACATGTACTTATATCTGATCGTGACCAAAGTCATCAGCTCTATTTTTGTCATTGAAATGGATATATTGCCGATTTGTTTTTAAAAACTGTAATGTAATGGTTAAAGTGAGAGAAGCGTAGCACTAATTTTTAGAGGTTATTGGCTACTCATGCAAACCATTTATTTCCGTTAAGGAAGCTAGGAATGTTAGCAGCGCTTGTATAGCCCAGATCACTTAGATCGTTGAGGAAGTAGTTACCTAAGGCCCATTTTATTCACTCACAGTTGAACACAACTTGGGGATTTTTATATGGAAAACTCCCAGAGTTGTGTTCAACTTCCAGTGAATAAAATGGGCCTAAATAAGCGTTCCTTAGGGCAGGGAAACTGCAGAAAAGTTGGCTTCTGCAAAAGTCGTTGTATGTAGCGCAAGTCTTAGCGCGTGTCTGCCCAGAATACAATGTCTGATGGTAATGACATTAGCGACTATCGAGATACTGGATCTGTTGAGTCGCAGAAGCTCCTTGGATCTTTAGTATCCAGGGTTGGCCATGTGAGCCTAGCAACGTCGCAGTAGCGTAGATGTCTCCATACGACTGCCTTGCCTATTGCGCCCGCGTGAGTGATCTACTTAGCGTGGGATAACAGGTGCATGAACGTTGTGCATACTAACACTGTCAACACCGGAAAAGCTTAGTCTTACCAATTCCCCTGCAGCACAGTTCCCTGGGATTTTATAGATTCTCGGAACCCAGTAAAGGTTCAGGTTGTTATCCAGGTCCGTAGGGACCCTAGGACTAGCTTCTCATAACCATTCGTTTTATGTGAGATTTAATTTTTGTTAATTTTTGGAACGAACTGAAGGTATCTACAATTCTATGCCGATTCCAAACGGCTAATTAAGAAGCCGTTTATACTCTCGGATGTTTGTCAGACGTTCGCGAGAGATGGCGCAGTGAAAAAACCTATCCAGCTATCTCGCTAATATATACACGACAATCTTCCATCCAATTATCAGTGCTGTTAAAACTAAAATAATCCACTAATGATCTGACTTCTTTGTCAGTCATCTTCGCACCGTCAATTTTAGTGAAAGCCTTAATTTATATAAGACCAATGAGGAAAGAATGTGAAACGCATTAAAGAAGTAGGTACTAGGTACATAATAAAGAACTATTTTTCGTTCTAATAACTATCCAAATTTTCCTTCTTCCCGGAACGGAAGAAAATAAAATATCCTACATACGTTCATCAGAAAATATTCTTTCTGATCCAGCAGTGTCAACAACTATAAAATTAAAACTAACTTTTGTGGAAAATTAAAAAAAGTCACAAATTTGGTTAAAATTTAAGAGTTACGGGTCCATTTATTTGACAGTGGATAGATTTTGAGTCAATAAAACAAAAATTATAAATTACACGTAAATAAAGTCAAAACAAACGCAGATATAATTTTTTTAGTGGTTGTATCTTTACAGATACACTATGGGCATTTAAGGCTTAAATAGGCGCAGGTCCGCTAATATTAAATATATAAAATATACTAATGGAATGAGTGCCCCCAGGTCATGTTAATGAAAAACAAAATACGCATTATAAACCCTGTTTCCATTTTTAAATTTTTCCTTTTTTCATCTGAAAAAACAAAATAAAAGTAAATCCTTTTCAGACAAAACACATTTAGCCAAAACAAGCAGTCCCAGCACAACATACTTTTCCAACTCCTTCTTGTATTGTCTGGCTTGTATAATCGCACACCAACAAAAAAAATATAGCTTCACGCAGATTTTCGGTCACATTTCCACTCCATTCAAATGAATAAATAAACACGACATCGTCATTGCCCGCTGTAGCGCCACCTAAAAAACATACAATAATTACTTCACCCCACGACAACAACAACAACATCAAAAAGGGTTAACCGATATCAACAGCAGTAGAAAATCAGTATAGCGGTGGCACTGCCAACACTTTCTGGTAAAACCAACAAAGTAAAAGGCCATCAAATATTTAACCAGCTTCAACATCACCATGAATCTGCGTCGGCACGCCAACATACACCGCCCCAATTCTCATGAAACGTTAAAGGTCTCCAATATTTATATGCGCTCCGCCATTGTTGCTGCCATAAATCGTTCAAGTTCTATCCATAGTACGATTTTGTGGATAACTTAATGGAAGCAGGACGACTAAAACAAAAAAGAAAACATAAACCCAAAGACAAGCAGTTCAAAAAAAGTAGACATGCAAAATCCTCAACTAATACTTTTTCATTCACCCCTGAAAGGGATAATCGCATCGGACAACGACAGGAAAACTTAATAAAATATGCAAAATGAATTTCTGGAATTATACATGTAAGTAAAGGGTTTTCTTTTCGTTCTGCATGGGCTCTTACCTAAACATCCTCTAAGCGAAGATTTGACAATTACTACAAAAGAAAAGAGCTTGTATATTATGAAGGGATGGATTGGATATCCCCGAGCATATTATTTTTCACACTCTTTAACTCTTGTTACAGCCCACTAGGTGGCACTACATTGGAAATTATATTTTATTTTGTTTTATGCAAAAAAAGGAAAACTTTCTCAAATGTCCCATTGGGACTCGCTCTAGTGGTCACTTGGACCGACAATAAAAATCATGCAGGCTGTTGGGTTAACACTTTTATTCATGTTGGTGGTAACAAGTAACAACTTTCATCTCCTGGGGGCAAGGATTATGTAAAATTGTTGAAACTTCCAACAAATTTTTAGTCTGATTGTGGGAGGTGTGGATTGTGGAAAGATTTGTAACTCCATTACCTTTCTAGGGAAATGGAAATATTAAGAATGGAATATTGGCTCGTGCCTCCCTACGCTTCTCTAGGCATATGTGGTTTAGTAGAATTTAGGTATCTTTTTTATAATTTTTCAAAATGTTTGTTTTTTGGTAGGTACGAGTAGGTATAGCTAACTATTTCGAGAAGAGCGACAAAATATTTGATTAAATGGAGTAGTAGCCTTCAAATATACGCTTCTTTTAATATATTTGGCATAGTAAGATTCAAACGGTCTAGTTTTTTTTTATTAATTTTCCCATATTTTTTGTTCTTTCCCATGAAAAACGAAATAGTTTTAATCCGAACCGGCCGGCAGTTGAAAATATTATCAAATCGATACCTCAAGATTGTTTTGTCCATTTTTGTCCATATTTTTTTTGGTAAGAAATTGACTCTAAGGTAATCTTTTATGCAATCCGTTTTGCGCCGAGCATTATACCTTACCAGCATCGACTTTGTTCCATATCCACACAAATCAACGGCTTTTAAAATTTGTTTGTACCATAAGCCATCTTTTGGCATTTGGAACAAATTGTCCATAAATAATTATTTTTAATTTATATTTTAGAATTATTTTTTAGAATTGTTTTGTCGCACGTACATTTGTATTAAATAAATCCAATGGGTAGGTATGGATGGTTCACTGCCCGCAGTGAAGTGCTTAATATTGGTTTGTACCAACTCCAATTAATACACAAGCAGTGTTACGATTCAGATATATACTCCAGGCCCAGCCTTTCGTTGGCTTCAAATTCAATTTTGCTCTTGAAAAGGTGAAGAATTAAATTATTTATTTGAAAGTGACGACGGTTATACTCCAAGCCAAGCCCGTCAACCACCGAAATAATATGTATTCAAAATATTATTTCTGTATACCTAATGTGATTTTAACGATTCTTCATAAGTATGTAAACTTTGGTAACAGGACATAACCTTTCTTTTATTTATCAGAGGGCAAAACGATACCATCAGGATCTTCACGAAAACGACAGCGTCATCCATAGTTGTGGAATTCGCAGGTTCGAAAACCCTTGGGGAATTTTTTTTTTAATTTTCAGTATCTTGAATGAGAATAGTTTTGTAGCATATCGAGTTTTTGTGGTTCCACATTTATGGGATAAACATTTATGGGATAAACAATACATCCAACAAACCATTTTTGGTTGAAGCCCCCACTTCTTGCCGAAAGTTTTACTACAGGTGTAGTAAAACTTTCTGTCTGCAATAAGGGCACGACTCCAACCTTTGTCTTCCCGAGTACGGGAACTTTCCAAGGGTGGGAAGAGGTCCTAGATATCACACTAAAAACAAATAATGATAGCTTTAGGGTCGAAAACTGGAGAGTTTCCAATCTGGAGTCACTATCAGACCATAGATGGATCCTCTATGACTTGCGTCTCGAGACCGAGACTAGTAAACCATTTAGAAACCCCAAGAGAGTAAATTGGACCAAGTTTGGTCAAGTCCTTCGGACAAAACTCAAAAATACACCTGAAAGACACACTTTAGCAATCGAAGAACTGGAGGCAAAGGTTAAGACTTTCGAAAACGCAATGGTTGTGGCATATAAAGTCTCTTGCCCAGTTAAACGTAGCAAAAAAAACACTTCCCCCATGGTGGAACGAAGATCTCTCCAATCTCAGACAGATGACCAGATCGATTTTCAATATCTGCCACAAACACAAATTTTGGCAGCCTTATAGGGACTGTCTTAGTCTCTATAAAAAAGCCATCAAGGCGTCCAAAAAGGAGGCCTGGATGGATTACTGCCATTCAATAGAAACCCTTAAGGACTCCGCCAGGCTTAGCAAAATTCTGTCCAAGGAACACTCCAACCCTTCCTTTCTAAGAAAGCCAGATGGAGGTTGGACTGAATCCTGTGCAGAGACCCTGGAACTCCTAATTAATACACACTTTCCCGGATGCAGCGATATTAGTACAGAACCCGGGAGGTCTCGGCCAGTACAACCTGCACTCCATAGTCACATCAATTCATTAATTTCCGAGGAAAAGATTTCCTGGGCTATCAACAGCTTCTCACCGTTTAAGTCTCCGGGCCCTGACGGCGTATTACATGTCATGCTACAGAGAACGCAAGACTTAACAATACCTTGGCTGGCGTCAATTTTTAGAAGCTGTATAATACTAAACCACGTTCCCCACTCCTGGAGACGCGCTAGAGTGGTGTTTATACCGAAGGTAGGCAAACGCGGGCACGAAGCCGCGAAGGACTTCAGGCCAATTAGTCTAACCTCCTTTGTTCTGAAAACTCTAGAACGTGTCCTAGACATCCACATGCGAGGCTTTCTAGTAGAATCATCGCTATCCAAATCACAGCACGCCTATCTCAAGGGGAGATCTACGGAAACGGCTCTCCACGAAGTAGTGCGGGCAATTGAAAAATCCTTACACTATAAAGAATACACCCTAGCCTCCTTTCTAGACATAGAGGGAGCCTTTAACAATGTACACACTGAAGCAATTCTGGAATCTCTGAGTGAGATGGGCATAGAGGAATTTATTAGTCAATGGATAGTCTCTATGCTAAGAACAAGAACCATTCAGGCAACACTAGGCAACAGCCACTTAACCAGATTTGCCCATAGAGGAACGCCACAGGGCGGCGTAATATCTCCCCTACTTTGGCTAATGGTTATAAACAAAATTCTTGCAAAACTTGACAGGGAACGGGTCAAAGTTGTCGCGTATGCGGATGACGTGGCGATACTAGTGTCAGGGAAGTTTCCCTCCGTGATTAGTGAAATTATGGGGGCCGCTCTAGAAAAGGTAAACACCTGGGCTGCAAGCTGCGGCCTCGGCGTCAACCCGAGCAAAACTGAACTGATGCTGTTCACCACAAAAACCAAAATACCCGATTTTACCCTCCCCCGTCTAAATGGTCAACCACTCACACTATCCTCCAGCGCTAAGTATCTGGGCATAATGCTTGATAGCAGTGGCGTCTCGTCAGGGTGTGCAAGGTGTGCTTTGCACACCCTGATCTAACCAAAAAAAATCACTCATCGAACACTCAAATAATAATAACACACATAAATATGATGTGCTCAATTACACTTTACACATCCCATAAAACCTCCATCACACTCACACAGCCTACTATAATAAAACTCATATTCATCCTTCCTAATTTTTCTTTCAAAATTCTTCATCGTTGAGAAACAAAGAGAAAAACAATAAACTCGCACGAAATCTGGCTGTGCACGTGTTCATCAAATAAATTCATCCAACTCCGAACTATATACCTTCCTTCCAGTGTTGGTATGTCATTGAGATGGTTTTTCCCTCGGACAGCAAATTTTTTTCCCATTTTTCCCTTTTGGACTTAGTCAAAATTCCCACAAAATTCCCACATAGTTAATTTAAATAAAAAAGTAAATTTTCAATACTTTTATTAACAAAAAAATAAAAAAAAGACACACAAATATTATATATTAAGGATTTTAATATTAATTTACACACTAGAAAGTCAAATTATATGCACAATTCCGAAATGTATTGGGCAATCATATATCTATGTGTCTTCCTATATTCATATTCCTCGTCCAATTTCACCTACCACCACCGAAGCTTATACCTGGCCAAAAGACGACATAATTCACACACGACACACATCCTCAGACATTTCCTACAAGCAATAAAACTTAAGTAGAAGAAATAAAGTCACAAACGCGGAAATATTTGATATTTTTTTATTTATTAAATATAATAATTATATTTTAAAGTTGCATTTGCAAACGAAATCTTAACATAAAAAAAAATGTGCACAACATGCGAAATAAATTACATAACACATTAACGTAAGCTCTATGCTGGCTCTAAACGCACATTTTCGTGTTACTTATACGCAGCCCTAAGTTTCGAAAAATCTTTATAAATCACATTTTCCTGTGTAAGGGCATCTTAGAGGGTGCGTAAAAATAAGCAGACTCTACGTTGGGCTTATAAATAAGCCTGTAAGTTTATAAAAAGAGAGACAACTAATCAAAATTCAATTTCACTAATACACACCGTCGTCAAAATTAAATGTTTATCTAGCTAACAGCGCAGCGAAAAAAAGAAACATCAACTCAGTTGAAAACATAAGCAATGAAGTTAGAAGGAGAAGTTCAAAATGTGTACGAAAAAAAAAAAAAAAAAAATGATACTCTTACCCTCTTTAAGTGTTTTGTAATTGTAATTTTAGACTTGTTTTGTGAACACAGATTAAGGTAGTACAAATATGATATTAGGTTAAGGTTTGATATAATTTTTTGTAAGTTTACCAAATTTCCCACAAAATCTTTCCGAAATCCTATTTTTTCCCTTTTTCCCACGAGACGGTTTCTTAACATCGAAATTCCCACAAAAAGGTAAATTTCCCACGATATACCAACACTGCTTCCTTCAGCTACAAGAGTTCATCCCCATCGTCATTCGTCACCCGCACGCTGTACCTGCTACCTGCTAATGTCGCTTTACTTTGATGAACTTGTAGTGAACTCGTGCACACGTTTTCTGTGCACACGGAATATTCATTATTTTCTTTTGTTTTGTTCTGTTTCCGTAAAGCGTCATAAGTCAAATATACATGCAATACATCGACGCTCGTGCAAAAAAAAGGAGTGCACGACAGTCGATCGCGATGAATGAATGAACGAATTTTGCTTTTCGTTTAGGTAGTATAAGTGGCTGCAGTTTCGTGCGGTGCTTTTGCTTCTTTTTTTTGTCCTATTATTAATTTGAACAATGGAGTTTTTTTATTGTTTTTTTTTTTTATTTTAATTAAGAAAACAATAAATAAATCCGTATTTTTATAAAATATATAATTTTAAAGAATTGCACACCCATCTAAGTAATTCACGCGACGCCGCTGCTTGATAGTAAACTTAACTCGAAACAAAACATTGAACACAGAGTAAAGAAGGCGAGCGTTGCCTTCTACGCCTGCAGCAAAACCTTTGGAAAGAAGTGGGGACTTCAACCAAAGATGACCTTATGGATGTACACAGCTGTTGTGTGTCCGATTCTCACCTATGGTTCACTCGTATGGTGGCCCGCGTTGAGTAAGGGATATAACCTTACAAAACTAAAAAGACTGCAAAGAACAGCCAGTATAGGCACTACGGGTGCAATGAGGTCGGCCCCAACGGATGCTCTTACTGTGCTCCTGCATCTTTTACCTTTCGATCTACACACCAAAGATACTGCACTATGCAGCGCCATAAGACTCAGGGAGTCTGGGTGCTGGAGTGCAAGGCCGTACGGCCACAGCAATATCCTGGACTCGTTACCAAATGGCACGGTCACGTTTCCAACCGACTACATCACACCACAACTTAATTTTAAGAAAGGCTTCCAGGCAGGGGCGATTCCTCTCAGTTAGCTAGTTTAGCGGCGGTAAACCAAGAAAAAAATCTTTGAAATACAAATGACGAGGTTAATAATTGCAATAATCAATGACATGCTAAATAACAAAATTACATATTTACAAATCATACCTACTTTGCTACACAAACACACAACACAATCATCCCATAGGTACAAAAAGTTTCCCTTGAAATATTCTTTAGCGTTCAAATTTGCGATACTAAATTCCTTGCCTGCACATTGCACACACGCAATACAAAACTCTCATAACAAAAGTCTCCCTCATCCCGCATTTAGCGTAAAATATTGCGCTACCAAATTTCATACAATCTATATAAGAGTGTCGTACGTAGCTCGTAAGAAAAGCCGTTAAATGAACAAAAGGGTAAGCGCAAATAAATGCGCTAAAACTTAAAAGTGGGGTTACTTCTTACTTGTACGTTCTCTTTTTTTTGTAGTTTCGTATGTTTCTCTTACCTACTAGTGAAATTGCAGTAAGAGAATGCGTGTGCTTGTCCTTGTGCTCTGCTTACTTGTTACTTGTATCGTTATTTGATTGTGCTATTGAATCCCAAAAGTCTGTAATTTTTTTTAATTTATTGTTTTATATTTGCGTGGATTATAAATGTGAGTAAATAATATTATTTGTGGATTATGGGTTGTGGACATGGTGCTTTGGAATATGAGACAGCGCTCTTGTTTTGTTTTCGTTTTTATTCGCGAGAAGTGAGATGGAAGTAATGCAGGGCAAAAAAAAAATTTTGAATAAGTAGATCATAGTGAAATTTTCATAACTTTATTGTGCAAAAAGCCGTGGCGGTAGCATCGTCTAACGTGGATCTATTTTTTAATTGTTAAATGAACTCCCTGAGTATTTCATCCTCACATAGCTGGAATCTTTTTATAGAAAGTTTCCTACAGTTATTGTAAGATAGGAATTCGTTTTGTTTCGTTCCATAAACACTTTTCATCGATAAATAAGGGTAAACTGCTTTTTCATATGTATTTCCAAACAAATGCTAAATTTTTATTTGCTTGATTCATGTTATTTGAGTAGGAACAGGTACCTATTCATTAAGATAAATAACAGGATTTTTATTTTGGTAGGAGGTAAAATGGTATCTCCAACAATAACTATGCACAAAATCCATAAATGAATATCTATAAGAGAAACCATTTGGAACGAGATTGAACGAACGCCGGTGCCCAAAACTATCAGGTTTAAGATCAACGCACAAGGACCGCAATAGAGAGTACCTATACTAGAAACTTTAATGAAAATCAGTTTTCCCTTTACGAATGGTTTATTTAAAAAAATGAGTTGTTTTTTAGCGTAGCTAACCCAATGCTTAAGACCAGGAATCGCCACTGCTTCCAGGTAAGTTTCCCGTCCAGAGCTCAGTGGAAGGGAAACGAAGTAGTGCAGGGTTTCGACACGGTCATATACACTGACGGATCTAAGATGAACTGTGGTGTGGGGGCCGGGGTCTACTCAGAATCACCAAATATATCAGAATCATACCGTTTGCCGGACTTTGCCAGCGTTTTCCAGGCGGAATTACTGGCTATCCGAGAAGCCTGCGTACATCTAGGGCGTAACACTACTCACAAACAAAACATCGCTATCCTTATAGATAGCCAAGCCGCCATCAAAGCCATAAATTCGGCTACCATATCCTCTAAACTAGTGCTGGAGTGCCGGAACGAGCTTGCCCGTCTGGGTGAACGTTTCAGTGTCACACTTCTCTGGGTACCAGGGCATAGTGACATAATAGGCAACGAGCGGGCAGATGAGCTGGCCAGAAGGGGGTCAGCTCTGCACAGCTCACTCGCGGCAAGTGTCCACGTCCCACTAGGAGTGGTCAAAGGACAAATTCATTCATATTTCCTGCAGAAAGCCAAATTCCAATGGGAGGGGTTGACCAACTGCGTCATTTCAAGGAAGATATGGCCCATATACGATCAGAACAGAACAAGGAACCTGCTAAACAGAACCCGCCCAGATATCGCCAGAATTACGGTAATAATCACGGGGCATTGGCCAATTGGAGACCATGCGGCCAAGCTCGGGATCCCATACAACACTCACTGCCGCAGTTGCGGGAATATACCTACACATGAGAAAGAAACTCTCTTCCATTTTCTCTGCAAATGTCCGGCACTAGCGAGAGCCAGACTGCGCACACTGAACCAACCTTTTTTCGACAACCTTAGCGACATTTCGGGTATAGGGATATCAGACATAATACGGTTCCTCAACTCCACAGGCTGGATATAGGCACCGAATGCTTCGCACCCAAACAAACATCACAAACTAGGTAACACGAGTCGTGGTAACAAAAAGGCACATCACAGTGCTACTTGGGTTCCAAGCGGAACCGCCACTTCTACCTACCTACCTACAGGTGTAGAGAGCTATGTTTGCCTTCCGCACTCGGTATTCGAAATTAGACTTCCAGTTGAGTTTAGGGTCAAGCATGACTCCAAGGCCGGATGAAGGTCTTGGTACACTAGATTTTGACACACCGTACGATGTGTTGTACCCTGACAGAGAGGATTGGTATAGGAACTTGGTGTCGAGGGTAAATGAGACCTCGATATATACTGACGGCTCCAAAACCAGTGAGGGCACAGGGTCTGGTGTATTCTCCAATGAACTGGACTTACATCTGGCCCTGAGACTTCCGGACACATGCAGTGTGTTCCAGGCGGAGATTCTGGCAGTACTCAAAGCTGCGGAGGTACTTGAGATGAGATCGATATCCAATAAGAATATCGCCATCTACATTGATAGTCAGGCTGCGCTTAAAGCGCTAGAGTCACATACCACTAAATCTGAACTAGTAAGGAATTGCCGCACAATGCTCAAGGCATTATGTTCGCAGAACCGTGTCAGATTATGTTGGGTACCTGGGCATCGTAATATTGAAGGTAATGAAAAGGCCGACGCTCTGGCCAAGGAAGGAGCGGAGCTCCCACCTAACACCATGATTGAGGGAATAAGACCACCAATGGCCGTGGCTAGAAGGGTCGTTTTCGAAAAAAACTTCCCATTTAGCAGCCACAAGATGGTCACAGCTAGATGGTCACAAGGTCTCAAAGGCACTGTGGCCCACCTTAAACCGGAAAAAGTCTGAAGAATTAATCAACTTCAGTAGAACAAAGCTAAGATTAACGGTAGGAATACTCTCTGGACATTGCCTTCTAAGGAAGCATGCCATGAGACTAGGACTAGCTAGCTCGGACATATGCAGGTATTGTGAGGACCTACAAGCCACGGAAGACATCTTCCACATTTCATGTGAGTGTCAAGCAATCGCTCGGAGTAGAAGGAAGCACCTTGGTAGGTACTTCTTTAATCACTTAGAGGAGGTTGGTTCCTCAAACAATATTGGGACCATTATTAATTTCTGCAGGGAAATTGATTGTTTGGGCGATTTGGTTTAGGTTTTTAACCGTAACGGTTCCCTGGGGATGGCGATGGGCCCACTATGGTGCCTGGTCTTTTTGTGATGAACTCACAACCCCACTCAACCTAACCTAACCTAACCTATGACTCCAAGGCACTTTGCGCTGGTGAGCGAGAAGGTTGGTATTTTGGTTTTGGTGGTGAAAAGCATCATCAGCTCAGTTTTGCTTGTGTTAACGCTAAGGCCACAACTTGTAGCCTAATCGCTAATCTTACCCAGAGCTCTTTCCATGATTTCACTAATCACGTTCAGAAACATTCCTAGAAACTAGAACAACCGCGTCGGTTGTCCACATACGCATCGACATACCCTCTCTGTCAAGAGTACGCATACCTATTTAGTGAACTTTTAAAACATTTAAACTTGATACGGATTGACATACAACGTTCACTTAATTGCACATTCGAAACACACAAATGCGAACATTATAGTTGTTCTTATTTAATTCTGTAAGATTTTTGGGAGTAAATTATTCCTTTGGGTTTAATGGTTTTTCATAAGTGCCTTTTTTTGTCCGGTATTGGGAAATTTTTCCCAACCTATGAGACCAGTTCCATTTGCTAACCTTTCGACGTAAGCCGAGTTATCGAAGGTTTGTGCAAATGTGTGACAAAAGCTGCAATGACTGCCGCAATCCTTGTTCATGTGGATCATCCAACAGCAACTCTTTCCCGACACTGTGATTCAAAAATCATTCTCCTTGTAATATATGACAAGATACCGTACCCACCAACAGAGTTTTCGTTTTAAAACTGTTATTCTTTTATAAAATAAGCTCCGCTTTAAGTTCATATTTGTTAACATTACTCAGAATGTCAGACACGGCATCAAACGTAAAAGTGGCATAAAATCTTTCCAAACCGATTTGCATCTGTAAATAAGTTTTGATCCTTCTTTTGTTTTCGTATTTTATTCGTTGCCCCCACCGAGATAAAAGTAAAACGTGTAACATGCAGGGTGTTAGGGCTATGCGCACATACTTCACACAACATGCAAATACGTAGATTTGCATCGCAAATTCGACTATAATCCACTTTCGGTGAACTTTCTCCTCATTCACTAGAGTGAATGGATGTAGATTTCATACACAAAAAAGAAGGATTTGCCTGATGAAAGCCACTATAGCTATACGTTCACCCTTTTGGTGACTTTCAACCATCATTCCATTGCCACTATAAAGTATACATACGTGTACATCTTGTACACACATATACACTGAACAATTGGTTTGGATTTTCGGGTTACATACAAGTTTTGTCGTTAACGCATTATTCAATTTGTTGAAACTGCATAAGCTGGGATGGTCGTATATCAACAAGATTGTAAGAGCATGTTAATACAGTGTGTGCTACAAGACTGAAGAAATCTTCAAAGAGATATTGATGGATGAGATCTGTATTAGCCTAGTCTCTAGTGAATATTATTGGGGACAATGGTGAGTGAAAATTTTAATTTTAAATTTATGGTGAGTCTACTTGACTTGATAAAATGTTTGCTATCTGTGATTGAAATACTTTCTTAGTATAAACGGTTCGGGATTTTTTTGTCGAACCGATGATGGAAGACTGGTGTCATAAGACAAGATCGAAATTACATCCATATCTAATAGGTCAAGTGTTTGGTTAAAAGGGCTTGCAGTGAGTACAAACGAATTAAGAGTGAATGGTTGTAACTTTTACCCTACTTTTAAGGGCAGAACATGTTTTATAAACAGGATTAGAAAATTATCCATTGAAGCTGTATTATAATGGAGTAGATTTGGTTGTTGTATCCTAATAATGGCTAGAGCTAGAGCCTCATACAAAACAAAAAGACCAAACCGCGTAAGATCTCTGAGCATGAAAGTACATAGCCGAGAAACATGCAGAAGAAAAGCTGGACTAATCATCCTCATAGGCAGAAGAGATTGTACAGTCTTGAGCTTAATTAAAATAGCTCAACATGAACAGGAGATGTCAGGCACTTACACAGAACGTAATTGTTTCTTTATTGGTAGCCTACAGAATTTTTCCGGTGTACATGTTTGTTGTGTACTTAAAGAACCCCCTTTTACCGGGTGATTCACAAATCACTGACAGGACAATCGGGAAATCGGCAAAACCAATGCGTTCAAAACTCCTAACTCGAAAGACAAAATGTAAGCTTTACAAACCCTTATCCAGTCAGTTCTGTTTTATGGCTCTGAGTGCTGGACGATAAGCAGGAATGGACACCGGATACAGGGCTCCTTCGAAAGAAAAAATTATTGGGCGGATTTTTGGTCCTGTGTGCGAGGAAGGCGTATGGAGGAGAAGATACAACCGCGAACTCTATGAGCTGTACCAACCAACATGTGGATGTAGTCCAAATAGCAAAAATACATTGGCTCGGCCATATCGAGCGAATGGACAACAAGAATATACGGAAACAAAAAATTTGTATTTTACTTGATAAGTGAGTGACTTTTTGGATAATACATATTTTTTTGGAGAAATTTTTTTTTATTTTTCAACATAATCTCTTTTTAGTTCGATACACTTAGCCCAGCGTTTTTCCAATTTGTTAATTCACTCCGAATGATAGGTTTTCTCAAAACTTTCAAAATAGGCAATTGTTTCATTGGACCTAAGTCTCTTACCGCCCAGCCATATTTTTTTTTTTTTTTGGTTTGGAAACAGGAAATAGTCTTAAAGGGTCAAATCTGAAGAATAAGCTGGATGGTGTAGCAGTTCATAGCGCAAAAACTCCTCGGGACTACGGCTAAACATCGTTTAACAACCCTTAGAAAATGGTTGTTTGCGTTTATTGATCGCAATCGAACAAAGTCTATACACGTTCTCTCTTGGCTCGAAACAGCACAGACAATTTTAACGGGCCAGTAGCCAGTACTGATAAATATGTGAAATGCGAAAAGTTGACAAGAAACAAACTCAAAATCTACCTTAAAAAAAACAATTGTAAGGACAAAAAAATCTGTGAAACTAAAAAAAATCGATGGTCGTCGAATGTTTTCCTAAAACGTTTCATATGTTGCAAAAAGTTATGTTATATATTTATTTGTGATATGAATTAGATGTTAAAGATGAAAGTGGCTCAAAGTAGCTCGAAGTCTATCCACGTACTTTGGCGAATTTTTTCAGGTCTCTGAGAGAGTATCGCTCAATTTTTTTATGTTTGACAGATTGTTAGTGTTTGGCTCGGGAAAGTACGGGAATAGACATAATATGTAGTCAAAGGGAAAAACAAATAATGACCTTGTTTAAATATTTCACCAAAAGTCTTTTTTTTTCCGATTCGTCGGTCGTCGTTTGTCGCACAGCCTGTTTCGAAAGAAACTCTTGGGGTTTATTTCTCGTTTCCTGTTATTTATTGTTTTTATATTTCGTATTCAGTTACCTGCGACCTTTTTGCTGAAATGCGATTGTTCTTTCCTTTTTTTTCTGTCATTGCCATCGCGCTCAGCATGTAAGTTTGTGTGTAAGGATTTTTGACAATAATTCCCCACCCGGCGACAATACAAGTTTTCGCGAGTACGATTTTATGACGTCCTCATACTCGCACACAACATGATGAAGTTTTGCTGTCGGCAGGATATTCGCACACACTCCATGATTGTGTTTGTATTTGTGCATAGAGTTCTATATAAAAGGACAATATTTTCCTGTTTTGTCAAAGTCAAAGTGGAAAAGTTCTTTTTTTTTTTGTAGTTTTTCATGCGCCTAGGTGAGTTCATCTTTGTTTCTACTGTCTCGTAGAACTTTATGGTTATGTCATATTGCATTATGGGGGCCTGCTTTCTGTGATATAGCCTTCGTCAAAACTTTGCCCTGTGTGCTGTGTACAAGCTGGAACAATCCGTTTCTCGTCGTTTGGGATTGCTTTTCGGAGGAAAGTTCATTCTTCTTTTAGCCGGTTATATTATTTGTGTTTGTATATATGTTCGATATGGTTGGTTGTTGCTGAGTTGTCCTCTTGAGGGTTCACAAGTTGGCCGTGCACTTTTATATTTGTGTGAGAGGTAATATTTTGCTGTTGTTGGCTGGTTTTTGTGTTGATTCAACATTTTTAATGGATGCACTTCTGTCGTGAAATTGATCTTTGATGGACGCAGAAGGAGATGTTTAACTAGTTGACACTTGTCACATGGGGGCGGTAGGATTTATGTGTACTTAGCCATCAACTTGGGAGTTTTCATTTTTCACCTCCTTTCAGTGGTGTGCATTTGTTGTCGGATTTTAGAACACAAGTGGACATTTAAGAGGCTTTCACTACACTACTGCTTTTAGTTTTGAGGATGGATTGTTGGATGGCTAAAAAGTCCTTCAAAAAAGTTCAATGACTGGGATGGTTTATTTGATCGTTAGTAAACTTTAGGGTAGGTACTTGGAAGTTTTTAAAGGTGAGGCTAAGGGGTGTAAGGGTATTGTATATAGTCGATATGTAGACCGCAGGAACAGTTGACATGAATTTCTGGTCGTAACTGTGTTAAGGCTATTTTTATACGGTTTAGAAATATCTGTTTGGGTATTTAAATTTGTCTGTGACTGGTGCCAGTTCACGGCAGTAAATCACTGTATTCAGTTAAATAATTATACCTCAAGCCGTAGAGGTTAGAAAAGGTTTCATCTACTCTATAATTAAGTGGAACGAATTTGGTTCGTGTTTTGGCCCATGTACCGGGCATCAAACGCATACTAAGCTAAGACGCAGACCAATGAATTATACCAAAGTCTTAAAGACCAAGCAGTCTCTTTTCCAAAGAATTTCCTCGAAGCCGCGCTAATGAAGTATTCATCGTCAGGAGGTGTATATGACAATTTTAGTATTCCGGATGAAAACTGCATTCACCTGTATTGCACGACACTAAAAAACATATACGCGGTGCAACATCCCATTTAGAAGTAGTCCTCCGAACTATTTCAAACATGCACCGGATCTCGGCAGAACGCATGGCATATTATGTGAGCATCCATAATGTACTACCTTCAACAATCAACAGGTGCATTTAGCTACTGGGGTATGCAAACGATATTAAAATCATCGGTCGTTCATAGCGTTCCGCGATATAGAAGCTTTCACGGCGTTTGGCGAAATCTGTCCTTCAAGTGACTATTGGTCCTGTGCGCTAAGCGAAGAAGGCGAATGGGTGAAAGATACAGATGCGAACTCTATGAGCTAAAACACCGAGATGAGAATGTGATCCAACAGTCAAAATACGTCGACAACATTGACTGGGAAACATAGTGCTAATTGATATTGGGAACAGAATTAATCAACTTTTTCCAAAACTTCTCGTGTATGGTACACCAGATGTAGGTACCTATGCAAAACATAAATAGGCCGCATCGAAACTGGTCTCCGATATTCAGTGGAATAAAAGTAAGAAGCAATGCACAACCTGCCTCGTCGACTTTGAGAAGGCCTTCGATACCATATGGTTGGAGGGTCTCTTTTATAAGCTGACCAGACTGGGCATTCAAAAACCTTAGCTATATATAATTTATGACATGCTTATGGGAAAGAAGTCCGTTGTCAAAGCTGGTGACTTGGCTTCGAGCAGTTTTTTCGAAGTTAAAAACGGCTTATAACAGGGAGCAATGAATTCTCTGGTCATGTTTAATATTTACACAGATGATATGGTGGTTTCGCTCAGATATTCTATAGTATGCAGACTATTAAGTCAGGTCAGGACCAAAAATCGAGCCCAGAAAACCAAAAGCTGGTTCACGAAAGTTCTACCCAAGGTTATCTTAAAATCCACGACAGGTATACACCGCCAATAACCAAGAACTCCTCCGGTTTTGCACCACAATTGCGGAACGGGACAAAACTGATACTATAAAGTAGTTCACCGAATTTTGGTAGATTGAGGAAGAGGAAGGAATATGCGACTGTTTATACGCTATCCCGGGCAGGAGCGCTACCTAAGTAGCAACCTCCTTAGTTTTAAGAGTAGGGGGTCTTTGTTAGGGACAAAGCTCACTAACATGAAAAGTGTTTCCGACAATCGAACGACGCTTATAATGGCCTTGCTCGAATCTCGGCGGCAAGGGTTAACTCTTGTTGGCGGCTGTAAGGCGTCCATGGACGCAATCAGGATGGTGACAAATCGATTGCTCAGCACCTCAGCATGGTGACAAATCGATTACTCACCACCCTGATTATAGGTAATTTAGGTTAAGTAGCTTAGATAGTTTTTATCAAGTTTTTAAAATTTCTTGAAAATTAAAAAAAAAAAAAATTAAGTATAGGTAGATATACCGATTATAGGCAGAAAGGCAGTAATTTTAAGGATATTGATAAGTTTAGAGCGCTCGCTAAGAGCCAGTAAGCTAGAATAAAATAAATGTTAGTTTGAAATTAGATTTAATCATTTAATGAATTTAAAATGAAAATAAAATATATGCAAAACAAATGAATAAGTTTTAACTGGAGTATACGGTGGTTAAGATTCACTATATCACTTTCAACTTAAAATTTAGTCTTGTTAGTTCACTATAAAACTCTTATCTACCTATATCTTACGTTTTCAAATCGAAAACATGACAAAATAATGAGGTCGACATGTTCGTACAAAACTGTGAGATACTTACATAATTTTTGAATTTAATTCAGAAATTGCATAAGACTTTTATAAAAGCAGATCTGACAACACATTAATTGGCTTAACTTAGACGATGCTTGAGCTCTGAAAGTTGAAAATAACAAGAGACTTAAAGAAGATACTTGCGGTTGGTTTCACAGCTTCTGGAATGGGCTAATACATCTTTACACCTTTGCTTTGGACATGCCCTTAAAGTGACCAAACTATCGAAGCATGGGCTGTGAGTATTTTTTCGGATATTTTTACCACTAGACCCTCAAGAAGATTGATCCACAGTGAATATAGCACTTTAAATAAAGCCTAGGGAGTAATTCAGGAACGGCAAAGTACGGTCTATTGGCCTTTGGGAACTCATGCAGCCAAGCTTGGCATCCCCCATAACACTAACTGCCGTTGGTGCGCTGACACAAACAAGAGTAAAAAAGTATTTCAGTCGAAAAGAGACGCATTGCACTAGGTCATCCATTTTACGATGACCTTTCGGCCATCCAAAGTATCCATTTCAACAAGATCATCAAATTTATCAACTCCACAGGCTAGTTTTGAGCTCCCTTAACGTCCTTCTTTCCTTTACCTTGAGGTTTCGTTAGTTGTGGTCCCAAACGATCGACGCTCAATGCGTTATTTGTGTTAACTCTCGCCAAGAAACAGGAAATACAACCACTTAAACCAACCAACCCAACGAAGGAAGGAAACAATAAAAATTTTACAACATTTTGGATCCAGCTTCGCCCTTTACCAGAACTACGTTTACTTCAACGACTCTCAATACCTAATAGGTGTGGTATTCGATGACCTTCTCATTTAAAATTCGAAATCAATAGCGAGGGAGCATACATGCGTGGGTCCTACAAAAAAAAAATAAACGCCACTTCCTAGCTAACCCCACAAACTCCCATTAACATGTGGCAAAATGGATGACTGAACCAGTTAACACACACTGAACGGGGGAATTAATGCATCCCCATACAACACCATTCCGAGGATGTGGTATAGCTGTGGTTTTGGTGACGGTGATAATGATGCTAGTATTACTACTGCCCGATGATCCCTTTCACTCCAACGCATGAATAGCTAGAATGCTCGTAGTTGTAGTATGTTGCATTGCCACCAACCGCCATCGCACAAAACGGACGTTCTCACCATAGCATATCCATGTTCAAAGGAAGGAAGTAAGGACAATTGAAAGCGGAATTTTACTGCTGGTACCTTACACCTACAGCCTCTGCTGTTGCAGGAGCTCCACCAGCTAACCATGGCTGCCAGTAACATGCAAACACATTTACGCTCCGCTTTTGTGGTTCGACGACGGAATCCTCTATCGGTGTAGGTAACACTCCATGTCTTGCCATGTGCACACACTTTCAGCTGTTCTACTGCAGACTTTTGTTTTCTCTCAGCGATGATTTTTAGTTTGCAATTTTATATCCCGTTCCCGTCCGTAAATCAGTAACAGAAACAGAAAATCCTTAGACACGGGGACACCCTTCCCCGACAAAAAGGAAACAACATCCCAATTACATTAGATTATGAATTTTCTACTATGTGGCCATCATAATGTGTGTATAATGTCCTGTGGACAGAGGGTTGCAGTGTGGCCAGAGCATGAGTTGATTTTAATTGGTACCTACACACTTGGCGAGGCTGTAAATTGTACACGATTGTTGTTTCGTAATTACTGGATCAGACAATGCGTATAGTTAAATGTTGCGATAAACATGGTTACCTGGCGGCATAATGCGCTAATGATGTTTCGTAATGTTTTGGTGGTCATGGCATCGCTTATAGAGGAGAACATGGATGACTACTGTTTATCAGGGGGTTACCTGGTAATTAATTAGTTTTTAACGTTGGATCCAGGAGTCCATGTCAACTCGCCAGAGATGAATCTGAATTTCGAAAATAAGCTCTGATCACATTATTTGCTAATTGGATTGAAATTTATATGAAAAGAGCTAGCAATTGGTTAGTTAAGCGAGCAAGAGAGGGTGGAAAATCAGCCATCCGCTGTGTAGGATTGGTTAAGTGGCTTAAAAGTGTGCATATGGCGATGGCAACGTAAGCAAAAGCTGCGTGGGCAGGGATTACTGGATTAGCTGAGGCCTGGGCTGAGGGAAATACATCTGATTGCCTTCTGATGATGCATGTGGTATGCCTTGTGTTTCTTTCAGCGATTCTGCTCCATGTTTTTTTTAGAGAGAAAGACAGATTGTACATTTTTCGATTATTTCATACGGAGATTCAGGTAATATTGGTAAAATTTTATTGCAAAATTTCAGCAAAGATAGTTTTGTTGGATTGAAAAAAATTTCGTTCCGGGACAGTTGTTTTCCTTCAAATCAGTTGATACACTTATCAACCAGGATGAAGTAGTCAACTGGCACACAGAATTTTTGAATTCGTTGAAATTGTCCGGATTACCACCTCACAATTTGCAATTAGAAGTAGGCTCAGTAATCATTATGTTACGTAACATCAATCAACATCGAATGTGCAATGGAGGCTATGGATGTGAAAATGCTTATGAACAACGTCAATGAGGCGACGATTATCAAGGGGGAGTATAGAGGAGAGGATGTTTTGATTCTTTTACATATGGACGGATTAATATTATTGTCATTGTCAGTCATAAGAGAAAGGAGAGTGGAAAATCGAGGAGAAAGAGTTCACAGGAAAGTTTGTAACGGAAGTTGGTCCTGTGAAGCGAAAATGAAAGCGATCTTGTGCTCTCCCAATGATTCCTAGGATCACAGGAAATCCTGTAGAAATCAAAGGGTCACTTGACAGGGTGTTCAGTATGCGTTGTGCTGTAGGCATGCTTGCTTAAAGCGCGGAACTAACTCGCCGAAATGGGTGGGTTCTTGCACACGTCTCTGAACTACCGTACATAAATATCATGCCTAGAGAAAACGTTCAAATAATTCACCGAGGAAAAAAAAATACTAAAAACTCAAGAAGAGTGACGCTGAAGAAAATAAAAAATCCAATGTTAAGAAACCGGAAGGTGGAATTGGTTCCTCTCGAGTGTGACCCTCCCTCTTCCACTATCCTTAAAGGAATAGGGGCTACCTAGGTTACCGCTACACTCTTATACATATTCGCGATAACCCCTAATGTGTACGCAAACGATCTAGTAAGATTGTTTACGTCATCGCCGCTTGCTTCTTTTAGACACTCACCTTCCCACAAACACAAAACAGATCTATTCACACGACATCATGGAGTAAAGTTTCATTAGACTTTAATGAAAATTAAATTCAAATTATGTATCTGATTCATAATACATTTAGGTATTTATTCCCAGATTAAAGAAAAATTAAAAGAAAACAAAACAAAATAAAATCATACTAAAATTATAATAATAATGTATGCCACCATCCGCAAACACCAAGAAAAATAAACTACTTCAAACACCCTAAATGATCGGGTATGTTTATAAAAAAGTAAGTGGAGAGAAATTTACTTCACTATAACCTGATGCATGTACTCAGATGTACATCATTTGCATAGCACTATATAAGTATATACCTATATGTGTTCTAATCTCCACTCAATAGATGCTGACAACAAACAACCTATCTTAAGTCAGACTCTTTTACTTTTTCCCTCAAAGTATTCACTTCACATGCAAAAACTAAATTTATTAATTTCAATTTGTCTTATATACGCATTACCGATAAGCTAAAGTTACTTTAAACCACCTTATAATTCGAATTAAACAATTTAAACCGTTTATGAAGAATAAAGAATTGTAAATACTAACTGAGCATTGATTTGTGTAGCTCGTTCAAATGCAATTGGTAACAAAATAAATTGACTCACCACATACATAATTTGGCAGCGATGTTTGTTGTTAAGCTTTTTGTTGTTTATTACGTTCCCATGATGTTGTGCACAGCATAATGGTTGAATTCGCCGTAAGCTATATGTTTTGGAAAACAAATAAAATTTAATTTAAAAAAATACAAGTGAACGAACTTTGCAATGACAAATCAGCGATACATAACCTTAGGTATTACACGATATACCTGCTATCACTTGTGTGAGTACCTACAATCTTTGTTATGCAAAGATAAGAGTGGCTGGGGAATTTGGGATGGTTTGTTGTTGGGTTGCGGTTGACTGCTTGGTGCATGGAAGAGTTCGGTCATCCTATATTCTCTTGGCGACGGTTTTGCATGTTTTTACGACCACTGGGTTGCTTGACTACAGCTGACTGAGACCAAGAAGGTATTTTGCTGTTGCTGATCGGTGGGCTGCTGATCAGATCCTCAAAAGTGACATTCGCCGATTAGCCCGCCAAAATTGATGATTAAATAAAGATTAATCCATTATACGGGGTGATGCGAGAGATTATGTTTGCATGGAGCGTATTATATGCACTGGTCGCTTGAAATTAAGCTTTACGGTCGCTCTGGATGCTGGCTTCTAGAGACCAAGCGCTTGGGGAGAACGTCGATTGTCGGGCGACAAGTAACTGAGGGAGATTAAATTCCCTCACTTGCGGCTGGATCAATCGGATGCAGGTTCTCTTCTCCGATTTGTTTGAGGATTGTGGACGGGCTGGCACACCAATGTTGGTCGATCATAGATCGAAGCAAACAGGTGTCGTAGGTTTACTGATCGATTTGGCCTGGATGCTTGATGGTGGATCGAGGAAGGTCAGAAGCGGGAATGGAGTACCCTTTCCCCGGTTTTTTCTTTTCAATTTGCTGAGCCGACAGTGGACTCGGTAGCCACGTGTATGGATCGGGCAGTAAAGCGCAATAAAGCGAATTTCGCTTTATCGTGAGTAATTCACGCACTGATGAAACACGTTTTGGTTCTTATCAAACAATTATTTTTGGCGCTAAATGAGAGAATTCAGTTGAATCACCATTTTATTTCATTTATTATATATATATACCTGGACACGATGTAATTATTTGGGAATTAATACGACTGCTGCGCAATCTTTAGTATTTTTTCCTTATATAACTGCTGGGCCAATTGTTGCTAATTTTTACGTTAGAATTTTTACGTTACGTTACCTTTTTTTTTATTTTATTTTATGAAGAGTTCCACCATCGGCTAAAGATTCAAGCAAAAAGGGCGATGGATTCTGGTGGGTGGAGTTAAGTATACCAACTTACACTTGGTTTCGTGTGTAAGGTTGGCACCGGTTCTCAAAGTTTTGCCTAGTTTCGAAAACAGAAGTCTGGGAGACTTTGAAGTCGATAAAATAGTGTACGTAATTCCGTACATTGGTAGCATTCAAGGACGAATGAACATAATATTTTCTTTCATTTCTTTTAATTACCTTTCATTGCCAAGGCTGGTTGTAGGTGATCCCCCACAAATCATCTCAATTAATCAAACTCACGTGAAGCGAAATTGAATGAAGAAGGGATCCGATTATTGAAGTTAAGACTCGACCCACCCCTGAGATTAAGAATAGCTTGTTTGAAACCTATGCTCGGATGTCTTTCGCATGAAATACTCCAATGACTTTTCCATTCATATCTTCAAGTTCGTACATGTTAGTTGCGGGTATATCTTTTACCTTTGCCTGCAAAAATTTAGGGCACAGCTTGGCGTTACGTTTTTTGCTAGCATCGCTTAAAATAAAATTTCTTTTCAACACAACCTGTCCTACTTTATATTTTACGTTTTTGCTTCTAGTGTTGTAGGTACGCTCGTAATTAGCATGTGCCTTGGCCAACGACTCTTTTAGATTATTATGAATTATATTCATCTTAGCCGCTTTGGGCAAAATATCAAATTCTGAATTATTGAGGCCTTTCAGCTTTCGCAGCAACGCATAATCTGAACCATGTTGAATCTTCGTCTGCCCAAATAATGCTTCATGGGGTGACATGTTAATAGCTGAATGAATCGTTGAGCGCAACGAACTCATGATCTGTGGAAGATGCTTATCCCAATTTTCTTGCTTTGTTCCAATGTAGGATCTGATGGCTGCTAGTACTGACCGATTAACGCGTTCGCTTGCATTAGCCTGCGGTGAATATGAAGCTGTTTTTATATGTCTTACTCCGTAGCTAGTTAAGAACTTTGTGAATTCTTTTCCTGTAAATTGTTTCCCATTGTCTGACAAGAGTGACTCCGGTACTCCAAACATTAGAAACACTTCTTCTTCAAGGAATCTAATAGCGGTTTCTGCAGTGGCTTTTCTTAATGCTGCGACTGTAACGAATTTGGTTAGTTGGTCAAGACAAACTATCATCTGAACATTCCCATTTTTGGACCTTGGATATGGGCCAAGAAAATCAACATAAATATGTTGATATGGCCTATCCACCGAAAACGCTTGACCCATCTGAGGTCTTAAAATTGAATTAGGTGCTTTGGAGGACTTACACACATTACAGTTAGCGATGAACGCTCTCACTTCAGCCGCCATATTAGGCCAGTAGAAGCGCTCACGCAAACGATAGAGTGTTTTAGAGATACCGCCATGCGAAGCTGTTGGCGGATCATGTGCCAAATGGACTAGGTGCTTGGTCAGTGGAGTTGGAATCCAGAGTTTCCAGACAAGGTCGTCGTCTCTGGGGTCCCCTGTACAATGCTTAACCTTCTTATATACAAAACCGTCTGAAACAAGAAGGTCAGGTAGCTGGCTTTTATTTTTCTCAACTGTCTCTATCAATTCGGTGTATTGATCCGATTTAAAAGACGGATCATCCAAATCGACATACAGAACATCGGAAGGTTTCGCATTACATGCCGTTTCAGATGCGATGCCGTCAACAGCATAAACTCTCGACAAAGCATCTGGTACGACATTTTGCGATCCTCTCCGATGCTCTATTGTAAACGAGAACCGCTGAAGTTTAAGGCTCCACCGAGCCAAACGCCCATTCAAGTCCTTTTGGCCCATAAGCCACTTCAAGCTCGCGTGGTCGGTCACAATTGTGAATTCTTGTCCTTCGACATAAGATCGAAACTTTTCCACTCCTAAAATTGCAGCTAAACATTCCAATTCGGTCACGCTATAGTTGCGCTGTGCCGAATTAAGTTTGTGCGAGAAATAGTAGATCGGTTTCTCAACACCGTCTTCGTCTTTTTGGCAGAGGACACAGCCGACTCCGGAAGTTGAAGCATCACACAATATTAGGAATGGTTTTGTAAAATCTGGGTTTACCAATATCGGTGCTGATGTTAGCGCAACTTTTAATTTTTCAAATGCTTCTATGGCTTCGGGGTCAAATACAAAAGATTTTCCTTTTTTCAGCGTATTGGTTATCGGAGTTGCAAGGGTGGAATAGTCCTTTACAAAACGCCTATACCATCCCGACAAACCTAAAAATCTCCGTACCTGTCGCGGTGTTTTCGGAACTGGAAACTCCTGGATAGCGGAAACTTTATCGGGATCAGTCTTTAAGCATCCTCCCCCTACAATATAGCCTAGATATTTCAATTGTTTAAAACAAAATTTGGATTTTGCAAGGTTAATCGTAAGACCCGCTAATGTAAGCCGTGAGGCAACTAAACGCAACAATTCTAAGTGTTCTTCAAATGTCCTGGAAATAATCAATAGATCGTCCAAATATACAAAAATATTCTGTTTCAATTTATGAGGTACCACTTTGTCCATGAGTCTGCACATGCGTTGAGCCGCATTGCAGAGGCCAAAGGGCATTACCTTAAATTGGTACAGGGGCCTGCCGGGCACAGTAAACGCCGTCTTTTCCCTAGAGGATTTCTCCAGCGGTATTTGCCAAAAGGCATCTTTCAGGTCCACACTAGAGATATAGTGTGTCTCCGAAAGACGGCTTAGAAGCCCTTCTATATGAGGAAGTGGATAGGCGTCTTTTTTCGTAACCTGGTTCACTTTTCTTGAGTCAAGGCATAGGCGGTTTTTTCCCGGTTTCCGCACCAAAACTACCGGCGAGTTCCAGGCACTACTGCTTTCTTCAATGACGCCCATTTCGAGCATTCTATCCAGCTCCTCATATACAAGGGCTTGCACCGCTGGCGAAACAGGGTAGTGTCTTTGCTTAATGGGCTCAGCATCACCTGTATTAATGTAGTGTTCTTCGAGTGTTGTACGCCCAAGCCCAAATTTGCCGCTGTCGAGGAATCCTAGCATTGATCTGCCAAAGATTGAAACACTCGCATAGGGCCTAGGATCTTCGGCATTGCAAAGGCTTGTGGCCGAAATTGCTTGATATGTTTTTCTCTTATTTTTAAAGCGTTCGCGCAGCTTCAAAATTCGATTAGGAACTTTCGTTTTAAAAATTCGGCAGCGCACGTTGTAGTAATTTATCATTCGCTCGTGCAAAGATTTGTGCTCGGTTTTAGATACGGACAAATTGTTAGAAGATTGTTTTGGTCTCGGCATAATCGTAAATTTTGAGGGTAGTAAATCAGGTATTTTTGGAATTTCTGGTAGTATATTATGTAAGTCTGGTTTATATTGAATGTCCGGTAAGTTTTTAAAGTCAGAGATATCTTGGTCTAATTTTGGGTTCACTACTACAGCACATTGTTTTCCGGGTTCCTCATTGGAGGGCAAAACTCCCCGGTCTTCGGATCGCCCTGTGTCCGGTTTCCCGAACATTTAGTACAGTGTGGTGTTGTCGTGCCCTCTAAACCACATTTATAGCAAAAGAGATTGCGCTGCGGGCAAGGACATTGTACGAACGAATGACCTCTTTGCTTGCAATTCCAGCACATATAGGTACATGTATCGCGCTTAGGAATTTGCAAGGCCTCTAACTCCATTGCTGGCTCTTCGACATAGGAAATATCAAGCGCGTTTACCTGTCTTCTGAAATTTGGTTGGTGTAACTGCTTTATTCTTAAACCGTCGCTTTGGTTTACGTACTTTTCAATGTTTCTGCAGATATACACCATTTCTGCCAAGCTGCTAGTGCTATAGGTAATTAGAAGTTCGCCTATACGTCGCTTGACATTTTGCTTTATCAAATCGATAAGCTCCCCAGGTGTTTTAGGGTAATGAAGACGAGTGTTCATCAACATAATGACATTGTAAAAATCATCGAAACTCTCATTGTTCCCTTGTCGACGATCGAACATTCTCCGTGAGAGTTCTGAATCGGTTTCGAGGCTCCTATACTGTTCAATCAGCGCCATCTGAAGCGAGCGCCAATCGGCTGCTGGATTAGATTTAAGATACATCCAATACCAGTTTTCTACTTGTCCGGAGACAAAGAGATGAAAGTGTAAGAAGATATCTTCCCAAGAGGATCCGTAACATTCTTTAAGCCGACTCAACCTGAATATAAAGTCGTCAACAGTCATATGTTGGTTATCAAATTTCAAACCCCATTTTTGAAATTCGACTGTTCTTTGGGAGGTAGATGACGACGGAGTGTTTCTTTCCCTTGGAGAATTGGAATTGAGGTTCAGAGCATTAAGCTGACTAATGAAGTTATGGGTATTTGCGCTGAATTGCGCAGGAACTTGTTCAGAGTTATTGCTGGGGGCTGTTTGTGCATTTGCACCAACGGGTTGTCTAGGAGTTCTATTATCCAAACCCTGCGCTGGTTCAGGTCGGTTAGCGTTATATTCTACAGGGTTGACCTGAGGAGTATTGGCTCGGAGCAATCCTTGGACAGTATCAGCTACTTCCCTGCGGATGATTTGCGTTTCTCTTTCAAACTCCTCCCGTCTTGCTCGCAAATCTGCTGACCTACCAAGCCCTATCGTAGCCGTTACTACTTCTTGTATATATTGTGATAGACTTTGATTCGCAAGCGAAGATTGGGCAATAGAAGGATTTAGATAGTTTTCCTGCCTAGTGCTGTTTTGGATATTAATTGGGGTTTCATTTGACGGATTCGACCTCCGACTTTCATTATTAGTCTCTGCCATCTCAGGCTGTTGCTGCTGAACTACAGCAGGGTTAGACCTACCTGTGATCTCTGGATTTTCACGGCCATTGCCCCTTGACCTACGATTAGATCTTAGATTACGAGCATTCTGGCTAAGATTGCCTCGATTGGCAAATCTTGGTGGCATGGCGGTATGTAATTTTTGTTCTTTTAGAAGTCAACCAAAATGAAAAGGCAATCGATAGAAGGCTACACAGAAAAACCTGAACTACTTGAAGAAAATTCAAAAACTTGTCGGAAATTTTATAACTATTTCTCAAAGGCACCAAGTATCAAACGTTTAACTCAAAAATAAGAAAAACTGATTCGAATAATGCAAAAAAAACAAAGAAAAATAGAAGAAGAATATTGATATATTTCTATCTTTTGATATAACAATTATGTCAAAGGCAAAGTGTGTCAAATTATATATTGTGAGTGTGTATATAGAAACTTGTGTGTGGGAAAGTGATGTACAAAAAGGTAAGGTTATTACTTCGACGATAAAGTTGGATTTAAATTCTCAACTCCAAACTCTGAGCTATTTACATCTGTATTTTGTAACTTGTAAAGATGTAGTGAGAATAAGAAGAAGACAGACTGTTAGGATCCACATTCTGATGCAAGCTATTGATAATGGTTTTACTATAACCGTCATATCATGGACATCCGAGAACAAGAATCCATGTAGCTTACTCCATCATTCCACTATGTCTACTGTCGGGATAGGTATTGAGTTGAGATAATATAATGCAGTTTAAAATATATGTATTGTATATATACAGTTTAAAGACATTTTATACCTCTTTATATGATTGTTTATGTTCTGTAGAAGATTACAAAATACTGAGTTGAAGTTATAATGAAATATCTGAACATTAGAGAAAAGTTGTAGAAGGGACGATAAAACGCAAAAGTCGAAAAGTTGTATATTGAGTATGTTGAAGTAAAAAAAATTGAGATTCAGACGCAGAACTAAGGAAAGTGGTTTCTAACGAACCTACATCTCTTGGTCGTCTGACGATATCTTTATTCTCAACTACTCTCCGTGATCAAAAATTCCGTTACAGCACAGACAATCGAAGCTACAGACAAAGAATTGGTTTCAAAATAACCTATATCTTCCGGACATCAATTTGCTGAGCTGATAGATCGAGATGACTTTAAAGAGGTCCTTTTATCGTGCCCCACGTTGTTGGGCGCCACCTGTGTAACGGAAGTTGGTCCTGTGAAGCGAAAATGAAAGCGATCTTGTGCTCTCCCAATGATTCCTAGGATCACAGGAAATCCTGTAGAAATCAAAGGGTCACTTGACAGGGTGTTCAGTATGCGTTGTGCTGTAGGCATGCTTGCTTAAAGCGCGGAACTAACTCGCCGAAATGGGTGGGTTCTTGCACACGTCTCTGAACTACCGTACATAAATATCATGCCTAGAGAAAACGTTCAAATAATTCACCGAGGAAAAAAAAATACTAAAAACTCAAGAAGAGTGACGCTGAAGAAAATAAAAAATCCAATGTTAAGAAACCGGAAGGTGGAATTGGTTCCTCTCGAGTGTGACCCTCCCTCTTCCACTATCCTTAAAGGAATAGGGGCTACCTAGGTTACCGCTACACTCTTATACATATTCGCGATAACCCCTAATGTGTACGCAAACGATCTAGTAAGATTGTTTACGTCATCGCCGCTTGCTTCTTTTAGACACTCACCTTCCCACAAACACAAAACAGATCTATTCACACGACATCATGGAGTAAAGTTTCATTAGACTTTAATGAAAATTAAATTCAAATTATGTATCTGATTCATAATACATTTAGGTATTTATTCCCAGATTAAAGAAAAATTAAAAGAAAACAAAACAAAATAAAATCATACTAAAATTATAATAATAATGTATGCCACCATCCGCAAACACCAAGAAAAATAAACTACTTCAAACACCCTAAATGATCGGGTATGTTTATAAAAAAGTAAGTGGAGAGAAATTTACTTCACTATAACCTGATGCATGTACTCAGATGTACATCATTTGCATAGCACTATATAAGTATATACCTATATGTGTTCTAATCTCCACTCAATAGATGCTGACAACAAACAACCTATCTTAAGTCAGACTCTTTTACTTTTTCCCTCAAAGTACTCACTTCACATGCAAAAACTAAATTTATTAATTTCAATTTGTCTTATATACGCATTACCGATAAGCTAAAGTTACTTTAAACCACCTTATAATTCGAATTAAACAATTTAAACCGTTTATGAAGAATAAAGAATTGTAAATACTAACTGAGCATTGATTTGTGTAGCTCGTTCAAATGCAATTGGTAACAAAATAAATTGACTCACCACATACATAATTTGGCAGCGATGTTTGTTGTTAAGCTTTTTGTTGTTTATTACGTTCCCATGATGTTGTGCACAGCATAATGGTTGAATTCGCCGTAAGCTATATGTTTTGGAAAACAAATAAAATTTAATTTAAAAAAATACAAGTGAACGAACTTTGCAATGACAAATCAGCGATACATAACCTTAGGTATTACACGATATACCTGCTATCACTTGTGTGAGTACCTACAATCTTTGTTATGCAAAGATAAGAGTGGCTGGGGAATTTGGGATGGTTTGTTGTTGGGTTGCGGTTGACTGCTTGGTGCATGGAAGAGTTCGGTCATCCTATATTCTCTTGGCGACGGTTTTGCATGTTTTTACGACCACTGGGTTGCTTGACTACAGCTGACTGAGACCAAGAAGGTATTTTGCTGTTGCTGATCGGTGGGCTGCTGATCAGATCCTCAAAAGTGACATTCGCCGATTAGCCCGCCAAAATTGATGATTAAATAAAGATTAATCCATTATACGGGGTGATGCGAGAGATTATGTTTGCATGGAGCGTATTATATGCACTGGTCGCTTGAAATTAAGCTTTACGGTCGCTCTGGATGCTGGCTTCTAGAGACCAAGCGCTTGGGGAGAACGTCGATTGTCGGGCGACAAGTAACTGAGGGAGATTAAATTCCCTCACTTGCGGCTGGATCAATCGGATGCAGGTTCTCTTCTCCGATTTGTTTGAGGATTGTGGACGGGCTGGCACACCAATGTTGGTCGATCATAGATCGAAGCAAACAGGTGTCGTAGGTTTACTGATCGATTTGGCCTGGATGCTTGATGGTGGATCGAGGAAGGTCAGAAGCGGGAATGGAGTACCCTTTCCCCGGTTTTTTCTTTTCAATTTGCTGAGCCGACAGTGGACTCGGTAGCCACGTGTATGGATCGGGCAGTAAAGCGCAATAAAGCGAATTTCGCTTTATCGTGAGTAATTCACGCACTGATGAAACACGTTTTGGTTCTTATCAAACAATTATTTTTGGCGCTAAATGAGAGAATTCAGTTGAATCACCATTTTATTTCATTTATTATATATATATACCTGGACACGATGTAATTATTTGGGAATTAATACGACTGCTGCGCAATCTTTAGTATTTTTTCCTTATATAACTGCTGGGCCAATTGTTGCTAATTTTTACGTTAGAATTTTTACGTTACGTTACCTTTTTTTTTATTTTATTTTATGAAGAGTTCCACCATCGGCTAAAGATTCAAGCAAAAAGGGCGATGGATTCTGGTGGGTGGAGTTAAGTATACCAACTTACACTTGGTTTCGTGTGTAAGGTTGGCACCGGTTCTCAAAGTTTTGCCTAGTTTCGAAAACAGAAGTCTGGGAGACTTTGAAGTCGATAAAATAGTGTACGTAATTCCGTACATTGGTAGCATTCAAGGACGAATGAACATAATATTTTCTTTCATTTCTTTTAATTACCTTTCATTGCCAAGGCTGGTTGTAGGTGATCCCCCACAAATCATCTCAATTAATCAAACTCACGTGAAGCGAAATTGAATGAAGAAGGGATCCGATTATTGAAGTTAAGACTCGACCCACCCCTGAGATTAAGAATAGCTTGTTTGAAACCTATGCTCGGATGTCTTTCGCATGAAATACTCCAATGACTTTTCCATTCATATCTTCAAGTTCGTACATGTTAGTTGCGGGTATATCTTTTACCTTTGCCTGCAAAAATTTAGGGCACAGCTTGGCGTTACGTTTTTTGCTAGCATCGCTTAAAATAAAATTTCTTTTCAACACAACCTGTCCTACTTTATATTTTACGTTTTTGCTTCTAGTGTTGTAGGTACGCTCGTAATTAGCATGTGCCTTGGCCAACGACTCTTTTAGATTATTATGAATTATATTCATCTTAGCCGCTTTGGGCAAAATATCAAATTCTGAATTATTGAGGCCTTTCAGCTTTCGCAGCAACGCATAATCTGAACCATGTTGAATCTTCGTCTGCCCAAATAATGCTTCATGGGGTGACATGTTAATAGCTGAATGAATCGTTGAGCGCAACGAACTCATGATCTGTGGAAGATGCTTATCCCAATTTTCTTGCTTTGTTCCAATGTAGGATCTGATGGCTGCTAGTACTGACCGATTAACGCGTTCGCTTGCATTAGCCTGCGGTGAATATGAAGCTGTTTTTATATGTCTTACTCCGTAGCTAGTTAAGAACTTTGTGAATTCTTTTCCTGTAAATTGTTTCCCATTGTCTGACAAGAGTGACTCCGGTACTCCAAACATTAGAAACACTTCTTCTTCAAGGAATCTAATAGCGGTTTCTGCAGTGGCTTTTCTTAATGCTGCGACTGTAACGAATTTGGTTAGTTGGTCAAGACAAACTATCATCTGAACATTCCCATTTTTGGACCTTGGATATGGGCCAAGAAAATCAACATAAATATGTTGATATGGCCTATCCACCGAAAACGCTTGACCCATCTGAGGTCTTAAAATTGAATTAGGTGCTTTGGAGGACTTACACACATTACAGTTAGCGATGAACGCTCTCACTTCAGCCGCCATATTAGGCCAGTAGAAGCGCTCACGCAAACGATAGAGTGTTTTAGAGATACCGCCATGCGAAGCTGTTGGCGGATCATGTGCCAAATGGACTAGGTGCTTGGTCAGTGGAGTTGGAATCCAGAGTTTCCAGACAAGGTCGTCGTCTCTGGGGTCCCCTGTACAATGCTTAACCTTCTTATATACAAAACCGTCTGAAACAAGAAGGTCAGGTAGCTGGCTTTTATTTTTCTCAACTGTCTCTATCAATTCGGTGTATTGATCCGATTTAAAAGACGGATCATCCAAATCGACATACAGAACATCGGAAGGTTTCGCATTACATGCCGTTTCAGATGCGATGCCGTCAACAGCATAAACTCTCGACAAAGCATCTGGTACGACATTTTGCGATCCTCTCCGATGCTCTATTGTAAACGAGAACCGCTGAAGTTTAAGGCTCCACCGAGCCAAACGCCCATTCAAGTCCTTTTGGCCCATAAGCCACTTCAAGCTCGCGTGGTCGGTCACAATTGTGAATTCTTGTCCTTCGACATAAGATCGAAACTTTTCCACTCCTAAAATTGCAGCTAAACATTCCAATTCGGTCACGCTATAGTTGCGCTGTGCCGAATTAAGTTTGTGCGAGAAATAGTAGATCGGTTTCTCAACACCGTCTTCGTCTTTTTGGCAGAGGACACAGCCGACTCCGGAAGTTGAAGCATCACACAATATTAGGAATGGTTTTGTAAAATCTGGGTTTACCAATATCGGTGCTGATGTTAGCGCAACTTTTAATTTTTCAAATGCTTCTATGGCTTCGGGGTCAAATACAAAAGATTTTCCTTTTTTCAGCGTATTGGTTATCGGAGTTGCAAGGGTGGAATAGTCCTTTACAAAACGCCTATACCATCCCGACAAACCTAAAAATCTCCGTACCTGTCGCGGTGTTTTCGGAACTGGAAACTCCTGGATAGCGGAAACTTTATCGGGATCAGTCTTTAAGCATCCTCCCCCTACAATATAGCCTAGATATTTCAATTGTTTAAAACAAAATTTGGATTTTGCAAGGTTAATCGTAAGACCCGCTAATGTAAGCCGTGAGGCAACTAAACGCAACAATTCTAAGTGTTCTTCAAATGTCCTGGAAATAATCAATAGATCGTCCAAATATACAAAAATATTCTGTTTCAATTTATGAGGTACCACTTTGTCCATGAGTCTGCACATGCGTTGAGCCGCATTGCAGAGGCCAAAGGGCATTACCTTAAATTGGTACAGGGGCCTGCCGGGCACAGTAAACGCCGTCTTTTCCCTAGAGGATTTCTCCAGCGGTATTTGCCAAAAGGCATCTTTCAGGTCCACACTAGAGATATAGTGTGTCTCCGAAAGACGGCTTAGAAGCCCTTCTATATGAGGAAGTGGATAGGCGTCTTTTTTCGTAACCTGGTTCACTTTTCTTGAGTCAAGGCATAGGCGGTTTTTTCCCGGTTTCCGCACCAAAACTACCGGCGAGTTCCAGGCACTACTGCTTTCTTCAATGACGCCCATTTCGAGCATTCTATCCAGCTCCTCATATACAAGGGCTTGCACCGCTGGCGAAACAGGGTAGTGTCTTTGCTTAATGGGCTCAGCATCACCTGTATTAATGTAGTGTTCTTCGAGTGTTGTACGCCCAAGCCCAAATTTGCCGCTGTCGAGGAATCCTAGCATTGATCTGCCAAAGATTGAAACACTCGCATAGGGCCTAGGATCTTCGGCATTGCAAAGGCTTGTGGCCGAAATTGCTTGATATGTTTTTCTCTTATTTTTAAAGCGTTCGCGCAGCTTCAAAATTCGATTAGGAACTTTCGTTTTAAAAATTCGGCAGCGCACGTTGTAGTAATTTATCATTCGCTCGTGCAAAGATTTGTGCTCGGTTTTAGATACGGACAAATTGTTAGAAGATTGTTTTGGTCTCGGCATAATCGTAAATTTTGAGGGTAGTAAATCAGGTATTTTTGGAATTTCTGGTAGTATATTATGTAAGTCTGGTTTATATTGAATGTCCGGTAAGTTTTTAAAGTCAGAGATATCTTGGTCTAATTTTGGGTTCACTACTACAGCACATTGTTTTCCGGGTTCCTCATTGGAGGGCAAAACTCCCCGGTCTTCGGATCGCCCTGTGTCCGGTTTCCCGAACATTTAGTACAGTGTGGTGTTGTCGTGCCCTCTAAACCACATTTATAGCAAAAGAGATTGCGCTGCGGGCAAGGACATTGTACGAACGAATGACCTCTTTGCTTGCAATTCCAGCACATATAGGTACATGTATCGCGCTTAGGAATTTGCAAGGCCTCTAACTCCATTGCTGGCTCTTCGACATAGGAAATATCAAGCGCGTTTACCTGTCTTCTGAAATTTGGTTGGTGTAACTGCTTTATTCTTAAACCGTCGCTTTGGTTTACGTACTTTTCAATGTTTCTGCAGATATACACCATTTCTGCCAAGCTGCTAGTGCTATAGGTAATTAGAAGTTCGCCTATACGTCGCTTGACATTTTGCTTTATCAAATCGATAAGCTCCCCAGGTGTTTTAGGGTAATGAAGACGAGTGTTCATCAACATAATGACATTGTAAAAATCATCGAAACTCTCATTGTTCCCTTGTCGACGATCGAACATTCTCCGTGAGAGTTCTGAATCGGTTTCGAGGCTCCTATACTGTTCAATCAGCGCCATCTGAAGCGAGCGCCAATCGGCTGCTGGATTAGATTTAAGATACATCCAATACCAGTTTTCTACTTGTCCGGAGACAAAGAGATGAAAGTGTAAGAAGATATCTTCCCAAGAGGATCCGTAACATTCTTTAAGCCGACTCAACCTGAATATAAAGTCGTCAACAGTCATATGTTGGTTATCAAATTTCAAACCCCATTTTTGAAATTCGACTGTTCTTTGGGAGGTAGATGACGACGGAGTGTTTCTTTCCCTTGGAGAATTGGAATTGAGGTTCAGAGCATTAAGCTGACTAATGAAGTTATGGGTATTTGCGCTGAATTGCGCAGGAACTTGTTCAGAGTTATTGCTGGGGGCTGTTTGTGCATTTGCACAAACGGGTTGTCTAGGAGTTCTATTATCCAAACCCTGCGCTGGTTCAGGTCGGTTAGCGTTATATTCTACAGGGTTGACCTGAGGAGTATTGGCTCGGAGCAATCCTTGGACAGTATCAGCTACTTCCCTGCGGATGATTTGCGTTTCTCTTTCAAACTCCTCCCGTCTTGCTCGCAAATCTGCTGACCTACCAAGCCCTATCGTAGCCGTTACTACTTCTTGTATATATTGTGATAGACTTTGATTCGCAAGCGAAGATTGGGCAATAGAAGGATTTAGATAGTTTTCCTGCCTAGTGCTGTTTTGGATATTAATTGGGGTTTCATTTGACGGATTCGACCTCCGACTTTCATTATTAGTCTCTGCCATCTCAGGCTGTTGCTGCTGAACTACAGCAGGGTTAGACCTACCTGTGATCTCTGGATTTTCACGGCCATTGCCCCTTGACCTACGATTAGATCTTAGATTACGAGCATTCTGGCTAAGATTGCCTCGATTGGCAAATCTTGGTGGCATGGCGGTATGTAATTTTTGTTCTTTTAGAAGTCAACCAAAATGAAAAGGCAATCGATAGAAGGCTACACAGAAAAACCTGAACTACTTGAAGAAAATTCAAAAACTTGTCGGAAATTTTATAACTATTTCTCAAAGGCACCAAGTATCAAACGTTTAACTCAAAAATAAGAAAAACTGATTCGAATAATGCAAAAAAAACAAAGAAAAATAGAAGAAGAATATTGATATATTTCTATCTTTTGATATAACAATTATGTCAAAGGCAAAGTGTGTCAAATTATATATTGTGAGTGTGTATATAGAAACTTGTGTGTGGGAAAGTGATGTACAAAAAGGTAAGGTTATTACTTCGACGATAAAGTTGGATTTAAATTCTCAACTCCAAACTCTGAGCTATTTACATCTGTATTTTGTAACTTGTAAAGATGTAGTGAGAATAAGAAGAAGACAGACTGTTAGGATCCACATTCTGATGCAAGCTATTGATAATGGTTTTACTATAACCGTCATATCATGGACATCCGAGAACAAGAATCCATGTAGCTTACTCCATCATTCCACTATGTCTACTGTCGGGATAGGTATTGAGTTGAGATAATATAATGCAGTTTAAAATATATGTATTGTATATATACAGTTTAAAGACATTTTATACCTCTTTATATGATTGTTTATGTTCTGTAGAAGATTACAAAATACTGAGTTGAAGTTATAATGAAATATCTGAACATTAGAGAAAAGTTGTAGAAGGGACGATAAAACGCAAAAGTCGAAAAGTTGTATATTGAGTATGTTGAAGTAAAAAAAATTGAGATTCAGACGCAGAACTAAGGAAAGTGGTTTCTAACGAACCTACATCTCTTGGTCGTCTGACGATATCTTTATTCTCAACTACTCTCCGTGATCAAAAATTCCGTTACAGCACAGACAATCGAAGCTACAGACAAAGAATTGGTTTCAAAATAACCTATATCTTCCGGACATCAATTTGCTGAGCTGATAGATCGAGATGACTTTAAAGAGGTCCTTTTATCGTGCCCCACGTTGTTGGGCGCCACCTGTGTAACGGAAGTTGGTCCTGTGAAGCGAAAATGAAAGCGATCTTGTGCTCTCCCAATGATTCCTAGGATCACAGGAAATCCTGTAGAAATCAAAGGGTCACTTGACAGGGTGTTCAGTATGCGTTGTGCTGTAGGCATGCTTGCTTAAAGCGCGGAACTAACTCGCCGAAATGGGTGGGTTCTTGCACACGTCTCTGAACTACCGTACATAAATATCATGCCTAGAGAAAACGTTCAAATAATTCACCGAGGAAAAAAAAATACTAAAAACTCAAGAAGAGTGACGCTGAAGAAAATAAAAAATCCAATGTTAAGAAACCGGAAGGTGGAATTGGTTCCTCTCGAGTGTGACCCTCCCTCTTCCACTATCCTTAAAGGAATAGGGGCTACCTAGGTTACCGCTACACTCTTATACATATTCGCGATAACCCCTAATGTGTACGCAAACGATCTAGTAAGATTGTTTACGTCATCGCCGCTTGCTTCTTTTAGACACTCACCTTCCCACAAACACAAAACAGATCTATTCACACGACATCATGGAGTAAAGTTTCATTAGACTTTAATGAAAATTAAATTCAAATTATGTATCTGATTCATAATACATTTAGGTATTTATTCCCAGATTAAAGAAAAATTAAAAGAAAACAAAACAAAATAAAATCATACTAAAATTATAATAATAATGTATGCCACCATCCGCAAACACCAAGAAAAATAAACTACTTCAAACACCCTAAATGATCGGGTATGTTTATAAAAAAGTAAGTGGAGAGAAATTTACTTCACTATAACCTGATGCATGTACTCAGATGTACATCATTTGCATAGCACTATATAAGTATATACCTATATGTGTTCTAATCTCCACTCAATAGATGCTGACAACAAACAACCTATCTTAAGTCAGACTCTTTTACTTTTTCCCTCAAAGTACTCACTTCACATGCAAAAACTAAATTTATTAATTTCAATTTGTCTTATATACGCATTACCGATAAGCTAAAGTTACTTTAAACCACCTTATAATTCGAATTAAACAATTTAAACCGTTTATGAAGAATAAAGAATTGTAAATACTAACTGAGCATTGATTTGTGTAGCTCGTTCAAATGCAATTGGTAACAAAATAAATTGACTCACCACATACATAATTTGGCAGCGATGTTTGTTGTTAAGCTTTTTGTTGTTTATTACGTTCCCATGATGTTGTGCACAGCATAATGGTTGAATTCGCCGTAAGCTATATGTTTTGGAAAACAAATAAAATTTAATTTAAAAAAATACAAGTGAACGAACTTTGCAATGACAAATCAGCGATACATAACCTTAGGTATTACACGATATACCTGCTATCACTTGTGTGAGTACCTACAATCTTTGTTATGCAAAGATAAGAGTGGCTGGGGAATTTGGGATGGTTTGTTGTTGGGTTGCGGTTGACTGCTTGGTGCATGGAAGAGTTCGGTCATCCTATATTCTCTTGGCGACGGTTTTGCATGTTTTTACGACCACTGGGTTGCTTGACTACAGCTGACTGAGACCAAGAAGGTATTTTGCTGTTGCTGATCGGTGGGCTGCTGATCAGATCCTCAAAAGTGACATTCGCCGATTAGCCCGCCAAAATTGATGATTAAATAAAGATTAATCCATTATACGGGGTGATGCGAGAGATTATGTTTGCATGGAGCGTATTATATGCACTGGTCGCTTGAAATTAAGCTTTACGGTCGCTCTGGATGCTGGCTTCTAGAGACCAAGCGCTTGGGGAGAACGTCGATTGTCGGGCGACAAGTAACTGAGGGAGATTAAATTCCCTCACTTGCGGCTGGATCAATCGGATGCAGGTTCTCTTCTCCGATTTGTTTGAGGATTGTGGACGGGCTGGCACACCAATGTTGGTCGATCATAGATCGAAGCAAACAGGTGTCGTAGGTTTACTGATCGATTTGGCCTGGATGCTTGATGGTGGATCGAGGAAGGTCAGAAGCGGGAATGGAGTACCCTTTCCCCGGTTTTTTCTTTTCAATTTGCTGAGCCGACAGTGGACTCGGTAGCCACGTGTATGGATCGGGCAGTAAAGCGCAATAAAGCGAATTTCGCTTTATCGTGAGTAATTCACGCACTGATGAAACACGTTTTGGTTCTTATCAAACAATTATTTTTGGCGCTAAATGAGAGAATTCAGTTGAATCACCATTTTATTTCATTTATTATATATATATACCTGGACACGATGTAATTATTTGGGAATTAATACGACTGCTGCGCAATCTTTAGTATTTTTTCCTTATATAACTGCTGGGCCAATTGTTGCTAATTTTTACGTTGGAATTTTTACGTTACGTTACCTTTTTTTTTATTTTATTTTATGAAGAGTTCCACCATCGGCTAAAGATTCAAGCAAAAAGGGCGATGGATTCTGGTGGGTGGAGTTAAGTATACCAACTTACACTTGGTTTCGTGTGTAAGGTTGGCACCGGTTCTCAAAGTTTTGCCTAGTTTCGAAAACAGAAGTCTGGGAGACTTTGAAGTCGATAAAATAGTGTACGTAATTCCGTACATTGGTAGCATTCAAGGACGAATGAACATAATATTTTCTTTCATTTCTTTTAATTACCTTTCATTGCCAAGGCTGGTTGTAGGTGATCCCCCACAAGTTCTACGTGAAAAAGCCAGCATTTTGGATCTTCCAGAACCAGTGTAAGTGTATAAATACAACATAATTGTGGGGAATCATATGTTAACTTGAATAATTGCAGTTTCAAAAGCAGCTTTAGACTGAGCAAAGAAGCATTTGTCTACATCTTGAGGGAAATAGATCCTTTGATAAAGTCATCTTCAATTCCTTAAATTAGCTGCAACGCTTCGCTTTCTAGGTGAAGGAAGTTATCAGAGGTCAATTGGAACGGATTTTGATATAGGCTTAGGCAGATCTACCGTCAGTAAAGTACTGTCTCAGGTACTAGACGCTTTGCAATTTAAGATTTGTCCGAAATGGATAAAACTTCAAAGTACGCCAGAAGAAGAGCAAGAAGCGTAGTTGTTTTTTTTAGAATCCCAGGGGTAATTGGTTGTTTGGACGGAACGCACGTAAAAATTCTTAAACCCCGCCGAGAGTGGGACCTTTTTTTATAATAGAAAGGATATTTTAGCATTATTGCATTAGTTATAAATAGATATAGACAATTAGACATCACTATTTGGCGATGTACAAAATTAAGTGTTAATTTTAGATTTGTGACCATAACATGAAGTTGAAAGCTATCGATGCAACTTACCCTGGTTCGAGCCATGATGCTTTGATATGGCAAATGAGTGATACCAGGAACAATTTTGTTCAAAAAACATGCAAGTGGTCGACAAGGCTCTTGGTTCCTTGGCGATGCTGGTTTCTGTCTTGAACCATTTGTATTAACACCGTACAAATTCGCCCAACCACAAACAATGCAGTCAAATTTCAACAAAAAGCACGCATCAGCTAGAAATGTTGTTGAAACGACAATTGGTAACTTAAAAACTAGGTTCAGGTGCTTGCTAAATACTTTGAGTTACGAACCAAGTAAAGCTGTAAAAATGTTAAATGTTTGTTGTGCTTTTCACAATATTTATAAAGAATATAATCTAGAACTAGAAGAAGGAGTAGAATTTGTAGACCAAATAGAAGAGCCCATAGAAGCCGATCTCGAAAATGGAGGGGTTGGTGAGAACTTAGGTCAAGCAAGGAGAATACGAGATTTTATTGCTCAAAAACTCTGGGAATAATTAAAAAAAGGACGTCTATTTCATTTCATAACAAAAACAACTCAACGAAACTAACGAGAACTATTCAATTCATTTAACAAAATTAACAAAATAAAAATAAACTAATCGAAAATGAATACGTAGATGCATTAATTTTCGGAGCTTTAGTCTATCTGCAATTTTAATTCCTCAATTTCCAGTAGCCTTTTTTTTATTTAATTTTTTCTTGGTTTATTCTCTCTGCTTTTAAATTATGGCGCATTGCTTCCGCCGTCTGCTGCTTTAAAGTATTGAAAATTTCCTCCAACGAATGGCTTGTTTCTTCTTTCTGTGCTTCTAAAATGTTAGGAAGTTTCTCCAAAGATCGGTAGATTCTTTTCAGACTAGGAACTCTTATTTTCTTTTGTAACGACTGCAAATGCTGAAATGTCTTTGGCAAATTTTCTTCAAGGTGATCTCCTGCGCATCCATGTAGTTTTGGAGCGGTTTTTCTACCCTTCCAACATTAGATCTAGGGGTTGGTGTTGGCAGACGTGCGACCCGTGGACTTTGAGGTGATTGGGAGGAGCTGAAGGTACCTTCTGTAGCCGCAATTGTATTTTCAGCTGGTACTTGGTCATCGCCAATATTATTAGGCCCACCTCCGGTACTTTTGAGTTCCCTTTTATTGTGAGCAAGTTTTTTTCTTATATTTAATTTCCAGTCTAACCAAACCTAAAAATTATTTGTAAAAACATATGTAGATACTCAAAGATGTATGTGCATAGTAAATTTGTACCTTTTTCCAACCTACTGGTACTGGTTCCTTGATTGGAGGACCTTCAGCATTTAAAAGCTTTGTGAGGACCTTCCACAATTCCTCCACATGCATTTTATCGGAATCCTTTGGCGATATCAATATGGCCTTCCATAAATTACATCAATTTTGTTTCTTGCCGTGAGTTCTTATGTTTTAAGTATTTCCTGCGCAATAAAATATCTCCTGACGATTCGAAAAATATACACGTAATTAATTGTTCAAGTAATAACTTCTGTCGGCACTCTCGGAGTGCCTGATGTTTTTTTTCACTCACTATTGTGCGATTAGTCAAGCCGGGAAGTACTTGAAAAGCAAAGTCTAATTTCAAACACATAATACAAAATTTAATAATTTAGTTTCGTCAAAATAAACAAAGTAAACTCGAACTTTAATTTGAATATAAAGAAAAGTTTTTTTTTATTATCAACCACATAGATACATCAGCTTAGATGGCTAGGGCAACAAGGCACTAGTCGGCGTGTCTTCAAATCTACCCCTGTTGCTTTATTTGGCGGTCCACTTACATAAAAGTAAAAATATGGAATTGCTCTAATATTGGATATAAACTATGCATCTACATAAATACATCCGACAGCAACTATGCCACTACACATTTATCTGTTTTCCATCACATGAATAAGCTCTGTTCTAGATTAGCTAACACCCCCGTACTTGATGAGGTGATGAGAGAAATGTAATGCACGTGCAAATAGGGGCGAATACAAAAAAAAAACCTGAATCATTTCTATTCGCGATTTCAAAATTGTGAGTGATGATTGAGATGAAATCAATAGTTTTCATTAATGACTGCGATTCATTTTTGAACAACAAGTGCTTTTTTGTTGAATAAGCTGAATTGCGGTGCATGAGCTAGATGTAAGCACTTGACTTGGTTTGCAAAAATTCTAATTTTGCTATTAGCTACCACTAATGAGGACGGTTTTGTTTTCGATTAATTTTGTTTGTGCCATACAAATGGATCTGTCAATTATTATGGGAATTGGAGCAAAATAAAAAGACAGCAAAGGGTGTGAAGGGAAGTGATTTAAGAGTTCTGTATAATTGATCAATATTTTGCGGACAATGAGTGGATTTTCCTTTCTACTGACAGTTCCTATCCAATAGCCTGTGTTTGGTTTTCATCCACTTGCTATTTTGTTAAGTCACATCCATTTAATTAATAAACAAATTTCACAGTCCAATTAGCATACAAAATGGAGTGAGCACGCAGAAAACAAAACAAATCAAATTTGAATAGTGCGCTTCCTTGTATTTATAGTTTGATGGTGGAAATTCACTGCCGGATTTAGTTTCGAACTTCCACAAAAAACTAAAGGTTAACAAAAATAGGAAATAACGGCCAGGTCGATTCGCCTCAATTTTATTTTTTTTCATTTGTTCATAATTGCCAGGAGAAGGTTTTTACGAAAGAAAATTTTGGATAAACCATCCGGAAAAGTCGGTAAAGTGGAAAATCGAGAATTGATTTTTGAATTTTAAATTGAATATGGAATCTTAAGAGCGATTGTTTCCGAATGGCTTTTCGAATGGAAAAATAGAAAATTCTTGGTGAAAAACTCGGAAAATTCCGGAAAAACGCGAAAATTTTTAATATTTGTTTTCAACATGCGTGCTTATGTGCGAGATGAGCTGTCCGAAAGAAATTATGTAATTTCTAATCTTATTTACTTTGACGGAAGAAAAGACAAAATCCTTGCTTCAGAAGAAAAATATGGGAGTCATTATCGCAAGGAGGTTCTTGAAGAACATATTGCAATTCTTGCTGAATCAGAGTCAATTTAATAAAAAATATACAATCCAATGATGCTTTCTTTCTAATAGAATATTTAAGCCCCTGCTAATTTAATTTAATACCTCTGACTACAACACTACGTACACTATTTTTGGGAATGAATATGTCAGATAACTAATCCAACTATCTTAAGAGATCTGTCTGATGAAGAACTTTCATTGCTTGTAAATGCAAAAGAGCTCAGAATACCAGATTTTCCGTGTCATACGCAAAGTGTCGAAAGGCGTTTAAAAAATGAAACAAAATCTAGAAATCGGATGCCATCTTTTAATTACAAAGCCAGTTTTCAAAAATTTGTATTATATATTCTGAAGCCTTAATAGCTTTCTTTCAATTAATAACTTGAAATTGTTTGATTGCACGCCAATACATTTTTATTGCTTTTATTTAGTAAGAAAAAATATTTAAATATATATAGGTACATATTTATTAAATAATAATAATATTTTGAATAAATAGAAAAATTACTATACTTCCAGCGTCGGCAGAGATCCAAAAGTTATGTCGTAATCAGAAAGTAAGTACAGATTCGGAATCTTCTCGTCAATACGCAACTCTCGATAGGTACCCCTTTCGATAAAAGATGTAATATTCGAAGAGCATCTTTTCTTCATACATAGCAACGGGACACCCTAATGAACGTGTACTTAAGAAGAACATTGAGCCATAATCATGTAATTATTTAAATGGGAACTACATTGTTCACATTATCCCGTTCTCAATCTAAATTCATCTCCCCGTCTGTGCCTACTTACAACGTAATCGAGTGGAATTATGTAAAATATCCTTGTCTTGTTGTCATGAGCGAAATATCTCTTCTTATCGAATAAGGATAATTCAATAAAAGTCGTAGGCACGTTCCGTTATACGCGCGTGGAAGAGTATTTACGTCGATGCCTCTACATCGGCAATTTGCGCATACCTCGAAATCTCTTATCGGTCTCGAGAAATTGAAATTCACTCAACAGTGAAACAGTATAATGTAGGTATGCATGAGCCTCTCCGCGCGCCCCCTCCACGCATTCCATATATCCTTTTCGTATATAGTCAGCGGCATCCTAAACATTAAAACTACTTCCTTTGCCTATTCAAACAACCCAGTTGTGGAACACGAAGAGCCTTTTTGTTGACAACTACGAAGTGGGAAACATACCAATACCCACCACCATATAATAGAAGCAACTGTTAGCCAGTCCCTGGAACTACTCAGTATTCGCTGAAGGAGAATTTGCGATATCCCTTCTTCTGAGATATGCGCTGCTCACATACGGCGCTAAGGGAAATGCTTAAATGTGGAATTCCCTTGGCTTAAAGGATATCTATTTAAAAGAATTCCGTTGATGGAAAGCGACGTGAGGAGCCATACGCTCTGCAACAATGAATTGCAGGCAATTCCGTTCAGACTCCGGAGGATTCCATTCCCTCATAGCTGCACACACAACAATATGGGATCTCACTTAAGAAGCTTTCAATCGGTTAATGTTTTTCTGCTGTTCCCTGTTCAAATATAGCCAACACACACATCCTACACAGCATTCCATATTCAGGGAGTGGAAAATATTTCTAAAAGAATGGAAGTCTCCTTAAAAGAAAGGAGAAACGTGTGAACGTCTGAAGGGGTTTTCTGATTCAAGGCTGCTTTTTTTATGTAGTTTATTGAACTTAATCGATGTCCTTCAAGTTTGACGTAACACACAAAAAAAAACGCCTTTGAACTAAGGGCAGCAGTTCAATGGAAACTGAAGGATATTATTAACCCATCCCCAATCACCAACCCGTATCTTATCTGTGGTGTATCGATTTATGGAATGAGGGAGAATTATAATCAAACGAAGCGGAAAATAGGTGACTTCTATAAAGCCTCCTCACAATTTTCAAGTGTGTGCGAACTGCGAAGTAATTTAGAAGAAAGTGTGGTCCTTAAAAAAAGAAATGGAACCACCCCTTAAGAAGTCAACATTATAAAGAACCCGACGGTAAAAAGGAACAAGGATATCGAAAAAGAGTATACTTCTCCTGCAGTGCTTTGGATATTATATTTCCTCGTTGGAGGGGCTCCTTTGTAGCAATCTTTGAAAACTTGATGACGATTGTTTTTTTGAAAGGACGGTTTGCGAAGAAAAATCTATCTTTTGTCTCTTGTGTTTTGAATCTAGTATAAATAACGATGCCAGTTGCGAATTACAAGTGTTTTACTTGCTTTTGTTGGCGAAACAATCGCTTTTGGGATTTTTCAATGCACGAACGGTTGTGAGGGGATCCGAAAGTAATCTTCTTAACAGACTTTATCACTATATCGGTTAAGAAGAAAGAGAAAGATATTGTATTCGTACAAAATTTTTAGCTCGAGATGTTAACCAATTCTGACACTAGACGATAGAGGAATTCAAAAAGTTGGTTTCGCAAATCTGCAAGTCTGTCCGTCTGTCTGCCAGCTCCTGAAGTCTACAGCCTTAACGGCTGGGCGGATTTGTTTTAAGCTTCGGATTTTGAGTTTGTGGGCTTACAGATTTGATTTGTTTGAAAACAGCATTAACGTTTTCAACTTAAATTGCTATATGAGCTTGGGGTGGGGCTTAAAGTGCTGCATACTCAGTTTTATGCTCAAGGTCCATACGATTGTAAGAAGAATGCATTCTCAGGTAAGACAGTTATTCGTCACTTGATAACACACTTAGTTTTTGTCTAAATTATCGTACCTATACCAACCTTTGAAAAAACGCATTTTAAATTACAAAATACATACTTGGAGTGATATTTTCATAATTATTACATCCTTTATTTTTTATTCGAATACGTAACCAAAAACATTCCTTTTAAAAAATTGTTCAAAAATATTTCTTTAAAATGACACCCAAATCCCGATCTGTGTTCACTTACGGTATTTTATTGTTTCAATAAAAATACAGTAGGTAGGTACCCACTACCCAAAAATTAATTTTAGCAACTATCGTCCAGCTCTTTTTCTAAACATACAAAATAAAAAAGACAGCAGCCATCTATAACCTAAACGCTGGAAAACACGTCATTCTCATTAGTACTCTGACTGACATTGACTTTAATCCTTCTGGTTGCATACAAATTTTAAAAAAATAACAAACCAAAGATTTAAGAATGGTTGATATGATTCGTGCGACCCAGTCATGCCCTTCATTTTTGTATTGACATAAGAAGAGCATTGTCCTACATGTTATTTTCCAAGACAAAGCTTCTAAGCGAATTGGGCACTTTTGAGATGGGATGGAAATGGGAATTGAAATACCGTATCGACACCAACGGAAGAGAGTTGACGGCCGAAAAGAGTCATAAGAGTAAGAGAAACCGTATTGCTCTAACCTCTAAGAGTAAATGAAAACGTTATTACTTAACTTATATTTACTTACTCTTATGATTTATGAATGATTCTTCACAGCCAGTGATACCAGATTACAAGATATATATTTTCTTTCAAGATTTTTGAGTTCTAAAATATGTACTTTTTACCTCATATTTACCAAATTTCAAGATTTTCGATTTTTAAAATATAACAATTTAAATCAACATTTTCTACAGAAGGAAAACGTTTTTATTAATTAAATTATTATGTAGAATGTCGAACAGAGCTCATGCACAACATCTGTTTTTACTAAGGTATCCATCAGCTATAAAGTAAGGAAAATATTTTATTTGAAAAACTGATGTAATAAAATAGGATTTTGGAAAACTGTTTTCGGAGTAAAAACAGCGAACAAAATTTGGCATACACTCCACAAGACCGACATGACATGTTAAACTGTCTTTTTATGTCTGACGAGGCCCATTTCGGTTTAAACGGCAACATAAACAAACAAAATATTCAAATATGGAGTGCTTGCAACTCACAGATATTCCATAAGACGAAATTGCATTAACTTCGTGTCACAATGTTGTGTGCAGTTTCATCAAGGTGCATTGTCGTGCTCTATACTTCTTCGAAGAAAATGGTCATACCGTTACGGTTACTGGAGACCATTACTTGAGCATGTTGAGAGAGTTTTTCTATCTATAATTACGCCGAATGAGAAGATCTTTCAACTCTGTGTAGTTTCAGCCAGATGGTTCAACTCCTCACATAGCCCGGCCTGTTATGACAGAACTGCGACGAAAATTTCCCAATAAGCTGATATCCAGAAACTCCACATTCTGTTGTCAAAACCAACAAATTTCAATGAACTAAAGCCATCCATTTGAGAACGTCTACAAGATTAATTACCAGTGCATACATACTTAAGGGTATGGTTTTCTAAGAAACGCGGACTTATACATTGAGCAGTTTCAACGTGATGCAATCGTAAGTAGCCATGGGAAAGCATTGTTTCTATCATAACTCTTTATTAACATTAAAAGCCAGATTTTTTTTATAAGTAGGTTTAAACCTCATTTAAATAATAACTCTTAAAACACTAATTTGACAGACTAATTACATGTATTAAGCCCTCATCTGTTGGTGTATAAGCCCATTATGGTACAGTTCATTGTACATGACACAAAACGTGACATAGTAAACTTCAATTATGAACTCACTCTCGTATGAACACAACATAATCTTACCAACAATATTAAGGACTTCACAAACGCTATCATTACAGATGGGAAACTAAAAACCAGATTCTCCCCGCTATGAAAAAAAAAGAAGAATTTTGTAACTTTAATTTCACTATAGAAGTCCATTTACTCAATTTCGTCCTGAACTGCGCTCTCGTTCTCGAGTCCTTAATTAAAGTTTACACTCCCCCAAAAAGGCCGAACCGCTCTGCTCCGATTCGGGTCCGAAATGTAATTTGTCTACTGCAGAAAGTTTCTTAAGTGTTTCAGACCAGAAAACATTCATTACATTGTGGTACTCAGAGCTGAACACTGAAAGCATGATGAAAGGGACCAATCCCTTCCGAAACCAATGGGTGGCAGCAACCATCAAAAGCGAGTAAAAATCCTTTTTTGCCAACACTCAAAGCATCTGGATAATTCAACAGAATTAAGTCAACGTAATTGACCGTAAAAAAACTGATTTCAAATCAAACCGAATAGCTTTCCGCAAAGGCAAACCTCATATATCTCCTCTGACGCGCTGAAGGATCTTAAATCCTAATTGCGCCATTCTAATTCAATTTGAACTGGAAAGTCTTCTGAATATTTGAAATCGAAAACTGTGAAGTTGCCGAGTAAGTGACTGAGAGAGAATATCTCTTCGTAACTTTCCCAGATAATTTAAATATTATTTAGTTCCTGCTGATGGTTGGTTTTGGTGCGTCTTCCTTGTTTTGGGCCCATTTGGTCCTAAATCAATGCGATAGACGTACATATACACAGCAATGCCTGACGCTGTGGAAATCTGAAAGAATAGGCAATTAAGTGGGACTAACAGAGCACGACACAGTAATGAATTCATATAAGAGGTAAGAGTTCTTTGCGGATGGTGCTGGAGTACTGGGGTATCACAAATTTAAAATCCTCAGCACTTAACCATGTCACGTACACTGAGTGTTAATTTGAATTATCGGACGTGATGGGAATTGTTTATTTGTCTTAGAGAACAGCAATTGTCTGTTTTTGTTCTTCAAATCGATTAATTTCACCGTCACTCGCATTTAGGTAAAACCGTGTGACCCAGTGCAGGAGTCACAGGGAAAAGTGCGTGCTTGAGAATGCGAATCACGTCAGCATTTTAGCATTGTAGCCAAGTCAAGACATGTCGCTCTAGGATGCCATCGCAGGAGAAGCTGAGATTAGAATTAACGGAAGAATCAAGAGTCTCAAGGTGGAGAGAGGTTAATTAAGGTCCAGGTCCGTACATAAGCCAAACTTCTACCAAAGAGGACTCATCGAATGGGCAACCTACAGGGAGAGCGTTCGAATCCTGGAAAATGAGATCAGATTCGCAAAGAAAAGAATAACTTTCTGCGAATCAATCGATTCTACAACCGAAAATGCGGAAAATGCTTTCAAAGGCACTTCCCAGGATGCACGGATGTGTCTGAGGGTTACGATGTAGTAACACCAGGCACGAAGGGGGGATTTTCATTCAAAAGGCAAGTTAGACTAGTCACACCACAGTCAATGACTACAGACCAATCAGTCTGTCGTCATTTATGCTAAAAACAATGAAACGCATAATCGATCTGTACGTACGTCAAGCGATCGGCGATAGCTACCTATCAAAACCACAACATGCGTAGCAGATCTACATAGAGTCGTATCAGTAGTGCAAGAATCACTACAACACAAAGAGTACACACTGAGTGCGTTCCTAGACATCGAGGGGGCCTTCAACTACATCGAAGCTGGCACAATTTTAAGCAGCTTGGGAAGAGCCTACCTAAATTGCAGCCTATGTGACTGGACTGAACTCATGCTAGGTACAATCAGGATCAAGTCACTGATAGGGGACGTGAGGTTTGTAATGAAGGTCAGTAGGGGAACACCTCAAGGTGGAGACCTCTCACCGCTCATATGGCTCCTCGTAGTTATGAAACTGCTAAAAATATTATAAAAGGAAGGTTTCATTGCGAGCGCATACGCAGACTATGGCGTTATTCTGGTTCCAAGTGAACTCACTCCAGTTCTCTGCGAAAGACTTAGTTATGCACTCCCGCTAGTCAATAACAAGCCGTGGACTTGGAGTGAATCCATCGAAGACGGAAATTCTTCTGTTTACGAGAAAAAGGGCGATCCCCGCCTTCAATCCCCCAGGATGGCCGGGGTAGACCTGGAAATTTCAAAGCGGCGAAGGAAATTAAGAGACGGGTCGAAAATGCGTACATCTATGGCCCTAAAATCAGTAAGAACTCTGCTAATCACAATTGCAAAGAAGACTGAAATAGAATCCTGGAGTAGAACTAACCTTTGTTGAGCAAAAAGAAATCTAAATGGATGATCGGACTAAGCCGCAAAGATATTCGCATACAAAACGGCTGGGAAAACTGCATAACGACGTTTGCAGAAGCTTGAAGAAATAAAGTCTGGTTCGCCATCTACAACAGACAGAGGATTCTCAGCAGTTACTTCTTCGATCACCTACATAGATCATTTGGAGAATGTTAATTCAAAGTACTTCTGAGATTGATACTCAAATCTGGGTGGTTCTAATAGATAACCAGACTTCATATCATTGTCCAATCGTAGGACGTACTAGAGGATCAGGTTACAACGGAGCTTTAAGAACCTATGAGATTCAAACTAAATCTATGTATCTCCAATATTAAAAGCTTTCTATTTTTTGTCTTTCAACAGGTTACACTATGGTTCCCGTAAACTTAACAGCCATTTGTTTTGTATGAGTTGCTATTTTTGAGAACGAATGGAATGGTCCTTCAATTTTATGCCGAGTCCGAACGACTAGAGAGAGATGGTCCAGTGGAAAAAACCTCAAAATGTAGATTTTGTTTTTTTTCCGTTGGTCAAACCAGAACCACTCACTCAGTAGCACACTATACCACTGCGCTCGAACCAACCAACACCTGTTTTTGAAAACACTCGCATTTAAATCATATTTTGTGTCGTGATCTATTTTCAGTACTCAAAAAACCGTTAGACCTTGCATCTCTTTTATTTCTTGCCTTTTTATCCAATTTGCCGTCAATGCAAATAAAAAGACTAATTTCATAAGCTTCTGAATCTTATTGAGCTTTCACTTTTTTTCAATGCCACCCAACTCGTATAATTGTCTCAAAGATGGACCAGATCGTCCAAATGTGTGTAAGCCACCGCAAAACTAGCTCATCCTTAAGTGTTTTTTCGATCAAATTTCAAGATCAAGATCTCATCGTCTCACATAGTTAATACTAACTAAATACGACGATTTCGCAGTTTCCACAAACCAGTAGATAGTATTTTTGATTAGATTAGATTTTATTAATTACTTAATTGTTTACAAATCAAAGAAAGCATGGCAATAAGCCGTCTGCCGATTGACAATATATTTGTTTTACAATAGCCACTTCTTGTTACTATAGTTCAGCAAATACTCGTAATAAATATAAATATATAAAATAAAATTAAAAACTTTCTGATATAATTCTCTGCCGATAAGCCAAGAATGTCTTGCAGTACGCGAACAAACGAGTCACATCCAGTTCATTGAGCTTATAAAGGATATCTTCATCGGGTATTTGATCCACTCCAAAAAAAGTGCCGCCTTGTTTCCCTGAGCGTAGGACATCTACCCTCTCAGCCATGTTACATATACTGCACAATACCGGTAGATCTTCTCTATGAGGCTGATAATTTAGCGGAAATAGTTCAGATCGCAGCTTTATTATAAAGTGAAATTTCCTCAGCGCTGTGATCATCTTTGAAGTAATTCCGATCCCCCTACTCATAATTCAGTTGACTATATAGATAGATCGATGCAGTGATTCCGATGCTTCTCTTTCCGATTGTTGTCTGAATTTAAGATCTACAGCTGCAATCAACTAATACATCTTTGGTTTCCATGGTCCCAGGTTTGCTTCATTCAGGTCCAGGCTTATTCCACACATGTGCGCAAGGTCATTCCATTTACTGAACCAACTATTTTTGCATCGTAGTGCTTCCAAGGCCACTTGTTTTGGTAATCTCTCCAAAGGCATATTGAAGACTTTCAAAATGTAGTCCACTTGAAGTTTAAGTGTCTTTGTAGCCAGTGGAGAAAGACCAGTCTCCAGATTATGACATAATTATTTATATTTGTTAGCAAAACATTTTCTCCAAGTTGTAGTTATCACGTTTTTGGTCTTTTGCAACTTGCATTTCAGGTGTTCTTCCGTACTTAGGTTTTGTGTGAAAAGCATACCAAGGTAGTTGTATTTATTAACGACCTTGATCCGTTCGCCGTTCAAAAACCATTTCTCGTTGCTGCACATTCTTCCACTACTTTTTTTAAAGATCATCACCTTTGACTTTTGTAGGTTTATTATAAGGCTCCACATTTTGGAAAATTCATATAAGCGGTTTATCATGCGATGGAGTGTCTCCGGGGAATTCGCCATCCAGTACGTATCACCTTTATATTCCCAACAGTCTTGCCCTAACCTTGACGAGTTGTAAGGGCTTCAGTGAGGGTTAAAATAAAGTCTATTGCACTCCTCCTAATGACTTATGTGTACTTGGCACACACCCTACTTGTCATTTCCCAGTTCGGGTAAAGGGGTAGGGAAAGAGTGGCAGACCTTTTTAAAAAAGGCCTGATTCGAGGTGGAACAGTAGAACTGAATTACTGAAAAAATTTCAGACCTTATAGGGAGAAAATCTGATGCAGACAAGTAGCATTATCATGTCAAGCGCCGAAACAGATTCCACTGTGTGAGAGTAACTTTAAGCTTAGTTTACTTTTAAACTGCTTGTGTAGAAGCTACAGAAATAAAGAAGAACAATGGCTCCATTCGCCAAAGCTAGATCCTTACATGATACAAACTGGAATAATATTTCTCCTCTGTATAATTGTCGTTAGGGGCTGACTACCACTATATCATGTGCATTATTATCACAGCCAATTATCAGATCCCCGTTCCTGTCCGTGCACGCAATTACCAAAGAATTCAACTCACTTTTCGGAACAGGTTTTATAGAATTATGCTACAAATGCTACAACAACATCCGTGAGCGAGCCATACATCACTGAATTTTGTGGACTTAGCAAGCAAAACAATGACAAGTTCCGTCACGTATTACTGGACCACAGATGTGGCAATTCAACCCGTGATTCCGTTCATTGTGTAGGGTCTAAGGCACTTACATTCTCCAATTTATTAGCATGAACTCCATGCCTCACCAGTACATAAGACATAATTTTTCCGTTGGATAGCACAACACGCAATTTGGTAGACCGTATAACCCTAATTAAAATTTTAAAGATTAAATGTTATTCCTTGAGAGCTACCTATATCACTAGAATCTTCAGCAAAACATTTAGTCATCACAGAAGGTTCAGTTGGATCACCCTATACGGTATAACATGCAGAGATATAGTCCGTATAGGAGTCGAAACTTTCCTAGATGCGCAGTAGCAATTTCCTGAAATGGATATTTTCTCTTATGTGATTTTTTTATGAAATGATATTGATACTTCACTGCACTTTATTTTTTTTCTTTGTACCATTTGCAAATTAAATAAAATATAACCACGCGTTATATCAAAGACTGGCCAATAATTAGGTATAGTGTCTTATTCATATTTTTTAGTTTTTTGGTTTTGTAAATTAACTTTTTTTATTTTTATCTCTATAGCCTATGACACTTTGGTTAATGTTACGAATCTAATGACACCTCCCTCTTCAAAATCGGTAAAGCCGTTTGTACTGCAGGGCGTCACGTAGGAACGTACATAGGATACGCGCGAAACACATATGCCCGGTCAGGAAAAATATAGCATAATTACGAATCGAATGTGCTCAAATCTGGAAGGTATTATCCTCATACCCTATTTAACATAAAGTGTCTCTTAAAGTAAATAAATTTATAAACTACTAGCTGACCCGGCGAACTTTGTTCCGCCCAATATCTTTAATGTAATAAAAATAATAATTTCGAGCGTGCACAATGCTAATGCTACTTTATGTAATTCGGTCAATTCAAATTCTTTTTTCAAAACTTATAGTTATGCAATAGAAATGACTGAAGTATAGCAATGTCGATGTCTTTCATTCGCAAACTTGCGGTGCATTGATGTTTCACAACAAAATTATAACTGGGCCGACTTACAATTTCAAATTGTGTAGCGGTAAGCACGGAATATCTAAGGAATTCAAAACTTTAGAATTTTACATTATTTTTTGTTGCACCTATTGGAAGTGGCACTATCCAGTAATTTTTTTTCAAAATGCGATTCTCCATACTAAATTCTATCCCCATAAGGTATTGAGTTTTCTCGACAAAAAGTAGCATAACATTTTCTTTTTTAAGTAAACCAAAAATAATAAAAATCTAACGATTTATTCCCGAGTTATGAGTGCACATACGGACGTCAGTCTTTTTTATATATAGCTGTACCCACCCGGTTTTAACCGTATATTTCGTTTTAAGTCTTGAACAGATTTCTCAAAGTGCTTTATTTGGACCATGTCCATTTATGATTTTACCTAATTATACAACTTTATAGAAATAGCGTTTGATTTGATTTTTGAATGAAAGGTGCCACAACCCGTTTTGCGCTTATGGTTTGCAAGGTATCACCTTTACGATGGTGTCCTATCTTTCAACCGGGAACCAGCCATAAACATGCACAATATTTCATTGAAAAGAGTTGTGTGGTTTCGGAGATCGACGACAGCACCAGCTATCGGGTCCATAGCCCAAATGGAAATTGTTGGTTATAGTGTAAGCGATGTTCCTACATTTCTGACATGCTTCCGTAACAGTAGATAACAGTGTGTATAGTGTATCAGAGTGCTTACTAAAGGGTTTTTCAATAAGAGCGCTACAAAAGTTTTTTTTTAAATAAAACAAAAACGGTTTTGGATATCAATGAAATTCTTTATTCCTGTGAAAGTACGTTCGATGCCATTATGCATGGAACTCGATTTCTTTTGCATGGCCACCACGGGCACGCTTGCAGAAGTCCAGACGCTGAACCCAATTTTCGACGGTTTTCAAGCATAAATCGGCCGATACTGCTGCAATTTCACGTTCGATATTCCTACGAAGTTCATCAATCGTCGCTGGCTTGTTGGCATAGACCATAGACTTGACGTAGCCCCACAGGAAATAGTCTAACGGCGTCAAATCGTCCCTGTTGAAAAACCCTTTATTTCCAGTGCAGAATGGAACGTTGGCCAAGGTGAGGAAAAAGTTTTAGCTTATAAAATTACTATTTCGGGAAACACATATTTTGGGTATGACTTGTTACCGGAATGTTCCCGAATTTAAGTGAGCTGTCAAATTAGTTTTCATGTGTTTGTAAGTTGGTTCGCACGAAAAAGAAAATGTGATATAGAAATACTGGTACCTTCCCTCTTTAATGGGGATGCTAAAGTACCTAAACGAACAAAGTGTCATGAAAATGGTAATGGAGGTAATATAATGCGAATTTAATAATTGCATATCTTCGTACCCGAGTGCAAAATATTTTAACGAAAATCTGTTTTACTACAAATACCACGCGCTAACGAAATATTCAGGATTCAGATTCAGCTGGCCCGGCGAAATACAATTGCAATAACCGCAGCGATTTACTTCTCGGCCAACCTACCGCTTTTTTACTGAAGTGCTTTATGGTAGGTACATAGCATTTTTCGTTCCATTTACGGGTGCGTACGCGTACAAAGCGAGAGGTTTGCTGACACGTGAGCACGCCACATACAATTGACCATGTGAGAAACATGGAACGCTATGCTGATGATGATTGTGTTGTTGTCTATCTCGGTCTCCAGTATGGACGACTGCATGGTATTCTTTCGTGAAGTTCCGAAATATTCTATCGATTGTTAATATTCCGATCTAACTGTTCGTCCTGATTTTCTGCGACGTGAAACGTTTGACCTTCGCACTGGCGGCATGATCTAATTTGTCTTGGAATCGCCGAATCCCACACAAACTTTCATCCCCTATATCATCCTGTCAAAGTTTTGTTTTCGAGACATGAAGTAGCCTATGGCCTTCCTTGGGCCCAATCGAAACCATCAAGATCAAAATCTTTAAAAACTAACCATCCTCTTTCGAGTTACGTGCGTAAAAACTCAAAACGCTCAACAACTCCTGTGTTGCCTATCATCATCATCATCTCAAACATTTCAACTTACTCACTCTCATACTAATGCAAGGATCCTGAAAATATTTGGCAAACAAAAATGATGCATTCACGCCATCAAACAAATCGAAGTATCTACTCCATTTCAAAAAGCTACTTAATGTGACATAGTAAACATAAGCAATCTTATTAGGTGTATTTAAAAAAAAGAAATTTCAAAATTGTTTGCAACAACAATTTGCTTGGAAAATAATTAAAATAATTGACAACAACAATTGGCATTAAATTTAAATTTTGTTTTTTTTTGTATATGAAGTATCACTACTCGATTTCCACCCCGTTTATTTTTTTTTTCAAAGTGCATTTCCCCATACAAACTTTCATAACCTTTTTCATCCCCTCAGAGTTCTGTTTTCGCGACAAAAAGTAGCCTATAACCTTCCTTGGTCCAAAACGAAACCGTCAAGCCCAAAATCGTTGAAATCCAAAAATCCTTTATAGAGTTATGCGCGCACACACGGACTTCATTGCCTTTTATATATATGTATAGATTGATTGTTCAATTGTAAAAAAGAAAAAAACATTCCCGGCGGAGTTAAGGAACCCTGATTCTGATGCAGCGTTACAGTGACACCTGAAACTCAATGAAACATAATTTTTGTTTGCTGAGATCATGGAGATTCTTGGAGTAAATTCAAATTCAATGACAACTGCCTTTTTTTTGTAAATTCCCACATAGGTACAACGTTATTTTTTATCATTAGTTACCAGCAATACGATGCATTAATGTTAAGTTTTTATTGGCAGAGTCTTAACTTTTTCGCTGTGTTTTACTAGTATTTTACAATAATTTTTATAACGCAAAAGGTTAAACCCACACTTTCGCTGCGAGGACCAATTTCCTTACAACAAATTTGGGAAATACTAAAGTCGACAGTTTTAATTAATTTCAGTGTGATAATCGATTATTAGGTACCTATACGCCGCAATCAAAGAGCTCATACCCCCAGACAAACTATCTCCATCTCTTGGTTACACATGGAAAAACAAATATTTGCATTCAATTCAATCGGAATAGTGCAGAATCCTTTTAAACGGCTCCATTCAATCATGAAATGGAAGAGATTTATTCGAATACGTATGCACCATCAGAGCCCCTCGTTCACTCATGACAGTATAGCGCACAGCAATAGAGCAGCATACAGTAAATCAACCACTGAACCGAGTCAACCTGTACCTGGTGCAGCGATTGCAAGGAAGAGAGTTAGGTTGGGCTGTATTGTATAAACGAGCGGTGAATCAAAGTTAAGGCACCCCATAAACTGCTTGACAATAACGAGTATTGTCAACACATAACGAGTGCAGGTTACACAGTTTAAGAAAATGATGTTAAACCAGATTCATAGCTATTAGCTTCACTATGCATGGTGTATTTTTGATGACTATGCTATTCAAAACCGATGATAAACTATTCGCACAAGTAAGTGCGATGTCAGTAAGGACAGCTATATCAATATTGTTTTACTTTTACCGATATTTCTCACAATATTTAGTTGCATGTCTTGGAATCTGTAGAAAGTGTGCTGGACTACAAACTTTTTGAGTGGTTTCAGACTCGACACCACGAGAAATATTTACAACTTAAGACTTTTTCTTTAAATTGCAAAACGCTGACCGTAAATGTCCTGAAAAAGCTTATTCACTAAGTGTTTGGTATTCGAATGTGGCATAGAATTTCAGATTAAAATGCATATCAGAACAGTTGCATTGTTTAGTATTTCATCGCCAACATATTGGGAGCATACTTCATTTAAGTTTGTATTTCACCAACCATTGGAAACCGCTTGTGCGTGGTCGCCTTTAGAATAAGTTTAACTATACACGCTTGAGGGGGGTGATTTTCATTCTATCTACCAGCTTCGAGTACATCTCCTTGCACTGGCAAGTAGTTCTTTGTTGCAGTCAAATATATTTATACGTTTCACCAATAGAATGAGAAAGTTCCCGCCTGAGGTTGACATTTCAGGATGTTTGCTAATACACATACATACGGAGAGAATGAACCCTTTTCTGGTCTGCTTTAAGTACGCGTAATGTAGTAGGTAGTACCTAGAGTATTAATGTAGGTAGTTTCACCCTTACTCCTCCGTTCTGGAGATGGATGTGGAATGTTATTCAAGATGTTTCAAATAAGGAGGGACTTCGATTTGTGGCTAAAAGATTTCGAAATAAAGAATTTAATGCTTTTAAGAGTAAGCGATTATATTTGCAAGTACAATTGGAGCCATTTCGCTTTAATGTGTGCCAGACTGCAAACAGTTAAGAAGCTAATATTTGTCCACAGGAGGAATAAGCATTTGTCCGTGCATACCTTCCATGGACATTGGACAATTTATTCCATATAGAGTTTTTTTTATTGAAGTTGAATCTGGCTGCGAGAGGTGCTTTTTAAGTTTTTGATTTAAGTAAATAATTACCTTGTTCAACCTTTTTTCATTGAATAAACCCGGAAACAAAAGATAAAATATAAACAATAGGGCACGTTTCACTCTTAAGACCTAAGGGCCAAGAATGTTAAATCGGATGCTGCCCCTCCCGCACTTCGTACATCGGAATTTTTCACTGAACATCATTCAGCCTCATTAGTAGCAATATCCGTCACCCGTTGTCGTTGACTAAAAATGAATGTCCCTGTGCCGACAAGCTAAAGGAACTTTTTTTTTCCCCAAATCAGACATGTTAATCAACTAAGCCGAATAACCCAGCCAACAATTGGATGAGTTGATCAACTAAACCAAGTGTTCCGAGCTTGCATTTTTTCGAAAATATGATGCTAAAAATTATTTGATCTTCCTCAGTTGCTCAACATATCCTCAATATGTGTTTTCGTGTCGTTTGTTATATTAGCCCTTTTTTATTATCAGCCATGATCTATATAGATCATCGATTTACATGCACTTACAACAACAACATTATGATCCTGCTTCTCATCGAGATCATGAACCATTATCTGAAAATTATTTCTACTATTGCTCGTAGCGCTGTTTGGCGCTGTTTGTTTCATTCTTGAATGTTGGTGTGCCTGTAAAAAGCCAGACTAAAAAATTCAATAATCTTCATAGCACAAAAAATCAATCAGCATTTTTTTACATTCAATAAATTTTCTGTCCTTCGAGATTTTGCTTTTTAATTCTGTAAAGGTATGACAAGCCCAGCGAAATATTCCATAATTTTTTAAGTACCTAAATGTTTAACAAAAAATGTTTATGAAATGTGTCGCAGCTCGTAAATAATAATTGTTTCACAAGTTTTCTGGCAGAAAGGTGAGAGTTGTTTTTTGTTTTTACATAAAGTACAAATCAGGTACAAAAGTCCAGAAAATCTCGGAATATCTAATGAAAAATGTAAACTAGCATTCTGCATAAATTTAAACTATTTTATAACTACAAGAGTTTTCGCTGAGTTTTTTTGACTAAATAGCTTTAAATTTACGTAAAGTGACGATTTTATTTTAACAATCAAACTTATTTTGTGTGTGCGCAGAGAGAGAACTATGGTATTATTATGAAGAGTATAATGCTTTGTCTAAGAATTATTCCAATCTAAGCGGACCGGATGTGTAAACTGCTGTTTTCATTATATTTCGAACTGATTTTAAACACCTTAAATAAGTTCTTAAAAACTCTCACCTTCAAAAAATATTAAAAATTATTAATTTGATTGTAATGGCAACACCCCCGACAAGCAACTGAAATTTCGTTGTACAGAATGTTTGCAATATGGCTGGTGGCATGGTCGTCTTTTGAAAGCAACTGTTGCCACAACTCGTCTATGATCCGTATTGTTTTATTTTCGTGATCTGATTTGGATCAGATCACGTTGATAATAAAATACGGATATTTTCCCACAAACGTACGATCTAGAAAAAGCTAAAGAAAATTGGTTGATGAGTTGCACAGGCAGTGGTTATCCTGTATCGCGTTATTTTCGATTGGTTGTCACCTCTTTTTTGTTACAAGTGGTTAAGACTGAAATGTTAGAAAAAAATATATCGGTCCATAAATCTTTGTCGCCAGCAAATCCAATTTAAATAAAGAAGCCTCAAAGCCTTTCGCTTAAAGTCTCCCATAGCATTATCAAAATTGGTGCCATGACTGAACAACACATCGTATCCGAAGAATTAACATTAAACGCCTACAATGACATCAGCACAAACAATGTAGTTACGAAGAGTAGCATGAAATAGTTCAACGATAAATCTTTGTTACTGGCGTACAAATTGAATCAAAGCTCAAAGAAAAACGATTCCGTTCGCATCCACATTTCCCAGCAATCTTTTGAAGTTGATAATTACGAAACCAAATTGAAGAAGAAACTTTATTAATACTGATTTGGTAATTGAAAACAGCCAATCTGCCAATCTATCTATACTATCCATTCCTTTTTTTGCACATAATCCACCTTTTCTATGTAAAAGAGTAACTAAACTTCAAACAAACATTCTCACTCCCTAATTGCTAGCCATTAACTCCTGACACAACACCTAGCGCTCCCTCCTATACACTAAATTGCGTCCGGGAAGTTGTACCCCTCATGTTTACATCTATAAAACTGATATCGAACACCGATTTGCAAGCTATTCCGCACCCACAACAAGGTTCAGTGAAAAAAAAAAAAACTTTATTAAACCCCACAATATTCACAAGTAAACAGTAAACACTGCAAATTTATTTATAAACCTGCTCTTTCGCTCTACACTCCTGTGCTTGAACTACTTTTCAATAGCGCAAAACGTGATGTTGCAGTTTGCCATATTTAAAAAAAAAATGTCCACTCACTCGAAGGGATATTCCCTCCATCCCTACCTCGTTTTATTATTTGTCGGCCATCCGGGCGTATGCGTAATATTTTCAATGAAAATATTTCCAATATACTACTTAATGTCACGTAGCACAAGTTTTCCATTAACTGGGATGGGGAGGGGGGGGGGGGGGGGGGGTATAAATATTCGTCTATCTGAATAATTTGTATCTCACAAAGTATAAGTGCGATAAATACTTTTGTGATATTGATCCATGACTTCGACGAACAAAAACCATGGCGCTGGTTATACGTATGGCTGAGTCTTCTTCTTTATATTGATGTCCTTTTTACATTCGACATTTATTTTTTGTTTTGTCTTTTTTTGTATTTATGGTGGCGCTATGTGTTTCATTTTTTTTCCTTGTTACCAAATATGTGGGGGTGGAACACGACAAACATACCACTTGAACTCTTGTCACAAGGAAGTACCTAATCATGGCATAGAGGGCCATCAAAACCATTTCGAAAACGTATCGAACGTGATTTCGTTCGCTCTTCGTTTTGTTATTGTTTTTGTTTGCTTCCTCCATCCATTGTTTAGAGTTCTCGCCTTCCTGTTTTTGTTGGTGTAGTGTAGTTTCAAAGTCATGTACCAATACCAAGTCGTTTGTATGAGAGTTTGACCTCGCTCGTAGCAAGTAATAGTTGCTATGGTTTGGATTGGAAGATACACACGAAACACCGTTATGATCCTATGAATGTTTTGGCTTTTGCCGCAGCCCGCCCCATCAGTGTACGAGCGAGCCAACTCTAATGCATTTTTAATAGCACTTGAACTTTTGTACATGTCATGCTAACAGAAAATTTGGTGTTTGCCCCCCTTTTGCAAACACACAACCACGCGACGAGCTGTGGGTGGTTATATATGATTGCTTGAGAGATATTGGGAAAGCATCCCATCGTTAAGGAGGTTTACTTTTTGTTTTCCTTTTGCCGCTGATGTTAAAAGGAAATTCCCATATCGGTGATAATGACAGCTTCAAGCTTTCGTCAGAATATCGGACGAAATTTAAAATTTAAGAAACGTCACGAAACGATTTCAATGCTGGTACACATGAAACGAATCGTGCTTCATCGTCAATTCTTAATTTGTTTCAGCCAACCCGTTGGGTGTAACGCAAGTTGTGATGAAACGTATCTATGGATAAAAACGAACAAGAGAGGAAATGATTTAAAATTGTGTGACAATTCGAAATCGTTTTGGTAACTCTGAGACTGGGTATGGGACTATGGGATTCGTATTATGAGCGAGGTGGTGGTGCTGAACACGTTAACATGCTCGTATATGGTGGTGGCATGTTGAGATTAGAAAATTGCCACAAGATGGTGCTGGGACAAAGGATTTGTGTGTGTTGGATTGGGTGGACTATGTGGGGCTTGTTCCGGGGAAATATTTCGTGTACGTGATTTTAACCCATCGTGTATTTTAGGACGTTCCGCATCCAATATGCGATATTTTTCCCCTCCTCTTTTTGTGAGGTGCTGGTGTATATACCACATATAGGAATTCTCTGGTTTGGGGTGTAGAATTCAGGACACAAGTCGAATATAATCAATTTTATATAAATTGATTTCTGGGGCAAAAGCTGTGCTGGAATTATTTGCTCAAATTGGAAAAGAAAGTGGGCTACGTGTCGGTTAGAATTTCAAAATGATTGCTTTGTTGCAAAATTTGTAATGTAATTGACCGGATTGAACGTGCGGTTACAATGAGCGGATAAAAAGCAGTTTATTTGCCTCTGGGGGTTTGTCATATACCTATGTATGTAAAATCAATCCTACAAATTATTTACATGACTCTGGAATGGTTTCAGTTTTATCAGGCTTTACACAATAAACATCGGAAAAGGGTTTAGAAGACATCGCAGCAGATGGTGTTCTTATCATAAACACTCGACCTTTATATAGGGATATTTGCATCTTATTGTTTTCATATGATCTAAGGTTACTTATCCAGACGGAATTTTAAATTGGTGCAACGCAAAGCGGGGTAGTAACTATTTATTTGTTTATCTCGAGTTAGCTATTCAGAAGTTTATTTAGTTATCCAGTAACTTGGTGCAAGTGGCCCTTAAACTCTCAGACTTGGTTACACAAATTTTAGTCTGCATGTGCCATTTTGTTTTCGCTAAAATGTCCTATCCGTTCACATCAATCATAATTGAAATCTGCGAGAATTAGGGTTGAATTTGTTAGGTTAGGTTAAGTTTGTAAAATCGACCGTGCCACATTCAGATCGGGAGAAAAATGTTTTCCCTTACAAATTTGCAACCCTTCCTATGAGTTCAATAGCAAAGTTTGTCGAAAGAATGTCGTTTTCAATATACACAAATTAATTTTTTGTATGGAAACGGGATGTGCCACGCCAGATTGTCATATTTTTACTATGCATGTCCTTTTTAGATTTGGAAAAACAAGTCTAGACTTATATTGAGCGAAGGGTTTCAGTTCGGTTTCCGGAATAACAAAAATTACATCTAAAGCTTTTTTTTTCCAATGCGAAATCTTCCGCGGGAGCGAACATCTAACAATCCACTGCGAGTATGAAAAAGCTTCTCAATTTAGAGGTACGGGCTTAAAGGTGAAAGGGTCAAAAGGTCAAAGGGTTAAATGTGCAAACTGTCAAAATGTCAAAAGGTTAAAAGCTCAAAAGTTCAAAAGCGCAAAATGTCTAAAATTCATAAGATCAAAAGGTCAAATGGTCAAAAGGTCAAAATTTAAAAGATTCAAAAGTTCAAAATGTAAAAAGTTCCAAGGGTCAAAGGGTGAAAAGGTCAAAAGTTCAAAAAGTTAAAAGGTCAAAATGTAAAAAGTTCCAAGGGTCAAAGGGTGAAAAGGTCAAAAGGTCAAAATGTTAAAAGGTGGAAAAGTCAAAACTTCAAAATTCAAAATTTCGAAAGGTCAATAAGTCCGATCTCCGGTCCCTCAAGGAAAGTATTTTGATACTTTTATTTAAACTTAATTCAACTTACATAAATTGTTATTACCATGTGCTTTTTTGCACTGAATTCATTAAGTTTTTTACGTATTTACTACAATTTATTTTAAATTGCAATGTACAAGAATAAAATAGTAAAATTAGTCGTTAAAAAAGGGTTAGCCGGAAAAATGTAGTAAACCCCCATTCAAAATATTGTGGACGTGGAGAATGAAGATAATTCCTTATGAGTAGGTGTGCCTGTGCAATGTGCATGCCAGTTACGAAGTAGTATGGTACAATTATAATACAATTATTTTGTTTGGAGCACGATGAATGACAAGTTATTATTTTTAATTTTCATTTTATTTTTAATTTTGCATTTCCCGCGGCGTCAAAAAATACACGGTAAAAGAATTCTACTCTACAAATATTATACGAGTAAGTACCTACTACTAAAGAGCTGTGCACTACGCAACTTGTTACTTCGCATCTTTTTTGGATAAGACATTTTTTGTTAGGTATGTACAATGTACATTCATGCGTAGATGGAAATAAAATTCAGTAATTGGCAACAAAATAATCTCGAAGATAGGCAAATATAATTGGCCATGGAGTTTCCAAGGCATTGAAAATTGAGTATTCAGAAGTAGAGCACAAGAACTTAATTGGGGTAGGTAGGATAAACTTGAGAACAGCAATAGCAATCTTCCATGATTTCCCCCCTTTTTAGAAGCATACCAGAAGTTGGAGATAAGTACCTACATTTGTAAAAATATAAATTCGGTAATAACGCATGATGTGTTAGATACACCCTGTAACCAAGAGTGACACTGCTACCAACAGAAACGCAATGGCAGCAGCTTTGACAGCTGTCTTACCACCGATCTCGAAGAAGGCACACACGTTCATCTAACCTCTTGGTCGTTCATAAGCTGCATAAAAATACATATATCGGCAAAGTGACATAAGTCGAAATTTGTCATTTTTGAGTTAAGTAAACAGAAATGACCGCAAAAAATATTTATTTTTTTCTGCCTAATTGGCTTAATTGTACTTCTTCTACTTTCCAAGTTGTGAAAAGTGTCGTTTCGATTTTCCACTGACAACCCTCCATTTTTTGTGCCTTAACGCTATTTTTTGAGTTGTGCGTTTTGTTTGTTTTGTCAAAACCAGTCAAAACGTCGTATCTCCAAAAATGTCAATAAGGTAATTTCAGGGCAAAACGACACTTTTGCATCACAATAAGAAAATAAACACTTCAAATACTTCAATTCCATGTAAGCGAACTTTGTACATTGCTTTTAATTAAAAAGAAAATAATTTTTTAGCGTGACGCAAGACTTTAAACATCTCTTCTGAAGATCATACATTTCCGACTTATGTCACTTTGCAGTGAAAGCGACGATATATGTATATCTATTAAACCTGTAAAACTTAATCGAACTAATGTAAAAATAAACTTGATTATTTATAACGTGGAATAAAAGTAGGGACTTTCATTAAAACATAAAAATATGTATCAGGGTAGATATGTATCGCGTTTAAAGATTGATTGAAGGAACGATGTGTTTTTAGTGCATGTGTACATTTGGGCATGTTCGGTGTTGTCGAAGCCTATGCCATGACAAGGACTTGAGCGATTTCTCGATTCTGGTGGTGAGTTCCTAAAGAGCATTGCCGATTTTCCTGATTAATGGGCATATTAGTTTGTGCAATAACTTTTGTGAAATATTTAAAATACGTGACTATTAGAATTTTTCGAGAACAACTAAATTCGGGATCTTAGAATACTGATATTAATATGTATATTGGAAAAAGTCGTTAAAGCGGTTCTTGTAAAATTACACAAACAAAACAGTTCCAACGATGAAAATGTTTAGTTTGAAAAATACTAATGCTTAACTATTTAGTTAAAAACTGAGTACCTATAAGTTATAGTGCGGGATGTGAGTAATACCTGATTTTTAAAGTTTTATCAAAATCGAAGGAGCGGTTTTCAAAATATGAACGCTTTCTGAAAACTAAGTATGTAGGTACCTATACAATCATTTCCGAAATATCAATTTCCCTCTAAGTATGCATTTTGGACCAAATAGCTACTTTGGTTTTCAGGTAAACTAATGAAAACTATATTTTTTAAAAAAATATTTTTTTATAAAATCCGATTCGTGCTAATATAAAGAGAAACTGATTCAAATCGAACATTTAATATGGAAAGTGCAGCCTACGGTGCAGGACAGACAGACGGGCAGAATTTCGAAACCCACTTTTTTGAGTTCCTCTATCATCGTAATGTCAGATTTGGTTAACATTCTGAGTTCGAAATCTTGTGCGAAAACAATATCTTTCTCTTACTACGTAATGGAGAAAGTTAAAAAGAAAAGAACTTAAAAGACACACGTTTGTCGGAGTTACAGCTCGCAGGAAAAAAAAGGGAAAATGATATGACAAATTCCACCTGTTTATTATTTTCAACTATATTTGCCTTACGATTCCTTACAAAAAATCAAGCCAAACAAAGCCAAAGACTACGTCGGGAGTTTGCTGATTCTGCCCTTGAACAGTTCCAAGATGATCCTCGTTATAGCCGAAATGTCATCTTCTCAGATGGGATGTATTTTTGGTTGAAAGGTTGATACATCCAGAAATGGAGTATACGGTTGATTCCACAACGTCAACGTAGGTGTCGGTTATGTCAGTTATTCCCTTAAAGTGTTGTAAAGCTTGCTTTTGCTACAGCCAAATGAGTTTTGGAAAAAGTCATAGGTCCGCGACTAGTAAATTTGATGCTGCTGTAAGATCTTTAGTTTGTCGAACTAGTTGTCTCTGTACGCTGACAAGTAACTATTTAGGATCGGAACTATATTCGAAGTCTATAAACGAAAGATAGGGCTTCAAACTGAAGTATCATGTTGTGTTTTTTTTTTTTTGCCATTCATCTTGCTATAGGTATTGGATTTGTCGTTTAATCCTAATGTTCCAGCACTGACTTTGAGTATGAGAAGATGCGCATGTATTCTGTGGAAATGAGAAGTTGGTCGTCGATAGTTAGATACTTGTTTAAGAGTCGGATCCGTCACATTTTGTAAATTGAGAAAGAGTGAAAGCATATTTACTCGCACCTTTGCTAAGCTAGATCTATTGGTGATCGTCGACCAAACGTTACAATTGTTGAGCAACAACATATTAGTAATACACAGCCTTAATTATAAACTCACCGTAGAGTCTGCTTATCTCTACGTACCCTCTAAAATTCCCTTACACAGGAAAATATGATTTATAAAGATTTTTCGAACTTAAGCAACGTTGCATTAAGACTGCGTATGCGTAAGTTAAACGTGAAAATTTGCGTTTAGAGGCTGCGTAGAGCTTACGTAAATGTGTTTTTGCGTCAAATGTCATTTGGCCGTCGTCGAATTGTAAACAAAACCAAAAAGTGTGCTGTGCAAAAATGTCTGCCAAACGAATTTAGTTGTCATATGCAAATGCAATTATATTTAATAAATAAAAATATATAAAATATTGTGTATTTGTGATATTATTTCTTCTAGGTACTTCAGTTTTGTTGCTTGTGGGGAATGTCTTAGGATGTGTGTGAATATGTCTACAAATGGCCTGCCATTGGATTTGGCGGTGGTTGGTAGAATTGAAATAGGAATATAGATATAGGAAGACACAGAGATATATGATTGTAGTTTGATATTTCAGCAGTCCTTTCGAAGACTTTTCGGAATTGTTTTAAATATTTTGACTTTTTATTGTGTAAAATGATTTTATTTAGCTCTGATTAGCTGATGTCGGTTTCAGGGCAAAAAGGTAAAAGATTTCTTTGTTTTATGTATTTAGACACAAACCTCGTTTAGTAAAATTACCGCGGAAAAATGTTTATTAATCACAATTTCAGAAAAGCCACGTAGAGGCTGCGTAAATCTTTACGCGATGTTTAACTAAACAACATCGTAGAGGCGTCGTTAGGGAATCTAATAAATACGGCTGACAGGGTTTAGAGCCTCGTAATCGTAAGTCAGGCAGAAAACACCACATATTTACACACGGAAGGTAAACACAGACATTTTTATTTTAACCCACATCAAGCGAAACAAAATGTATCAGAATAAAACGTTTTTTTTTTTTTCTTGATTCGTTTGGTGTGCGTTTAAATAAGACAAAATGGAGTTTTATTGGAATGCTTCTTATTTTAAACTTTCTTCATTACGTGGTAAGAGAAAGATATTGGTCTCGTACAAAATTTCGAACTCGAGATATTAATCAATTCTGTAGGGTTGATACGGAGCTTCGACTCCGAATCCGATATGTCGGAACCTCCGGTTTAAATTACACCTCCGAATCCGGCTTCGGTTCCGATATAATCACATCGGAGGTTTTTCGTTCGGAATCGGTGACGACCGATAAACATGAACGACAAAGAATTATCGAGTTGCGACATGTTACACTTACATACAATACAATACGGCTGTCTTTTCACTCTTTTATTTACTTTAAATTTTATTTAAATATTTTAATAATTAATTTGTGTCTGCGTGCGACCTCCGCCTCCGACTCCGATTCAACTCCAACTTCGCGGAGGTCGGTATGAGGCTTGAGGCTTCCGACTCCGACTCCGACTCCGGTAAAACCACCTCCGTAACATCCCTACAATTCTAATATTACGATGATAGAGGAACTCAAAAAAGTGGGTCACAAAATTCTGTCCGGTCTGTCCGTCCTTCCACAGGCCTACAGCCTAAACGGCTTACCGGATTACGTTCAAACCTCGGATTTGGAGTTTTTGGGCTTACAGCTCGGGAGGTGTTTTTTTTTTCAAGGTAACCTCAATATTAATGGTACTTCCCATATAAAATGTTCATACCAGTTTGATTTGATCGAAAATGGCTCTAACGATTTCAACCAAAATTGATATTTAAGCTTAAGTAGATGAGGTTACTATGACTGTATACCCAGTTATTGGCTAAAAATTCGAACAACGGTGCTTTTGAAATTTCGACATATCTCGAAAACGCTCTATACGATTGTGACAAAACTTAATTTCTAAGGTAAAGTGGTCATTTATAACTTAATAGCAAACTCAATTTTTCTCTACATTATCGTACAACGGATTTTTAAAAAAGGAATTTTTTAAAATTTAGTTTTTTCAGTTTACCGGAAAACGGCAATAACTATTTTGACCAAAATGCAAACTTAGAGTCAAATGGATGTTTTCAAAACTATTGTGTCCCCAATTTTCAATTCGAAGCACCGAAAATGCAAATTTTAAAAACTGTTCATATCTCGAAAACCCATCTTTGATTTCGATAAAACTTTAAAAACGAAGCAATGGCTAGATCCCGAACAATAATTTATTATCAACTAAATAGTTAAGCAATAGTATTTTTCAAATTAAACATTGCAATATTTGGTAGATACTGTTTTGTTTGACAAATTTTACAAAAACCGCTCTAACGATTATGACCAAAAACATATGAAAGATAATATAAGTATTCTTAATATGATTCTGTTAAAACTCAAAAGTTGCCCCTAGAGTGGTGTTCTATCGCCCTGCTAGAGTCCATCGTAATAAATGAACTGCTAAACATACTCAGAAATAAGGGGTTCTATGTCCATATGGATACTCTTATCGAGAAAGTTTCGTTCGACCCAGTCGTGCACTTTATTATATTTGTAGATAGGGCGTCTTGTCCTAAGTCTACAAATATGCGCACAGAATAAGTACAGAATCAAGCAGAGCTGTAGAGTGCTACTAAAGAAGAAATAATGTTAATACCGAAATCTTAATTTTGCAACAAATCATGTCTTTCTGTTTCATTTTTTCTACGTTTTATTTGATTTGGTGTTTGTTGTGCCATAAGAAACACTGTTCTCTTGTTTCATGAAACAAAACAGAGATTGATTGGAGATATAGGTCTCCTATTCATTATATTCCAAATGTACCTTTACCACCATCAAAAGACTTGCTTTAGCCATCATAGCGCAACAATATTTCGTATGGCCTTCTCAAAAACATCCACCAATATCGGTGCCACCAGTTCCTTAACTGTTGGATATGTTACACATTCCCTCCTATGACAATGTTCATGGAAATATAGTATACAACTAACAACTATACTTAGATTTTCCATCATAACTGTAATCAAGACAATTCTCTAAATAGCACCTCCAAGCGAACACACTTCTTTGCCACTAGTCAAAACCACAAGTCCACAAATTAATCACACCGCTAATACTAAATCAACCAAGTGAAATATTATAGCGAAAACGAGAGCAAAGAATGTCCTTAAAATAAATTCCTTCACCTGGGCTCCTTCCTCGACAGAACCAAGGACACAAAAAAATACATTTCCAAATCCATGGAAACAAAACTTCTTCAAAAGTAATCATAGTTTAGGGAAACTTTACATAACGCGGTCTTCATCCATTCATCTCCAGCATTTTCTAAGAGATTTCATCCTTTATTCGTTTCGTAGTCCTGTTTGATTTTTAGTTTTTTTTTTTAAACGCCACACTGTGCTTGTACTTTGCAGTAACACTGCACGAGCAGTGGCAGCAGCTTCTTCTTCATTCTAGTACTTTAGTAGTTATTCATAAGTTTTAATGTCTATTCAAATATTTTCCCACTTTTTGCCATTTTCCCTGCCGACAACTGGATAAAGGGACACAAATACACACCAACTCACATAGCCTACAATAGCAACGTTAAAAAAAAAGTCTGTCAAGATAATAGCGCCTGGTTTTGATGTTCCAACGGCAGCGGAAGCGAATGGCATAAAGATTGGCGAAAAAGATGACGAAGAAAAATGAATTATCCTGCCGCAGCCACGCATACCTATACCAGCAGCCGACTCAAAAACTGATGACCAAAGAAAAACTCCCGAAACTCAGCGCAGTTCTATACTATACACAAAACTTGTTCGTCCTCGTGCAGGAACTTTGGTTGTATTTTTTTTTTCTCCCGAATTTCTTATTCTTCTGATGGTTATTTCGGCGGAAAGAGGACACTCGCTAAGAATAAGCGGAACAAACTTTTGGATTTCCTGAAACTGATGGTTGACATGGTGTCCCAACCGCTGTTAGTCTTCATTCGATTTAGTTTCCCCAGAACCTCACCTGCTGTTGGCTGCGTGAGAATGATGCCAAACTACAGATGCTGTATGGTACAACACCAAAGATGTCCTGACAACTATTCAATAAATTGTATGCGAAAATTATATTTATGTCTCGTAGTGGATGTGAAGCGTGTGCCATTTTGCAGAGTCTTGATCTTATTTTTCGTTTGGAAGCACTGATTCCACAAACATAATCTTTGGATAATTTTTCACCAAGAAAATGGGGAAAAGGCGAAAAGTTTTGCGAACAAAGTTTCGCCGTCCGCTTGTCGGTTGTGTGTTCTACAGAAGTTTGGAAGTTTGCAGATTTTTTTCTTCTTTCTGCTCTCTATCTGAACTAAATCCATTGTCCTTCTGCTGGTGTTTCTTGTTTCGTAGACATATTCTGCTGGTTAGACTAATTTCTTATAGTTGACAGAATTGGTTTTGACGCAGACTTCGTGCAGATTGACATCTTGAATGCGGCGGAATGACACCGTTTAATTTTAGCTCCTGAGTCCTGATTTAAAACTTTCAGGGCGTATACGTATACCTGAAGTCGCTTGTGTTTTATTTTCTCCTCGAAATCATTGCACTATATCTTGACTGCTTTGGATTTGTGCGAAATTGCATTTAAGCCGAGTGTTTTAATATTCGTCGTCCTCTCTGCAATGTGGACGCGGACACCGGAACAAAAGTATTCCCCTTAAGTCCACCCTTTAACCCATTTCATGAGGACATATTTATTACATCTTCAGAGGAATCAAAATGAAATCCATTCCCTTTGTGCGAGTGGATATAATGCCAAAGGGATGAAGACGCTATACAGTTTCATTGTGCCAAGTGCATATCGCTGTAAGGATATCGAGCTGGTAGTGGTCCGTATTTCCTTCGAGTTGGAACTTAAATTGCTCTACAATTCAATTATTACGAGTGAGCGAACTAACGCAAGCTGGAGGGATGCACTTTGTGTACCCGCTCTCACTCTCTGGAAGGATATACTGCTAGTGGGATTAACAAACTATAAAAGTGATACAATAATGTTTAAATAGTTTTCTTATTGGATTATAATTTTCGGAATGTAATGCAAGTGACCACAAGTCTATTTCTCGGCATAAAGTGAGTTTCTCGCTTTTTCTAGAGTCAGAGGGGAAAAGTTTTGCATCGGATGCTGCTGGTGCAACTGCAATTCGGTCTGGGCTGCTTTTATTGAAGTATAGAAGCCAACTCGGTATGTAAAAGCTTTTTGTGTACATAGTTTCGTGGTTAATGTGGTGCGAACCCGTAGAGTGAGGATTTTCCTTTCGACTAAGAGAGTTATGCAATAACAAATGGGCAGCCAAATATGAATGGCTTTCAGGATACAGAATCGTTCATCAGGAACGGTCAACGGGTTAGTTGAAAAAAGTTTTCCTGTTACGAAAAATTTAATTTAAGCAAGGGAACTTTTGCCGATATCTGAGTTTGACGGCAACTCAACAAAATGTCGAACTTTTATTTGTTCAGCTGATGCTTTCAGACCGACCTTTCGTAAATTTCCATCAGCAAGTTCTTTTGATTTACAGGGTATAGTTCTGAGATTATTATAGCCTTTGGCATAACAATGGGCCCACTGTATCCAGCCGCCTTTTCCTATCCTAATCTAAATTCTTAGTTAGCTGGTTGTCGATCTCCGAAATCGCTCAACCGATTTCAATGGAATTTTGTGGATGGGTATGGTTGGTTCCAGTTTTAAAGATAAGATAGTTTTAGACCCGATAGTTCCAAACGAAAGGCACGGACAAACCGGGTTGGAACCCCTACATATAAAAGAGACTGACTGTGTGTACTCATAACTCGAGGATGGATCGTTAGATTTTTACGATTTTTTGCTTGCTGAATTCGTATTGGAAGGACATAGCTACGCTACTTTTCGTCATGAAAATAATAGTTTAAGGGAATGAGATTGGAAATAGAACTTTGTATGGGAACCGCACTTTGAAAAAAATTAGACTGGATAGAAAAACAGCTAGTTCTACTTCAAATACAATAAAACTTTTTGATGTGTAAACATCTAAGCGCGCGTTGTTGGAATCTGGTGGAGTAATTCCAAACATAGGACTTGATGCAACGGATATGCGTCACGGATATACATTGCGCGCTGTTGGAATCTGGTGGAGTAATTCCAAACATTTAACTTGCCGTCACGGAAATGCGCCATTGCATATATTTTATCATGGCCTACGTTTTTTTTTTATCATTGCATACATTTATGAGCTGAAATAAAGCATGTAAAGCTAGATAGATAGGATAGTTTTGGACCCGATAGGTGGCGCTGTTGTCCGTTTTCTGAGAAACTCAACCGATCTCAATGAAACTTTGTATGTGTGCATGGTTGTATGCAGCTAGAAAGATAGGATAGTTTTGGACCCGATAGGTGGCGCCGTTGCCGATTTTTTTAAGAAACTCAACCGATCTCAATGAAACTTTGTATGTGGGCATGGTTGTATGCAGCTACAAAGATAGGATAGTTTTGGACCCGATAGGTGGCGGTGTTGTCGATTTTTTGTTATTTCATAATATATTAAGAATACGGTTATTACAATTTCCTCTTTTCTCAATGACGTGTATCAAGCCACACACATACCGTACGCAAGGTGTTTACACATACATATTTCGGGACTGTTGGATACAGTCGCACAGTTTTTTCAAATGGATTTCAGATTCTTTACAATCAAATCAAACGCGATTCGATTGTGAAGAATCTGAAATCCAATGTCATGGAAGCGAAGATTTAGACTTAAAAATTCAAGGCATGGTTTTCAAGCGCCTTCAATTTCCCAGTCGTATCGCTTATGGTTGATCACTTTAGTGAAAAAGTCGAAGGTTGGCTGACACGTTAATCAATGCGCATTGCGGCTTAATTTCAACACATCGACAATGATATACTTTAGTTATTCCTATTGTATTTAATATAACTTTTGAAGGCAGAATTTGAATTGACCGAATTACATAAAGAGGCATGTGCAATGTGCACGCTCGGAATTATTATTTTCATTACATTAACGAATTTGGGCGGTACGAAGTTCGCCGGGTCAGCTTGTAATACTATAATATTATATCAATAATAATCTACGTTGTTTTATTTGTTTCATGACAAAATTTTCAAATTATTTCAGCAATATAACCAATGTAACTGATCAAAATTATGCATGGGCCTTATTCGGAACAGGTGTTCGTAAGGCAAGGCAAGGTTTTTAAAAATGTTATAAAAATATATTTTAAATTAGGTTTTAACAAATAAACGTTGCGTTTTTATATAGATAACTGAACTAAGGCGTATTATGCTAATATCAATTTAGTAAAATTCTTTTAGGCGTTTGAAAGTTATTAACGAAAAACTATAAGGTGGGCCTTATTTGGTTCATCTACCTTACTCCATTTCAAAAAGTCTCTGAATGTAACATAGTAAACATATAAACAAATAAAAAAAAAATTCAAAATTGTTGACAACAACAATTTGCTTGGAAAATAATCAAAATAATTGACAACAACAATTGCTTTTAAAATTTAAAATAATTTTTTTTTGTTTTGGAAGTTTCACTACTCGATTTTTATCCAGTTTATTTTTGTTTCAAAGTGTTTTTCCCCATGAAAATCGAAATGTGTGCCTGCAACGCCACCTGTAGAGAATTTTCCGACTTTTCTTTTTTCCTAAACCATCCCTGATTCAAGACGAACAAAACGAAACAAAAATCATTCAAATCGGTTTAGCAGTTCTCGAGCCTTTACCCGACTAACACACAGCGATTGATTTTTAAGGTTCCGTACCCAAAGGGAAAAAAACGTAACCTTATTAGTTTTGCTCGGATGTCTCTCCGTCTGTCTGTCTGTCTGTCTGTCTGTCCGGACCCACTGGCACTAAGCCAATTTTGTTACCAGGTCTATCTCAAGAACAAATTGACATAAGAGGCTAAAATTTACACACAACATCCGGTATAACCTCTAGTTAAACGACAAATACCAATGGAAGCAACACATCGATTGGTTTTCGAGTAATTAGTAATCTGGTGAAAAAATATTTTCATTCGCCCAAAAAACGGTTTATTTCTTGATTCACAAAAAAATAAGTACATAAATTCCTTTTTTGTAGATCATATTCTTAGCTATATATGTGCTGAATACTGTTTTGCCGAAAAGTTAATAGTTTACATGATATTTTCAAAAAAGATAATTTTACCATGTAAAATACGTTGCTCTCATAAATGTTCTAATCTCTACTACGCAGTTGTGCACAATTGACCCTCACTGGTGGTATACACCAGGCTGCCGCTTCATAATTTCGTTGGGAAGTTTAATACATTTATTTGGGAGTACAGAACAAAATAAAAGTAACATATTTTTAGTCAATAGTTTTTCAATTGGGACAGGTCGCTTTAGACAGCCTATGGCGGCTATGTTGTTTTGGTGGCGACTGTCTAATCTGATGCCGAAACACCACGCCATAAGACTTTATTATCAAAATGAGTGTTCGTCAGTGCAATCAACAATTAGTTTGTTTCACCGTTTCAACATCTACCTATCCCTAATGAATTTACAGGATCCGCAATTGTTTGTAACGACACGAATGTAACAAAATCAACAAAGGCAACAAAAAAATCTTAATAAAACATCCAGAAAGTAAAATTAGTCTTGCAATTTACTGGATAAGGAAATGTCAAGGCATGTGAAAATACATAGTTAAATCCGAAATTAATAATAGGAGTACAATTTGTCTTTGAGGAGTACGGGAGTACAGCAGACGAAAAAGGAGTACAATACTCCTATTGTAGTACTTTCGGTAGCACTGGTATATAGGTACACTATAATATAATATTATGTGCTATGATTTCCCCGAATTTTCGAGACTCACAATAAGAAGGTAAGGAAACAGAAAATACAGCACATTACTAAGAGAGAGTTACCGAATTAAGGGACACAGATACTGAATGGGAAATTGGTGAGGATTGTGTAGGTGTAGGTATCAATTAAAGAAACAAAATCTGCATTTGGGTTTTTTTCTGCGGTAATCACACAATGAGATTCATGTGTGAGTAATTTTTGAGAGTAAAAATATTAAGTAAGTAAATTAAACTAAATTGTGATGAATTCATGAACAGGGGAAAGATTGAATGATATTATCGATTTGAAATAATATCTGATGGGTTGGACTTTAGCCAAATACGGAACCTTCGGTGCGCGAGTGACACTCGCACTTGGCCGGTTTTTAACCTTATTAGTTTCGCTCGGATGTCTCTCCGTCTGTCTGTCTGTCTGTCTGTCTGTCTGTCTGTCTGTCCGAACCCACTAAGCCAATTTTGTTACCAGGTCTATCTCAAGAACCGATTGACATAGGAGGCTAAAATTTACACACAACATCCGGTATAACCTCTAGTTAAACGACAAATACCAATGGAAGGAATACATCTATTGGTTTTCGATTAATTAGTAATCTGGTGAAAAAAATATTTTCATTCGCCCAAAAAACGGTTTATTTCTTGATTCACAAAAAAATACATTAAATTCTTTTTTGTAGATAATGTTCTTATCTATATATGTGCTGAATACTGTTTTGCCGAAAAGTTAATAGTTTACAAGATATTTTCAAAAAAGATAATTTTACCATGTAAAATACGTTGCTCTCATAAGTTTTAATCTCTACTACGCAGTTGTGCACAATTGACCCCATCAAAGACAGAAGACCACCAGGGTTCCCGCTTGCTAATTTCGTTGGGGAGTATAATACATTTTTGTTGGGGAGTACAGAACAAAATAAAAGTAATATATTTTTAGTCAATAGTTTTTAATTGGGACAGGTCGCAGTCGCATACAGAATGGAAAATTGGCGTGGGTTGGGTACTAGGTAATAATTAGAAAATGAGATTCATGTGCGAGTAATTTTTGAGAGTAAAAATATTAAGTAATTAAATTAAACTAAATTGTGATGAACTCATGAAGAGGGGAAAGATTGAATGATATTATAGATTTCAAATAATATCTGATGTGTTGGACTTTAGCCAAATACGGAACCTTCGGTGCGCGAGTGACACTCACACTTGGCCGGTTTTTTTATATAATAGAAAGATTTGGGATTGACTTATTTATATTATACAGACTATATCAACAAAGTATGAATGTAAATTATCAGCTTTTATTGCCTGATTATCTGCAGTATTTGGTCTAAACTTAACGTTCACTAGATCTTTAATCTTATTTTTAGATTTAAGCACTTTCCACAGCCTCTTTTACCCACCACTGGATAGTTCTATTTCAGAAAGTATAAAGTATAACGTATAAACGAAGTCCTCAAGAATGCTGCTAAGGCTTTAGATTCCATAAAAAAAAGTTGAAATAGTTTTCACACCTCGCTACATTTTAAGCCATTAGAACTCAATGTGCATCGGTATTTTCGTACTTATCCTAATTTAATATATGCCCGCGATGTGCTACATAACATGCAAAGACAGAGTAGACAGAGCATAAAAATTGTTACAAACCGTTGTGGAGAAGCAACTCAAGGACGCTAATGTGGACAGCATCAAGTGTCGAACACCAGTGCCAGGGGTAACAACAAGCCATCAGCACTTGTACGATAGGTTCCACCAGTCCATTCCCACTTCAGCCCTGGTTTGATGAAGTTGACAAAACGTCATTAAAGGCGGATATGACTTTCCACAAATCTGGGGACTTTGGCTATTAACTTGTAATCTCTGACAACGATATAACGTCAGAAGTCATATCAGTCATTGTCGCAAGCAACAAAGTTGTTTAAGAGATTTTAAGGACATTTGTTAAGAAACTCTATATAATACCTCCTCCTCCATCCTCCTAGTCCTTTTTGCTCTTTGAAACAGAAGGTTGGACGATAACAAAGGCGGATGATAATAATATCCATAATCATTTTGAAGGCATTTTTTTTAGTTTTTCCGTTTTCATTGACTGACCTTGGAGAAGGATGTAACAAAAAATTCTATGAGGATGTTCCCATACACCTGATTTGAAGGTACTTATCAGTCGCCTGGAAATTAAGAAAAATGTATGTAGACCGAATGAACAACCTACAACCTACCTACAACTGGATTCAGTTTAACCAAAACCGTATATACTCTGGCACCTACATAACCCCACTTAGGTGCCTTTCGTAATTCTAAAAATCACCAAATTCTGCTAAACGCTTCGCAGAACTCATGCCGTGTAATTACATCAACGCAACGCTACGATAAAAAATACCGACTTGAAATAAACCATAAATGAATTAAAACCACAACGCGCTAAGGAGCACACATTTTTTGATTCTATACATTTTAGCACACAGTTTGCTGAAAGCAATTCGCCCACCAATTAAGCCGAGTAAATTTCAAAATCAGAGATAATAATTCGCCGTTCAGACCGTCGTCATAGCTATTTCTTTTCTACCTTTGAATTATGCACCGGTTAACCTTTTTCCGGAAATATACTTCAAACAACTCCGGTTGTTGCCTCGATTTTATAAAAAAAAATGCCAGCGGCAGCACCTCAGATAATTACAAACACATTATCCTTTCCCCTGCCAAGAAAATGAAAACCAATTAAAAAGAGTTTTCGTAATATGTTTAAGACTGAAAATGTCTTAATTAGCTCCAGCAGCCACAGAAATGCCGCCATCCACTATAGGTACGAGGTAAGACAATCCCCGAGCAATTTTAAAACCGTAAACAAGTGGGCAAACAAACAGACACACACATACCAAAACAAAAGCAAGTATTCATGTCGTTTCTTAATTGTTGTTTTTGCTAACGTTTACTTACAACAAAGCGCCGACAAAAAAAAAACCTCTACACACATCCTAGTCAAACATGTATACAGTCTCTTAACTATGTAAAAAAAATTTCCCTCATCCTTTCAATTTCCAAATGACGGCAAAAAGGATGTAATTACAAATGCTTAAGTAGAAACTCCACCGAGCATAATTTTCCTTCTTACTTGGGTTTCTTTTTTTTGCTAGCTGATACTTTTTTTGTTTGCACACACAAGAAAGAAAAAAGTGTAATTAAGAAGTCCTCATCATTAAGTATGAGTGAATGTTTGTGTTCGGATGGGTGGCAACGGCAACGGCAACGGAGGGCTAAACATGTGTTTTGTATTTTTAACTTTTGCAAACTTGTTTCATTTGAAGGAGTGAAAACCGCGAAAAAGTAGGTGCTGCTGCTGCATGCCTTTCCTCGGAAGTACCCAACAACACAACACAGGCTGACGGGGGACGATGGGTGTGGGCAACTACAAGACAACACCCCCAGCACAAACTCATTAAAAGTTGAACATTAAGGTTATGTGCTGCGGATAAACATCAATTGGCACAGAGCACACACAGAGTGAGAACGCGATGGTTTTATTTTTTTAATACTTTTAAGCCAGTAAAATTGGAAGCTGTATCTTCTGATATTTCAAAGTATGAACAAGGATTTTTTTTTTAGAAGTTGTATTTTGTGCTCATCCTATTGCACGGTGGAACGCTGTTATCCCTTTCAACTATGCCTCTGTTAATTACTTTGGGTAATTTAATATTTAAGAAGGTTAATTAAGCTAGCTGCTTGGCTCTGTGATCTTTGGGAGGTAAATTGGGCTTCACTTAGCAGCAGCTTTCTCTAGTCGATTAATTGATGGTGGATGTTGTTTTTGTTATTCTTACACTTACAGTGAATTGTATCGTTATGGCAGACGGTTAACTGTCTGTGGAAGTAGTCAGGACATTATGAGGCATTCAATTCATCGCCATAGACAAGAAGTCGACCTTTCGAGGACTTCAATTTGGCGAAGTTTACGTCGGCCTACACCCTTACAAGATCCAACTGGCCCGCTGATTGTGCTTGGGAGAGTTTTAAAGTGGATCCGAATCAATTTTAGCGACAAGGTCCATAAAAGGATATGTTTACAAGCTGAATAGCCGTATATAGGAAGACGTCAACCTACACGACGTTCACCAGGTTGGTGGCACGTATATCCACAAAAATTAAATGTTTGTTACAGATTTTTCGCCGTTGGTCCGTACTCCTTCGTAAATGACGATGTCGAGGCCGTTACCATTAACGGCGAGCACTACAAGACGATTCTAACGAATTTTTTTTGTTCCAAATTGAACGATTTGAAAAGGTAGACTATCCGCGGTAGGTACTATTCTTCTATCAGAACGTAAGGGGCTTACGGACAACGTGCCCAAAGTTCCTCATAAATGTTTATAGTTGCTCATATGACATTATTATAATTATGGAGACTGGCTTACACTACACGATGAATTCAGTAACTCCATCATTGTTCCCTCATACTTTGATGTAAACCGTTGTGATCGTTCATCAGCAAATAGTTTTTACAAGCGGCTTTGAGGTGCGCTTATAGCCGTTCTTAAAGACTATAAGGCAATAGAAGTTGACATCAGCGACTTTAATGACATCGAAATTTGTTGCAGCCGTTTTGATCTGACACTCACCGCTAAAATATACATCGTCTGTATCTATATTCCACCTAGTACGAAATTAGATATTTTAACTAGATATATTGACGATATCAAGGGATATTATTTACATCTTTTGTGATTTTAATCAACCAAATATTCAATGGACATCAGGTGATTCGGATTGCACATATCTCAGTCCTGTCAACTCTTTATCAACAATTGGTACTTTGATTGTTGATGGGCTCCAATCACTTGGTCTTCTGCAGGTGAATCACATCAAAAATATGATGAATCGTGCTTTGGATCTCATCTTTACTAACAACAGTGACGAAACTATTGTGTCCAGGAGTCTCACTCCTCTAGTTCCGGAAGACTCATATCATCCTTCTTTAAACCTTTTTTGTAAATTAAACTTTAATGAGATTTTTAGTTGTGAATCCTTCAGATTTGATTTCAAAAATTTCAAAAATGCCAATTATAGTGATATTTATGCAGAACTCAACAACTATGACTGGGATCCTTATCTGTTATTAGATATTAATGACATCTGCTCCAAATTATAATGATGTTATTAATTCAGTTGTTTTCAAATATGTGCCTGTTGTACGCATAAAAAATAATCAGCCTTATTGTGAGTTTCGCCCGAACAATATTCCACCCAAAAAAAAATTATATTTCACTTTTTGCTTATCATGAGTCCCCTTATGGCAGCATTGTTTCGGGCGGAATATGCTGCTATTTACGACGTACATTTTTCATTATTTTTTTTTGAGGCGAATAGGAGAAGACCGTGAAGATTCACCATTTGTAAGTTACTTTACTGAAGTCTAGAAAATTGGAAATTTAAGTTATTTTTCTTTTATTTCAGGAGCAAAACAATCAAAAAAAGACAAAGCGATTTACTGCTTAACAAAATAACGGAGAAGCCCGATATCCAAAGAGATTCGTTAAGCAAAATAAAGAGAAGATAGCAGAATTTTGGAAACAGCTCACTTTCGAATTGAACAGCGCAGGACCATCAAACAAGAGTGAGTTTGAGTGGAAAAAGGTAGAAAGAATAAAAAAAAGAGAATTCGTATTTCTAAAAAATATAAATGTTATGTAGGTTTGGACCGATCAAAAGCGTTTCGTACGCAAAAAGGCAGCTGGAAACAAGATGTACGAAAGAGGTACAGGAGGCGGACCGAACAAAACGCAAAAACCTACGGATTGCCTCCTTCTGAAAAGAAAAGGAGAGTCGACATTGAGTGATTGAGTATGAAATAGCGGTGGAGGATGAAGAAGAAGCTGGTCTTCAAATTTACGCTGAGTCGTGCAACAACGTGCACCAACCAACTTCCCCCGCAGCCAAAAAAAAAAACGGTAAACAACCCACGAAGGACCTCATCGCAGAGGAGCTGGAAGCCCAAAAGGAATTATGTGCCAAAGTCCGCGAAGCCATCTCCATAATGATGGATCATAACAAGGAAATTCAAAGTAGTGTCCGGAGAGTTTACCGTTCATTGGATCGCCTTAACGATAAAAAAAAGGAGCAGCTCGAAGAACAAAAGCGGCACAATGGTAAAATGGAGAAGTTCCGGAAAGCTGAAATAGAAAGCTTGATTGAAAAAAACCGAAGAGTAATGGAGCTGGAAAAGCTAAAAGTCAACATTTTAAAAGAAAAATGAAGTGGCATAAATTTATTTTCCATCTTTTATTTTAGTTTTTTATTTACTTTATTTTTTTATATCACCCATGACTGAATTATAAACAAATGCGATGATGAAGGATAAATGCGTTTTACTGAAATGTTAGCTTATGAAATTTAAAGATAACTCGCAATGTTAGAGCGAATATTGAGAGAACAGCAACTGTCACGGTATTTAAATAAAATATTTTGTGACTGGCACACAACAATTTTGTGTAATTGGTAAATATTAAAGAGTGAAAATAATACATATTTATGTGAGTATATAAACACATCCTATATTTTCCAGAAACATGTTTGAGGAGCAGCTCATCGAGGCTATAAAGAGCAACCCGTGCCTTTACGATAAGTCGTTAAAAATATACAGGGACAAAATAAAGAAGGAGAAAGGATGGCTGGAAGTGTCGAAAAAAAATGGGCGTAGATGGTACGTAAAACAAAAAGTTTATATATTAATGTATATAAAGTCAATGTTTTAATGTAGTGGAGCAGTGTCAGAGCCGATGGAGGTCACTCCGAGACCGGTTTCTTAAAGAGCTCCATAAGAAACCAAAATCCGGAAGCGCTGCAACGATGGAAAGCGAGTGGAAGTTTTTTCCCGCTATGCAGTTTTTAAAAGTGTATGTCGCTCCAAGAAGGTAAATTAGATTTAAAAACGTTTATATATCACAAATTTATAAATTGATAATAGTGTACAAATATGGTATATACTACAGGACATTTTCAAACTCAAAATGGAATGTCAAGGAGGAAATCGTCCGACTAATACCAGACGGTTTTTCTTTTATGTCTCTGAACAATCTGTTGACGATCCAAAATGAAAACAAGACCGCTTTCACAAGTTGCTGGGAATGGTCACTGAAGACTTGGCTTCAACGAATAATTTGATAAAAATATCAAATGAATTAAGCCAGTCGCCCGATGACATACCATCCAGATCCAGATATGTGGTATTCAACGCCTGAAAATACCCGGGCAACTGAGAAGTTCGATATGTTGGTAGACGCTGCCACAAATCTATTGTCAAAGCAGGTATTTATTTTATGTTTTGTTTGCAACCAGTCATTTATTAAGACATATTTTCGTGTAGATAAGAGCAGGAATGACGATTTTTACAAGGTTCTGGAAGGTTACGAAGCTGCCGGAAGAAATCCAGGATAACCTTAAGTTCAATTTTCTACAAACGGTTGTTTCAGAAATCAGCCAATTAAATAAATAATTAAAAACTTTTATCAAAATGTTTGTTTTAATAGTATGATAAATGTATGATTAAGGCCCGTTTTCTGATACTACTCATAGCGACTTATGTTCCACTTAAAATATTATGTGACAGTTTATGACAAGGAAAAAGTAGCCCATAAGGTATTTAAGTAGAACCTATATCGCTATGAGTAGTATCAGCAAACAGGCCTAAATGTAAGTAGTGAAAGTCATCAAATATAAAAAAAATAATCTTTTAATTGGTCACGCAATTTAAATGCATCTTTCGAAGCATTGTTTGAAAAGATGCGTCTTTGTATTTTCTGGATTTGAATGTTTGGAGTTTTCCTCCATAGCCCATAAACAATGTAGTCACCTTGATATTGGTCCACATATTCTGGAAAAATATAGGTGGAATCATTCATTTTCTCAAAATTGTGAAGTAGAACTGCTGCCTTTATAATTTTTTCAGCTGATTCCGGGGCTATGTTGAGCGGGCCTAGCAATATTCTCCAAAATGCCGAATGCATTTTCGATTACACGCCTGGCCCTTGAGAGAACAACAAGACTTTGTTGGCACGTTGTTTCTCCCAAAAATTTCACGTAACTTTCTCATCGTCACAGTAATCGATGATTGATTTTGATAAAATGTTTTAAATGTTTTAGGTCTCCTGGATGTCGCGTATGAGATCTTGTCGGCTGTACTGCGTGAACGCCTAAAACCATTCGCCAACAACCTGATCGGCCCATATCAGTGTGGTTTTGGGCCACGAAAGTCAACCATCGACCAAGTTTTCACACTTCGACAGATCTTAGAAAAAAACCCAGGAATTTCAGATCGATACACACCATCTATTTATCGACTTTAAAGTCGCCTATGATAGCGTATATAGGGACGAACTATACAAAGCCATATCAAGTTTTGGAATCCCCGTCAAACTCGTCCTTTTGTGCAGGATGACGATGGAGAAATTTCGCTGCTCCGTCAAAGTCGGCAAGAACACCACGTATTGATTTGATGTCGAAAAATGTCTAAGTCAAGGCGAAGCGCTATCATTTACTTTCTTTAACATCGTTCTTGAAGCAATCGTACGAAACTCACAGAGGTACAATTTTTCAAAAGTCCGTTCAACTACTTGTCTATGCTGATGACATTAACGTTATTGGGAGAACGCGGCGAACTGTCAGTGACGCTTTTGCAAGCATCGAAACGGAGGCGGCGAAGATGGGTCTGGCTGTTAATGAGGACAAAACGAAGTATATGCTGTCAACGAGAAAGGACTCTCAACATCGGCGACTCGGACAAAACGTCACGATGGACAGATACAACTTCGAAGTAGTTAAAGACTTTGTATACCTGGGCTCCACTATCACTTCGCAAAATGACATCGGCGCAGAGATCAAGCGAAGAATCACTCTTGCCAATCGCTGTTTCTTCGGGCTAAGAAGGCATCTAAGAAGTAAAGCCCTCTCTCGTAGAACCAAGGAGGTATTGTGCAGAAGCATGGACCTTGTCAAAAGCGGATGATAACCTTCTGGGATGCTTTGAGAGAAAGATTCTTCAAGTGTTATTCGGTCCAGTTTGTGACGATGGAGTGTGGAGAAGAAGATTCAGCGACGAACTAAACGGGCTATACAGCGACGCTGACCTAGTCAAAAAGCTGAAAATACAACGGCAGAGATGGCTGGGGCACGTGGAGCGTATGGACAACAATGCACCAGCATGACGAGTCTTCGAATCCACCCCTGAGGGACAACGCAGCAGAGGAAGACCACACCTAAGGTGGCGCGCACAATTCGAGTACGACCTCAACCAACTTGGTGTGCGTAACTGGAGGCAGCTAACGAGGGACCGAGCTGGCTGGAGGGGCTTGTTAGTTGAGGCCGTGGTCCACCCCGGACTGTAAGCGCCAACAAAAGTAAAGTAAGATTGCCCAATGTGCCAAATTCAGGCGGATATATGCGGCAGACTAATTAGACCACACGAATTCTTGACACCGTAAGAAATCGGTACACTTAAACGATAGTATAATATTCCATGCATAGTTCCCTTCGAAATATAATTTTTAGTAATATCTTAAACACAGAGGGCCTTAGCAATAATCATTTTTAACCTTCACTCCAAATATTTTCTAGGTCACAATATGCAATTTTGTATGTAAAACTAGCGGACCCAGCGAACTTCGTCTCGCCCCAATATAACGCCTTTAGATAAACTCCAGAGTGATAATAAAATACAGATAGGTAGTTCAAATTTCAATGTGATTTATTTATATGACAAACAATGTTTTTCGATTTGTTTTCTGGTACAAAAACAAAAGACGGTTTGCCAAAACGCGAAAAACAGGGAAGTTCAAGATAAATCCCACAGACTTCGAAAGATTTACCTTGCGATTGATTGATTGTCATCGCAAAAACCAATCGAACAAGGAACTGGATCTACTTGAATTAGAATGGAAGATGAGTTGGAATGATTCATGGGATAAGGACTTCCTCCGTCGCTTGAATTGCTCATCCGTTTCCTGAAGGATAACCGCGTACCATTTAACAATTTCGGTTGATTCCAATTCAGCAACATTATGCTCGATCCCACTTTCAGTTGTCAATTAAGAAAATCTGTCGGATAGTTGGTCTCTTCATCCGTCGGATAGTTGGTCTCTTCATCCGTCTAATAGTTGGTCTCTTCATCCTCGTCGGCAACGCTGTCAACGGATTTGTATGAATGCAGTTCTTCTTTGACTTCGAATAATGAAACTCAAGCTATAGATGCACGTCCTTATTCTTCACTGCTGGTATTGCCCGTTCACTAATCCAATCGAGATTTTTATAATGTTGTGCAATGTCAGTGACACGATGATGTGAACTCTCAAAAATTTTCCGGGAACGATATCAATCCAGTCGAAAGATCAACATCAACGAGAATTCAGTAGCCGATTGGTCGTTCTACAATGCGACTCTCATGTTTGTGGTCGATTTCAACTTCTTGACATGCGATGAAGGCGACAATTTCAAACAGTTCATCGGCAGCAGTAGATCTCGGGATGACGGGACTTGTTTGACGAATATCACCGGAGAGCAATATCATAGCCCCGCCAAATTGTTTTAAATCATTGTTTGTCAACCGTGAGAAGACTCATCGGCAGCTTCAAAGCGGAATGTGCAATTCGAACGCCTTCTAATAATGTGGCTGCAATGCCAGAAGATGCAACAGCTAACGCATTGGAGATCTTGACCGAATTGTCAGGAATCAGAATCAACGAAATGACGAATGTCATTATTATTATCGTTAATTTCTCCACCCAAAATGCACGCAAAACGTTTTTTATCACAATAAAGTTGACAATTAGCCAAAATCTAAAATCTAAATCATGCGGTCAAAAGCAAAATTTCTTCGAAATCTTTTTTTTTGTTTATTTTGTCGCGTCTTTCCGGAATTTTCTGAGTTTTCCAATTATAATTTTCTATTTTTCCATTAGAATTTCCATTCCGGAACAATTTCACACAAAATTCCATACAAAAATCAATTTTGGATATTTCCAATTTCCCGACTTTTCCGGAGAGTTTTTTCCAACATTTTCTTTCGTAAGAACCTTCTCCTGGCAATAACGAACAACTGAAAAAAAAATTGAGCCAAATCGGCCCAGCCGTTCCCAACTGATGAATTACTGTACATTTTTGACACCATTTTTATATATATAGCTAGATTTCGCCATTGTGAGTTCGAAAAATTCAGCCTGGATACTAAAAATGATTATTAGCACAGCAGAGATTCTCTTAATATATTTTAACATCGACCCGTCTTTATTGAAAAATTCTTGTTGAAAACATCCGTCACAGTGACAAGGTGTGCTGTCTTTTGTCTGTGCCAAGCTATTCTAAACGCAATGTCATTTCCGCAGCTGAAGCTCTACAACACTCCGAATGACCGTACATATTGTCATTCCCATGCAACACATTCCGAATTCAAATAGCGTCACAAAATAAAAAGTATTGAATTCCTACCAAAAAAAAAAAAACCCCAGTAGAAACTCCTGAGTCCAGACCACACCACATCCAAGGTGTGACACAAAACGAAATTCCAGGAAGCTCATTCAAAACTATCTCAAAAAGTCACTCAGTCTGTATGAGTTGCATTTGCAATTGAATTTCGGAATTCCAAACCAAACAAGTGCTCGTTGCTCGTCGAAAATTCAATTCATATGTCTCCGTCGTCCAAATTATCCTGCTGTCACTGCTAAGCGTTTTGCAAAGCACCACTGCCACCTGTTTCTCTATATCCCTGGCGCAGTAGTTTCCACTTGCTCCTTGAACATCATCATCGACACAGCATAATAATCATCATCGCTTCGTGTGGTGTTGACGTTTTTGAATTCTAACAGCGAGCACATGTGGTGACAAAAACAGTCTGTGGGTGTACGGGGGCAGAGAATATAACTCCAATTGACAAGGATTCACCAACAGCTTACCAGTCGTCGCCGTGCCAATGGCATTTGCAAAAAAAAATCTGTCGAAAATGATTTCTGTGTTCTCATCTCGTGCTGCGATGCCGAATGCGGAAGAAAATCAAAATTTTTGCAACTTTGCATGAATTGTTACGGTGCGCGCGGGATTTTCGAAAAAAAAGAAAAACGGATGTGTCGCACTGGGTGGGCGATATCGGTTCTGTGCCTGACTGTTTGTTGTTATCGTCCCCGTGTTTGTGTGCCGAAACCTCCCCAGTATTCATCACCACCGACGGAGAAGTGAGTAGAGCTCCTCAGATTGAATTTGTATATGTCTGTTCATAGTTTTTGGATAGTTCTATCTGAATTTGAGGATTTTTCGACTTCAGCGAATTGTTTTGTTTTTTTTTTTTTTTTTTTTTGCTTCTGAATGCGAAGCGAATATTGAATTCGGAATTTAGGTGTTTTACACATGCATATCTACCACAGTGGCACGGCAGAATGGGTGAAAATATAACCGGTGTTTAAAAATGTCAGATGTGGTAGCTAGGACATTGGGGTATTGCAACTAGGACTATTTTATTCTACTGAACTGGAATAGGAAATTTTGCTGTTTTATTGAATTTTATTTGCACTACGGGATCGGCGCATGGGATGTGTTATTGATTTATTTTTTTTCTCTCTATCTATTTGTTTATTGTTGTGCTAGTCCTGAAATTTTTTCGAGCACCAGGTAAGCGTGTAAATATTTTTTTTTTTGTTTAGCTATGAACACTTCAATAGTTTTTAATTGAAATCGCTGGACTGTATTGATGATTGCTCACTCCGGTAAAAGTTGTCAAGGGATGTCGGAAAATGTATTCCACTATTCAAATACCGCATAGAGAAACGAAGAGCAAAAGTATTTGAATACGGGTTATTTGTGGAAATGTTTTATATGTAGTTATTATTAGTTTAGTGGGATTAAAAAATAAAAATGTTTGCTTTACTCTTTTTGGAATAAGCAATTAAATTGTAAACCTAAAATGGTAGGTCAGAGGGCATTGGTATTTCAATGAAGTTCTAAGCATGATCGGTTGGATAATAAAACAGTGAATGCCAAAGTGTCTGTCAGATAAGGAAAATAATTAAATAGTTGGCGCAACCGTTGCTTATAGGACCCTAGACACAATTTTTTACAAGCATTCATTTGTGCGAGTTTTTATTTTCGGAACGGAAGGAAGGGACCGACAATTTAATGCGAAGTCCGGTCGGCTGAATGGAAAAGCTTTCTCAGGACAATATTGTAAAGGGTGTTTTTTAGAGGTATAGAACTTTCAAATGGAATAAATCAAAAAAGACTTCTTGAAATTGACATAAAATGTACTTTTTTCGAAGGATAATCTTCTAGCATTTTAATTTAACCAAGTTTCCTGGATACTCTGTCCCCAAGTGGTCAATCGCTTCGGCCTTATCAGCGTAGACTAGCGACTTCACATATCCCCACAGAAAAAAAGTGATGCTGTGCTATATCGCACGACCAATTCACAGGTCCGCAACGTGAAACTACGCGGTTACCAAACCCTTCCTTCAATAAATCAATTGTGGCACGAGCTGTGTTGTTGCAAAATTATTTATTATAATATTATCGCGATCAAACTACTAATTAAATCAGTTGATTGGCGAAACAAACGAAATCAAAAAAAAAATGCAGTCGCCACTGCCCGAGGGAAAAAGTCGAATATGTGATATTATATGACACTTGCCAAAGATCAGAAAAAGAGATCGCGAACTTTTTTTTGCAACTGCAGCCAGTGAAATGGCTGCGTTCGGCTAAGCTCAGCGAAAGGGGTGGGTTCGATGGAATTTATCCGTGTAAATGTAATATGAAAAATGGGCGCCACGTAATTTTCGGCAAATTACGAAACCTGGAAAAAACCAGAAACTCAAAAAAAGGAAACAAAAGTTTTAAAAACGTTATAAAAGCTCCGTTGGAGCGCGGTCTTTTATTGGTGGGGTAGAAAAGGCCCCGAAGAAAGAACTTGTTGGTGGCGACGCAACAACAAAGTGTAGGTATATATATAGGTATAAAGAAATGATTGGACCGTTGGCGTGGCCCGCTATCGCGTTGTCTCGAAATTTAAAAACTGAAAAAAAAACTAATAGGTCGCGTGTCCCGCTTTTTCGGGAATATACGGTAGCGAAAGTCAATCGAAATTTAAATTATGACAAATCCTAACAAAACGATTTCCACTCTTATGACACTCTACTTATCTGTGTCTCCTGTTGGATTCCTCGTCCTTTACCAATGCCCCTTTCTGGCAACTCTTCCAAAATCCTCTGTCCGGTTACCCCGTCTCTCCAGGATCCTTTCTCCTTCTTAACAGAACTCACTCCAAATCTACTCTACTTTATGTAAAAACTCAAAAACCTCCACGGTTTACTAGTTAATAATATTTTAGAAAAAGTTGCTTTTCTCGCAACGCCAAAATCAAAAAAATATCTCTATGTACCAAAAAAACTTCTAAACTTTTACTTTTGCTGGTCAGCCAAGAAGTGACTTCCAGGGCTTTCGCTTTGTTCGAAGTCGCTCGGCTTCCTCACACACACTCTCTCATACATTCGCTGGTATTAGACCCCAACGGTGGGATCTTAAGATGGCATTCAGCAATGCCTCCCACGGCCATTAACCACCACATTCAAACATACTAAACGGGCTAAACGGTCACTGTACTGCGACACCAATGCGCTGCCGTAACCCGCTAGTCCTCTCATACTTTCCAATCATTCCTCTCTCTATGTACTGGAATTCGCCTTGGGAGGATCCTTCCAGTACATTTGGGATTAGCCGGCCGACTTCGAACTCTCTTCTCTTCTTTCGAGAGTTAGCCTTCTTTTAATATGTTTTCTATGACCATCTGTCATAGTAAACAAAACAACAGAGTAACTCGTGGAGGAATTTGCAACCGGCATTTTTCCCCACGAATTAAAACAAAGTTAATTTAAACAAAAACATAGAAAAAAAGGATGCTGGTGGACGCCACTATTCCCCACCCGGACATCGGACTCTGGACCTTTCCCTCAACTAGGGAAGCCTCAATTACTCCCAAATACCCGGCAAGGAATCCATCAGGTATTTTTTTGTTTACTTTTTCCGCGCAATCTAATCTACTTCGGTGGACTTTCGCGCAGATTTGGGGGATGAGACTTGCAGATAGCAGGCCATTCCTTACAAATTTTGGAGTTTAGGGTGGGCTCTCGGCCATTATTTGCGTTGCAACATTATTCGTGTTTAGTGTTATTATCGCCTTGATTCGGATCGTCTACCATACGATGTTTCTTGTTGCGTTTTAGTGATTCGTGTATTGAACGCTTTGTGCTTAGTGTTAATGTGTTGTGATGCTCGTGTTCGGTTTGTCACGCACTTTCTGTGCGGGTTCTGTGGTGGGAGTGCGTTTTCTGTGGCCGTCCGCCCACACTCACTGCTGCTCCTCCGTTGCTCCCTCGTCGGGGCATTTACTTAGGGATCGTCTTCCCTATGCCCATCGAACCAAACTTTCTACCGTAGCGCTGGTAGTTCTTTTGTATGGAGAGTGCCTCTTTGCGTTGGCCGTCCGCCTGCACTCCTCTGCTGCTCCTCCGGTGCTCCAGCGGCGGGGTGATTTGTGAGAGAGATCGTCGTCTCTCCACCCATCGAACATAGTGCTTTTGTCACTAGTTACTGTGTGACAGTCGTTGGGGTGTTTTATGTTGGCTGTCCGCCACACCCTTTGAGCAGACATAGTTTTTGTCTGGTGATCCCTCGGTGGAGTGTTGGCTAAGGGGATCGTCCTCCCCCCACTCTTTCGTCCGTACCGACCTCCTGTCGGTACACCTGTACTGTTGAGTCGGTGGGAGTCTCCTGACGACCTGCCAGGCTCACCATCCGACTTCCGCTCGCTCTCAATCGACGGTTGCGAGTCTCCCTTCCGTCCGAAGGGCTACACAACCGGAACTTCCATTCCTTGCCATTCAGACCGCCTGTCTGATGGCTTGTGACCGACCTGTCACTTTCGTATTCCTGTTCGGTTGCACCCTTAGGTTCCAAGGAGGTGGTCCGGAGGCTGATGGGGGCCTCGGATGCCCATCCACATCCCAGGACCTCGAGTACGAAACCCAAGAAAAAGAGGGACCAAGGGCAGGAAAAGAAGGGATCTGAGAGCAGACCTTGTTGCGGTAAAATTTAACGCAACAAACCCCACCCTCACCTCCTGGGAAATGAGCTTGGTTTTCGAAGAAACCCAAATCATTTTCCAAGGTATAGGTTGACATCACAACAAAGGAAAGACATTCCCACCATTGGCCAAAACTGCCCGTCTAGATCTCAAACAAAACAAAATCCAAAAACAAAAACAAACTAACGCTACTCTATTGGGACTTCTAGACTACTCTGCATCGTGATGAGGCTTAAGATCCTTCACGTGCCATGTTCCACGGTCTTTACCGTTCTCATCCGCTAGCGTGTATGTCCAAGGTGACACCCGCTTACTTATCCTGAAGGGACCGACGAATTTGGGAGCCAACTTTGCGGCATAATAATTAGCGGCATCTGATAACGCGAAATTTCTGCGCCATACTAACTCGTTCGGGAGATATTGGGTATCTCGCCGTCGGAGGTTGTAGACTTTCGCGGACTTCTTGGCGGCCGCCGCTAACTTTCTACCTATATCTAACCTAAGCTCCCTAAATCGATGTTCTAACTCGGCCCTATCTACATGCCTATCTCCTACATCTAAGTCTCTGTCTTCTACAGATAAATCCCTATCTTCTAAAGCTAAGTCCCTACTTGTCGAAGCTGCCTCCGCACTACCCGGAGCTGCTTCCCTATTCCCGACGTGATAACTTGTAGGAGCTACCTCTCGACCACAAGTCATCATGTCCCTACCAAAATTCGCATAATATGGCGAAATCCCTAAAACGTCGTGTTGGGCCGTGCGTATCGCGCACGCTACTTTCGCCAACTGCGAGTCCCAACTTCGGTGATTTTCCGAGACATACGCTCTCAGCGTTGTCTTTATAATTTGATTAATCCTTTCCGCAGGATTAGCCTGTGGATGATAATGTGCTGTATATCTTAATTGTGACGCGTACGCCTGGCAAAGCGCTTTCAGTTCCTTACTACGGAACTGCGGGCCGTTGTCACATACGACCGCTGATGGTACGCCAAATAAAAGAAAGACATTGTCTTCCAACTCCTTACATACTGCCTTTGCGGTGGCAGATCTCAACGCGAATAACAGGGGAAATTTGGTAAAATAGTCGACGGCAGTTAAAATATAAACGAACCCCCTACTGGACTTGGGAAGAGGTCCTACCAAATCTACGCAAATCATTTCCCAAGGCTTCGAAACCCCTACACGTTCCCTCATTAGACCAGCGGGTTTCTCATTCACCGGCTTAACTTGTTGGCAAACTTTACAATTCCTAACGTACCTAGTTATATCCTGTCTCATTTTAGGCCAATAATATTTGCCTCCTACTCTAGCATAAGTTTTCCGGACACCCATATGTCCAGCTAACGGACTGTCATGGCAGTCTCTTAAAATCCCTAATCTACCTGATTTCCCTACAACTAATTTCCACTCGTTATTATCCTCGTGAACTATAATGTGACTGGCTTTCACGAACTTGAAAAGCCGCCCATTTTCCACTCTCCACGCTGGGTATGCTAACGGGTTCAACTCAACCGCCGAAATCATCTTCACCACCCAAGGGTCCAAATCCGCATCCGAGATCTCGGCCACAACCGGAACTCCTCGCGACAACATATCCGGGACGACATGTTCCTTCCCCTTGCGATGAATGATCTCAAAGTCAAATTGCTGAAGCCTAACTGCCCAGCGCGCTAATCTACCCGACGGATCCTTAAGATTACTCAGCCATACAAGCGAGTAGTGGTCTGTCACGACCGTAAACCGAACACCTTCGATATACGGACGCAACTTCTCAACTGCCCACAGCACAGCCAAGCACTCCTTTTCAGTCGTCGAGTAGTTTCTCTCACATCTATTGAGAGACCTACTCAAGTAACATATAACCTTCTCTCCTTCCTCGAACTCCTGAGATAATACGGCCCCGATACCAAAATCTGATGCATCCGTTTGCACGACAAAAGGTCGCTGAAAATCCGGGCATGTCAAGATCGGTGCCGTGATTAGACATTCTTTCGCCTTCCTAAAACTTTCCTCACATTCTTTCGACCATACGAACTTCCTACTTTTCTTTAACAAATCTGTTAAAGGCCTAACTAAAGTGGCGAAATTTGGTACAAAACGTCTGTACCACGAAATTGTCCCTATAAAGCTCCTAACTTCCTTCACATTCTTCGGTGCAGGAATCCTAACCATGCTTTCCACCTTTTCCGGATCAACATGTAATCCGTTCCTATCAACGACATAACCTAGGAATTTTAAAGAGGGCCTACAAAAGTTACATTTTTCCCGACTAACTTTTAATCCCGCCTCACACAAACGCTTAAAGACCTCTTCCAGTATCTCAAGATGTTGTTTGAAAGAATTTGTGACGATGATGATATCGTCTAAGTACACGAATACGTGTGGCTCCAAATCGGCACCCAAAACGCAGTCGATGAATCGTTGCCACGTCGCAGGCGCGTTATGCAAGCCGAATGGCATTCGCTTGAACTGGAATAGGCCTCTATTCGGAACCGTAAAGGCTGTGAGTGGGCGCGATCCCTCCTCCATCGGGATCTGCCAATAGGCCGACTTTATGTCTAACGATGTTAAGAACTTCGCATCTCGAAGTTTATCTAGGGTCGTTGAAATATACGGAAGTGGATAAGCATCCCTATCTGTTACTTTATTAAGTTTTCTATAGTCGACGCAGAACCTGAATGAACCATCCTTCTTTCGAATAAGGACTATTGGAGATGCCCACGGACTGCTTGATTTCTCAATAACTCCCGCATCCAGCATCTCCTTTAGCTCCTTATCAATATGTCCCTGCATTGCCGGTGAAACCGGATAATATCTTTGTTTAATTGGTTCTGCCGACGTCCTAATCCTATGCTCTACCAATTGTGTGCACCCTAAGCCCTCTGGCATAACTTCGAAAATTTTGTCTATCAAAATTTCGAGTTGCCTGACCTCGGCCACGTCCAACTCGGACTTCTCCCTAATCGCAGAAATTGAGCCAACCATCTGTTGACTCGAAAAACTCCACACGCCTTATCTCAAATCCGGGACCACTCCCGTCAGTGCCCAAAAATCTGCACCTAAGATCATAACGTGTGGTAGAGCTGGTATCACCAAACACTCTAACAACACCGTCTTCTCCTGCACCACAATTGGTAAAGATACCACCCCTAAAACTTCTATCCCTGCTCCATCTGCTAATGCAACCGATTTTATGTTGCCTCTACCTAACACTAGCCCTAAATCTTTCAAAATATTCCACCCGTCCCTACAAATGATTGTGCGTGAAGCGCCCGAATCCAAAAGTCCTAAAAACCTAATCCCATAAATTGTAACTCCTAAGTATGGTCGCCTATCTTCCCCGTTTGCCTCCAAAGTAAAGCCTAAATGAATTTGAGAAATCCCTAACTGGTCACCAGCAGGCGACCTCTCTAATTGCGACGGCGCTCTTGTCCTGCTGACCCAAGAGACCGTTGCGCGTTTCCCGAACAGCGCCGACAATCCTTTCGTGAAGTCCCTACTGCACCACAACCATAACAACGCCTAGGAGCGGAACAACGATTAGCGAAATGCCCTTCGCTATCGCAATTAAACCACCTCATTGGTCGTGGTGATCGACGCTGTTGGTTATCTGGAACGACAACCGAAACCCTTGGTTCCTCCGAACCAATGTAGGCCAAATCCGGTTCCAGGAGATGCCTACCCCGAGTTGTTGGAGGTGGAGCAAACGTTTCCACATTTGCTCGCACTGTCTCCAGCTTCCTTCCCAAAGCGACCAGATCACTGACGCACCTGGGCTCTGCGAGTCCAAGTTGCGTCTGGTAAAATGGCGCAAGATTCCTTTGCAGGATCGACAGCTTCCTTCTCTCCGTCAGAGGATCGGAAAGTCTGCCAAACATATTCTGCATTGTCGCAACGTAGACACCAATGGATTCATCCTTCCCTTGGGTACGACGTCGAATCTCTTCTAACAGAAGATCATCGTAGTTGGGAGGTAGAAACTCCAGTTTCAATTCTCTCACCAACTCTGGCCACGAGGAAACAGTCCGCCTAATCGCCCTAAACCACAGAAGCGCCTTCCCAGTAAACAAATCGACCGACGACCTAAACAATTGGGATTCACTAATCCCCCTAGCTTCCCTAAGCTCCTCAACTCTCTCCAAGAAAGAGTTGACTGATGCCCCGCATCGTTCACCCGTGAAAGATATATTCCACTTGGAAAGGTTTTCAGGCTTCTCCGAGTGGATATATACTCGCTCGTCAACAAAGGTGTTCGGGTTAATACCCAAAACCGATGCTGACGTAGACGGTTCTACCCGTCGAGGCTCTACTGGCCTTTGAATATGTTGTTGTAGATGTTGTTGTTGTTGTTGTTGTAGATGTTGTTGTTGTTGTTGTTGATGTTGTTGTACAACTTGTTTGACGCTAGTGGTTGCGTTATCCTCGCAATCACTCTCTTCCTCGTCGCTATCCTCTAACTCCCCGAGGATGTTGACCAACTCGGTCTTTAATTCCTTTTTTATCGCCGTCTCGTCTTCCGTAATAGCACGAGACATCCCTATCCTATTCATCGCCCAGTCTATTTTTGTAAAGGCCTTCTTAAATTCTGAAGATCCCCGCTCAGGGTGGCTCGCTACGAGCGCCTTGATCTCCACAATCTTTTTCTCAACTGCGTCCCTATCTTGTTCAAATGTGAATGGGTACGTGTCCGATTCTACAACCGAACCACGTCTCTCCATTGCCCTAGCTGCCCTAAGCGATTTTCGCATTGGGTCGACGTCGCCAACCGACAACCCCCTGCGCTCAATCTCATAGACTAATTCGTCCCTAGCTAACCTATTAATTTCCATATTGATAAATCGAAACAAAATCAATTAGAAAAACCAAAAAAGACAATATTTGTCTCAAAAAATTATCCACTTGTTGAAAAAAACGAAACCAAAAAAAAGGTAGTGTTAGCAACTCTAACACGTCACACGAATCAGAGAAAGAAGTCAGCGAAAAATTAATTAAAACAAAAAAACCCAGATCAAAACCAATCGGCCTTACCAATAATCAATCACTAATGTCGACAACTAGTTAGATGTCAGCTTTAGTAAAAATGTACAGCATTTGTGAAATGGTACCAATAAACAATTTAACCTCCACATTAACTAGTCTGGCAACTTTCTTAGAATCTATTACATTTGTTGTCGTTGCAGAATTCAAATTTCATAATTTGTTTTCGTGAAAAACAAGGTCAATGGTCTCTTTCACAAGGAGGATTTTATTCTAAATGAAGGAATACATAAATTGCAATTAAATTTGCCCAACACATATCTTTCCAATGCTCTTTGAGACTTATTATAAGCAAAAACAAAACACAAAATAGGAAATGCACAAAATATCCGCTGATCTGTCAAATATCACATGCAAATCAGTAATGCCCTATCGATCGATCGGACACAATTTTCAGTACTTTTATGGTACGATTTCCATTGTTTTCTAATACTACATCGCGATTTCTTTATGAGTGCATTTGTGTCGTAATAAAATCCCTTTCAAATTATTCAATAAACAAAGCACAGTTTATTTGAATGGTTTCATTTATTCGTAGGCTGACGATGCAAATCAAAACTTATTAGTGGTCTAAACGTCCCAATTGCGTCGTTAGCAAGTGAATATTTTTGAAAATAGAAATAATAGCTGGCTCATTCATTTCAGAATAAATTACAATAGCACGTAGGTAGCGTGTTAAGAACTTATCGCTTCCGGGTTTGAAAATAAATACAATTTAACCTATAAAAAATTGTAAGGCTTATATATTACTGAATTCGGGAAATTTAGAAACCGACAAAAGTTGAAATTCGATCTGAAAAATATAAAACGCACATTTTTATGCACACATATTCTCGTACTACCTGTTAGGCTGTTACCCCTCCAGAAGATAATAAACTTGTTATTTTGCATGTATTTTGCTGAGTGCTCATATTTCTATTTTTATAACTATATTTTCCGCGAAGTGAACCTTTTCACAACAACCATTGTCTCATTAGGCATCCTAATTCTCGGTAAACAAACTCTTTTTGCAAAGAGTTTTAATAGGGTTTGAATGCAACAAAATATCTACCTGATTCGCCTGAGGTACTGAGAATTGTTGAAAAATTGTAGGAGCCGTCCAAACTTAGGTAAGAAGATATTTTTTTCTGTTTGCGACGACTGTCAAGAAAGTCTTGGAAATATCCCAAAATTACATACAATTTAGTTTTTATTAAGCAACTATTTAAAAAGGAAAACCAATCATAATGCAAGAACTAGCGGCAAAACAAGATAAAACAGAAAAAAGCACAGAAATTTATGCTTCACATGTTTAGAAATAAAATAAAAACGTAATATTTTTCAATATTTTGCATACATTTGTACAAATTTGTGTGTGATAGACTTAAAAACCATTTGCATTGTTGTATTACAACGAATAAAATTAGAAAGCATTCACAATTTACTAAAATTAATTAATAATTGTAAACGCTCCAGGCTGAACAACATCGTATTAAATTCTCTCCTATTTCGAAATTTAATACCGCGATTTTGGATGGTTGGGCAACACTTGTCTTCAAAATGACATATGGGAGGATTTATTTAGCTAATGTCCGAGATAAACATGGCTTTCTCAACACTAACATTTAACCCTACAGTTAGCGATAGTCTGGCAACTATATTTGTTTATTGGTAAAGGGATTTTGGAAAGTGTGGAGTCTTTTCGTAAAGTGCCAGACTAAAGTTGATTATTGGTAAGGCCGAATAAAAATATAAAAATACGAAATTATGGCAACTCTACCAACTTCCTCGAATGGGATGGTAAAGTGAAAAAAGAAAAAAAAAATCAAAACCGACAAAAAAAATTAAAACCGAAATCAAAAAAAAATCAACAAACAAAAAAAATAGAGACGGTAACCCTATTTTATGTATATAAGATTACCACTGGCTTATGAACCACCGGTACCTATACTATGTAAATAATGTAATCACTCAAAATAATCCCGAATTACGAAACGGCAAAACAATTTTTGTAATATATATAAAGAGCAACAGAAAACTGTATAATATATATATGTTTAGGTATATAGATATAACCGCAAAAATATAATATAGAAATTCTTAAAACAGTATGGGAAATCGAGAAAAGAACAAAAAAAACAAAACCACCTACTTGTGTATTTCCACTATGGGAAATCTTACTCTGCTTCTGGGACACTTCCAATCAAAACAATCCTTTTCTTCAGGGTTCTCGAGACCCGAACAGATTCCAATTGGATTTAATCCGCCACCAAATTATTCACTTGAACACCTAGAAAATAAATAGCCAAAGTAAAAAGAACCAAACAAAATAACACAAAACACTTCCCTAAGCACAAAACTTCGATTGGGGTTGCAATTGTGCACACCGCCAATTCCTCAAAAACACAACAAATATATATAAAAATTGCCCCACGTCGGGTGCCAAATGTTGCAAAATTATTTATTATAATATTATCGCGATCAAACTACTAATTAAATCAGTTGATTGGCGAAACAAACGAAATCAAAAAAAAAAATGCAGTCGCCACTGCCCGAGGGAAAAAGTCGAATATGTGATATTATATGACACTTGCCAAAGATCAGAAAAAGAGATCGCGAACTTTTTTTTGCAACTGCAGCCAGTGAAATGGCTGCGTTCGGCTAAGCTCAGCGAAAGGGGTGGGTTCGATGGAATTTATCCGTGTAAATGTAATATGAAAAATGGGCGCCACGTAATTTTCGGCAAATTACGAAACCTGGAAAAAACCAGAAACTCAAAAAAAGGAAACAAAAGTTTTAAAAACGTTATAAAAGCTCCGTTGGAGCGCGGTCTTTTATTGGTGGGGTAGAAAAGGCCCCGAAGAAAGAACTTGTTGGTGGCGACGCAACAACAAAGTGTAGGTATATATATAGGTATAAAGAAATGATTGGACCGTTGGCGTGGCCCGCTATCGCGTTGTCTCGAAATTTAAAAACTGAAAAAAAAACTAATAGGTCGCGTGTCCCGCTTTTTCGGGAATATACGGTAGCGAAAGTCAATCGAAATTTAAATTATGACAAATCCTAACAAAACGATTTCCACTCTTATGACACTCTACTTATCTGTGTCTCCTGTTGGATTCCTCGTCCTTTACCAATGCCCCTTTCTGGCAACTCTTCCAAAATCCTCTGTCCGGTTACCCCGTCTCTCCAGGATCCTTTCTCCTTCTTAACAGAACTCACTCCAAATCTACTCTACTTTATGTAAAAACTCAAAAACCTCCACGGTTTACTAGTTAATAATATTTTAGAAAAAGTTGCTTTTCTCGCAACGCCAAAATCAAAAAAATATCTCTATGTACCAAAAAAACTTCTAAACTTTTACTTTTGCTGGTCAGCCAAGAAGTGACTTCCAGGGCTTTCGCTTTGTTCGAAGTCGCTCGGCTTCCTCACACACACTCTCTCATACATTCGCTGGTATTAGACCCCAACGGTGGGATCTTAAGATGGCATTCAGCAATGCCTCCCACGGCCATTAACCACCACATTCAAACATACTAAACGGGCTAAACGGTCACTGTACTGCGACACCAATGCGCTGCCGTAACCCGCTAGTCCTCTCATACTTTCCAATCATTCCTCTCTCTATGTACTGGAATTCGCCTTGGGAGGATCCTTCCAGTACATTTGGGATTAGCCGGCCGACTTCGAACTCTCTTCTCTTCTTTCGAGAGTTAGCCTTCTTTTAATATGTTTTCTATGACCATCTGTCATAGTAAACAAAACAACAGAGTAACTCGTGGAGGAATTTGCAACCGGCATTTTTCCCCACGAATTAAAACAAAGTTAATTTAAACAAAAACATAGAAAAAAAGGATGCTGGTGGACGCCACTATTCCCCACCCGGACATCGGACTCTGGACCTTTCCCTCAACTAGGGAAGCCTCAATTACTCCCAAATACCCGGCAAGGAATCCATCAGGTATTTTTTTGTTTACTTTTTCCGCGCAATCTAATCTACTTCGGTGGACTTTCGCGCAGATTTGGGGGATGAGACTTGCAGATAGCAGGCCATTCCTTACAAATTTTGGAGTTTAGGGTGGGCTCTCGGCCATTATTTGCGTTGCAACATTATTCGTGTTTAGTGTTATTATCGCCTTGATTCGGATCGTCTACCATACGATGTTTCTTGTTGCGTTTTAGTGATTCGTGTATTGAACGCTTTGTGCTTAGTGTTAATGTGTTGTGATGCTCGTGTTCGGTTTGTCACGCACTTTCTGTGCGGGTTCTGTGGTGGGAGTGCGTTTTCTGTGGCCGTCCGCCCACACTCACTGCTGCTCCTCCGTTGCTCCCTCGTCGGGGCATTTACTTAGGGATCGTCTTCCCTATGCCCATCGAACCAAACTTTCTACCGTAGCGCTGGTAGTTCTTTTGTATGGAGAGTGCCTCTTTGCGTTGGCCGTCCGCCTGCACTCCTCTGCTGCTCCTCCGGTGCTCCAGCGGCGGGGTGATTTGTGAGAGAGATCGTCGTCTCTCCACCCATCGAACATAGTGCTTTTGTCACTAGTTACTGGGTGACAGTCGTTGGGGTGTTTTATGTTGGCTGTCCGCCACACCCTTTGAGCAGACATAGTTTTTGTCTGGTGATCCCTCGGTGGAGTGTTGGCTAAGGGGATCGTCCTCCCCCCACTCTTTCGTCCGTACCGACCTCCTGTCGGTACACCTGTACTGTTGAGTCGGTGGGAGTCTCCTGACGACCTGCCAGGCTCACCATCCGACTTCCGCTCGCTCTCAATCGACGGTTGCGAGTCTCCCTTCCGTCCGAAGGGCTACACAACCGGAACTTCCATTCCTTGCCATTCAGACCGCCTGTCTGATGGCTTGTGACCGACCTGTCACTTTCGTATTCCTGTTCGGTTGCACCCTTAGGTTCCAAGGAGGTGGTCCGGAGGCTGATGGGGGCCTCGGATGCCCATCCACATCCCAGGACCTCGAGTACGAAACCCAAGAAAAAGAGGGACCAAGGGCAGGAAAAGAAGGGATCTGAGAGCAGACCTTGTTGCGGTAAAATTTAACGCAACAGTGTGACATTTTGCGCCGTCTTGTTGAAACCACAGCTCCTGCACATCATTGTTGTTCAATTTATGAACGAAAAAGTCAGAAATCATGGCTCTATAGCGATTACCTGTAACGTTCTGGCCAGCATCGTTTTTAAAGAAGTACCAACCCTTAAACTTACTTAAGGTGGCGCTACAGTCCGGGGTGGACCTGGGCCTCAACCAATACGCCTCTCCAGTTAGCGCGATCTTTGGCTAACTGCCTCCAGTTGCGCACTCCAAGTTGGTTGAGGTCCCCTTCCACTTGCGCGCGCCACCTAAGGCAAGGTCTTCCTCTACTGCGTTGTCCCTCCGGGTTGGAGTCGAAGACTCTTCGGGCCGGAGCGTTGGTGTCCATTCGCTCTACATGTCCTAGCCATCTTAGTCGACTGATGCGCACTTTTCTGACCAGGTCGATGTCGCTGTACAGCTCGTAGAGTTCGTTGTTAAATCTCCTCCTCCAGAGCCCGTCAACGCAAACGGGACCAAAGATCACTCGAAGAATTTTGCGTTCGAAACGACCAAGGAGATCTTCATCCGCCTTTGATAACGTCCATGCTTCTGCACCATAAAGTAGGACTGGGATGATGAGGGTCTTATATAGAGTCTCCTTAGTATTTCTCGACAAGGTCTTACTAATCAATTGCCTTCTTAGACCAAAGTAACTGCGGTTGGCAAGTGTGATTCTTCGCTTGATTTCTGAGGTGATATCATTTTCAGAATTAATAGCGGAGCCGAGGTAGACAAAGTCCCGAACTACCTCAAAGTTATAGCTGTCTATCGTGACGTTCTGTCCGATTCGTCGGTGTTGTGTGTCCCTTCTTGTGGACAGCATATATTTTGTTTTGCCCTCATTCACCACTAAACCCATTTTAGCCGCTTCTGTACTGATACTTGCAAACGCACCAGTGACAGCTCGCTGTGTTCTGCCAATGATGTCGATGTCGTCAGCGTATGCAAGTAGTTGCACAGACTTCTGGAAGATTGTGCCTCTGGTGTTGGATTGTGAGTTTCGCACAATCTTCTCAAGAATTATATTAAAAAAGTCACATGACAGCGCGTCACCTTGTCTTAATCCTTTTTTGACACCAAAGGTCTCGGTGAGATTGTTTCCGACCTTTATGGAGCAGCGAGCGTTCTCCATCGTCATTCTGCACAATCTGACAAGTTTGGCAGGGATGTCAAAACTAGACATGGCTCTGTATAGCTCGTCTCTATAAATGCTGTCATATGCGGCCTTAAAATCGATAAACAGGTGGTGGGTATCGACTTGGACTTCTTGGGTTTTCTCCAGGATCTGCCGTAGTGTGAATATTTGGTCTGTTGTGGACTTACCGGGCCTAAAACCGCACTGATAGGGTCCAATCAGTTCGTTGACATATGGTTTCAGGCGATCACACAGTACGGCAGAAAGGATCTTATACGCGATGTTAAAGAGACTGATGCCTCTATAGTTGGCGCAGTTTAGAGGGTCTCCTTTCTTGTGGATCGGGCAGACAATGCTGAGGTTCCATTCATCAGGCATACTTTCCTCTAACCAAATCTTGGAGACAAGTTGGTGTATGCACTCTACCAAATCATCTCCCGCTGCCTTGAAAAGCTCGGCAGGTAAGCCGTCTGGTCCGGCAGCTTTGTTGGATTTCAGCTTGGATATTGCTATCCTCACTTCATTTAGGCCAGGTGGACGGAAGTCTTGGCTTTCATCATCCAGGTTGAATGGTTCAATCTGCCTGACAGCGGAATTGTTGTCGTCTTCGCCGTTTAACAGTCTGCAGAAATGGTTTTTCCATGTCCTCAGCACCGACTGTGATTCCACTACAAGGTTTCCTTGTTCGTCTCGACAGGTTTCTGCTCGGGTTTTGTTGCCATGACACGTCCTTTTTACCCTTTGGTAAAACTTCCGAACATTGTTCCTGGAGTAACACCTCTCTATTTCCTCGATCGCGCGCTTCTCATGCTCTTTCTTTTTCTTCCGGAGAAACCGGTGTTCTTCCCTCCTCTTTTGCCCGTAGAGCTGACGAGCCGCTCTCGTCCTTCTGTGCAGCGCCGCTTCGTAGGCATGCTGTTTTGCTGCATGTGCTTGCCGGCATTCTTCATCGAACCAGGGGTTTCGTGGGGGTGGTTTGGCATTCGTACCTTGTCTACAACAAGGTAGTGGTCCGAGTCTATGTTGGCCGCTCGGAAAGTTCGGACATCGAGAATACTGGAGGAGTGCCTTGCGTCGATCGCAACATGGTCAATTTGATTTACGGTTTGATGATCCGGTGACCGCCATGTTCCTTTGTGAATGTTGAGGTGTGGAAACCGTGTGCTAGCTATAGAAACATTATGCCCCGCAGCAAAGTCAATTAGCCTAAGTCCGTTCCCAGACGTGGTGTCGTGTAGGCTGTGCTTTCCAATTGTGCTACCATAGATGTCTTCCTTTCCTATTTTGCCATTAAAATCACCTAAGATAATTTTAACGTCATACCTAGGACATTGCTCGTATGTTTTGTCGAGGAGCTCGTAGAAACATTATTTGGTCGCATCGTCTTTATCTTCTGTGGGGGCGTGAGCGCATATTAGGCTGATGTTAGCGAATTTAGCCTTGATGCGGATAGTTGTAAGACGTTCACTGACGTGTCGAAAGCTCAAGACTTTTTGCTTAAGTCTGCCGCTTACAACGAATCCGCATCCAAATAGACGCTGCTTTTGTTCTCTGTAGCAATCACCGTAGTAAATGTCACAGTTTTTCATTCTTCTTTTGCCCGGCCCATCCCACCGCACTTCCTGGATGGCGGTGATACCTGCTTTGTAGCAGTCAAGGGCCTCCGCTAGTTGTTCGGCTGCACGCGGTCTGTTCAGAATTCGAACATTCCACGTGCAGATCCGAACGTCATTGTCGTTTTTTCGTTTTGCAGGGTCGTCAACAGTGAATCCGTCCTTATCCGAGGCTTTTGGTTGCTTCGCAACTTAGTTGTTTTTCCGTGGTAGGGTAGTTAACAACCCTTAAAACACAACAAAAAGTCAGTTTGTGTCTCAACATAAACTTGAGGATTATCACCACTCCGAATATGGCAGTTTTGTTTATTGACGTATCCAACAAAAAGTGAGCTTCATCGCTAAACAAAATTCGCCTATGAGAATTGACGTAGCGCGCGATACGTATTTCGAACAGAACCATGATTTTCAAAATAAATTTGCACAATTTGGAAGCGTTGTTCAGATATCAGTCTATTCATGTTAAAATGCCAAACCAAACTAAAAATAAATCACTTGCCAGCTGACAAAATGGCAGCCAGTTAAAATAAAAATGCTAATGCGTCCTTAAAATTACACCTCTAAAAAAAAACACCATTTACTTTGTGACGTTTGTCTGATGTTCGCAGTGTAACAAAATCTTAAAATGGAATTAAGATTCATTTTGGGAATCGACCCTTGGCTTTGTAGTCCACGAACCACAAAATTGCCCGCTGTACCAATATATAAATGACTATTTCACTTAAAAATTTAATTCTTCATCTATTAAATTATGTAATTTCTAGTATTCTCATAAAAACTAGTTCTTTTAAATTTTTGACGTTTTGAGACGGGGAATATTCTCTGAGCCGTTAAAAAAAACGTAAAACTATTCTATCAGTTCTTTTTCCAAGTTTAAATGGCACATAATGACTGGAATTTTTTACAGTAAACATTTCATTAGTTCTTTCCGGTTTCGATTTAGAAAGGGTAGGTCAGAGGAAGCATTGTTCAAATTAACTGCTTTATTCAGTGACCCCACTTTGTATAAACTTTTATAAGCTGGTTTCTAAGATGTTATGCTTGATTGCTGTTTATTTCAAAAAGTAGGCAAATAGGCTGTTAAAGTCACAAAAAGTTGTTGTTCCCGAACTTAATTTAAAAAGGAGTTCTGTGGCTCTATCCTTTTTTTGTTTCATTCATAACTCATTGCTTATTTAACCCTTTAAAGATGAGCAACAAATCGTAATTTATTATCAAGGAAAGTTTACGGTGCAATTAAAATTAAACGGGTCGATAGAATTTTCTCATTTTTTCTTCAAGTATTATTAAAATAAATCTTCTTTCTGATCATAATAACCTAAAAGCTCAGTCTCTTCTAGTTTATTATTTATTGAAAGATTTCCTCAGAATGGTTTTGACGTATACCGGTATACGCCACACAAGATACTTATTTTTTGTGTTCATACACGTACCTACGCCAAAAGAACTGCACATACCTACTTCATTCCAATAGTAAGCACAGATGGTGGTGCTGAACAGAACACTACCTTCACAAAAACATAATAAAAATACCTGTTTATGGAATTTGCTATTTTTGTTTATTAATGAATGCATTTTTTTGTTTTATACAATACCTATAAAATAATTCATATGAAAAAAAAAAACAAAAATAATATCTTCTTGGTTCTGAGTTCACTAAAAAAATAACATCAAATTAAAAAAATAAAAGTAAAATAAGATAAACAAAACAAAATGTAAAAATTAATTCATCACATTTTTGAGGAACACAAACCATCTTTTGTTAAAAAGAGTAAATTAAAATAATAATAATATGTACCTTCTAGGTCACTAATTCACTAAGTAACATTATTAATTAGAGCCTTATAATATGCTTGGTCCTCTTCTGGCATAAAAACATATAAGCATTATATGTCATGATTTTTTTCTTTTGGGATACATTTTTTTCTAGTTGTCATTATATTAAGTTTTTGATTAAATAAATTCTTTGGTGTTTGTATGGCATTCTTTGAAGCAAATTTAAATATTGAAATTATTTTATAGTCCAGCTCTCTCCCATTTGTTTTTATATGCAGCGTTTGTAAATCAGTTTTATTGTATTTTATGTACTATGTCTGTTTAAATTAAAATTAGTTAAGTACAATATTGTGAGGTTCTAGGACATTTTACCAGAATAAGCTAGGTCTTGCTTCGCTTCTTTCCACTGTGAAATCAGGGTCTTTAACGCTGTCCTCGCTGTCTTAAAATTTAAATATTCGATCTTAATTATATCTTTTGATTATTTAAGCTCATAAATACCAAGGCCGGTTTCAGACGAAGTAGAGGAATCAAGATCGGGATTAATGTTTCCCGCGAAGTCCGTTTGATTAGGTATAGTTTCATTAAGTAAACTTAAAATAATATAACTGTAACTGATGTTATCCAAACTTCTTTGACATAATAAAACATAAAATACTTACGAAAGTAGTCCCTCCCCTCCGGCGAATCCATTCTTAATAGACGCTCGCACAACCGCACTTAACCGAATTCAGCAGACGACTGAACGTACAACGTAGTTTTCGTTGCAATCTACTTATACCTTTTTACTCTTCCTTTAAATTCGTCATATGCACATGCACAATGCACATACGGCAAACCAAAACTAAACTTTTTGTTTTTGTCGACTCGTACCTACGTGTATACGATGAAATACACATATTTACTTAATAACATGCACGTACGTCAAAACAATTCTGAATATACTTTTTAGTTTTCTTGTCGTATGATCGAAGTCTGTAGACCTGGACGACAAAAAAATACTAAACAAAAAAATGGGGATTGCATAGAAAATTTGACGTAAATCCAAAAAAAGGCGTTTACATCAAACCAATATTCTAACTTATTAATTTGGGCGGATATACGTCAAAACAATACTAGATATCTTAGGATTGGCTAGAGATAGAACCAAAAGACAACATTATTTGGAAAGAGCACACTCGAAAACATAAGACTGCATTTTTAGTCCAAAAAGTGAATTTTGTCGTAGGTATACCTACGTCAAACCAATTCTCAGCCCATATGTTAAATTCATCAAAATATTGCTAATTTTGCAAAAAAGATTTACCTCTCCTACTATTGCTGTTTCGTCAGAACAATAATTAACTGCTGCTTTTACAAAGAAATTTATCAATTTTCTCTTTATAATTTTTGCCAAATTAACAAAAAAAATTATTAATAATGTCCAAGTAGTTTGTCACTCCAGTTATGCATTTTGTTAAATCCACTGCATGCGGCAAATTGACCATCTTTTAGAATAAGAAAAATATACGTTTTCTATAAAATACATACGAGAATATAAAAAAACGGCCGAGTGTCACTCGCCCACCGAAGGTTCCGCACTTCTTGAGAGTTATAAATTACAAAGATTTCTTTCAGAAACTACATAAATATAAGCGTAAGAGTAGAGAAAACGCTTTAAGAATGAAATCACCAAGAGGATGTCTGCGCACAATAATCACTAATATGTGTGGATGAGAATAAGTATAAACTCCAATTGGAATCGATTAAGAGAACACACTAATAATAACAACGAATGAAAAATGGTTAAAATGAGCGGACTTTATATGGTGATTGACAGATTTTTGCAAATATTTCTTGTACATAATATTAACTTTTTCCCAAAACACTCTTCGACCCATATATAACTACGAGGACGAGCATTATCTACAAAATAGTTGTACTTATACATCCATTTTTTTGTTGTAAATTAAGAAATAAACAGCTTTTTGAGCGAATGAAAATATTTTTGCTCACCAAAGTGCTAATTACTCTAAAACTAGTAGAGGCTATACCGGATGTTGTGTGGAAATTTCAGTTTTCTACGTCCATTAATTTCTGATAGACCTAGGAACAGAATTGGTCTAGTGGGTTCGGACAGACGGACAGAAGCGAAACTAATATGGTTCCGTTTTTTCTCTTTGGGTGCGGAACCTTAAAAAGGGCTTGGTCGATGAATCAGTTAACAATTTTTAGCTATATACCTATATAGTATCGATCTAACTTCTTTCACTTACCTTTTAACCATTCCCATATGCGGCTTTCTTTTGTTGAAGAAAGGATTAGTTCATTAACTATGTCCTCATCCATTTATTTAATTTTAACATGTGTTTGTATAATTCATATTCACCGGTTACCTTTATGAGAACTAACAAACTTTCTGCTTAGTATCTACTACTTCACGTGTGAATTATAAATGACGCTATCAATAGCATTGCATTCAATGGAGTAGGTACAATTCTACCAAATACAATTTCGATTTATTAAAATGAAAATTGTGTTTTGCTATCCTGACAAAGTAGTTTTGTAGTTAATGTTTTATCCGTTTAACAAAATATTGTTCAAATTGATAAAACTTAAGTTGTATTGATAAATTTCTTTTTTTGTAGGGCCTTCGTAAATCAAGACCAAGCGGATTGTATACCGGAGAGACGAGTGCACGACTTTAACCTTAGGATAGCAAAAAAACGTGCCCATAAGCAAATAGCAACAGGGGTAAACTGTCCCATCTATCTATCTAAATACCGTTCAAGGACCCCTTCCGATGGTAGCAAAATAATTCAATTCAGACATACTGTCAATATTCCAATGTTTTACTGGCTGGTTAAAAAGTTGAGCTCTCACACTATATTTCTGCTTTTATTCATGTTCGATATAATTAAATGAGAACATCCAACTAAACAAACCTTCCGCCACATCATAATTGACAATTTTATTCCCAGCACTATTTCTTTTATTTGCACAAATTTAACCACCCTCAATCCAAACGCCAAAGGAAATAACAAAATTTAAAAGCAACGACTTAAGATGCTTCCTTTTTTATTAAAGACAAGGAAGGACCTGCCGCTGCGTTTGCGAAGCCAATTCAATATGTGTGTGCTGTGTGCACACATAATTTGTGTTGCGCAGATATAGCGTATGTCGTCCTTGTCATGTCTATATGCTTCTTGCATGCAGCTGCCGCTGCGAGATGACTACTTACTGTACACGAACGCGATATACAAAGCCCTGCAAAAGTGCTAAATTGAATCCTTTTTATCCGGTTTCGTGAGGGTGAATTGCATTAAAATGGATTCTAAGGCCTTGAGTGAAATAATTCTAGCCGAAGTGCCCAAGGATATTGAAAATTCCTACTTGGAAGGGATTCCCTTTTCTTTTGAGCTTGATTCACTGACGATGTACGATGAAGAAGCAGCCGCAGAGGCGCACCCAATACACACACACACGCACATCAGTTGCAAGCATAGTCGTACGCGGAGTCACAATTTTGTTGGTGGCGGCGAAGAAAATCCGCATTATCTTCTCGTAGTTCGTAGAGCTACAACTTGCTTCCGCCCGAAATCCCAAACCAGAATGCTCTCCCTCAAACGACTCTGACAAGCGTATCCACAAAATAAGACTCTAGTAAAACAAACTTTTCTGTAGGGTTTTATCTCCTTGAACTGTTTTGAACTCAAATGGGATGTGAGGTAGTCTGGTGCGCAGGAAAGTATACAAAACACGACGGAAAAAAAAAAATGTGACAAGGGAAATAACATTTGTGACTCGCTTTATACATATCTATGCATCTTCCAATCTAGGAAAAGATGAAATTGTCCTTGTTGTACCTTGACACCAAGAGATAACTGTATAGCTTTATTGATTTGAGGGCACTTTGTCTTGTGCTCCCTCCCGGGGATAGGGGTCGTTATTCAAAGCCTCTAAATACTAAAGCTGATGTCCTCCGCGACTGCTCTTGTTGTAGCTTTGAAATAGTTGAAATAGATTTTTATTATTATTATTTTTATTTTTTTTAATTTGCGTTAATTACCGGACTTACCGGAACATGTTTACTACCAATTCTCATCAATCGCTTATTGGTTACAACGGGTAGATCGGCAGAATGGTTTTAGAAATAAGACGAACTCAAACGAAATAAAGACAAAGAACTTTGGATCTGGATAATCCGGGCCTTAAAAAGGCCTCATGTACCCAAACAAATAGTGAAGACCCTGCATAGGTGCAAGTATAACATAACAACCTGCCTAGATGGTCACAAGAAAGAAGAATTTCTGTGATATTTGCTACGACAAGAAGTGTCCCGAAGCAAAATCAGCGGTTGTTTGGATGTGAACTTGTGTAGGATAAGGGATTAGACCATGTTCTCAACAAACTGAAATCGCGATGTTTCGGTGAACTTTGAAAGTCGTTCCCACCGCGTTTTATTGAGTTCAAAAGTCATTAACTGACAAATTTAAGGTGGCTGTCAAAACAGCTAGTTTATTTATTTATTTATTTTTTATTTATATACTATTTCTTTTATATATATAGATTACATCTAATAAGGAAAAAAGCTCAAAATCGAAAGAAATCAAGAAATATTTTTTGATTGCTGTGGCGTTTAATATTTTTACATCCACAATTACAATACAAAATAAACCAAAGTTCACTTTAAAGGCTTGTTCGGTTTGATAACCTCTCACGGATGGATGAACTCAGAGGGGTTTCAAATAAAGGTTTCGCAGAAAACCCGAGGTTTCGACATCTGAATTATATATGGAAAAACCTCGGAGGTTTGGAACAATTTTACGAAATCACGGGGTTTCGTTTGGTGGGAACGTGGTATTGAGCTTTCACAACGCAAGCGAACACCTGGACCCAATTCGCATTGAAAACAAATTCAAAAACATTACGGTGATCTGTGATCAGATGGCATAATGAAAGAAAGCTTAAACGATCGGGAAGACGTATGACAAATAAGAAAGTTCACACTCGGTGCTGAGGATTTGCAAACAAAACTCTAGCAAATTTATAAACAGCGGAAATGGTCAAAACCAGCCGATACCAAATATTTCTGTTCGCAAGACCTGCAGGTAATTTGGTTGGCTATAATTTACAGGTGAGCACCCATATGAAGAATGAGTCTCAAGTCCAAAACAATATGCCGTATACGATTTTCTAACATTGAGTGGAAATGTGTTCCCTGAGATAGCTGTGTTAACAAGAAACTATCATCCCAGTTGTTAAACAATTAAACTAGGGTTGAATTATATGACACGCGCAAAAGTCGAACAAAAATATTTCTCAATAGCTCACTGTATATGTAGTGTCTGGAAATATTAGGTTCATTCGCGTACGCGGTTTAATTCGAACGCAATCGATATAAACCGATCGTAATCGCACAAAATCTATACACGTTCTCATCAAAAATGACAGAAGAAGAGAAAATTAGCAAAATAACGAGTCGAATAGTTCCTCTCATGGCAAAGAAACAGCTCAGAGAATGGGGGACGTTCGGATTCGTAGTTTAGTAAGTCTGACAGCTGTCTGACTAGATGCGTCTGAGTTTTTATTGGCCCAGAGTGTTCACGTGTATAGTTTTTGCAGTTGACGTTTATGGAGGGGAAGCCGACCAATCTAGTCAATAAAATCCTGCCTGCGTACTCAGTTGACATTTCAAAGAGTCAAATTTAAAATGTACTCAAACGAACAAACTTAAATTATTTTTTTTACACACTTTTTTTTTTTTTAAGCAGAAGAAGTCTTAATTTTCTTTGACAAGAGATCAAACACCTTATCTGGATCGATCCACATTAACATCCAAATGAATAGATATCATAGCAAGTTCGCTTAATCTGGCATTCCCCATAACGTTTTGGAACACTGTTTTAATCCATTTCATAGTTGAAAATCTTCTTTCAACACTAGCCGTGGTCACTGGAAACGTGGCCAAAACCGACAGCAAAATGTTTGTACCTCTAAAGTTCACGTATTTTCACATATATCAAGCAATTTCAAAACTTCGGTAGAAGTATTACTCGACGATATTTCTTCGCACCAAAGAATGTACTCAGCTTTTACAGCTGACAACGAAATTGCATTATCAAAGTAACATGTTAGCTTTTCCACTTCCTTCACTCGCCCAACTAGAGCAAAACCTGGGAGCAGAGCTTGAAACGATGGTAGAACTTCGTTGACCATGAACCTGTCCGTAAGATTTCGTATTAACGAATCTATGCAAGGAATCAGTAAAGATACTCTAAAATAGGCTTCAGCAGAAGACGTTTTTGAATTGGAACGTATTGTCTGTTTCAATAAAGTTCTTGGAGCTCTAAAGTGAAGGTCCTCGGCAAGTTGGAATGCGGATTGAAAAGCATCTCTGAAGAAATCGTCGGCATTTTCTCTGATGTTCTTAAGAGAATTCAGAACTGCTTTTGTGCGGTCGACTGCAGAAACGAAATCTAAGGATTTGTTTTGCAGGAAAACTGATAAGGCCAGCGTTAAACTGAATAGTTTTGTAGGATACAATCAGGCTTACTAGGAAACCACTTTTTTGGACCTCTGTCAAAAGTGTTGATGCTTTCGAAAACATAGCCCACGTTGTGCTCATTATTTCTTCAAGACTTATTGAGATGCATTTGAAGAGCTCTACAAAGGAAACAATACTTTTATGCCTTTCAATGAATCTTGTTTCATAAAGGCGTAGAAGTAGAGTTTATCTTTTGATAACATTTTTTAATTTTAAAATTTGAAATGGTTACGGAAGAAATTAGCTATTTTACTAACTACACCAAGGCAATTGCGAATTGCAGGAGTTGACATGGCATTAGACAAATAGGCTTCAGTAGAAGAGGTTCAAGCGATGGCGTGCACAATGTGCACACCTTGTGAATACCTAGCGTTTAAACACTATTGCCTAATCCTGCACTGTACTCCACTTAAATTACCAGCCATATTTGCGGCTCCGTCATGGCCAACACAATAAACTATACCTAACTATACCTTATTTTTATAAATTTGAATATATATTATACAGAAGGTTTTAGTTTTTTTTTTATGTCGGGTTTCGGGGAGGGGCTTCAGCCCCTACGAGTAGTAAAAATCAAAAAATAACACGAACCTAATCGGAAATGGTTAACTAAGAAAATACTGCCAGTTTAGAGAAGAACCACCTATAATTTTTGCAAACTACATAGATACTTGTACACATTACAAAAGCAACAAAAAACTCAAGATAATGGACATTAGACATGGACAAGTGCATTGTTCAAATTAAACACATATGTATCAATTGTTTGTTATTATTATACGTACTACCGACTGAGACGTTTGCAAGATTCACTTCGTATAAACAAAACACAATTTCACTGGTCAGTGTTCACACAAATTAGGTATGTTCCTTTACTTTTGTAGAAAGAATGGAAAAGACTGTCAAAATGGAAGTGGTGAGGATAAATTCTCATAGTAATCTATGAAATATGACAGATACATAATTCAAATATTCATAAAAGTGGTGCGAAAAGTCAGATAAATTTGCTAATATACTAAGAACATTAGTTACATCATCTAAATACCTTTGAAAGTGAACTGAAATTAATTGAACTTCTTCTTGATGAATTAAGAATTACATGGTGGAGTTTGCTCTTTGCTACAGCGAGGAAGAATTTCGCTGCCACTTTCAAAAATAATCTTGAGGAGAACTTTCAGTCTTATTTTCCCGCCTGTTTATATCATTTAAATACTCATAAAATGAAAACAAGCACGCATTTATGCCAAAAAAGGCAAGAATTTGTAAGATTTAAAAGTAAAGGAACAAGACTTTTTAAGAAAACGTTGGAGATTTTTTTCTTGGTATATTAGTTTTCAATAATTAAGAGCACGGCAACATGACAAGACTTCAACTTTTATTGCCAACTAGAATCCATGCTAACTTCACTTCGTTTGAGAATTATACTTGCAATGTTATAAAATCTAGTTGCCTAATAGGGAGCAGCGTTCTTTGGATTTTTTTGCTAAGGCATTACAAGGAAATCTCATTACTTACTGTGAAGTAGTGTTCTTGTTAACGCTGTTAAACCTTGTAAATAAATTCGTTAAAGAGGAATACGAATCCGTTTTATAGATTTTATATATCTAAAAATTGTAGCAGCTTCAAATTGCCGCCCCTAGCAATGTGCCCCCCTTGCACCCCCCCCCCCCCCCCCTCGCTACGCCTGGCTCGGGAAAGTACGCGAATAGAAACATTTCATTAAATATTAGAAATTTGTTGTCTAGCAACACTATAATAAAATGTCAAAAAGTTTTTGAAATAATATATAAAGAGGCATTTCATTCGTGGGTACGGCGCAGAACGTTCGTCTTTCTTTTTATAGGTAATACCCATTTTCGCGAGTATTATACTAACCAACGCTTTTTTGTCATGAAAACGTTCCCCTCCTTGTAGGCAATACTGTACATCGCGCTTCGTACGCTCTTTAAACTTTCTGTCATATTGATAAAAATCAAAACTCTTTACGGGGACATAACAGCCAGAAACCTAACCTAGTCGTACCTTGTATGTGATATGTCAAGGATTACGGCGATAAACTGCTGCTGTTTGCTGTGTACGTGTTTTATTTTTTCTCTCTCACTTTACTCGGCTAAAAAAGAAATTGGCACTAGAGAAGTTCTTCAAATTCCACCACGCAAAGGCATCGCAACTACAGTAGACAAAAAAATGCACGCTGCCTAAAATAGACCTCAGAAAAAAACTGCCAGCATAGACACGTGGATAGAGCAAAGTACGTAGATATATACTCGTATGTACGTTCCAGATATGGAATTTGAGATATTTTGCTCCCGTGGACTGTGGGTTGTATGTCGCATTCCTGTGCTTGGTTTCCTTAGCCCATATACGAGTATACGCCTCGGCTCACAAAAGAACCGAGTGTTGATGATATGTAGCCGGGTTGTGCTGGCTGCAACAAAAGGCCGAAGGTATGCACAGTGCACATCCGTGCACAACACGGGGGAAGGATATGTTATGTTATTCTTGGTAAATTCTCCCACTTTTTCCTGAACGATGTCCCTTTTATGGGAGCAAGCAGGGCAAGTACTCGTATGCAGGTGTATGCACATGTGCACATACAGGTGACCTCGCCCGTTATACGAACGAAACGAGTGCAAGTGCAACTGAAGAGTCGAATCGCTTGCCTTTCTCCGACGGTGCGCACACCGGTCGACTACACAACAGAACATAATAATTTCTTATTTAGCAAAGCTAACAGACGCTTCCTTCCTCTAAGGATATTAAATTTCTGCAAGGTGATATTTACATGCAATTCTCTCATTCGCCAGCTTCTTCATTGTCGTCGTGCGTTCACAGTCGAGCTACAACTTTGAAAATTAAACAGGATCTATGAAGGAAGCAGCACAGAGAGTTGTTGTGTACAGAATTTTTAAGGATGAATGCAAATGGGGGGAGCTGGGCTAAAACGAGCACACAAAAGAACGAGGCAATCAATGCATTTGTACATGCATGGAAGCATGCATTGTAAAAGAAGTCCTTCGCTTATAAGAAGCAGCTACGAAGTAAGTACTGCTCCGATTTAAGCATGCCATCAAATAGCTCTCCCTCTGTTAACACTGAACACAATACGATCACAGTCCTGATTTATTCATGCAATTTAAGTTTTTGGTACAACTTTCCAGAAGAAAATAATACCGTAATGTTGTTTATGGATGCTAATCTCCGGCAATCAATTGGCATATGCTTTGGGGATTCCGACTGCATTATTGTCTTCAATAAATTTTTTATTTCAATTGATGGAAATGCCAGGAAATTATTTCCCTGCGCTGATGGGAGCTTACAATCGGATTGAGAATGCACTTTTGGGAATTTCCCCATGAAAAGCGGGGCGAATTGATGCGAGTACTTAGCAGAACTTCGATAGCCAAGCTGATGCGTAGTGGATATAGACATTTATAGTAAGGATTTTGCTTTTAATACATTTTTGTGTATAAGGGAATGTGTTTTTTGCACGATGAGTGTCATTATGTTTCAAGATTTGTGTATTTTCAAATAAAGTCTATGGATAGTGCAGGCAGCCATATTTCACGATTTATCGTCATTTTGAAGATTTTCAGCCTACACGATGATTTGCCAATTTTGGCCCACGAGAAAAAAAAGTCCAATTTCTGAAGCTATTCTTCACATTTAGAATTTTTGAACCATATTAGTGTTGCGATAGGCAGTTGAGGTACATTTTAAATGTTTTTTATTTGGAAATTAAAGCATTTGGAAAACTTCCGAAGCGCATTTTCCAACTAGGTTAGGTTGAGGTTTGATTGAAGTGGCTGTCGACTAGCTTAGACCATTATAAGGTCCCTTGTGATACCACATGAATCTAAAATTCAAGTCTTCCAACTCGTTGAACCAATTGGAGCTTTTGATGAAGCGAAGGAGATTACGAGTGTCAATGTTTTTTTAGATCGTTCAGATCGTTAAAGTAGAACGCTCCCAAATGGAGTTTTCGTCTTTGTGAGAAAGCCGTATAGGTACAGGTACAGCGGAGATGGAGTATGGTTTCGTCCTCCTCCTCGTCAAGACAGCTTCTGCAAAAATCGTTTGAGAATACGCCAAGCCTTGTTGCATGCCTGCCTATGAGAGTGTCCTCCCTATCAAAGGAGATCAAGTGTCTAGAACGTTTTAGATCCAGCTTTGGTCAGATCTGTTTTGTCGCTAGACATGTCGAGCCGTGTCAACCTAAGATTTGTTCTATTGCGAGTTCATCAGCCTTACAATTACCTGGGATGTCGCTATGCCCCGGCACCCAGCATAGGTGAATATTGAACTGTCTGCCATCTCTCTGATGAGAGACAAGCGACAGTCTTGCGCTGTGATTGAATTTGTAGAGACTGATTCCAGGCACTTGATGGCAGCTTGACTATCCGAGAAGATACAGATATCTTTAGCAGATATCACGTTTTCTTCCAGCCAAGATAAAACTTCTTTTATCGCCATTATTTCCGCCTGAAAAAAAATCTACAGTGATCAGGAAGACGGAAGGAGAGACTAAGATTTAGTCTGTCGGAGAAGACACCGCCACCAACACCGTCCAAGGTCATCGAACCATCTGTGAAGAAGTGGATCGATTCATCGTCCAGGAATGCTCCCTCCTCCCAGAATGATCTAGAACCCAACTTAGTTGTGTTGTCTACAAACAAATTTTTCGTATTATGCAACCCAACTCCTTTCAGTTGTTTTAAAAAAATAAATTGCCATTTTTTAGGAGCATATTGAAAATCGAAATCAGCTGATAAATGTCAATTTTGTGAATCTATTTGTGGAAATTGAAATCGAACGAAGAAATATGTGGAATTAAAACGAAAAAGTTAAAAAAAAATGATGGAAAGTAGTTTTGGCCAGTTTTCTTTTTGAGTTGTAATGTATCCAAACCTGCATTCTTTGCCATTCTTTTCCGCTCCTTGAAGGTGGCCCGATACTGTTCAGCTCCAAAGCTATTTTCTATCAATCTTCGTCAATTTGAACCAAACTATCCTTTACCCGTGGCCAGATTAGGTTGATCCTGCAAGATTCCTATCAGCCGATCAAACTGCGCTGTTTTAGTAACTTTTAAACTTTTAAAAACACACATTCTATTACCTATCCTTTTTTAATTCTTATTCCTACTTTTGTTTTATGTCCATAATTCAATAAAAAAAAGGTTATCCTTTTCGTTCGCAAAATGCAACACAACTGATAATAAGCAGTTGTCTGATTTTGACATTCAGGACAACTCCAACACAACTCAGTTGTCTTCTATAATTCATACCTACACACAACTGAAAAGGCAACCGTTTTATTAGTTGTCTACTTATAGGATGATGGTTGTCCTTTGACAGACAACTAGTTGTTATCGATAATCCCAATTGGAGAAAGACAACCTTGATTTGGTTGTATTTAGTAAGTATTTAGCTTCATTTGAGAATGTTAAACTAGTGCCATTTATAGATGGAGGGTCAATTTGCGGCATCTTGTATTTCCTAGAAAAGAGGACAAGTTCCGTTTTGTGAGGATTTACACCCAACCCACATTTGTTCGCCCATTTTAATAGCTTATTGAGAGAGTGTCGTAGGAGATTTTTTTAGAGTATTTAGGTACTTTCCTGACACAGCAATAGCAACGTCGTCCACATTGTGACCTCTCCCGCTTCCAGGCATATCAGCAGTTCATTCACTACTAAATTCCAGAGAAGGGATCGTCCAACTAAAAAAAGAAAATTAAATAAAAAAATAGGAAACTTAGGTAGGTAGGTACCTACATTTTAAACAAAATTTGTTATTTTTGTTTGGGTTGTGAATGTAGCAGTGTTGACTCGTTTAATAAATGATTCTATTGTAAATAGGCAGTATAGTAATTATTGAATCTCCCCTGGGACATGTTCGGTCATTTCAATTGCAGTTTGCAAAAAGGATGACTTTTCTATGCAAAATTGAAGGGAATGCAAAAATTGGGTCGAAAAATTCGAGTTAGAGGGAAATTCGAGTTGATGGAGGTTCGACTTAGAAAGATTCGACTGTATTTGGAAGAGCTATAATTTTTTTGTGATTACATATTTACTATACTTATTCTTTCTATAAGTACCATGCAATGATTTTTATAAGAACAAATATAACAAGACTGAAAAAGTACACTCAGTAGAAAGTTGTATACGTTTTAAAATACAAGTTGTTTGTTAAAAAATAAAGAAGGCTTCAAAAAATCGTGTTTTCTAATCATTTGCCTAGGTCTCAAATCCAATCATTATAATAATCATTATAATTTATTGTCTTGTAACGCCAGAGAAGAAAAATGAAAGAAACGCTTCCGTATTAATTCTTAACTATTCTTTATTCCTAAAACTATAACTAATATTACATATGTCGACCGAGAGGTATAAGATGCCGAGACCAACTGACTCTACGAAAAACGTCTTCGCATTCGCCCTCGAGTTGTGGAAAGTAATATGTGGACCAAATTAATGGGCAAATTCAGACGCCACATTAATGGGTGAATTCAGACGCCACAGTCTTTATGGTAATGACGATTTTTTAAGCAGAAAATCAGGCACCACTGAGTACATGGAAAACTATGCACCTACATACGGTCCATTATAGATGGCTTGAGCGTTTGCAAATAGAAACTACAATTTCCCAGCAAAAAAAAATCTGTAGCCTGTTGTTATGCAATGCGAATTTTTTAACATAATAGGCGCAGTGGCTTAGTGGTTAGTGTATTGGAATACTAAGCGTGGGGTCCCAGGTTCGAATCCCGCAAAAACCCAAATTCCATTTCAGGGTTTTTTCACTGCGCCACCACCTTTCGCGAACGTCTGACAAACATCCGAGAGTATAACTGTCTTGAAAGAGCTTCTCAGTTCTCAGTCGGTCGTTTGGAATCGGCATAAAATTGTAGATCCCTTCCATTCGTTCCGAAAATTAAAAACTCACACAAAACGAATGGTTGCGAGAAGCTAGGCTCAGGGTCCCTGCAGACCTGTTGCGCCAACTATTATTATTATTATTAGTAATATTTTGTTACTTTTAACCAAATGTGATAGAAGAAAACCTTCGTCCCTTTTTGAACCATTAGGTTTCATATGGTTTACATTTCCTTAAGTTCGGTTAGAAGAAAACGCAGCTAGGTACGCTACAAAAATTCGATGCGTATTATTTTAAGAAAAAACGATTATATGGGATTTATGTCAGATGAAATAGATATACATAGAAACAAAGTAGATACCTACTTACTCTTGTTAATCTCTTTGGTCGTCGTCTCATTTTAAGTCATTTTGCATTATGTCGTTAGATTAATGTTGTCATTTCTCTGACAGCTTGTTTTACTTTATTGGACGTGTAAAATGCAGCAAATCTGTTTATAATTGCAGTATTCTTGAAACGATTAGCTGAAGTTAAAGGCATGGACGTAAGTGATTTTTAGTGTTAACAATCCGTTAGTTGCCTACAAGGTATATTTTTACGGAGTGGCCACGATTTGGTGCGTAGGTATTGATACACAGAAATTCGTATTGACAAATGTCACGAAACTTCAGAAATTCTGGTTCACCTTCAAAAAATATTAACCACTTTCTGTTGTGAACAAGCTCGCCACCGAGTATACTGACAAGGTACATAACCCACTGATGGCTAAAAGCTAAAGTATCAGAAAAGGTGGTAAATGTGTCAGTGGTTAGGGTTATTTCACTTTGAATTGTAACCACAAACTTTAAACATCCTTTCACTGATTATATTAATTAAAATATACCTAAGAAGAGACATGGTACCTAAGTTACCTTCACTTTAACTTAATTCAATATCATTTAATGAATTCAATAAACAGGGGTGGGATTCTGTAAATAACGAAACGAAAACCACTTTCGCGTTTCAAAAAACGAAAAAAATCACGCGAAAGCGAAAATCTGCTTCATGTAACTCCTAACGTTTTTTTTGTTCACATTCGTTTAGGTTTGAGAAACTGTGTGACAACAAAATCATAGTTTGGCAGTCTCAGTATGTAGCTTTATTTTCGTTAAGTTGTTTTGACGTTGATGAAAGCTTTAAAATAGGAGGCACGTATGTATTTCGTGTACCTGAATGCAAATGAAAGGCAGCTATGTTTAACCTAAAACGTTGAACAAAACTAAAATAAAAAAATAAATTTCTAACTAAGAACCAAATTTAAATAAACCAACCTTTTGTCAGGTAATGTGAGAGGATTCGAACAATCCCGCAGATTTTTTCTAATTTTTTTTAAGTTTATGTGTTCATTTTCTATTTCACTATCGTCGCTTTCGCAGGTCAACAAAAAATAGTTTGTTAGCATTTCTAGTAAAATATTCAGCAGAATTTTAAGAGTTAAAATCACCAAACTCAAAGAGAATAAATAGGAAAATGATAAACGTCAACAAAATAGCTGTCGTTTGTTTTCTTTCATAGAGACGATAAAATATGTTCGTTTATAAGGTTAGGTACATGAAGCAAGAAAAGCGAAAAAAAAGAAAATGTGTTCGTTCGTTTCTTTTCGCGCCCACCAAGAATTTCTTTCCTTTTTGATGTTACATGAAGCAAACTGTTCGTGTGCACGAAAACGTTTAAACGTTTTCACCTTACAGAATGCCGGTCCAGGTTTTGTAATGATCCCCGAAGGAGAAGCATTTTATTCTCCACCCGGAGGTTCACAGAAGGTCGTGCTGGCTGAGTGCGCCAACAACTTCCGCTGTGTGAACATTTGTTGGTACCTAGCGTTCATAGAATTTTATACGTTAAATTTGAAATTATTCGTTACGTATGGATGTGGATAGTATCTTTCTTAAGGAACAACAGTCTTTTGCTTAAAATATTTATGAAGAATCAGCAATGTAGATTGGCTGAGGGAAAATAAAAACCTTTTGAGCAATTTTCCTTCAGTTATTTAAGAAAAGTTTACTCACGAAATCGAAGCTAATGACATTCAAAAGCGGAAAATACACAACCATGTTTATCTTAATATGTTTGCAGTATATAAAACATCTCATTTAGGTCGTTTTAATAACAAAACACATTTGGTAGGTATATTATTCGCCTTTTGAAAATATTTAATAACTAACCAATAGAATTCAGTAAGGTAAAAATGTTGCATTCCCGAACTCTATCACATTCCCCCACGGTTGGCAGCATTTATTTTATATTTTTTTGTATGTTTTTGCATGTCAAACGGACTCGAATAAGTTGACATAACATCGATATTAAAACAAAATAGCGAATTTGAAAAATAAAATAAAAAATTGAGCAGCGGCAAGAGGATTGCTAGTTGGGGGTCTCAGTGCCTGTTGTCTCTGTTACACGGTGTCTCCACCTGCAAATTTTCTTTCATGAAATCTCTCACATTTGGTAGCGTTGAAAGAACGACAATATGAAATGAAATGAAGGGTGGGCATTTCATATCATGAAATTTCATTCGTTGAAATGTCGTTGAGCAGAGCACATCGTTGCGTTCTCGCATTAAAGGCCATGAAGGAATTAGAAGAATTGCGGAAACGAGCTGAGAAAAGAAAACAAAGGTTTTGGGTAAATCCATTTCTGGAAAAAAGGGAAATGCACAATTTAGAGGAACATTTGTTGAAAGATGTTCTGTGGGAAGATGACGAGTTTCGGAATTTTTGCAGAATGCATATTGACAAGTTTCTTCTACAAGGAACTGTGAATGTTTACGATCCATCTTCATTACTCTTTGCTTCGTCATTTGTGTTCTTCTAAAAGGATCTATAAATGTTTATGATCCTTTCTTATCCCTTTTCGTTGTAGCTATGCATATTTTCCATTTTCTGTTTTATGATGCTTGTAAAACTATCTGGAAATGTTTTTTTCCTTGTTTAAATTTTCGCACATCTGGCAATAGTGTAAACATAGCTTTAAAAAAATTGGTAAAAGGTTCGATGACCCAAAAATAAACTCATACAACACGAACTCATTCCCACTCAGCCATCGCTGGAAAAAAAATAAGACATAATAACCAGCTATTTCCGAGAGCAAATAAGATCTGTCTTGATCGACATGCAAAACTATAATGCCCATGTGACTACATCCTAGATCCTACCTACATCCATTCTCTGTTCCCATTTACCATATCCTTGTAATGACTATACTTGTCTCGTTTTTATTCAAATACCTAGTTTCAGCGCTACAACCCAGACAACCTACAAGCGACCATTCGCCACTCAGCCATCGTGAAAATGAAAAACAAGTGTCAAACTGCACAGAAATTTCAGCCCCTTTCATGAAATCAATACCATGAAAAGAGCTGTGAAATACTTTTCATGAAATTGGTTTTTTCATGAAATTTGTGGTCTCCACGTGCAATCTGTCCTTTCATGAAAATTTTCATGCTAAGAAAATTGCAGGTGGAGACACCGTGTTACAGAGATCGTGTTAACAGCCCCCTTAGGGTGTCAATTGGCTCGGCGTTAATTGTCCATTCGGTTTTGGTAAGAGCAAGCTTTCCACACCTCAGACAGAAAAGAGTTCAAAAACTCTCTTTTATTGTAACCCATTTTTAGGGCCGGAATTTATTGTTTTGGTTTGTATTACCTACCCTTGCCCGAAGTGTGTGATATCTATACTTTTTGTGTAACTACCTAAAGTTAAGAGTGCAACGCGTCGGATGCAAGACCAAGGGTCACGCAAAGAAATACAAGCTTTGGATCAGGCTAACAGATTTATTTCAACAATACTTCACTCATGTCTCAGCTATATGAACGGGGCCAAAGCTCAAGCCCAATCCTTCAATCCTGGGTCCGCGGCTCTAGGACTCTGTAGAGTGAGAACTTGCGGAAAAGGGCCACAAAAAGTATATAACTCTTCCAGAATATGTTGATATTCCAAAATGGAATATCAGCACTACGCAAATTAGTCGCCACTAATCTCAGGCGTAGAGGAAGCATTGTCAGTATTTCCGATTTTGTGTGCGCTCTGTGCAGACCTATTGTCGCCCCATCTTATTTCACAACATGAGTGTGTGCCTTATACCATGTTTCCACCAGCGTGATTTAGCTAAATCCACTTAATACCATGTTCCCACCAACGTGATTAAGCTAAATCCACTTGATTTAGCTAAATCATCTCATAAATTACGTGATTTACCATACATTTTCGTGATTACTAATTACGTGATTTAGACGTGTTTAATTTTTAATTACGTATCTGCCATCGCAAATCGAACATACCTGCAGCGCTTTCAATTCAATTCAATGTTATTCAACAAACAAAAAAAAAAAACAACACAAATGTCAAAAATATTATCCCAAATTCAATTTTCTTCGTGTTTCGGTGTATTTTGGTATTTATATTAAGTACAACAATCATAAATTGTTTCATTTTTGGCAGAGGTGTGATAACAAAAGAAAAACAACGAAAAAAAAAACTAACCTCTCCGAAGTGGACGAATTCTTTCTGCTGGATGTCAAACTAAATCACGTAAAATTGGGTGGAGACGCCTTTCGTGATTTATAAATCATATGAGCTAAATCACGTTGGTGGGAACATGGTATAATTTAGCTAGATCATCTCATAAATTACGTGATTTACCATACATTTCCATTACGTATCTGTCATCGCAAATCTACACAAAATAAAATCGAACATATCTGTTATTGTTTCAATGCAATTCAATTCAAATAAATTTTATTCAACAAACAAAAATAATACAAAACAAATGTCAAAAAAATTATTTCAAATTAAATACAGCCCGATTCTGGCAAACCTCACTGATACCTCTCAAGTCACAAAACAATGGGGACCTAGTTTATGTATAACGTCAACTAGATTGGTCGTGACTATGAATCCGAACCCGTTGACTAAGCAAGTTGAATTGTTTTTGTATTCTCGCGGTCAGCGTTACTTTTGCTTGATTTTGCACTTTTTGCCCTTCATAAATCTTTAAAAAATTGTTATTTTCAAATAAGAACATTTAAAATGTAACACGGTTGGCAATCACTACACTATTATAGTGTTATGCGAACCAATGGTTGTTAAATATAGTGTGAAAATTCTAAATTACCAGAGTGGCCTTAGAAACCACACCTTTTTCTCTCATCGCGCCTTTTTTCGACTCCTCAGAATTCTGCAACGGCCACTCTGTTTATTTTAAATTTGACTCTTCGAAATGTCAACTGAGTACGCAGGCAGGATTTTCTTGACTAGATTGGTCGACTTCCCCTCCATAAACGTCAACTGCAAAAACTATACACGTGAACACTCTGGGCCAATAAAAACTGAGACGCATCTAGTCAGACAGCTGTCAGACTTACTAAACTGCGAATCCGAACGTCCCCAATCACAAGGTGAGGTGAGATTGATTTTATGAGGTTTTCGCATTCTGTCAAGTCACTCACAACTTGTGAGGCTAACAAAATCAATCGATATTGAGATCAAGCAGGTCACAACTCAGAAGTCACGAATTTTTCATTATTCTTGGAAAAAATATAAAAATAATGGAAATAGATTTGATTCTCGTTCATGTCGTTGCAGAACTCGTATCTGAGAATCAAAGGTAAGATTTACAACAGTAAGTAATATTAAAACAACCTAACCATACCGTTATAGATTCCAGCGCAGACGTCTTTTGCGGAAATTACGAGACGAAAATAATCCATTTGCACTCCAAGACACCACATTCATTAAATTCTTTCGCTTCCCAAAATCTTTGTGCTGGGATATAATTCAAGACTTGATGCCCTGTGATTATCAGAGAACTACTTTGCCCTTTGTTGTTCGAGTATGTATTTAACTATTGTTCTTAACTGCAGTTTTATAAAACATGTTTGGTGTAGTTTCTTTCAGTACTTTATTTTTGCACGCATGGTTCATACCAAAAGTGTGTAGGAAATAACTATTTAATCCCTTTAAGCCAAGCGACAATTTCTAGAAATTTTACCTATATATGCAAGCTTATAGTTCAAGTTAATGGTAAAATGATTCGGTTTCCAATGACAAATGAAGAGTGTATATGTATAGCTAAAAAAATTGGGTTTGTTGCACATTTAAATATTCATAGTCATATATAATGAAACAATTTTTTTTTAAAGCTTCTTCAATAAATTTAGCATAAAAGGGACTATTGGTGCTATTGACTGCACCCATATTTCTCTTGTAACTCCAAAACTTAATGACGAAAGAACCCCTGCCCAACTTTATATAAATCGAAAAGGATATTACAGTGTTAATGTTGAAGCTGTAAGTGCATTTTCTACTTCTGCATTTATTTCTTACAATTTTTTTTTAATAATAGATTTGTGACCACGACTTGCGATTTTTGCATGTGAACGCAAAGTTTCCGGGATCATGTCATGATTCTGGTATATGGCCCACATCAAATATACGGATGCATCTAATGCAACATTATAGTTCCTCTAATTGTTAATGGCTGTTGGGTGACTGGCTACTATTTAGAACCATGGCTATTAACTCCTTTAAGCGAAGCAATCACAAACAAAGAAAAAATGTTTAACGAGATGCATATCAAAACTCGAAATGTGATCGACGAAATGTGAACGATTGGCTTGGCATTGATGTGTCCACAAACTCCATACTATGGAGCACATCATCATCTGTCTCAATATCAATATCCTTAACCTTCCGTTAGGCGCGCCCTATTTTCTCACACCGTTAGTCGCGCTGCACCTGTGAGGTGATTTCTCAAGTTTGGCCTGTAAACACATTTTCTAAGCGTCTTGTCGCGTTGTAAATCCATAAAAAACTAGTTAACAACAACATTTTTGTAAATAGGTAATATATTCAAATGTATTTTGAAGTAAATAAATTAGTAGCAGGTAATAAAATAATTTCAAACCAAAAAAAAAAAAAATTCACAAAAACCAAAAAATAATAACAAAATTAGACGCCAACAATAATTAGTTTTTATGTAGCTTTAGTAAAATCCACTCAAACACGTATTCACAAAACAATACACAAAATTAGGAAGAACCAACATGAAAATCACACATTTAAAAAAGTTACACATATAGGCGCGTTGCACCTGTGAGGTGTGATAAGACCCGTTTCGACTCCTATGTGACACGTACGGGAGTCGCGTTGGTACTAGCAACTTAAGCAACTGAAATTGGGAAGGTAATCGAAAGGGCGGGGTGCTAAACCAATGTGCATAAGTTTGGCACCAAAAATAAAAAATTTATGCACCTGTGAGGTGCGCGCGACTAACGGAAGGTTAAGAACAGCAAATAGTTTCATACAAATTAAAAGAATAAAAACTATAGGTATTACCTGGGATGGCAATGATGAAACATTGTTTTTAGGACTCTTAATCCCCAATGTTTCTACACCAGCGAGACCTTCGATAGCAATCGTGCCAAAGACTTCAAGTGCCCTCTCTTCAAACACCTTAATTTTTGCATTGGAAGGAGGACCGCCACCAGTTGCTAGTCGGTGCCTTTCGTGCTCGAGAACTAATACAATGTCTGAAATACATACAAATTATATCTATTCATTAAGCACGTTTCTTACTGATAACGCTAACTTCTTTCCACTTCTTCGAAGATCTTGTTGGACCATGCATTGCATTCAATGGATCTGCAAATTGTGCCCACAAAATGTTCATCCTTTGGGGATTTGTTGGATCGTTTTTATTGGACTGTATCTCCGGGTGGTTACGCAAAAATAATACATAATATTCAAGTTGCTCACTAGTATTTCTTTGATGTGGCCGATTGTTTACTTCTAAAATTAAACATACCATGGTTTCAATATCTTAATGTTGAAAAATATACATTAGATACCTTCCATTATGTATCGAATTGTTAAAATTTTTCAACAAATATTTTCACATTGAAGCAATGACAAACAATATAAATAATTTTTAAATATTTGGACGTAAAGGCTGGTACGCAGTTCAAGTGAAATCCAATTTTTCATACAAATTTTTCACTGCGAAATGTCAAATTGGACTTTCTAAATGAAAATTTCACTAGGCGGTACGCAGTTCGAGTGGAAAATAGCGCTTCCAAAACTGAGTCGTAGGTGGCGATACGAAAATTTCTCCACAGCTATTTCACTTGGTTTTTAATTTTTTGACATTAAAGGCTGGTACGCTGATCGAGTGAAGTGAAATTTTCACTCCTCTCCAAAAAGTGCTGTGAAATAGCCAGTGAAATATTTTGTTGGAGATTTTAGTTGGAGAAATTCATGCAGGGTGACTGAGTTCAAAAGTTTTTGTTTTTGCGGCAGTTCAAGAAGATCTTAGGTTATCTATAAAATAAAGAATACACCAATCTTCAACTCTCGCACTTTTATTTTACTAGACAAGAAGAAACAAATTGGAATCTTCACTTTTTGTGAATCATGTGATACAGTAAAATGTGTTGACTTATTGGAAGACATTCATCCGTGTTCAACCACAATAAGTAAAATAATAAAACCGAACCAAATTCTGCAACCATTATGGACCTACGGGCACCAGTTGTGCGTATGATCGCGCCAAACGTATTTCTAAAAAATTAAGGTCTTTCAAAAATATTACAAAGGAACATAGTCATAGTCAATGCACTTTGGTAATTGGTACACGCACAACGCTGATCTACACACGGATCTAGATATTGAAACAGTGAAGAAAGAAGTCGAACAAGTTGCTTAAATGCGCAGAGCTTCTCAACCACGTTAAGGCTGGTACGCTGATCGAGTGAAGTGAAATTTTCACTCCTCTCCAAAAAGCGCTGTGAAATAGAAAGTGAAATATTTTGTTGGAGATTTTAGTTGGAGAAATTTATGCAGGGTGACGAGCTCAAAAAAAAAAAAATTGTTTTGTGGCAGTTCAAGAAAACAGATGGAAGAAACAAATTGGAAACTTCACTTTTTGTGAATCATGTGATACTTACAGTAAAATGTATAGACCTATTGGATGACATTCATCCGTGATCGACCACAATAACAATAAGTTATTGCCATAAAACCAAATTCTGCAAGCAACCAGTATGGACCTACGAACACCAGTTGTGGGTATGACCGCTCCAAACGTATTTCTAAAAAATTAAGGTCTTTCAAAAATATTACAAAGGAACATAGTCATAGTCAATGCCCTTTGGTACACGCACAACGCTGATCTACATACGGATCTAGATATTGAAACAGTGAAGAAAGAAGTCGAGTTGCTTAAGTGCGCAGAGCTTCTCAACCACGTAGCTTAGAAAAAACCGAATTATTAAATACAGGCAGTGTAATCAGGAGATTAAGGCGGATAAAACACGTTGATCTATAAAAATTAGCTAAGTCAATATATTATTTTCTAACAAAAAAGTTCAGAAATTCTACAAATGATTCTACAAAGGATCTTTCGATTAGTCGAACGGCTAGGCGCAATCACATTCGGTTTTCAAAAGTCAGTGCCCTCGGGAGGTGTTTTAGATCGGCTGAACGGCCCTCCCTATTGTCGAAGCATCTCTCGCGTACCTTCTAGCCAAAGATAATGGAATACAGAGATATATATCTTTCCAGTGGATGGGCGGCTGCCTACAAGCTGTTTTCCAGAAAAATTCATGAAGTCACACACACCTGGGCTCTCATCGCGTAACTTTTGAAACGATAGTCGTCGAAACGATTGAACACAACGATATCGTTTTTAGTTTGCTTCATAAAACATCATCGTCGGATCGTTCAATCGAATCGTTCATCGTTTTCATTTTGAACAGTTTGAACATGACTGTAAACAAACTCTGACAGCTAAAAAATCAAAAAAATGTATGGAAATAGTTTTTTTTCTTGAATTTGTTTATTTTTCTGTGTTTCTTTATTGATTGACATTGATTTTGGCCCATTTTATTCACTTCGAGTGAATAAGGCATTTAATGCAGATGGAGAGGTAGTAAGGAATAAGGCAAGTAAAATGTGAAGTGAAAGTGTACGCGTATACGCAGATAGCCAAAAGTGTGTAGGAACCAACCATAGCCCAATGGAATATGCTAAAGTGTGCACAGGTGTGGTAGGCCAGAAGAATTATTGTTTTTCGAAATATAGATTTGTATTTATTAAATCAATCAAAACGCCAATAAATTTCTTGCATTTTTTGGAACAGATGAGAATTTTTATTGCTTAGGATCCAGTTGCAAGACAAAAAATACAAAACAAAACTCAACCCATTTCTTTTTTTTGCAAGGATTTCATTCTTTCACAACTCGGATAAGAGCGAGTCACCTCCAAAGAGAACATAAGTGTGTTTTCCTTTAAATATTTTGCTATACTTTTCTCCAAAACTGAAATTCCCTATTCCAAACTGAAAATATGGACCAAAAACGATGAAGCGATTGCAAAATAGCTGTCGTTCAATCGAATCGTTTCGACGAGGGTATTTGACGCTTGAATTAGTAACGTGAAGCAACAAAAAACGATGATCGTCCAATCGTTTGGACGTTTACACGTATTCACAGACGGGGGTTGAAATTACAAAAACAACAATGTAAACAAATGGGTTTTGAGGGGATAGACGTACGAAAGATAACCATCTCTTTTATTCATTAATCTCTGCTTCTAGCTCTCGAATGACTTTCGATGATTTTCCCTTCCAGCGAACCTCTAAACACACAAAAAAAAATGTTTCGTATTTTGTTCATGACAATTTTAACAGTTTTCAATTTGGCAAATAATGTCTGATTTGTAAAATAAAAAGGACAGTCGTCAAATTTAAACAATTAACAGTGCATGGAAATTACACATACTTATTTTCAAAGATCATCTGCTGGTATTGCTTGAACAAAACTGGGTAGGTAGAAAAATATTCTTGAGGCACCCTGCTTATGGAAAAGGTCATCCATGCCACCAAATATTTTTACACCTAACATTATTGCACTATATTCAATGAAAAACCAATTTTATAAGTGCGAAACACTTATTATTCTCTTAAGGAAACATCTGAAATTCCAATAAATTTCTAAACCGCATCCTCCAAATCATTTTTCACGCTGAAATGTCAAAAAATTAATGCGACGGACAATAAAAACCAGGTGAAATAGCTGCGGAGAGATTTTAGTATCGCCACCTACGACTCAGTTTTGGAAGCGATATTTTCCACTCGAACTGCGTACCGCCTAGTGAAATTTTCATTTGGAAAATTCATTTTGACATTTCGCAGTGAAAAATTTGTATGAAAAATTGGATTTCACATGAACTGCATACCAGCCTTAAAGGCTGGTACGCTGTTCGAGTGAAGTGAAATTTTCACTCCTCTCCAAAAAGTGCTGTGAAATAGCCAGTGAAATATTTTGTTGGAGATTTTAGTTGGAGAAATTCATGCAGGGTGACTGAGTTCAAAAGTTTTTGTTTTTGCGGCAGTTCAAGAAGATCTTAGGTTATCTATAAAATAAAGAATACACCAATCTTCAACTCTCGCACTTTTATTTTACTAGACAAGAAGAAACAAATTGGAATCTTCACTTTTTGTGAATCATGTGATACAGTAAAATGTGTTGACTTATTGGAAGACATTCATCCGTGTTCAACCACAATAAGTAAAATAATAAAACCGAACCAAATTCTGCAACCATTATGGACCTACGGGCACCAGTTGTGCGTATGATCGCGCCAAACGTATTTCTAAAAAATTAAGGTCTTTCAAAAATATTACAAAGGAACATAGTCATAGTCAATGCACTTTGGTAATTGGTACACGCACAACGCTGATCTACACACGGATCTAGATATTGAAACAGTGAAGAAAGAAGTCGAACAAGTTGCTTAAATGCGCAGAGCTTCTCAACCACGTTAAGGCTGGTACGCTGATCGAGTGAAGTGAAATTTTCACTCCTCTCCAAAAAGCGCTGTGAAATAGAAAGTGAAATATTTTGTTGGAGAAATTTATGCAGGGTGACTGAGCTCAAAAAAAAATTTGTTTTGTGGCAGTTCAACAAAACAGCTGGAATAAACAAATTGGAAACTTCACTTTTTGTGAATCATGTGATACCTACAGTAAAATGTATTGACCTATTGGAACTTGGAAGACATTCATCCGTGATCGACCACAATAACAATAAGTTATTGCCATAAAACCAAATTCTGCAACCAGTATGGACCTACGGGCACCAGTTGTGGGTATGACCGCTCCAAACGTATTTCTAAAAAATTAAGGTCTTTAAAAAATATTACAAAGGAACAAAGTCATATTCAATGCACAACGCTGATCTAGATATTGAATCAGTATAGAAAGAAGTCGAACAAGTTCCTTAAATGCACAACGCTTCTCAACCACGTTAGCTTAGAAACAACCGAATTATTAAAGGCAGTGTAATCAGGAGATTAAGGCGGATAAAACATGTTGATCTATAAAAATATGCTATAAGTCAATATATTTTCTAACAAAAAAGTTCAGATATTCTACAAGAGAGTGATCTTTCGATTAGTCGAACGGCTAGGCGCAATCACTGTCGGTTGTCAAAAGTCAGTGCCCTCGGTAGGTGTTTTAGGTCGGCTGAAAGGTCCTCCCTATTGTCGAAGCATCTCTCGCATACCTACCTTCTAGCTCTCGAATGACTTTCGATGATTTTCCCTTCCAGCGAACCTCCAAACACACAAAAAAAAAATGTTTCGTATTTTGTTCATGACAATTTTAACAGTTTTCAATTTGGCAAATAATGTCTGATTTGTAAAATAAAAAGTACAGTCGTCAAATTTAAATAATTAACAGTGCATGGAAATTACACATACTTATTTTCAAAGATCATCTGCTGGTATTGCTTGAACAAAACTGGGTAGAAAAATATTCTTGAGGCACCCTGCATATGGAAAAGGTCATCCATGCCACCAAATATTTGTACACCTAACATTCTCGCACTATATTCAATGAAAAAACGACTTTGCAAGTGCGAAAAACTTATTATTCTCTTAAGGAAACATCTGAAATTCCAATAAATTTCTAAACCGCATCCTACAAATCATTTCTCACGCTGAAATGTCAAAAAATTAATGCGACGGACAATAAAAACCAAGTGAAATCGCTGCGGAGAGATTTTAGTATCGCCACCTACCACTCAGTTTTGGAAGCAATATTTTCCACTCGAACTGCGTACCGCCTAGTGAAATTTTCATTTGGAAAATTCATTTTGACATTTCGCAGTGAAAAATTTGTATGAAAAATTGGATTTCACTTGAACTGCGTACCAGCCTTTAGAAATTTATTGGGATTTCAGATGTTTCTTTAAGAGGATAACAACTTTTTCGCACTTGCAAAATTGTTTTTTTTCATTGAATATAGTGCGATAATGGGTCGTATGAATAAAACGTAGCAATTGCTTTTACTCAAGAGAAATGTCAAAAGCGAAGCATTTGCTACGTTTCGTATGAATAAAAACCAATTTGAGTTAGTTCCCACTTTTGACATGTTCGAAAAGCGGCGGCACTGACCTTTTACTCAGATCGGTATGAATAAAACTTGTCAGACAAAGTAAATGCTATGCAAATTCTGAGTCTGCTATTTAGTTGACTCAGACCTTTTGCTAAATATTTTGTACGCAACTATTTAACATAAGACAAATCTAAGCGTTGTGAATTTTTGATGTTTTGTTTATAAATTAAGTTTTGTCCGTGCAGGAAAACCAGAGCAAACATGGATGCGATATTAAGTTTTCACATTATACCTGTTTTACATCTTGTTGTTAACGTTCGTGCTAATAAAAAAACAGTATAAACAAAGAAGAATTATTGGTTATGTGATGACAATAACTTTAAGCAATTGTTCCGTTTCACGCGTGAAAATGTGGACATTTTGGCTAATACTTTCTTAAATGATAGATTTGAGACGCGTGGTGGTGCTCTTTCAAATATCCAGAAAATTAAATCTTTCCTAAGGTATTTAGGAGATCCAGGGACCGGGGTTTCAGGTAAACATTTCAAAATTCATGGCTTAATAACAAGTGAAAAATGTATGTATTTAGGTTGGTGTTGGAGAAGATCTTTTTGGTCACTATTGGGAGTAGACGAGGTAGATGGAAGTTCCTCATCGTCTGCTAAAATTCAGAATGCAATCAAAAATCAAATACAGATGCACTTACACTTACCATAAAGCTCTTCCAAATAGTCCTCTTCGTCGCTCAGCATATTTTTTTTCTTTTTCAGTTTTTCTTTTAAGTTTTGTTCTCTTTTGACAATTTTTTCACAAAAATTTGAAAATAAATTCAAAATAAACAAACCACCAGACAGTTGTCACTTGTCAAGTTTGACAGAAATTGCAAGGCAAGTACACATACAGCGAAGTAAATGCTATGTTCGAATTTTCGAACTTACTTTAGCAAACTAAGTTTTTATTCATACCGATTCAAAGCATTTGCTAAGGGCTTTTACTTTGCTACAACCTTTTGCTCAAAGCAAATGCTAGTTTTTTAGATGACCTTTTTCATAAGCAGGGTGCCTCAAGAATATTTTCTACCCAGTTTTGTTCAAGCAATACCAGCAGATGATCTTTAAAAATACTTATGTATAATTTCCCTGTTAATTGTTTAAATTTGACGACTGTCCTTTTTATTTTACAAATCAGACATTATTTGCCAAATTGAAAACTGTTAAAATTGTCATGAACAAAATACGACACATTTTTTTTTGTGTGTTTGGAGGTTCGCTTGAAGGGAAAATCATCGAAAGTCATTCGAGAGCTAGTAGGTACCTACGCGAGAGATGCTTCGACAATAGGGAGGGCCTTTCAGCCGACCTAAAACACCTACCGAGGGCACTGACTTTTGACAACCGACAGTGATATTGCGCCTAGCCGTTCGACTAATTGAAAGATCAATCGTTTGAAGAATATCTGAACTTTTTTGTTAGAAAATATATTGACTTCGCTAATTTTTATAGATCAACATGTTTTATCCGCCTTAATCTCCTGATTACACTGCCTGTATTTAATAATTCGGTTGTTTCTAAGCTAACGTGGTTGAGAAACTCTGCGCATTTAAGCAACTTGTTCGACTTCTTTCTCCACTGTTTTAATATCTAGATCCGTATGTATATCAGCGTTGTGCGTGTACCAAAGTGCCTTGACTATGACTATGTTCCTTTGTAATATTTTTGAAAGACCTCAATTTTTTAGAAATACGATTGGCGCGGTGATACCCACAACTGGTGTAGCCCGTAGGTTCATACTGGTTTCAGAATTTGGTTTTATAGCAATAACTTATTGTTTTTGTGGTTGAACATGAACACGGATGAACATTGAACATCTTCTAATAAGTCAATACATTTTACTGTATCACATGATTCACAAAAAGTGAAGTTTCCAATTTGTTTCTTCCAGCTGTTTTTTTGTCTAGTAAAGTGCGAGAGTTGAATATTGGAGTAGGTACCTATTCTTTATTTTATAGGTAGCCTAAGATCTTCTTGAACTGCCACAAAAAAAAAACTTTTGAGCTCAGTCACCCTGCATAAATTTCTCCAACAAAATATTTCACTTTCTATTTCACAGCACTTTTTGGAGAGGAGTGAAAATTTCACTTCACTCGAACAGCGTACCAGCCTTGTCAAATTCGAAAACTCACCATTCTGAGGTGATTTTTTTGTGAGTTTTATAGTGAGCATAATCGCCGAATACGAAAAATGTTATCGAATTATAACAAACCTCACAACAGCTTGTGACTTATGAGGCCTCACAACGGCAGAATCGGGCTGTAAATATTCTTTGCGTTTCCGCGAGTTTTAGTATCATAAATTTTTTCGGTTTTGGCAGGTATGCGTATGGGAACAAAACAAAAACTCCTGGATGTCAAACTAAAACGCATTAAGTTCGGTGGAGACGCCTTTCGTGATTTATAAATCACATGGACTAAATCACGTTGTTGGGAACATAGTATTAGAGCAAATAGTTAGACTACGGTGGTCGAGAGAGTTCAAGATACAAGTCTGACGAACATTCGAAAGCCAAACTGTTCTGAGAAAAATTCTTAATCCACGATTGAAGGTCCCTCCCAATCGTCTCACATAACGTAGGTAAGTTTGTGTGAAGCTTGATCTTGCCTCATATTGACCTTTTTTAGGATTGTGTCCACAGGAAATTAATTAACTAATAATAAGTAATCCCATTAAAGCAGCAGAAAACAATTAACTTGCTTTACTGACACGCGGTGAACCCATCTTCATTAGCAGTGCAGGCATGGCTGCAATTTTAAATTGTTCATTATTACTCATGGCAGAGCGCACCATCATAGCGAGTTGAGTACCTATTGAAGGCAACTTAACTCACTCAGGTAATACAATTTCCCACGCATAAACAATTATTATTATTATATAGCCAACGCCAGCTCCACCAGTGTGCCAGTTTCGTTGGCTGGGCGCGCTCACTCTGAAAACATCGTTCAAACACTCCCAGGGTAAATATCTACCGGCTAGAGAGCGTATCTAACATTTTAGCCTATGCCACACAGTCGCTTGGTTTACCTTTACCCCAGTAGAGCAGTAGCAGAGCAGCAGCAGAGCAGCCTCACGCAGCAAAGCACTCATCTATAGAGCACGTGCTTCCTGTGGAATTCATTATAAATAGAAAAGTTATTGCCGGTGCGTGTACAGTACACTAGTATATGTCAATACAGCTCCCATTCTATGGCAACAACTAATGGCATACAGGATAGACGTATATATAGATTAGTTATCACCGAGTCAGTTGAGTGAATTGTGAGAGTGAGCACAACAATTTCCTCAATGCGACCATATCACCTAAAGGCCAATTAGTCGGCTCGTGCACCTTCTCTATATGTTGACCAAATTGTGGTGTACTTTGCTCCACATGAATGAAAGCTCGATGTAAACAGACTTGACTCGTTCAAATGATAATACCTGGCAATTCGCAGGGGGAGAGAAGTGTATTTGCACCAAGTTCATCTCGAAGTCAAATATGCGAAGTCAAAGGGCGATGCTCGGGCGAATGGGCTCCTATTACTTTTTCGGGGAAAGCGATACTTATTTGCAACTTTTTGAATGAATTGCGATGCTTGAATAGACACAATTGCCTGAAGTGAAGAAAGAACATTATAATATTGTTTATCCATTGTTTCAGCCAAGCAACTATTCTGGTAACTGGCACATGGTCGGAGCTCCAAGCAATTCGTTAACGGAAAACACTGTCAAATGTTATCCAAACCTTATTCGCTCGAAGCTAGTCTAGAGAGAGAACGCTCATCATTGCATAATTCAATCTTTCGGCACAAGAGGAAATTTATGGCAGCATTACCCGTTTTAGGACTGTCCTTCATCTTGCCTTTGAATTGCATGAAGCCCTTTTTTATTTAAATTAATGACGCGTGAATCTCTTCCATTTAAATGCACATAAAGATTCAATTATTCTTCAAAGGCTTAGGTTACAAAAACTGTTATTAAAGAGAACAAAATAAGTGTTTGTAACTACACTGGTTCGCTTTCGGTTCAGGGGACAATTGAAATCACGTAGAACCATAAAGCAATGCAATGGTGCCAAAATAAGGTTCATTTACGTCCTAGTACTTATAATCACATTTTTTACTCAATACCAGAATAGTGAACTAAATGACTTTTTTTTTGTCGGAGGTTATTACTATCCGATGGAGCACTCAGACACAATTACATTACTGTATTTAGTTTTCCCGTCTTTCGAAGAAATATGAGAAGGAGCTTCAGTGATGAAGAGCTTAGATGTTCGGCACTCACCGCACATCAACCCCAAAGATCCGCCACCTGATGCGAGCAAAGGCAGGACAGCTACAGCGGAAGTATTCCGCTGTATCGTCGTCCTCTCCACAAGCAGTCTGCAGTCAATTCTCCTGAGAGACAGAAGGAAAGACGCGGACCTTTTACAGATGTCCGGACGAAGTCGTTTGGTGTGTCTACACCCGCAACAGTCATGCCACCGACGCTCGTGTTCACGAGAAACCCAAGTATCAATGGGTTACCTAACGCTGGTGCAGGTCCTGAGAGAGCTTCTTCTGATCCCAGCCTGGCAAGCTCATCAGCGATCTCATTTCCCTGGATGCCAGTGTGACCTGGGACCCAAACAAGATTCACTGTGATGTTCAGAGATAGCTTGATTTCAAGCACTTATTTAGACAAGGTAAGTAATATGTTATATCAGCAGGCAGAAATTTCCCATCGGCAGAAAGCACCATCCAACAACACCGGCAACAGCCAGCCGCTGATATGCAACAAGCACGCAATGGTACATACTTTCATTCCGTTGGTTTACAGCCATCAACGATTAGTATATAAGATTTAGTTAGTATATAAGCAATCAGTTAGAAATAAAATGTGAAGTCTGTTTCAAGCTAGAGAACTGCGCGTTTCATTTGTTCGGTTTTGTGTTGTCAGAGTCACAACATTTGGCGACGAGGATAACGGAATTAAATACATTTTTTTTTTCTCTCGGTTCGCACTGTCGTAAACTATGGACGAAGCAATAAAGTCCGTACTAGAGCAACAAAAGCTTTGGGTCGAGCAAATTATGAAATCGAACACCGAATTTATAGAACGATTGGCAATGGGGTCATCAGCAAATTCCCCAATCAAATCGATCTCTCCGTTCAGAACATTTGATGTCGACAAAGAAAGCTGGGACAGTTATCATTTCCAGCTTCAGCAGCATTTCTCTGCCAATTCCGTTGATAGCGACGAATTGCGCAAATCATTTTTTCTTTCGACTTGTGGAAGTTTTCTCAATGAATTGCTTAAAAAACTTTTCCAGGTGGCAGACGTCAGCAAAAATTCTTTTAAGGAACTTACGGAGAAGTTAACAAAGTATTTTCAGACAAGGTTACACGTTCTAGCATCTAGGTGCAAGTTTCTGCGCCAGAAAATGATGCCGGGACAATCCTACTCCGAGTGGATTGCTGATTTAAAGGGCTTAGCGAGAGACTGTGCTTTCGTATGTGGAAAGGAGGGATGCAACCAATCATACGCCGATTTCATGATCCGGGATATGGTTGTATTTTACACTCCGCATGAATCTGTTCGGGTCTCAGCTACCCAAAAGAAGAATCCAACCTTGGAAGAAATTGAGGAACTGGTGGTAGCGTATGAATCTACTCAGTTAGCAGCAGACATTATAAAGGGAAACAGCATCTCAGCAGCAGCAACACATACCAGTGAGGTCCATCAATTGGGAACAGCCAAGCAAACTCGTAAGGCAAGCGCAAACTTCCTTAAGCGGAAGTCTTGTCCAGGTTGTTTCGTGCAACATGAACGCAATAGTTGCAAGCATTTGGAATCAGTGTGCGACGTGTGTAATCGTCGGGGGCATATCAAAACGGTATGCATGTCGGCACAACACAAAGGTTTTGTTGCAGAGGGGGCTAAGCGCAAGCAAAACAAAACACGCGGTAGACGAAATGAAAATCGTAGGGGTCATTCCAAGGGTAGCACACCCGTTAGGTCCGAACATACCTACCAGTTAATGGATGATAAGTCAGCTACTATTTGCACGCTAGAGGAAGTAGCAACAGCAGGTTTGGAAACGGAAAAGACAGATCGTAAAATTTTTATAACTCTGCAGGTTAATCAGCAACCAATTGTTTTCCAGCTAGACATCGGTGCTACATGCTCATTGGTTGGCTTAACGGGTTACCGCTGTCTCGGAGAACCACCATGTACTCCAACTCATCGCATTTTGAAGGCGTACGGCGATGTGAACGTTCCAGTAAAGGGAGTAACCAATGTTGAGGTCAGCTGGGCAAACAGGACGTGTCGATTACCATTGTTAATTATTAACAGTCAACATGGATCCAACATAATGGGACTCGATTGGTTCAACGCTTTTCAAGGTAAAATATCTTTTCAAAGCAATGAAATCGTATTGCAGGTGGCTATGGAGTCAAAGGAGCAACTTCGAAATCAGGCAAGGATGCTTTGCGAGAGGCATGAAGAAGTTTTTCGTCGTGAATTGGGATGCAGTAAGCTTTTCATCGCACACCTTTCACTTAAGCCAAACAGTCAGCCGCGGTATTTCAAGTACCGTCCAGTTCCGTTTGCCCAAAAGGAAAAAGTAAGAATCGAGATCGATCGGCTGCGCAAGTTAAATATTCTCCGTCCTGTCGAGACCAGTCAGTGGGCGACACCTATCGTGCTAGTCTCAAAACCAAATGGTAGTCTGCGACTCTGTGGAGATTTTAAAGTCACAATAAATCCACAGCTCGAGGTGGATCGCCATCCCATTCCCCGGATTCAGGAGCTTTTCCACAAATTACAAGGAGGCCAGTACTTCACGAAGGTCGACTTGTCCGACGCTTATCTCCAAGTCCCTCTTGATGAGTCTTCAAGGAAACTTTGCGTGATTAATACCGAGTTCGGCTTATTCGAGTACCAACGCCTTCCTTTTGGAACCTCCAGCTCGACAGGGATATTCCAGCGCTACATGGAACAGCTGACAGCCGACCTTGATTTCTGCGTATCGTACTTGGATGATATAATTGTCTCGGGAAGAACAAACCAGGAACACATACACAATCTAAAAACGTTGTTAGAGAGATTGGAGCATCATGGCCTAAGATGCCGTCTGGAAAAGTGTCAATTTGCAAGGAGTGAGGTTGAGTATCTGGGTCATATCATTGATCAAGCAGGAATTCGTCCGTCTGAGTCACGGGTCAAAGCTATTCGGGACTTACCTACCCCAACCAATTTAAAGGAATTGGAAGCATTCATCGGTAAGTTGAATTATTACAACCAATTTGTCAATAATTTCGCCCAATTAGCTGCTCCACTAAATCATCTACGAGCAAACGAGGTACCTTTCGTGTGGGGAAAGGCACAGCAAGACTCATTTCAACGTTTTAAGGATATCATCATAAGTGTATCACGCCTAGTACATTTCAGCAACGAATTGCCTATCACATTGGCAACCGATGCATCATCACACGGCATAGGCGCTGTCATCTCCCACCTATATCCAGACGGTGTCGAAAGGCCAATCGCGTTCTTTCCCCAACGAGAACATCTCCACTGAAGTCAAGGCACCTTTTCCATTACCACAGGCAAGTATGACCGATTATAACGCCAACAATTTTTCAAATTGCAGTAGTCCCGTGCCATCTGAGAGTCAACAACAGCAGTTAAATGATTCAAGTATCACGATTCTCCCAGCCGCCAGTCCACCAAACATTGATTTAGTGTCACCGCCTGCATCTGAACCATCATCACCAAGGTCATCGCGTAGGTGCATTCCGCGTTTGGAACTTACACCACCAGCACTAAGAAGATCAGAGAGACTACGAAACAAGCAAGCTGGGGCATCTCAAAAATAAGTGCGAGGGTATAATATGTTATATCAGCAGGCAGAAATTTCCCATCGGCAGAAAGCACCATCCAACAACACCGGCAACAGCCAGCCGCTGATATGCAACAAGCACGCACTGGTACATACTTTCATTCCGTTGGTTTACAGCCATCAACGATTAGTATATAAGATTTAGTTAGTATATAAGCAATCAGTTAGAAATAAAATGTGAAGTCTGTTTCAAGCTAGAGAACTGCGCGTTTCATTTGTTCGGTTCGGTCAGAGTCACAACAGTAAGAGATTAAGCAGTGCTTTAAATGCGGCTTGGCTATCGCTGCAAACGCATATGCTTCTAGCCCAGTCACAATATAGCGCATAGCCATAAGGATAGCGAAAATCTTCGCTTGGAAGACAGACTTTTCTTTACTTTTAAATTCATTTTTATTGGTATTTTAAATAAACTTACTTACTTGACAAAAACGATTAAATCTAATATAAAACTAACATTTATCTTGTTCTAGCTAACTGGCTCTAAGCGAGCTCTCTAAACTTATCATTATCCTCAAAATTATTGCCTGTCGGCCTTAAATCTATCTGTATTCAATTTTATTTGTTTTTTTTTTAATTTCCGAGAAACTTTGTAAAAACTTGAATTCTTTATTAATGTTCATTTTATTTAAAAACTACTTAAAACTAACTAATTAAATTGCGGTAGTAAGACCCTGAGATCAGGTTGTTATCACTGGCCATCGCCCTTGCAACGTGCCTCCGAATCACCTTAATAAGGAAATTGTCAATCCCGTTCAGTCGAGCCCCATTGTATAGGGTCCTGTTGGGATAATATTTTATGTATACTCTGATTCAGGAGTTCTAAACAACCCTAGACAGGCCCTGAGACATTGTCTCTCAAACACCCGAATCTTTTCAATATAGGACCGCGCCATATTGAACCACATGGGACAGCCATAAGCGATGATGGGCCTTATAACGGCCACGTAACAAATGACCTTCCCCCTGGAATCAAGTTGACTGCTACGACACAGACTCGTTGTCCGAGAGTAGGCCCCTTTAGCCCCAGCAAGACAAGCATCTATATATGTTTGTTAAAGACAGACGCATAGTTACCTAATGGGTAGTGTAGTCTAATGATCTCGCTTTCCACAAAGACCCCAGATCCTTGTTCGGTCGTGGAGCCGTCCGTGAAAACACGATGGCATTCTTTTCCTGGCTCGGAGTCTGGAAAGTTGACTTGGTAGTTTTGTCGCAGTAGGATTTCTGGTGTCATAGCGTCAGACGGCATATCCATAAGACAGGGGTCAAAGGATAATTCTCGCACAAGTTCTTCAAAATTCCAATGTGTGTGGTACCAAAAACAACTTCGCTTCCATTAGCAACACCAATACTTCATCTACACCATGATGTCTGGCTGCATTGCAGATGCTATCAATAGTTGCATTGTCAAAAGCACATTCAATATCGACGAAGATACCCAACGCGTACTCCTTCCGATCAAGAGCGCTCTCGATCCTACCAACGAGGCTCTGAAGCGCATTTCCACAGGATTTTCCACGCTGATAGGCATGTTGCAACGCTGAAAGAGGATGCGATCGAAGGGCAAAATTTCGCACGTGCAGCTCAACCAGTCTCTCCAAAATTTTCAGCAAGAAGGAGGACAGACTTATGGGTCTGAAGCTCTTGGCGAGGGTGTAGTCAGTCTTACCTATCTTTGGTATAAACACGACTTTAACCATACGCCAAGGAGAAGGTATGTAGGCCAGGGCCAAGCTGGCGGTGAAAATGGCAGTGTCTTGAAACCCTCAAAAGATGCATTTGCATATTTGATAGCTTCATCCGTCACCACTCTGGATGCAATATACCAGCTACGCCGCGTGGTGTTAGTCAGTTCAGAAGTGGCCATCGTTGCCGGTAACACTGAAGAACGCGTAGTGACCTGATTTCCCGGGAAGTGAGTCTCCAGCAGGAGACTAAAAGTCTCCGCCTTTATCTCAGTGTATGTACCATCAGATTTTTGGAGCGATTCCAGTGTACTTGGTCTGTCCCTTTTGAGGACTTTAACAAGCCTGCTGGTTGCTTAGTGATACGACCTCCTCTCAAAATTTCCTATAAGAGTCGTTCTTCGATTTACGAATCAGTCTCTTAAATTCTTTTTGCTTCGATCGATACAGATTCTAGTCTTCTTCTAAGTTGGTCTTTAAAGACCGATTTAGGAGCTTCCTGGTTTCTTTGCGGATATACTGCAGTTCGGTATTCCACCTAGGTACCGGTTTTCTACAGGAGTTTCTGTAACTGGACACGCTAATTCAAAACAACGGGTAATGACGCCGCTCAGATCCTGGGCAGACCTCTCCACCCCCTGTATTGATCTAAGTTTGGGCGGAGCTTTGACAGAATTGCCAAGCTCCTCCTCAAACCGGACCCAATTTGTTTTTCTCGGATTTCTCCTCTCTTGCGAAGGTGAAACTTCGCAGTAGATTTGAAATTCGATGTATCTGTGGTCTGACAGAGTGCTATCTGGCGATACCCTCCAATTTGTGATAGTCTTGGAATGCCTGTTGGACAGGGTAACATCGATTACCTGCTCTCCCCTGGCTGTAACAAATGTAGGTTTACAACCCACATTGTTGATGGTGATATCAGACGATAAGGTGAAGTCCAGAAGACGATCCCCTCGTATATTACACTTGCTGCTGCCCCAAACAGTGTTTTGAGCATTAGCATCGCAACATAGGATAATACCTATCTTTTTGGACTCGCGAACTCAACAACAGCCTTTGGTGGTGGAGGAGTTAAGGAGTTGTAGGGAAAGTAAGCCGATGCAACGACAAAGGTTTCCCAATTGCCGCTTGCGTGGTAGCTAATAGCTGCAGCAACCAAATCTTGGCAACAGAACCGTTTGATTGTAACTGCCGTAAGCGATTTCGATACAACAAGACATGTCCTAGGTCTCTCGGACAGCTCATCGTAAAGAACGTTATGCGAACTGTTCAACACACCAAGGGCACAGAAAACAGATGCGATATTTCCACACCCATGGTTCCTGGATGGATGTTATGCAGTTTTTTGTTCTACGGGCAGCAAGCCTACTACTTAAAAGAGCAGTAGCAACCTTGCAGTGCTGTAGGTTTATCTGAGTAAACAAAATGGATGTAAACTTTGGGTTAAGGCCGCTATTTGCACTATTTGGCATTGAAATGGAAATGAATCCTACCAAGATGCAGATAGGGTCGCAAGTCGTACCTAGACTTAATGGTCTCAGCAGAAGCCATGTCTATGCTCACAACCAGAGAACTACCATCTTTATCGAGACGGTTTTTGCTCGGCCTGTGAGAACGAACAATCCAGTCTTTTGTGTCGATACCAGGATTCTGGGTATGCAAACGGTTTAGCACGTCCGCCGATTTCCCCAGTTTCCCAGGGATCCAGCAAACAGCACGCGTAAGCTTGGGTGGTTTGTAGACCTCAAAGGGGAGGCATCGGCACCATACTGCTGACCCATTCAGAGGTTAGCTGCGAGGAGGTCTTCACCATGAAGGTTCCGTCCTCGAACTCACAGCCCTCAATCTGGATACAAGCATTTGTTGCCGCGACAAGCTCCAAAAGATGGGCTTTGCAGTGTTTGCACTGTGCATCGCTCATACTGTTATCATTGCCTGCTTTCCCTATAGAACTACTAAAGACGCGACAGCAGCATCCTTATAGGACAACCTACTATCACGCACTTTAGTTGTTCTGCGTTCAAAACAAGCACTCTGACCGATAGAGCCATCCGCGACATCCATGTTCTATCCGCTGGTACTGCAACCTGAGTTGGTTTCAGCACCTGCATCATTCGTTACAAGTGAACGGGCAGCTCCAACGATTGGAGAGCCTCCGGAGCTCACGCCTGTAGGTACAAGCTTGGGTCGCTTCTTCTTGCTTTTCGGTTCGGCAGAAGAGGAGGCAGTGCCCAATCCGAGGGGTTGGCTGGCTTCAGTTTATGAGACCTCCACCGACCTGTTCCTTTTCAAAGGCACCGCCGAAGAGCTAAAGATGTGCTTGCGCCTTCAGCAGATAAATCATCTTTGCGCCGCAAATCCAACAGCTTCCTCCTTTTCCTCTTTCGCTGTCCCTTAGACAGGCGCAGCTAAAGGCCCGCCTCTTCAGGAGCCCGTTTGTTTTGATGATATGACGGGGGTCTATAGGTAGGTGCCCAACCTGAAGACAATATTTAAAGGGTGGCACAGCTTAACAATGTATTCAAGCACACTATACCATCTCATTGATACGTTCAATCTCAATAACGAACTTCATACCCGCACATAGCTTCAGTGCACTTACTGACCAAATCTTGTCGCAGGATTTTCAATCATTAAATTTCTCTTAACATCTTTTTCCCTACACACTGCCCCCTTATGAACAATTTTTCAAAAGTCCATTAAAGGAATTTCGCTTGTCCATAACAGCTCTCCTCTTTATACACCGCGCATTCATGTTCAAGGTATACCTACTCATTTGAACTCAATTAAATAAGTGCACCACCTTTTCCTCGCAGACTGTCATTCTCAAGAGTGTAGGTATGCCCCGAAACCTTAAAATAAAATTACACTGCCAACGCCGCAACAGAAAAAAACGAAAAAAAACCATTCTGTTAATAGTCCTTGTCGATGATGACTTGTTTGAGAAAGAAAAACGAACAGCCAAAGACAGTATAACTTCGGTGAATTGGAAATATTCACACATACCCTGAAGATAGTTGCATCATTTCGTAAATGGACGAACTACACTATTAAAGTGTAAGGAAAGTAAAAATAAAATTACAAGAAGCAAACTCTACGCAACTTGAAGTGAAAAAGGAAACGAAATGCAAGGAGCCTTAATTAAAGGAATGTAGTTACGTACTGTACGTACCTGTACCACCAGTTTGTGTGCATAGAGGGATAGCCTCCGCTGTAAGGTACCCGACCCGAGATGTTACCGTGATTCTTTTGAAAAGTATTCCCTCGACGAAATTTCGACCAAGTTACAGGCCGCGCTACGTTTCGCTGTTGCCTCAAACAGGAATAATAGAGGAAATCCTTTTGATGATGGTAATTTGTTTGCAGTCCCCGCCAAGCCAAAGAGGCCCCACCGACAACCACCGTTTAAACTTTGAAAAAGAAAATATTTCTCTTTCTCAAGATCTACGGACTACTGGGTACTGTCCGTAGGGCAAACGGAAACGACTCCAACGATAGTCGAGTCGAGACACAGACACAGAGCAATGACAGACGTAGAAGTTTATGCAATTCGTTTAGCGTCCTTTGAGGTAACTACGTCTGACTAGTTCTGTTAAATTTTCAATTTTCCTCACCGCCACTGTTCAGCATCCATTTACAGGCGACCAACAACAAAAAAAAACTAACTACCTTCTGTTCTCTGAAAGACCAATGACAAAATGAATGAAAATGAAAACGGATGTAAGTCCGGTGTTGTTTTTCGTGCCCCCAACGTGACATCAAATTAATATGACATGAAAATGGGCAGGAACATAAAGCAACAGTAGACTTGTGTGAACCTCTCTACAAAACGTATTCGCATCCTGGGGCGATAAGGATATAATCATGTGTTCACATGGCTGAGGTAAATTTGTTGATAAAGACGTGAATGATGTCGAAAAGACCTGCGGAACACTGTAAAAAAGCTTAGCCTTCCAATTAGCCTGACATAACGAATGGCAAACAGCTCCCTTTGGATGGTTTATAAAAATTAAGAAAAGACAAACTTGCTATAATTAAGAGATAGTTTATTAGTTTTTTGTGTGTGTTGATTTTTGTCTGTTTGTTTTGCCATCTCATTCTCTCTTCGCCTTTGACTTTAATATTGGCACAAAGTTAAATGGTTCTTTGAGGCGAAATGAAATAGATGAAAGGTGGATTAAGTCTGCTTTGCATTAGTCCATTGGTTTGTATAGCAAAAGTTCTGGGGGGATTATGGTTTGTAAAAGTTTTACTCGTTTGATTTGGAAGAGATTTTTGGAAGAACTTTTTAGTTGGCCAAATGAGACCATATTTTGATGGCTAACAAGCTAGTAAATTGACATTGAAAACCTTCCAGCAGCGAGTCTCTAAAAGTCTCTATATATATTTAACATACTCGTTTGCCGGCGGTAAACTTTTATATAGATTACGACAGAAATTACAGTCAGAATTGTCGGGTCTCTTTTCGGCTTTCATAGAGACTCTTTGGATTTCTCTATAGTTCTTTCCATCTGTTTACGGGAGATCTCTTTCATCTACACTCTGTCTCGACTCAGTGATGTCATGTTATCAGCGTCCATGATAGTTGTTGCACACACTTACAACCTTTCTCGACATTTTTGTCAGTTGAAGAAGTATTTAGATGGCAGAAGGGGAGATGGGCGTTGATTGCAATTCCAAGGTATGCCCATGCAAACGGCACTTAATCAGAAGCAGATTATTCAAATACAAGGTTTTTATTGAAAAGAAGTACCTATGTATTATGTTTTGACTATAAAATACTTTAAAAAGACATTTACACTGTCCTTGAACTAGTAAAAATATCAAAAAATTCTTAAGTCTCTTGGATTATTCATATTCTTCAATGGAGTGTCATAGCATAAATATACGTAAGCCATTTTTCTTAATTTAATTCCTTAAATTACGAGCTTGAAAATAATTTTTACCAAAAACTTATAACAGAAATAACTTCATTTTCGACACAAAATCGTCCTCATAGTTCTTAAGATTGAGGATAGCAATTATTTCACGGTTTTGCGGATTGTAGCGCTCCACTGCTTGTCTGTTTTGTACTCCGTTTCTGGGGCACTGAAAATCTGCGTGTGATGAACAAAGAGCCATTTCATCCATTCAAAGCCAATGTGTGGTGCGTCATTCACGCGGGAGGAGTGATTGGAGGACGCCATCCCGAATAGCACAGACTGCGATTTGCTACAAAACTTCAGCTGTATTTCTGTTATATTTAAGTACCACAATCGGTTTTATGTCAGTTGTAATCATGTTAACGTGTTCCTATTTGTAACTTTGTCATTTGAAATGTTGTAAATACGGTTTTCTAAGTTTTCAATGTGTTCGCAAAACGGGGGAGATGTTTGAAATTTGTTTTACAAAAGTTCGTAAGTTAGAGTTTTAAAAAAGTTGGTACCTAATTAATGGCTATATTAAAAGCAACATGGAAACTATAATTTAACAAAGAATAACCTAAGTAACACACAAATACTACAAACTTGTTGCAATATATGATATGGAATTGCGGCTATTTTGGTTACAATGTGACAATGTTCTTGCAATACTTAGGAAACAACTTGATAGTTATATTGGAGTTCTATGTACCATATTAACACACAAGTGTGCTATTCGGGATCGGCAATATGGTCACTGTAACTGTCGAACAGCAATGAGATTGAGAAAAGAAAGGATCTCTTACAAAATGGAAATCTTAACTGCCCGAACGACATCGACCTAAAAGCCGAGAAAATGGTCACTGTTTTCAAAGAGGCATTCGAAATAGCATGTCCAGCGGTAAAACGTAAAAAGAAAATATCACCTCCATGGTGGAATAAGAAACTGGCCGCTATAAGGAAGGAAACAAGAAAACTTCTCAATACGGCCAACCGGACAAAATTGAACTCTGACTGGGAAATGTACAAGACAAGTCAGAGAAACTTCAAGAATGAAATTCAGAAATCCAAACGCCAATCGTGGCAAAATTTCTGTGATGAAATAACGGGCACTACAGAAACCGCGAGATTGAGGAAAATCCTAACCAGGGAACCAGTAACCCTGGGATCTCTCAAGGACCCCGAAGGCAACTGGACTGAATCTTGTTCAGATTCTTTAAAGCTGCTGTTGAAAACGCATTTTCCGGGTTGCGCTACCCAGTCACGCGTTGATATATGCACCAACATTACTGGGGCAACGAGCATTCCGGGAGATTTGATTACAGAGGACAGAATTGAATGGGCTATCCGATCCTTCTCTCCCTTCAAGTCCCCAGGGATCGATGGAATCATTCCTATTATGTTGCAAAGAACGGCCAAGACTGTCATCCCAGTTTTAAAAGTACTATTCATTGGTAGTCTCACAAAGGGATATATACCAGGAACATGGCGAGAAGTGAAGGTTATTTTTATACCAAAGGCTGGCAAGGCAAGTCACACAAACGCAAAAGACTTTAGACCTATAAGCCTCACTTCCTTCATATTGAAAACATTAGAACGACTGTTAGACATACACATTCGTAGCCGGATACGCCCGGAAGACTTATCCCCGGCCCAACATGCCTACACAAAAGGTAAAAGTGTGGAAACCGCGCTGCATAGTGTTGTAGGTACAATTGAAAAGACCCTAAACGAAAAAGAATACACCCTAGCGGCTTTCTTGGACATTGAAGGAGCGTTCAACAATGTCAAAACGGATGCCGTACGCAGAACGTTGAGCAAGCTTAACATTGAGTATTTCATCACAAACTGGATTGTCAGCATGCTCGAAGAAAGACATATCATAGCCGAACTTGGGGGCTCTAAGCGAGAAGCTTATGCCTCTAGAGGGACTCCTCAGGGTGGGGTTATTTCCCCACTGCTATGGGTCTTAGTTCTAAATGAGGTTCTTATGCAGCTTAGAAACAGTGGCGTCAAAACAACGGCTTATGCCGATGACGTAGTGTTATTGGCCACAGGAAGATTCCTTCCAACACTCACCGAACTAATTGATGGCGCTCTCAAAACCCTCGACATCTGGGCCTGGAATTCCGGCCTATCTTTAAATCCCCAGAAAACTGTACTGGTTTTATTCACAAATAAAAGGAAGATACCACAGTTTGCCGCACCTTCTGTTGGCGGTACACCCCTCAGAATACCTGATAGTGCAAAATATTTGGGACTTATACTGGACAAAAAACTAAATTCGAAACTGAACATGAGAGAATCAAAAAAGCCACAATAGCCTTCTACTCCTGCAGCAGAATTTTTGGTAAAACATGGGGACCATCCCCCAAAATTAAACTGTGGATGTATACGGCTATAGTAAGACCTATACTGTCCTATGGCAGCCTCGTATGGTGGCCGGCTACAAACAAAGCCACCTATCTCAAGGCTATCACGAAAGTACAAAGACTAGCGTGTATCGGCACCACCAGTGCGATGAGGACAACTCCAACCGCAGGTCTTGAGGCTATCCTCAATCTGCTGCCGCTAGATATCTTGATACAACTTTCAGCCGCCATTAGTGCCATGAGAATAAGCCAATCAGTAAACTGGAAACTGAATGAAAAGGGTCATTCGTTGATCCTACAGAAATATTTTGGTTATGTACCAAACACAGATTATACTACACCATATCTGGAGTTCACAAGACCATTCTCGAGCGCCTATCCCAGCAGAGAGGACTGGAAAGACGGACTTGTGCCTAATGCGCAATCCATAGCCGTCTTTACAGACGGTTCTAAAATGGAAACCGGAGTGGGGTCAGGCGTCTTCTCCGAGTCGTTGGGTATCTCTACATCGATACGCCTCCCCGACCACAGCAGTGTCTTCCAAGCAGAGGTCTTGGCAGTGACAACGGCAGCCCGTGAGTCTGCGATAAGGGCAATACCACCTGAAGGTATTACCTTCTTTATCGACAGCCAGGCAGCCATAAAAGCATTAACTGCAACAGAAATAAAATCAAAGCTTGTGAAATGCTGTCGCGAAGAACTCAATGTTCTTGGCACTCAGCATAAGGTATTGCTCTGCTGGGTTCCGGGACATGAAGGTATTCCAGGCAACGAGAAAGCGGACGAATTAGCTAGACTAGGTTCAGCAGCTGTACTAGAACAAGCCGACCCCTCTGTGAATATCCCGCCTTGCTCACTAAAGCTTGAAGCCGGGAGAAAAGCTACAAGGGAGGCGAATGCTAGATGGACCACACTGGAAACTTGCCATACTACAAGAATGCTATGGCCAAGCTTTAATGAAGCAAGAACCGAGAGTCTAATACGAAAGGACAGGAAATCCCTCTCCACCCTCGTAGGAATCCTAACGGGGCACAACACTCTGCGGTATCACATGAAGAAACTACGCTTGACGGAAGAAGAACTTTGTAGAGGCTGCCGTGATGAGGAAGCTATTGAGGACACAACCCACTTCCTATGCCACTGCCCGAGGCTCCAACACAATAGGCACAGATTCCTAGGAAGACACTTCTTCCACGACATAGACGAGCTATCTAGCACACCAATAGACAAGATAATGAGCTTCATCAAATCCACAGGATGGTTTGTATCCAACGGCACAGTGAGTAATTAATCTCAAATATGTAAAGATAGGGTTAACATGGGTAAGGGACAACCTTTTCCCCCAATGGGCATCACAATGGGTCATCATTGACCTGAGTGTGGCACGGAGTACTCCACGCCAACCCGCCTACCTAACCTAACCTAACTGTCGAACGCTATAGGACCATGATAACAATTTCTTACTGCCGGAATTGGATGAACGGGGCTTTGGTTTCCCCTCACACAGCACGAGCCACAATGGATATTGTGAAGGAAGCGCTTCCTGTGCGCTTTCGCATGTCCAGCAAAATCGCCCGATTTTACCAACCCCGGCTTCTTTCTTTGGGGCTACTTGAAGTCGCTAGTTTATGCCAACAAGCTTCAGACAATCGCAGCCCTAAAGTAGAATATTCGACAGGTATGCGAACTTGAAGAAAGTCATGGAAAATATGATAAAACGGGCACATTATATGTATCAACACTGGCGGCACGGCAGCCACTTGACTTGACAACAAAAAAAAATTGTAAAGGTCCAAATAAAGGTTTTCATCGCTAATTTTTTGTTCTTTTATTTAGTAAAAAAGTATTTCAAAAACAAAATTGGATGATTAATTTTCCGCCACCCTGAAGGTTTTCCTTTTCGCCTCATAGACCTCATCTACCGGTACACCGCTACTTCGTTTAGTAGGCGGTTTGTGTATGTGTTGCAATTTCCATTAAAGCATTTATGACCTCTACTATTTGTTAAAGGTCTGAACATTATACGTAATGCTTCTTGAACAGATTTTTAGATAACCGCACGCATGTAAGCACCTACGCGCTAAGCAGCCATTTATGTACTTTCTGATGACAGGTGACAGCTAGGTCAGTTTTGCTTGGCCTTTAGTCCGCTTTGTCAAAACCAGTAACTTTAGGGGCTATATGTCTCCTTTTAGAGGCTCAGGACCCTTGGCCCCCACTTTTTGAAAATTCATCAAAATGGCCCCTTTTTCAGTTTAAGTAAAGTTTTACTCTTTATTAACCGAAAACGAATGCAAACATATGAAAAGAAGTTTTTCGTGTTGAATAAATTAGTTTTTTGTTAAAAATAATTGGCTTTGTTGACATGTTTTCTATTTTTTTATTAGTATTTTATGTGGTGGGCCCCTTTTTTTGGGCTCGGGCCCCTTTTTATTCTGGTACCTATTTATTCTGGTACTAACATAAGGGAGGTAACAAGGCAATGATTGAATTACTGATACATATATATTACTGATATAAATTGTATAATATAAGTTGAGCGTATATGACGCGTGGTCTATCTATATGCATTTTACAACAATTAACCAATAAAATTAAAATTGAGGAAAGCCATTTTTCTACGAGTCTTTGTTATCTAATTCAATCACACTGAAACGCACCAATTTTATCTTCGAATATTAGAATTTCTTCACGTAAACAACCCACATTACAACATGGGTAGCTATACTCTGCTAAAACTCCAATGTCTCATCCCCTATCGCATTGACAAATTATTACCTACCTAGCTTTGAACATCTGTTATTTACAGGTGCCTCTCGCATTGATATAAGACTGCGATGAATTTTCAATTCACTAACGACCTACTTATACAACCTTTGCGGGGGGGTGGCGCTTGTTCCTATTTTTCCTCGCACAGACGGGCCTTTTCAACGGCACCCTATGGGTCTCGGCTTTTCACTTATAATTTAAACTACGTGCTGGTGAGTTTGCACTCGAGCACTAGATATGACCCACGGGATGGTAGAGCAGGCCTAGGTATTTCCTTTTTAATAAATTTGTGCCTCTTTTAAATAAAACATTAGAATCACTATGACAATCACGTAGCTACCTAAATGGGGGGAAATTGAATTTACGAAATTTATGTGACAGTTGTTACTCACTTGCTTTTTAGAGATGTTTTCCATGTCTTTTACAATGCCCTTTTATACCATACCAATAGCAGGCCATACATCTTTCTTTTACGTAAATCTAAACATTTTAAGGAAGACGCGTGGATGTTAGGAGGATGTAGGGTGCGCCGAACATCAATTTGAATGGAAAAGTGGATTCACATTTTTATTTGAATGCCATCATTTGTTTTGTGCCAATTGAATATTAGATAAATTGAATATGAGGAAATTGTACAGTTAGATGGTACTGGTGGCGGAGCTTTTGGCCATTTGAGCTGCATGGAATTGGTTGTAGTACATAATAAATGGCTGCGAAGCTTTTCAAGCGCTTCTTTAATGGTGCGATAACATCCATCACTGAAATAATTTTTTGACTGCTAGTAGCCAATTTTGACCCAGTTGGTGGGCAAAAGCACAACGTTTGCTGACTTTTTAATGAAAAAGCAGTCAACGAAGGACATTAATTATAGAAATTGAAAATAAAATTTGTTTTCTTCGAATTGCACGAAACTACCGAATTGCTGTTTTCAATTAAATTAATTGGAGTGTTTTTGAAATAGGGATTGATTTGGAACCCAAGATATATGAATAGAAGATCAGCTAGGTTCCAGAAATCGAGTGAAATGAAATCGGAATCGAAATTGTAAATCGAGTGAATTCATTTTCAGTGTTCTGCATTTCGACCGATTTGGTTACTCCGAATTTTTTTCGAAATCACTTTTCGTGAAATTGAAAACAGCTCTCAACTGTCATTTGGGATAAATTGTAATAAAATTGTCTGTTTGGTAAACAATTTTGTTGTTCTTGCGTTTTAGAAGATTTATTTTATTATAAAATATAGAGGAATTGTTATAATGAGTGTTGTGTTAATTGCTGCGGTATTGCAAACAGAAAGGTGTAAATAATATGCACAAAAAAAAAAAAAAAAAAAAATAAGAAAAAAAGACGAAGGTTGAGAGTTTTATCAAATCCCTTGGAAGTGGATAATGGATATGTTAAGTGAAATTGGACAGTTATTTCAACATTTATTTTTAGTAAAATGAACTATCATTGTTAATGTTGACTCTTCAACCTCTCAACTTAGAATTGCTCAGAATACCCCACAATTGCCCCATTCCCATATACGCATATCGTCTTGTAAGTATAATCCTGTGCAAATATCTATTTCACATCGAATGACCAGGTCGATTTGAAATCACTTTGAAATCGGCAAAATCGAATTGTGGAACACAACAATTTCACTTCGCTCGATTCCGAAAAATTTTAAATCGAAATCGATTACAGTGAAATGTAGAACACAAAAATCTATTTTCGATCGATTTCGATTTCATTTCGAGTGAAAGTGAAATGTGGAACCTAGCTGAATATACAATTATATTTCTGAATTGGGTTTTTTTTTAATTTCAATTCCACTGAAGTTGTTAGAATCAAGAAAAATACAAATCTATTGGTCAGGTTTGACAGGAACTGCAAGGTGTGGTATTCGATTATGGGCGCTGTTGAGCACTTTTTTGTAGGACTACACATATTTAGATCGCACCAATATTATATTAACACAAAAAAAGGAGCAAGTGTCGTTTTTATGTTCGATTTGGCACACAAAATCTGAAATCTGAGAGCAAATCGGAAGAAGCCCAATCGAATACCACACGTAACTTCACGAACAGCAAAGTAAGGGCTATGTTCGAATTTTCGAACTTACTTAAGCAAAGTATACATACAAATTCAAAGCAATTGCTAAGGGCTTTTACAACCTTTTGTTTAAAGCAAATGCTCGTTTTTATTTCTACGACCCAATGATTTTATTATGAAATTGATTTATTTGTTTTTCTTTGTTTTTTTTTTCAACTGTTTTCTATAAGTTTTTTACATGTTTGTTTTATTCTAAAACTTTGGATAAATATAACTTTAACCTTCTTTTCACAGTCTAGATTTGAAGACGAGGTTAATAATTCTAGCTGCTATTACTGTAGTCCCAATATACATAAATTGCAGAAAAAGAAGTGAGTAGAAAGCAAATAAAATATAGAATTATCTCAACAAATTGTAAAACAATACACTTTTAAAGGACACCAGCCGCCTCCGAGAAGGTTTAACGTTACAGCTAGTGGCAGAATTGGTGATATATGCGTTAATCTTAACCCATCTGGCAAGTCAAGCATTCTTAAGACATTTAGAAAACCTTCTTTTTAAAAACTAACGTTTTTTTTAAGAATTTAAAAATATAAATAATTATGGATAGGTACCGTAACGAAAATATGATCTGACATTGCAATTGGAAGTTGAAATATATTTGATTTGATCTGTAAGTTTATTCTTATGAGGCGCACATTGGAATAATTCCTATCTTCTTCATTATCTCTTGAATGAGTAAATAATTGTAGCGAAGTAAATATATTCACTTTTGGTGAAACCGAAATCAACAAAAATGTGTGTAATTTATCTGAAAATGATACATAAATAGGTGTCACACGAAAACGATCGCAAAAAAAAAAAAACGATAGTCACAGTGATAACCACCTTACGTAGAGCAAAAAATGTGATCGTGACTATCAGCTATCGCAAATCGCCTTACAGAATTAGTATTCCACCCCTGAATTCATGCGTCTTATCAAGTGAACCAAAAAATGTATCTTGTTTTTACATGATTGAGAAGGAAGGGAACAAAATAACCGCTAACTTTACCACACCAAGCATAGGTAGGTGGTAGGTAAATGGGTGCTCTTGTGGCAATTTGCCAAAGCTTCACTTAGACTATCAGTTGGGTCCATTGTGTCCATTTACGGGAACCATCCAGTGTGACATATTGAAATAGAGAAATAAACTGCTTTTTTATATTCGAACCACGTAGATTGGTATGAATCTCATGGGTTCTTAAAGCTTCGTTGTAACGTGATCCTAAAGTTCGTCCTACGAGTAACCAATGATATGAAGTCTGTTTTTCTACAAGAACCACCTAGATTTGAGTATTTCAGAGTGCATTGAGATCAAAATTCTCCAAATCATCTGTTATCGAAGAAGTAACTGTTGAGAATCCTCTGTTTGCTGTTTTTAAGGGCTGGGCATTCGCAAAGTAGGTAGGTGACGAACAAATTCTATTTCTTCAACGTCTCTACATCTTCTGCAAAAATCATTATGCAGTATCCCCATTCGTTCCGCATAAACGCCTATCGCACAGTGTCCAGTTATGAATGACCCCCGTGAGTATGCGAATATCTTTGCGGCTTAGTCCGATCATGCATATAGATTTCTTTTCACTCAACTCTGGGACTCTGGCCACAGTTGTTTTGTGTGCCTGCAGGAAATGAGATTGGTCGAGCGTAGGTTAGTTCTACTCCAGGATTCAATGTTAATCTTTCTTGCAAGCGTGCTTAGCGGAGTTCTTACTGAATTAAGGGCCAAAGATGTAGTATTTTCGACCCGTTTCTTTGCAAGCTTATAATGCCTATTCGTTACCTGGAATATCCATGTGGCCTGGTACCCAGCATAAGGTACGTTTTTATCATTACATACATTTATGAGCTGGGGCATATTAATTTCAGCTTTTTGTTGTGTGAAATAAAGCATGTTTTTCATATATGATGGTCTCACATTTCTTCCCTGTGACGGACATCTCGAGGAAATTCGGTGCCAAATCTTTCGTGAATTACCAGGTACGCAGAAATTACAGCTGGACAAGCGCTCGCAAACAAGGTACTCTTCCTCACCTGGACACAAACAAAAAAAGTTATCATTTATGGTTAAACACAAATGAAGTAAAATATTATAGGTATTAGCTAGGTATGTGTAATAATCTATATCTATATCTATATCTATAAATATAATAAAACTGTAGCCGTTTTCTATGTTCGCGGTTGACGTGAAAACTACTGCACAGATTTCGATGAAACTTTTTTTGAAATGTTAGTTAAGATTTTGAGCAACACATAGGCTATTCCTTTCATTGTCAAGCCTATTTTTTGGGAGCGTTTTTGACCAAAATGTGTTTTTTTACTAACTTTACTGCCTTCATCTCGCCATTACTCAAACAATTCTTAATCAATGCAAACAAAATAAAATCCTTAGGAGAGCCAACACTTTCACAGTTATTTCAAGCCATCAATCAACTTTCTATGTACTCTAGAAGCTGAGTGAGCTACAACCTAAAATCTAACACGAAAAAAATAAATTTATTTTCTCAAATCGAACTTTATCAGCAGCCGCGGTTCTTGATCGTTGTTCTGCTTTGGGGTGGTTGGGTGGCGCACATCGCACAAGCACGTTCATGTTAAAAAAAAAAACTGCGTAGTGTTTTCTCCGAATTAAGTGAAACGAAAGAGAAGTATGCGACGTGAATGGGTATGTAAAATGTAATCAACAACGACAATGTGTTTCTGAGGAAATGCGCAGGTGGCTGATGACGTGCGCTGATGGACGTACAATCGTACATACATTATGGTGGTGTGGTGTATATAGAAATTGAGTTGGACCCGATAGGTGGCGCTGTTGTCTACTTTTTTGAGAAACTCAACCGATCTCAATGAAACTTTGTATGTGTGCATGGTTGGATGCAGATAGAAAGATAGGATAGTTTTGGACCCGATAGGTGGCGCAGTTGTCGCTTTTTTGAGAAACTCAGCCGATATCAATGAAACTTTGTATGTGTGCATGGTTGGATGCAGATAGAAAGATAGGATAGTTTTGGACCCGATAGGTGGCACTGTTGTCGACTTTTTGAGAAACTCAGCCGATCTCAATGAAACTTTGTATGTGTTCATGGTTGTATGCAGCTAGAAAGATAGGATAGTTTTGGATACGATAGGTGGCGCTGTTGTCGATTTTTTTTTTCGCTGTTTTTACTCCCAAAACAGTTTTAAATATTTTCTGCGCAGTAAAATTCCTGAAGATTCGAAAAATACACACGTAAATGTTCAAGTAATAACTTCTGTCGGCACTTTTTTGTTTTAACGGTTGTTATAGTACCTACGGTGATACCTACCTTACAGTAAAGAATTGAAGAATTCAAGAAGTAAAGAAGATATAGTTTAATTATGTTGTTTGATTTATTGCTGGTGTGGGTACAAATTTGTGTATGCTCCAGGCAACAGAACCTCAAATACATATTGTATTTCAAGAAGCTTTGTAAAAAAATTATCATAAAAAAATATAATTATCTAATGTATTGAAACTTAACTATTAGTATCTCTTTTATTGGAAATTACACAGTCTCACGTCGCGTACGAAGTTGCGGGCACAGCTAGTATATATATAAAAGGCAATGAAGTCCGTGTGTGCGCGCATAACTCGATAACGAATTGTTGGATTTCAACGATTTTGTGCTTGACGGTTTCGTTTTGGACCAAGGAAGGACATAGGCTAATTTTTGTCGCGAAAACAAAACTTTGAGGGGATGAAAGAGGTTATGAAAGTTTGTATGGGGAAATGCACTTCGAAAAAAAAAATAAACGGTATAGAAATCGAGTAGTGATACATCAAATACAAAAAAATATATTTTTAATATTAAAAACAATTGTTGTTGTCAATTATTTTAATTATTTTCCAAGCAAATTGTTGTTGTCATAAGTTTGCTTATGTTTACTATGTTACATTAAGTAGCTTTTTTAAATGGAGTAGATACTTCGATTTGTTTGATGGTGTTTGAATGCATCATTTTTGTATGCCATGTATTTTCAGGATCCTTGCATTAGTACGAGTGAGTAAGTTGAAATGTTTGAGATGATGATGATGACAGGCAACAGGAGTTGTTGAGCGTTTTGAGTTTTTACGCGCATAACTCTAGACAGGATGGTTAGTTATTAAGATTTTAAGGCCATAGGCTACTTTATGTCTCGAAAACAAAACTTTTACAGCATGATATAGGAGACGAAAGTTTGTGTAGGATTCGGCGATTCCAAGACAAATTTGATCATGCCGCCAGTGAGAAAGTCAAACGTTTCACGTCGCAGAAAATCAGGACGAACAGTCAGATCGGTATATTAACAATCGAGATAATGGGTCGTATGAATAAAACGTAGCAATTGCTTTTACTCAAGAGAAATGTCAAAATCGAAGCATTTGCTACGTTTCGTATGAATAAAAACCAATTTGAGTTAGTTCCAACTTTTGACATGTTCGAAAGGCGGCGGCACTGACCTTTTACTCAGATCGGTATGAATAAAACTTGTCAGACAAAGCAAATGCTATGCAAATTCTGAGTCTGCTATTTTGTTGACTCAGACCTTTTGCTAAATATTTTGTATGCTCATTTTTCAACATAAAACAATCTAAATATTGTTAATAGTTAAGTTGAATTCTGTTTGTACAGGAAAACCAACGAAATACATACGGAAAAAGCAGCAGTTGTTTCGTCTCAAGCGAAGCTAATATTTCTTTCAGATGAAAATATTTAGGCAGAATCATTTGTAAGGTAGGTATATTATAGCGGAGATCTAGGTCGACTATTTGTAACTATTTGTCTAGTTTGTTAACAAATAAATACTTCCAACAATATCGGATACGATTCCCGGCACCTAAAGTAGAACGGAAGCATCAACAAGCTATTCGGCAAACAAAAATCATATTTTCAGGTGAAATTGAAGATAAAAATTGCATTTATATTTCTGTATTTATTTTTTTTAATTTCAATTTCCACAAAAGTCGTTAGAATCTTAAGAAAAATTCAAAAATTCAAATTTACTGGTCAGGTTTGACAGGAACTGCAAGGCAAGTACACGTACAGCGAAGTAAATGCTATGTTCGAATTTTCGACTTTACTTTAGCAAAGTATATTTTTATTCATACCGATTCAAAGCATTTGCTAAGGGCTTTTACTTTGCTACAACCTTTTGCTCAAAGCAAATGCTAGTTTTTATTCATACGACCCAATATGTCGGAACTTCGGGAAAGAATATCATGCAGTCGTCCATACTTGAGACCGAAAAAGACAACAACACAATCGTCATCAGCATAGCGTTCCATGTTTCTCACATGGTCAATTGTATGTGGCGTGCTCACCTCTCGCTTTGTACGTGTACGCACCCGTAAATGGAACGAAAAATGCTATGTACCTACCATAAAGCGCTTCAGTAAAAAAGCGGTAGGTTGGCCGACAAGTAAATCGCTGCGGTTATTGCAATTGTATTTAATTATAATATATTTTTTGTATAAAGAATTTAAATTGACCGGAAGCGAAAGCTCGGAATTATTAATTTCATTGACTACATTAACGAATTTTTGCGGAACGAAGTTCGCCGGGCCAGCTAGTTTGTTAATAATTTATACGTAGGTACAAATAAAATGTATTCAATAATACATCAACGAAAATAAACTGATTTATGGAATAAATATCTAGGATAACAAGTTTATTTCATATATTGCACCGGGTAATACAATTTTCGTGTAGGATTGTTGATGAGCAGCAAGCTATCGAAACCATTCCTGTGACATTGCTCCAAAGAATGCGGCCGCTCCAGACTTCTGATTTCGCGACGATGATGACTCGGCTTTGCGATTTATTTTTCGTGTTGGTGTCTGGGAAAAGTAAAACAGAAGGTACATTTTAGATAATTGGCTTATTAACAGTTGCGTTGTTATAAAGAAAAAAAATCAAACTTCCAAATCGCAATAAAAACAGTTAAAACATTAAAATAAAACGTTTTACCTACTTGCATACATAAAAAAAACACGTGCACATTATAATAAAACATTATTTTTTTAATTGGCTAGGCACTAGGTGATACCTTTTAGCTAGACTTAATTTATTATTTTAATTAAGTTCAATAGTTCATTAAGATAATACGTATGTATAAAGAAAATAAGAATTCAATAAAAGAAGAAAAATCAAGTATTTCCATTCAATGGCTTGGATGAAGCTATGTATTTTGCTTCATTTGGTTGATTATCCTCACTGAAGCACCTTGTGATACACAATACTTTTCGTTTTCTTTAGAACAAATAAAGTGTATGACTTGCTGATACTTGAACAACGAACATGCCACGAACAATTCACCATGAGAAAAGTAGAAACAGAATCAGCTCCGTAGTGGGAGCATTAGCAGGACACTGTTAGGTGTGTGTATACGTACTTGTTCGGAATTCGGTAGATGATCTTTGGTCGTGGCCAGGATGAAGTAGTCCGGCTGCGAGTCGCTTCGGTATGTAGAACCAATCGTCGTGGAAACGGAATAATTCGGGAAAGTGCGCAAAAGCTGTTCAACAGGCTTTTCAATGAACACTCAACATCCCACAACCGAGACAACAGAGCAGCTCAGCGCAAGCTTCACCATCTACAAACAGGTGATGACAAACGACCACTACACTCCAGAACAAGTTTCAGTAGTAATTCAAGCTGCAATCCATCCAAAGCACTAGGACCCGACGGGATATCAATGCTCATGCTAAAACACCTGGGAGATTCCGGCATTTAATATTTAACAGCAATCTTCAACCTCTTAATTTAAAGGTTACTGATCCCTGGGTCATGGAAAACTGGTAGAGTCATCCAACTGCTCAAACCAGGGAAACCAGCAGTTCAAGCCAACTCATATCAACCAATTTCTCTTCTATCTCCAGTCGCGAAAATCCTTGAGGCCCTTCTTCTCTCAAAGCTCACCGAGAAACTACCGCTTACCAACCAACAACACGTATACCGCAAATAGTACCACGTCAGCCATAAACGCCATCACCAGCCAAATCAGCAACGGCTTAAACCAACCAAGAACCTGCCACAGAACCATAGCTGTGGCCAGTGATGCCAGATTTTTTTTGCCTAAATTCCCCATTTTTGGGGAATTTTGTGAAAATTTTCCCCATTTCATATCCGTTTTTTCCCCACTTTTTTCCCCATTTTAATTCATTGAAGTAAAGACGCATTTTTCATACAATAAAAATTTGTTTTCTTTTTTTTCGCCGTTTTTTTTAAAAAAGGTGTTACAAAAAAAAAAAAAAAATAATATTCAAAGTTTTGCAGTTTAAACTAATACAAAATAAGTAAAATTAAAAGCAAATATTGCAGGTAGGTTGAATAGATTTAAAAGGCATAGGTAATTCACAAATAACGACGCACGTTGAAAGTAAATTATAATTTTGAAAGATACATAAATACAAAAAACTATAAATAAAAAAATATATTAAGTATTTAAGTTATAAATTATATTAATACAAGTTATTATATAACGATTGGTAGGTACACTATCGTGGACTGGTACATATTTTTATTGTGCAAAACCAAGTATTTTTATCGATGCAAAGATCAAAGCAACTTTTTGATCATTTTTGCAGCATAATTTCGTCTGTAAAATTCCGCAAAGTGTTTCAGTTTCGAGCTAAGTCGCTTAGATTGTATAAACGCGGTGATGTTTTTATGTTCGGGAGATATTCGAAAATCAACTACACTAATTTTATTTTTAAATTATGCAAAATTCATAAACATGCATGGATTTCCGTTTTTCCCCATTTTAAGAGCACTTTTCCCCATTTTCCCCATTGAGTCAAAAATTCCCCAAAATGGGGAAAAATCCCCACATCTGGCATCGCTGGCTGTGGCCCTATACCTCTCCAATGCCTTTGACACACTTTTTGCTCAAAGATATCTTCGAGTAGTCACTACCAAACTCCACTAAACGCTGGCTTGCTAACTACCTCAGCGGTAGACAGTAATTCGTCCAAGTCAAAACAGAGGAAAACCAAACAAGGAGTACCTCTCTTCAACTACATATTATAACTCCTTCGCTAAACTGCCATCAGGGGAAAATCAACCGCAACACTGTTCACGTCGTGGACGAAGGTAGTGTGACTACAGCTGAACATATCAATTGCCGAAAGATGCATCCCTACCATCGCACACCTCAAACTCCTGGAAGTTACATTCGAAAATATCTTTAGCTTCTCGACACAAGCCACCAACATCAAAAACCGCCTCAGGTCCAGAAACAACAACATCAAATCACTCGCTGAAAGTTCATGGGGCAAAGATAAGGAAACACTCCTCACCACTTACAAAGCGATCGGTCGATCAGTTCTGAACTACGCAGCACCCATTTGTTTCCCCCTATTAAGCGAAACTACCTGGAAGCACCTCCAAGTTGTTGCAAGACCGTTCTTACCATCGGGTCGTTGCTGGCATGCAAGTTCCCTTTCTTAGCTCGTCGGTGGGTGTGGGACTTGACCCTTGGTCCGTGCAACAAAAAACCATGCCAGTCTTTCGCGCCGAGGTGACGTTGACGCTGCGAGACGTTTGTCTCTACCCTCCCTGCCTTGGCTACTATACTCGCCTAAGTAGCCCCTTTTCTCGCCATCTTTCACTTCCTACTCCGCATCATCCTTCCCTATCCGCACTCCCTCATCCCATTTCGCCCTTTTTAAAACAAACTCATTGTATTAGCATTATAGTCTGTTTACACAAAACGTTTATTCATTTTAAATCAATTTACTTTACTTTACTTTACTTTACTTATTTTAATAAAAAAAATCCTTATATTTACGCGAATTATATATTCACTTGCTAATTGGGCTTCTTTACCGTCTTTTTTCAAAAATTATTTAATTTATCCCTTAAGCAATGGTCCCCTCCCCTTTTTAGATTTCTTTTACCGATATACACTAATGAAATAAGTACAAAATGACTCACCCTTTTATATCAGCAACTGGCGACGTTGTGGCCACAGCATCCAGGTTGCGTATTGTACTGCTTCTTGTCGTAGTACCTGTATCACTTGGGCTTAATTTCACTATTATCGCATATAAAAGTAAAATAAATCTATTAAAATTTTACCCTACGTAATCTACTCTACCGAAATATATATTTAACGAAAATATAAGGATGTTCCCTATCTATTATATACAAATTACAATTAGCACTAACAATTTATACAAGCAACTTTCGTTGGCATATAGTCTCAAAAAAAAAAGCAATAAAAAAATAAAAGAAATATGTATCGCCGATATCGGGACTTGAACCGGCGCTTGATGCTTTTGGAGCGTTGCTTTGTCGACACCGCTAACGCTTGCGCCACGTAGAGGTTCTTGTTTGCGGCTTCCAAGTACCGCTTTTATACCGCTTGGCTGATTCCGACAAGTAATTTGATTTTTTTTTGCCTATCCCGGATTTTTGTTAGGGATACAGGGAACTTTTGGGTGTTACCACTTTTTAATTTGACGGCCAACCTTTGATGGTTGCCGTCCTGTAGTGGATTTTCGGTCCGCACCTCAATTCCTTAACAAAAAAAAACTGTTATTTCTCTGTCATTTGACTAATGCCCTTACATACCTTGACAATCTTTTCTTATTCTCTAGATTTTCTGTATTTCTACCTATTCGGTCACCTTAAACACACTTCACGAATTTTTTAACAAAAAAAAATACTTTAGTTTAGGTTTAGTTATTTAAATAATTGCTGTGTGCATTCTTCGCACGTCTGACTAGTTTAAAAGATGGCCTTTGTATGTCGGCGTTGGGTAAAGAATTTAAAAATTCCCATTTCTCATTTTGCCAGACTCAATTTAACTGCTTTTTCATGGTTTTATGTCGTTATTTATTTTTCTCTTTTACGAGACTCAAAAGGCTATTCATAATTCGTCGTATACCAGTTTGTCTGTAGCACCCTCGACACCAACCCTGCCGTGACATCTGTTTTTCGATTGTCATTTTGCAGGTAGTGTAGTGCGACATATTCGAATTTATTTCGTAACACAGGGCTTTACGTTTTGTTTACAATCTGCTGTCAGAATGTCAGAACAAAATTGTAAAAATCGAACCCACATGTTTCAAAGGTGCATTAAAGTGTGAAAATAATAATAACAATTGAAAGTTTAAAACAGAGAAACATAAAACGTGGGAGCCGAACCTTCTTTATAGCCGGGCAGAATACTCAGATAAGTATTTGTGTAATTTACCTACCGACCCGATACTTTGTGGTACCCTCTTCCAGATACACCTGCATGCAGTCATTGGCGAATGTCTTTGGCATGAAAAATGCCGATGAGTTTGCCGGATAAATCCTCCAATTCGTACATGCAGTTACCAACAACACGACGGACACGACACTTAAGGAATTTAGGCAGCAGTTTGGCATTTTGCCCCTGGACGAAATTGCTCTGTGCAAAATTGCGGCGAAAAACTTCTTGTCCAACCTTGAACGAAGTCGGCCTGGAACGAGTATTGTATGTACGCTTAGATTTTTCATGCGCTAGTAGTAGATTTCTGGACAACTGCTGACGTGCAAGAGGCATACGCGTTTCACGAGACGTTACCAACATATCGGGATCCTGCAGTGCCTGCAAGCTTCGGAGTATTTTGTAGGATGAACCATGGTTGATCATGTTCTGGCCAAACAAGGCATAATATGGCTGACATCCAATGGAGTCGTGAATATCTGAACGTAGTGCGCATGCTATGCTTGATAAAAAGTCATCCCAATGGTCTTGTTCATCAGTTACAAATACTCTTAGCTTGTTCAGGATACTGCGGTTAACTCTCTCCGAAATGTTGGCCTGTGGCGAGTACAAAGCTGTACGAATGTGTTGCACGCCATAGTTGTTCAGAAATCCACTAAACTCGGTTGATATAAATTGTTTTCCGTTGTCCGAGTGTATGAATTCAGGTGTTCCGAATCCATGAAATACCTCGGACTCCAGAAATTTAATAATATTTCTAGAAGTTGCCTTTGATAGTGCTTTAAGGAAGGTGTATTTGGTGAAGTGATCGACTGCGATGAATATGTAGACATTGCCTCGTTTTGTGCGCGGATATGGACCTAGTAAGTCGACGTAAAGTCGCTGCATCGGTCGCTCTGAGACGATCTGCTTCGTAATCGGGGGACGAAGAATCTTATTTGGCGCTTTTATGGACTTACACACATCGCACTGGCTCACATAGGTCTTGATTTGTCTGACCATCTTTGGCCAATAGTACTTGTCGCGGACTCTCGCATACGTTTTTGAGAATCCACTATGACAAGAAAGCTTTGTATTGTGGGCCATTTCAATGACTGTGTGAGTCAAAGTGCTGGGTATCCATAAACGCCATAAAGAATCTTCGTTTCCAAGATCTTCGCTTCTAAATCTAACTCTTTTGTATATAAATTTGTCGGATACAACTAGATCTGGGAGCGAAGCTTGATTTTTCACGATTTCTTCCCGAAGATTTCTGTACTCCACAGAGTCGAACTCAGGCGAGGCAAGATCTACTTCTTCACCTATAGACGTCACCGACAACTCATCCATTTCTCCTCGTGATAGAGCATCCGGCACTACATTAAGGGAACCTTTGCGATGTTCGATGGTAAAGTCGAAACGTTGAAGTTCCAGACTCCATCTCGCAAGACGACCACTCAAATCTTTCAGCGACATAAGCCACTTCAGACTAGAGTGGTCAGTGATGATGCGGAAATGCAAACCCTCAATGTAGGCACGGAATTTCTTGACACATAGGACTGCAGCAAGACACTCGAGCTCCGTGACTGTGTAATTTTTCTGTGCCTTATTCAGTTTTTTTGACATGAAAGCGATTGGTTTCTCATTACCATCCGCATCGAGTTGAAAAAGCACTCCCCCTACCCCTTCAGATGAAGCATCGCACTGGATGGTAAACTCTCGTTTGAAATCTGGCTGGGACAAAACGGGTGCAGAGGTAAGTGCTTCCTTTAATTTTTCAAATGCCTCTTTGGCTGCGGATGATAACTCGAAATCCTTTCTTCTTTTCAGGCAATCAGTCAACGGCGCTGCAAGTTCCGAGTAATTTTTGATAAAGCGCCTATACCAACCAGTCATACCAATAAATCTACGCACTTGTCTCGGTGTTTTAGGAATTGGAAAGTTGAGCATCGCCTCTACCTTCTCAGGGTTAGTTTTTAGCGTGCCCTGACCGACGATGTATCCAAGGTACCTGATCTCACGCATACAGAACTTACTTTTTTGGATGTTTATGGTCAAGTTCGCCCTACGTAAACAGGAAGCCACTTCCGCCAGTACTTGGACATGGGTGTCGAAATCCGCTGAGCATACCAATAAGTCATCTAAGTAAATGAACACATATTCTCGGAGTCGTGCTGGAATAACACGGTCCATCAGACGACACATCCGTTGTGCGGCATTGCATAAGCCAAACGGCATTACTGAAAATTGGTACAATGGCCGTCCGGGCACAGCAAATGCCGTTTTCTGTTTTGACTCCTCATCAAGAGGGATTTGCCAAAAGGCATCCTTGAGGTCAAGCCCCGTAATAAAATGTGTGTCCTGAAGGCGACTTAGAAGACCATCAATATGTGGCAGCGGATATGCGTCTTTTTTCGTCACGCTGTTCAACTTTCGACTGTCCAAGCACAGGCGTACTTTTCCTGGCTTTCTGACTAGCACTATAGGGGAACACCAAGGTGAGTTGCTTTCCTCGATAACTTTCAGTTCCAGCATGCGATCAAGTTCCTTGAACACTTCTTCCTGTCGTACCGGAGACAAGGGGTAGTGCCTGGATTTAATTGGTACTGCGTCTCCAACATCGATGTTGTGAGTCTCTAAATGAGTATGACCGAGACCCATGTCAACAAAGTTTGGAAACTTCCTTTTTACGGACTCTAAAAGTTGTGTCTGTGCGTGGGTAAGTACAATGAAATTTGCATCATCTGCTGAGCTAACACTCTCTTCATTTGACAGGGCAATAGAATCAATCGGACAGTGTGGGATTAAGCAGAATTCCCTCCAGAAATTCATGCCGAGATAAACTTTTTGTGTCAAGTTGGGAATTACATAGAAAGTTATGGTTTTCGTGACGCTGTTAAATGACGTTGGAATTTTGCAGTACCCCACAATATCGTGAGTATTACCATCCGCAGTCTTAACGAAATTCTTGTAGGGCGTCATCTGAATACCATTCCTCTCTATGAACTCAATACAGGACAGCAATCCGAAAACGTATTCGTTTTTTAACAGCACTTTCGCGTACATCCTCCCATCTGTTTCCGAGGTTAATATAGTCTCGACTATGAGTTTCTGGAAGGCTTTCCGCTTATGATACCTTTCCCTACACTTCCTGATATGATTGCTCGCGATTTTACTGTTACCCATTATCTGAGACCGCAGTTTATAATAATTTAGTTTCCTCTCGTGAAGAGATTTGAGTTGGAAAGCGTTAATGGGGTGACCAACATTACAGGACGAAACATCATTTTTTTCGCGTTGCAATATAGCAATGGGAGCACTATCCGAACTTTGCTCGACCTTACTTACTGCGATGTTTCCTCCTGTTAATTGTTCTGCAGCTCGGGGTTGTTCCTGTGGAAACGACTCTCCCCGTCTCTCCTGTCGTTCCCCTGGCGGTTTCCCTGATGTTTAGAACACTCAGGTGTACTAACACCCTTAGCGCCACAAAGGAAGCAGAAAAGCTTTCTTTCATGAGAGGGACAATGATAAAATGTATGTCCCTGTTGGTCACAATTCCAACACAGTAATGGTGCTCGATTTTGAGGTCGACTCAATGCTGCCACTTCTTCGACTTGTTCATCCACTTCTTCCTCCAAATGCATCTCATGAACAGCTTTTTGGGAAAACATACGCCTAGACAGGAAACGTTCAGCTTCCCTACCCTTGTTTCTAAGCTGCTCTAGATCTGCTATATTAGCAGCAAGCAAGACTTCTCCTAACTTGTCCTTGGAATTATTTCGGATGACCTCTATAAGCTTTTTAGCGTCGAACGGCTCATTCAGGCGGTCATTCAGACCTATAACCGAGCTATAGAAGTCATCGAAAGATTCTTTGAACCCCTGTCTACGAGTCAACAGCCGCATATAGACTTCCACATCATTTTCTTTTCGCCCGAACTCTCTCTTCATGGCGATTTTGATGTCTCCAAACTTCGCGTGAGGATTTTTGCGAAGAAATGACCAAAACCAGTCATTCGCCTTTCCTACTAACAGGGAATGAAAGTTGGCAGTGATTTGGTCATCGCTATAGAACGACGAAGCTTGGAGCCTATCAACCTTAAAGAGGAAGTCGATGATGTTCTCAGTACCGTCATACTTTATGTTCCACCTGTCTAATCGGCATTTCTCAGATGCATTAGAAGCGCTTGGTGTCCCCGACACTGGTGGAGGATGAACACTGTGCACTGAAACCTGACCAGACAGAGGTGGATACATATTTGACAACCTATCGTTTAAGTTGCTCGTAAGCTGCGGATTGCAAGGATTGTTTAAGTCTGGAATATTTTGTACTGGCACGGGGTTGCTTATGTTCTCCATTTTATCCAAAACGCTGTTCATGAAAATTTGCATCTGTTGGAAGAAGCGAATTTGATTCGTTGTTAGCGACTGATCGATTCGGTCTGCTAAAGATGCGGCATCTACGCTTTGTTGTTGCTGTATAATACAAGCCGATGTTCCCGGTTTTTCAATTGAATTGGTCCCATTTGGAGCCGCTTGATTGTCGTCTGCCATGATCGGTGAATTTGAGGAGGAATTTGAAATTTGGTCGAAATTTAAGTCTCCCAACGACTGATGGAACACTTCAAATTCTTCCTCTAAAATAGTTTTATTAGCCTGAGCTGCGGTTGAAACCGATCGAGTATGAGGACGATTTGGGGTTTTTTTCATACTCAACATTTTCAGACGACAAGAAGACAGCAACGGAGAACGAGAAAACGAAGCGAGAGCACGACAAAATTTAAAATAAGGAAAAATAAAAAAAATAATAATGTATCAATTGGTCTAGTAAAAAAAATAAGGCTATAAAAATGGTATATAAATAATAAAAAAAATATGAAGAAAAACAAGCTACAAAAAAAATGAATATGGTGACGAACGAAACTTCCTAACAAAAGAACTACCTATCATAATATTGGGCTTAGGATGAGGATAATTGGCGGAGAAAAGACGATAACTTCAGAAGTAAAAAGATGGCGAAGACCTGCGAGCCTATTTGAAAAATAACAAAAATAAAACAAACTAAGTTTTGAACGGGTAAAACTTTGCATTAGAACATCTACTCTATAAAAACTAATAATTATAATTATTTCAGGACGGCTACAGACAAACACGTCGTTCGCATCCGACTCAGAAACTTGAAATTTTTGATGTCGGAAGGATCTACTCGAAGACTAACACAACACAATCATTCCGTGTCTCTTCACATCTACCGGATATATATACATTTCGTATATGTTGAGTGTGGTTTCCCAGTCGGGACTTCGATGTCGGTATATAACACATAACATCAAGACTCAGACAAAAAGATACCACAAAATTATATTTGGATTCTCTCCCTCCATCGCAACGCGATACCAGATCTACACCAGTCATCGGGACTTATGTTGGGAAAAGGAATCCAAGACAAACAATAAAAAAAACTAAGCAAAATCACAAGAAATCACAAAAAAAAAACTAAAACAAATGAATTGGCTCTTTAAATCTGCATTCACTATTTTGCAATAGTGAAGCCTACACGTTGCGGGCGCCATTTTGTTGCAAGACCGTTCTTACCATCGGGTCGTTGCTGGCATGCAAGTTCCCTTTCTTAGCTCGTCGGTGGGTGTGGGACTTGACCCTTGGTCCGTGCAACAAAAAACCATGCCAGTCTTTCGCGCCGAGGTGACGTTGACGCTGCGAGACGTTTGTCTCTACCCTCCCTGCCTTGGCTACTATACTCGCCTAAGTAGCCCCTTTTCTCGCCATCTTTCACTTCCTACTCCGCATCATCCTTCCCTATCCGCACTCCCTCATCCCATTTCGCCTTTTTTAAAACAAACTCATTGTATTAGCATTATAGTCTGTTTATACAAAACGTTTATTCATTTTAAATCAATTTACTTTACTTTACTTTACTTTACTTATTTTAATAAAAAAATCCTTATATTTACGCGAATTATATATTCACTTGCTAATTGGGCTTCTTTACCGTCTTTTTTCAAAAATTATTTAATTTATCCCTTAAGCAATGGTCCCCTCCCCTTTTTAGATTTCTTTTACCGATATACACTAATGAAATAAGTACAAAATGACTCACCCTTTTATATCAGCAACTGGCGACGTTGTGGCCACAGCATCCAGGTTGCGTATTGTACTGCTTCTTGTCGTAGTACCTGTATCACTTGGGCTTAATTTCACTATTATCGCATATAAAAGTAAAATAAATCTATTAAAATTTGACCCTACGTAATCTACTCTACCGAAATATATATTTAACGAAAATATAAGGATGTTCCCTATCTATTATATACAAATTACAATTAGCACTAACAATTTATACAAGCAACTTTCGTTGGCATATAGTCTCAAAAAAAAAAGCAATAAAAAAATAAAAGAAATATGTATCGCCGATATCGGGACTTGAACCGGCGCTTGATGCTTTTGGAGCGTTGCTTTGTCGACACCGCTAACGCTTGCGCCACGTAGAGGTTCTTGTTTGCGGCTTCCAAGTACCGCTTTTATACCGCTTGGCTGATTCCGACAAGTAATTTGATTTTTTTTTGCCTATCCCGGATTTTTGTTAGGGATACAGGGAACTTTTGGGTGTTACCACTTTTTAATTTGACGGCCAACCTTTGATGGTTGCCGTCCTGTAGTGGATTTTCGGTCCGCACCTCAATTCCTTAACAAAAAAAAACTGTTATTTCTCTGTCATTTGACTAATGCCCTTACATACCTTGACAATCTTTTCTTATTCTCTAGATTTTCTGTATTTCTACCTATTCGGTCACCTTAAACACACTTCACGAATTTTTTAACAAAAAAAAATACTTTAGTTTAGGTTTAGTTATTTAAATAATTGCTGTGTGCATTCTTCGCACGTCTGACTAGTTTAAAAGATGGCCTTTGTATGTCGGCGTTGGGTAAAGAATTTAAAAATTCCCATTTCTCATTTTGCCAGACTCAATTTAACTGCTTTTTCATGGTTTTATGTCGTTATTTATTTTTCTCTTTTACGAGACTCAAAAGGCTATTCATAATTCGTCGTATACCAGTTTGTCTGTAGCACCCTCGACACCAACCCTGCCGTGACATCTGTTTTTCGATTGTCATTTTGCAGGTAGTAGGTTTGTTTGACGTGGGCCCTAGTGCGCACTAGTGCGCACTGGGTTAACCCTAATGTGTTCGATATAGCACTGAACTCGCACTGGTACTGAAAACCTGTGTTTGACATGGCTTCTAGGGCGCCCTAGTTGTGCACTGAACTGACCCCAGTTATTTTGTCGGGGCAAGAACTCAGTGCTGAGTTGCGCTGTCATTTCGCTTGCTGTTATTCGTTTATTTGAATATCGTAATAAAGATAAATACAATAAATTTGATATTCAAAGGGGAATTGTTTGAAAACAACAACGTTTATGGACTAAAACCTTATTTTAGATAAATGGAATGATAAAAATCTGGAATCAAAGCTGATTACATCTTTTATTGCATCGCATATATTGCAAACAGTTTTATCAACTTGTTTGCATTATGGCAAGCACAAGATCAGAATTGAGTTCACTCATTTTTAACAATAAACAGAACAAAGTGTTATCATCTTCGTACTTCGTTCACCAAAACATAAGTATTTTTCAAATTCAAAAACTGCCAGACTTCAGGTCAGCATATTTTGCGTTCGATATGATAGCCGAATTTTCAGGGTTGTGCAGGTTTTTGGGTAGGCGGGAAAATCAGCTGACACTTCTCAGTGCGCACTAGTGGGCACTAGTGCTAGCCACGTCAAACAAACCTAGTGTAGTGCGACATATTCGAATTTATTTCGTAACAAAGTAAACCACAACACATCAGCCATGCGTACCATCACAGTTTGTCATCTCATGGCAGACGAAGACCAATTTCACACAGAAACACCGATGCTCCTTGTTAAAATACACAACAACAGGATCTCTCAACAAAACTTACCTACTAGCCTGCCATCTACCCGAACGCCCCAACCACAACATTATCTCGCAGATTCATCTTAAAGCTACAGGAAGAAATAAACCACCTCACTCAACAACCACACATCCACCCAGAGCAGTACTATGTTGGCGAAAACAACTTGGGCTTGTGCCTTTTATTAAATAGTTACATGGCACGCCTTGATATTAACACTGAAAACAAAATGTCCAAACTGCAACGAAGGCCCAAAACACCTTCTCTTAAATTGTCCGGCCAAACCAACCACACTAACACCTCTAATGCTTTGGACGCAACCAACCGAAGTGGCCCCATTCCTAGGACTTAAACGAATGACGCTGCTACAACAACAACAACATATATTTCCTTTGTCTCAAGATGTCAATTATGCGTGAAAGAGTCACTACTTCAAATTTGTAATTACTAGGTTTCCGGGTATGTTAAAGTGAAAGGCACGAGACAGCAAGCTGGCTAAATGTGGCTCACTGATGTCGTTAATTTTGGTCATAAAGCAATGGTTATTACATAACCCGCTAAGTCGTTGCTTCAGTCCCGCACTTGGAAGTATATAAAGCGGTACGTGACAATAATTAATGTAAATCTTAGATGGTTTTGCTATGGATCAAGATCGGGCGATTAATTCAATCAAAGCACCACTCTGCAATCTCAGAGAGAGGGTGGAAAATAAGACCCGGATGAAAGCCAACAACAGGTGGAAAAAACTAACTACCTGCGAAATACCACGGAAGTTATGGCCGGAATACAATCCAAGTCGGACTATCAAGCTTTTGCGATTTGATAGAACGTCGATGTATAAACTGGTAGGAGCCCTAACGGGTCACAACTTCCTAAGATACCACACAATGAAACTTAAACTCAAGAATGACGATATATGCAAGGGTTGCGGCGACGAGGAGGTACACGAGGACACACCTCACTTCCTCTGTCAATGCCCAAGTCTCTGTCACTTGAGGAATAGGACACTTGGAAGATACTACTTCCATGACTTACATGAACTTTCAGATATATCTTTATCTAATCTTTACAGGTTCATAAACGCATCAGGATGGCTGGACAAGGTCGAGTAACCAAGAGGAAACACTATAGCCAACAACACCGGCTAACCCCCCAATAAGGGCATCACAATGGGACCACATGGACCTAAGTGGGGTGCGGCAGAACCCGTTCTGACGCACCCACCCATAAACCTAACCTAACCTAACCTAGATTTTGCATAAATTTAACTGAACCTGATAGTTAAACTAAGGAGTCCTCAACTCCACATACCTCCCTGCTTTTTTTAAAAAGCTCTTAAATTGGAACGAAGTGTTAACCGAACTGACAATTTTTGTAAACATGTGCTAATATGTAACTGACGATTGGAAAAGGGCAGCAAGTGAATGTGGTGGATGATGAAACCAAGTGGATAGCACCTCTCAAGATCCACTAAGTCGATCGTCGGTGTAAAGAGCTCCATATTTCTCGTTTGACAAATAAACCCCTTAACTATGCCACCAGATTAAACCTTCGTTATCCAGAACCGAACAGTGGTCTGGTTCTGGAGTCTTTGCAGAAAGCGAGAACATTAGACTACACTATCCCTAAGATAACCATGCGCCTGTCTTCCAAGTGGAGATTTTCGCTATCCTTATGGCTATGCGCCATATTTTGACAAACAAGTTTAGGGCTAGGAGCATATGCATTTGCAGCGATAGCCAAGCTGCATTACCTCTTACCTCGTCTAAGTTAGTGCTTGAACTCAAGCTATCTCTGAACTTAGTCGGTAGGCTAAACACAGTGAATCTTATTTGGGTCCCAGGTCACACTGGCATCCAGGGAAATGAGATCGCTGATGAGCTTGCTTGGCTGGATTCAGAAGAAGCTCTCCTGAACCTGAACCAGCGTTAGCTCATCCATTGATACTTGAGTGTCGGTGGCGTGACTGTGCTGGGTGCAGACAGATTGTTATATACCATACTACGGCAACACTTGAAAAGCTGAGCTGAATGCACCCCACGGCATCTGTCAAGGTAGAACGCGAGACTGTCATTACTTTTTCGCGGCTCTAGCCAAAATTGGAACAACGTGTTCACTGTCGACTGGGTGTCAGATATCTTAATAAAATTAAAATTGAATTATCAACTTTGGACTTCTCTTTTATTCCCGAATAGAATACTGATCAAACGACTGTGTCCGGACATCTGTAAAAAGTCCGCGGTTTTTCTTCTGTCTGTCAGGAGAATCGACTGCAGACTGCTTGTGGGCGTCCTTTCAGGCCACCAAGCTTTTGCCAAACATTTGAATGTGTTGGGCTTGAGCGACACCACCATCTGTCCTGCTTGTGGAGAGGAAGACGATACAGCGGAGCATTTCCGCTGTAGCTGTCCTGCTTTTTCTCGCAACAGGTGGCAGGTCTTAGGGGCTGATGTGATGAGTGCCAAACATCTAAGCTCTTCATCACTGAAAGTCCTTCTCATCTTTCTTCGAAAGACGGCAAAACTAAGAATATTGATGTAAGGTGTCTGTTCGGCAGTACAATGGACCAGTAGTTTTGTCTGAGTGCTCCATCAGATTGTAACAACCTCCGCAAAAAAACCTTCGTTCACCTTATTCAGACAGTATGCCGCCTTCATAATGACTTCGGCGCGATTGTAGCATCCCTGTTTCTTAAACCCTTCCTAAGGCTCCATTCCACCTTTTATCGGTTATCCTTGCAAAATTCAAACCGAAATTTTAACGAAAATATGACAGGCCTCACTCATTCCCCATCCAGACAACGAGGACACAAAAAGCGGGTCCTATCCCAGTGCAGAAAAAATAAAAGTGTATGTTAGTAGCAATAAAACAAAAACAGAACACTGCACACAATTTAGTGACATTGAACACAATCCAATTCAATCCAATCATGCATTATTTTCAAGGCTCTGCAAACGCACATCAACGAGGAACATGCTAAAATATTTCTTACACAAGCATTACTTGACAGAAGTTCTACTCAAAGGACCTGATGTCCTATAAATAAATAAAAACGGAAAAAAAGTGTTTAAGATAAGCGACGAAATAATTCTCATAATGTACCCTTAAACATAAAATAAACGCAAAAACCTTACCTTCTCTGCTTCCGTTGTGACCGTATTCGATGGCTTGCTGATAACATTCGCTGAACCGGGTACTATTATCGGCAACAACGGGAACCAAATCGACGTCGATCCATTCGAGCTGAGCGTAAGTACATTGGGCTCCTTTTCCTGTTGCACAACAGCGCTTAAGTTCTGCAGAAGATGAGGCATGATGACACCTAGTTCGCTTTGCATTTTCGTTACCGATTTCTTGACATTCTTCGATATATGTTCACTGAATAGCTCAAAGTCGAACGGGTCGATGAATTCCTTCAACGTAGCTATGATCGATTGAAATTCGTCTATGAAGCCACGATCTTCTCTGGACGTGAACACCGTTTGAAGGAATTTCGCATCAAAGTAGAGCTGAAGAGCCGCATTCTGATTGGACGCAGTGAATTTGTCATCGGCAAGCGTTCGGTAATGCTGCAAGAGACACTGGACTAGTTGAGAGTTGAAGACTTGAAGAACCCTTTGTGGCAAAGTTTGTGGAATGACGGCGTTTAGAGTGTTTGTGATTGAGAATAGGTACTGCTGTAGGGAGATGCGCGGCTGACAGGGTATGCGGAATATCGATTGAACCGGGTTGTCCTGCTCGTCCTTTTGTTCGATGGTTACCGTCTCCCAGGACTGAAATGAAATCTGGTTAACACGTGCTCAACGGATTGGCGGAACCAATACTCACAGTAAAATCCTCGAGAATCGTCTCGTGTCCAATTTGAGTTGACATCATTTGCTCTACTGGGTTCTCGGCGAGAACCAGCGTACAAACCTGCTTCCACATCACAAAGGCTTCGTCCTCCAACAGATTACACACTCGAGTCCAGTTCTCCAAGACTCTCTTCTCTGCAACTGGTTGGGTGGCCCAACTAGTGGCATCATGGTACGACTGAGATAGGCAAACTCTCAAGTTTGGACACAATTCCACGACGGCAGAGAAGAGTCGCACGAGAAACAGCAACTGTTGTAGCTGCTTATCGCAATTCACGTTCTTGACATTGGTTATCAGTTCCTGAATCTGCTCCTCACTGGTCTCCTTTAGAAAGTCCACCAATGACAACTTCTCCTCAGCTTTGGTTCCCTGCTCTTCGAGGAGAATGTTCACTTCGGAGACAACCCCACCCAGTTGCTGGTTGAAATCGGAGCAAATTTGTATGATTTCACCATCGTACCCCTTAGACTTCATCAGTAGCTTCTTTATCTTCTTATCTTCACTGAGGGCGTCTTTTAGGCTGAGTGGAAGATCCGAAGAACTCTCTATCCACAGCTCGTTGTTGAAGGAGTTCCTGTTTTTTAAAACCTTTTCAATACTACTATATGTCTCGTCAATCGACTTCACCCAAGACTGCCGCACAATGTCGCGGATACGTTGGTTGATCAGCGGTTTGTATTGAAACTCGTAAAAGTCTAGCTTCTGGGCCACGCCGAACCGCTCGCAGATGTAGTTCCAACTGGGATCTTGCTTCAGTGAGGCTGAATCTTTTTTGATCTCTTGAATGATTTTCAGTGATGAAACGAGACTGAAGAGGGTTTTGAGATGCACTCCGGCTATGTTCGAGCTATCGTGCAGCCAGGTTTCGATTGTAGTCTTGACCAGTTCTTCGTTCAGCATTAGGGAATCAAATTTAGGCCGGAAATTTCCAATGATGTCGGGTAGCATGTAAGCGAATTGAGCTTCGTGTCCATCGATAAGGGCGATTGTTGGCAAAGCTGTCTCCAATTCTGCAAGCTTTTGTGAGACCAGGCCGTTGTTGCCTTCTGTGGATGAGAGATGTTTTAGTGTGGGAATCTGAGCAAAAACGCTTAAAGAAAACTTAAGTGGTAGGTCAAAAGAAACCGACTTTTAACTGTCAATGCAACAACGAAACAGAGGAAGCATAACCGGTGTTAAGTAGATGACACAACTGAACAATTTTTTAAGTAACCAAGGAACCAGGTGCAAGGAGTGCATCTTTTTTCAAATTATGGGAAAGCACGTCAACACCTCCGGAAACAGACTTAGGCGACACCCCAACATGCACCAAGAAAACATAGAAAAGGAAGATCCATCGCAAAACTTAAACGGCACTTACCAAAAAAGCACTTATGGACCAGCTGGACAGTCGAGTTAAACACTCGCAGGCTGCCCAATATTCTGTCCTTGACTCGTTTATGAGTGGCGCCTTCATTCACCATACTCGCCAAATACGCTGCACATCGCAATTGCACAAATGTCTTCAGAATTCCATTCAAATTGCCTTTTTCCAGCAACAACAGGCTAAGCAAGCAATCAGTTGTCACTTCCGGTGATAGCTCCTCTCGCTCCAATGTCGCCAGGACACTCTGTTTGATCGTCGCATGAAACGGTTTTAAGATCTCCCACTGTTTCTTGGCCACCGGGAAGTACTGCATCAGTGTATTATTTACATCCAATTGCAAGCCAGTGCTAATGTGTCGGCTAAAAATAAAGAGTTCTGTCGCCAGGTAAAATCGTTCGTTGTCAATGTGACTCCATATCATTTCCGGCAGAGTGGTCAGCAATTTAATCTGTACCACAGTACTGAAGTAGTTGTTCAGCTGTTTGTTGGCTGATCGTGTTTTTATCGCATCGGTCTCAGTTTTAAAGCCAATCAATTGTTTCTCATTGAGACTTCGACAATTCGTTGTGATATTGTCCACCTGAGTGCAGAGTTCACTGGATGATTCACGCATAGTGGCAATTGTGTCAGCGGCTTTCAATAGATCTCGATATCGTTCTCTGGGAAAAGAATAAAAGTTCTGGTGGTGCTTGTAAGTAGCATACGACAACAACTTACCCAACCATGGTGCGGAGTTCCTCGCGTTTCTTCTCGACTTCTGCTTGAATTTTCTTCTGGACAATGTCAATTTCGGCGACACTGTGCTGTTCGAACAGTGTGTCGACATTTAGATTTGCTAAATTGGCGAAGGACATTGCTTGCGTTTTAATAGTTTTATGTTTTTTGTTGTGACTTTTTTGTCTGTACTCGGTAGGGACAAATTGAACTTGTAGGACAAAATGAAAACAAAACAAAATTCGTACACGTCTTTTGACAGACGTCAGAGAGCTGTTGGAAATAAATTCCAAAGTGAGCAACGATAGGAGCGACATCTTGCAAGTGGAAGTGAATAATAAATGAGGTTCTTGGGGTATGCTTAACAACAGGCGTGGCCACACAGTCATTCGCATGAATGTCATCTTAGTGCAGGCAAATCAGTTGTAGGGCGATATGTCGATGTTTTTTGAGGAATAATGCTTTCATTTTGTAGATTCGACAGAATGCGTTGTTGTAATTGCGTTGTTTCCTCGTTCAAAGTAGGTAGTGCCGGGTACGTATGATTCTCATTCAAACAATCCGCGCTGTTGCCAGATGGTTAAGTAATCTCCAATAGTGCCGGCTGTATCCAATGGAGTGCCTTACCACTCTCAAGAAAAGCGTAGGCAAAAATAAAACTATAGCCCTACCCCCTACGTCTTTGTCTGTAAACTGCACGTCTTCAAAAATCGTATTATTTTTACGGTATATTGCTCAATCAAAATAAAAATAAATCCCCATAGACGGGTTGCGATTGCGACAAAATTATAGTTAAACTGCATTTACACCATCAATTTACATTTTTTAAGCTGCTGGCAACTTTTCTTTTGACATTTTTCAACATTAAATGGTAACAAAAGGGGATTTTTTTGGGGGAAAATAATATAAATACTTCATATTAGTATTATTTGTAAAATTGTGTTGTTTGCTTAGATATTTAAATAAAACATAAAATTTTAAAATAAAACTTTAATTAGGGTTTTTGTTTTTGGTAAAAATAAAATGATTTTATTTTTGAAAAAGGATTGAAAATATCGTTTTGGTGTTAAAAAAGCAGAATTTGCATAGCATTTCATTTGCCTGATGTTTTATTCATATACCGATCAGAGTAAAAGGTCAGTCGCGCCTCTTTTCGAAAATGTCAAAAGTTGGAACTATGTAACTATGCTTCGATATTGACTTTTCGTTTGAGTAAAAGCAATTGCTAAGTTTTATCTTTGTATATACAAAGGTTTTATTCATACGATGTAAAGAGAAGCAAAATGGAGTTGTGTATACCTATTTAAATTTAGCCAAATCGGAACGAGCTTCTGTGAGAGTTGAAAGTGGTTGAAAGCACGCCGAAAATTTATGTCGTTTTCCATTGGGACCAAAAATCAATCTTTTTTTTTATCTAAATGACTTTTCATGTTCCATTGGGACCAAAAATCAATCTTTTTTTCGATTCGGAGCACTTTTTGCAGATCTCGATATTTTTTCAGATCTACACACACTGCCACAATACCAACATACTTCGCACAGCTGTTTTACGTCAGTTAAAGAAGTTTGCTTTCAAGACAAATGGGCGAAGTTTCGTAAAAACCAAAATAACGAAATAGCATAATAGCCACGGATATAATTTAGAAGGAATTATTATCTTCATAGTTTTCCTCGTCATCTGAATACTACGAATCTCCAAAAATACTCCATTTGTTATGTGCAATAGGAAAAACATTTTTCAAGTCGATATCCGTTTGTGATTTTCGCAAAAAAAAATGCAATTTGAACAGCTGATATTGTTGTCAAATAACGCACTAATCCATTTACAAAAGCAGATCAATTTCGTTGCAAGTTCCATTCGCCACGTAAAATCTGAGATCTGAAAAAGATTTCTGGTGGTCCCAATGGAAAACGACATTAGTGATGCAAGGCTATTTTCAGCTATTCTTTTCTATGGCAAAAATGTGCCGTATGGTATGACTCGGTTCCAAAAAATGCGACAAGGTGCGATTTGTGTCTTCAGATGATTTTTCCAAAAGCTGTATCGCATCTCGCATGGAATTTCTCCGATTTCGAACAAACATATTAAACATGTCACATCCGCCCAAAAACTATGTCATAACGTCCAAAAGCTATGCTGTAACACCCAAACTTAATCGGCTTTACCAATAATTAACTTTAGTCTGGCACTTTACGAAAAGACTCCACACTTTCCAAAATCCCTTTACCAATAAACAAATATAGTTGCCAGACTATCGCTAACTGTAGGGTTAAATGTTAGTGTTGAGAAAGCCATGTTTATCTCGGACATTAGCTAAATAAATCCTCCCTTATGTCATTTTGAAGACAAGTGTTGCCCAACCCTCGGCCCAACCATCCAAAATCGCGGTATTAAATTTCGTAATAGGAGAGAATTTAATACGACGTTGTTCAGCCTGTGCATTTACAGTTATTAATTAATTTTAGTAAATTGTGAATGCTTTCTAATTTTATTCGTTGTAATACAACAATGCAAATGGTTTTTAAGTCTATCACACACAAATTTGTACAAATGTATTCAAAATATTGAAAAATATTGCGTTTTTGTTTTATTTCTAAACACGTGAAGCATATATTTCTGTGTTTTTCTTTCTGTTGCTTTTTGATTGGTTTTCCTAGTAAGTTGCTTAGTAAAAAATAAATTTTATATAAGTTTGGGATAATTCCAAGACTTTCTTAACAGTCGTCTCAAACAGAATAAAATATCTTCTTACCAAAGTTTGGACGGCTTATAGGTACCTTTTTGCAACAATTCTCAGTACCTTAGGCGACACAGGTAGATATTTTGTTGCGACCAAACCCTTTTCAAATTCTTTGCAAAAGGAGTTTGTTTACCGAGAATGAGGATCTCTAATGAGACAATGGTTGGCGTGAAAAGGTTTCCTTCGCGGAAAATATAGTTTTAAAAATAGAATTATCAGAACTCAGCAAAATACATGCAAAATAACAAGTTTATTAACTTCTGGGGGTGCAAAGTACAGCCTAACAAACAGGTAGTACGAGAATATGCGTTTTATATTTTTTTTTCAGTTCGAATTTCAACTTTTGTCGGTTTCTAAGTTTCCCGAATTAAGTAATATATAAGCCATACAATTTTTTATAGGTTAAATTGTATTTATTTTTAAACCCGGAAGCGATAAATTCTTAACACGCTTCCTACGCGCGATTGTTATTCATTCTGAAATGATTGAGCCAGATATTATTTCTATTTTCAACAATATTCTCTTGCTAACGATGCAATTGTGATGTTTAGACCACTAATAAGTTTTGATTTGCATCGTCAGCCTACGAATAAATAAAACCATTCAAATAAACTGTGCTTTGTTTATTGAATAATTTGAGAGGGATTTTATTACGACACAAATGCACTCATAAAGAAATCGCGAGTTAGTATTAGAAAACAATGGAAAGCGTACGATAAAAGTACTGAAAATTGTGTCCGATCGAACGATAGGGCATTACTGATTTGCATATAATATTTGACAGATCGGCAGATATTTTGTGCATTTCCTATTTTGTGTTTTGTTTTTTGCTTATGATAATTCTCAAAGAGCATTGGAAAGATATGTGTTGGGCAAATTTAATTGCAATTTATGTATTCCTTCTTTTAGAATAAAATCCTCCTTGTGAAAGAGACCATTGACCTTGTTTTTCACGAAAACAAATTATGAAATTTGAATTCTGCAATGACAACAAGTGTAATAGGTTCTAAGAAAGTTGTAGGACTAGTAAATGTGGAGGTTTAATTGTTTATTGGTACCATTTCACAAAAGCTGTACATTTTTACTAAAGCTGACATCTAACTAGTTGTCGACATTAGTGATTGATTATTAGTAAGCCCGAATAACAAATAATATTCTAGACATTTCTGACTTTTCTAGATTTGGGCGTTATGGTTTTGGGCGATAAGACTTAACGCCGGCGATTACATATCCGATCGAACACTCCTATAGCTAGAAAATTTTTTTCCGATAAATACCACATACACCCTAAGCTATAAGGTTCCCTAATCTCTACAAACAAGTGTGAAAGTTTAATCGAACTGAAAGGTGGTGCCGTGAAATAACGCCGAGAGAAAAAAAGGCCGAATTCTAATGGAAATGTTCGGTCTTATTTCACTTTGCTAAAGTGAAATAAAGCCGATTCGGCCTTATTTCACTTTGCATTTGTAAATACATTCTTAAATTAATATTAATTTTTGAGACAATGGTAATTTGCGCAAATTATGAAATGTGTATGGGGGGGCATGCTGCCCCCCTGCAACCCCCCTGCTTGGGTTTACTGTTGGATTACGGGGTGGGTGCGAGGTTTTCTACTTATATTTTTTGTTGAATTTTAAAATTGAGATTTTTAGCCTTCGAGATTTTTGTCATTCGAGATTACGTCATGATCCCCATTTGCTTCGGCTTTATTTCACAAACAATGTTCGGCGTTATTTCACTTTGTTAATGTGAAAGCGCAATAACGCCGAGTTTTCCAATTCGGCGTTATTTCACGGCACCCTGAAAGGTTTATTTGTTTCTTCCGTTATTATTTATTCTAAACTGTAAGAATTAATTAAAAAAATGCCCATTAATTTTTTCTCAAACTCGGAAGTTGGTATTTAAAATAAATTTAAAAGATTTATAAAAAAAAAAAATTGTTTCTGGTAGGTACTCACCTGATGCTGGAAGGAAAATTGCCCAATGAGTGTTTTGCGGCAAACGCCGTTCCCAGCAGTTACTTTTTGGATGTCGTTTAAATTATCCGTTCCCCAAAAACTAAGCGTTAAACCATGGCGTTGTCTAAAAACCTTAAGGTTTTTAACTTACTAAGCTACTCTAGCATTTTAAACTACGATTACTTATTTACGATTGTAAGTATATCCACATACAATTATTTTATACCCCCATTTTTAAAGAACTATCGATAACAAATCTAAATTTTCAAATTCGTGTCCAACTATTTTCCATTCTACAAAATTATAAAACGAGATACCAAATCCTTATAGAGATAACTTGTATGGTTCTCTAGATACAGGTGCGAATGAGCAAAACTACACTTTCATATCCATGCACACACACTCAACTGCACACTGTATCGCCAATAGAGCTCTTTTAAGATGGGTTGAAGAAAATAAGATCATTCCGGAAAATCGGTTTGGCTTTAGAGCGGGGCATGACACTATTCATGCCGCGTCGAAACTGGTCTCCCACATTCAGTGGAATAAAAGTAAAAAGCAATGCACGGGTTCCTGTCTGGTCGACTTTGAGAAAGGCCTTCGATACCGTATGGTTGGAGGCAAGGGCGGATCCAGGGGGGGGGGGGTCACAGGGGCACGCCCCCCCCCCCCCCTAGAGCACTGCATTATTACTGCCTGCTCATTCCATAATCAAAACAGGCGAAGTGTGCCTATGTGCGAAAATAAAAATTACTTTTCCATGGAAATCAAGACGAAAAATTACCCAAATCTGTCTGCATATGCTACCTAGAAACACATGTGAATCTTGGGGCACAAGCGTGAAAGTGTATATACCTTTCTAGATGAGTTATTAAATGAAATGTCGTCTAAGTTTCCTAGAGCTCAGCTGCAAAAGTTACTATCTCAGTTTTGCCAGGCGATGAAGTATATAAAGAGGATCTACCCTGTATTTTAGTTTTGAAGGGAGAGTTACAAATTTGGTAACAGATTATTATTAACCATATAATTTATTGTTATAAACCTTTATAAAAAGTATTTTTTATTCTTTGTTATTTTTGTATGCCATTGATAAAGAATGAATCCCAAAGACAAATTCAAATGCAATACTATGGGGTACACTCATCACCTATCTGGCCTTTGTGCCCCTCCCAGAAATAAATCCTGGATCCGCCCTTGGTTGGAGGGGCTTTTCTATAAGCTGACGATTGGGCATTCAAAAACCTTTGCTATATAGATGTGATTTATGACATGCTTATTGGAAAGAAGTTCGTTGTCAAAGATGGCAATGTGACTTCGAGCGGGGTTTTCGAGATTAAAAACGGCTTACAACAGGGATCAGTGAATTCTCCGGTTCTGTTTAATATTTACACAAGTGATCTGGTGGGTTCCCTCAGACATGCAATAGCGTACGCAGATGATTTAGTGGCGTACAGGTCAGGACCAAAAATCGAGGTCATCAACATCCTTCTGCAGCGTGACTTCGAACAAATTAAGAGGTATTGCGATGACTGGAAGTTGAAAATCTATTTCAAAAAATCGGAAACAATCCTGTTCAAATTGGCTGGGGCCTCTGGGGATACTAGAAAAAACTGGAAAAAATTAACAATTATTGGATAACAGGGGCTTCATTTGGCGGTGAAAACCGTGGTAAGGTATCTTGGCATCTGGCTCGACCAGTATCTTTATTTTAACAAACATATAGATGCTTGTCTTGCAGGGGCTACGGAGGCCTACGCTCGGACAAGGAGACTGTTTCGTAGCAGTCAACTTGATTCCAGCGTGAAGGTCATCTGCTACGTGGCCCTTATAAGGCCTATCATCTCTTTAGGCTGTCCCATGTGGTTCAATATAGTGCCGTCCTATATGGAAAAGATTCGGGTGTTTGAGAGACAAGGTCTCAGGTCCTGTCTAGGGTTGTTTAGAGCTCCTGAATCTAAGTACATAAAATACTATCCCAACAGGACCCTATACATAATGGGGCTCGACTGAACAGGATTGACAATTTTCTTATTAAGGTGATTCGGAGGCACGTTGCAAGGGCGATGGCCAGTGATAATAACCTGATCTCAGGGGCTTACTACCCCAATTTAATGTACTACGAGAGTACGCTTCGGTCTGGCTTTATCCCGCCTGAGGCATTTCTTCATGTAGACATGAAAGGGTTAGTCCAGACAAAAGATGGTGTGCCGCTGCCGGTATTGTACCACAGCCACCGCGGCGCGAGGGATAAGCGGCTCATCCGTTTTAGTACCGCTATTGCGGAACGGGACATGGTCGATACGGTAAAGCAGTTCACCGAATTTTGGTGGCTTGAGGAAGAGGTGAAGGTGGATACGCTCTCCCGGGCCGGTGCGCTACTTACGTAGCATCCTCCTTAGTTTTAAGCTAGATATTAAGCTTGTAGGTTTAGGTTAGAGTAGGTGGTCCTTGGGAGCGACTGGGCTAGCCGACATGTTTGTGCTACCGAGGCTCGACCGACGCTTATGGCCTCGCTCGAGTCTCGGCTGCACGGGTGAAACCTTGTTGGCGGCTGTCAGGCACCTGTGGATCCAATCAGGATGGTGACCAATCCATAAGATTGCTCACCACCCTGATTATAATTAATTTAGGCTAAGTAGCTTAGGTTTTTTTTAAGTAGTTGTAAGCAAAACCAATAATAAAGATTTCAAGTTTTCTAAAGTCAATCATAGATATATAGATTTAAGGCCGAAAGGCAATAATTTTAAGGATATTGATAAGTTTAGAGTGCTCGCTCAGAGCCAGTAAGCTAGAATAAGATAAATGTTAGTTTTAAATTAGATTTAATCGTTTTTGTCTAGTATGTAAGTTTAATTAAAAACCTAATAAAAAATGAATTTAAAATTAAGTAAGCACACTGTATCGCTTCGCTTGTCGCATTCCACAGTATGAGTGTGTTGGTCAAGTGTCCCTTTATCAAAAAATACCTCTGCGGTTTTGACAGATCAAGTTAATATTTTAATGTGAACTTTGTATTGCAGTATTATTCTTACAATTACTGCAATAATTTTCCAGTAATCAAGGTCGGTTTGATAGCTTCTACGACCGTTTTAAAATGACCGTTACAACTACTTCCCCGGCCTCCATTGCGTTGGGGCAGTAAGCAATTAGGCATTTCAATCCAAAAAAAAGAAAATAAGTTGACCGTACCGTATACGAACATAAACAATACTTACGACCTTTACGGACAATGCTTCTAACAATGTTAGCTTAATTTTTCAATTGGAGTATGGGTCCAAAATTTAATGCCCTATCCAAAAAGTGAAACTGAGAAGCTACCTGTCAAAAACTACGAAAAAGGTAGGACAGTGGTTAAAAGAATCCCACTACCGAAAATAAATTCTTTGATTTTTTAACTACTAGACCGTACATTTCGACTGTCAACAAACATCAATAGTTTTTTGAGTTTAAATACGAACATGTATTCCCTGATATCAATATCATTTCTATAGTAATGCTCCTATTGCTTCCGTATAAGTCTATAGATATAGCTACTGAGCGGCAACCGTGAAATCACTCCTTTATTAACGAACCCATGTCTAAATCTAATCATATTACATCACAAAATTCGTACGTCCCTTTCAATATTTCACTCACTTCAGCAAACAAGCAAATACTCGCTGCCGTTCTGCCCCCATGATAAATAAACCCGTTTGACTTCTTGTCATAATTTTAATTAAAAACGACCACAAAGTCTCTTTGTTTAGCGCGGTAATATTTTCTTTTCACAAAGATCGAAGGAACTATATGTCCTTCCTACAAAGTGAAAAGAACACGTTACACCGTGCTTTGTCATTTCTAATCTGCTTACTTAATCATATACGCTCCCGCCCGCAGCAGCTTTTATTCAAAGTATCCCGCAAAAGGATAACATGTGGATGTACAAACAGGAAAAGTCGATGTGATGGAAGCAGTTACTGCGTGCTCCTTTATAGTCTTTTCATTGTTTGTGGAAAATTAATAAAAACTGATGGTCCTTTGACAAAGCCACACATATATAGTGTTCTCATGCAATGGAATCGCAAAAGAACGAGGAGTTGTTCGGGGAGCTAAATTATTAGCTTTTCGCATTATGCTTGAGCAAGAGATCAAAGGCTTGTTTACCGTATAATACAGTTGATGTGCTCTGTTAAAAACATGACGTTAGAAAAGCAACTGGGAAAAGAGAAATGGTAATTAAAGTTTCTTGACGGTACGAGTAAAACCGCTTCTCTGTTCAAACAAGTATTGACCTTCTATTTTGAGCCAAGTAAATCGATAATCGAGTTACTATAAGAATCTCATTTCCGAAAATCTTGCAAATCCCTCAGACATGATTAATCATACGAAACAAGCTCTCGTTACCATACATTCATAAGCTTTTGCCGAGGAGGGTCAATCTGAGTCCAATGACCATCAAATTTAACTAAACGAATGAAAACGAAGAAAAAGACAAGCAAATCCCAGCAAAGTGAATGTCCTTCAACGGTATACAAGCATCATAAAAGCAAAAATGATAATTCCAACCCCGTAACGCTCAATAAAAATAAAGAAATCCCCCTCTGACATGTGAAATGTAAAATAGCATCACCCTTCGCAACCTTGTTGGGGTGCGGTGTCCCTAACGGACATTTTAAAACTAAATTCAATATTCCAACAGTTCCAAAGGAACGTCATAAAACGGGTCCTGTCGTGGCGGGCTTTGGGAGAAGACAATTTAATAATACGGGTCATAAAATAAGTTACTTCCTTTTTTATCCTGTAAGCTCTCGGTAAGCGTATATATTCTCTTACTCCATATGTGGAAGACGAAGAGTGGGTGGGCAAACGCTAAACAACCATTGCGGAAGGATAAAGCGATATAAATGCAAAGGGCAGGATTTTTATTGAAGAAAACATTTTTAAATTCCACTGAAAGTTTTTAAATTTATTCCACATGCTCTGGGGCGTTCTTTGCTGTGCTGGACGCCTTCATTTCCTTGCGTACTTTATGTCCCTTGAAACTTGCCTGGAAAAAAGTGTTTTATATGCAAGTTATATATATATGCGTCTACATACTTGAATCGTTATTGCTGCCTTAGTCATGTCTTCTAAGTCGCCGGCGCTGGGAAATTCTTCAAGAAGTTCCTTGTCATGTAAGGATGCTATCAATGGTTCTTGAGTTGCTTCTTTGAAGAAATAACCTTCGTTCGACACAAGAGGTGACTTAATCGTAGGTGCCATCTAGAAGAGAGAAATATTATGGAATCACAGTGAGTGAACTTATATTGCGTCGCAGTAGGTACCTACACTAAAGCATTTTTAAGTTCTATTAAACGAATTGAAAACATTCATATTCTTTCAAAAAAAAATTGGGACTTCTAGGTTAAGCCTTGGTCCATACGGACCTTAGCGCAACTTAACTTACACCTAAGTATGACTGCTATAGTTCCAATCTTTAAGTGACAGCGAACAGAGTTCTTTAGAAATGGACCTGGCTACAAAAGTCTCATTATTTTCTTCATTCTGTGTCAAATATTGAGCTTGCTGTCTCAAAACACATCCTGCTTGACCAGATCGCTCGGCTCATATGTAAAACTGAGATATTCCACCTTCACAAACACAAACAAAAGAGACTATATCTTAAAGCTTACACGTTTGGTTCCGAGCCCGGAAAGTCTTTCAAATTTTTATAGGTCGCCAAAATATCGAAATAAAAAAAAAGTTATGCTCCACATATTGTAATGCTTGTGACTTTTTGTTATCCTAGATTCACACCCTCACTAAGGAATACCTAGGTACCATCATGTGACCACAATAACAGAAATGTATCGCTCACCTTTTTGCGGACTTGAAAGCCTTTATAGGTCGCCTACGAAAAGGAAATATAATTAAGCTCCACTTTGTGTATCCAGTGACTTACTTGAATCTTTACAGCAGCCCTAGCCAACTCTTCCTGGTCATCCGCATACAAGTTATCATCGGTAACCTCAAGTGATTCCAAAGAAGTGACCATAGATTCCGCCTGTAGGTAGGTACATGAAATCGGTCAATGAATTTTAAGCCAGACAACAATTTCTTAACCAATACCCTTATTATCGTCAAATTTGGATTCTCTTGTAGGCACTTAAGCGACCGGTAGCCGCGGTAGACTTTCTGTTTCAAATAAAAATACAAGATTGTAAATTGGGGCTTACCAATAAACGTTTTTAACTTCAGACTCTAAATTTCAGTAGTTCACAGTACCTAGCTACATTTTCCAAACAAATTTCGAAACTGTAAGCTTTCGCAAATTTAAAGTCGAGACTAGCATTTTTTATTAGTACTGCGCAATGATTATGGCAAACATAAGTTAAGACTGCAAGCAAACTGTTATAATTATGCCCTTCGTTGATGCTCTCTTTTGTTTTATTAACACGAAAGCTTAATAGATTTTACTATTAATAGAGTACACGTTCTTTGTCTTACCAAACACTTAAATTGAGTCACAATAGCGAGCAGAAGTTGACTTTTATTTAATTGTTTGTTTAACAAAGAACAAAAAAAAAAAGAACAAAAAGTTTTTTTCGTTTTGTTTTAAATGCTGGTTCTGTTGATGGTAGCAAAGTTAAATGTTAAGTTTTAACATTTAACTTGGAAACCACAATTGATTACCACGCATTGCGAGTTGCGACAAGTTCAAAGCTGATCTTACAACTCATAGAAAGTTCAGCAAGCGCTTATCCGACTCTTCGGTTCATGAAACATGCGCCAGGAATTTAGTTATTAAATGCAATTTTCCCATAGACTAGGAGTTCTACCTGTATCTTAATGGCAGATTCATTCAACTCCTGAAGTTCCTTGCTGGAGACAACATATTTTTCAGCTTCCACATACAGCCCCTCAGTATCCAAAGTTCCCTATAAAGTCAATAATTGGAAATTTCTCTATATGCATCTAAGACTTGCAAACATATACCTCAACAGCAGCTAAATAAGTCTTGACAAACTTCTTATAAGCCCACTGTATCGCTGGCCTTGATTTCAGGATTTCTACTTTAGTTAGATCGCATTTCCGCATCAACTCATCCAACATGTCGTCCGCGTGAAAGGTTATCAATCGTGGATCCTCTTTGAGCCGCCTCTTCTGTTCAACAAATCGACGAAATGTCACCTCCATCATATCCAAGTATTGGGGGGTATTCTCTTTTGGTATGCTGAATTCAACAAATTTTTCATAAACTTCATCAGTTTTGAGAATCGCATCTTCGACGACTTCCATTGCAACTGAGGGATTCAAATGGTTAGCACGTCAAATTACGTCATGTAATCAGTTTACTTTTGGACTTCTCTCTGGTGTTAAGCATAGCTTCTAGGTAGTCCGCAATAAACTTGTAAGTGCAGTCAATCGTCGGTTGACAGCGAAGAACTTCTCGCGATATATCAGCCATTAGTTCTTGAAGACCTTCAGGCATTGGAAGGACATGACCCTGAGACTGTTGGCGGTGTCGAAGGAAGTTCATTTTTTTTTTTGTATTTATTTATTTGGCTGATAGACTGATATTGAAAACAAATTCGAGGAGTATTTGGAAATTATTTCGTCAGTACACATAAATCTGGGAGTCTAATTGTCGACTAGTTTTTGGGGGCAGGCAATACAGGGGGTCTTCTAATCACGATGGAAAGACATACTACAATAAGCGCAAATCTACTGCCACATGTCGAATTCTTTAGTCTTTAATTTTTGACTAGTTTCGGTAAAGTTGGAAGATAAGTCTACTTATCACGGGAATTTGAGCAGAAGACATCGCTAGTAGCTGTTAAATTTGTAAAGCTGGAAACAGTGGTGACAAAAACAAAAAAACAGGTAACAAAACACAAGAAAGTAAATGCTGAAGTTCACAGTTTCGTAATTTTTATCAACACTATTTAAGCTAGAGATATGCCTTACGGTGAAGTGGAATCCCCATGTAAATAACTATCGAACAATAATTGACTCATTTAGCAATCTCCTCCTTAATCCAATCAACAAATACCGACACTCGAGTGAAAACTCCTGGAAACCCTAAACGGAAATTTCTGACTCCATACGATAGTACTCCGATTTGCATAGTTTGTTGCGTATTCACCAACGGTCCACCCGAGTCGCCCTAGAAACAGAAATTTTTACAAATAGCTCCCAAGCCACACGCAATACTCACCAAATACACTAAATTGAAGCTCTCTCCGATCGCACAGATATCAGTCGACGCTAGGTCTGGATATGCGGCTGACTGACACTTCGCATTCGACAGTGTCAAAAAATCGCCCTTTTGTAAGTTCTTGGGAAAGCCATACTCCGTCAGACCCCATCCAGTGAATATGGCCTGCGTATTGCCAGGAACCGTATGGGTGTCTTCAAAACCAATCGTACCCACTGTTCTCCTACTGAATCTAAAGCTGGGTGTGACCTTGACTACCGCAATGTCACTGCCATTGAAAACACTAAACTTTGGATGGGTTTTAAGAACTACAACCCTGTGATGGTAGCCACTCGTTTTCAGATTATTAGTCCCGGCTAGTATGCGAAGCTTGTTTGTTTTATCTACAGAGCAGTGGGCCGCAGTGAGGACGTAGTTTGAGGAAATAATTGAGCCCCCACAGATGTGGTACCATTTTCGAATTGGCTCCACGTATAACTGCAGTGAAACTTGATAAGGGGTTGGATCAATAGCATCTTCGCCGAAGATTATGTGGTGCACTAGGTTGCTTTTACCATCTAAGTGAATACTGAATTCAGTTGGAACTAAAGTATACTATATTCACTGTATCGACTCACCAGCTAGACTTGAACTTACAAGCGCGACTAGAACTGCGAAGGCGATTGAACACATTACAGTCGTTTTTGAAAATGTGAAACACCCGCTTTTTATTGTGATTTTGTGGAATGCGAGGCATTTTGATTGAGGAATTTCCTACCTTGAAAATAACCTCTATGGAATTTGACTTCTGTTCAGCTATATACGTTTTTAATTTGTTTTCAAAGAGAAGGGGAAGTAAACCCGTCAAAACCTGGTCCATTGACGCTTTGCAATATTTTTAATCGTTTTATGACAATAATTGACTCTTTGGGAAAGCCTAGCATGACTCAACTGAAAAGCGCTGGGCTTGTAAAGCTAATTTTTAAAGTATACTGCAAACGGAAAAAATAGCGCTAGAGTTTCAAATACGTGGAAGAGTTATCTGCGAGGGGGTGGAAAACAGTTTCACTTTTTAAGCAAGACACCAGTTGTTTCTAGTAACGACGCACGTTTTGATTCTGGATGGAAAATAACAGTCAAGCACACTGTTGGGGCAAATTAAAATATAGATAGATTTAGATTAGATTAGATTAGATGATTTTTATTTCCAGTGAAAGATAAAATAAGATATTTGCAATTTAGTAAATTTGTTTTCAAAAATCAGTTAGCATGGCATTGCCGTCTGTCTGATTGGCAAAACAAAAACAAAAAAACTTCTAAGTGATAATTTACGTAACTCAAAAAACAGTATTAGCACAGTAATTATTTTGCATTTTAGAAACTTTCAGTTAAAATCCTTTCTCTGTATTGAAGAGCATTTTGCAGTACCTGGCTAGTTTTAGAACGTCAACTTCATTAATGATTTGTAAGACATTGTTTTCGGATAAGATAGTCCTTCAAAATATTGATCTTCTCGTCTCCCTTAAAATTGGGCACCTCCCAACAAAATGAAAGATATCCTCTCTCTCCGCTAAATTACACAAGCAGCAGATTATAGGTAGGTCATCTATATGTGGTACATAATTCAGTTTGAGCACCGTTGATATTTCCTCAACACTAGGCTCATCCCGAAAATAGTTTTTCCCCTCGAGGTTGTAGCATAATCTACTATAAACTGTCCTATGGGGTGAGCCTGATGCTTCCTGATGCTTCTTCTATAAACCTTTGTCGTAACTGTTCATCCACACATTTGATCAAATGGTAGAGTTTGGGCTTCCAACTATTTACTTCATATAGATTTAGATCAATTCCAAATCCTCTAGCTAGTTCCAGCCAATCCTAACACCATCCAATTTTTCCTCGAATTGACTGTAGGGCTGCTTTCTTTGGCAGGCGATAGTCCGGCATTTTCAATAATTTGAGCATATAATCTATTGGTAATTTTAGGGTCTTCACGAATAGCATTTTTTCCAAGCAACGTTGATGGCTAATTTTGATTTTGACACTTTTTCGCATAGGTGCTTTTCCATATTTAGGTTTCTCGTAAAGGTATACTCCGAGGTACTTATATTCTTTCACCACCTCAATAGCTTCCCCGTTGAAGTGCCATTTTTCGTTAGAGCAATATCTACCTCCACCTCTTTTAAATACCATTACTTGCGACTTCCCTAGGTTGATCGTCAGATTCCACATATTACAGTACGCAAACAGCCGATTTATCATGAGTTGCAATGATTCGGGTGAGCTCGCCATCAAGACAATGCCATCGGCAAACAGAAGCGCTTTCATCAGCTGTCCTGCATACTCCACGCCTCCTGGTAAAATATCCACTATATCCTTGATGAACAGGGCAAATAAACTTGGGCTCAGAGCACATCCTTGTCTTACTCCTGACCGCGACTGAAACCATTCCGATAGCACCTCCCCATCCCAAACCGAAGCCTGATGGGGTGGGATTCTGTAAATAACGAAACGAAAACCACTTTCGCGTTTCAAGAAACGAAATAAATCACGCGAAAGCGAAAATCTGCTTCATGTAACTCCTAACGTTTTTTTTGTTTACATTCGTTTAGGTTTGAGAAACTGTGTGACAACAAAATTATATAGTTTGGCAGTCTCAGTATGTAGCTTTATTTTCGTTAAGTTGTTTTGACGTTGAAGAAAGCTTTAAAATAGGAGGCACGTATGGATGTAAATGGAAGGCAGCTATGTTTAACCTAAAACGTTGAACAAAACTAAAAGAAAAAAATAAATTTCTAACTAAGAACCAAATTTAAAGAAACCAACCTTTTGTCAGGTAATGTGACAGAACAATCCCGCAGATTTTTTCTAATTTTTTTTTTTAAGTTTACGTGTTCATTTTCCATTTCACTTTCGTCACTTTCGCTGGTCAACAAAAAATAGTTTGTTAGCATTTCTAGTAAAATATTCAGCACAATCTTAAAAGTTAAAACCACCAAACTCAAAGAGAATAAATAGGAAAATGATAAACGTCAACAAAATAGCTGTCGTTTGTTTTCTTTCGTGGAGACGATAAAATCTTTTCGTTTTTAAGGTTACATGAAGCAAGAAAAGCGAAAACGTCAAAGAAAATGTCTTCGTTCGTTTTTTTTTTCGTGCCCACGAGAATTTCTTTCGTTTTTGATGTTACATGAAGCAAACTGTTCGTGTGCACGAAAACGTTTAAACGTTTTCACCTTACAGAATGCTGGCCCTGGATGTCCTCGTATTAGTTCTGTATTACTCTTCCGAACTTCAAAGACATTCCTATCTTGTATAGCTTATAGAATAGGGCATTGCGGTCCACCGAATCAAAAGCTGCTTTGAAGTCAACAAAGAAGACATATAGTTTCTTGTTCCTGCAGAACAGATACTGGACAATATTACTTAGAACAAACACGTGATCTATAGTGGAATACCCAGGCCGAAAACTAGCTTCATATTCCTTGAGTAAGTTATTTGTCCATATCCATGTATTAATTCTGCTATGTAATATAGCTGTAAAAATTTTGTAAGACAAATTTAGAAAGGAAATGCCTCTGTAGTTCGCTGGCTCCGTCGTACAGCCTTTTTTATGGATGGGAAAGATCAGCGCTTCTTTGAAACGATGACTGATACCTCCAGTTCTCAAAATTTCGTTAAACACTTTCGTAAATTGGATGCTAAGCTGGTTAGTTCCATATCTGTAAAATTCGATAGGAATCCCGTCCGATCCTGCAGCTTTGCCATCCTTAAGACTACTAAATGCCTCAACAACATCTTGCAAAACAATCGGTCGGTCTAGAATTTCATCTCGGAATCCAGGAATGGCATGATGAATGCCATGCGTGCTGATCGATGGATTCAAAAGCTCTTTAAAGTACGTTAAAATATAAAACAATCTGATATCGTAAATAAAAACGATTTGCATCCCAAGTTGTTACTTAAGTTTTGAGATTGAAAAGTGAAATAAGTTATCGGAAATGGTCTTATTGCTTTTCAAAATAGGGTAAAGCTTAGTAAAACTTGCGTCTTTATGTATGTGTAAATGTAGAATAAAACATTCAAATAACTTTAAAGCAAATTATTTACCTTTATTAAGGTATTTCTTAATAAAAAACATAAAATTTCTTTAAGAACACAAAAAAAGGCAGTAAAATACAGAAAAGTCTATTTTCACCAATTATTTGCACTTCTTTCCATTCATTGGCATTCCTTGGTCCTATTATTGGCACATTTTGGGATATAGCAGGCTTTTAATTGTTCAGGCATACCTAACATAAAAAAAAAATAAACAGGAAAATAGTGTCTCAATTCTGAATTTTCCAATGATGGGTGTTGTTTATGAAACGATAGTCGTCGAAGCGATTGAATAAAACGAATCGTTTTAAATTGTCATTGAACATTACTGTTAACAAACTCTGACAGCTAAAAAATCGAAAAAATGTATGGAAATTGTTTTTTTCTTGAATTTGTTTATTTTTCTTTGTTTTTATTGATTGACATGGATTTGGGCATTTAATGCAGAAATGGATAGGTATATAGGTAGTAAGGGATATAATGCTAAGTGAAAGTGTACGTATATACGCGGATACCCAACAGTGTGTAGGAACCAACCATATAGCCCAATGGACTTGGAACCATATATTGGGTGACGAAATGTCAACGGAATTAGAGCAGAAGATTTTGTGTTTTTCGAAATATAAATATGTAGGTATTAGTAGGTAATGAAAACAATTAAAACGCCAATAAATTTCTTGCGTTTTTTGGACAAGATAATAATTTTTATTGCTTAGTGTAATGACCGGTACTGAACAATAAGATAGCAAAACAAACACAAGTGGTAAGTTCGATGAAACTTCTTTATTACTATATTTTTTTAGACTACCAACTCTTTTTTTTTTTTTTTTGGTTGCGTCCATAGGATGTGTAATTTCCATAGATACCAGTAGCCCGTACTAGCTGGTATGCACGATTCGCGGGATATGTTTCTCCAGTGCCACGCGCCTTACGTACTAAGCCACACCTCTATGTACTCTTCTACCGCACTCCCCGCGGAACTGCCGTTAGGTATTACTTCGCGGGGCTGGTTGGCAACTCCGGAAGCTGCGGAAGCTCCGCATCTTCTTCTTCTTCTCGGCATTCGGGACAGAAAGGCGAGCTATCGTGGCCGAATCTGTGAAGATATTTTCGATAGCCGCCGTTTCCGGACAGGAACTGCGTATAATGTGGTAGTTGCAGTCTCCGCGTGTTCTTTTAATCCAGACATCGATGGTGGGGATCAGTTTGTGGGTCCACCTGCCTTTTTCCGTGTTATCCCACCGTGCTTGCCACAGTGCTATAGATGTTGCCCTTTCTTCATCTGTTATCCTTCTGGTAACGGTGACCTTTTGCGGGTTGACTGTTCGCCTAAGGTAGATCCTTTGCATTTTGTTAGCGAGAATGTCTATGGGAATCATTCCCGCAATGACACAGGCTGCTTCGTCCGAAATTGTTCGGAATCCGGTATGTTGACGAGAGCTTCCTTGTTTTTTCCTTCGTTGTAAGAGCCCCTGCCCATACCGATGCAGCATAGGTACAGAAGTATTGAGCTGTCCACTCTGGACAACAGAATTCTTCAGGCATATCCAGGGCCACCGATGTTTGGCATAATCCGGGAAAGAGCTGCTTGCATCTTGCTGGCGTAACGGACGTGCGTTTTATAACTTAACCGGTAGCCGAAGCTGTGTCATGTGTGTAGGATTAGTAGCGATCAAGAGAGCGCATCGTGGTTGTAGAGAGCGCAATGTATTGAAGTTATGAGTGTCGAGAGCGTAAGCCTGATGCGTGTCAGCTCATAGCTCGTCCTCGCTGACAGTTCGCCACACTTAGGACTTTGGATTGAGTTGCAAGAAAAAAACAAAAATAAAACAAATAAATGAAACTCAACCATTTCTTTTCTGCAAGGAATGCATTCTTTTACAACTCGGATTAGAGCGAGTCGCCTCTGAAGAAAACATTAGTGCATGTCGTCATTTAAATTAGTTTTTATACTTATCTCCGACCCAATTTAAACTGAACAAATGGACCGAATCGTTTCGACGAGGGTACCTATTTGAGATATAAAAACAGCTAAAATCGTTAAGTCCAAGAACAGAAACAGACTTCTTCTTCTGCAATTGGTATAATTAATTAATTCTGACCACTTCTTGAAAAATAAGGGTGGTGTCTGGTGTACAATCCAATACATATCCAATTTCTCCAAGAAAAACAGGCAACGATTTGCTTCGATGTGCTTCGTGCGCAAGCAACTTTTGTTGGATTTATCTATTTTTGAAGGACCCATACTCTCTATTGTTTAGTTTCGGTTTTATTGGCATAGATCCGCATTACTCGTTACCGGTCACGATTTTATAAACGTCTTTTGAAACACCGTGATTGCATTTTTCCAACAATACACAAGCCATTTTTTGAGTCATTCTCAAATTAATGGGTATCCAAAGCGAACAAATCTTTTTGACAGCCAAATGTTTATCATCTAATATTGAAAATGTTCACGACCCAATTCCATTTTTTGACCAAGATGAGTGTCTCAAGTTACTGTTAACAATAGCAGTCGGATGACAAAACGTTCTGAGTACGGTTAGTACCCTTAAAAATGTCAAACTTTACGATGACTATGATAAATTTGGCATATTCAATGTGTATATCTCAAGACTTAAGTGGAAACTTACGAAGGTATATATTGTCAATTTATAGTCAAAAAACGCGTGGAAAGCTCGTCGAAAACCGCGTCAAAAACGATTGAAAAATGCTTAGAAAAACACTTTAGAAACTCATCAAACCGTGTCGTGTCGAAAACATCTCAAGAAATGCATGAAAAAAAGGTTGGAAAAAGCGTCATAAATCAAAGTTAACTCCTTCTCCGATTATAATGGCCATTGAAGCATGACATCTACCTTGTTTCTCACTGTTCCGCTGATCCGCTTTAGGTGTAAAACTTAGATCCTATTCCATGCATCTATAACAAATAACTCAATTCAAAGCGAATCCATTCCAGCTTCCAATCTGCTCATCATCCATCGCATCGCTTGCATAATTTACATCGCGCCGGTCATCGGCTATATGCAAATTGGCCTAATACACCGCTACCTGCGAAAAGCAACTTGATTGGCAAAACGAGCTCCGAGAGGCCAAACACCAGATCCTTATCCCATCACGATGCAATTAAATGTGCATATTTCTTATTTCAACACAAAGTCAAGATAGTGGAGACTATATTCCGAAACCAGGACTCTACAGGAAGTCGCAATGTGCGGTGATAAAAACGAAATTCCCTGCCTCAGCAGCAATTCCATCAACAATCACCGAATTATTTTCGGTTGTCCGTGCGCTGACCACACACAGTTCCACAGGAACCGTGAAGCCGCATGTCATCACAAGAAGTGATCTTTGGAGATGATAACACGAGGGATATTATTTATGGCAGCGGTAGAGAACAAGGACATTTCCCTGCTACCTGCGCTCCACTGTTCGTCTTCATGATTTAGTTCTTCTTAAAGACTTAATAAGCGACTGTCATCATAATTGTCATCTACTCCCCGGTAACGATGTTCAACGTCATTTGTGAATGGCAACGCAGAGAGACTGATGAAGAGTTATGTGCAAGAAATATACGCCGCTGGTGTTGTCGTTATGAAGACATTGGTTATGGCTGGTGCGCGAGACTGAATCTGCGAAAGCGAAGATTTCTTTAGAAAATTCCCGCGTACTTTTCGTATCCGATTTGGCAATCTGCGAAGGAACGAAAACGAACAAAAACCCTAAACACACACAGAGACACACTGTTGGCGAAACAATTTCCCGCAACAATTTTATTGTTATGATTTCGAGAAATTTCACCAAACCTAACACACACAGGGGGCGACGATGGGGAGGAGAACAGGATCATGCTGTGACGCTGATGGCGTTGATGGAATCCAATGCGGTTCCTTATGGAAAATGACTTGCCAAACATATTAATTCACAGATTGGCAAGAGAGAAAAGTACGAGGAGGTAGACAATGGAAAATGTGGAACCTATTGGTTTATGCGCGCGATCATCAGATGCCGCCCGAGGAATATCATGCGGGTTAGGCAGGCAGCAGGCGGCACAGTTTTGTTGTTGTTTACCCCGAATCGTTGTGTGTTGCCCGTCGCTGGCGCGGTGATCTTGGTTTGGTATATGTGTTTCCTTAACGATCTTTATCGGACATACAGAGTAGACTCTGGTGGAGTGTGTTTTTATTGTTTTCGAGTGACCACAGGTCAAGACGGATCAAGTCGTGTGTAACATTTGTCAGATGCGATGAACTTGATTTGGGAATAAATTGAAAGACAAAACATTTTGATTAGGAATCGAAGGTTTAATGGAGACGGGAATTCGATGTACATTGTAACTGAGAGTCGAAGATATATTGAGTAACAAAGGAAGCTGCCTAGAAACTTAAGGACGAAATTTACTGCGTGTTTTAAAACAACAGTCGCGTTTGATGAGTTGAGGGATCTTTTAATGAGGCGACGTTTTAGAACCAAGCGAAAGTTTAGAAACGTTTTTTAAATGCATACATCTCCCTTTTTTGTTGGATGCATTGGTCTGAAAATGTTCCATTTGGGACAAACTCTTTGTCTTTTCCGATGTTTCTTTGGTCTTTTTCATTACCGACTATCTGGTGTGGCTATAGCTTTCCTGGGAGGTTCTTAGATATGCTTGTCCATTGAACCATCTGCTAGTGGACTTAAATGGGAGCCTTTGGCATTTGGTACCCTCATCACCAACATGAATCTTAGTCCTTAGTGGGTATCCATTCCCAGTCAACGATGTCGGTGACCTCCCAGAATTTCGCTAACTTGAAAGGCCACATATTGCCGATACCTTTGGTGGTCAGATTTGAGGCAGCTTAGCACAGTTACTTGGATCATAGAAAACTTAACTGGTTATATTAACAAACAAAAGGAAAATACCACAGTTTGTCACTCCTTCTGTTGGCGGTATACCCCTCAGAATATCTGACAGTGATCTGAAAATACTTGGGACTTATACTGGATAAAAAACTGAATTGGAACACATATGAAAGAATCAAAAAGGCCACAGTAGCCTTCTAGTCCTGCAGCAGAATTTTTGGTAAACCTGGGGACCATCCCCCAAAAATAAACTGTTGTTGTACACGGCTATAGTAAGACCTATACTGTCCTAATGGCAGCCTTGTATGGTGGCCGGTAACAAATAAATCCACCTACTTAAAGGCTATTACGAAAGTACAAAGACAAGCGTGTATTGGTACCGCCAGTGCGATGAGGACAACTCCTACAGTAGGTCTTGAGGCTATCTTCAATCTGCTGCCGCTGGAAATATCTATACAACTTTCAGCCGCCATTAGTGCCATGAGAATAAGCCAATCAGTTAACTGGAAACTGAATGAAACGGGTCATTTGTCGATCCTAAAGAAATATTTTGGCTATGTTCCTAACACAGACTACATTACGCCATACTTAGAGTTCTCAAGACCGTTCTCGAACGCCTATCCCAGCAGGGAAGAATAGAGAGACGGAGCAGTACCTAACACGCAATCCATATAGCCGTTTTTACGGACGGATCAAATATGGAAACCAAGGTGGGGTCAGGTGTAGTGTGAGGTGTGACTCAACACGCGCCCACACTACGCTGGTCATCCGAGCCACCGTCAGCATACTGACCTCCTAGATGGACTGCACTAGAAACTTGTTATACGACAAGAATGCTATGGCCAACTTTCAATGAAGCAAGAACCGAGAGTCTCATACGAAGGGATAGGAAATCTCTTTCCGCCCTCGTAGGAATCTTAACGGGGCACAGCCTCTGCGGTACCACATGAAAAAATTACGCTTGACGGAAAAGAACTTTGTAGGGGATGCGGTGATGAGGAATCTCTTGAGGACACGACCCACTCCCTGTGCCACTGCCCAAGTCTCCAACGCAATAAACACAGATTCCTAGGGAGACACTTCTTCCACGACCTAGATGAGCTTTCCAGCACACCATTAGACAAGATAATGTGCTTTTTCAAATCCACAGGATGGTTTGTAAACACACATAGTGAGTAATTAACTGCAATTTTTTTAAAGACAGGGTTATAATGGGTAAGCGACAACCTTTCCCCCATGGTCATCACAATGGGTCAATGTTGACCTGAGTGTGGCACAGAGTACTCCACGCCAGCCCGCATACCTAGCCCAACCTAGTTTTGGAATTTGACCAAAAGTATCGTAGGCGCAGTGGCTTAGTGGTTAGTGTGTTGGACTACTAAGCGAGGGGTCCAGGTTCGAATCCCGCAAAAACCCAAATTCCAACTCAGGGTTTTTCTCACTGCGCCATCTCTCGCGAACGTCTGACAAACATCCGAGAGTATAACTGTCTTGAAAGAGCTTCTCAATTAGCCGTTTGGAATCGGCATAAAATTGTAGATCCCTTCCATTCGTTCCAAAAATGAAATCTCACACAAAACGAATGGTTGTGAGAAGCTAGGCCTAGGGTCCCTACGGGCCTGTTGCGCCAAAAATTATATTATAGATATTATATCGTCGGCTTATCGGGATGCCATGCGAACCTGCGAGACACTTTGCAAATCGGGTGCCAAGGAGGACGGCATCCAAGTCTAAGTGACAGCGATTTAAGGGGGCCACTAGGGATTTTGCTCCTATTAGACTTACGTCCGCTATTTCATTGTATGAGTTTCGTATAATCATTACAGTCTTGCTGTACGGTCGTTTCGAGTGTAAAATCCTTCGCAATACATATGGACCTGTTTGCTTTGATGGGTTTTGGAAAAACAGATTCAGCGGCGAACTTAACGAACTGTACAGAGACATCGATCTGGTTAAAAAAAAAACTGCGTATTATGCGCCTTAGATGGCTTTGACATGTAGAGCGAATGGACAAAAAGAACCGGCCCGCAAAATCTTCGACTCCACCATAGAGGGATGGCGCAGTAGAGAAAGACCTCGCCTTAAGTGGTGAGCACAAGTAGAACACGACCTCAATCAACTTGGAGTGCGCAACTAGAGGCAGCTAGCTAAGGACCGGGCTATAGTTGGAGAGGCATGTTCACCCCGAACTGTATAGCGCCACCTCAGTAAGTAAATAAGGCAACATCCCGCCTACGACGTCCACCTTTTTCTCGGCAGCGTTCAGAAGTAAATCTCTTCTCCAAGATGAACATCGCATGCGATAGCCTTCGCTCCACCAATTAAGTGGTAATTCATATTCATTTATATTTATAGCTCCGATGGTGGTCACACATATAGGAGCTTGCCCATCCAGAGAACGTGCATTCACAATCTGCACTATTCCAAGCGCTTCCAGGTAATTAAGAGAACAAGCACAGCTGCTGCTCCGAATCCGCCTTCCCAGAGACCTACAACTATACGGTGGCATGGCGGCCCAAAGGATACACACCAAACAACAGCACCATCGAACATGCAGCCGCTGCCACCACTAATGTGGGTGGCATTCAGTCCCAATCGACACCTCCGTCTGGTGCGGTGGTGGCCCTGGCCAGCAGCAGCGTGCAACACTTCGCAGACTGCAGAGCATCATCATATGCAAAACGCCACCTACAGGTGAGTTCTTTATCAGCGCCACGGATTTTTTCTTTATTTTAATCACGGAATGATTTAAATTTCTCTCCTTCGCCTGGAGATCTGATATTTTTATTTATGCGGGAGTTTTCGTGGTGGCTAAGCCATGTGCGGTCCATGTTGTCGATTGTGATGGTGATGATGTTGATGATGATGACGGCGACGCTGCAGCGACTACCGGACGAAGTGTTGTGCATGCGAGTCTGTGAATTGAAAGCCGCCTGAAGGCTCGGCGGAAAAAAAGGAAGACAAACTGTTAACACCACACCATCGGGGCCAGCTAATGAATCAAATTGAGTGGGCAATAGCACGAGGTGCTGGATGATGGTTGGCCCCGCTACACTTTGTGTACGGCTCCAGTTGAATTTGTATGTTTCAGGGCTCTTTTGGGTCCTGATCTTTGGACTTGTTAATTGTTGTTTTACCCCGAAGTTGAACGGCTTCTGATGGCGACTACGAGCGAGAGCGACGATGGTTATCCATTGATGGTTGTGGTGTTTCTTTTTCGGGATGCCCAGAAGGAAGTCCAGTTCACGGGCAATAGGCGTTCAGCATCAGCATGGCGACGATGTTTCAATTCAAGTTAATTGGGCCACCCAATAATTGCCCACATACACCTACATATATATGCACTCGAGATAAACATTTTCTCCTCGGTTTTGTTTTATTTGTATCCTGCATCGATATCTCAGAATTGATTAGGGCAAATTTGCATCCGTGGGTTTTGGCGATTGCGAGAGGAGGTTTTTACTTGTGTGTGCAATTGTTGGCAGTTTATACTGGGACTGTTGAAGAGAAAATTATTTTGCGCAAATTGCTTGCATAAATACAGTGCTATCGAAATTTTCAAATACGGCTGTCGTCAGATCTCCAACCGTCAACAAAATGTGTAGTTTTTAGATCACGGAAGGTACTTTTTTAGTCTCCTTGACATAAACTCGATTTCCTGAAGTATGACTGCGGACATCTCAGACGCCAATATAACAATGCAGGATAGGGTAGCTTCTTACCTATCTATTTTGCATATATACCAGCTATCATCAAGAAGACAACTGTCATCGAAACGCCCGCAAATCCAGTAAAACTACTCACTCTACAAAGCACAGAAGGCCTAAATCAAAGTACAATAGCTTTTCCTGATGAAGAATAATGACTAGAAGAAGCGCGTAATCGACGATACATAGATGCTGCTTCAGGAACAATATCCAGTTGTAAAAAAGCAACAGTAGCCGAAAAAACACATCTCGGAAACAATTTTTCGAAAAATATTTGAATCTGCAAACGCTAAAACACGAAACTTTCTCGTTTTGTGCGAGTCTGACTGACTTTCAGAGTCTTCAGCAAATCGAAAATTGAGGACACAATAGTTTTGAAAACATCCATTTGACTCTGAAAAAAAACTAAAATTCCTTTTTTCAAAAATCCTTTGTACGATAATATAGAGAAAAACTGAATTTGCTATTAAGTTATAAAAGACCACATTACCTTAAAAATGAATTTTTGTTACAATCGTATAGGTAGACCGTTTTCGAGATATTTCGAAATTTCAAAAGTACCGTTGTTCGAATTTTTAGCCAAAAACTGGGTACGCAGTCCTGGTAACCTCACCTACTTAAGCTTAAATATCAATTTTGGTTGAAATCGTTAGAGCCGTTTTCGATCAAATCAAACTGGTACGAAAATGTTGTATGGGAAGTACCATTAATATTGAGGTTACCTTGCAAAAAAAAAAACATCTCCCGAGCTGTAAGCCCAAAAACTCCAAATACGAGGTTTGAACGTAATCCGGAAAGCCGTTTAGGCTGTAGGCCTGTGGAAGGACGGACAGACGGACAGACCGGACAGAATTTTGTGACCCACTTTTTTGAGTTCCTCTATCATCGTATAATATCAGAATTGATTAAAATCTCGAATTCGAAATTTTGTACGAAACCAATATCTTTCTCTTACCACGTAATGGAGAAAGTTAAAAATGAGCATTTGAGGGAAAAGGAACTTAGGAAGATTGAGCGAAACGAAGAAAAAAACAAACAACAACAAAGAAGACACGAAGAGAAAAGGGTTATATTGAGAGCTATTTTGAAAGCTCAAGAAAGCACCAGTTCAAAGAAATAAATAAAAAAACAATTTTAGCATATTTATGTTAGACTGGCGGACCCTACAGACTTCGTTCTGTCAAAAAGATTTGGAATGTGACAGTTTTTTGTTCCTATCTATTTTATAGTCGGCGCAAAAAATTCTCCTGATGAACAGAACCGTCACCCTGATGATGGGGCGGTGTGTGAGGGTCAGCTCGGGTGACCAAGGTGTTGTAACTCGTGGGGAAAATGAAAATGCAACCAACGTTTAATTTTACAAGTAATTCCTTTTATTTCACACAACTTATCTCGGTGGAGGTTGACTTCAGAAGGAAGCGCCAAAGAAAAGAAAAGCCTCATGCCTCAGAAAGAGAAATATCTTGTACTAATTACAACAATGTTAATTCAACATTTTTTTTTAAACATAGGTACTTATAGCTAAAGCATTTACAATTCAAATTTTGTGTTTAAGCATACCTATAGCTAAAATAAATTTACATTTTGTTTTAATTATAAGTCCACCTGTCTACAGGCCTTCGGACTCTACTACTTCTACGAATACCAACTGTTTCCTTTTTACAATCAGTTACATCTGTTTCTTGTAATGGTTCGAGAACATTATCTTTAGCAATATCTGATGGATTTGCCGCTATAGGAAGGTGTTGTTGCTCCTCTGGGACTTCACTCGGAAACTGAGAATCTGAAACATGGCTACCTGCATGCAACATTTGGTCGATATGTCTATGGGCAGTTTTCCCATTGTCTAGCTTAATCTTATAGTACAACAAACCTGGTTTTTCACAAACTTCTCCAAAGTTCCATTTGTCTTTTCCAACGTAATTTCTAACAGCAACTCTTTCCCCCTTCGAAAACTCTCTAGCTTTACTATCATTATTATAGGTTTTCTCTTCAGCGTCATTACCTGGTAATAACATTGAAAACTTTGTGCGAATGGGGTAGTTAAATAAAATTTCAGATGGTGATTTTTTTGTAACTGGGTGCGGTGTAATTCGGTATTGTAAAAGGAAATTATTTAATTTGATTTCTAAGTCTTCATTACTGTTTTTCAAACATCGTAATTTATTTTTCAGTGTTTGCACATAACGCTCTGCTTGGCCATTCGTGGCAGGGTGGTAAGGTGCAGTACGTTTATGTACAATATTATTCCTGTCACAAAACTGTTTAAATTTTATATTGGTGAATTGGGCACCGTTGTCCGAACAAATTACCTTTGGTACTCCAAAAGTCGAAAATATTTTTCGTAGTATGTGCAATGTCGTGTCAGTAGTTATGCTCTTCAAGATATGTATTTCCGGCCACTTGGAAAACGCATCGACAAGTACTAAAAAATATACCCCCATAAACGGGCCTGCGAAATCCAGATGGACTCGTTCCCAAGGGTTAGCTGGGTAACACCAATGATGGGTTTCAACCTTTTGAGGATTATTTCTAATTTTACAACAACTTGTGCAATTCACGACGTACTCTTCAATTTGCTGATCGATTTTCGGCCACCAGCAAAAACTACGAGCTAACTCCTTCATTCTCGTAACGCCGAAATGCGATGAGTGAAGATCATCAAGAACAATTTTTTGAAATTTGGTGGGGATAACCACACACAATCCCCTCATTATACACCCACTTTGAATGGAGAACTCCTCTTGTTTTAACCCAAACCGTAAACTAGCTTGTACATTTTTACCGTTCTGTATCCCTTTTAGTAACCCACTAAGAGCCGGATCCCTTGAAGTTTCCTCTGCAATGCGTTTTGCGGTAATCGGCATCGTTTCAATTTGATTAAGTTCAAACAAATCCGATTCCTCAAACTTCATAACACTTGTTGCCGGAATAGGAAGTCGAGACATTGCGTCCGCATTTGCATTCTGTTCGGAACGTTTGTATTTGATTGTGTAATTAAAACCTTGTAGATATATCGCATAGTGTTGCGTACGTGTTGCAGACATATGCGGTAACCTCTTTTCATGAGAAAATATTTGAACCAGCGGCTTGTGATCCGTATAAAGAATGAAATGTCGCCCGAACAAGAATTGGTAAAATTTCTTTACCCCGTAAATAATTGCGTAAGCCTCCTTATCTATTTGAGACCACTTACGCTGCGATTCTATAAGCGTCTGTGAAGCAAACTGGATAGGTCTATCACTGCCATCTGGGTAAGTATGGGACAGAACTGCCCCCACTCCCACTGGCGAATCATCCGTTGATAAGCACAAAGGCTTATCCTTCTCATAATGTACCAGAAACCTATCCGAAACTATTTCTTTCTTTATCGTTGAAAGAGCTATCTCGCATTCCTCAGTCCATTTAAACTGATTACCTTTCCTTAATAGCAAATGTAATGGCTCTAGTACAACAGAAAGATTGCGAAAAAATCTACCGTAGTAGTTCACTAACCCCAGCAAAGAACGCACCTCAGAGACATTTCTGGGGCGCGGCGCCTTCAGAATTGCCTCTGTCTTGGTTGCTGTCTTATGGATCCCTTTTTTATCGATCCTAAAACCGCAGTATTCAATAGAGTCTTTAAATTATTCTGATTTTTCGGAGTTGATCCGCAGCCCAAACGAGCTTAATCTTGGAAACACTTCTTCCAATCTAACTAAATGCATTTTATAATCGGGAGCGGTGACACATATGTCATCAATGAAAACTCCAACCCCTTCTATGCCAGCTAGGATCTCTTCAATTTTTTTTTGCCATTTTGCAGGTGCACAGCTGAGACCATACCAAAGGCGAGTGCATTTAAACAGGCCCAGAAATGTGGACAAAGTTAATTTCTCCTGATCCTCATCCCTCACCCTCCATTGCAAATAAGCACGACGGAGATCAATCTTTGAGAATTTTTCACCCCCATTCATCGCGTGAAAGAGTTCATCAATTGTCGGAAGCGGATGCTCCACTGCAACCATGAATTTATTTAACGTTATCTTAAAATCTCCGCAAATACGTATTGTTCCATTTGCTTTCACAATGGGCACAATAGGGGTAGCCCAATCGCTGTGATCTACTTTCTTTAGGATACCTTGCATTACCAAATTTTCAATTTCTTTTTTAATAGGGTCCCGAAGTGCGAAAGGTACTGGTCGATGTTTAATGAAAATTGGTTTTGCGTTCGGCATCAAATCTATCGCCACCGGTTCCCCTTTTATCTCCCCTACATCATCACTAAACAGTATACTATATTTCCTTAAAAGCATGGGCAATTCATTGGAAACAAATGGAACTTTGGACAAATTGTGCACTTTAGATTTAACTTCAACATTTACCTGATTACAATTTTCACGTCTATTGCATGTTTTGTCGAACATCTGGATTATTGGCAAACCGTCAAATGCAAATAGCCATTCTCTTCCAAACAATGCGTGTTTATCTGCATCCACAATGTACAGCTTCAATTTCTTACACATTTTATTTTTCACCGCCTTTACGTTCAGAGGAGCAACAACAACTTCTGCAACACCTAAAACCTTTAAAAGAGAATTGTTGTAAGTACTTAATTTGATATTAGAACTTCTAATTGGGACTTGTTTGAAATGTTTAACAAATTCCATATGACTCATTACTGATACGCCGGCCCCGCTATCAATTTCCATCTTTATCAATTTATTTTCTATACGCACATCTATCCATAATTTTTCTGCAAACTCTTTTTTAGTACTTAAAGTATTTATATAAACGATAGGTTCCTCTTCGTAATGTTCGTAGTCATCTTCCACTTGATTTATATTTTGATTTTGATTTTTCGTGCGTTTTTTTAAGCATACTTTAGCAAGATGACCACGCACATTACAAAAGTTACATACCGTACTTATGTGAGAGCAAACATTCGCGAGATGGGGGCCGTCGCATCGAAAACATTTCACTTGTTTTTTATTTTTCGTAAAATTACTCTCCTGATTCTGAGCATATGATTTCTGCGACTTGTAATTATTATTGGTGTTGCTCTGATTACTTCGATTTTTTGTTGTAGGTACCCCCTCTGTTGTACCGTTCCCTTCTGTGTGTGTTCACCGCATGTATAGACGTCTTATGAATGGCCGCCTCGTTGAGTTGAACGGAATTGTTTTGCGACATCTCCAAACTTGTGGCAGTCTCGACGGCCTTCTCAAATGTGAGACCCTTCGTCTCCAGCAGCCGATCCTTAATTCGCTTGTCTCTTATACCACAGACAAGTTGGTTCCGTAGGGCGGTCATCAGATATGCCCCAAAGTTGCAGTGGATAGCCATTTTCCGTAACGTAGCCACGTACTCTCGAACTGTTTCGCCCTCTACTTGTTCACGATGATGGAATTTATAATATTCAGCCACTTCCAACGGTTGAGGGTTGTAATGCTCCTTGAGCACCTTAACCAACGCATCATATGTTTGGCTTTCAGGGGTAGCTGGGGAAATTCCATCACAAAGTAGGTCAAACGTATTAGGACCTATGTAATGCAGTAGATAATTCACTTTAATTTCCGCATCGCTTATGTTGAATGTAGCAAATGCTCCTTGAAGTCGCTGGAGCCACCGTTCAAATTTGCTTTTCGATTCATCAAAAAATTCGATGGAAAAGTTGGGTGGAACTCCACCGGCGTAGGTAGTCGTAGCAGTAGAAGTAGAAGTAGCAGGACCCCTGGCAGCACCAACATCAGCGTCTTCAGGCATTTTAGCAGCAAATGGTCAAATGGTCGGTGGATGTACAAAAATTCACAACGTGTTAGCAGCAATTGCAACAACACAGCAAGCAAACGTATATAAAACACTTTTTTCGTTGATTCCGCAAGTTCACACCGACGCCGTAATGTACTTCTGTTAGTTTCGTCTTCAGCAATTTTCACTATCCCACTTTATGAAAACGAACATCCCATCCTCGTCGCCAATTGTTGTAACTCGTGGGGAAAATGAAAATGCAACCAACGTTTAATTTTACAAGTAATTCCTTTTATTTCACACAACTTATCTATCTCGGTGGAGGTTGACTTCAGAAGGAAGCGCCAAAGAAAAGAAAAGCCTCATGCCAAATACTTAAAACGTGGTTTCTGTCATCTGTCACAATCGATAACATTGATTTCCAAATACATCGATAACAATCTTCCATAATAGTGTTGACTATGCGTGATAATAGAAAACGTACATTAAGCATTTAACACAAGGTATCTTCGCTTCCACGAACTTTGGCCACCCTTCTGTGACCCACTAAAAAGCCCCGACTGGGATATCTGCTAGAATGCTTCAAACTAACTTATTGCTCAAACCTGGGGTCGAATCGCATCCTCCGTGAACGGATTGGCAATCGTACGAACAGCAATTACGTTATTCGTCATACGAACGAACGTATTGAGATTGTGTCACGCGAATGCTCACGGAACGTATTGTTTTAATTTGACGTAGTAGTTGTAATAGATTAAAATTAAAATGGTAATAGTTCAAACGTCAAATAAAGGTCATTCAGAAGTAAAATCCCGCAAAACATAGTTTTTATATTCCAAAGAGATAATTTAGAGGTTTCAATGGATCCGACGTTGTTATTTTACATAAGTTCTTCGGACGAAAATAGTGACAACAATGAAAAAATTGTTCGCAGACAGCTAAGGGATTATAGCAATCCGCTTTCCTTACAAAGCAAAGCGTGAGTTCAATTGAAAACTATTTGTGAATTTATGTAGGTACCTACAGTCCTACATGGTATATTTTATATAGATTTATTAAGCAGTTTCGGTTAAATAAGAAAGCATTTCAATACGTTTTACGAAATTGAACTTCTGTGCTCAATTATCCACGACAGTACCTCCTGTTTTGCAATTAGCAGCGACGCTATCTCTTTTAGGGAGTGGAGGATACCAACACACCGTCGGAGGTGATTATCTCATTGGGATGTGCTAAAGCAGTATATCAAAAATAACTTCCAGTGTACTCAAAGAAATTGAGGACAAACTATGTCCTACTCACACATTGTTCCTCCCGGCAAATTCATCTAGATGTAGGGAACACTTTTTCCAAAAGCATAAAATACCGGGTGGCAAGATTGTTTGATCTTTTGCAAGACACGTTATTATACCTATATTAATTCACACTTATGAATTGTATTTCAGTCATTGGATGCATCGACGGTACTCATAATGGGCTGCAGCGACCAACTCAAAATGAACATATGTTTTTGAATCGCAAGGGTTTCCATAGCTTAAATGCAATGATTGTGAGTTCATATGACTATATGGTATCATATCATATCAATACCTTATATTGCATTTATTTACAGATCTGCGATCATGAGTACCTATGTCATAAATGCAGTGAATGCACAATATGGAGGGGCTGCGCATGATTCTTTTGTTTGGAAACATTCTGAACAGCGAATGATGTTAGAGAATAGATTTCAATTGAATGGAACTCAAAATGGTTGGTTATTAGGTAAGTCTGTAATACAAGATAATTCATTTTGCATATTATTTACGAAACTTGTTAACATGTATGTGATTCCGGTTTTCCACTTGAGCCATGGTGTATAACACCCTACAGAACTCCTCAAAATGAATCAATGGAAGCCCGGTTCAGCGAGGTTCACTCAAAGGCACGCTGTATTGTGGAGAGAACAATTGGGATCCTTAAAGGTCGTTGGAGAATCTTGGGATACAATAAAAGAGGCAGATACCAACCTGAAAAAGTTGCTCAGTTTTTGAACGCATGCACTGCTTTGCATAATGTATGCATTCAATTCAAAATTCCATTTAACATTAATCAAAGTGTGCAACGGGAACCAGTACAAATCGATTTCGGAGAAGACACACAGCATACTAGAGTTGGACAGACAATACGAAATCATATCAAACATTCTGTATTTAAAGGTGTGTCCATACCAACGAAACATATCATAAACATTTATAATAAATGTTTCATAAATATTTCATTAACATTTATAACAGAAAAAAATGTTTATGAAATGTTTATTAAATATTTCGTTGGTCTGGACACCAATGAAACATTTATGAAATGTTTATGAAATGTTTCGCAGTTTCCCATTCGTGATGGGAAATAATTTTTGTTTCACATGTTAAAATGTCAAAAAAAATCTTGAAGTAGGTAATGAGGAAGTTATCTATTCATTTAATTAAATTATCTTTTTAATTTTTTTATTTTTTTTTTATGATAATGAAGCACACTGCTAAAAATTCTACCGCTTTAGAGTTCATCATTATTTAGTGCAAAAATGGATAAAAATTAAACATTTCATAAATGTTTCAAAAATGTTTCATCGGCGTCCAGACTGAAAGAAACATTTAAGAGATGTTGAATAAATATTTACGAAATGTTTCTGAAGCAAATCGGAAACATTTTATAAACATTTAATAAACATTTATTAAACAAATGTTTCACTGGTCTGGACAAACCTTAACACGTAAAATTCATTTATTTTTTGTTTATGAAAAATATGTAGTTACACTAACAGCCGTATTAATAATAGTAGCGTAACTACATGTTAGGCCTAACTATTGGCAAACACATTAGTTAAACTCAAATTCCTATTAATAAACATTTTTAGAAGATAACTAACGCTTCGTAACTTTCATATAACTTATGTCGTTTTCGATTTGGCAAAAAATCAATTTTTTTTTTATCGAGATTGCTTTTCATGTTCGATTTGCCACAAAAATCAATCTTTTTTTTGACCTCAGATCACTTTTGAGAAATCTCAATTTTTCCTCAGATTTTACACATACCTACTTTCACTAACACCAATGTGTACGACATAAGGCTGACAGTGGCTGACAGCTATTAGTTTATTTACAACTGGTGTCTGTGAAAGGTGTATATAACAAAATAAATCGGCCAACAAATGGAAGGAATTAATGAGCTTATAATATTTTCTTCGTCTTCATCCTCTTCGTCATCTTCATCGTCGTCTGAGGAATCATCTGATGGCGAAGACATAATGCAGCTACAAAAAAATATTGTTCGCGAGGACGAATCAACATCGTGTACCGAATTTCATTAACGATGTCGTTGGTAACTACACTGATGATGAAGTGAGTATATTTGCGCCCTGGACTAACAAAAGCTATTGAATAGACTAGAAAAATAGAACAACTTTTTGTTTCCATGCAACAAATTTTTGTGATAAAAAAGTAAATTGCTTTTGTCAGTACCTACCTACCACAGCAAACAAATGACAAAGAAAAATGATACCATCTACATATTTTCTAGTTTCGACGTAACTTTCGAGTTAAAAGAAAGACCGCAGCAAAATTAGTGGAACAGTTCAAGAACTCAACTCATTTCAAAAATTCGATTGGAAGGGGAAGACAGGCCATCAGTGCTGAAGCCCAATGTCTAGCATTCTTATGGTAAGTAAATAAGTATTATGCTCAATTATGAATGTACCTTCAAGATGTTATATATTTTAAGGTTTCCTGGAAACAAGGATTCTTATAGGGAGGTGTCCAATTTGTTCAACGTATCCTTATCATCAGCGTATACAAACTTCACCAATTTATTGGAGTTTTTGTTCGAAATTTCAACAGAACACATCAAATTCCCCTTTAAATAATTATTTTGATAGGCATTTTTTTGTGAAAAACTTAACATTTAAAAGTAAAACTTATGTCGTACGGAAAAATAATTACATTAAAAAACCTTTCGTATTACAATCGCAATTTGTTAATGTTATAATTATTACTTTTTGGTACTAGAAAATTGTGATATTCAAAAATCTTGCTGAAAATCGATTTAAAAAAGTTATTTTTTATGTTACATTCATGTGTTGATTATCGTGGTGAAAATAAGGCACTTATTTTGATGAAAAACAATTTTTTTTTTCAATGCTTTTTTAGATTTTTCTATTTCCCACGGAAGAAATCCTTCCATTGAAATTCCAAAAAAAATGAAGAAAGCCCACAATATAAGAGCCACTGGTGATAGCCGATGACAGACCGACAGAGTCTCTCTCGCGCTCAATATTTCCACCAATAAAAAGGAATATCCTCACGCTGTTGCAACTGTTAACGGAGGCGACGGACAGAAAAGTAGAAAGTAAACCTACTTTATCCGCCGCGTCCGGCACGTGCGCTGCTTATGGGACACCCTCCATAAGAGTGTGTATTCTGTCAACCTGTCAGTCGAAAACTTTGCCGCAACGGACGCGACGGATTCTATGGGTTGGACCCTTCAGCTTTATTGTGTTTATAAAATTGGGTTGGGTGTCAATTCGCCCAAAACCGAATCGCCCAAAACTTAAAAATGTCACATCGCCCAACAATTTTTTTGGGCGATTTGATATTTTAATTTTTGGGCGATTTGACATAATGTCAAAATGCCCAAAAAGATAATTTTGGGCGATTTGGTGTTTCGGCAATTTTAGTTGGCCCTTCGTCAAATCGCCCAAAACCAAATCACCCAAATCTGAAAAATGTCGCATCGCCCAAAATTTTTTGGGCGATTTGACACTATGACAAATCGCCCAAAAAAGAAAAATGTCAAATCGTCCAAAGTAGAAATTGCCCTTTTTGGTCAACATTCTTCCAAGTATATTATTGTAGCCTTCAATGTCGGATGTTGTCCTTGTTAGCTTTTTAAAAACTGAGAACTGTAGTGGCCCGATCTGAAAGTATTTAGAATGGGAAAAAAACACTTTGAACATAAATGAAGTAATTAAATGTGTTTTGTTATCGTTGGACTTAGTTTTTGTTGTATGCTTATGGGCGAGGGCAAAAGGCGGCGCGTGCGCGGCGCGGACGGGCGACGCGCAGCCACCCGACCGCAAAGCGCGTCGCGCCGCCCCCCTCCCCGCGGTGGTTTCATAGTATTACCTTTCACAAACAGTCACAAACATGATTATTTAAGTAAATTTATATTCATTTACATACCTTTCGTATTCAAAACTTCTCATAATAAGCCAAAAAGCTGTCAAGCCCAAAATTATTTATATTTTTTGGGCGATTTGACATTATGCTAAATCGCCCAAAAATGAAAAATGTTAAATAATTTTTGGGCGATTTGACATTTTTCTTCATTTTTGCAATTTGGGCGTTTTGGTTTTAGGCAATCTGACACATGGCTATTTTTGCATTATGACAAAACGCCCACTCTTTTTGGGCGATTTGACACCCAACCTAAAATTGTTTGTTTTTGATTGTCTGCAAGAAATTATTAGATATTATGGATATTAATTTAGCAATTACAAATATTTTATTACCTCATCATCATCATTCATCATCATCCAGTATACCAGTTCTATACATTCGGAAGAAGACTAGGTACTTTGATTTGCAAAAATTATTTCTTAAAACCGAAAGACATTCGGTCAAAAATGTTGTTTGTTGTCACAAATTACACAGACGAAGAGGTATGTGCTATTTTTATATTTGTAATATTGTAAAGTAAATAACAAAACGTTTTTCTTTCAATTTCGTCGTCATTTCAGAGTTTCCCGAACAACAGCAGCAACCATAACTGAACAGTTTGCTAATTCAAGGTATTACAGAAAAAGATTGAATTGTGGAGGAAAGAAAGCCGCTAGCGCTCAGACTCAATGCCTTTCGTTTTTATGGTATATTATATGTACCTAGTTAACTTCAAATTAACCAAACGCTTTATTTAAAGGTTCGCTGGAAACAATAATACGTAACCGGGACGTTTTAAATCTATTGAATATGTCACTATCCAGTGCATATAGACATCAGGCGGCGTTTCTGGAATTTTTATTCGATTTTTCGACATAACACATAAGATGCCATCCACGAATGCACAAAAAAATAAAATAAGTGCAGAATTCGCAAAAGTAGGTAATATAAATATTCTATAACTTCTATATAGGTACAGATAATATTCTATAATTATTACAGATTGCAGGATTAAACAATGTTTTGGGATGCGTTGATGGATGCTGTATTTATATCCGAAATCCTGCGCATAAAATACGATCAACTTATATAAACCTCCACGGACTACTTTTAATTACCTTGCAGGGTATATGCGATGCTGATAAAAGGTTTATTAATGTTTTTGTTGGAGCAACGAGTAAAATTCACGAATCTCGTCGCACATTATGGCAGGATATACCTAAAATTTGCGGAGAGAGATACCACCTTCTAGGTGACGCTGCATACCCATTAAGGGAATATTTAATCACTCCATATCGCGACTATGGTGACCTAACCGATCATTTAATAAAAAACATTGCCAAACCAGAGTCAAAATTGAGAATTGCTTTGGTTTGCTTAAACAGAGCTGATCAGGTTGGACTTCTTTTTTTACTGTGGTGCTAATGTCAAAGTTTGTACTCGGGTGCTGTGTGTTGCATAACTTGTGCTTGGAAGAAGGCGATATATGGCTAGATGTCAATGACGATAACGAGACTGATCATTCCCATGTCGGGAATATTGATGGTGAAGAGGAAAACTTGGAAGAAACTATTTTGCTACACAAGGGACAACTTAAACGAAACTCTTTATGTCTCAAAGACTTTAATAAAATTAAAAATATATATAGATGCCGGTCTTGAAGGAAAAGTGTTTACCGATGCAGATCGAATCATCCTGATTAACAATATCAAAAATATCGTCATTGTAGATCGTATTTTCGAGAACCGCCCCGCTTGTATTGTTGTTGTCAATGGCTTTTTTCGTCCGCTTCGTCACACGCTTATAGCGGCTTTCCACTTGAATGGGGGTGAGAAGGACAAGGCCAACAGAGTTTAGCAAGCGTGCATATGAATGCAGTACAAATTTAGTTTCCTTCCCACCCCATTTAAATGAGATTTTACTAGAGCCACCTAAAAGTAATAGAATCAAATATTATCTTTTACTTTTCTTAACTATTCTGGAACTTACTTGAACAAGGTTGGTCGATCTCTTCTTCCAGCATTTCTGTTTCTGAATCTAAATTCAGAATCAGATGCGATTCTTCTGCAACTGCGTGGGATGTTGAAGGCCCTAATTAATATAAATACCTAATTGAACGATTTTGAAGAGGATTTTCACAATTTTTTTGTAATTACATACCCGCCTTTGCTGCAACAGGCGGCTCGATCTCTTCCAAACCGTAGAACGATGCCACAGCAGAATGCTCTACTTGCAGCACCTGCCCATCTACAAAATAGTATTTTTATTTATAAGCTCTTTATTCTTTTGATAAAAAACAGTACTCACTTGTTTTGTTTTCAATTAAAATATTGCCATCTCCGATGAAAACAATACCCCTCTCGTTTTCTACGACGCGACGCACGGTCCAATCATTAACATTAATATTCATTTTGTATGGACCTGATATTTTTCCTTCATCCTATTGCTTTTGAATTTTCTTGGTTTGAAAAGGTAAACAAAACAATAACAAACTTCAAGTTTGGCCCAGAATGGTCGCGTTATTAGTTTTGGCAGTTGACGTTTATCCCTCCGAATCTAGTCAAAAAATTCAAGTTGACGTTTCTTTTGTTGTCATCCGTGAAATTTTAAAAGTGCTAAATTTATTTTTTAAAACAGAAAAATAAAAACCAAAATGTTCATTAATATTGAACATGATGGAGTGCAATACACCCTGGATTCTCCTTCACAAGTCTGCCGCAGGATACAAGCAGGTAAATGTAAATTGCAGTAATAATTAGCACTTCAAATAAAATGAAATAATTCCAGACAAATGCTTTGCTTCCCGATATTTTGAGGCAGTTTTGAGGATTAAGGGCCAGGAAAAATCATGCAAAAGAGATGTAATTGGTAAGTGTTTGATAAATTCAGTAATATCATACACTTAAGTGCTCCGTGCTCGGCAGAAAGTTTTTAACTTTAGAACGTAGGTATTGTATACTCAATCGGACACAAAAGTTTTGCTATGCTGTTATAAAGTGATTCAAAATTTTCAACTAATGCGTCAACCACTTTAATACACATGCTTTATTTTAGCTAATGCAATTACAAACTAAGGAATATCAACTTTAAAGCGATTTCTCTTTGAGATTTTCAACGCGATGTGCGAATGTATCACATTTAACACATTATCTGGTATCCAGTATGCAAAGTTGTCACGTTCACACATACTGTTGAAAATCTATTAAGGCCCATTTTATTCACTTGAAATTGAACACACGAAATTGAACACAACTTGCGGATTTTTATATGGAAAACTCCCCGAGTTGTTTTCAACTTCGAGTGAATAAAATGGGCCTAAGGCAACCGGTTTAACTTTGGTATCTTTAAGTTCGTATTTGCATTAGCTAAAAGATAGCATAGAATTTTGGATATTGAATGATAACATAAGTAATACGTTTAATTTACAGGTAATGCCAAGGAAAGTCCACTACCGATCAAATATTCACACTACGGCAGATCCTGGAGAAAACCCAAGAAGTCCAGATCGATACTCACCATCTTTTTATCGATTTTAAGGCCGCATATGACAGCATTAGAGACGAGCTATACAGAGCCATGTCTAGTTTTGGCATCCCTGCCAAACTTGTCAGATTGTGCAGAATGACGATGGAGAACGCTCGCTGCTCCGTAAAGGTCGGAAACAATCTCACCGAGACCTTTGATGTCAAAAAAGGATTTAGACAAGGTGACGCGCTGTCATGTGACTTCTTCAACATCATTCTTGAGAAAATTGTGCGAAACTCGCAAGCCAACACCAGAGGCACAATTTTCCAAAAGTCTGTGCAACTGCTTGCATACGCTGACGACATTGACATTGTTGGCAGAACACAGCGAGCTGTCACTGGTGCGTTTGCAAGTATTAGTACAGAAGCGGCAAAAATGGGTTTAGTGGTGAATGAGGGTAAAACAAAATATATGCTGTCAACAAGAAGGGACACACAACACCGACGAATCGGACAGAACGTCACGATAGACAGTTATAACTTTGAGGTAGTTAGGGACTTTGTCTACCTCGGCTCCGCTATAAACTCTGACAATGACATCACATCAGAAATCAAGCGAAGAATCACACTTGCCAACCGCTGTTTCTTTGGCCTAAGACGGCAATTGATTAGTAAGGCCTTGTCAAGAAGCACTAAGGAGATTCTATATAAGACCCTCATCATCGCTGTCCTGCTCTAAGGCGCAGAAGCATGGACCCTAGCAAAGACGGATGAGGATCTTCTTGGTCGCTTCGAACGCAAAATTCTTCGAGTGATTTTTGTTCCCGTTTGCGTTGACGGGCTTTGGAGGAGAAGATTTAACAGCGAACTCTACGAGCTGTACAGCGACATCGACCTGGTCAGAAAAGTACGCATTAGTCGTCTAAGATGGCTAGGACATGTAGAGCGAATGGACACCAACGCTCCGGCCCGGAGAGTCTTCGATTCAAACCCGGAGGGACAACGCAGTAGAGGAAGACCTCGCCTTAGGTGGCGCGCGCAAGTGGAAGGGGACCTCAACCAACTTGGAGTGCGCAACTGGAGGCAGTTAGCCAAAGATCGCGCTAACTGGAGAGGCGTATTGGTTGAGGCCCAGGTCCACCCCGGACTGTAGCGCCACCTTAAGTAAGTAAGTAAGTAAGCCAAGGAAATATGTATTGGTGTGCATTCAAATCCATCGATGTCAGCCGAAGCACCAACAACAGCTCCAGCACTTCCCATCGTCTCCTCTGCTAAGCACAGCCGCCAGTTCCTTCTTATAACACTTTGATTGCTTCAACTTCTCGTGGAACGGAGCCATATTCTCAAGACGCGCCGTAAGAAATATTTATGCATTCTTTATATGTATGCATAACGACCTGATTATTTTTTTTAGATGTAGCCTTCGACCACAAGACAGTGTTGTTATTCCTGGATGAGTGCGTAAAGCTAAAGGAAGATCTCCTTAGTTGCAAGATTCGCAGAAGGCACGTTTTTGACAAAATTTAAAATTGCAAAAAATTGGCAAATTTGCGTACAACGTACAACAAAATAAAGGATAACAACAATGCCAAGAAGAGGACAGGACGCGGGCGTATGTGTTGGCCATATATGGAGCAAAGTGCTCCATATGACCTCGACATAGCTGATTCGCCTGTAGTATCGAGTATAGTACAAGCATCACCAGTTTCCTCGAGGACATCATACAGGCCAATCAGATCGTCGAATTCGTTGGATGATGAAGCTGACGCAGACGATAGTTTTCCGAGATATCGCTGTAACAACAGCAGTACGGCGAGGGAGGAGTTGATGGATATCGAAAGGAAAAAGGTGGAAATTGGCAGAGCTATGTTGGAGAAAATCAGGCGAATATCTGAGGCAAAGGACAGGCATGACGATTGGTATAGGGGAATGCGGAGCAAGCAGCTGGAGTTGGACAGGTAGCGGTTGGACTTCGAAAAGAAGAAGTACGAGGAAAGCAAATCAACAATGTAAGAAATATTGTCATTTTGATGATATGCATAACAATTTTCATTCTGGTGTTAAATCCACAAAAAATTGTCGCATTGATTAAAACTAATTATTCTTTCGTAAAATTCAATGAATAATCATTCTTCAAATTAACTTAAGCCGTTTTTCATTTTGAAAAAATATTTTTCAAATTGAAAAATTACATCTTCATTTTTACGCAACCGTTTCTTGAAATTGAAAGAAAAATTCATCATTTCGAAGCATTGCAGCCGTTAATTTAATGAACGCTTTTTCAATATAACGTAGGTACCTAATGTTTTATCCAATTGAAAAAAAAAAACTTTACATTAACGTTTCCTTATCTTCAAAGTGAAAAAGAAATTGTTAGTTTCTTCAAATTAAAAAACATTTTTCAAATTGACTTATCGTTCCATTTAAATTAACATACTTTTCTTCATTTAAACTAAATGTCTTAGTCAAATTCAAGGAAAAAATCTTCCTTTTCACAACTTACTTTATTCAAGCTGAATAATTATTCTTCAATATGAGGCATAACTTTTTTGACAATCTGACAAATATTTCCTCAATTTAAACAAATAAAACAGAAATTAAAATTTTTAACTTAAAAATATGTTTTTTTTATTTATATTCTAGGATATTGTTAATTAATATCATTTAATGAATTTATAATATTACCATAGGTAATTGAAATAATAACAAACAATTATTATGAAATTTAAAAAAAAAATTTTATTATTATAATAATAAAAAAGTAATTAAGATATTAATAAATAATTTCAAATAATTAATAATACTAATAAATGATAAGAATAGTACTAATGTAATAATAAATCTTAACAAAATGCTTAATAAACAATAAATAATTAAGTAGGTAATTTAGATTTTCAGGTAGGACAAAACTAGCTTAGGAGTCGAGTATGGAAAAGAGTGTGTGGTCCTTTTTTCACCAGCTCCAATGATCGCCTTAGCCGTTGGCACAAGGATACTGTGTAATAAAAAAAATTGCACAGTAGCGACTATCTGAAATTAAAGACAATCAAAAACCAAAATGTTTTCAAACATTATCCTAATTCTACCACCCCTAACGGCAAAAAAATCCCCAGGTTTTTTTATTTGTCCACATCTATGGTACAGTTAGTTTCGTATGATATAATTTTAATATAATGATGATGACATAAATAAATAAGGGAAATAGGTACGTTGTAAAATAATTTATATAATGGTTAAAAAATTCGAATTTAATACTAACATTTTTATTCCACGAATATGGTTCTGCAAAATCAATTATTAAACGTATCGATTTTTTTTTTAATTTGGTAATTACTTGACACGAACACGATACTTTGAATCCGCACTGCACTACTTCACTTACAAGAATAAATATTTTTCACCTCTATGACAACAACCAGCATTTACATTTTAATAAAACTTTTTCAAATCAATTACATTTTTTCAATTTGAAGAAAACGTTTTCCTCCATTTAAAGAAATTTATTCAAATTGAAGAAACTACAATGAAAAATTTGAATAATTATGAAAAAATTTCGGTATGAAGAATTCGTCAAGTTGAAGAAAAACTTTCCATCACGTAATGAAATTTTTTCAATTTATTACGAAGAAAAATTAGTTAGATTGTAAAGGTTTAATGGGTATACTTTTTAACGTGGGGACAAAAGTTTATAATAACATATCGAAGAAACTTTATTAAGTTGACGAATTTCGTCAATGTGAAGAACACTTCAGAGCATTTGAGCAAATTTATTTAATTAAAAAAAATTTAAATGTGGTGCTACATAGATTCGACATAATAATAATTATGAGAACGTTATAAAACTCAAATTCTGTGAATCGTCTGTCCGACAAAAATATTGACACTTGCGTAGAACAGAGGAGTTTTGAGGTGATGGTTGGTTTTTAAAATAACTTTTTCATTTTTACCGGCTAAGAATACGACTATAATAACTCCTCACTCTTCAACATCGGTCCATCCCTTTAGGCTACAGGAGCAGTGTTGCCAGACGAAAAATCTGAAAATCTTGTTTTTCCGAGATCAAATATCTTTTTTTCAAGATTTTTCCAAAATACAAAAAGAGCGAAATGTAAAACACAATTTTGAAATGCTTTAAATAAGACTGATGTGTATTTTTTCAAAAAGATTGCATCGAATAGGTAACAAATAAATATCTATAAACAAATTATTATGCTCATAAATAATAGTTATTGCTTTTTAAATGTTAGAATATATTTAATTATACATATTTGAATTAAAACGACTTAGAACTTCATTGCTGACATCAAGATCGTAGCAATTCACTTAATTAAAGCGCAACAAATCCTTTGTAAATATTAAACTTTCAACTGTTTCAGTGTTCAAACGATTACGAATTTTAGTTTTATTTAAATTTACAGCCGAAAAAATTCTCTCGACATTTGCAGACGAATGTGGAAGCGATAAAATATTGAAAATAAACCCTTTTAAGATTGGATATGCGAACGTTCCATCCGCTGTTCTTACTCCTAAAACATTTTTCCAAAAACATACTACATCAGTTATTTCATCAAATTCGTTGAAATCCATGTTTCTAATTTGACGAAATTCCATGTCTGCAGGTTGTACCTACTTGTGCTTGTTGTGGAATTAAATTATGAAAATGTTTGTATAGTTTTGCGAAAGATTGAGTTTTTTTTGTTAATAATGTTACTTGGATTAATAAGAGACAAACTTTGCAAAATTTGGTTATTAAAATCAAATCTTTTTAAAATTTGACGTACTAGCTCCAAATAAAACTCCAAGCAACTATTTTTAAACGTATTCACCTCACTATCACATAAGCCTGCAATATCTATTTCTTGCTGAACTTCAACCCCTAGATAAATGTCCTTCAAGCTCAAAATATTTTTTTGTAGGCTATATTCATCCGTTAGGGTTTGGAAGATAAGCGATTTCAAAAAAGCTGGTTGTAGAAGAAAATCTAAAATTGTCAATGTTAATTGCTGCATATCACTATACATTTTGTGAATTTGTGGCTCTTCACTTTGTTAAAGCTTAGTCAGTTTATTGATTAAAGGTAAAATAAACTTTAAAAAACAAAGATACAGCTTGGTAATGGGATTACACAAATTGTCAAATATGGCTTTGGCATTTTCAATCTCATCTACAAAAAATATTTTTAAGGGCTCATAAAGCTCATGAACTCTTACAACAACAGGTTAAATTGACAACCACCTCGTTGGAGAAGGATGAAGTACTTTTTTCGGTTTAATTTCTAATAGAAGAGCAATTTTTTCAAACTGGTCTGTGCACTTAGGACTGTTTGAAATATAATTATATATGTTTCGCAACATTGTTTCTAGAAAAGATGGTAGCTTGCTACAAGCATTATGAGGAGCAAAGAGCGAATGAATGGCACAAACATTTTAGTACAAATAAATTTGGACAGTCTTTAGCAAGTAAGGTAGCAACGGAATTGTTACTTCCCGTCATATCACTTGCACCATCTGCAGCAATTTTTGAGTCCGTGAATGTGTTTTTAATCAATTGACAAGGTGATCAGTTAAATTGAATGATAAGTTGTGTTCTGCTATTAGTGCAGCTAGCCTACATTCAGCATTCATAGCACCACAATTGTGTTGCTTTATAAAGCACGTCATAATGGTCTGATTCGTTTCAATTATTTTGGAATTGCTTAAGTGATTGGTTGTTGTTGAGTGTCTTACAATATCCTGTTTACCGCCAGTAACTTTTAAGTAGGATGAGCACCAAGCACAATACGCCACATACTTGGGATGATTTTTAACTTCCTTCAGCCACGGTTGGAATTCTTCAACACTTTCCCAGGACGACACATATTTTTGAGACAGCTTTCGTTTCTATAAGGTAATAATATGAACAAATGAAGATTACAAATAATATTTACAAGGTAAATATTTTACCTTCGATGTCGTCGGTTCTAGTTCCCATTCCCACGCTTCTTCACATTCATTCTCTTCTGATTCTAGTATTTGTGATTCCGATTGACCGCTTTTTCCTTAAAAAATAAAGCAATATATGAAATACTTTATATGAAATTAAAAATGCTATTATTCATACCTGTTTTAATGATATATTTGTCCATTTCGCAATTATTCTTTTGGTGATACAGAAGCAAAAAATGAATGCCTAGACTGAAAGTTCACGAAATCGCAACAAAAACAAAAACACTAGAAACGAAAGAATTTAGTACCGTTACACGAGTTCTATCGAGTATCGTTCGTAAATGTCAATTAATCAATTACATACGACAAATAGTTTCCTTACTTTAGAGTTGATGGAAACGTTAGTAAAACCGAAGTTGTGCATGGGCTCTGTTCAACTCACATATACATTAATAATGGAAATAGAAAAGAATTGTTATAATGTGTTCGATTTAGAAAACTATCGATTTGAAAATATGATGAATTTGAGGTAAAAAGTCTTGTATATATTTTGGAGCTCAAAAATCTTTAAAAAAAGATATGTCTTGTAATCTGGTATCGCTGTACAGGAGGTCGCATCGAAACAGCCATACATACCCGCGAAACACATTACCCTCCTTCTGTGTCCAGTCGGTTAAAAAAATTATGATGCTACTCTTTTTTCAATTCTATGGTGTGTCGTCATAATTATAATAATTATAATACTTCATCAGGGGATTTCCCGCAAAACTCATAAATCGTTCGTAAGGTTTAGTCACTCTAAATCAAAAGTGACAGACAACTTTATTGAAGCCCCTTCACGGCCTTCGTCCACAATCGGCGATATCATGCTGGTACTGGTATACGGCAATGTTCTGTTAAAATAGGTTTAACCTTGTCCAATTCACATGCTGCACACCTTGATAGAGCACAGCACGAGGGTTGCATTAATTACTTTCAAATGCTTATCACCACCAACTTACAAACAAATATAAGCGTTTATGTCTAACAAAATAATTGTAGTGTGATCCCATAACGCACCGTGCTAACATGGCAAACTTCTCAACGGCCATCGTGCTCATTGTATTCTTCAGCTATGCCTACTGCAAGCCAAGCAGTGAAGTTGAAACCCAAACCCAAGTCGATATCGATGAGTTCAATCGGATTGTCGGTGGCAGTGCAATGAACGGACCCATTCCCTATCAAATCTCAATGCAGTACAATAAAAACGACGAATGGCGGCACTTCTGTGGAGGATCGATCATAGGTGATGACATTGTCCTTACGGCCGCCCATTGTGTCCAAGGTCAGAGACCCCAACAGATGAGCATTCTCGCTGGAACCTACGACTTTGGACACCGCGATGGTGATCGCTATGAGATCGTTGGCTATAAGATCCATGAAAACTACAAGGAGCTCGTCACCAGCGACATCGCCCTGGTTAAGGTTAAACCAGCCTTTGATTTCGATGAACGGGTAGGTAAGATCAATGTTTTTGGGTCGAAACGGATTGGAAGCAAGGAGCCGGTCACTCTGACTGGATGGGGATCGATCTCACCGCTGATCTATGGACCGTTTCCGAGTAATCTGCAAATGCTGAACTATACAACGATTTCGAACGACGAATGCAGGCAGTCATTCAATCGGGTTGGGGAGACTGAAATTTGTGCCTACCAGTTCTTCTTGAAGGGTGCATGTGCAGTAAGTTACCTTATGTGATATGGGGGATATGCATTCTTACGATTTCTTTAAAAGGGTGACTCCGGAGGTCCATTGGTTAACCGTGATCGCAGTCAGCAAATCGGAATTGTCTCCTATGGATCGAGCATCTGTTCGGCTGGCTTACCCGATGTCTTCACTAGAGTTTCTATATTCGAGGAATGGATTAAAGAGAATATGGCCAACACGGAATGGTAAAGGAGCTAATTTAATAGTTCGTTGATGAAGAGTTTTGAGCAGCGCGTGGAGAACCAACAATAAATGTGAAAGAAGTGCATATTTGGAGTGCCTAAATATATGTCTTGCACCTTTGTGGAACAGTGTCTCAACTAACGTTCTGACATCGTATCTGTTTCTCTGATCAATAATTAGTATTATTATTGGTCAGGCATTAGGTTACAAATTCTCGAGTCGATCCGGAGACATTTAAAAGGATCACCCAACCGAAATATCCACTATACAACATAATGAAAACTCAGCTTACATGGTAAGTAACTAGAGCTATAATGAGCAAGGGATTAATAGGAAATCTCAGCCCCAAACTCAACTATTATTGTCTTCGCTTAAAGTTTGTTTTTGTGAGACTAACGGCCATATTTGTCACTTCCTTAAACCGGGTAAAAGTTTACATCCGCATTTAAGTGAGTTTAACCCAAAAAAACAAACACAAGTCCATAATATTCTGACCTTAAACCCAAACATAAAACCAGTTTTTTAAACTTAACAGCGTTTACTCCGTTTAAGTTTAAACTGCACTCCGGAGACCAGTTTAAGTACTTTAACTCGTGTTAAAACTCAATCCGCGATACCAATAATCATTTTTAGTGTCCAGACTAAGTATTTCGAACTCACAATAACGAAATTTTCCATACAAAATTGCATATTGTGACCTAGGAAATATTAAGTGTGAATGTTAAAAATGATTATTGGTAAGACCCAATGGGCATTTTCACTCCGACAAAGCGTAATAACGCCAACAAAATTCGATAAGACCAACCTTGCGCCCACCCCGTAATACAACAGGAAACCCAAGCAGGGAGGTTACAGGGGGCAGCATGCCTCCCCATAGGCATTTCATAGTTTGAAAGCGCAATAACACCAATTTCACGTTAAAGGGAAATAAAACCACTCTGAGTTTTCGGAATTTATTTCCCACCTTATATGGGAACTAAGTCCACTTCACAAAAGTGGTTTTATTTCCCCTTTGGTGGGTACCTACTAAGTCCCTCAGTGGACTTAATTCCCGGGGACTTATTTCCCTGCACCATCAATATATTCACTGTTTTTGTTTAGGTTACATTTTTGACATTTCTTTGCTCGCAGGAGGCAAGAAATAAAAAAGTGGACTAAAATTAGTAGCAACATGCTTTTTCGTTGGTCACGCGTATTCACAGACGGGGGTTGAAATTACAAAAACAACAATGTGAACAAATGGGCTTTGGGGGGATACACGTACGAAAGATATCCATCTCTTTTAATCATTCATCTCTGTCTTTCTCCTTTTATTTTAATTAAAGGTAAAAGGAAATGAAAAAAACATTATTGGCACATAACAAATCCAAAAAAAAATCTAATAAATTGTGAAAAATAACAAAAAAAAAGATGTCATTACATGTGAATTTTTACATTACGCAGGTTTAAAACGGATTGAAAACGGTTTAAACTGTTTTGAATCCGCATTTAAATCCATCTTAAATTCAGTCCAGTTTAGAAAATGCGTATATTAATGGTCGGGTGCAAGATTAACTTAGGTAAACTTAAATTACACCCGGAGTGAAAAATATGGCCGTAAGGGCCGATTTTCCACTAGTGGTTAGCTGTCAGATAAGACATAAATCCTTTTTCGATAGTCGAATATTCGAAAAATATAACAGCAGTTATCTGCCCGTTTCTGAAACTGATAAAATATAACCTATCTAGTTAAGGTAGGCGAACTGTTAAATTTTACTTTACAAAGTTTTGTTTGAGAATATATGTTCATATTGTAGAAATGGAGTTATTCGACATTATTTACGATATTATTATTGAAGAAGAGGAACTAGCAAACAATAATTACTTCAACCCAACAAGGAAACAAAGAGTAGTGAGAAAGAGACCTAACCATTATCTACAATGGGAAAATGAAGATTCAGGTTCCAAAAAGATACTTGCCAGAACCCAGATCGTACAAAAAACAGAATGGTTTTTGTATTTATTTTTTTTAATGTTTTCATACTTTAGCTTTAAAGTTTTTGAAGTTATTGCGGTCACACCACTAGCAGCATTAAAATAATTCGGCAGTTTTATTCCATGCAGCGTTTTTTCCTTGTTTGTGGTGGAATCAGTTTTTGTACTTTCTATAGTCTTTTGAAACTTGAACACAATATTCATTAACACTCGCGTTTCTGAAGAGGTTAAATTAACAGACCTCTCCCGCTTTTTAGCAAATAATAATATAAGCGTTTTTCATTGCAAATTTAGAATGTTAAAATGGTTAATGATAAACGTCAAGCTTTGTCTTCTATGCTTTAACGCAGAATATTATCAATCAATCTATCTCATTCACAATACTTTACCTTCGAATAGTTATCTAGCTCTTATTTATTATTTTATAAACTCAAAGCTTATATCTAGCAGAGTGATAGAACGAGTGAAACTAATTTAATCATTAGTTATAGCAATCAGGCGATTTATCTGGCTGTTAGAAAATCGGCCCTTAGTCTCACAAAAACAACTTTAAGCTAAGACAATAACAGTTGAATTTGGGGCTGAGACTTCCTATTAGTCCCTTGTCCTTAGAAAGTTTATGTTTGCTCTAACCACACAGAAACGGATAGTATTGGTTTCAGATTGTTTCAGACCTCTATGAGCCATTTCACACAAGTTAGTCAGTAGTGGATACCTACATAAAATCAATTGCGCCTTCACACATGCAAGGTTGCCGTAGTCGATTTTCAGTTCTCCATCTGCTGTGGACAAGATAAAGGCCTGTTTTTGTTGGTGTACATTGTTTTCTTTTTGTAAGTTTGTAATATGTAATATGGCCCACCCTTAACATTTTTTTAAATAAAACCATAAATTGAAGTCAAATTTTTTTATTTTTTTTTTTAAACAGTCACCCTGGGCCATATTAGCCGCAATTTTTTTCCCAACATCAGATTCTTCAAAACATTCTGCAATTAAAGTGTAAGATGCATTAAAATTATAAAGTGTAAGATGCATTAAAATTATAACATTAAGGTCTGTGTGATGTGAAGATGTTTCTACCTTCTTCTTTAGTGCGTCTTTTTTTATCGTATCCTTTTTAGGTCCTAAATTATTTTCCCTTTCATCCTTTAGTTTAGTTGGTAGTTGAGGCCTGCGATTCCGATTTATCTGGATGTTTTGATTGTTCAGCAAAAGTTGAAGTTTCAGCAAAAGATGGAGGTTTTGGTTTGGATTTTATTATTTCTGAAATAGATCTTATTCCAGCTGAAGTCGATGGTACATTTTGGTCTGGCTCCATCTGTATCTCCCTCTCAATATCACATGGATTGGTAGTCGCAAGATTTTCCACATTACGTTGAGATTCTGTTGTATCAACTTCTTCTGATGCTAAAAAATCGTGGTCTTGAAAGATATTTCTGTCAAAAGGGCATATTCCTGTCGACGAAAAACCTTTAACTGCGATCTCTCCAGTTTGAGTCTTAAGGAAGGCTCGGCCGAACACCTCTATTATGTCGAAGTGTGTTAAGGCTTTTGTGTTACTGATGACCCATCGTCGAATTTCCTCAGTCAAGTACTTTTTTAAAGGTCCCATGAAGGTCTTGTCAAGCGGCTGTATTTTATGGCTCGAATGCGGAGGAATCGATAGAATGTGCACATGATTTGTTCTGGCAAGGTCCACAAGCTCAATGTTTCTCGTGTGGCTTGCATGCCCATCCATTATAAGCAGCACCGCTTATGATGAGGTTGGTTTGACTGATTCCAAAAAGTGTTTGAACCACTTTGTAAATAGGTTAGTTTGCACCCATCCGGAGGGATGATTTGCATAGATGGAGCCTGGTCTGGTGACGCACCTTTCATTAACTGGGGGTTGTCTCTCTTCCTTGGAAAGATGAACATAGGAGGAACAAATTAACCTCCTGCACTCACGCACAATATTGAAGTTATCAAAGAACCCCTTTCAGCTGAAGTTAATGCTCCAACTTGTTTTCGACCTTTTAACGCAAGTACTTTAGGCATTTTCGACGGGACAACAGAAATGCCCGTTTTATCCACGTACCTGTTCATAAGCAATTCCAAGTTGTCGAAAAATATGGCGACGTTTTCCTTCGAAAATCCGGAAGCGCGTGCTAAAGATGTTCCAGTCGGCTGACGGAACGACAACGATGGATGTCGTCAAAGGAACAAACGAAGCCAGTCCCTACCTGCAACTTCCTTGACAATAGAAAATGGATTTGGAATCCCGTTTTGAATGGCAAGCTGGAAAGCTAACGACCTTATGTCGTTTCTTGTTAGGCCAAATAGTATTTTTTCCATTTCCAAACAGTAATCCACTAGGGACTCTTCTAATTCTAGTGAAAATATAGTCTTTCTTCCTAATTTGGCACTTACCACTTCTTCCAATGGTACTTCTTCTTTTGCCACCAATCGCCTTAGTGTGGTTCTCGGAACATTATATGTTTTGGATGCCTTCAAAGATCCCATTATTTTGTTCTTGATTGCCGATATGGCTTCCATCATGTCCTCCTTCCGCCAAGTCTTCCGTGGTTTTGGACTTTGCTTAGACATTTTAGCCTTCAAAATAAAAAATAAAGAAATAAAAGTTCAATCAAGAAAACGTGTCAAATATGGCCTACTGGGCCACATTACCAACACATAGGGTAGGCCATAGGTATTAAACACACTGTGATTTTTTTACTCATTTTAATTTTCAACACACTTCATAAACTTTTTTCAAATTAAAATATCGCACAAATCAAGTAAATATTCAACACTATTTAATTTTAGAAAGAAGTTACTAATTTAACACAATATTTAATGTAAAAACACTTAAGAAAACTTACCAAAAAATTACAACGAAAGTAAAAAAATCAAATTGCCCCGTATATCTTCCACATTCGTTGCGCCACACTCACTACGAAAGACTGAGGCTAAACCGGTTTGAACGTGTTCGCAATGAAATTGTTTGTATTTTGCTGTGGGTTTTGGTTTGGGAAATACAGTGGTAGGCCATATTACCCACGTGGGCCACATTTGCCGCACTTACTCTAAGTACCCGTGTTTGAAGACACATAACAGCATTGATGAAAAATCTGTATGTCATTGCTTAGTGTCATCTGTCGAACAACGATTGTCGAAATTTCTGAAAAATTCATCAATTGATTATGTAAAGCTGTTAAAAGTCAGCATGTGTACATTTTTTCTAATTATGAAAAAAGTGCAATAGCTATTGGTAATTAGATTCTTGTTTTTGGATGGGAAAACATGTACCTACCTAGTGAAATTAAAGAAAAGTTGGACACCGTTTATTTGCACCTTTCCCCTTCGATAACCACAATTTGATATTGGTTTAAAGAATTCAAAAGTGGTCGCTGGTCCATCCGTCGTAGATGAAGAGCGCCCTTGTCATCCAATTGAAGTGACCACGAATGAAATGGTGAACATTGTATTGGCCGACCAGCAAGTGAAGATTGTTGATGTCATAGGCATTTCATTTGAACGTGTGTAGAATATATTGCATCAAATTTAGGGCATGACTAAGATATCGGTAAGATGGGTGTCGCGTCTGCTCACCGTCGACAACAAGCGGATTCGAATGACCACAGCAGAACTTTGACCTTTTTAAGCGCAATCCGAAGGAGTTTTCGCGCCCCTGTGGTACCTACTGTTGATGACACTTGGATCTATCACTACCTATACGTGAGAAATTTGGCACCGCTTTATTTCACCTTCCTTATGTTTTGTGTTGCCGTTGATGTTCTGTTGGCATTGAAATTGAAAAAATACAGACATTTAAAGTGATTTAAATTAAAACAAATTAACGTTTTAAAAAATTAATCTGCCACCGAACACAGAACTCTATATGTTTTTTTTTTCAATAAATTGTATAATACCTATTTGAAAGTAGTACTTCTTCTAAAACTAAACTATTAAAATATAATGTACTGGCAAAAATTAAAAAATAATAGCATATTATTTCAGAGTAATACAGGTATAGGGGTTATATGCTATACTACAATTGTTGTAATACACAAAATATTTAATTTTAGGGGAGAATGGGTATGTATGGGACACTTTTTAGTCAAACGTGAATTGCAGGCAACTTATAAATCATATCTGCACAAAACATTTTTCTTAATATAAGATGACATTTTGGCAAGCTATCCAAAACATGAAAGTAACCAAAAGTATACCAGAATACAATTTAAAATTCATTTCATGCACCAGAAAACGTTGTCCCATTCCTCCTGGAAGTTTTTCTTTTTGTTAGAGGGTGTTACTATCCGATGGAGCACTCAGACACAACTACTGGGCCATTGTACAGCCAAAGTGACACCTAACGTCGGTGACGTGAAATAAAGCCAAACGAAATAAGGCCGAATTCACAAAATTTTGCTTTATTTCGTTTTCCAAAGCGAAATTACACCAAATTTGTAGTTTGGCTTTATTTCGTTACTGAAAACGAAATAACACCAATTTGGCATTATTTCGTTTGGCGCAGGGACATAAGTCCACGCGACATAAGTCCATTCCTCCCACTTCGGTGGGACATAAGTCCACTTTTTGATTATGGACTTATGTCTCACCGAAGCGGGACATAAGTTCCAAAGTTGTTTTGTCGAAGATGAGACATTAGTCCCAAATTTTACCATAGATAATATTTAGCAAAACGTCGTGGATCTCCAATAGGCATCGAATACTTCAAGGCGCACGCGAGTTGCTACCATTAGGCGTTTTTCTTTTTTAGTTCAGAGCTGAGCACTGAACAGAGTTCGAGCATTATGAGCGCGCTCTGAACCATGCGTGCTCAGAGCGTTCAGAGGATGTTTTGTTTTTCCTGTTTTTTTTGCCCTTCAAATGTGACTGAAAGGTTCATGTACATGGTGTACTCAGCTTTTTACTCAGGATGCTCAGTCAATTTATTCTGAGCTCATAGAGCGCGCTCTGATCATGCTCTGAGCGAAAAAAGAAACACAAATTCGAGCTCTGAAGTGTCTGAGCTAAAAAAGAAACACGAACTTTTTGTATAACAGTTCAGGTTGTGCTCTGAACTAAAAAAGAAAAACGCCTATTGTATTATGAAATGCAACCCCCTGCTTGTGTTTACTGTTGGATTACGGGGTGGGTGCGAGGTTTTTTACTTATATTTTTTGTTGAATATTCAAATTGTTGGGTGGGACATAAGGCCCAAAATTTTTTCTTGGGACTTATGTCCCGCAAATTTGTGTACAACGGAGTTTTTTGGTCTTATTTCCATTAGTTTTTTGGTATTATTTCGTTTTGCATGACGAAATAAAGCCAAATTGGGTCTATTTCGCTTTCGAAAGCGAAACAATGCGAAATTTGGAATTTGGCATTATTTCGTTTGGCTTTATTTCACGTCACCAGTGTAGTCTAATGTTCTCGCTTTCTACAAAGACTCCAGAACCAGACCCCTGTTCCGTTCACGGATAGTGTCCCATTCCTCCTGCATAGAAGTGTCCCAATCATCCTGTAGGGCACTTCAAGGAGATAAAACATAATATCACTTAAAATACGGCGCAGACTAAACAAAATTAGAAATAATTCACTTCTTAATGATAATATCTATTTAATTCACTTTTTGAACAATAAGTTGACTCATTAGCTATTTTTTTTGTCACTCAAATTTTACACAAAGATTTTAATTTTTATGTACAAATTACCTTTTTTTCTTTCCACTGCGTAATTTCAAATGTGCACAAGACCTGCTTCGTTTACCGGTGGATACAGACTTAAGAGCAAATTTGTGATCAACATAACGGAGAGAAACAATTCGACGTTAAGGATAATGCTTGTGTCCCATTCCTCCTGTGGCCCATACATACCCACTCTCCCCTAATGTTATTCAGTATAACATCTCCTCAACCCAGATCCTGTATAGCTATAACCAAATAAATTTGTTTCAATATGAAAAGCATATTAAAATATAATCCGACTGAGTGTTGAATTTTAAGTCTACGATCATTTAATTGTAAGAAGTTCCTGTTTGAAATATATCTTTAATATTCTCGTGGTTAGATTGTAGAACTAAAATGCTAGATTTTAACATTTAAAGATTAAAGTTCAGAGAAGTCTTATTAAAATGAGTATTTTAATGAAAGAAATAGGTACGAAAACATTAAAAAAAATAATGTAATAAATTGAAAATATTAAAAAAACAATATTCTTGTATTGCATAACAGTGATAGTCTGGTGTCTCTACTGTCATCTTGCACAAAAGCGGCAAGGACTTCACTGACATATAAATATAACTAGAAAAGCACATATATCGGATATAAGTGCCTACCAACTGTCCGAAAAAAAGTTTTTTTTTTATAGTCAAAATTAGTAACAGATTATCGGCGGCAACAACTGGAAGGAAGCTTCTCGATCTTAATCCCCTCTATATTATTTCTTTAATTTCTGTAGTGTGTTTCTCCCTTTTGCAGTTCACACGGTCAACCAATCTTAACAAAAGAAGTGTCAAAAAAAGATATTTTAAGGGTGCTTATCTTTGCATTTTTACTTTTTTAAAATATTAACAATTAAAACAAATATTTTACTGCTTTAAATTTCAACTACGCAGTTGTGTACAAACTATGATTCCTGGAAATACTTTTCTTTCGCTCTTCATGCACATAAACTACGCACGTCACGAAAGAGAGTCGACGGTAGAAGAGAGTTACAGTCAAGATTTATGTAAAACCTTCTGCCTACGTCTGAGCGATAAAGGGCACGTCGACCTATAAGATCTATACCTATGTACCATAGGGCCAGAATAATGTTTAGGCGAGCAGATTCTCCACTTTTCTAACAAAGTTAATCAAGCTGCTGGCAGATGACTTCTTCATCTCTTCAGGGCTCAGAAGCTCCCTGTAGAAGATAGTTCTCCTGATTCCACATAGGGCTGGACACTCACATATTATGTGCCCAAGCTGTTTCGTCTTCTTCAAGACACAACCGACAAAGTGAGGAGTCGGTTAAATTAATTTTATTTAATTGATATCGTAGGTTGTGATGTCCTGTGAGGAAACCAGGTAGATTTTCGATATCATGCCTTCTAAGATTTAAATTTCTGTTGGCATCTTTTTTGAACGGCTGAATAGCACGCTTGGCCTGTCTTAGACCTGGGATATTCTCCCAAAATGAGCTACATTTTGTGTGATTTGGGAGTGTAGTAGAAGGGTTCTACGTCCGAGCGTTTGAAGGCCGTTGCAACAGCTTAGTACTGATTTGGAGGCAATAATAGGCGAGCTAAGGGCGTTTATAGCTTCTTGACTGTCCGTGAATATATGGATGTATATGCCCTTAGTACCTGTGTTGTATATGTGGTTAGGACCGTGGAACCCAGCATCCACTCCTGTTTCCATTTTGGAACCATCCGTAAACCACTTTCGACCATTTTGGCAAGGTGGGCTATTGTAGGTACGCCCATGCTTCTCTACTAGGGATCTCCGTAAAGAACCGTTTTTTGAAACATAAAGTCTTTGGAAAGCGGTCTGTTACGGCGCAGATTATGCCAAGTACCTACTGTAATTTCAGAGAAAAAATCCTTTAACTCAGGATGGTCGCTGAGAATTGTCTCTTTCATTTCGATTAAACTTGCCGAGCTGCGAATTGCCCTTTGTTTCTTCTATAGTCGCAGTAGAATAGGTAAGCCTACGCATGGCCCCGTATATACCGAGACATGCAAGTCGCTTTACCCTTTGAAGCTTAGCAATGTCGTTCTTTTGTTTTGTTTTAGTCCGCCATACTAAAAAAACGTATGTTATGATGGGCCTGATCATCATTGTGTAGATCTTAACACAGATAGGAAATCTAAGAAAGAATTTTATTTTCAAAATTTTGCCTGGGAATTGGGTAGGTGCGCTGACGGTCTATCCGATACGTGGCGCTGTTGTCTACCACTCAACCGATTTCAATGAAATTTTGTGGATGGGTATGGTTGGTTCCATTTTTAAAGATAGGATAGTTTTGGATCCGATAGTTCCGCACGAAAGGCACGCACAAACCGGGCGGGTACCCCAATATATAAAAGAGATTGACGTCTGTGTGTGCACTCATAACCAGAGAATGGATCGTTAAATTTTGACCTAAAAATTCAAGCAACCATTATATAATTCTGCGGATTCCGATGATTTGCCATTGGTTTTCAAGCGCCTTCAACTTCCCATGCGTATCGCTTTCACTATGAAAAATAATAAGTAGCAAGGACAATCGCAGGTTATTTGTGACATAAATTATCCCATGTTTTTCAAATGGTCAATCGTAGTGGCGTGCTCACGTGTGAGTGAAAAAGTGGAAAGTTGGGAGACACGTCAATCATTGCGGTTTGATTTAAACACATCAACAATGCAATACTTCAGTTATTTATATTGTATTTAATATAAACTTTTGAATAAAGAATTTGAATTGACCGAATTACATAAAGCAGCATGAGCATTGCTCATTCTCGGAATTATTATTTTCATTACATTAACGGATTTGGGCGGAACGAAGTTCGCTGGGTCAGCTAGTTTAACATATTCTCAAATCACTCACTAGACAGGTCGCAATTTAACTGAAGTGAACAATCGGCCAACTTATCCCTATGAGATATCATTCTCTAACATTCTCGAAACAAGTGTGGCTCAGTTCGCTGCATGACATATTCATGAATGAGCTGCTATGCCACCAAGTTAGACACTCATATGGTGCATTAGATACAATGCAGAGTCAATCCAAAATTGCTGTGGAAATTATAATACTTGTATCTATATTTACAACCCTTCTGTCTGTAGCCTTACACCTATTCCAAAAAAATTTAAATTACACTTTTCCACTTCTTGTATGGTACCACTCTGTATAAAAAAAATCTTAGCCAATGTAACCTGTAAAGTGCACTCATATCCACTTAAAATTAATCTATATATATAAAAGAAAGTGTCCGAAGCGATGTTATCCCATAACTCGAGATTGGCCGAACCGATTTTGATGATTTATACTTTGTTGGAAAGGTATTTTCTCAGCACGGGTTTTAAAAGAAAAAAAATCAAAATGTCTTATTTTGACCACCCAGTTTTTTTTCGACTTTTTCAATTTTTTTCATTTTGTATTTATTTATTTTGGCAACAACCAGAAAAAGAATCAAATTTGAATGTAACATATCGTATCACAATTGAACCGTCAGATAGACATGCAACGTAACGCCATCTACTATCGACCAATCAAGAAGCCAATTTTGTTTCATGTGTGGTGGCGCTGTCCACGTTGACTGTGCCATTTGATTCAGTTACGCAGTTTCATGTGAAATGCAATCATTACTCTCAGTATGCATGCACAAGTGATGTAAAATTAACTTTTTAGTATTTTTCACAAGAAGAAATTGTAACTTTTAGGACTGAATTGTAACTTTGCCGTTATTAAAATTTGTAGGTATATAAATATTAAGTTAAATATGCCTACATACTTTATACTTAGTATTCATGATTTAAAAAAAACAAGTATGTTCCCTCCTTGGCCTTTAAATCGATATTTTGAAAACTTTCTGGTGACATAATATTGTGACCATAATAAAAAATACATTGTTTTTGAAAACAAAGGAATTTAGACTTTCAAAGGATAAAATAATAATAATAGTTGAGTCTCACATCAGGATTTAGGCTTATTAATGTGCCTTATCACTATTATTTATGAGTTCTTTTGTAAAAGAAAGCTTTCAATTTTCAAATTATGATATGCGTTTCTTAACAAATTCTTAGTTTCAATATTTCATATTTCAATATTAACTGATACAATAATTGTATCCGCTTTTGGCGTGTGGGGCGTGGGATTGAAAGAGAAAGGGTAAGAAATGTATACGGGACTGAAAGAAGATGATTTAACATTTGAAAAAACGAATATCTGTTAAAATTACGGAAGGAAGACAAATTATTTTATGCAGTGGGAAGAAATATCCTGTTATTGGCCAACTCAAGCGTTATGGGAATAGATATTTTTTGCGAAAAAAATGGCCCCCTACAAGATAGCAAATTTCTTTGATCTTTTTTCCATCAACTGTTCTGAAACCACATTTTGCACGGGCGAAGCCGGGGGGTACAGCTAGTTTAGAAATAAATACTGCTAGTCGGCTTATTACAACTACAAATTTGGTGGTTAAATGTTTACTCGTTTACCGCTATTCCACCGTCCAGTTTAGTGATGCAACTCGCTGGATTATTACGAAATAAGAAAGCGTCAGTATTTATTGTAATATTTTTTTCTCTTTTCAACAATCTCTTACAACAACTTTTCACCAAAACAAGGAACTAAATGGTAAGTATACCTGTCAGTTGAAACAGTCGGATAATTACTACTTCATAAAGATCCCGCCAGCAAGATCCTTCCAAATGACTTCAATATCGACCAAGATAGCATCTTTATGTCCTTTAAATTGCTTCCGTTGAAAATTCTTTCTCATACTACCAACACACTACTAACCGTTACGATTTATATAGGTACAACTTAATTTCATTCACAACCATTGACAGCGAATTATAAAAGCCCAATGTAAATTCATCAAATCCACTTACCAAGGCATTAATTTACGTCCAAGCCAGCATAGCTTTTAACTCCCATCAATATTATGTAAATCACGCTTTATCGGACACTGACGCCACTTAAAAACGGTCCATAAAATGAACCATAAATTCCGCTAATAAACTACAGCATTTTAACGAAGTTTACAAATTAATTTAAGATGAAGCAGCGAGCTCTTCGTCGGCTTAAGTGAAAGTTCTGCGAAGATAAGCTGTCACTCGAAACGCTTCTTGATGTGAATTCCACCTCAAACGTGACCCATAAATGTATAATAGAGCTGACAACTGGCAGAGGTGTCAGCGGGAGGTGATGCGATCTCAAATAGTACAAAGTACTCTCCAAATGAGATTCATTTTGACCTGATTCTGTTGAGTGAATCTTCTTCGCCCTATAAATACTTGGCCTTCGGCAATCAACTGTTCAGATGATATTTAGTTCTTCGCAATCATGGAGCTGCTGCGGTGTTTTGTGTTCGTATTTGTTTTCGGTGCGTGTCACTGCGAGGGTGGACTGGAGAGTCTTGACGTCAAGTTAAGTGGACTGACTGATGTCAGAGCGAGGGGTTTTGCCGTTAAGTATAGGCAACCGCCAGTAAAAGTGCATGTCTTTCGAAACATAACAAGGATTATTGGAGGTACACCCACCACGTCGCCGATTCCTTACCAAGTGTCACTGCAAATTTTGGCATACATCAACTGGAAGCACTTTTGCGGAGGATCCATCATTAGCAGCAGTCATGTACTGACTGCCGCCCATTGTGTGGACAAACTGCGACCCGAAAGGATGTCCGTTGTAGCGGGGGCTACTAGCTTGAAGTCTGGCGGAGTTCGGCACACTGTTGTGGCATATAAGAAGCATCCTTCGTATACCAATAAAGGACTGATTACCAACGATGTGGCGATCATTAAGGTGACATCACCGTTCCAGTTCAACAGAAAGACGATAGCCAGTATTAGTTTGGCGGAGGACGCTGGATTGCGTGTGGAGAATAATTATCCTGTCACCTTGACCGGATGGGGAGCTACATCGGCTAATCATGCAGTGACTGCGGATCATTTAATGATTTTGCATTACAATACGATTAAAAACAGTGAGTGCCACAAGAAGGGCTACCAAGTGACCCCGAACGAGATTTGTACGCTGATTGGCAAGAGCAAGGGAGCTTGTGTGGTGAGTATTGATTTTTTGTGTGTTTGTCTATACAAGATTTTCTGCTGTAGCTGTAGGTTTCGGTAAGTCCACATTGAGTTTGTTTTCTGTAACAGAGAGAGAGCTAAGTACCTCATGGCCACCGCCTGCGACTTCGATTTAACCTTTAGAAGCCCGAGATTCTCCAATTTCTTTGTCCCTTTAACCTTAGTTCAGCTTTCACAATCACAGCCTCTTTTTGGCTTTCACAAATCATGGAACTTGGGACCCTGTTTTGGTTTCCTTGTGAACTTCAAACCCAAACACTTTTATTGGTGTTGGCCCGACTCTATATCATCCGCTGGGGTAAATTGAGGAATACCAAAGAAACTTGTCAATCACAACATCTTCATATTTGGTTGACGCTTAGTGGATCAAGAGACCACAAAATTCTCCTGCGATTTTATTTATAGAAATCTATTTATTTATTTATTTATTTATTTCAATCAAATGAGAACATCCGCTGTTCTCGCCAGATTAGATACTTAATATATCAAATCTCGAATAAAAATAACGGTAGATACCAGATAACTTGCACCTCGTCTCGTAAGATGTCATTTCAATATTCCATCGCAGTCTACGAACAGCTACTCTAGTAAAACACTTTTGGATCTTCTCAATTCTAAACGAATATACTTCGTAAAATGGATTCCATACTATACCTACTGCAGTATTCAAGATGAGTTCTGATAAATGCAAAAAATAGACGTTTAAGAGTATAAGGATCTTGAAAGTCTTTCGAATTCCGCAGTAAAAAACCAAGCATCTGATTACCTTTGGCATCCAAAAACTTAATGTTCTTGCAAAAGCTAAGTTTTATGTCAAAAATAACTCCAAGATCTTTTTGTCGATTGCGTACGTAAATGGAATTGGAAAGAGGTGACGATAAAAAGAAAGACTTTGACACTTAGAGACATTGAGAAGGTCATTGTCATACATCAAATAGAAAGACGATTGAGGTGTTCTTGTAGAAGAATACAATCTCGAACTGAACGTATTTGTCGGAAGATTTTCAAATCGTCGGCAAACATAAGACACTGGGAACTCAAACACAAGTCAGGAATGTCATTAATAAACAAAAGGAAGAGTAGAGGTAACATAAATTGGTGACGAGAGCATTCCGTTCATGCGAACATACTGGATACGATCCGTTAAGTAGGAATGAAACCACTTTAGGATATTGGAGTGAAATTCTAAGGTAGTCAGTTTGGAAATTAATGTTCTATGGTTAACGCGATCAAATGCCTTAGCAAAGTCTGTATAAATTACATCGCATTGTAAGCCAATCTCAAGGTACCTACTTGAAGGCAGTACCTATTACAAAAAATTGAGAGATTTGTAGTAGTGGATCTGTCTGTAACGAATCCATGCTGAGACGGAGAGAACAATCTTTTGAAGAGATGATTAAATTTGTCACACACTAGTTTTTCAAAAAACTTAGGGATGGAAGAAATTTTACAGATTGGAAGATAGTTGGTAATATCATGCTTTGATCCAGATTTATATATGGGCGTAAATCTGGTGACAACTATGATGTACTTCCACCTAAGCCTGATTGATGCAGGCTATTCCTTTCAAAGCTAAAAAAGACTTATTTTAAATTTTCGGGATGAACCCGCCTAGTCCAATATTGAATTAAGTCGTATTTACTTCGAGTATTTAGCTTTGCATAGGTATACGTATTCTTGAGAAGATAATTGATTGCACCATCTTCTTTTAAAAAAAATGTTCTCTGACGAAGACTTTTGCTTCTATAACATATGGCCAATCATTCGTGCGCACGAAAACGTTTGATCGTTTCGCCTCACAGAATCTGGCCACAGGCTTCATTTTATATAACTTTTGCCAAATTCAGTATCTATTATAATTTATCTCGGTTGGACAAATGTTTGAACCGCAAACTGTGTTGTTCGATTTCGGTTTTGCCGAAGAAGAAAATGAATGCATTCAGATATTTTGAAAGACTTGTCTAATAGTACATTTACACCGCACCTAAATTCAACATTTTGGCTAAATTCAACATTTCAGGCCAAATGTCCAGCATTTCGCCATATATTTCCAAAATTTCCCAGATGTTGGATTTCAGCGAAATGTTGAATTTCGTCGCTGCATTTGTAAGTTTGTGAAATCGAACAAGCCTCTTTACAAATTCCGCACGTCATTTATTTGCTTAACACTTCGAGACTCGCAATAGTTGTTGCAATTGCGTGCTGAAAATCCTACTTTTCTTTGCTTTGCTGAGTTCGAAGCTAAAAAAAAACGGCTAATATATTTAATATGTTTGAATTATCATTTAAATTCATGTTTAAAATAATATAGCTAAAAAACAAGTTCTTTAGATTCACCCACTTCTGACTTCTAAACAGAAAAAAAGTAATCAATTCGATACCAGCTGCCATTTGAAATGTTGAAGTTTCAGTGGGAACGGCAAACTGGATTTCGAAATATTTTTTTCCGAAATGTTGAATTTAGGTGTGGTGTAAATGTACTATAAGAATGAAAATATTTAATTTGATCGTAGGTTGACTAATTTTTTTATTCTTAATGAAACCATCATTTTAGGAACAAAAATTGGCCGAAAAGTAAAATCCCTTTTTTTACTATGAGGTTTGAAAAATCCCTTTATCCCACAAAAAGGAATAAATCCCCCGATCTGGCATCCCTGGTTCTTCCTTGAACGACAACTTTAGTATCTTGTTGAGCTGCTTATTTAAAGCCAGCAAAATATTAAATTGTTAAGCCTGCTTTTTTTTTAACATATACCGATGCCAATTGGAAGGGAATTTTTTTTGTTCGTTCGAAAGGACTCTCCATCTATGAAGGGTCTCGACTTATAAAAATTAATAATGGTGTTCCTTTTAGCAAAGGTCTGCTGTTTTCCAGTTGTTTTTTCCTTTTTCTATTCGCCTCTTTTGGATCGGACAAATCGTTATTTTCCTTGCAACACATGTTGCCTCGTCGCAATTTTCCATGCTGTGCAATGTTTGAGGCATTGATTATAATTTACACGGTGTATTTTTATAAAGCTTATAAGGCGTATAAACTAAATTTACACCCTTTAGTGTAGAAAAATAAAATATCATCTTTCATATAGGTAAGCTCTTTTCTATGAGGTTACCTTTCCTAGAGAGGCAGAGTTGCACTTAACTTTACGTATACCTTCAGAAATTTCAAGGCTGCTATTTATTTTTATTTAATTTTAAAAACAAGGCTTATCTTCAATCGGCCTTACCAATAATCAACTTTAGTCTGGCACTTTACGAAAAGACTCCACACTTTCCAAAATCCCTTTACCAATAAACAAATATAGTTGCCAGACTATCGCTAACTGTAGGGTTAAATGTTAGTGTTGAGAAAGCCATGTTTATCTCAGACATTAGCTAAATAAATCCTCCCTTATGTCATTTTGAAGACAAGTGTTGCCCAACCATCCAAAATCGCGGTATTAAATTTCGAAATAGGAGAGAATTTAATACGATGTTGTTCAGCCTGAGCGTTTACAATTATTAATTAATTTTAGTAAATTGTGAATGTTTTCTAATTTTATTCGTTGTAATACAACAATGCAAATGGTTTTTAAGTCTATCAAACACAAATTTGTACAAATGTATGCAAAATATTGAAAAATATTGCGTTTTTGTTTTATTTCTAAACACGTGAAGCATAATATTTCTGTGTTTTTTTTTTCTGTTGCTTTTTGATTGGTTTTCCTAGATAGTTGCTTAATAAAAAATAATTTTTATATAAGTTTGGGATAATTCCAAGACTTTCTTGACAGTCGTCGCAAACAGAATAAAATATCTTCTTACCAAAGTTGGGACGGCTTATAGGTACCTTTTTGCAACAATTCTCAGTACCTTAGGCGACACAGGTAGATATTTTGTTGCGACCAAACCCTTTTCAAACTCTTTGCAAAAGGAGTTTGTTTACCGAGAATGAGGATCTCTAATGAGACAATGGTTGGCGTGAAAAGGTTCTCTTCGCGGAAAATATAGTTATAAAAATAGAATTATCAGAACTCAGCAAATACATGCAAAATAACAAGTTTATTAACTTCGGGGGGTGCAAGTACAGCCTAACAAACAGGTAGTACGAGAATATGCGTTTTATATTTTTCAGTTCGAATTTCAACTTTTGTCGGTTTCTAAGTTTCCCGAATTAAGTAATATATAAGCCATACAATTTTTTATAGGTTAAATTGTATTTATTTTCAAACCCGGAAGCGATAAATTCTTAACACGCTTCCTACGTACTATTGTTATTCATTCTGAAATGAATGAGCCAGATATTATTTCTATTTTCAAAAATATTCTCTTGCTAACAATGCAATTGTGATGTTTAGACCAGGTTTAGACCACTAATAAGTTTTGATTTGCATCGTCAGCCTACGAATAAATGAAACCATTCAAATAAACTGTGCTTTGTTTATTGAATAATTTGAAAGGGATTTTATTACGACACAAATGCACTCATAAAGAAATCGCGAGGTAGTATTAGAAATCAATGGAAAGCGTACCATAAAAGTACTGAAAATTGTGTCCGATCGAACGATAGGGCATTACTGATTTGCATATGATATTTGACAGATCAGCGGATATTTTGTGCATTTCCTATCTTGTTTTTTGTTTTTTGCTTATAATAAGTCTCAAAAAGCATTGGGAAGATATGTGTTGGGTTGGGCAAATTTAATTGCAATTTATGTATTCCTTCTTTTAGAATAAAATCCTCCTTGTGAAAGAAACGATTGACCTTGTTTTTCACGAAAACAAATTATGAAATTTGAATTCTACAATGACAAAAAATGTAATAGATTCTAAGAAAGTTGTCGGACTAGTAAATGTGGAGGTCTAATTGTTTATTGGTACCATTTCACAAAAGCTGTACATTTACTAAAGCTGACATCTAACTAGTTGTCGACATTAGTGATTGATTATTAGTAAGGCCGAATGTGACTACCTCAAAACCCCACGATTTTTCTTTCACCAAATATAAGTACGAAGTAACTACAATTGGAGTTTTTTTTTTTGTATAGTAAGCACTTTTCTTTTTAATTTCAGGGTGACTCTGGTGGACCACTGGTGAACCGCGATCGCAGCATCCAAATCGGCATCGTCTCCTACGGTTCCCCAACCTGTGCATCTGGCTTACCAGACGTCTTCACCCGTGTCTCTAAATTCCTGGCATGGATACGAAAGGTCGTCCAATCCGAGTTACCATGAACAAATAAAATCAAATCCATTCCAAAGTTCTGTTTGTTTATCCAGCCTTATAGAGTAATTAAAACTCCCAGGCACACACTGCATAAATGAAACGCCCAGCACCGACCAAAGAAAACCAATTTACTAGCAATTCGACGCAGATTTGTACCGCCACGATATTCGATATTCGATTAGTGGTACTATGCGACTGCCTTCCTCTGGGCCAATTACATGGCAATGCAAACAAAAAGGAGAATTCCCTCAACCTCCAGCAGAAGAGCGCTATAGATGCGCTATCCGGGATGATGATGCTGCTGAAGGTGTGAAATCCAATATCCTCCAGACCTAATAATTTGTTCGCCAATGATTTCATCGTTTCTTCGTTTCATGCCTGTACAGCCTGGAATAGAACAATCGAACTATGAGCATCATCCCACCGCGGGATGGGGAGACGAATACTTCATGTATAGATAATTCAAACATCCTTGTCGTCGTTGTCGTCGGGCAGCACACCGCTCAGCTGCGCGGATTGTGGACTTGCTGTTATGGGTCCGGGAATCGGCTTACGTTTAATGTGCGAATTGTTTTAGGTTTTGCGTCTTTGTGGACTTTCTGTCGGGTTGTCGTGTCGTGCCAGTCGTTTGTGGTGGACGAAACAACATTAACCCCTGCAGATGACCTGGTACAATTCTTCCACAGTACCGGGTTACTACTATGCGCGCGGTATGTAGTCCGATGAAAGTCTACACTGTTCGTCTGCTCAATATTTTCACACTTTATCGTAGCTTTGTCTGTTTTCGTTTTGTCTGCCAAGAGGACGATGCGACGCGACGGTAGGTTAGGTTAAAGTTATTACTTGAGACAAGAAGATTTGTGACACTTGTACATGGAGTGTGCAACTACAATCAGAGGTGCTGGTGATACACAATGGTGTTTGGAACTTGAGACCACGGGGACACATTATGTCGGGCAATTGAAAAGGACATGATAGTTTGTTTGGGTGAATCTTTTGGTAGGCTGATGGTTGGAATGTGAGTCTGTACCAGTTTGTTGTAGGGAACTTTAGTCAAGTGAGATTATGCAATAGTATTGCAAAGAAAGTTTGAAGCAGCCCATACACAATGTAGTTAGTAGTGGCTTATGCTGTCAAAGTGTCTTGTTAGTGGTTTGTAAGAAGTTTGTGATTTTAATGAAGGGCTATCTTATTTGATGAGTGATGGAACGCAATTGGTGTAGCTATTAAATGTCGATCGTTCAGGGGCTGCTTAACTGACTTACTAACTTAAGAATAAAGTGGCTGTTAAAAGTTGCTAGTTATGCTAACCGTGCCTAAACCTACCTTCAAACTAAATTCAAGCATTTTTATAACGACTAAATCACAGTGGAGCGATGTCAACTGAAAGCAACGTGGCCAGTATTGCATTACCTACATGAAAATAGAAGATATTTCACACATGTCGGTAGTCCGCTAAGCACCTACTTCTATTTAAATGTTGAGTAGGTATAACATGTGCTCGAAAAGCTAGGTACCAATATGCTTTCTATTATAACGTGAAAGCCACTCGGATATAAATTTACTTGCTGCACACAAGGATTTACAGGTCTAAAACTGAAATCTTCTCCACGCATTGCGACGAAATTTTAATTGGTTTTGACAACTTAGACTAGTCTAAAAGTCGCTTATACGGAAACTATGTACAAAAATTGCGGTACGATAGAAAACGTGAAAACAGTCTTCGGAAACACTATAGCCATCTACTAAAAGGGATTGAGTATAAATGCGGGTCAGGCAGCCCTGAAAATCGTTCCATATGTCGGAATAGAAAAGAGGATTGATTTGGAAAATGTTCGACATTCCAAAGATCGGATTCGAAAGGACAACAACTTTGAGTCAAGAAAATCGGTTCATTCGTGTGGACAACTTTCAGAACTTAATGGGGCTCTTAAGAGCGTTTGTAGAGAGATGGCTAAAGCGTACTTGACTCCTGAGAGCGGTTACGAAAACGCGGACTAAGCACTCAAATTGGGTACATGTATACTAAGTTTGTAAATTGGTTACATTTTCTAGGAACGTCAGGTGATGTGCCGTTTTCGAAAGCAGAACAAAGTTTCTAAGATTGTATGATTGTGTCTTTTTGGGCTACAGACAGAGTTTCGTCTGTCCAATATTTTCTTTGATATTTTTACTGGGACTAACAAGGAGGCGTGTAGACTGCTCCTTAACATAGTGACACAAAAATAAAATAGGCATCTTCGTCGACAGTCAGGCCGCGATTAAGGCTATTGGTTCAACTAATTAAACGTCCAAGCTTGTTGTGGAATGCGGGAAGACACTCACCAGGGCTTGTCATTGGTTTTGAAATCACTCTCGTCTGGGTTCCCGGCCATAGGAACGTTGAGGGGAATGAGAAGGCCGATTAACTTGCCAGGCGTGGCTTTGCTCTGTGTGTGTCTCATGCGGAGGAAGTCTTCCCTCCGCTGGGATATGTAAAGAGAGAAATTCTCCTGCTCTTCACCTCAAGGGCTGAGACTAGATGGATGAACCTGACGAACTGTGTCATTTCAAGGAAGATTTGACCAACCTACGATGATGTCAGAACAAACAACGGGCCATTGGCCTTTTGGAACTCACGCAGCCAAGCTTGGCATCCCCCACAATACTCACTGCCGTTGCTTCGCTACTGCAAACAAGAGTGTTTGTGAGTGTCCGGCTCTATATAGCCAATACCAAACGCAGTGCACTAGGTCATCCCTTTTATGATTACCTTTCGCCGATCCAAAGCATCCATTTCAACAAGATTGTCAAATTTCTCAACTCCACAGGCTGGTTATGAGCTCCCTTAGATCCGTTAGTTGTGGTTTCGAAACGGCCGGCGCTCAATGCGCTACTTGTATTTTCCATCATCGATATTAACAAGGAAAGACTATACCTATGTTAAACCAACGATGTTTCTGGATGGCCAAAACGCTTTACTTAAGTAATTAAATGTAAAATGGACTTAAAAGACATATTTGCATCTATTACTTCTGAAGACATATTTAGGTTTTCTCGAGAAACTGGAGGACTTGATATTTCATAATAAGCTTCAAAAGCCAGACGATCGGCTGGGAGGGTAGATACCAAAATTAGTTTCAATATTTCGGAGTAGCAGATATATTAATATAGATGAATCGTTTCAGAGTCCGTTACGAAACTGACAGGCTTCACACGGAAATTAGCCACCGAAAAATGTTCTGTCATTTATAAGCAGTCTTTAGATACATCCACATTTCCGCCAATAAAATTATGCAAGTCATCCATAGAATAGGTTACGAAAGCTCGAAATTTATAACAATTTAGCAAGATATGTTTTTAGAAAACGGTAGGGGAAAGTGGTCACCCTTCGTACATGGGGCACATTCATACAGTAAGTATAAAAGAAAAACTAAGCTTCGCTAAAACACGTGTTTGCTCGTGTGCATAGACATACCAGGTAGCATTTCGCTCAACGAACTTCGGGACAGTCGGGCAAAAGGTATGATAGCTGACAAGCGTAACGTGTTTTCGAGCGCTGTGAGTAATTTTTTTACCGAAGTTCGCGATCGCATTGCGAGTAAGTTTTTTACGTTTCTTGCAAAATAGGGATGACGAATTTATGTTTACAATGTTTATTTTGTTTTTAAATTACTAATATTTCCCTACTAAATTTTAATTTATTAAAAAGTTGTAATTTTTATTTTGTGCATAGCCTGGGGTACATTCGGACAGTAATACAGGGGGCACATTCGTACGCGTACGAATGCTCCCCTTCAAATTTTATTTACGAAAATTACAAGCAAAAGATCGATAATATCGATTTTAATGAAACAAAATTATATAGACCTCTTTAAAACTTGTTTTACGCATTCTTTGAGGTTTATTAGAAATGGCAATGTCTTTATCTGTTGTAGCCTTTACAGTTATCTAGGCAATATAAAAAATATAAAAATAAAATTCGAAATGAATGAATAGGTACCTATCGTTTTTTTCTAAAATGCATAAAAAGATTTAGACCAGTTTAAAAAAAATTAAAACTCTTACCTGGTCAAATTAATAACACGTCTCTACAGCACGACTTCTTCGGCACTAATAGCAGTAGAAACGAAGAAAGAGGATTCGTTAGTCCATCACAGAGCTGTCATAGCTTCATATCAGTTGTTATACCTAGAAACGACTCAGTTCTCACTTACTCTACAAGCCAGAACAACCTTACCCTAAGCAGAACTGCACAGCAAAGAGCTGTCATACGACTAGGTAACGTAGTAGATAAAAGGCTCTTGTAAACAAGCATATTTAACGGGTAACAGCTAACAGGACATTGATCAACGATGTTCACACCCTACCCAAATTAGGTTTGTTAACAATCGCGCCTTAAAGAGCTATGGTATGGTAACTATGGACATCCAAGATATGGTTAAGTTTGCCAAGTTAGGGGTTGTTGCCATAAAAATATTTGGATAAATCTGCAGTTATGACAAAAAATAAATCTGAAATGCAGACTTTTTTTTTATTTAAATAACAACACAAAAAAAAAAGTGTTGAATAGGAAAATGACAGCATACAGCGAAAGCAAGTGTACAAAAAATATTGACATGTTTTTTTAAGGACCAAAGTATATTATTTTAAATGCAGACAAAATCAGAAGTGCAGATTTATGGAGAAATCTGATTGTAAAAAGTCTGCAGCTCGGTTGGAAATCTGCAAAACGCAGACAAATCTGCACTTATAGCAACATTGGGTATAGGAAACAAATTTTCGGGTTTGGTACCCATATAGTATTCTCAGTGAATACGCAAAAGCATTGAATTTAAACTATCCAGCGAAATGGGAATAAGATTTTAAGTGAACTTTAAGTCAATTTGAATATTATTTAGTTATTTTGATATTTAATAAGTTTTTTTTTGATGTTTATAAAAATTAGCAAGTTAAATAAACTTTTTAAATACCCTGTATGAGTTTTCCCCTTGTCGTACGAAAGTACCCCATCTGCTGTACGAAAGTACCCCACAGGTGGGGTGCATTCGTACAAAAATCTAATCCTAGAATATTTTCTATAACTCTGTAAATCTTTGACATAATGGTTTCATACTTTTTTGTTATAAGCTACGATATATATAGAACATATAAATGCATTAACTACATACAAAGGTGAGTTAATTTTTGACTAAATAATAAAAATTCAAAAAGTGTACGAAGGGTGACCACTTTCCCCTATTTTTTTTCGACTACTTTTTCATCTAGTCTTACATATTGTTACTGTTATTGTCAACTAAATTACATGTCATATCCAATTCGTAATGGTTAATTTGCTTTTGAACATGAAATTTTTGTCAATCCTTCACAACTTATAAGATGTATTCTACTTTGTGAAACCCTTTTCAACCCATGTCCATAAAAATATCCGATTAAACGAACTATGTTTGTAGATGGCAAAACTCAGTCCCATTTGCTGCGAAACCAATAAATGTTGTTAGCCAACTAAAAACATTATTCAAGAAACCTGCGCTAGGACTGTAAAAAGCGTTGAATGGGGTTTCAAAACAAATAACTGAATTAGTAAGTGGGGACTTTGATTAACATGCACAGAAACTAATATTGACGAGAACTGCATGGTGTCTAATGGGTTGTATGAATAAGAAATAGCATTTGCTTTGAGCAAAAGGTTGTAGGAAAGTAAAAGCCCTATGCAATTTCTTTGAATCGGTATGAATAAAAATATATCTATTTCCCAAGTAAAGTCGAAAATTCAAACAAACGTACGTGTAGGTACTTGCCTTGCAGTTCCTGTCAAACCTGACCAGTAAATTTGAATTTTTGAATTTTTCTTAAGATTCTAACAACTTTTGTGGAAATTGAAATTAAGAAAATAAAATTCAGAAATATAAAGGCAATTTAGAGCTTCAACTTCACATGCAAATTTGATTTTTTTTCTGCCAAATAGCTTGCTTCATTTTCTTCAGGTGGCGGGAATTGTATCCGATATTTTTGAAAATATTTATTTGTTAGACAATTAGTTAAAGAAGAACTATGAATTACCGATAGCTTTTGGAACTGACGACCCTGAAGCCCGGATCTCCGCTATATACCTACCTTACAAATGATTCTGTCTAAATATTTCCATCTGAAAGAAATATTAACCGAAATAGCCCACGTCCATACTTCGTTTGAAACGAAACAATTGCTGCTTTCTCCGTAGGTATTTTGTTGGTTTCCATGTACACACAGAATTAAACTTAACTAGATATTTATAAAAAAAACAATGGCAATTTACAATTCTTATATTGTTTATGTTAAAAATGTTCGTAAAAAATATTCAGCAAAAGGTCTGAGTCAACTAAATAGCAGACTCAGAATTTACAACGCTTTGTCTGATGATTTTTTATTCCTACCGATATGAGTACGAGGTCATACCGCCGCTTTTCGAACATGTCAAAAGTTGGAACTAACTGAAAATGGTTTTTATTCATACGAAACGTAGCGAATGCTTCGATTTTGACATTTCTCTTGAGTAAAAGCAATTGCTACGTTTTATTTTTGAAATCTTGAAATGTCAATAAAAAAATCTGCCAGCAGCGAACTTTTTAAAAATCACAGTTATTTGATTCAGAAAAGAGAAATTCTTTGAAAAGAACTTTCCAGTTTATAACGCAATAATACCTGCTCTAACATTTGGGAAGCGCTAGGCATTATCACGTACAAACATCTTTAATATCGACTTATTTTTCCAGAAGGGATTGGTTATGGCTTGCTAGGGAGACCCAATCGAACTTAAGTTGTACCCTAAACTTGATGAATAAAGTAGGACTCTACACTTGGCAAATATTACAAACAATGAATTAACATACAAATGAGTTCTGGATAAATACTTTGCAAACTACAAAACCCCTTCTAGTAATTTGCCTTCTAAGCCGTAGCTCAAACCATACAACCCATGATCACATTTGACTAGGGTCCCATAACATAAATTCTCAATGAATCGAATTAACTCTCCCACAAGCCAGACATCTCTGCTGACGTAGATTCACAAATCATCCCAATCTAGTCCAAGAAACTGTCCCCATCCATACAACAGAAGAATAGCAAAATTAATAACAGGCGCCATCAGATACACACACCGAACACGATCAGTTCTAATGAATGGATTCATATCGACGACGACTATGGCGACGACGATGACGACGACATTTTCTGCAATTGCCATACGTTAGAGGTTAAGTGTATCTGCTGCTGCCAGCACCCTTCATGGCATCAATTTATAGATACATACATTCTGTAGCAACTTAACTGGTACAGATGTCGCACTAATATCTTAACCCCCTTCGGCTACTCGAATCCGATACATTCAATGTAGGTATAGAGACAAGGCCTTGTGGGCAAACAGATTCGCAAAACACAACATGCAATTAATTTAAATTAACTACACTTTTGCATATTACCATCGATGAGGGTAGGTATATCTTATTCGGTGAAATTACATACCACACGACAAGCACAACCATATACACTTATACAGTCAGGACGAGAGCAAAGCCAACCAACTTACACATCACCAATTAATTAGTTGAGTTATTATGAAAGATTTGTTCGCGCCAATAAAACTGATCAATTTATCTGTGTTAGACCTGGAAATGCGAGAAAGATTGTGAATAAGCCGAGGCAACCGGCGTAACAGCTCTGTAGTGGAATGTATCTTTATGTCACTTGCTGTACGTGTGCAGATGGTGTGGTGCTGCACTACTTTATCTCGGCAACAAATCGAAATGGACAGTGTGGTGGGAAAAAGACTGCTAGTAGTTATAAGCATTAGTAAATGAAGGTACATGTTGTATTGTTAACCCTTTAATGCATAGTGATAGTGACCCATATCTGGCACAATCCATTCTTTGGCCTATATATTTAAATGTAAAGACAAAATTTATGTTAGCTCATCGAGTGCACGAGGATAGGTACCATTTTTATTGGGGCACCATTAGAATATTCCAAGAAAAACACATATTAGTAGGTATAGGTTATTTCAGTTTGAGTTCGTCAGTAGAAATCGGTTTAGTGCAGAACGTGTTGTGCATTTTGTGTTATTAATTGGTGAATGTAGAAATTGTTTTCAACTGAAATAATACTGCATAAATCAGTAAAAAAATAAAATGGTCCACGGCAACTTTGCAATTCGTTGTAGTAAGAACTAAATTGTTTTTGCCATATACCTATAGCACATAATGCAATAATGTGTATCATAATTTGATTTTAGATGTTCGGTATTTCTAATTGTACTGGTAGCAAAAAACCCGTTTCTGATGAAGAAATCTGCAAAATTTTAGCAAAAATACCTAGTAGCATTGCAGATGGTAGGCATGGAAAGCGACGAATATGACGCAGATGACAATTGCTCCCGAAAAAATTGCTGGGTTCAAATCCGTTGAATACGTGCCCAATTTCCAAGGTGTCGACATATCCAATTTAGTTTGGAAAGACAACAAAAGCGTGAACAACATTTGTAGGTTCTTATCCAGTTACAAAAATTAACAGGTTCGATCGAAAAACAAAAGAAAATATCTCAATAAGGTGTCCAGCTGCTATAACCACCCCATAACGCGTCGATTTAATGGACAGCTACATTGGACGATCGAAGATATCAATGAAATCCAAAAAATGGTACATGTGTGATGTGTCTTTTTGAAGCGAATATAGCTTTTTTACGGACGGTCGGTGGGTCACGCATATAAATTATTCAAAAAGATGGGGAGTAAACCGAAAAAAATCGTCACCGTAGCGTTAACTTCCCCCTCCATGGCGCACTTGGAAGATGAAAACTCTAGAACGGCTCCACCGATTTGGATGATTTTTGTTTTGTGTTGTTCGTCTTGATTCAGGGATGGTTTAGGAAAAAAGAAAAGTCGAAAAATTCTTAAATATATGTGTGTAGAGAGCGAAAGAGGAACAGAGAGAGTAATCTAAACTAACTGGCACTATGGGCGCACTTGGAAGATGGGGAGCGAACCGAGAAAAGGTCAAAGCGGTAGCGTATATATCTTTTCTCTCTCTCCCTCTCATCCGCGTTGCGCGCGCACGTTCTATACGTAGCTAGCTCTCTCTCTCTCTCTCTCTCTGTCGCTCAGCGTAGAAGCGTTAGATGCGTTGCATGCTAACAAACGTTTGCTAACGTAACACGGGCCAATACTTTACGTCCAATGATTCGCTTCTTTCGGCCGTCCCACGACAGCTCGATTTTTTCATCATATAATCTATTAAGCCGTCATCAATTCTTGGCTTACCTGTGTACAAAATAAAAAAACATCTGCTCATGGATGGAATCCGAATTGTGCAATATAGGAATGAGCTCCAGCATCCCAACAAAACTGGGAAGGGCTTCAGGAAGTCCATCTGTTGCATACTAACATGCCGCAAAGAAAAGACAAGTACCTGCAACTTCCATACCAAGCAAGGATGTCAGACATGATGTAATCAATCATATACCCATTTGGAAAAACGTACGCCAAATATGCAAATTTTCAAGTTTATACATTACCTATGGATTATTTATTTATTTATATGTGTTTGTTTTCTGTCAGTCCTTTTCTTTTGAAACAAAACTAAACGACGGTAAAATGCATTTTATATTGTTTCATTATTTTGTTTGTTATGTCGACTGTCAAATGCTATATGAAATAAATTGTATTAAAATCCAGTTGTCCAATATTTTGTAACGTCCTTAGTGCATAGTGTGCCATATATGTCACAAATGCATTTTAACAAATTACTATTACTTAAAATATGTTTTTTTTAAAAACTATTTATTATAGAATGTTTAATAGCTTCATTTCTATCATTAAACAATTTTTATTTAAATTTTTGAAAAATCATGCATTTAAGGGTTTTATTATTATGGCAACCTGTGTTATATTTTAGCCAACATGCACGTCGTCTTATTATCAAGCTAAGATGAGATATATGATGTATCTATGCCTAAAGAGAAAATAACAAAATACTGTATTAAAGTGGATGAAATCTGAAGCGATGTCAACATGTTGATATGTCTTACAATTTGCGAAGTCCTGGTTACCTATTGGTAAGTTAATTGGTAACACCAAATTAGAAAATACCGAAGTTTGTAATATACGTCAACTCTCGCCATTGCTAGCTACTCCTCAGTTTGTCCGCTGTCTTACCGTTCAAAATAACATTGGTTGGATGGTATTGAACTGGACAACGTTTACTTTCAACAAGACGGCGCCACATTGGGGCAAAACGACCAAAAAGTGCCGATAATTACAATTTTTTTTTTTTTTTTGCGGGAAAGCTTTATATACTACTTACATAGAGTACTAACTAGGGCACAGTTGGACACTATTTAAAAAATTCGCAACAAAACCGGTTCGTTACAACGGTAGATTATACTCACGTCTTGCAGGTCAAGCAATTCTTATAAGTGAATTACGTTCATTTTCAGATGAGTTTTTTCGGTAAAGTTAATTATTTTTTGGTGTTATTTAGGTATGGAACCTTCTTCTTCAGGTATGTTACTGTGTTTAAGTGATTTTTTTTCTTCATTACATAAATAGTTTTTTGTACATAAGACAAAATTTGATCTATAGTAATTTCTTAAGAAAATTGATTAACAATAGATATTTCAATTAGGTTTTAAGCAATATTAAGCAATGAAAATTACACGAAAATAAACGTTATTGTTTAAGGTCTTAAAAACTTAAAAAATTATACTAAAACGTCATTGTTAATCAAAATTTATTATTTTTTTTAGGAATGTCTTCTAATAATTTAATTTTGTAGCAGAGAAAAATCTAATAGGGATATTTTTAACTCTTTTTATTGAGCTCCGATCCTGTTATCACCAGTAAGGAAAAGCCAGTCAAAAACAAAGTCAAAAATAATCCTAAAGAAGCACTTTTTATGTTGAAAGCTCCACCCCTTCAAAAAGATTACGCAACAGCTCATGTAGATATTGATGACGACAGTCATAATGACGACGACGACGAGTTTTTATTCTATCTTAAATAAATTATAATAAAAAAAAAAAAATTGTTTTTTTTTTAATAGACAAAATTTTTTTTTTCTAAATTTTGTTTTTTTTAAATATAGCATATACCAATAAAAACGATAGATCCACTTAAAAAAATCTCACAGCTTTAGTTGATTTGATGGCAGTTTTAAGGCTATTCTGCCCCAGTGTGCGGTGCTACGTGCCACACAAGCAACGAAACCATTGATCTTTTACAGAAAAATTGCTGATAGGTATACACATCTTTACTACTATACTCCGTAAGCAATTAGACTCCCTGACAACAAACGAACACGTAGCCACCATGATCTGTGCTTGCAACACATACTGTATCAACTACGCACATTCAATACGCATTTGCGTAAATAAACAGCACCACCTCCTTCCGTAAGTAAAAACAAGTAACACCAAAGACCCCAGTGACAACACAGAATCAATTTAAAACCAATTTGTCATCTAATTTACGAGTCGAGACTCCATAACAACTGCGCGGTCGGCTGCCGGCCCATTGCGGACCAAAAAATAATCGCTCGCCGGTTAATTCTGCGCGCGTTCAAAACCAAAAAGAACACAAAACATCACCACAAACAGAAACACAAGAATAGTTTTCTTATTTAATTTGTGTACTCTCTGTTGTTCAGTTGGATGGGGAAGGCCCGCTTGCCCTAAAGGAGGTCTCCTTTCCAGGGGGCAGGAGGACAAATGAAATATTGAATTAAAAACGATATGCGAGCGCGTGCACTTTGTATGGCAGCAGTTGCCTGCTGGTCGGCAGTGATAGCTTCATGCTGCCTTCTTTGGGTGCTTCTTCTATACCTATAGCGATAGCGGTGATCTTGCGAGGCGGTGGAGTAGGTACTTAACCCAAGATTGGAATATAACCACACCAGCAAGTAAGCATGGAACTGCGCTGCTGGCGATGACTCGGTTGACTCTGTTGCACCGATTTGAAGATGTCGACGATACAAATCGAAAGTTTGTCCGATGGTCTGTTGGCTGTTTGTCCGTTGCGATGTCTGACATAAACTTGGCGCGTTCACGTGTAAATTGTGTTGTGCAATGGGATGTCTGGGCTCGGGGGATAATTTACAGTAATACTGTTTGTTAGTATTATAAGTATACCTTTTGCGGAATGGACGTAAGCGTGTTTGGGTGTTGGTATGATTTTGTTGCACTCATTTAAGATGCGTACTTATTTGTAAGTACGAGTATACTTCCCTGTTGCAACAGAGTGATTTTTTGAGAGATATTTTCGAAGGAATACGAAGACAGTCGCTTTTTTTGTCTTTAAAAGACCAAAAGCAGAGAATAAGTTTTATTTTTTTGTGGGAATGATAGCAAACAATAATTTAAATACTTAGATAGTATCTATACTATCGCCCATATTACTACATTCTCACTTAACGGGCTCCCGACCCGTGGACAGTCTCTGCCTAAGTCACAGCAGCGGCAGCATTCCATCTACGATCCCGGGCACGCTGCTTCCAGTTGTACAGACCAAGCGCTCTGGCATCCGCGATGGCTTGTTCTTTGAAAGGGAGGTTCGGTCTTCCTTGTCTTCTCGACCCTGGGGGCTGGGATTCGAAGATCCTCTTAGCTGCAGCTTTATTTTCCATTGGCTCGATGTGGCCGAGCTATTGTAGTCGACGTATTTTGGGTTTTTGGACTACATACACATCTAAACACAGCTCATAGAGTTCGCGGTTGTATCTTATGCCCCATTCGCTCGCCTCGCACACAGGACCAAAAATCCGCCGAAGAATATTTTTTTGGAAGGAGCTCTAACTTCCTGCTTATCGTCCAGCACTCGGCGCCGTATAGCAAAATTGGCAGGATAAGTGTTTTATAAAGCATACATTTCGTCCCTCGAGCTAGAGTTTTGAACCCAATTGTTTTTTTCAAACCGAAGTAGCAGCGGTTTGGTATAGGTAAATTCTCCGCTGGATCTCCACTATAGAATGTCATTCGTGGAGTTCATGTTTACTCCGAGGTAGATGAACTCCTTAACTACCTCGAAATTGTTGCTATCAATAGTGACGTTTTGTCCTAGGTGGTGGACAAATATTTGTTTGTTTGCGGATAGCCTGTACTTCAATCGCCGTGAAAGCTTCTATCACGGAGCGCTGTGACCGAACGATGATGTCAATATCGTCCCTGTGTATGCGGACTTCCGTGTTGACACTATAGCCCCGCGCACCAGTTGTTCCAGTACGAGATTGAAGAAGTCGCATATGATAGCGCGTCCCCTTGCCGAAATCCGGTGTATGTTTGGAATAGTTCGGAGGAGCACCTGCTACGTGCCGATTAGTGTCTTGCAAAACGGTTAAAGACGTTCACACAGTACTTTGGATAGGATCTTATACGCGACATTATAAGTAAGAATATATCTCGATAGTTCTAGCAAGACATAGGATCGCCATTTTGGTAGATGGGGGGAGCTGATGCATTTTTTCTTCCATCCATACTTGGTTGATGATTTGGTGCATGCGCCCTACCAAAACATCACCACCGTATTTAAAGAGCTTCGCTGGTAAGCCATCCGAGCCTGCGGCTTTGTTGTTCTTAAGCTTTTTTATAGCTATAAGCCAACTTCCTCTATATTGGGTGGTGGAACAGGTTCTTCATTAACTGGACGTGGGTTCTCTTCTTGCCCCACCACTCTCTCAACACAATGCCCATTAAGCAGCTGCTGGAAATGCTGCTTAAATACATCTACTATTCCCTGCGCTTCGATGACTAGGTTTCCTTCGCTGTCTCGAAGAGCCTGCGTTCCGGTTTTGAAGCCAGCAGTCAGTTGCTTGGATTTCTTATAAAACCCTTGGATGTTGTTGCGATCACGAGACTCTTTTATCTCCTTAAGCTGGAATACTGCGTAGGCTCTCTTCTTTCTACGAAGGATCTTTTAAATTACATTTGCATAGTTTCGAGAACTTGATCTTAAATATAATATGGACTAAATCTTTTTGTAAAATTTCAATAAAAGTATTTCTGCTCATCTGGAAAAAAAATTGTAATACCTAATAGCCAATAAAATTTAAGTTATATTAGTTTGAACAATATTTCATCAAATGAATAAAACGTTCACTCATAAAATACATTGTCAGAATAACAAAACACGACTTGCAGTTTAATAAAATGGAGTAATCGGGATTTTTCGAAATTGAACATTTTTGTTGTGTTGTATTATAACAATATTTAGTTTGTTTTATCAACAAAAAAGGGACCAAAAATCGCTTATGTAAACTTTTGTAAAATTTAAATTTAAAAAATAAATAAAAATATTTTGAATATGTAGGATAATCATTTCAATGCTATGCTATTGATAGCGTAATTTATTATTTGAAAGACGAAGTAAATTAGCTTTATAGTTTGCATACAAATTCGCTAAAAAGAGAATTACAAATTTTAAAAGAAAATTATGTAGGATATCCTTTATGGATGACGACCCCTTGGATATAAATTGGTAAGGATTTCAATAGGATTGCTTAATATGCATTTTATTTTCTTAATAACTTAATAACTAAATAGATCCAATTTGACTTCAACGCTATGTTTCCCAATTCTTCAACCGCAAACTAATACCGTGTTCCCACCAACGTGATTTAGCTAAATCCACTTGATTTAGGTAAATCATCTTATAAATTACGTGATTTACCATACATTTTCGTGATTATTAATTACATGATTTATACGTGCCTCCGAGGCACACCTTGGTAGGATTATAAGCTTTTCACACCAAGCCCAAAACCGGGTTTTCGCCAAAACACACGAAAATTTCATCGAAAACAGAAGTTTTCCCATACATATTTCACTTTTCAAAACGAGTCGTTTGCACTCGTTTTCCGCGAAAACACCACGAAAACGACTTCCAATCGTTGGGTTGTAGGAACAAACACACCTTTTGTTGCCGCTTATTCTGCCGTTTAATTATGTAGGGCATACCTTGACATGCTGGATGCATAGATCAGCTAAGCTCGCCGGATATTGGGGTGGTTCACGACCCTTCTAATTAAACGCAACAACAAAAAGAAAACTTACTCATGTCAAGGGTTTTTCTATCAACAAAATCAATCCTTAACAATGTCTTTCCGAAATAAATATGTTTTCTAGATTCGCTTACGTGGTCGCAACCTGATTTTCTGTTGCGCGGTGCGGCTCCAGGAAATAACCCCCCAACGAAATAACCCCCCAAATAGAAAATGAAATAACCCCCCAAAATTGGGGAATAATTTCACTGTGAAATTATACCCCAAATCGAACATGAAATTAGTCCCCAAAATGGTATGAAATAAGTCCCCAAGACGGTATGGAATAAGTTCCCAAATAAGTAAGAAATCGGCGAGGGCGCCCTTTTCTCGAATTAATATTAATTTTTGAGACAATGGTAATTTGCGCAAATTATGAAATGTCTATGGGGGGGGCATGCTGCCCCCCTGCAACCCCCCTGCTTGGGTTTACTGTTGGATTACGGGGTGGGTGCGAGGTTTTTTTCTTATATTTTTTGTTGAATTTTCAAATTTCATACTTCAATTTGGGGAGTTATTTTACAGTGAAATAACTCCCCAATTTGAAGTATGAAATAAGTCCCCAAAAATCCATGTGAAATAAATCCCCACTTCCATACAAATTTTGGGGGGGCTATTTCATTTTCTATTTGGGGGGTTATTTCGTTGGGGGGTTATTTCCTGGAGCCGCGCGGTGCACTTGTTCCCTCCCTATATGTCAAAGACACGCCATGACAACACTAGCACCGAAGCTTTGAAATATGTTGTCCCTATAATGCTTACTCTACGAGTAAAACCCCTATTCACCACATCATGTAAGAAGGATGTCGACCAGACTCAACCCCATATGAATTAACTCACTGACCGTTCATTTCGTTACAATTCATTTTATTAAACAAAAAAAAAAAGATGAAAACACTTAACTAACATATTTCGGTACGAATAGCAAAATTGTAGCATATAAGTTAGCGTATATTGCATAAATATAATGATCGTGTAGTATATAATGCTTGAATTTACTTTTACGTATAGTAGTTGTCTAAACTTAGTGTTTCGTACTTCAATTATTTATGACGTTAGCCTTTTTGTTATTTTAATTCGAAAATCTTAGCACAGCATCTTATATTATCTAAATTTACATACGCATGAAAATTATTTACGTTTTAGGATTATGAAATTTACGTTTTATTTCGTTACGTTATGAGGAGAAGAAACAAAAAAAATATAGCACTTTATAAACAGCTCTATCAATCACGAGCAACACGGTTATATAATTATATAGGTAGGTATTTTAGGTATATATCAAGGTTATGGAAAAGAATATTAACTTACTTGGTTCAATTATTTTTTTTCTTTTTATTACTGCTGAGATAAATTCTGCTCTTCTAAATGTCGTTGCTGGAAATTGTGATCACAAGTCCCCCACGATGTTTCCCTTTCGTTCTCGCTTTAGGAAAGATTTTATGTTGACTTTAGTAAATGTTGTTAACCAGAGTATGTTTAGAAATATTATTACCTGTTATATGTTTTGCTAATTTTGTTTTCCATACCTTTATTTTTTTTTTCCTTTTTTTTTTTTGCGTACCTTTAATATAGGAGTTAATAAAATTTCTATCACTCGTGCAATATTTTCCCTTTTCTTCCTAGCAATTTTTTATATTCAATATACAAAAATAGAAATTAAACAAATTATTGAAATTAAAGGCAAACCAAAATACAATATTGATACTGATGCTGATTCTGAGTCACTGATTACGAAATGTCTGCTGCACTTGACTCTTCGGCTACCTGCTTTCTCGGACACGTTGGCGACTATTGTGTTGTGTGTGGGGAAATCGCTTATGAACCCGTTGGTGCTTCTATGGATTTTCTTTTGTCGGAAGCGTGATGAATTGGGAATATGTGGGGAATGGTGATAAGGCGGCCGTTCGGTCTCTCACAGGAGAACTATAGATAGCCTTCGCCGTGAATTTGCTGGTCGCTGCGCTGCTTTGCTTGCTCGCTTATTGTGTTTTTGATATCCACCAATCTTAATCAGACGTGTTGGAGAGGATTAATTAAACTGGGGATTTTGAGCGCGAAGCTGAGTGGCGAATTGTGATCGCCTTTAGCGAAAAATTACTTTTAATTTTAAACGAATGTATTTATGATAAGGGTCGTATCACTGGTACGTTTTACTTTTAGGAATTTTCACTTATTTTATTATTTTATGTCAATTTTAGCCAATATCTAGTGTATACAAGTTTAAATATCAATTAGCCGACTTAACGCTTTGGAGACCACGCGTCTGTACTCCACAATTCCCATCCGAAAAAGAGACCGTCGCGCAACCAAACCTTTACGCTCTCCCCTCCAAGATCATCTGGGGAGCGTGTTCAATATACTTCCTGTTGGAATTGAAGGAAGGAATAGTTCAGTGGAACTAAGTCACAGGGATGGTTTTCATGCGATATTTTTATTGCAGTTGTGTTCCACTTCTCCAACAAAAACATAACAATTATAGTAAGGTTTATTGGAAGGCAACATTCGTAACACTTTTGCAATGTTCAGAAAAATGGCTGACCGAACAAATGTCACAATAATTCACATCTTAAAATCATTTCCACAATTAATTGATGGGCTAATATTGTTTTTAAATGCACTAAATTGATTTTGTGTGTTAATTAATGCGATCGAAATTTGTAACCACAAAAGTTTGCACCGAAGTTTAACGCCTAGTGTCTCACAGCTGATTGAAATGTCAAACGAAAACGAGTTCGTGGTCGGTGTGAATGCATCGACGAGTTTTCGAGGAAAACCCGGTTTTGGGCTTGGTGTGAAAAGCATATTAGGGTTAAACGCGTTTAACCTTCATACAACATTTTGGGCTTATTTGAAACTTAGTAAATGGACTTTGTTTACTTTATTCTAAAATTCTATCCCTTATAGGTACAAGACGGGGGTCACCATTTTCAGGAGTTCTTTGCGCAGTAGCTCCGTCGTAATTGTGCTCAAAAAGCACAAATGAAATATTTCGTTCCATGGGTAAGTTTTAATTTATAAAGACCCCGCGCATAACCCTCTCATATAACAAACGGCATAAAGGTTATTTTTGTCAACGTTCATGCTGCTTTCACAGATGGTATTTTCGGGAATTGTTACATAGCAGTGACAACTGCAAAATCTTTAGTTCTCCTATGCCCTGAGACTCTGAAAAGTGGTATTGCTGAGTGGATGTCTATTTAGTCAATGTTCAACTACACTTATGTACATACAGATTTTCAAAACGTAAGAACAGCATCAATCGCTCAAATTCTCGAATCTAATGTTGCAGTTTAACATAGAAGTTCCACCTGAAAACTCCTAAAGAGGTCCGTTTACACGAAAACATTTTAAAATAATTTAATTTGCCGAAGAAGATGCCTGATCGGACTCTGCAGTCTGCAGTGCGTCTTCGAACAGTCCTCGTAAGTATACCCACTTATAACATAGTGCATTTCCATTCATACTATTCATTAGTTGGACATTTTTTTGGCAAAATTTGTTTGTTCAGTTAAGACTGAGCATCCTTTACACGGTCCATCTCGTTTGATATCCTTTACAAACAAAAATTTGGTAGAAAGAAGTTTTGCGTAGCTGTTATTGCACGATATCGACATCATCGGTCGCTCCCAGCGTGCCGTGACTGAGGCTTTTACGGCGATTGAGGAACAGGCGAAATTTGTTGGCCTTGAAGTAAACGAGGACAAGACCAAGTATATGCTATCAACAAACAAAAACGCATCTGTCCACCGCCTAGGACAAAATGTCACTATTGATAGCAACAATTTCGAGGTAGTTAAGGAGTTCATCTACCTCGGTGTAAATATGAACTCCACGAATGACACCCTAGTGGAGATCAGGCGAAGAATTACCCTAGGAAACCGCTGCTACTTCGGTTTGGCAAAACAATTGGGTTCAAAACTCCTAACTCGAAGGACGAAATGTACGCTCTACAAAACACTCATCCTGCCAGTTCTGCTTTATGGCGCCGAGTGCTGGACGATAAGCAGGAAGGGAGAGCTGATATTGGGCTCCTTCGAAAGAAAAATTCTTCGTCGGATTTTTGGTCCTGTGTGCGAGGAGGGCGAATGGAGGAGAAGATACAACCGCGAACTCTATGAGCTGTACCAAGATGTGGATGTAGTCCAAAAAGCCAAAACACGTCGACTACATTGGCTCGGCCACATCGAGCGAATGGACAACAATGCTCCAGCTAAGAGGATCTTTGAATCCCAGCCCCCAGGTTCGAGGCGACAAGGAAGACCGAACCTCCGTTTTAAAGACCAAGCAATCGCGGATGCCAGAGCGCTTGGTCTGGCAAACTGGAAGCAGCGTGCCCGGGATCGCAGAGGATGGAAGGCTGCCGTGTCTCAGGCAGAGACTCTTCACGGGTCGGGAGCCCGTTAAGTAAGTAAGTAGTTATTGCACTTTTGTTTTAAGTGTATCAATGAGATTATTACAAAAACATACCGAAGATATGTAAATATAGAACGGCTTGGGTTGCCATTTTTGAGAAATGTTTAAAAACTGATTTATTCGATTTTTTTACGTGTAGAAATACTAACTAGATAAAATTGTTAGATGGATTTTTTTTTTTAAAGTAGATTGTTCGTCTGTTACCAAATATTGAAGTATTTCGTTTGTAAAATAGTATTGCTTAAAAGTTTTAACCAAATCGGAACTGAGTTTTCGAGATATGAGCAATTGAAAATGACGCAATAAATATAAAAAAAATGGAAGTTCCTATGCATTTCGGTCAAAATCGTTGGTGCCGTTTTCAGGTAAACTAAAGAAAACCATATTTAAAAAAACAAATTCTTTCTTTAAAAATCCATTGTAGGTACTATAATATAGAGAAAACCGGAGTTGGCTGTTAAGTAATAAATTACCATAGTAGGTACCGTAGAAATGAATTTTTGTTAAGATCGTATGTAAACTGTAGGTATACATCGTATGATATGTCCAACTTTCAAAAGTATTGTTATTCGAATTTTCAGCCAAAATCTTAATATGCCAAAATCATGTTAGCCTCAACTATTTAAGTTGAAATATCAATTTTAGTTCAAATAGTTAGAGCCGAGAACTGTAGGCCTCAAAACCTTAAATCCGAATTTTGAACCGAATGCGGGCAGGGTATACGGCTTTAGGCCTCGGGAGCAAACGGAATGTAAGAATTTATTAACATCTCGATTTTGAAATTGTGTACGAATACAATATCTTTCTCTTACTACCTACGTATCCGCTAAACTTTTTTTTCCGGCCAAAAGAAGGAATTCAAATTAAAATTGAAATAGAAGCATCAACCAATTAGCAGTAGGTATTCGACTTTTACCTATCCCAATCGACAATTTTATCCTTCAGCACAAGTATTTCGTCAAGCTTTGTTGTCAAGTTCTTCCTCAGTGGTAAACCGGCCTTACTATGTATTTCGATTCGTCCACTTTAGTAAGTGGCTTTGCAAATTATCAGAAACACTGCAATAATCCCTACTACAGCATCCAACAGTAGCAAATCAGTCAAATTTTGAAGTGTAATAATAATTTGAAACAATTTTCCAATTTCCTCCTTTAACAGCATCCGTTCCAGAATCACCTCCCCAGAATTACACTGCCGCGGTTATATAGGTATAATCAGAAAACAAAAAAAAAATTAGCAACAAATTTACACAACCGACGAAACCGACTATGAAATTATACCAGCCGGTTCAATTAATCGGACAATTTGCGATTGAACCCGTAATCCAAATGTGGCCTCTAATTGTAAATTACTTCACATATGTCCGCCGAATTGGCGCTGTGAAACCAGCTACCAATATACGCTTAGCACTCATTTTAGCCCAAATTAAGACCTCGACCAAACTACCGACTGTGAACAGCAATTGGTGCCGCCGCTGCCGATGCACAGTGCGATAGGTATTCCACGCCACTGTGCTGTACACATTCTCTAATTACGTTCTCGCCAAGGTGAACAAATTCGTTCGGAACCAATTCTCCAATTCAGTTTGGTGATTGATTTCGCGCTGCAGGTGGTGAAATCACCACATCACCAACAGCAACAACAACAAGAACAGAACAGCCACCACCAGCGACCAAGTTGAGGGAAACGAAAACGAACCATCAGCGGCCAGGTGCGTTGCTCACCGAAATGTCAAAGTTCATGGATTGGTACGTGCTTCCATGAGTCAAAGTGGGATGTGTTCGACAGCCAGCCAGCCAGCACTGCTACTACCGAGAAGAGCACTCGTCTGTCGTCTTCTTCAAACCGCGCAGCTATTGACATTTCGTTGAATGGCATTTTGACCCGTGAGTGGGTCAGTGAGCGTGTTGCTGTGACGGACAGCAAACACGCGAAATTATGACCAATTCCAGCCTGCGCACAGACAACTCTATCGATCAAACGCGAACAAATAAATAAATAAAATTATTTTTCTCTTAATTATATTTACTCATGCGCCTGTGAGCCTGAACGGGAACAACATTAGACGGCCGCACACTGCAGTTGTGACCGCTGAACAACAGAGTGCAATCATCCGCTGAACGAGGCACAACATTGTAATCACGTGCGCCATTGTAGCGATCGATGACGGGCCGCACAGTAATCGGTCATTTCATCAACATAGCAATCATCAACGTTTGTCCATTATGGGGACGTATCGATGGCAGGTTCTCCTTCGAGTTGTTGGCTTGTATGGGTGGGTGGAACATTCTCTGGTGAATCAGAGAATTTTCATTCAGAGTTTGATTCATATTTACTCAACCCAATTAGGGCTGGCTGGCGGATGAGAGTGGCAAGCCGTGGCCTTTCAACCTCTTTCAATGTGCGTTTCGACACAAACTTAATTGTTGACGAACAACAACACACATAGGGGTCACAGTAAACACTCGACACACAATTTGATGGCCTTAATGGTCCCAAATGAAAACAATTGAGCCTAAGATGCTTCTGAAATTGATATCGATTGCGCGATCGAGATGTGCGGGCCTGACAATTTATTCATTTTCTTTTAAATAAACAAGAGTCTGTCCTTTGGCCAGTAAGTAGAGCGACGTTGTCTTCAGACTGCCGGGGGAATAAAACGCAGTAAAGGGGTTCTGTTTGATATCAACTGTCGGAGAAGTCTCGAAGAATATTTTGTACAAAAATTCTGATAACTTTCTTAGTCTCCTTAAGGTTCTAGTGTGTTAGTATTCCATTATCTAGGAAGTGAACCTCTGGCACTTTGCTTTGTAGTCAGTTTATGTTTAGACACCAGAATGTTACCCGGCGGTATCTCAACCTCTTGAGCACCAGTGAAACTGTTGAACATACATATTTCTCAGTGGTGCAGAACCCTGTTTGACGAGCCACACGAGCTCGTACTCTATCAGTTGGTTAAGCTACTCGTTGTGCAACAATCTCGAACCGATAAAAATACCATCGAATTGGGATCGTACGTTAGAGTTTATGAACTTCTTCTTAGGTGGCGCTACAGTTCGGGGTGAACCAGGGCCTCAACCTACGAGCCTCTCCAGCTGGCCCGGTCCTTAGCCAACTGCCTCCAGTTGCGCACTCCAAGTTGGTTGAGGTCATTTTCCACTTGTGCGCGCCACCTTAGGCGAGGTCTTCCTCTACTGCGTTGACCCTCTGGGTTGGAATCGAAAACTCTGCGGGCCGGAACGTTGATGTCCATTCGCTCTACATGTCCTAGCCATCTCAAAGGTCCAATGCGCAGTTGTTTGACTAGGTCGATGTCGCTGTACAGCTCGTATATTTCGTCGTTGAATCGTCTCCTCCAAAACCCGTCAACGCATACGGGACCGAATATCTTACGAAGAATTTTTCTCTCGAATCGACCAAGGATATCTTCATCCGCCTTGGAAATAGTCCATGCTTAAGATCCGTACAGCAGGACTGGGATGATGAGGGTCTTATACAGAGTTTCCTTAGTCTTTCGGGAGAGGGCCTTACTACATAGTTGCATTCTCAGCCCAAAGAAACAGCGGTTGGCAAGAGTTATTCTCCGTTTGATTTCTGATGAGATGTCATTTTCAGATGTTATAGCAGAGCCAAGGTAGACAAAGTCCCTTACTACCTCAAAGTTATAGCTATATATTCCTATTGTGACGTTCTGCCCGATTCGTCGATGTTGGGTGTCCCTTCTTGTTGACAGCATATACTTTGTTTTGCCCTCGTTAACCGCTAAGGTTAATTCCAACCTTTCAGCTTTCGATTTCAACCGCAGCACTGCCCACCTCAAACTCGATCTCCTTCACCACACCCCTTATCTTTAAGTCTTAGTTTTAAGGCTTTTCATGTCTTAGTTTTTTTTAAGTGTCTTAGTTTTAAGTTGTTACTTTAAGAATAAATGTTAGTTTTAGCTTGTATTAAGCGAAATATATGGGGGTATTGCCCCCACCAAAATTAAAATTAAGCCCATTTTAGCCGCTTCTGTGTCTATACTTGCAAACGCGCCAGTGACAGCTCGCTGTGTTCGTCCAATTATGTCAATATCGTCCGCATATGCAAGTAATTGTACAGACTTTTGAAAGATCGTACCTCGTATGTTAGCTTGTGAGTTTCGCACAATTCGTTCAAGTCACATGACAGCGCATCGCCTTGTCTAAATCCTTTTTTGACATCAAAGGTCTCGGTAAGGTCATTGCCGACCTTGATGCAGCAGCGAGATTTCTCCATCGTCATCCTACACAGACGGACGAGTTTGGTAGGGATGCCAAAACTAGACAGGGCTCTGTATAGCTCGTCTCTATAGATACTGTCATAGGCGGCTTTGAAATCGATGAAAAGATGGTGAGTATCGATTTGGACTTCTTGGGTTTTTTCCAGGATCTGCCTAAGCCTAAGTGTGAAAATTTGATCGACGGCGGACTTTCCTGGCCTAAAACCACACTGATAGGGGCCGATCAGGTTGTTGAAGAACGGTTTTAGGCGTTCACACAATATTGCAGATAAGATCTTGTACGCGATGTTAAGGAGACTGATTCCTCTATAGTTGGCGCAGTTGAGGTGGTCTCCTTTCTTGTGGATCGGGCAAACGATGCTGAGATTCCATTCATCAGGCATGCATTCATCTGACCAAATCCTAGAAATGAGTTGGTGCATGCTCTCCACCAAGTCATCTCCAGCTGCTTTAAAAAGATCGGCGGGTAGACCGTCAGGCCCAGCAGCCTTGTTGGTTTTAAGCTTGGATATTGCTATCTTCACTTCATTTTGATCAGGTGGACGGTAGTTTTGGCTATCATCGTCTAAGTTGAATGGTGCGTTCTGCCTGACAGCGGGATTTTGGTCTTCGTCGCCGTTATACAGTCTGCAGAAGTAGTTTTTCCATATTATCAGCACCGACTGTGATTCTACTACGAGGTTTCCTTCGTTATCTCTACAGGTTTCTGTACGGGATTTGTTGCTCTGGCATGTTCTCTTTACCTGTTGCTAAAACTTTCGTACATTATTCCTGGAGTAGCATCTCTCAATTTCTTCGATTTTGCGCTTCTCGTGCTCTTTCTTTTTCTTCCTGAGAAGCCCATGTTCTTCCCGTCTCTTTTGCTCGTAGAGCTCGCGAGCAGCTCTAGTCCTCCTTTGCAGCGCCGCTTTATATGCCTTTTGTTTTGCTGCGTTTGCTAGTCGACATTGTTCGTCAAACCAGGGGTTTCGTGGTGGCGGTCGTGTGTCGTTCGGACATCCGCAATACTGGAGGCGTGCCTTGCGTCGATCGCAATGTGATCAATTTTGTTGACGGTTTGTTGATCCGGAGACCGCCATGTCCCTTTATGAATATTGAGATGAGGAAACCGTGTGCTTGCTATAGGGACATTTCGCCCCGCAGCAAAGTCAATCAGCCTCAGTCCGTTACCAGACGTGGTGTCGTGTAGGCTGTGCTTACCTACTGTCCTACCATAGATGTCCTCCTTTCCTATTTTGGCGTTAAAATCGCCCAACACGATTTTAACGTTATATTTAGGCCCTAGGACATTGCTCGTATGTCTGGTCGAGGAGCTCGTAGAAACTATCTTTGGTAGCGTCGTCCTTTTCCTCTGTGGGGGCATGAGCGCATATTAGGCTTATGTTGGCAAATTTTGCCTTGATGCGGATGGTCATAAAACGTTCACTTACATGCCGAAAGCTCAAGACTTCTTGCCTAAGTCTGCCGCGTATGACAAATCCACATCCAAATAAGCGCTGCTTCTGCCCCGTATAGCAAGCACCGTAATAGATGTCACAGTTTTTCATCTTTCTTTTGCCCGGCCCATCCCATCGCACTTCCTGGATGGCGGTTATGTCTGCTTTATAGTAGTCAAGGGTCTCTGCTAATTGTTCGGCTGCACGCGGTCTGTTCAATGTACGAACATTCCACGTACAGATCCGAATATCGTTGTCCTTATTTCGTTTCGCGGGGTTGTCAACAGTAGATCCGTCCTTTTCCGAGGCTTGTAGTTGTCTCTGAACTAGTTATTTTTTCCGTGGTAGAGAAGTTACCCCGACGCACAACCCCCAACCTGGAGGGCCAGTTCCATTTTATACCCCTTGGACGAGGGGCCGAGTTACCGGCACCAGTAACCCACTTCGGGATCTGAGCGCTGCGGTTGGCCCATGAACGGCTCATCCGCCACCAACTCCTTTCCAACACCCTGGCTCAGTATTGGAGATCCCTATACACCTGGGATCCGAATATGTCGGAGCAGCTCATATAGGGAAGACACTAAATAGTTCAACCTGACTGGAACTGTAGACGCCACCGTTGATTCCATCAAGGGAATTCCTCCGCTGCCATCTGGGATCAGAGGGAGTACCTTAGTGAGAGGACACTCCTCCCCCCTCTCTCGTCTGCTGCCACCAACTACCTTCCAAAGGAGTTGGATACCCAATCTCCAGCCGAGGTACTAGGCACCCACCAGTCACCAACGTGGAGGTGAGAGTAGGAGTTGATTGTGAGAGGCTATGTGAGAACGTTTGTGTTCTCATAAAACGCATCACAACCCTTCAACCAGCTAGAGTTTATGATGTCGAATTCAAAATTGATGCATTGAGTTCGAAGTCGACGACAAGCGTGGTGTTGCCTTTTTGACTGTCTTGATTCTTGAATAAATAAATAAATCGTACGAAAAGTTCAGCCAGTGGCGCAGGGTTTTTTTTCCACTGCGCCACCTCTCGCGAACGTTTAACAAAACATCCGAGAGTAAGACTGTCATGATAAAGAGCTTCTGAATAAGCCTTTTGGACTCGAAAAAAAATTGTAGATCCCTTTTCTATTCGTCCCAAAAATGACTCACTACTGATTTTTAAATCTCGACTACGTAGTAAGAGAAAGATATTGCATTCGTAGAAAATTTCGAACTGGAGATTTTAATGAATGAATACGATGATAGCGGAACTCAAAAAAGTTATGGTCTCGTATGTCTGACCGGCTCATGAGATTACAGTGTAAACGGCTGGACGGATTTGTTTCAAACTTCGGATTTGGAGTTTGTAGGCTTACAGTTTGCGGGGTCATTTAAAAACGTCTACAACGATTTCAACTAAAATTAATATTTGAACTTTAGTAGGTGGGGTTCACATTGCTGTATACTCAGATTTTCGCTAAAAAATCGAAAAACGATAGTTTAGAAAATCGGCCTTATCTCGAAAATGGTGCATAACTGTACAGTTATAATTTTTGGGAAAAAGGCAGCGCCACCTCTTTTTTATATAGGTACATCAACTGCTACCTTTGTGGATACTATTACCAAAACTAAGGCGTGATGCCTTAATTTACATGGGTACAGCACATTAACAAAGCTCCCATAACAATCAATAAATATTTGAGGCGGTCACAGCCCTCAACAGAGCAGTCAGAACCTCATGAAAGGTTGTCACAGCCGCTCAAAAGATTTATAGTATCTACCCTTACACAATGCTGTCACAACCTCAAATGGGAAGTATTCCAATACCCTCATTTGAAGCGCCTACCTTGGTGGGCTACAACTCTTAAAAGTCTTGTAAGCCCCTTATACCTTCTAAAATGCATAAACAAATTTAGGACAGTTTAACAACCGCGCCATAAATAGCTATGGTAACTTTTTGTTGGCTACAATAGCCTCGATTTAGGGATGACATCCAAGATATGGTAAGTTTGCCAAGTTATGAGTGAAGAAGACAAACTTTCGGGTTTGTTGCCCATATTTTCAAATTTTGTTTTCTCAGTGATCGCCCAAATTTCAAATTGGAGTAAAAGTGAAATTTCCAATCGAATAACAAAAAAACCGGCCAAGTGCGAGTGTCACTCGCGCACCGAAGGTTCCGTATTTGGCTAAAGTCCAACACATCAGATATTATTTGAAATCTATATCATTCAATCTTTCCCCTCTTCATGAATTCATCACAATTTAGTTTAATTTAATTACTTAATATTTTTACTCTCAAAAATTACTCGCACATGAATCTCATTTTCTAATTATTACCTAGTACCCAACCCACGCCAATTTTCCATTCTGTATGCGACCTGTCCCAATTAAAAACTATTGACTAAAAATATATTACTTTTATTTTGTTCTGTACTCCCCAAAAAAATGTATTATACATACTTTCCAACGAAATTAGCAAGCGGGAATGGGGTCAATTGTGCACAACTGCGTAGTAGAGATTAAAACTTATGAGAGCAACGTATTTTACTTGGTAAAATTATCTTTTTTGAAAATATCTTGTAAACTATTAACTTTTCGGCAAAACAGTATTCAGCACATTTATAGATAAGAACATGATCTACAAAAAAGGAATTTATGTATTTTTTTGTGAATCAAGAAATAAACCGTTTTTTGGGCGAATGAAAATATTTTTTTCACCAGATTACTAATTAATCCAAAACCAAACGATGTATTCCTTCCATTGGTATTTGTCGTTTAACTAGAGGTTATACCGGATGTTGTGTGTAAATTTTAGCCTCCTATGTCAATCGGTTCTTGAGATAGACCTGGTAACAAAATTGGCTTAGTGGGTTCGGACAGACAGACAGACAGACAGACGGAGAGACATCCGAGCGAAACTAATAAGGTTACGTTTTTTTCCCTTTGGGTACGGAACCTTAAAAACAGTCATTTTAAATTTTTTTCTGTGTTCACTGTGTTCACAATGCCTCATTTTCAATAAAAATACAATAAAAACTACGGAAAACTTTCCATTTTTTCACTTCTGCTCTTATTCTTAACATTCACCATAAATTAATCAGGAACATACTCGTAACTTACACGGTTGAAAACTCATTGGTACTTCGACTGTCATACGGTCGGTTTGTATGAAGATTAAAAAAACAAACTCCGAACTTAACGTAGTACCTACCTGATGCATAATATATATCGGTGTATATCACAAACCTTATGTCCAACCATAGGTACGAAAAGCAGGATCACCAACCTATTACAGCTTAAAAGACAAGAACTTGCCCTAACAAATCAGAAACTCGTGCTCCGCTTGTCCTTGTAGGTATATAATACTCAAATATCGTGTAATGCTTAAGAGACTATGAAGTGAATTTGGTTTTTACTGGGAGCTTAAGCCTCATTGACAGCAGCTCCAACACATCTGGTTGATACAAAGTTCCAGGTCGTCATTGTCACTTATAGTTCAATCTGGAAGCATGATGAAAGAATATAGTAATGTTTAAAGGATTCGTGGTGGTGAGCCTAAGTCTCAGTCTTTCATTTGATCTTCCCGATCAAGTTATGTAAATTTCCCGATCCGATTGGCCCTAGCTAGGATTAAACTACAATCATCGAAAATTGAAAACCATACTCTCTTTAATGTATGAATCAGCTTGCAAACATTTTTGGAAAGGGGTTGTTGTACTGCGACCTTTTAGTCTATTGTATACCCCCTGATTACGCCTCAGAGAGGTCTATTCCCTCAAAAGAAAATAATTCGAAATCATTTTAGAGGTTCTGGTACTCTTCTTTCTCTTTTGCGGAAGAAATCCGTCCTATAGCACTCTCTCCAGTCCAGGCTACAGTGCCCCTTAAGGAAGCCCGTTAGGATACGAAGGTTATTTTTGCTCATTCCGATGCAAGCTTGGAATCTTTTCCGGTTGTATTGTCCCAGAAGTTTCTTATAATACCAGGTTTTTGCCCTGTTTTCTTTCTCTTGTTTTCTAAATTCTTCTTTGAGGGTGTGAAGTGTGATCCCCTATTCCGCAGAATGGTTCAGGACCTATGAAAGTTTCTGATGCTCCCTTTCTTCATAGGGAGTCGGCTATTTCATTCGCCTCTATTCTTCAAACATGTTCATTAAGTTTTGTAGGCATTGTCGCAGTGTGGTGCACTTTCCTCTTCCTATTACTTCCTTGCCCATTCTTAGGATCATTTCACTTGCACATTCCTCAACCACAAGGTGCAACGGAGTTAGTTCCAATAGCACCTCGATAGCTACGGTTGGGTAAGTTCTCAGGTATAACGGCTGTAGAATTTTCTTGTCATGGCCGTTTGACCGTTTTTCTATCACCGGAACCACGGACCATGAACATTGTGGACCATTGTGTGCTAAGGTGAAAGAAACGTCGCCTCTTGAAGGACTACAAAATATAGCACTTGATATATTCACCTCATTTATGTTTTCTCGGAGAAAATTTAACCTCTTCTGGTTCTCCCTAAATTTCTTCTGATCGTAATGCCTTCGCAACTGACCTACGTGAAGTTAGCCCGCACTTTTTCTAGAATGAAAAACGTGAAATGCAGTTCGATAGACATTCGTTTGTAGTTGTTTGTAGTGAAATTTTTTTCGTTTGTAGTTCAACCGTTAGAAAGTTAGAAGCATTAGAAAAAAATGTCAGCCCGCACTTTTGGCTTTTTGAAATAAAAACTAGCCAGTTGCATTTGAAATCGTTTGTAGTTGTTTGTAGTGAAATTCTTTTTTACCAGAAATGTCTTATTTCCGAGATATAAGGACATTTGTGTTTGCATCTGTAACTCCGAATTTACAAAAAAGAGAAATAATTTAAAACCACTGGTGCATAAAGCATATCCTAACTTAAATAACTGCATTTAAAATTTCTGAATTCACTTAAGCGTTACTTAATAAAAAACAATCAAAGTCAAAAAACGCATCCCTTTAGAGTTGCATCCATATATGGGCTTCCCAACAACAACTAAACAACGGTAAACACATTTTCGCAAAGCACTCATCTGTACCCATCGACATGAGTCACTACTTGTCAATTAGCAACAACAACCAATCAATAAACCCCGATTTTATCCAACAATTTTTTCTATTCCTTTGAATAACATTAAAACCTAACACCTTTGAAACAATTTATAACAACAAAAATACAATTTCTGCAAAGCCTGTTATCCTGACTATCTAATCCAATTCAAATTTTGTGATTTTATCACAAAGAAAAAAAATTAGATGAAACTTAAGCGAACACTACTTCGTCATATAAACTCACATCCATATTTCAGTTATTAAGCAACTCAAAATAGTGAAATCTATTTTTTTCTAATGCTTTCTATTAGATGTATCTAATGGAGCAAAAAAAAATTACCTCTTATCAATAGATAACGATTTATTGAAAATTTAAGAAAATGGTTGAAATCTTCGTTGCAGACTGATTTAAGGGGACGGATATTTCAAATGCTGGACAACTACAAACGACAAAAACTAGTTGGTTGTTAGAAAGCATGTGTGCTCTATCTAATAAAACCTTAAATGTCGAAATTGACCAAACCAAAAAGAATTTATAAGCAATTTAAGCAGGCGATATAAGACAGCGCTATCTTCGAAACGGTACATTGCCGAGTGGTGAAATTTCCTATTTCAACAGTTTTCCACCTCACCAATCTAATAAAGAAAAATTTGTATCAATCGGCCTAACGGTTTGGGATTTATATGGAATTTAAGCGAAATTGCAGCTTAATTTTTTTTGTGAAGTTAGCCCGCACTTTTTCTAGAATGAAAAACTGAGTTTGCAGTTCGATAGGCATTCGTTTGTAGTTGTTTGTAGTGAAATTTTTTTCGTTTGTAGTTCAACCGTTAGAAAGTTAGAACCATTTGAAAAAAAAAATTGAATCCCTTAAAACCTTTTTATCTCCGAAACCGTGGCAAGCAGAGCGATGAAATTTTCTGTGTCGAAAGTATTTGTCATTACTAATCTAATAGAATTCAAATTATACCAATCGGCCTAACGGTTTATGATTTATTTGAAATTTAAGCAAAATTTGGGCTTCTAACTTAAGGTCCCCATAACTCAAAAACTGTTGAACTACAAACGATGAAACTTTGCATTTCTGTTCTCTAAACCCCTTTTTAACTATGATATCAAATAGAAGGCAGCCCGCATTACTGGACACTTTTTATTCGCAATTTAAGGGGAGCCTATAATGGTCTAAATTCACCCATTTTTAACCGATCCGATATTTTGCACTGGAGTGCAGTGGAAATTATTTTTTTATGATTTTCTTAGAAGGGGGTTTGTTGTTGGATTAAAAAAAAATCATTCCACCCTTCATAACTCATTAGCAATCGAAATAGAGGATCGCTTAAAAATGGGTGAATTTAGACCATTATAGGCTCCCCTTAAATTGCGAATAAAAAGTGTCCAGTAATGCGGGCTGCCTTCTATTTGATATCATAGTTAAAAAGGGGTTTAGAGAACAGAAATGCAAAGTTTCATCGTTTGTAGTTCAACAGTTTTTGAGTTATGGGGACCTTAAGTTAGAAGCCCAAATTTTGCTTAAATTTCAAATAAATCATAAACCGTTAGGCCGATTGGTATAATTTGAATTCTATTAGATTAGTAATGACAAATACTTTCGACACAGAAAATTTCATCGCTCTGCTTGCCACGGTTTCGGAGATAAAAAGGTTTTAAGGGATTCAATTTTTTTTTTCAAATGGTTCTAACTTTCTAACGGTTGAACTACAAACGAAAAAAATTTCACTACAAACAACTACAAACGAATGCCTATCGAACTGCAAACTCAGTTTTTCATTCTAGAAAAAGTGCGGGCTAACTTCACAAAAAAAATTAAGCTGCAATTTCGCTTAAATTCCATATAAATCCCAAACCGTTAGGCCGATTGATACAAATTTTTCTTTATTAGATTGGTGAGGTGGAAAACTGTTGAAATAGGAAATTTCACCACTCGGCAATGTACCGTTTCGAAGATAGCGCTGTCTTATATCGCCTGCTTAAATTGCTTATAAATTCTTTTTGGTTTGGTCAATTTCGACATTTAAGGTTTTATTAGATAGAGCACACATGCTTTCTAACAACCAACTAGTTTTTGTCGTTTGTAGTTGTCCAGCATTTGAAATATCCGTCCCCTTAAATCAGTCTGCAACGAAGATTTCAACCATTTTCTTAAATTTTCAATAAATCGTTATCTATTGATAAGAGGTAATTTTTTTTTGCTCCATTAGATACATCTAATAGAAAGCATTAGAAAAAAATAGATTTCACTATTTTGAGTTGCTTAATAACTGAAATATGGATGTGAGTTTATATGACGAAGTAGTGTTCGCTTAAGTTTCATCTAATTTTTTTTCTTTGTGATAAAATCACAAAATTTGAATTGGATTAGATAGTCAGGATAACAGGCTTTGCAGAAATTGTATTTTTGTTGTTATAAATTGTTTCAAAGGTGTTAGGTTTTAATGTTATTCAAAGGAATAGAAAAAATTGTTGGATAAAATCGGGGTTTATTGATTGGTTGTTGTTGCTAATTGACAAGTAGTGACTCATGTCGATGGGTACAGATGAGTGCTTTGCGAAAATGTGTTTACCGTTGTTTAGTTGTTGTTGGGAAGCCCATATATGGATGCAACTCTAAAGGGATGCGTTTTTTGACTTTGATTGCTTTTTATTAAGTAACGCTTAAGTGAATTCAGAAATTTTAAATGCAGTTATTTAAGTTAGGATATGCTTTATGCACCAGTGGTTTTAAATTATTTCTCTTTTTTGTAAATTCGGAGTTACAGATGCAAACACAAATGTCCTTATATCTCGGAAATAAGACATTTCTGGTAAAAAAGAATTTCACTACAAACAACTACAAACGATTTCAAATGCAACTGGCTAGTTTTTATTTCAAAAAGCCAAAAGTGCGGGCTGAAATTTTTTTCTAATGCTTCTAACTTTCTAACGGTTGAACTACAAACGAAAAAAATTTCACTACAAACAACTACAAACGAACGTCTATAGAACTGCATTTCACGTTTCTCATTCTAGAAAAAGTGCGGGCTAACTTCACGTAGGTTCGCAACTGACCAGTAGCATCTCTGAAAAAAAAAAAAGGCCAAATAGCTTAATTGACACAAGTTGAGACTTGAGAAATTCGAAATCTTCGCTCCGCCAATTATTCATGCAATATTTTCCGAAAGCATGTTTACACGGTGTCTCCACCTGCAAATTTTCTTTAATGAAATCTCTCACATTTGGTCGCGTTGAAAGAACGACAATATGAAATGAAGTGAAGGGTGGGCATTTCATATCATGAAATTTCATTCGTTGAAATGTCGTTGAGCAGAGCACATCGTTGCGTTCTCGCATTAAAGGCCATGAAGGAATTAGAAGAATTGCGGAAACGAGCTGAGAAAAGAAAACGAAGGTTTTGGGTAAATCCATTTCTGGAAAAAGGGAAATGCACAATTTTTTTAGAGGAACATTTGTTGAAAGATGTTCTGTGGGAAGATGACGAGTTTCGGAATTTTTGCAGAATGCATATTGACAAGTATCTTCTACAAGGAACTGCGAATGTTTACGATCCATCTTAATTACTCTTTGTTTCGTCATTTGTGTTCTTCTAAAAGGATCTATAAATGTTTATGATCCCTTCTTATCCCTTTTCGTTGTAGCTATGCATATTTTCCATTTTCTGTTTTATGATGCTTGTAAAACTATCTGGAAATGTTTTTTTCCTTGTTTAAATTTTCGCACATCTGGCAATCGTGTAAACATAGCTTTAAAAAAATTGGTAAAAGGTTCGATGACCCAAAAATAAACTCATTCAAACACGAACTCATTCCCACTCAGCCATCGCTGGAAAAAAACAAGAAATAATAACCAGCTATTTCCAAGAGCAAATAAGATCTGTCTTGATCGACATGCAAAACTATAATGCCCATGTGACTACATCCTAGATCCTACCTACATCCATTCTCTGTTCCCATTTACCATATCCTTGTAATGACTATACTTGTCTCGTTTTTATTCAAATACCTAGTTTCAGCGCTACAACCCAGACAACCTACAAGCGACCATTCGCCACTCAGCCATCGTGAAAATGAAAAACAAGTGTCAAACTGCACAGAAATTTCAGCCCCTTTCATGAAATCAATACCATGAAAGGAGCTGTGAAATACTTTTCATGAAATTGGTTTTTTCATGAAATTTGTGGTCTCCACGTGCAATCTGTCCTTTCATGAAAATTTCATGCTAAGAAAATTGCAGGTGGAGACACCGTGTTATGAAGGTCCATTTTATCTGTTAGTATTGGGAATCCGTTCAAAGTCGCTTTTAATTCGATATTTTCGACACATTAAACCGAGCTTGCTTCGATGAACTAGCAGTTGGGTGCGGCGGAAGTTCGGCATATTCCTGTTGATATACAGTTCGTTTGGAATTTGTTTGCTTTTAGAAAAAGCTTTGCCAGAAAATTTACAAATATGGGACAGTGTACACGTAGCTTATAGGCACGATCTGATTTCACTTTCTCCATCAATTTCAATCAAATATGCGTCGCATCTCTCCAAACGCACTCGTAATGGCTCACCATCACCGCAGTCACCACCACCGAAAACAAAATTATGACTAATTCATCTGGCAACTCATCACTGAACTGAACAGCTCTTACATGCTCTCAACACACATACAGCTTCGGACGCGGCCTTAATTTGTTTTAATGGAGCTTCCATTTGAATTTTATTGAACCAACAAATTGAATTGATTGATCTAAATGAATTTATGTGCATCGAAGACAACGACGTCGACAACGACGACGACTTTGAAGGCATTCCATGACTCTGAGTGAAACTTAATCAATTCAAATCAGTAAGACAAAGGAAACGGCCCTGCAAACAGCGCAGGCAATCTCTATGCCTATATAACGCAGGAAATTCATTCAAAATTAAGGTTGCATGTTGCATCATCGCGGCAATAAAACGATAGGCGACTGCTAAGATTTATAAATCAGAGACCACCCCGACGCGAGAGGAAGCATTTTTCATTCGCGCAAATCCTTGATCCTATCGCCGAAAAAAACTTCCTCAATTCCATTCCCATAGCTCGAGTTCCGAGAGCGTGCGCGCACTTCGTTGTGCCATAACTCACCTGACACAAATCCAATGTTCTTCATTAAGGCCATAATTCCTCGCGCTAGCTAGGGAATTGAAAATACCACCCCGACACTTCTCCACTCTTCCAATATGAGTAATCGCATAGAACAAATTAAGGCTGATGGAGTCTCTCTTTTTCCAGGTGGAAGATGGACCATGGACCCACCACTTGGCTGCGCGTCGCGTCGATTGGTATCGAAAGAGACGACTGCGACGACGACGAAACGACCGACGTATACGCGCGACCTGGCTAATACTAATACATAACTTTTCCACGTAGATGAGATTAGGCATTATGCGGTACACACAGAGCCTTGAAGGCTTTTCTGCAGAGACAAATTGCTGGCTATTACCGAGGTGCAGTACCTCATTGCTGGCAATCAATGTTCTCCTTCTACCCCTGCAAGCTGCGACGATCAACTGCGGCTACGTGTGGAACGTGGTGGTGAGGTCGCTCAGTTGATTGAAGGAAGAAGGAGAGTGAGTAGTGAGAGGGAGACAGTGGGTGTGTGAAATAGGGCTCTAGCTCGCGTCTATCGCCTTTGGCTGTGGATATTGGATTTGAGTTGTGTATTTACCGTTTGAATGATAATAATGCTCGTGGCTAAGGTAATGAGCGGATAAGGTCAAATGGGGGAGTGCTTTTTTTTGTTATTTTCTTACTGATGACTGGAAAGAGGTCTGTGGGTTTGAAAAGAGAAAATTGATTTCGCTGTGGTATATCAGTGGACATCGACAAAGTTACTGTCTGTAAAGGAGGATATCTAAAGGCATTTGCTTAGAGACATGGTGTGCTTCGGAGAGAGTACGTTTATTTTTGGTAGTGAAAGTTGAAGATGCAAACGCATTAGTCCCACAACCCACCAAGTTGGAGAAGACACAAAACTAAGCTCATTGCGACTCTATCTCATAGGACTCAGGAGAACTTATTATTTGACTATATATCAGTGAGCCTAAAAGTAACGTCGAAACCAAAAGCAATGCTAACTAATGAAGGGATTCACGCAGAAAATTCACTTATTTAACCCTGCAGTCGTCGCGCGGATTACTATTGTAATCCAACAATGCAAAATTGAGAATTCCCGGAAAACTAGTGGTGGCTATTTTTTGCCTCTTTTAGTACTTACAGTTAAATAGTTTGGGCGTGCGCTCAATGAATCGCGAGTCCCGGTCGTGTGTGGTTGTGTCACGAGAGCGTTTTGAAGTTAAATGGAATACTATTGTAATCCGCGCGACGACTGATGTTAGTATTTTTGCCAAACAGTTTTTTTTTTTTTTTATAATTTCGAGTTATTATATAATGTCATAGCTCATATATGTTTTTCTATGAAGTAATGCACTTGAATGTTAATTTAGATGGCATAAATTTACACTCTGTGTGTATATTTTATATAAATGTGTTTTTTAAGGAACATCATGGATCAAATACGGGATGATCAGATCCGTGCTTGGCTCAACGAAGGCAATGTAAATAGAAGAGATTTTAAATGCTCTAGCATTCCACATAAAAGACTGTAGACATTCCTCAAGCAAATATTCTGCCGTCAAGCTCAGTATCACCACGAAATAGTTCTTTAGGTGGCTGTTATGAATGCGGAAGAGCACGCAATAAAAGCACTCGCCGATCATGCACCGCATGTCAAAAATTCGTTTGTCCTCAGCATTCCAAGTATGTACGTATGTTCATCATGCTTGGAAACAAGTGATTAGCTTATAGATTTTTAGTTTAAAAACAGGTCTGAATTTGAAACTAAAGTTCCTCTTTTTCTACAAGAAATCGGAATTTTTTTTTTTTATTCGCATATTTTCATTTTTTTTTATATTGTGAAGTAATAATTTGTGTTTTTTATCTTTAACTAATATGTAATTGCATTTTGCAGCAAAAAAAATTTTTAAAAATTAAAGCATACTGGTTTTACTTTAATTTTAAAATGGATTACATATGTAATCCGCGCGACGACTGGTGTGACTTTTTGGTGCGCGACGACTGCAGGGTTAAAACCAAAAATCAACTCTCGGTTAAAAATAACCAAGTAATACTGTTAATATAGCTCCTACAGAGTTAGTGGATTAAAAATAACCGAGTCAACTTGTTTAACGAAACTCGGTTAAAAATAACCGATTTATCAATTTCCTCTCCAAATTTTCTCGGTCTAAAGGTAAATAACAAACTAACTAATAACAACAGAGTAACATGGTTGATACGGTGCCGTGACATAAGGCCAAGCGTCATAAGGCCAAATCTCGAAATTTGGCGTTATGACGCTTTGCGAAAGTGACACTAGGCCGAATTATTGCATTTGGCATAATGTCGCTTAGGTAAAGTGTCATAAAGCCAATTTGGTACTATGTCACTTTGGGTTTTGTGATTTTTCTTATCATCGTACTATACAATTAATAAACAGTGGGAAATGTATGGGGGGGCATGCTGCCCCCCTGCAACCCCCCTACTTGAATTTTCTGTTTAGGGGTGGGAATAGTTGCGAGTTTGGGTGTATGCAAATAATTTGATTTTGTTTTCCAGTTAACATCAACAAATTCTCGAATTGTAGGTGGGAAATAATTTCATAAAATGTTGGTGATGCTATTACCCACTTCAAGTGGGTTGTTGTTGGTTCATTTGGCCTAATGTCACAAACTAGTTTGGCCTTATGACACTTTCTCAATGTGTCATATTACCAAATGCTAGAATTTGGCTTTTTGTCACTTTCACAAATTTCGAGATTTGGCCTTATGACGCTTGGCCTTATGTCACGGCACCGGTTGATACCAACTGATAAAGTGTGTTATTTTTAACAGTAGGTATGATTTAACCTTTTTAGCTCGCTAGTTTTTAACAACAAATACTCGTTTCTACAGAGACTTAGTTCATTTTACCCCAGCAAAAATTTCAATCGGTTAAGGTTAAAATTTCTGCGTGTTCCTTTTCAGAATGTTTGGCTTGCTGAAACAGCGAAGCAGAGATCATTTATGATATTTGGTGAAGTTTTCATACGACTTAAACCATCTAACAAAATACTACTCTCGGAAAGTATCACCCTACAAAATATAAATCTACCAACTAGCATGAACGTGTGAAAAACAGCAGCAAAATCCCCTCAAAAAAGGGTCAAAAAAGCCTCAAAAAACCGACAAGTAAATAGCTGCAGTTATTGCAATTGTATTTAATTTTAATATAACTTTTGAATCAAGAATTTTAATTGACAGGATTATATGAAGCTCGGAATTATTAATTTGATTACCTACATTAGGAACAAATTTGGGCGGAACGAAGTTCGCCGGGTCAGCTAGTTATTAGGTATGTTAATTCTTAAAGAACATTAAAATAAATATCTTTTATAGTAGGTACCTAGATAAAGTTGAAACAATAAGGAATTATTCAATAAAACAATGTGAATATCTTAAAATTTAATTTAAAGAAATAGTAACGTAAATAGAACAGAGAAATAGTTAGAGAATACAGAAAATACTAAAGAGAAATGAAGCATAACTGAAAAAAAAAAATTTTAATTAGATTAGGCAAGAACAATAAAGAAAAACTGCGCTCTTAAAGCTAGTGGCATTAGAGGTGGTTCGAATATTTATGGCGGGTAGAGAGTTTCACAAACGGGACGAATCCATTAACGTAATTGAATCAAACAAAGGCTTCTAAAGGGAACGAGCAAAATTAAGTTTTTCATACATAGAAGTTTTAGTTATTCTGATGGTATTTAAAAACATAAAATTTCTGTCGTTAGTAAAATGTTTAAGGATTGGGCTTAAAAGGCTTTATGCCTGTTGTGACTTGTGAAATATAGTTATATCTGCGTAGTACATGAACATATCTTACCGTGTCCTTGAAATGTAACTTGAAGCTTGCGCTTGTAAGGACGGTCAGATATTAAAAGGAACACAAATTTAATCTTCTTGCATCCTTTATTTACCATAAGACTTCTCTTAATTACAGCTCAAATCGAAATGACTTGTATGACTTATCTACTGGCTAACAGCTCGCAAGTATTTGTAAAAATGTCTCGAAAATATAGATTAGGTAAAAAAAAACATGAGTAAGATTATACCTATATTACAAAAATGTTGATATAGAAGACGTTACAGTACAAATTTAAAGGTTTGCCGCTGTTTTCTTACACGCTCGGATAAAGAATCGACGTTACAGTATACCTATACGTATACATCCTCAGCATATGTAAGTAAATTCGTCGAGAAACTCCTAAAACGCTTCGAAAGCATTTCGAAAACACGTTAAAAGTGCCTCCAGGTCAGTAGGGATCTTAGGCCTAGCTTTTTCCAATTATTCGTTTTGCTTGAGCTTTTCATTTTATCGACGAAGGGAAGGGACCCATAATTTAATGACGAGACACGGCTAATTAGGAAGCTTCTCATGACAGTTATTACTTTTTGAAAGTTTGTCAGATGCTCGGGAGAGGTGGTGCAGCACAAATAACTTTAACATGTGGGTTTTTTTCGGGTAATCGTACCTGGGAGCCCTCGCTTACTAGTCCAAAGCTCCAATCACTTTAGACAGGGCACGTGCAAAGTGCTTTAAAAAATGGTCACACAGCTCGTCCAAAAACTGTTGCAAAAACCCGTCGAAGCGCTTCAAAAAAGGCGCATGGAAACCGAAAAAAACAAGCACAAAAACTAGTCAAAATGTTTCCTGAAAAACCTTTCCACAATGAGTTCAAAAAACATGTCCGAAAACTCTTAATGAAATCAAATACAAAGAATCATCGAAAAATGCATCAAACACTAGTCGAGAAAATCATTAAAACTGCGTCGAAAGCCACTCGAAAAACGTGCCTAAGAATTTATCGGAAACGCTTTAAAAACCCCTCAAAAGGCGCGTCAAAAAAATTTCGTTCAAAAACCAATCTAAGAATGTATCGCAAGAAGCGCCTTAATATGATTCCAAAATTGCTTTGAAAAAGCCGCACAAAACGAGTCAACAATCACTACAAAAACGCGTCGATAATAATGATTCAAGAAATCTTGAAAGCACGCGTCAAATAAAACGCACACAAAATACATTAAACGCAATTTAAAGCAACGTTCCTTAAAATTAAATAAATAAGCTCATGATGGCATTAGGCCCGGCCTAGGTCAACTTTTAAAAATTGTTTTTAGCTAAGTGTTACTTGCATTCAAACTCTGAGCTTCATATGCACAGTTTGTGTAGTCCAACTTGTTACCCACTCCGATTTGTTACCAACAGCAAATCCATCAAGAAACCCACATTCTCACATTCAAGGACCCCATACCCACAGATTTTCATCGAACAATCATTGGCACAAGCAAAACAACAGTTATAATGTGTAGCCGTTTTCGCGAAGAAGGCACGCAAAGCTATTAATTTTCAATTATCTCCCCCACGGTGAGGGAAACTTTACCCCCAGCACAGCTCGCTTCGGCAATTATCGTTTTAAATATTTACACTCTTGTTATGGCATCCTCCACATCCACATCCGCACACACATCGCAACGCAACATTTGATTCCTTACAAGTCGTATCCTTTGCATATTTTCGTCATAATTTCCATATCATATGGCAAACAGTTGCGAAGTCACCACCCCCTCATGGCCTATTCATTGGCATCTGCCATCAGCCACACGCGCTCATCTTTCGAGCACACATATTAATTTCCAACAATAAAATGTCCTATTGTTTCTTTTGGGAGAGTTTCGCACGCTTTCAAATTACGAAACAATAAACATGTCGCACAAGCAAGCAGCGAGCATAATATTCATGAGAGTTGGTATACGCGCGCCTACCCATTTCATCCGCCAAACTATATAGGATGTGGATCCCACATATGCGCACACTTGCCTATAAGCCTTTAGAACGCACATATTTGCCGGGATACGCGACTTTCTAATTATCCCCGATGGAGATGAGCATCGACGGGGTGGAGTACGCAAATGAGAATTTTATCATCATGCTCATCATGCAGGGAATCGTTTGGGTGTCATCCCGCTAATAGAAGTGGGTGGGTATTTAACCAAAGTACCTACAAACCGCAGTGGAGCAAGGATATGGTGTTGTCATTGTGGGACATAATCATAATACACTAGATTTATTTTAGTTTTCTATTTAGATTGTAGATATGGCTTTGGGCGATGAGAGCTAGTTAAGCTTCAGGGCCGGATAACATAGACAAGACAGAGCACAGAGGCACATGTCTAGCTGCCTTTAGAACAGAAACCTTGCGCTAACCAGGTAACCCGCCGAAGATATGCAAGTCCAATTTATAACTGCCATCAATGTGCTCTAAGGAAGCCTGACTATAGGGGGTTGTATAAAATAATAAAATACCCGACAAAATGCAGAGTACTTGAGTCAACATAATTGATGAAGGAATTCAAGGACTTAAGTTCGCTCGTTGATGTATTTTTTTTACGAAAAGCTGTACTTTAAAAGTCCTGAGATGAATATAAGGGTACTTACATTTGAAAACAGAAAAATTCTGCGTTTTTCAGAGGAATGTGTGACGAATGTTGCATTAGGTTCTGCAGGAAGCTGGCACGTACATTATAATGTACTTCCAGCTGTAATTACACACTACTTTAACGATAAGAAGTTATGATAAGACTGACGATTGTGTTAAGTAGTGTATATATAATTTACCACAGGGCTGCGTTCTTGACCCTCTCCAAAATGGGTTAAGCTGCTCGGCTTTGCCTGCGGTTATTGTTCCCAAACTCATTCACTAGATATAGCGCCTCAGCTGAAGTTTGCCGAAAGTAATAAGCAGATTCCAAACAATCTCGGACACTACGAGCCTGCGTTGCAGTGGAAATTATCACCGCCCACAATGTCGCCATAGAGAGATGCAAAGTATATACACCTTAAATGAACAGTTACAAAAGTCAAAAGTTAGATAGATTTAGGCCCATTTTATTCACAACTTGGGAAGTTTCCCATATAAAAATCCCCAAGTTGTGTTCAACTTCGAGTGAATAAAATGGGCCTTAGAAGCTGCGATGCCCTCCATCGAGATCTAGAAAAATAACAAGCGCCCCTCCCGCAGTTCAAATAAAAGTACCTAGGTATGTGATCGCAAATAAATTGGAAGGTCAAGTGGTTTGGAATTGATATGCCAATTTTTGTTTCAAAAAGTATTCTTCTTCAAATGTTAAGTTAAAAATTGAGTTAGGCCCATTTTATTCACTCGAAGTTGCACCAAAGTTTTTTATATATTCTTAGCTATTGACATTTGCTTGATTTCTGAAACTCACTTTAAAAAGGGATCGAATTTAAAAATAAAAGGCTATAATGATTTCCACGCTTGTCACCCATCGGGAAACGCCAGAGGTGGATCATCATTGCTTATTAAAGACTGCATTGAACAATACTAAGACCTGAAGATAGAGCTTGAAACTATGCAACTGTGCACAACTCGGGGAGTTTTCCATATACAAAGCATTGTTGAGAAAGCAAAACATACTAGATGGGATTCCAGTTGAGTTTTATAAATATGGCACTGGACATTTTTTGAACTACCTATTAATATTTTTTAATAAAGACTATATAAATGAAGACGTTATAAATATTTTCATGAAATCTCTAATCTTCCCAATTTTCAAAAAGGGTGATAGCGCCCTAGCTGAAAATTGTAGGGGTATATCTTTTCTATGTAGCCTGAGACAAATGTTTGCTCACATCCTATATCACCGTTTAATAAGCTGGGTGGAAAGTAATAATCGGCTCAGTGTTTTTCAAGGGAGTTTCCGAGCTGGACTTTCGACGATTCACCAAATATTTTTTTCTAGTCACAATAGCCAATAGATTCTTAGCTAGGAAAAGAAATTTGTACGCTTTTTTTTGTTGATTTTAACCCGGCTTTCGACACCGTGAACAGAAATTCACTTATTTATAAGTTGAGTTCAATATGTGTATCAACAACGTTCTTACAAGTTTATAAGAAACTTGTATGTAATATACTTCGGCGTCGTTTTGGAATGGAAATGCGAGGTCTATCTTTTTTGAGACCGATACTGGTATTCCTCATAAGGCTGCGTTCTCAGCCGTATTCTATTCGAGCTTTTTATTGACGATGTGTTTCTATGGGAGACGTCGTCATCAAAGTCTTGCTTAATACTGATGACCTCGTTATCCTTACAGATAACCCTCATAAGCTGCAACTACAGATTAATAAACTGAAGCAGTATGCGATAGATGGGAACTAAAAATTAACACTAAAAAGTAAAATATTATGATATTCCAGCATTCAAAACGCATCAGAAGACTACAGAATGAGAGTTGGCAACTGGCTGGTGAACCTATTGAAGTATTTAGGTCGTTGATAAATTCAAATATCTAGGTCTCCACATGTGGAGAATAAAATAGTTAAGGAAAAAACAGCAATAAACCTTATATGGTCAAGATTTAATTGCAACAAAAATGTCGAAACAGCACTCAAATTTAAGACATTTAATGACAACATTAATGCTTGTTTGTTATGCAAATGCCATTTAAAATTATTAATTTAAATAGAATCAGGAATTCCCGAAACTTATTATAAAAATCTGAAAGCACACGCAGACTACGTGGTGAAGGTAATAAAACGGCGCAACACTAATCTTCAGAACCAGCTACTAAGATATGCTTTTCGCTGCAAATTAACGCCTTTTAATGACTGGTTCGATCTGGCAGCAGATTATGGTGTGGAACTAAACCTAACCCTGGAAAATGGCAATGACTGGCCATATAAATTTTATGATTGTATAGCGCAGATAGACGAATGCTTTTATGAGAACTGCCTGAATAGGGCGCAAACCTCCGATTATAGAAGCATATAGGGTAAAACTATACAAAACGCCCCATGAGTCTGGCACGTACATCAGTGTTGTTATATGACTCACGCTAAGCTTGTTCGAACCAGTTTCATTCACTGATGAATTGCGGTAGTTGGCGGTTTTGTTTTTTTTGTCACTTTACGAAATAATTTGTGAAAACAATTTTTGGCGCCCAAACACATTTTATTTCTTTAGAAACAAAAAAAGTTGCACCAAAGTTTTTTATATATTCTTAGCTATTGACATTTGCTTGATTTCTGAAACTCACTTTAAAAAGGGATCGAATTTAAAAATAAAAGGCTATAATGATTTCCACGCTTGTCACCCATCGGGAAACGCCAGAGGTGGATCATCATTGCTTATTAAAGACTGCATTGAACAATACTAAGACCTGAAGATAGAGCTTGAAACTATGCAACTGTGCATGACTCGAGTTAAAAATAGTCAGTGTACTTTTAGAATTTCATCTAGCTACTCTCCACCGCGTTCCGCGCTTGAAAAAAGTGATTATACTAACCTGCTTAAATCGCTCAAACCAAATTTCATTATTGGCGCGATTTTAATGCGAAGCACACGTTCACACACCACATTAAAGTTGAAGAGAGCTTTGATCTATCATCTGACCACTCATAGGCGGATCCAGGGGGGGGGCACAGGGGCACGGGCCCCCCCCAGAGCACCGCATTATTACTGCTTGCTCATTCCATAATCAAAACAGGCGAAGTGTGCCTATGTGCGAAAATAAAAATCACTTTTCCATGGAAATCAAGACGAAAAATTACCCAAATCTGTCTGCATATGCTACCTAGAAACACATGTGAATCTTGGGGCACAAGCGTGAAAGTGTAGGTATATACCTTTTCTAGATTATTTATTAAATAAAATGTCGTCTAGGTTTCCTAGAGCTCAGCTGAAAAAGTTACTATCTCAGTTTTGCCAGGCGGTGAAGTATATAAAGAGGATCTACCTTGTATTTTAGTTTTGAAGGGAGAGTTACAAATTTGGTAACAGATGAAAGAAAATATTCCTAAGTCACCAGCAGAAGCTTATAAAAAAGCAACGGCTCTGCCAAACATAAGAACCCTTTGTCAATCATTGTACACATTTCCTATGACAACCAGCACTGCCGAAAGATTTTTCTCCACCTTACGCCGGTTAAAGACATATCTTCGCAGCAATATGAGAGTAGATCGCCTGAATTGACTAGCCTTAACACCGCGTCTCCACGAGACATAAGTGATTTCAGTCAAGACTTCGGTCACGACAACAATGTGTCTCGTGTAGACCGCGATTTTGTGGACGCGACAGAAATCTAGACTTTTCAGTCAGACTTTTTTTCCTGCCATCTCTGCAGACAGATCTTCTGACTGAAATTTGACATTTGAAGTCTAGACCAGCGTTTGACAGCAAAAAATCATTTTGTTTTGGTAATTCTCGGGAATATGTGCGCGGATGCAATTATGGCTGATTTTAGATTTTCGCAAAGTGAAGAAATATGGCGTCAAAGTAACTTGGCCCTTTAAGGATATGTTTTCCGTCTATCTTTCTTGGCAATTTTGAACCAATCGCTTTCTATGACGGCATCTATAATTTAAAATTGTTATTTCCATACCTAAATATCCTATGCATTGTCCCATAAAACATCTTTTAACAAATGCGCTTCCAAATCGTGTAGCTCTCTCTTCTGAAGAAACGGAAATACCCACAATCTGTGCTTTCTTTTGTTTTCGGCTAACATCTGGTTTTCCAATTTTTCTAGGTCGATTAATGCTTTCAAAGCAAGAGCCACCTTCACTTGTTTCTTCGTTGATGGCATCTTGTGAAATGAAATGTCGTAGCACAATTTGCCCAACCAAAGCAATGCAAATATGGCGGACAAAACTTCTGACTTAAAAGTCTGACATAATTCAGACTCGTAGAGACGCGGTGTAATGCATATCCATCAAGGCATTGCTTTATAGATGAACCCTGAAGAAGTTCTGGATATCTTCAGCAGAAAACATAAAAAAAAACTGTCATTATTAACCACATATTTTTTCATTATTAAACCATTATAAAAAGTGTTTTTTATTATTTGTTATTTTTGTATGCCATTGATAAAGAATGAATCCCAAAGACCAATTCACACTCATCACCTCTCTGGCCTTTGTGCCCCTCCCAGAAATAAATCCTGGATCCGCCCTTGTGACCACTCACCGGTTATTTTAACTTTGAGTGTAAAACTAGCCAATAACCTAGAGCCAGCAAGATTAACTGGTAGAAAAACTAACTGGGAAGGCTTTAGAAACGAAATTGAAGAGAACGTTGAACTGAGCGTTCCACTTACGACAACCTATGAACTTGAGGTTGAAGTTGATCGCTTCGTTGAGATCGTACAGTTCGCCTCATGGAATAATACGCCTAATCCAAGGAAAACGCCGGCCAAATACGGGCTACGATATCCTCCCGAAATAAAAGAATTGGTCAACGAAAAAAGGAAGGCGCGTAAGAAATGGCAATAGAGTCGCGCTCCACAACGTAAAGCACATTTGAATTATTTGTGCAATTTGTTGAAGACAGTTATTAAGGATTTTAAAAATCGTGCGATAGGTTCTTACCTTGAAAGTTTAACAGCGAAAAAATATTCCAATTATTCACTTTGGAAAGCTGTTAAAGGCACCAAAAGGCCCAAAATCCCCGCGCCGCCAATTAGAATAAACTTTTAAACCGTACGATGGCCAAGCGATCCACGACAATACTAATAGGGCGGAATTACAATCTGATGATTCAACACTCACTAGTGCAACGCTAAGAGAACTAAAACGTGAAATCGAATCCATAAAACCTAAGAAAGCTCCTGGTTATGATTTGATCACTGGAGAAGTTCTGAAAGTTCTACCAAGGAAAGCATTAATTAAGCTTCTCCAATGTCAATGTCAATGGAAAGTCGCGGAGGTCATAATGGTTTTAAAACCAGGAAAACCGCCAAATGAAGTAAAATCGTATATAGACCGATTTCCCTTCTTCCAGTCATTTCCAAAGTCTTCGAGAGAATATTGCTTAGGCGCCTACAACCGGTTATTGAAGACAATAATCTTATCCCTGACCACCAGTTTGGGTTCAGAACCAAGCATTCGACGATTGACCAAGTACGTAGAACTACTGGCGTAATCGAGAAAGCATTTGAAGAAAAAAAGATTTGCTCAAGCGTATTCCTTGACGTCTCACAAGCCTTTGATAAGGTGTGGCACGACGGCTTGAAATTTAAATTACGACAAGTTCTCCCCGCAAGCCTATATGATATTCTAGAATCATATCTCGGGAATAGACTCTTCCGGGTTAGAAATGGAAATGAATACTCGGAGCTAAAAGAAATTTCGGCCGGGGTACCGCAAGGAAGCGTCCTTGGTCCGCTTCTCTATTTGTTATATACTCGCGATATACCAAGGGAAGATGGCACTACCCTTGCTACGTTCGCCGACGACACAGCTATCCTAGCTGTAGGTAATACAATCGAAGAAGCGACTACAAAACTGCAAGCCGCAGTGAATAAGGTAAATGAATGGACAAGGAACTGGCGGATCGCCCTCAACGAATCTAAATCTGTTCACGTGAATTTCACCTATAAGAAAACTAATGACTTGCCAATTTTTCTAAACTTGGCCCGAATACCCTCTGCAAACGAGGCCAAATACCTGGGAATGACACTCGACGCAAAGCTGAAATGGAATTCGTACGTGAAAATGAAACGTAAAGAACTCGATATAAAAAATAAAGAAATGTGCTGGTTACTCGGAAAACATTCCAAGTTCAGTACTGAGAACAAACTGCTTTTATACAAGCAAGTGCTAAAGCCGGTGTGGACCTACGGTACACAACTTTGGGGTTGTACCAAGAAAACAAATGCAAATATTCTACAAACTTTTCAAAATAAAGTGCTTAGAGAAATTGTTCAAACATCATGGTATATTAGAAACGACGATATCCATAGGGATCTCGGAATTCCAACACTTTCACTGCGAAATTCACAAAATGCCCTAGTGGCATAAGTCTAAAATGTGAGAATGGATGAACATTTCGAGATCATGAGCTCAAAAAAATACAATCGGAACTAATTTTAATTTTAATTAATTGTTAATTTTTCATCCCTGTCTTGCATGCGATGTTGTAGAGATTGAGATGAGTGCCTCTAGTTATGTCTAGTCTAGTCATGCTCGTTAATCCAAGAAGTTTATGTACCATGTCCTGCGGTAAGAATTGGCCTACAGTTCAATATATCTGCTACACTATGTTATGATTTATTTGGTTTATAAGGATGACTTGTTCTTTTCCACCCATTTTAACTAATCACTTCGAATACGCTCCATGAATTGACGAACTTTAATTATCCAAACAGAGTTACCAACACAAAACCGGAGAAAACCTTTTACGAAACCAAACTCCATCTGTTGACACATCCAGGCGAAATTCCCTGCCATCACTCAAAAACTTTGAATTTCACCATATACCGGAGGCACACTCCGTGCGCGTTCCACTTGTAACAAGATGAATTAAAGCGGTGTTATGATAAGCCACCACCCCCGTTCCCCATTCCCTCTTGTAAACTCACAAAGTAATCACTCAACTTGAACAACACCTACAAGCTACAACCCATTAACCAGATGACAGATGGAACTCAAGTATCTTGCGAGAATTCCATACGCCACGCCACTCGATGGCCGACACATGACATGTGTAGTAGCGGTATGCTGGGGCTGTGCTACAACCTACAAAAGCGCATAGTCGCTCCTCATCGTCTTCAGCCGGCTGCTGTATGGTCATATCGAGTATTCTGTTCTGCTTTGTCAACTTGAATGCCGTAACACCTCACCCGTTAACTCACCGTGAAAACGGGCGACACTTAAGTGAGGAGACAACGACACAAACACAAAAAAAAAAAAAACTGATAAATGACCACCGGACTAGGTTGCACTGCGCACCACCACAAGACCCGTCCGTCGACGTCGTGTATTGATGGCGTTCGTTGAACGCCACCGCTCACGGTTTCCGTGTTAATTGGATTTTTGTCTAATGTTTCGCTTTTTTTCTCGTGTGTTTCTCTTGTTACCTCCTGGCATACTATCGGACAGGGCTCTGCGCGTAGTATCCCGTGTCAATACCACACCTTTCAAGCGATTCGCGTTCGCGCACACTTCGGACCCCGCCGAACTTTAGAACTCGCTCTGTCGAACATAATAGAAAACGCACTTAGCGTTATCTTGCGCGCCTGCCCGTTGTTGCGCTAGCTATACACATATTCGTACGTACAACCAGACGATACAAGACGTCAATAAGATAACAGTAATCGACCACATTCCCAAAGCTTGTTTGTCGCGTTTTCTTCGTTGGATTAGGCTTGAAGCGATCTTGTAACGAAATGAGTGAGTGCACGTTCGGCCGCACTTACCCACCTGCCGCAACTTTCAATCTGAATCTGAATTCACATCGAATGACAAAGGTCTTTTTGTGTAATTAATTGCCATGTGTGTGTTTGCAACTCACCCACCCCCATTCATCGAAGTTTTTGGGATAATCCCTCTACATAAGAGACAGAAGCGGGGGAAGGCCTTAAGCACATCCTGCGTTCTGTACTGCGCTTTCCTTGTTCGTCGGCATCGCCTATAGGTACGCCGCATACAGCGTGTGGCGATAAATCAATTTCACGTCCATGTTAATAATTTTCACCAAGCCCCAGAGAGTGAAAGAGGGAAATGAGTTAAATTTATCGCCGGGCCAAACAAAGTTCAGTGAGTTGCAACAAATTGGCGTTAGGTTTGGTTGGCTTGCAAATCCCATAAATCTGCGGAATTTCGGTTCAAGAGATGGGCGATGCGAATGCAAACTGCAGTTTGTAAGGATTTGCTAAACGGCCGCATCGACAAGCCATAGAAGAGGAAGAAGGAGTGCGGGTCTTGTAAATTCGTTGACAACACAATGCAGCGAGGAAATTGAATTTAATTTGTGAGAATTGGGAGAAAGAAGGGGCCAATTGGCGCTTTCAGTTTTTCTTGAAGACATTTTTTCACTCTAGGGATTGAGGGACGGAAATTGTTTTCCCTCAATTTATAACCTTAATCCTTTGTGTAAATGTAGTATGTTAAGCTGAATTCTTTCAGTGACCAAGCGCGTACAGCGTTAATTTGAGCCACATTATAGATAGCAACAATAATCAGCCACCTGAACATCGCCCAACAGAAAGGAACAGAGCAGTGTGCATTTGACTTTAGTACACCACATTCCACATATATCCTAACAGCTGAACGAATCTATTATGGTTATCGTCCACTAAGTGCTCAACTTATCAATAAATTTTTCCAACAGTTCATTCAACTGACAAATTTTTAAGTTCGTACACTAGTGCACAACATCACATTGTCCTTATTGAGGAATATAAAATATAATTTCAGCTAAAACTGAAGTTTTTTAGAAGTAAGTTCTTTTAAAGTAAAAGCCCTTAGCAATTGCTTTGAATCGGTATGAATAAAAATCTGCTTTGCTAAAGTAAAGTCGAAAATTCGAACATAGCATTTACTTCGCTGTACGTGTACAGGAACTGCAGGTCCTGTCAAACTTGACAAGTAAATTCAATTTTTATAATTTTTTTTAAGATTTTTAAGATTTATTGCTTCTATTTCACCTGCGAATTAGATTTTTGTTTGCCAAAAAGCTGGTTGATGCTTCATTTTTTCTTCATGTGCCGGAAATTGTTTCCGATAGGTATTGTTGAAAATATTTATTGATTAACACACTAGACAATTCGTTAAAGAAGAACTATGAATTGCCGAGAGGTTTTGGAACTGTCGACGTAGAAGCCCGGATCTCCGCTATATATCTACCTTACAAATGATTCTGTCTAAATATTTTCGTCTGAAAGAAATATTAACCAAAATAGACCACAGTCCGAGTCCATACTTCGTTTGAAATGAAACAATTGCTGATTTATCCGTAGGTATTTTGTTGGTTTTCTTGTACAAACAGAATTAAACTTAACTAGATATTTATAAAAAAAACAATGACCATTTTCCATTCTTATAGATAGTGTTTATGTTAAAAATGTGCATAAAATATATTTAGCAAAAAGTCTGAGTCAACTAAATAGCAGACTCATCAGAATTTGCATAGCATTTGCTTTGTCTGATAAGTTTTATTCATACCGATCTGAGTAAAAGATCAGCGCCGCCTCTTTTCGAACACGCCGAAAGTTGGAACTAACTCAAATTGTTTTTCATTCATACGAAACGTAGCAAATGCTTCGATTTTGACATTGCTACGTTTTATTCATACGTACGACCCATTCAGTTGTTGGATTATCCGGACACCTAATTTATCAACACTTTCAACTGTAGAATTATCCTATCTATCTGATCAACTCATTTAACTGCGACCCCATACACATACCGCGGTACTAATAATCATTTTTAGTGTCCAGGTTACATTTTTCGAACTCACAATGGCAAAGTTTTCCATACAAAATCGCATATTGTGACCTAGAAAATATTTAGTGTGAAGGTTAAAAAAGATTATTAGTAATAAGGCCCATAGTTGATCAACTCATTCAGTACCTCGGGTTCATCAACTTCGTGATCGTTATATTTGCTCGAATTTAAAAGGCATTTTACAAATATCGTTTTTGGGCCAAAAAATGCCCTTTTCATTCTATAGCCCAAATCATTTGCATCGCCATTTCAGTATGACCACTGCCTGACGCATCTACATTCATTTTTAACGTTTACACTAAATACTTTGTAGCTCACAATATGCGATTTCGTATGGAAAATTTCGCTAGCGATTGTGAAAAAAATTAGCCTGGACACTAAAAATGATTATTATAGTATCGCCGATTGTCAAGAAAAATATATGGCTCTCAAAATTTCGAATGACAAAGTGTAAACATAAATGAACTGGTTCGAATGTCTCAACTTCTACAAGTTTCGTCGCGCAACTCTAGTTAACAAAAAAATCAAGCAACTGGTTAAACAGATAACGCGCAGCACATTATTGAGAAATCGTTGCTCAGCATGATGCACAAGCATGTTCAACGAGCAACAGGATGTTGTATGTAGTACTAACTACAATACTCACTGTACCTACAGTGTAAGTTCATGTTGAGCAACAGGTCGAGCAACAATGTAATAGCGAATCACGAAACACGTTGTATGCTAATTCTATCTCTATGCATTGTTCAATAGAGTTAAATATGTTCAATTTGAAATTGATGCCCTTGCGAGCGAAGTGGACGACAGGCATTAGATTCTGACTTCGAAATTGACTCTTTGTTCTGTGGAATTTCTTCTCCAGAACAGGGCTGTAAAAATTATATGATGGCGCACCGCTTATTGCCCATGGCCAGTCATTGGGGAGGTTTTCCTCAATCCGTTCGTCCTTCAGTTTAATTTTTTCTGGTCATCTTCTTAGATATATGAACGAAATATGTGTGTACTGCATAGGCTCCATTTTCCAACCTACCTTACCTAACCAAAGAAGCAATTGATGTCCGAAAATCGCAATAAGAATAATGTCTCACTGTCATCCATCAATGTCAATTATTTGCAATTTTACCCGCCAATATGGGACATACAATCATGCATATGTCGCTCCTGTTATCCTTACAAATTCCTCTCGTATTTGCACAGGATGCACCAGTTTTAATTTCAAAACGATTCCACATCCTTTCTTTGGTACCATGCAAACTTCTTACCCAAAGAGTGTCTATATCCATTCATTAACCAGAAAGGATATACCTCGTATACCTACCTACCCCCAGACCGAGATCATTAGCGCCGCAAGTAAAAGTGAAAACATTTGAATTGACAAATCGATTTACGGTTGACAAATTTGTGCCCAACCGAAAAGGCGCTCTAATTACATTAGCCATTGAATTGACATCATTAAACGCCAAAGGACGACGAAGATTTGTGAAACAAGCAGAAGATCATTAGCGCGTGAGGGTTGACGACACCGAGACTGTTGCGGAGACCAAAGGAAAAATCGAAACCATTGATCTGTAAAATCAACATTCTCAACTTTTGTGGGGGCAGCATCAGTTGCCATATACTCGTATATGTACACAGCAGCGCTCTGCTAATATTTGCACGAACATCATTAATTATCTGAGTCCTCGGTGGATAGAGGATGTAATTCCGTGCGAATTAGAACAGATAAATGTTTGCTCCAGAGTTGAATGCGAGAATTGCTATGAATGAGAGGGATATGGCAGCGCGAGTAATTAACAAAGTTCCGACCTTCGGAATTTGGATTTTTCCAATTCCTACCGTCAATCCGTTGCGTGGGAATAAATTTCTGTTAGACCATGTATCGTACCTTCATGATGGATGACAGGAAATCAATTTTCCATAGAGATCCTACTTGGAGTAGCGCGCAATCAGAGAGCAAGAGGCAGCGAGGGCGGCAGTCTTCTTGGGTGAGGTATGCGCTAATTAATGCTCGTTGGCGATGGCGCTTAGGCGAGGATGGTTCGTAGGTGAATAGGACCCGAATTTACATGGACTTATTGATATCTTGTAAACAATAGATTGGTGGAAAGCTGAACTGGCTTTGTTTTTAGTGTTCCATCTAATTGTTGTAAATGGTGGTAATAAAAAGAATGGTCGAAGGCCAAAGGCATCCGATCGATGAGATTAACTCCTCCAAGAGGAAGAGGTGGATATAAGTGGAAAGTACAATAATGGCTGCCTAATATGGACAGTTCTTCTCGATTTCAGAAGACGAGTTAGTCCAATCTATTCTCCATTATAGACAATCCCTGCTGTGGAATGCTGCGTGCCTTTCATACTGTGGTTAATTAGAAAGCTAGGTTGTATAAGGTCGTATGGTTAGAATTGTATTATTTGATAGTTACAGCCAGCCCCGTGCTTAGAACTTGCCCAAACATCAGATCTGTGTATAAGTTTGTTGGTTCATCTGTTTGTGGTTGTCTTGCTCCCCTGCTAAATTATGATTTTATTCACGTTATCGTTTTTAAACATTTCATAAGACGGAACAAATAATGAACAACTTTTAATTATGTTTTGGTATAGGGTAAAGTCGGGTCATATGGCACCATGGATAATATGGCACCCGTTCAATTTTTCTTACTTAACGATTTTAAGATTTAAGCATGAAAAAAGTGTCTAATTTTCTATACCGAAAACGAAACATGGTTTTCTGCTCCGCTTTGTGTTTCCATATGCGGTGCGGTCTGCCGTCTGCCCCATAAGCAGATGCCCATTATAATAATAATAATAATATTTTATTTCATATCAGATGTTCAGATTTTAAATGTGTACCTAAGGCTTTTTGTATTAAATAGTGGAGTACATACAATCAGTTTTCATGTTGACATGATGCAAATAGCGAATGTACCTACCTATAAAATCATATATTTTAGAAGTAGACAATTTATGGGGAAATTATTTTAAAATTTAATTTAAATACAAAGAAAAAATTTAAAAAGTACGACTCACAGCCGACATTTGCTAGCCCTGATGCCAACAGTATATACAACGCGCTTAAGTTCTACCCAGCAATGCCAACCTAGCCTTTTCATGCCTTTTAGGCATTATTTCATTAGCTAAGGCTTTGAGGCTTTTTTTTTTCCAAAAAGGCATCTTTTTTTTATTTCAAATAGCTATAGCTATATATATATTTTTTTTTTGGATTCAACGCGTATAGGTACCTACTGATTTTTTTTTTTAGATATTTAAAACATTCTTAAAAAATCTTGCCAAAAACAAGACCTCGGTGCTCGGTCTTAAAGAATGTGTTTCCACCTTCAAAATCTGCCCATTTTCCGAACACTTTATCTGTGATTCTTGAAAAATTATTCTAGCTTCCAATTTTGTTTATGTTTCTTCTGTGATTTATACATAACTAGCGGATCCCGGTGTGCTTCGAAATGAAATATATTTGCAAAAACTTATGGTCAGCATCTGGGAATGGCAACAATGACCAAGCTCTATGGTATATCTGTCCTTGAATCTGTAATGTTTTTGAAATAGATTTAAGTGACGAATCTGAATTTTTGAAGACCGCATCAAATACAGAGACAGCACCTAAAACAAATGTTTTATCATTTATGCCAAGCTTCGACGCTGGTGAATTGCCATAAATTAATGAGTGCAAAGGATCTGGTGGAGGTTGTAATACAGGCAATTTAACTTTTCCACCAGCACAGCACATACCAGGCATTTCGTTCATAAATTTGACTGCTTTACAATGCACACATTGTTTATTCATTTGTCAAATATAAAAATGCGTATTGTAATCAATTGTACTATCATAAGTATAAGCCGGAAATTTCATTTGCCGTACCTATGATTTGAATTGAGGGACGCGTACGTCGATTTATTGACCTTGCACTGGCAACCGTGTTTGCACAATCAACCGATTGGTTTACACCTCTACGTCGTTCCCTCTGTGATGCATTTTGTTGATTACGATCTTGTTCACTTTGTGATCTTCGATTGGTTGAAACAACAGTCAAATGACGTATACGTCTACCAATATTTGAACGTCTTGGATGTGGCATTTCAAATGTGTTCTATGTATAAAAAGTGTAATCATTTAACTTAATTTCAAGAGTTTAAATAAAATAAAAATGAGGAAAAGGAACTACGTGACACTGACACGTATTCAAACGATTAAACAAAAACAAATGATGACGTATGGCTGAAAATACGGAAAAACAAAAAAAAAATATCAAATGCGACTCTTACCGATTACGTCTGCCCACAATGCGAGTTCGATAAAAAATATCTTTAAAATGTTCACTGACTTAGGCCCATTTTATTCACTCGAAGTTGAACACAACTCGGGGAGTTTTCCATATAAAAATCCCCAAGATGTGTTCAACTTCGAGTGAATAAAATGGGCCTTAAAGCTGTCAATGTGTATTGCGTGTATGAGCTACAAAGTTTATTTACCGTGTGTCAGGACACAGTGACAGTATACATACCGCACACGCTCATAGGCGCCTACGTTTTGTTTGTTTTTTTTTTATATGAAAAGTCATAGCTCACGAACGCGTACACCAATTTGGTGCAAACTTTAGATAAACCATCTACACGACCATTCGAACAAAACAAACCTTAAAATTTAATCGAACTCGGTTTGACCGTTCGTGAGTTATAAAGTCACAACACACTTGCAAAATTTTTTTATATACATATTTATATAGAAATAGATAGAAGATAGATTTTCGTAACAACCTCTACAGAAAACTTAAAACGCTCAACAACTCCTGTTGCCTGTCATAATTGTCCACGTCGTCTCAATCACCCCTACATTTCAAATTACTCACACATGCTACCTAATGCAAGGATCCTGAAAATACTTGACAAAAAAAAAAAATGATTGATTCAATGTAACATAGTAAACATAAACAAACTTATTAGGTAATTTAAAAAAAAAAATTCAAAATTTATGACAACAACAATTTGCTTTGAAAAAATTTCAAATCATTTGACAACAACAATTGCCTTTAAAATTCTAAATATTTTTTTGTTTGTATTTGAAACTACTCGATTTCTATCCAGTTTATATTTTTTCCAAAGTGCATTTCCCCATAAAAAACGAAATATGTGCCTACAACGTCACCTGTTAAGAATTTTCCGACTTTTCTTTTTTCATAAACCATCCCTGATTGAAGACGAATAAAACACAACCAAAATCATTGAAATCGGTTGAGCCGTCATGAAATGGGTTCACGTCGTAGCGAGGCGGAGACTCGTGTCTTTAGACACGAGGAGGTTGGATTTTAAATCCGCCAAAATATCACTCAAAACGTGGCATCCACTGATGCGATTTAAAACACTTTTGAGTGCAAATTAATTTTGCAAGATTTATGAAATTTCACTTGTAATTAAATATTAATTGAATTTTTCGAAGAGATAATGGAAAAAAAACTCGTTGTCTCTATCGGCTGTCAGCGATCAAAAAAACTCATAGTGACGTATTAAAATGTTAATCATGAGTAAGGTGTCATCACAACTCATATCCCCCGACTACTCATACCCCGCACCAAGCGACATCTACATCTCAACTCTACAAATGGACACTTACCTTGTTACAACTCACCCTTATAGTTCGAGTTGTAGTCTATCTATGGTATTTAATGTCAGAAATAAGTGTTACCATTACCATACTACAATTCAATTAGTGTTCGAAGTTTGGTGGTGGCTTTTGTAATATTCACTTATGAATACGGACACACATGTATCGATGAATATTTGTCTTTTATTTTCTCAGTTAAAATAATAGATACGTTTTTTGAAAAAAGAAATTGAAAAATGTGTACAAAAAAAGAAAAAAGAAAACCCAATGACAACGTTTACAAATAAACATTAAAAAATAGATTAAAAAAAATGTTTGTGCGACTGTATCCAACAGTCCCGAAATATGTGTAAACACCGTGCGTGCGGTATGTGTGTGTTTTTATACACGTCATTGAAATTGTAATAACCGTATTCTTGATATATTATAAAATAACAACAAGCACTCCTAACATATGCAATGGAAAATACCCGTTTGCATTTCCATCCCCGCAAGTTAAATGACATCAACTGTTATATAGTAAATGAAAGTGTTTTAAGTATTACACGTCAACAAAAAGCTGAAATTAATATGCCCCAGCTCATAAATGTATGCAATGATAAAACACCGTGACGCATTTCCGTTCCCGCGGGTTTTTTATTAATACGGGTGAGAATTAATACATTTATATTTCAAAAGAAAAAATGTGGGTGCCATATCTCCCGACTTTACCCTACCTCAATACAAAATAATAATAAATTCATAGTAAACATCGTCAGCAAATGCAGAACGGTTAATTATTATTATAAACGGGTGGCCACCGCAATTATAAGACATAGCTTTAATGGTTATCAGCCCCCACCGGATGACTGCTGAAGACTAGGTACGTTAATATTTATTTTTCATACTGTATACCTATTGATGCTCTCAAAAATTTGGTTCAATTCTCTTTGTTTTTCAGTAGTCAGAAAGCGACTAGAAAGTCAGAAAGACACTGTGGGCCTTACAAATAATCATTTTTAAGCTTCGCACTAAATATTTTGTAGGTCAGAATATTAGAAGGTCAGAATATCAGAATTTTGTATGGAAAATTTCGCCATTGTGATTTCGAAAAACTTAGCCTGGACACTAAAAATGATTATTAGTACCGCGGTGTTCCTTTAAACGTTCTCCAGTTTTCAGCCTCCTGTTCATATGAAAATGTCCCAATTAAATTGGGGATGAATGCTGGATACTTACTGGAAAGAAGAGGGCCGACTAGGTATACCTACCTACCAGTGGCGTGGCGTGAACATTATAAAATGGGAAGTCGAAGCAAAAATTTATCATATACCTATAAATCTAAAAAAAACCTTAGACCTGTGACCCTGTGCAACTTGAAACAAAATCATACATTGCACATTTGCAAAATCGTTTTCAGAGTACCTATACTAAATTCACTTAAGTCATGCAATCTGCCAACTGAATTTGTAAACCAAAACACACCCTTACCTACCTCAACATACTACCTGCAATTATTCACACAAGAGACAATAAGAAAAGAAGAAGTAAAAGAAATTCGAATAACTCGGAGAAAAGCGCGTTATTTTCTTCATATCATAGCCAAACAAACACATACGATATACCCAAAACACAACCCAATGGCCAGTGCCCAGTGGCCATGGCCAGTACCAGTACTCCTACTCAGCTCTGGGAAGAAAAAAAGAGATACAAACAAATGTTCACTCAGATTCGGCAGTCAAAATGAAATTTGTGAGAGCTTATAACTCGAAGAAAAGCGGGTTATTTTCTACAATGGGTGTTGAACAGAGAGGTGTCAGACTCAGACAAAGTACTCAGGGAAGAAAAAAAGAGATAACAAGCAAATTTTCTCTCAAAATGTACTATAAAGTGAGAACTTTAATAACCCGACATATTTTGGGTTACCTTCGCTTTGTCGCTACGAGACGATGACGATGTTGTATGAAAATGGATACACACACAATTTTTATATGAGCGCTTTTGTGTGTATACCATTTTGTGAGTATTCAAATTCATTTGGTAGTGTTTCATGTATATTCGGTTTTTGGTAGACAGATAGTGTTACCTGGTGGAGATTTCAAAAGGTAACTCGGTAGGAATCGAGTTATATGGACGCCACGCCACTGCTACCTACTTCAAAATCATACCCATTTCACTTATTTTGTAAATATGTAGCTTTCATTAGGTAGGTAGCTAGGTCGGCGTAGCGGATTGGTGGTTAGTGTTCTGGACTACGATGCGATGGCTCCATGTTCGAGTACCGAAAAAATTATAGCTAAGGGTCTTTTTTTGACAGCGCCACCTCTCGCGAACGTCTGACAAGCATCGAGAGTATAACTGTCTTGAATGAACTTCTCAATTATTATCCCTTTGGATTCGGCATAAAATTGTATAGGTATCCATTCGCTCCGAAAACGAAAAACTCACACAAAATGTAGGTATGGTTTGAGAAGCTGGGCCTAGGGTCCCTACCGACCTGTTGCGTTAACTCTTTATTAATTTTTTTAGGTTCCTACCTATATAGGTAACTAATATTCTTAATTAACTTAGTGGTTTTCAGAGAAACCCAATTCTTGATTAAATAGTTGAGTAAGCTATTTCTAAAGACTAATCAAACACAAAGAACAAGTTAAACGGCGACTATTTGCGCTATCACCCTAGGTAGGAACGTATAAACATTAATTACATTTACTGCCTTAATGCCGTCGCTTTAAAAATAAGTCTGACACTGCATTGGACATAGCGCATAGGACTATAATTTGAACTTGCCACAACAACATTATCCACCCAGTTGGTATAAATACCTATAGGTACCTACCTATACCTACTTTTGATTGTTACCACTTTGAGATAATTATATTCCTATTCGAATTCAAAATCCGACACATTGTTTTCATTCTTATTGTTCGTGTTTACACAAAAAAACTCCAATTGGGATTGAAAAATTCTCCGCTTCTAGTTAGACCAACGGGAAATACACAAGATTCCTTTCCCATGGATATTTTCAAATGCTCAACTTTCTGAGTGCTTCCCAACTGAGTGTGCTCTGTTTTGCTATACCACTCGACTCATATCTTAACGAAACTCATCATTGAGGTTATTTACTTTATGTTTAACTGTATAAATAGCTCCACCCATCTTGATACTTTTATATATTTGAAAATGTCCCCTCAAGGCAGTGAAAACCGGTTCAGAGTGATAAAACTGCGGAGCGACCGATTTTGGTAGTTCAACTCTAACACTGAGGCAAATTGCGCTCATAGTAACTCCTCCCAGTTGAGATAGATGGCAGTAGCGACACAACAGTTGTTATCGTTATCAGTTTATTGTCTGTTTTTCTTCTTTTTTGTTGCCACCGTTTTTATGAGTGTTTGCTTATCAGAGTAATTTCATATAATTCTTTTTTTTCGCCTGTCATTATCAGTAAAAATAGATTTGAATTGGTTGTTTGGAGGGAAACATGGCTTTCGTTTATTTTTAGTTCATTAAATCGCGTGGAAAATTTCCCGAAGGAAATTGAATTGCATAGCCATTATCTGGGTAGGTACCTCTACCTATTACCTACATATTACAAATATTTAAAACAAGTGTTTTTTTTATAATTTGTCGACAGAAAGGACACAACAACCATTAATTTTTTAATGCAATTGCCTCTTCGTTCAGCTTCTAGAAACATCGATTTAATACTTCTGAAATGGATGTTTTTAAGAAAAAAAAAAAATGCCGTACCTACTTATACCTATCCCTGCGCCGGTTGGGATAGGTATCTACCTATGGGTTTTCCATGTTTTTCAATTGGGACGAAATGAGGTTTCTATCAGCTCAAATAGGTATTAGAGTAGATATAGAAACTGTAGGCTCTATGGGATACCTAATTGGAGCGTCGAAAAAAATATTTAAAAGGTAGGACGATAGGTACCTACCTATATACCTAAAGTAAAACTATACAAAACGCCCCACTTTAAAGAAGTCATTAATAAAAGACAACAAATAAAAGAAAATCACAAATCTTTTATTGCATACAAATAAAATAACTAGGTACCTAGGTTACTCTCTTTTCTTGAGTTTGGCATTTGAAATTTTTATAAAATTGGGCGTTTTGTAAATAGGTTGTTGGGTAAAAAGTCCCATTTTATTGACAAAACTCCCTTAAGAAAAAGTATGAAAAATAAATTATTGAGTTGAATTGTCCGTCTTTTCGTCAAAATAGGTACATAGAGGCTCACGAAATATTTAAATATAATAATTGCTTAACAAATTAAATTTAGATTTTTTTCGGTAGTGAGGTAGGTAGGTACTAATAATGTATTATTAGAATTGTACCTACCTATATTGAAGGATGTATAAATATGTACCATTAAAGTCTCTAGAAATCTAGAAAAAAAGGTACCTAGGATCATGTCTCCAGTAGTCGAACACTTAGTGGTTCATTGTGAAAAAATCACTAACTGTGAGAGAACCGTTGGATAGGTATAACATTTTCGTGGTATGTTATATCCAACGGTTTTCTCCACAGTTAGTGATTTTTTCACAATTATTATGGAGCTGTCATAACTCAAACATTTTAAAATAAAGTTAAGTTTTTTACTGTAATTGTTATCTATTGTTTTTTTATAAAAAAAAAAAAATAAATACTAAAAAAAAACATTATTCCCCACTAGTCGAACACTAGCTTTCTAAACCGGAACATGAAGTTTCCTTAATTCGAACACTAGATTTCGTGTATATTTTAAATTAAGAAAATGAGAAGAATCCATATTTAAAACATAAAAAACACTAGCAAAACAACTTAAAAAGAAATAAATAAATTGGATTTTTTTTTTGCATGATTGTGATGAAATTTAAGCAACAGATCAAAATTTAAACGGTTTTTTATTAATACGATCGGCTTTGTCTAGAACCAGTTTAAGTGTTTAACATAAGTTAATTTTTGTAACGAACTTATGACGTAAACGCTGCCATTCTCTTATTGATGCCTTATAATCGCCCTTAATGATGTGTGTGGTGTTATAGGGGGTAGTGAGTATCTGATTGTTGGAGCTTTAAATCATATTCAATCAAGCCATCCATTGAAATCATTGGCAAGATATTTGTAAAAGGTTTCCCGTTTCAGAACGACCAATTATCCAATCTTTCGGCATTTTTTCGTCAAGTTTTGATGGTGGGTTTTGTAAGTAAGGAAATACAATTTCAGGGGGTAATGTTACTCAATTTGATTACCAAAAGTACCGTTAAGTTTTCTTATTCATTTGATAATTTGACTTCATACAAATTTCGGAAACGTTTAGGGCCAATAACTTTTCAGTTTTGGGGCCTAAACTGAAGGATGTTTCGTACCCATTAAAAATTCGTTAAGGATCGTCGAACATATCCTTGGCATTCGCTTCTTTTAAAAGGTTTCCAAATCACGGAACCATTTTCGAATGCTTTCTTTAGTTACGACGACTCTGGCTTTACGTCTATATAGATTCAGATATTCGAAGACTTAACTCTTTAAGACGCTTTATAAAATTATAATGCCACTTCTTTCCCGGTCGATTGTCTTTGAAAGGAGTTGCTCGTTTTTCATCCCTTACTAGAACATCTAAGAGTTCGTTTGGTTTTTGCAGGAATCCGCACTTTGCAATGTTAATGAGCCAATTTACGACAATGCATTCCTCACTTTCTGTAAGGACTGTGATGGAAGGTCCCATTCGCTTAACATCATGGATTTTAGTTATGGGTACACCAAACTCCCTACTCGCTGCTCGAATGCTTAACCCACCCTCACGAAGAGCCTTTAAAGCGTTTGCTAGCGAAGCTTCACTATAAGTCTGGTTTTCGTTTCATTCTGTCTGAAATAAGACAGTTTCCAAAGTAATTTAAAAAATGATGAAACCTGTTCGGAATAAGGAAACCTAAAATATTGAGTTTCCTTGAACCGAACACTGAGGAAAAAAGTGTTCGAATACTGGCCCCCACGATCTCGACATAATTATGAAGAGAAAAACACTAAAAAAAAATTTAGATTCTGTTATATTCATTAACTGACAGGGAAAAAGTTTTTTGGACAAAGTTGCCTGTATTCGAACACTAGTGTTCGAAATCTAAGGATTTGTTCTGTAGGAAAACCGATAAGGTCAGCGTTAAACTGAATAGTTTAGTAGTAGGATACAATCAGGCTTACTAGTAAATCATTTTTTTTGGACCGCTCCTGAAAGTGTTGATGCTTTCGAAGACATCGCCCACGTTGTGCTGGTTATTTCTTCAAGACTTATTGAGATTCATTTGAAGAGCTCTACAAAGGAAATGATACTGTCATGCCTTTCAATGAATCTTGTTTCACAAAGGCGAGTTTTTCGGCTCTCTGGTGCGTGTTTTTTTCATGACATTTTTGCCCCTCAAGCCCCCTCCCCTGGCTACGTGCCTGCTCATAAGGTCAGCCCAATTTGGACAATTTAAGTTATGAAACAAGATTAATGAAGTGTCAATATCATAAAATGCACATGGTTCAGTATATTCGTAATTATCACTTTTACAAACTCACTTCCACTATTTTGTTTTTTGGTAAACCATGCGTATCCTGATGCACTTACGAGTACTTTGTATGTCAGAGGCTGACTACTGGAGGGGGCTGAACTTACATACGAGCCCTCACCCTACGTAAAAGTTAAACTATTAATTCAAGTTAATACAGTACAGTTGATCTAAACCTAATGTTGAAATTGATGTATGTCTAGTTGTAACACTATATATTATTGAATTTTATGCAATTTGCCATTGCGTCTTAAGCGTATTATATTTTTTATAAGATAAATGTTAGTGTTAAATTAGATTTAATCGTTTTTGTCTAGTATGTAAGTTTAATTATTACCCCAATAAAAATGAATTTAAAAGTAAAAAAAAGTAAGCATTTTAAAGCGAATTTTTTCCTTTTCTCCAATTTTTTGAATCCGAACTATACATAGCTGTGTCCGATCCCCTTAAATTTTTCTAAGTAGGTATCCGGACACTAAAAATTAGTTCAAACAAAATATTTTATTATAGGTATATTTAGTTCTCGAACAATTTCTCTGTTTGTCTCTGGGCATGAGCAGAGCATGTTAAGTTAGGGGTTAAAAGAATCGTGGTCGACGAAAGATAGTATAGTTGTACCTACCTACAACGAAGAATTAACCTCCATATCAAAGGCAATGTATTCAGCACATGCGCCTAGGTATAGCCTTTGGCAAATAATATATTCGGTTGGCTGAGACCAGTTTTCAGTGATTAGCACTTGTTGTTAGGTTATGGCTTTGGGTACCTAGGTACCTATATGGTAGATATAGTAAGGAACAAGAATTGGCATCGCTAGGTTAACTACAATCAATGTTTGGTACAATTGAAGATGAAACTTCCAACCGCCAATCTACTCCCGACGATAACTCCGCAATATTAATCAGGCTAAGGGAGGGGTTTCCCTAGCAACTATGTGTGGTCCCCAGTCCCCACACCCCAAACACCTACCCCTACCTAATCTTTTTTCCCTCTCATTCTATTATTCCAATCAGTTTATTGATCACGGATGCATCTATTAATTTCGCTCTTTCCACTTTCTGCGCCGTTTAAAAAGACACAATGTCATTACGCTCGACTAAATTACGAAGACATCCCTTGCGCTATAAAATGTTCCCACATTCCATTCTGGTGCATGAAAAGAAAATCCAAATCAACCCAACACCTTGCAGATAATTACAAAAAATCCCACGCAGGATTAACGTTGTCGTATAGTTGCGCATTAGCGCAGCAGGTGTCTGTCCAACGCATATGCTGATTCATCCACCGCCGCTGTCGTCCTAAAAAGTGGTGTAGCCAACAAAATCCTTCATGCTGATTAATTCCTAACCCACTCAAAAAGGCAACACTCTCTACACACTCATATACAGTCATCAACCACAATTCTATCCGCATCTTGACGCGCTTCAACGCCTTTTCGCACATCCCAACTTTCGACGCAACAATCGTGCAGATGAATGGACCTAATTCATCACAATCACCCATCCACGCACGAGGACTCTCCTTTCTCGCTACAAATATATCCTTTCAATCGGATTTTCTCCGTTTTTTCTTTGTTTATTATTTCCCCGACTGTAATCTCTTGTTTACATATAAACTCCTGCCAATGAGATGATGTATAGTGATTCATCTCCTTTGCGGGCAAAGGTGCGTTGTTGCAGCATACCGCAATGGGACAAAGGTCTGTTCTTCTTCGTCTTCTCTTTGTTTATTCATTCGTTTGCCGTTCACCCTTCTCGGGCAGCGTATTATCCTCATAATCCTTTCATTGCGCCACTTAAGCCGATCATGCGGTGCATTCGCACACAGCTTCCAGGCTCGGGCAAAAACAATTAGATCAAGTTGACGCTGTTGATGAGGTCGAGAACGGTGACGATGACGATGAGAATGCTCTGCTCGCACCCTTTATCCCTTCGTTTACAGAGAGGACCTGCGGTGCTGCCGAACGTTGGTGCACGAGCAGATCCAAATTATCGACCCAGTTAACCCGAAGTCGTATACGACGGCTTAGGTATAGTTTGGAAAAGGGATGATTGAGTACGAATCCTTGTGGTCGATTACCTTTTTAAGAGGAATTGCGATGTGAGGTCGAAAAAAAGGGAAGGGGTTTGGTTTAGTTTTTATTTGGTCCATGGACGGTAGAAGGATCATTAAGGGGGTAAGCGGATGAAGCCGAAGCGTGTGGCATAACAAAGAGAAACAAACAATTTGGTGAAGATATGACAAGAGAGCAGAGGTCTGACGCCAGAGAGGGGAGACAGCCGTTTTTTTTTATTGATCTTTGATGGCACGGAACTGATGAAATGAGAAGGATGCTTTGACATCAAAAATGATGAGGCAGATCAATTTAGTGCTGTTGACATATTGGTAGGTGTGTAAAAATTTACCTGCCAAGGAATTGGAAACAGACATAAAAAAGGTCTAACAGGCAATGCAATAAGAAATGTAGCTCGGGAAGGAGCTGTGATGTATACCAACTTCTCAGAAGGAAGAAGAAAAAAATGCGCACTAGAATGGCCGGTAGAACCTATTAAGGAATGCTACTGCAGGGGCAGTTCCAGAAAACTCTAAAATAGACGAAAGATCATCCCAGGAATATATTAAGTAACTTAATATGCTTTTCCAACCAGCCGGCTATGAAGTTAGTTGCGCAGTCCAAACTGATTAAGGTATCTTAATTGATTGTAGGAGCTACTTCCACGTTCCACCTGTCCTTCCCATAATAAGATCACAGAATAGGTACCTACCTACCTACCTAATCTTGGCCATTTAGTAGATAGGTATCTTCCTAATCTGCCCTGCAAATAGCCTAAAAGTCATAAAACGTATGTTGCATGATTTTTTGGTTGCATAGGTATTACTGGTTTTGAAATGGAAGTTGTTAATGAGGCTCTGCAGTTCATCGGGAACCATCCCTCCTCTGCCAAGTCTCTGCACATTGTAAAGCTAAGATCATGCCATTCGGTTCATAGCTCCATGCCTACACGTGTGCGCCTACTGAGTACCTCCCTTTCAAATGAATTTTCAAGTCAACTGCTTATTCAAAATATTCTAACAAAAAAGTCCTGCAGAAGTAAAACTTCTCCACACCGTATCATGTGCCTGTAGCATGTATCATCTTCGCGTAAATTGCTTCACATTCAACCGAAAATCTTGACCCCTACCTCTGTACCTACCTATATGGATGACATCCCTAATTGACCAAACCGTAGCTATCAAAGTGAAATCTTGTACGCACAACCGTAAGGTCATACAGCAGCAGCAGCAGCAGGATCTCGCTGACCATTAAACACAAACATACACAAATCCATGCAAAAGATGATAACGACATCGAGCGCCAGATGCCCAGCGTCGACTATACTGCCTCATGTACCATTCCCGGTTTGTCAGGTAAGACCTTGGCAGCTCGCCCCTCCAGGATCGGATTTTAACCGCTTCACCATCGTCTTCGGCGGTGGTATTGTTCAAGCTGTTGACCCCACAAAATAAGAAAATTAACCTCTGCTCTCCTCGATCGTTGTGCACAGGGATGCGCAGCAGCAGCAGCAGCGGCAGCGACAAGGGAGAAAGATTGACACATTTTTATTTTGTTTTGCGTTGTTTTCGGCTCAAGAAACCGAAAAACGTTTTTACGGACTTTAATGACAATTTTTCCATCCCGACATGGAAATCTCTTATTTTTTTTTTGGGTTTCGGCCGCTACCTGAGCCGCGTGTGTTTCTTTCGGGATGATGGACTACGAAGACGACACAGTCAAATACAGAGCTTAAGACCCGAACGTGTTTTGCTACGAAGCGCAAGGATTGCGATGTGTGTTGCAATGCGGCCGACTACGCATGCAAAATGGACATTGTCGCTTGACCGTGAGAAACTCTGACCGGTATCGGTACTGTGCGGTTTAGCTAAAGAAAAAAATATGAGCGCCGTTGCGGCATTGTGTGCCAGCGGAGACTAATCCGATTTTAATGAAGCGAAACCATTGCGGTCGGGTGGTTTTGTGTTTTGATTTGATTGGAAAATCTTTTTCTCGCCCAAGTCGGAGAGTTTTTGAAGGGAAAAGAGTTTTTTTTTTCTTTTATTGTCCTCCGCTGCGAATGGAAATTTCGGGTCATATTTGATTTTATTTCCGTGAAATTTACCCAATTTTCGTTTGTTAGGCTGACGGGACTGATTTACATCGCAATTTGGAATTAGTATGGGTCAGGGGGACATACGCGACGGATTGACCTGAGAGTGTAGGAACTGTGGGAACTAGACGGATCTGGTCCTGTATAGATTGTAAAACTATTTCTATTATTTTTATAGTGATCCATCTGTATGGGGCGCGTTTTAAGATCACGTCGTCAATGAGACCAATTCAGCACCGGCCTCAGTCGTGCAGCCACCACATGTGAAATATTCTGCGGAGCCCTTGAAATTGAATTTTATCTAGGTAAGTGTTTACAGAGTCGAAAAAATGTTTTGCTCCCCATGAAGGTCGTGCGAATGCAGAATAAGAAGTTTAAAGATCTTCTAAGAAGGATATACGTACGGCAAAAATTCACTTCATTCACTTTCGCACTCAATGGAATGTGTACACTGAGATATGCAAATGGTTGTTCATTCTATTAAAACCAATTGCATTATCGAAACTTCAGCCAGTACTGCTGCAAATGGCAAACTACATCGTCTGACGGACTAAATCGTCATTTGCAGATTGCAGGAGTATATATATACATATACGGGAAAAGTTTTAGTACAACCAACATCGCCATCTGTAGTGGCCATTGAAGTTAATACAAGAGCATGTCTGCCTTCTTACAGTAATTGATAGGGCACTTTGACATTTATTTTATATAGGTAATCAAAAAATAAAAAAAATAACAACCATTCGTTTTGTGTGAGTTTTTAATTTTTGTACCGACTGGAAGGGATCTACAATTTTATACCAACTCCAAATGGCTAATTGAGAAGTTCTTTCAAGACAGTTATACTCTCGAATGTTTGTCAGACGTCCGCGAGAGGTGGCGCAGTGGAAAAATCACACTAACCAGTAAGCCACTGTGCCTACATTTATATTAGCTCTCATTTCTCCATGGAAAGGTCTCTGATATGAAGGCTTCATGGTCTTCAAACATCTTATTAAATCAAGCTTGCCTATACCTGAGTGGCAAAATACAATAAAGATATATGATTTTTTAAGAGTAACGTTTTTATTTAGTGTTCGAAAAATATTTTCCTTCAAAAATGCGCATATAGGTAGGTACCTCCTTTAAGCAAAAAATAAAAACGCTTGTATTAAATTTTCAGTACTAAAAGGAGTTAAGTGACTTAAACAGATTTTTCCATAAAGATTTTTCAAATTTGTATGGCGCTTACCACCTTCATACCACATTCGTATAGAGCTAAGTAGAAAACTAGAGTGCTTAGTGAGACGTGGATTCCGCGAAAATTTAAGTTGCCATATAACCCCATCATTGCTGGAAAATTTTAATTTGCAAATGGTTTGAAATTTTCTTTATTCATGAAATAAATATTAAAGATTCTATAAATGACATAAAATATATAATACCTACGAACAAAAAATAAAATAATGTTGAATTCAAATTTAAAATTATTAATATTTTAAATAACATATTAATAATAATAATAAATTACTTCTTTTATGTAAAAAACACACGCCCAAGACATATTTTTTTCAAAAGCTGCGTTTCCTTAGGATATTATTTGTTTAAAATGCTGGTATCAATATCCTCAGAGACAGTAAATGCAGCCTTCGAATGCACAAGCACAACTGAATGCAGTTTCAACTTAAAATGGTTGTTGATTTGAATGTGTAATGTTGATAATGTTAATTTTGGTTGTAAATTTGAAAAATTCATATTTGTAGATAATATATTAATAACAACAAAAATTGACAATGAGCTGTCAATTTTACAACAAAAAAATTCGATAATTTTTAGTTTTTTGCATTATTTCATTGCTAGAAAGAAGACTCTTAAAACTTGCAATTAATTGTGAATATGAAGGCATTTTCTATTTATTACACAAATATACAATTTATTGTAAATTTGACTGCCACATGTTGTAAGATTTACAGTGAAGATTTTTTTGGGAGATTTACAATGTTACAATCTTATAGGGGAAAACTAAACCATTCTTCTTACTTGAATAATTTTCTCCCACACAAAAGTATTTTTTCCTCAAGTTTTAATAAAAAAAACATAACCTTAGACAGACATTCCCTTTTATAAGCCTGCCAGTGTTCCCTAGAAAATCTTTTTTTTTAAGATTTTTTGAAAACATAAAATTTTATTTTGAAGTATTATACCTAAGTAAAACTTATAGGTAGATATTTAATTTTTCTACAAAATTATGTAGGTGGTAGAACATAATGCACACAATGCACAAATTAAAAGTAAATTAAACCTTAGTTTGGCTTTTACATATTTTGCAACACATTTATTTATACATATTTGATTTAAATTGACTTAGAATTTCATTGTTTTTATCAAGAATATAGCAATTTGGTTCATTAAAGGGCACCAAATCCTTTGTTAAGATTAGGCATTCAAATGGTTCAGTACTCAAAGGATTAGGAAGTATCCATCCGCTGTTTTTACACCTAAAACATTTTTTTAAAAACATTTTACATAAGTTATTTTATTACATTCCAATAAATTAAAGTTTTATGGAAACAGTAGTAAAACAAAATTTCTGCAAAGGGTTCTGTTCGACTCTCATCATACATAATAATAAGTTTTTTTGTTGATATCAAAAATCTTGAAAATGGATGAATTTTAAGGTTAAAAGTCTTGTACATATTTTGGAGCTGAAAAATCTTAAAAAGAAAAGAAAATATAATTTCTTGTAATCTGGTATCACTGGGCCAGCAAGAATATTACTATTCATTCAATGTCCTAATTGGTTAATTTTGAGTGAATAAATTATAATATAGTTTATAATAGATACAGCACTCGTTTATCATATCAAGGGATGTTCTTAATTTGCCAAATATTGCTAAAGGTACATTCAAATACTTCCAAGTCGGCTTTTAAAAAGTTCAGACGCTGTTATAGAAAAAGGTCGATGGATCTTCATGGCAATGCTAGGAAGAATTGTATCAAATCCTTGGGATTTTATGAGAAACTCCAAGAAAGGTCGGCATCCAGCTGCATTTTTGTAGGTTCAAGTATGCCTTCCTGCTGCCGCTATACATAGAACGCATGTGAGATGTATTCGTGGAGACTCTTCAGCTCGTTGTAAAGTCCACTCAGTCAAATCAGCGTTAGGTGTCTAAGTTGACGGGTACTGAACCTGGAACCTCTGCCTACAAATAAAAATTGTACCACCGCCATTCCTAAGGTCGAACTATGTTCCTTACAAGACGTCCTCTACATACCTCCACCTTGACTTCGTCAATCATCACCATAATACAAAACTGCACTTTTAGCCATCCCCACCCCATCATTCATTCAGGCAGTCAGCCAGCCCATGTCAGCAGAATGCATCTCTCTGGGCCAATAAGTGCCAGAATAGGTGTCATTCCCACACATCTGACACTAATTGCATTTCTCCAAAGCAACAAACTGTTTTCGTCCTCCCATTCAATTTTCGTTCGTTTTTTACAAAGAGAAAAATGATTTTTCCAAATGTTCCCTTCGCCACAATTAAGTGGCACTGACAGAGACATTATCGTCTGCGAGATCATTTAAAAACGACTCATCCAGCACCTATATTGCAGCCCCGCACAAAAAATCAAATCAAAAGTAATTCTCCCACAAAACAAATGCATATAGCCGTCTGTCCGCATGTTTGTAATCTCATTTTACGCCACCGAAACATAAGCCAACTAATTACCACAGATTATCACACGACTTGGTATTTTTTTTTTCGTTTTCTGTGTTGTCTTCTCTCCCTCCCGATGTTCCACAGGCAAGATCCACTCACGAAGATGGTAGATGGACTTTGTTCGAAACAGCCAGCAGCAGGATGATGATGATTGTGGGGCGATAGGCGTCTGTAGGAATTTATGTCGTTCCATTTCATAAATTATTGACATGTTTATTTTTAAAAAAATATTAAAGTCCAATTTCGTTGCACACACATTTTTTTTTTTTTTTTTTTTCAAAAATGGAAACCATAAGCCAGGGAGTACTATTAATGCCAATCGAATGAACTTTGTGCAAGCTGATTGATAAGAACAATGTGGGTTGCAAGTGTGCATAGACATTAGGTACTTTTAAAAATAATTTTAATATGAGGTGTTCAAAAGCTTTTTTTTAGGAATTCAATAGCTCTTTTAATTTCTAATCTAATCCAATATTATATTGATGGATCAATTGTGTTCGAGTCGAAGGAAATAAGAAAAAAATTGAACGAGTTCTAGAGAGAAGTTAAAATAGGTATTGTTTAGTTCTTTTAAAAATTACTCAGCTTTGCTCTGTTGAAGAAGGCGCACTTTATGTGTTTCGCGCGTATCCTATGTACGTTTCTACGGGACGCCCTGTAGCCCAAACAGCTTAACCGATTTTGGAGATTGAGGTGTCACTAGATTCATATTCTTCCCCGGATTGTCATAGGCTACAAAAAATAAAAATAAAAAATGTTAATTTAGTAACCAAAAAACCCGACTGACTGTAAATAAAAAAACTAAAAAAATATTAACCAGGCACTATACCTAAATAACGGAAGCCTTCAAAGCTAACTTGTATTGTGTTGTTTAATTGCTTATTAGCTTAATAAATCTGAAATACTGATATGAAACGAATAGGTATCATTTTTATTTTGTTTAGTATTGTTTTTACAGTTTTTTTTCTAGGTTCTTAAATACCCTTTGGTTGCTTTAATTTTAAACATTGCAGATTGGTTGATAAATAAAACTTGATAAGTGCCTTAAATTCTTAACCGCTTATAATAGGGATGTGTAGTTTTACAAGGTATATTTATAAAAAGGAGATTTTTCAATAGAATCAATAGAGTTCGGGCTTAGCCTAATAACTTGTTTGAGGGTGTAACACCCTAAGAAGGTATAAATATTATTGGTAAGAAAGCAAATACTTTGAGCTTTGAGGTTAAATTTGCTTGAAACTTAGAAACAGTTACAAAGCTTTTAATGGAAAAGGTATAATATTGAAGTTCAAACTGTCCGATTTCCCACGAGCACTACAAAATAACATTCAAACTAAGTGCAATAATTATGACCTCTACGCTCTTAAACGCGTTTTTTTGTACCCGTGCAATTACAAAATACGACAAATACGATTATGATCCGAGAAAATATAGATTCTCAAACAATATCCATAACAGCTGTCAAGTGATTTATTTTTAGTTTGGTTAAGCTCTTCAACATGAATAGACTAACGCCTGATCAACGCTTCCAAATTGTGCCAATTTATTTTGAAAATCATATGGTTCTGTTCGAAATACGTATCGTGCACTACGTCAATTTTCATAAGCGAATTTAGTTTAGCGATGAAGCTCGCTTTTGGTGGAATGGATACGTTAATAAACAAGACTGCCGTATTTGGAGTGATGGTAATCCTCAAGTGTAGGTATGTTGAGACACCGTTACGTCCACAAAATCTGACTGCTTGGTGTGCTTTATGGGTTGGTGGAATAATTGGTCCGTAATTCTTTAAAAACGATGATGCCAGAACGTTACAGTCAGTGGTGACCGCTATTGAGCGATGATTACTGACTTTTTCGTTCATCAATTGAACAACTATGATGTGCAGAATCTTTAGTTTCAACAAGACGGCGCAACATGTCACACAGCTCGTGCCACAGTTGATTTATTGAAGGAAGGGTTTGGTAACCGCATAGTTTCACGTTGCGGACCCGTGAATTGGCTTCGAAGATCGTGCGATTTAACGCCGCTTGACCATTTTCTGTGGGTATATGTAAAGTCGCTAGTCTACGCCGTTAAGCCCGAAACGATTGACCACTTGGAGGACATCATTCGCCGCGTTATTGCCGAAATACGGCCACAAAATTGTTGAAATAGTCATCGAAAATTCGAGTTCAATAATATTCGCGGTATCGACATGAAGGAAAACACGAATTAAATTGAAAATATTTTTATTTTTCAATATAATCTTCTCTTACATTAATGCATTTATTACATCTTGAGATTAACTTTTCTATACCCTCAAAAAAATAGTTTTCATCTTTCTCTCCAAAATGTTCATTTATTGCAGTTTTGAGCCCCTCATCATCGGTAAATCGCTTACCACGAAGGTTTTTTTTAAATCTGGGAACAAAAATTAATCACTAGGGGCAAGGTCCGGACCATATAGGCTGGATGTTGAATTTTTTCAAAACCACAATCCAGTACAACAGCCTTAGAAATCCATGCCGTGTGCACCGGAGCATTCGAGGCACCCATCTTCCACTGACTTTCGAAAGATTTATACAGTCATGAAGAATGGTGTGTATGGTACCAATAGAAAGGTTAATCTTCATAGGTATCGTTTTAACCTTTACTCTGACATCCTCAAGTACAAGTTTCTCGACTTGTGTAATGCTTTCTCCGGTGCAGCCAGTTAGTGGGCAGCCTGAGCGAGGATCGTCTTCAATGCTCTCCCTGCCCCTTTGAAATAAACTTGACCACTTTTAAACAGTTGACAACGAAGCCATCATCTCTTCGTGAATATTTTTTTTTACTTTTTCCTTGTTTAGTAAAAAATTTTATCACAGCGCGGTTCTCAATTTGAGTGATCATCGCGACACCAGCCATTTCAACTTCGTTCGACGCAAAATACAAAGCAAACTTACAATCACAAATTTTACAGTAAAACACTTGAATAACGGGGCTACTAAAATCACGAAATAATTTTTTCACATCTTTGGAGTATCCCCCCCATACTGCGAATATATTGAAATCCCCTCGTATGCCAGAAATAATATTTAAATTATAATGCCAGAAGATTATCTTTCGAATAAAGTAAATTTCATGTCAATTAAAAAAAAAATCATGTTTCTTTTATTCCATATAAAAGTTTTATACCTCTAAAAAAACACCCTTTATTTAAAAGGAAACTACTGAACAACTGCTAAGCACATTCCCTAAAGCCCAATATATTCTTAATATTTCAGCAAAAGGATAGCATGATTTGCTTTTTCGAAAGCCTTTGAGTAGTAGTTACTCTGCTAGCACCTTCTCAAAGACATTCGACAATCATGACAAAGTTCTAATGGGTCTAAAGTCACTTACTGATAATTTGGTTGACATCTTGGCGGTATGTACCTACTCTTGCCGGTTTTCAAAATTGAGGAACTTCAGAGTCGCGATGCATGCATTTATCACATGTGACTTGTGCCACAGGTGACTAGCTTCTGGCATGGTATCACCAACGGCCTTCAACCTTATCAATGCATTTATAAAAATAATTTTACTCTACGTAACCACTTAAAATTCAACGTGCCGTTCTACAGCAATTGTAGTTCTTGTTCTAAAATTGATAATGGAGAATTTATTCCAGCACCGTTTCAAATAAAACATTTATTCAGTTCTGTTTTGCTTTTTTTATGGCGAGGATTCTCCACACTAATTTTGGTGGCACTTCGAAGGCTTCGAAGAGTCGTAGGCTTATATTCGCACCCTATGGAAACCGCTATTTAGCCTTTAAAAATACATTTAATTCCAACTCCTGAATTAGTAACTAATAATAATAATAATTTTTGGGGCAACAGGTCCGTAGGGACCCTAGGCCTAGCTTCTCACAACCATTCGTTTTGTGTGAGATTTAATTTTTGGAACGAATGGAAGGGATCTACAATTTTATTCCGATTCCAAACGGCTAATTGAGAAGGTCTTTCAAGACAGTTATACTCTCGGATGTTTGTCAGACGGCGCAGTGAAAAAAAACCCTGAGTTTTTGCGGGATTCGAACCTGAACTCCTCGCTTAGTAGTCCAACACACTAAGGCCCATTTTATTCACTCGAAGTTGAACACAACTTGGGGATTTTTATATGGGAAACTTCCCAAGTTGTGTTCAACTTCGAGTGAATAAAATGGGCCTAAGCCACTGCGCCTACTGAAATAGTAACTATGCACCCTATTATTCGGTTGTATGAATGCACTATTCCCAATCTTGATTCCTTCCTGCACACTACACTGTATACACTTCCCCACCATTCAGATAATTGTACCTCTGGCCATAGTTTCCTAATGGATGATATAATCATATATACATCAAATGGGATCACTTCTGAATGCGCCACTGCCACTCTGAGGGATGCATTAGCAACAGATGTCCACAATATTCAAATAGAAATTTGGGCCAGAGATTGACCCCCAACATTGACCCGGCAAAAACAAAACCGAAAACCCAAGTTAGCGTTTTAAAATAACATACCCCACAATTTTGTATTGGAGAGATAAGCAAAGGTAATTATAACCCAAAACTAGAATCCGGTAGCTGAAAAATAAATTTCTTGATGTGATCCTTAAGGCACAATCACACGTATCCACAATTAATGAGCACAAGTTCAGAGGACTCGGCGCAGCTATTTTTTTTCTCCCAAAATCATCACGTACAATGGGCTGGGTAATAAAAATAAACGACTTGTTTATTTGAATATACGCAACGCATGGCTGGCTTCAGCGATGCAAGAGACAATTTCAATTTATGACAAGCGTCTCCAGAATCGTGCTCCAGAATAATCTTATCTTGAGTTGGTATTTTTTTTGACGACGCACTTTTCGGATGTTTTTTTTTTTTTTATTTGAACGACCAGTTCTGCCGATTTGAAGAGTTACTTGGTGAATTTGATGAAACGCCATTTATGCCAACTACAACTAAAGTAGTGAATGACATAATTTCGGGAATAATAAATAAGATGCTGATAAAGGTTTAATGGCGTTCGTTAAATAAAAAAAGCATTTCTTTCATATTTTCATTATATTTTGAGAGTTAATTTTTCGTTTCTCAATTTCTGATCGATAGCGATGTGTCGCTGCTTACAAACATGTTTTGACTTTCGAAACGTAATCGGCAAAGGTCAGCGGGAAGTGATAGCCTTTGTTTTTGTGACAGATTTTTTTTTTTGTTTATAATTTTTAGAGAATTTTTGTCTGTTTGTTTGAAAAGCTGATATGGAATTCCGGGATGGTATTTCGAAAGAAATGCAAAGTGTTGGGTAATAGGTGTTCTGTTGTTTATTTTTTTTCGGAAGAAGCTTGGTCTATTGTTGTTATATTTTTTTTCTTAATTAATTAAAACTTGTTGAAATGTTTTTAAACAGTTTTTTACGCAATAGTTCGGGAAATTGAATCTTTGATTTATTCTTGAAAATAGTCTTAATGTTGGTTCGGAGTGAGACACTTTTCTAAGACTGACATGTATAAATTGTATAAAAATGCTAGCATCAAAAAGGTAGCTTGAAATAACTCGGCGAGGTCAAAATTTAACAAAGACTACAGAAATGAAAGTAATGCTTTACGTGAACACCTGCCTTGACGGCTTAATTTCACGGTGGGCATGGGCATACCCACATTAGAGTCTTTGAGAAAGACGTTGACAATACGTCCCAGGCCAGTACAAGTACTGACTCTGGTACAATTCTTTGGCTGTTTGGTTAGGTAACAGTCAAACACATTTGGTATGAGCGAGACCCATCCAGACACCTCTTCGTTCTTAAAGAACGCACTTCGCCTCCGCATTCGGAATAAACCACAGCCCCCACGAATTCAACCGCAATGATGGGGCTGCACCAAATTTGGTACAGGGGCTGACCCCATCTCCCGTGGTACCATTATATAACTAATGGTCGAGCTTTCGCAACCCGAAGGTCACTACCAATTTGGACTTCAATAACTCAATCCGAGGAAAGGTGGACCTCAATGTCAGGTGAATAGAGCATCTTAACTTCCTTATTACTAGCAAAAGCAAGATAACTCACACCTATTTCATTTGGCACTGTTTAATTTGGTGAAGCCCCAATAAAGGCAACACCAAATTGGGGCGGTGCCCCTAACAGAGACTACAATAGTATACTTACTGTTTTCCTTTTCAAGAAAAATCGAACTTCAATGACTCATGCCGGCGTTAAAGTTGCATTTAAAAAAGCTACTAGCAGTTTGGTTACAGCAGTTAAAGAGGAATGTCTAAAGTCTTATCAGAGACAGCGAGCTCATCTGGAAGAAACGCAAAGAAGAAATGGCCGGAAAAACAACTCGCAATCGAAAGGTCTTTCGTAGCCTAGTGAAATCTTGGGGATAGGTCTGAAGCCATCCATCATCAGACAGATGTTTGTATTCCTCTTGTGGGTAAAAAGGCTCGATCTGGACACTACAATAGGAAGAAATTGAAATCCTGGCATTCGATAGCTTTACAGGAGCTATGAGAACTTGCCGACTTGCAGCCATTAGGAACGTACGTTTCAATATTATAGTTTAGTAAGTCTTGGTGCTGGTTGACTTGATGTGTTTCAGTTTTCATTGGCCTTGATTGGTGATAGGTCGTATGAAGATTTTTTTCAGTTGACATTTATGGAAGTGTAGCCAACGAAACTAGTCAATAATTTTGCCACTTTATACGAAGTTGACATTTCGAATAATGTTACTGACGTAGGAACTGTTCTGGGTGCATCTAGTACGGACCCATCATATTTAGATACTACAGGTCTTTTGAAAGTGACCATAAATGCTGCTGAAACTGACTCCGTCAGAAATGGTCAGAAAAAGAATTACAAGAAACTTGCAAATATTGCCGAAACTGAAAAATACAAAATAGAGTGCACGACTGGGTCGCACGAATTTGTCTCGTTCATCAAAAGTTTGGTTGATTCAATTGGTAGGTAATAGGTGAAAAGTTCAAAAGCAAGATAAGAAGAGGTAGAGTTAAATAAAATTAGCTTTTAGGTTATTCATTAGATATACCAGTGAGCCAGGAGAATTCTCTGTAATGAAGTGAAAACTACCACAAAATCCTTGCTAAAGAACACATCGCCATGGGGTCCGCGAAATAATGTCATAGCAGACGCAATCCAAATAGTGCTAGCAAAACATAAAATTGAACAACGCTATTAACAATTGGATAATGCGAATGCTGAAAAACTGACTAATCAGTTCGGAACTATAGGAGATGGCAAAATTCAGGCTTCAGCATCTAGAATCACATATCAAGGTGGGGTTCTTTCCCCACTTCTCTCGGTTCTCGTAATAAACGAGATCCTGATTAAGATAATTTAGTGGAGTCAAACCAGTCGCCTACGCAGACGAACTATAGCTCTGCTTACAACTTAAAAATTTCTCTCCACTATCAGTGACCAACTAACAGGAGCTCTATCCACAATAAATAGCGGACTTTACTGCCCGCAAAAGACGGAATTATTTTTCTTTACTAACAAAAGGACAATTCCTTAATTTAGCCTGCTACAATTGAAGGGACTCCGCTAACAATTTCTGAACACTCCAAGTATTTTGGTGAAATCCAATATAGTAAATTGAATTGGAATCTCAACACAAAGGATTGGGGCCTTATTCCTAAAATTAGGCGATAGTAGGACCGGTTCTTGCATATGGGAATCGTTTTTGGTGGCAGGCGCTCTTTAAATCCACCAAAATGAAAAGCACAGACTATATACAACTACCCGCCTAGACTTGGAACGATCTTAACCAGGCCGTTACCACAGTATTAACGGGGTGTAAGCATTAGTTTTTTTTTTTTTTAAGATTTATCCGAATGAGAAATAGAATTTTCAGAGCATTTTGAGCAGTTTCGGAAACTAACGTTTTTGGCGATTCGAATTCAATACTAAGGACACAATAATTTTGAAAACATTAACTTTACTCTATGTAAGTATGCATTTTGGTCAAAATCGCTAGCGCCGTTTTCAGCCAAGCTAAAGAAAACGAATTTTTATAAAAAATATTTTTTCAAAAATTATGTAGAGAAAAACTGAGCTTATTATTGAGTTGAAATTCACTTTATTACCTCTGCAATAGACTTTCGTTACAATCGTATAAACCGTTTTCCAGATATGTCCAAATTTCAAAAGTTTTTTGAGGACGGGAGGTTTTACCGCGTTAACGAACATTTGGAGATATCTTAAAATCCAGATACAATTTAAAATTTTCAAAATTTACATAAGTTACAATATGATTTTATCTATATAAAAGCATTAATGATTAATCGATATAAATACTTTTAACCTTTAAGTTGTAAGGTTTTGGAAGTGTCAATTCCTGCTACCATGAAGGAAGATTTGCCATCTGCCTAAGGAGGTATATTTTGAATTGAATTGAGCGTTAATTTGTTAAACTTTAAGTCTTAGCACGCAGAAATTTTAACTTTAACCGAGTGGACTTTTTACTCGGTTAAAAAAAAAAATGGGTTAAAATTAACTAAGTCTCTGTAGAAAATAAACGAGTATTTGTTGTTGAAAACTAGCGAGTTAAAAAGATTAAATCATACTGTTAAAAATAACATACTTTATCAGTTGGTATTAACCATGTAATACCTACTCTGTTGTTATTAAATAGTTTGTTATTTTCGACCGAGAAAATTTGGAGAGGAAATTGATAAATCGGTTATTTTTAACCGAGTTTCGTTAAACAAGTTGACTCGGTTATTTTTAATCCACTAACTCTGTAAGAGCTGTATAAACAATATCACTTGGTAGTTTTTAACCGAAAGTTGGTTGATATTAAATAAGTGATTTTTCTGCGTGTACGTTATTGGCAGCACTGCCTATCGACTATGTTTTGTTTTGAATGTCTTTATTTCATTCTTATTTTGAATCATAAATTAGGATTTGAAACTTTGTCAATTCCTTTTTCAGAACAAATGGTGAATCCTCCATTTTTTTTTACTTTTGGGACTAATACAAAAAAAAAAGTTCACTTATTAGTGATTTTAAAACGAATGAATGTGCACTACATTTCACTGTCAATGTCAAAAGCTACACAATTAATAGAGTGGGATTGCTTACCTCACAAATTAAACGAAATGTGCACAAAAAAAGACGTTCACTTCGCCTATAACATTGATTGTTTATTTATCACTCAAAAAAATTGTTACAAGCTTCATTTAAAGTGCTGTCAAGGTCCTAGATTTTCAGAAAAGTGCTGATGTCAATTCCTACTGCCTGTCAAATCCCCCCTACCTTACCTACTGATATTATATTTTTTATCGAAAAAAATGAACCTCACCTAGCTCACATATTAATTTTGGTTGAAACCGTTAGAGCCGTTTTCGAACAAATCAAACTTGTATGAAAGCTTTATGTGGAAAGTACCATTAATATTTCGGTTACCTTGACAAAAAAAAAAACTATCCTCAACTACCCTTTAAGTTCGCACTATTGATGAACAGAACATCTCGAGTTCAAAGTTTTATACGAATACAATGTCTTTCTCTTAATATGTACTACGTATTAGAGAAAGTTAAATGACTATGATTTTTTCTACGAAGCTCCTTCAAAATTTAGGGCAAATCATATTCTGTTCTATTCGTAAGCTATCACAACTCGGATAGACGTAACCATTTTGTATTGACTACTTCCCTTAAGAATATAAGATTCCGGAGGCATACTGATCCACATCGCGTGGATATAGCTATCCGGGTTTCGCATCGGATTGTGGTAAGTTGGAACGTACCTTTCAGAGTTGTAATTGATACTAAAATACATCGACTAAGTATTCGATTGACGTTGTCCTTTTTAGGGAGTATGACTTTCGTATGTAGGTTCAAGTATTCTAACAGAAAGATAAAGCCAAATCTGAAAGAACCACACACAAAATACTTGTTGATAACGGCAAAGGGGATTTCAATTGGATTTTTTGGCGAACCGAAAGGATTGTTATAGGCTAAAAATTACCGAATTCTGAAGCAACCATCGAAACAGGTGTCAAAAAGGCGCCGAATCGCCACTTCCGTGAATTAGCTATATGCGTTCACGGAATTAAATCGATCTTACATTCGAAAGTGAAACACTAATCGACCAAAGACATCGATATCCGTTCTGTCCTGCGTACAGTGGAAACAGTGCGGGACAGTGCCACTCGTTTCTTCCCAAAACTCACCACGTGTTTGAAAAAGTTCTCATGAGATGATGCTGAGTCAGAAAATACCAAAACTTCCGCAATGCGAATAGATGCTGCGCTCCCACTTGTTTTTCCCTTGGTTCTAATTTTCCTTCTAATGGGTTGATGTTCCCTAATAAACATCTCGCGACAATGCGTTCACTTCTTTCCCATAACGCGAATATTCTCACGCCAAAGCGTTCTGTCGCATCTCAGTACCGGTACGCACATCACTGACCTACCACCTTACCCTGATGTCACATCTTGTTGCGACAAGTTGATTAGACACTCACTCTATGTAACCACAAACAGAATCCGCGAACTCTGTGTGTAGATATCTGTATCTAGCGTCAGGTTATGCATTCTAGATTTCTTCACATCATTTCTCGTTTGCGTGTCATCTTGCCGCCACACAAGACACTTACCTATGTATCATTTCCACATTTTGCGTATATAGGTACCTGCTGCCACTGAGATTGCTCCAAATTTCACAATAGCACATCATTGTTTAATGGACATTTCGTATTCATCATCTGGCGTTAGAGGTGAATGTCTTAAATTTTTTTTACTACCATTAACCTATGCGTCAACTTTCGAGGCCTCATTAATTAACCCACTACTTTTGTGGTAATGAGTTTTGACATTTGTCCCCTTCCTTCAGTTTGCCAAGACAGACGAATATTATCAAGAAAACATCTTAATTAAGTGACAAATGATGAGAAAATAAAAATCTGTCTCGCGCAGCCTCATTGCCAAATGGGATATGGGCAATTCCTCTAAGAAAGCGCTTAACCTAAGTGAACTCTTTGACAAAAAAAAAATTCAAATAAATTACGAGTACGGCGATAGTTGGATTTTTCAACGTCACAATAACATGGAAATTAATATGGTTTAGCTTAATGCTGTGTACACACAAACGGGAAAGGATCAAGCAATACCTATCGTATCCTATTACCAATTTATTTAAAGGGATGCCTCAAGGTTCAGATTTTCCTCTCGGTTTTGTATTTTTTTTGTTTTTTCAATTTTAATAATTACCTCATCAACTTGACTGATGACGCAATGAATCTTTTTCGTAAAAAAAAAAGAAATCCTTCACCAGGACTGCAGAGAAGAAGGCAAATTAATTCCCCATGTATTTCGTGCGCGATGTACCCGACCGCAACCCCTTTTTTGACAATTTATTAATGCTCTCAGCTAGCAGCGTCCACCACCCTTCAACGCAGAGATACACAAAGATTCAACGTACGTATGTAGGTATATAGGTGTACACGAGTGGCGTTGGATATGCAAAGTATATGCGCCCGGACGGCAGAGGCAGCCCAACAGCGAATCAATAAGGCGTGCAGAAATAATTAGAAATGCACAAAAGGACAGAGCACAACAACATTTTTGATTGATACCAGTATTGTTGGCCATTGTCAGGCTACATGCCCAGGACCAAACACAATATCCAGGGGGGAAAGTCACTGTAATGAGGCAAAGCTTCGAATTACACCTGGAAATATAGTAAGCTATAGGAGTTGAGCGCCTTTGTCTACATCGCATGGTGGACTAGGATTACTTTCATAAATAATCAATTCGGAGACGGAGCTGTGTAGGACAAACAAAAAAATCCTTTTACAAGGATCACACGCACGTCTATCGTCTATCGTCGTCGAACCGGACGATAAGGGGGTTGATCAGTGTAAATTTCTTGACCGAAACTGGTCATTGGTCAAGTCGGCATAGACGAGTTTTATACTCGCATACACATATCGTTATCCTTGATGAGTCCGTTGAGAGATCAGAGGTCATCCGAGAACAGGATGATGGCAGCAGGGAATTTTCAATTTTCTTTTTAAATTTAAATTTCGATGCGTTGTCGTCGTCGTCACCGTCGTTGGTCTACTCCGTGGGGAGTGTTAAATGTCCGAACTGTGGACGTATTGGTCAAGAGTATGGGAATTTTTATTTAATGGTCAGTCGGACATAGATCCTGAAATATGTGTAATTTTTTTCTCCGCTTGTATTCTTTGGATTTAGTCAACGAAAAATGAATATGGTTAATTCAGGATGGCAGTTTGAAAAGCGGTTAAGTCGGGCTGGGGTTAGGATGAGTGACCGTTGAAATTATGTTTTTGGCGGTAAAACTTTGAAAGTTTTTTTAAAAAAAGTTGTGCGGATTAGAGTTACCTAGTTTCTCTGTTTAGAACTAGGCATCGGTTACAATGGCTGTGCTTAAGGGGTCTTATATCACACGGTTAGTCTATTCAGGGAGACCGGAGGTATACTTGTAAGATCACCGAACCGACTACGGCAGGATGACACTGCCATCACACTCATCTGGTTCTCCAGCAATAAAAACATGGGGAACGAAGACATCCGCCAAAGAGCGGTCTATCACCCGCTGGGAACAGGCTTAAATTCGGTACGACTCGGTATGTAGCCAGCATCAACTGCCAAAAACCAGTGGCATCTACACCAAGATATCATTGGAAAGTTTGCTGGGTCTCACGAGACCATATCTGATTTAATGAAGAACACCGGCAAGCACTAGCGGCAAAATATCTAGCCTAAACAATGCAAATTCGCAGTGAGGTACAAAAGTGACTCGCGAGCTCTATTTTCCAAGCTACGCATTAAAAAGGCAAAGAAGTCTATAATCCACAAATCTACAGAGAGGTATACTCGAGCAAAAATGTTTGGACGTTTCGCAAACATATTAGGTAACTAAGACCTAAGCTAAAGTTTTTTGTAGAGAAGCTGTGTTGAGGTTGAGGTTTCTAAAGCGACCGAATTCCTCTTTCAGGCAGTACGAAACATCAAACCTGGACAATGAGATGCAAATCCTCCGAGGACGCGACCGATAAAAAACGGTTGCCACATCTCCCGACTTTACACTCAAAAAAAAAATTGATAGCCACCATATTCTCCATCAAGCAAAAAAATATATTTGGTGAAATGTGTCAGCTCAAAAACAAACAAAAAAACAATGCAAGTTCTATTGTACCTACAGTTACATTAGGCGCTAGTTACATTTCCTCGTAATAAAACCTTTTCTTAAATACTCGTACTTTGGTTTTTAAAAAAGGTTAAATAATATTAGTTATTACTATTATTTTATTTTTAGCTAAATACACATTCTTAAACTACTAGTTTTGCACAATTTACAGAGATTGGTTATTTTATTACTTATTTACTACTGAAAATCTATACTATAGAATACAATTTGTATGTGTGTAAGTACACATAATATTTCATATTTGGAGGAAAAGCTGGGGGATAAAAACCTCTATACAAATTTGAGCGATGTGTAATCTAAATGATAGAAGTGGTGGGACATGACCTTGATTTCAAGTATTAAATATTATAAATAAATTAACAAATATAGGTAAAATAACATTAATAAATAGATTTACAAATATAAATAAATTAAGAGATATTCATAAATTAATATAAATAAATAAATTAGCATATATGTACGTATAAGTAATTTAAAATTAATAAATAATTTGGCAATGAGACAAAAAATGTCACTCTTAGCAAAAAAAAAAAAATTGATAACGTGTCTACACTTATTTATGAAAAAATTAAAAAAATTAAATAATATTAAAAATAAGTAACAACAGCTCATGTCATGGGTTTCAAATAAGTAGTTGACCTGAAATCATCAGCGATTGTCAGATGAACTGCAAGACCAACTGCAGCGCTCAAACAATTTATTTAGTCACCTTTTCAATTTGCGAGATCGTAGGAAGCTCTTCAGTCAAAAATTACCAAGGTAAGCTTACAATAATTTTCAGTAACTTATTTTGTGTTACTCGGCGAAGGTGAGTTTTTTCACAATTGCCCGAAACTGGCGATCCATAAATATTATTGCATGGAAAATTACTTTAAAAATAATGAGTTTGTTTTCCTAGTCTTACTTGTTCATTTTATTTATTTATTTATTGATTTACTATAATTCATTTATTTGTTATACATTCATATTGATTTATTTATTTATTTATTTATCGATTTATTTATTTATTACTTACTTAATTAATTTATTTATTTAGTTATTTATTTTTTTATCCATTTATTTACTTATTTACTCATTTTAAAGTTATATATATTTATTTATTTACCCATATTTTCATTTATTTACTTAAATTTTTTTAATTTAATTTAATTATTTATTTATTTGTTGTATATTATATTTTTTTCTGCTTAAATGAGGTTTTTCTTAAGTGTTTCTTCCCTCAATTTATGATTAAACATATATTTTATCTATCTTGTAAACCACAAATATGAAACTATTTCAGTAGAAAGATGCGATTAGGTATAAAATCTCTGTGTAAGGCAATGTGCGGTAACTCCGACCATGTAAATTTATAAATTATCTGAACAAAAAATTAATCTATCTATATAACATTTTTATAGTAAGATTGACTTTTTTGATTGTTTCTTGATAATAAAAATTAAAAGTTAGTGACTAGTCACGGTGCACCCCACGATAATGAAAATTAAAATTAAATATTGGAAATTCTGAAGACTTTATGGAATTTTCGGGAGACCTAGTAAAAAAAAAAACCGGGAGAACTGGCAACACTATCCACGACCCACGAGAAAGAACATTATGCTATAATACCATACCAAGAAAATGAAAATCAAGATACTAATGACCTGTGAAGATGATGCTTTCAAGAACACTCCATACATTCTTTGCCTCTTCCCAGCTCTCTGCATTATCAAAAATGAAATCCTCAAGACATACTTCTTCGAGGAATTACCCCAGAACGTGTAGAAAATTAAGTCGCTTGCCTGTAGTCTTGACTTAGTGTATTTCACGACGCCCAGAGTGTGTCCTCCTATGAGTTTGTTCAAAAAGACTCACCACCCGACTTTACGAGGGGCATTTCTTTAAATTAGGGCCGCCTAAATAAGCTTTTCTTACTTTGTGCTCAAAACCACAAATTACTTGCAATTTGTTTGAGGAAAAAACCCCAATCAGTCTATGCAGCATATCTACCATTTTCATTCCCACGACAGCACTCCCTAAAGGCGGTAAAAATTTTCTAAACGCATAAGCACCACCCACACAATCTGGCCCCGTCATAAATGTACCTATATCTGGCTTTGTTGTAAATCCAATTTTATAAAAATCTGTTCTCATTGAAATGGCGTCTCTGCTCAGATATATACCTATGCGACAACGAAAAAGGCAAACGAACGCACATTTAAGACCAAACTCTCGAGATAAGTTCGTAAGCCCATCATAGGGTTTTGTGGTTTCATCCTTGTTTCTTTTTCTTTTTTTTGCGTCCTTTCCGTGGCAGCTTGTTTTGTTCGTGTGCTCCAATTTTTGTATTTCTTGTCAGTCGACTCCTTCATCCATCCGCTCTTAGTCTCATTCAAAATACGTTTCGCATTGTACACCATGTCCTAAAGAGTGCTGAGCTGAGGATAATGACATCATGATGATGACGAACTCTTGATGTTGAAATAAAATACATTACAAGCACATCCATGCGATGACAACGACGCATTAAACCATATATACTTTTGTATAGAAAAAAGGATTTTCCATTTCGCCACTGGGACAAAAGTGCACCACCCGCACTTTGGCCAGAGAAGAGTTGTCATCATCGCTGGCGGAGTGCTAAACGCTCGTTATGCTACACTCTATAGCAGAGTTGAAGGGGAAACAAGACAATGGGGCGCTTACCGCTCTTGACAGAGACTATATATATATGTAGTCGTCGTGCCAAAATGGGAACCTCTTCTACCGCTTACGGATCCCATTTGTGACCATATTGTTGATTGACATGAGAAGGGGTGCTGCTTGTGGTGATGCGAAAAAAGGATTTATACTGTGGCATCATTTTAGATGCCATTTGTAAGTGCTTTAGATTTTCTCACATAGGATCACAGCACATCATCTCATTCAGGCGATGCCATTTTGCCAAAAAGGATTTCGATAATAATTCCCGCACACCCAAGTGCCGACGCCGAGTGTTGACGTATTTAGCACGAGTGTATGCAAATCCTATTTATGGTCATTGTGTGTCTGGATATGGTTGCCCGGGTAAGTGGTGGAACTTATTATCCTAATTTGTGGGAAATTCACAATTGTCGTGTGCAAATGGGATAGCGCTGGAGTTGGGAGCATTTTTAGCAGGATGATGCTATCTAATTGAATAGATTTGAGTCCTTTGGAGAGAGGCGGAAACCGTTGTTAAAATTTTATCGTTGGAATATTCAATGATTTTTATGTGTGGCATTTAAAATGTCTTGTTCACTTGACTGGCAATATTGATTAGAAGGTAGGTTATGTGGAGGACTTCTGTGGGCACGTATTCTGTTAATCATCTGATTTTAGATCCGCTCCCTAAATTCACCAGTCCAAAAGTCAAGTAGGTATTGGCATCATTTTTCTCATGGGTATCCCTCCATCCTCATGTGGGCGTGTAAACGGTCTGGCCCCACCACATGTTACACTCAATCTGTGTCAGAAGATTTATGCGCCTCTTTGATTGCCGCCAATGACGACACACTTATTTGGTGCTTTGATCTCGACACTCGACGCACCAGATCGACACCAAGTCTCGAATTGAATTTCCATATTGAATCACCATAAATAACGTGCTCGTTGTGATAGATTTCGTAGATTACACGCAGCCGGAGGTCGATCTTGCATACTTAATCCTCTTCATCATGTCAACTAATTAGCTACTGGAATAGTTTTTCATTTGAAACACTTAAGCACGCGTCCCGCGTCCGTGCGGTAGCTTTACCTTGCTGTTGCTGGAAATAATTTTCGTAAAAATATAATAAAGATATCAGTCGGTAGATTTTGGCGGTGTGTTTAGAAGGTAGACCGACTTTGTTTGATCCCCGGCGAAGCTATTAAAAAATAATAAACGCTTAGGTAGTTATATGCGCCTGTGATATTTTGATCCATAAAAACGCGGTAAGGTGCGATGAAGTACCCAAACTGGACCACCAAAGATTTAACTCATTTCGTTCTACGAAAAGGTGTTTATGTAGGTTCTGGTGAAGTACCGGAAATACTTTTTGATAAAGGTTACTTAGAAGATGCGACGAGCAGGAGATTCGGTGAAGAGCTCTCTTTGTAGCAGCGCGCTTCCGGTGGTTATTTTTTTTACCTATGAGGAATATAAATTTCATCTTCGGCTCGGGCGGTCTGGCATCATAGCATAGTTGACCTAATCAGATGGAAGGCTTGTAGGTAGGCTTCGTTCCCTCCCTCTCCCTCCCACCCTTTAAGGGATGCCTATTATATCTAAACCAGACTCTGAGCAAATTGCTACCAACGACAGAGCTCGTTCTAAATGCCAGCGCTATGCAGGTAAATAATACAATTTTTGTTTTTAACGGTCATGTTTTTGTCAGCATGCACAAAATTTAGCTGGTGAACTGGATGTTAATCTGAAAATTCCTCGTATCCCTTATCGTGATGGACAAGCGTGTGATGCACGAAGAGCCATTACATTATGAATGGGCAGTATTGTTTGAGTAAGCCATCGGCAGTACGGTGATTGTTAATGGCGAACGCTGCAAGGCTATTGTTTCGATAACTGGTGGACTGTATTCCTACTTGAATTGAGCGCTTGAATGTTTTTTTTTTTTTTTTTTGTTTTGTCTTGTCTTCGCTTACATATATTATTTTTATTGGCAGAATTGCTCTGACAAGAGCAGCAAAATCGATCGATTAAACCAGCCTAGACTACTTTCTTTGGGGCTACTTGAAGTCCCGGGCTTATATCCGGAGAAATGCGAACCGTAAATCTTCCGGAAAGTCATGGAAAGTGCGGTAAAACGAGCTCAAGTGTATCATCACTCAAAATTATTTTTTTTTAGTTAAAAAGCAATTCAAAATTAAAATTGGACGACTAATTTTGCACCACCCCGTACATATTTTCCTTACCTACTTTAGGTACATTTGCATTTATTTATTTCTTTAAAGACAGACAACCATACCCATTAAAAAATTCTTTAGTTGAGGCTTTAGGTCCACCATGTATCGATATAGTGCGTGGAGGCGAAGCTTGGAAACAGCAACCTGGAGACTAAGTTGGCGGGAAGAGATTTATTTGTCAGACGTTCGTGAGAGGTGCCGTATAGAGGGAAAATCCTTACGAAGTGATTTGTGCTATGACGGGAATCAAACCTGAGACCCCTCGCTCTATGATAATTCACACTACTTAGCCACTGCCGGTTCCTTTTTCGCTGCCTTTGATGCTGCGTTAGCCGCCTCGCTGATCCCACATCCCAACGTGACCGGGAACTAAAGTTTATTTTACTATTTGATTGACGTTCAATATCTACACCGGATATTGTAATAATATTTTGCATGTTTTGTATAATAGCCTACGCTGTGTAGCTAAGGCAAGAACCACCCCATTCGGCGAGCTTAGTTATGCCTCGCAAGCATTCAGCGCTATTTGCTCTCTAATAAACAAATTTATTTCAAAAAAAAAACAGGAACTATCGACTCAAAGTTGCTTGCTGCATGTTTATGACTTCGTAAAGAAAATGTTCAATATTATATAATGTAAAGTTGCAGTAGGTATGTGCTAAACAAATTTGTTCTTTTGGATGGCGTTTTTATGGGCAAACATTTTACACTACTAAAGGCACGCGCCGACGGCCTTCGTAGTATCTTTTTGAAGGTTTCTATCTGATCCAAACAAAATTGACTCAGAATTTCTATTGCTAAATCACTGATATGAAGAAGACGCAAAATTTTTCGAGTTACTTTCAGCCCCGTTGATACGTATATACGAGCTCTTCCACGACACTGACATGGCGCAAAAAGTTGCCTTTTTGAATTAGAATCTTAAGACAGTTAGATCATGCAGAACAAATGTTTATTAACGAAGAGTCTTTGATCCAAAAACGGAGTGCACATTAAAAGGGCTTATTGCAAAAGCCTGATAAACCACAAATTCAAATAGTGCACATAATCGCATTCAAAGTTTAGAAAAAATATAAAAAAATAATCAGATCATGCCATTTACATATTTTAGTTAGTTATGTCTTATGTGTTATTCTTCAATGTTATGGCTAAATAGTGGGACAACAATTATGGAATGCGTTTCTAAAAAAAAAAACATTTTAAATTTGGTGGCTTATCATGTTACTGTACAAAATAAATAAATTCAACTTATAATATCAAAAATAAAATAAAAATTTTTTTTTTGACTAGAATGACTTTATTGAAGAAAAATATTCTTTATTTGTTTTTGAACGAAATTATAATTCAGATATTGTTTCTTTATTCAGCTCCAGTTTCAACTTCAGAGTCCACGGAAATCAAATTATTATAAAACGGATGGTTAGGTAATTGGAGGAATATATGGCAGCAACGATTTCACATTGAGCAATTTGGTTTTGGATATTTTGACGGGTTCAATATATTTTCTTTTAATCTGGCTTAAAATTGTAGCTAGCCCTGCTTTAAGATATTAACTTCCTTGTATACTCTCCATTTACTGTGTGTTTGACAAAAAAAGATTTTGGACTAGTTTCATTGAAATGGAAGCTAAAAATAACTGAGAAATCCAATTTTGTTTTGTCCATCAATGCAGCCTTTTTATTCACGCTTCCCAAAAGACAGTCAAAGCCGAAGAAGTCATCCTGTTCCATAATATTCAACTCGAAAGGTGTCTTGTTGTTTGCGTCCTTAATAACTTTGTGCCAACCTTGTGGCGAGTAAATTTGGTTGGCGTATTTTCTCTGACGATTCTCTCTATTGGCAAAATCCCTATCGGATAACAAATGGGTGTGATAGTAATGCTTTTTAGCTTTTTTCCCTGAATAGATGATGCCAAAATGACATCAAAAGTCAATTTTTGTTTTGTCCTGGACAGTTGTCAGTAAATATGACTAGCTCCTCAATATCCTGTCTATTTTTAAGAAACTCTATCAAGACAGAAGCTATGTACCTCATCTGCTCCACGTTTGGCCAGATTTTCAGTCCATACGTACATATGACCCTTTTCAGCAGTGCAATCATGCACTTCAAGATTGTAGAACCAAATTTTGCGGCAATAAAACGCAGGCCCAGTGGTAAGTTTTGGTATAGGCATCGCTTGTTGAAGATCGAAAGATATTACACATTTGTTCTTGGTTTGGATCTGAGAGATCAGATTTAAGCAAATCTTGCATTGCCTTAGCTCGAGCCAAGTGTAAATTTACCATCTCACATAATCGCATCTAGAAACACTCAGATCTATTTCGGACTCTGGCGATATTGCCCAGAGACTGCTTGGACTTCTACTAACAAGCCTCTCTTACCTACAGCCTTTACGACTTAATAAAAAAGATCATTTGGTTGATCGAAGATTGTTGCTTTCACAATTCTCTACATTCGAAATTGCAGCTGGCGTTTTTATCCTCTTAACATTCTACTATATCGCCTATCACCTCCCTAAACGTTTTACTTTCTTAACCTCAATTGCCTGGCGTTATCAAACCATTTGTAACCAAATTCTACTTAAAAGTAGACGTCAAAATATTTTGTAAGTCAACACACCATCCAGATCCGGATGTATGAAAATACAACGTTCACACAACATCTTCACAAATAAGTAACGCACCGTTTTCTTTCTATTTTTCCTTGGTCTGTCAAGTGTCCCCCCTTCACGCCGCGCTGTCTGTGTCAGACAAGACAACCCAATTCCGAACTCCGACAATTTGGCAGGCCCATATATCACGACATAAACATTTGCCTTTCAAGTCGGTGCTCGTTGGTCGTTGATCCATTCTATAGGAAATTCGAATAAAATCGAAGAAAAGTCTGCGGAAACTTATTTCGCGTTCGAGACAGAATTTCTCCACCCATAAATGCATCAGTCAATGGTATCTCTGGTAAATGCGTCCATAAATCAGTTGCGCATCTAGTCATCGATTGTGGAACCTCCACAATCCACATGCATACACAAAGAGGGAGAAAGAGCAAGCGCGATTACTTCGGCTCCCAATCCGTGATCCGTAAATCACGATCTTGTCTAATTTCGAATTTTTGTAAATTGAATCTTCTGTTCGCTGTTTGCTGTCATTGTACGCGCCGCGCACATCTATAGGATGTGAGATTCCTGACATAGTTTAATGACATTCATCGACGATGATCATTAGACGATCATGTGTTTTGTTGCATGGGCACGCTGTTTGGTGATCGTGTCAACAATGTTTTCTATCGGAAAGGTGAAATGCAAGCTGTAAGTGGAATGAGTTTGGTCAAATGCGCAGAGAATGGACAAGAGTCTCGAGCAGAATGTGATTTGTTCTAGAATTTAAGATACTTTTGTGGTCAGAGAGATCACTGAGACAGATCGACGCCCTCGGTTAAGTGGCCCGTGATTCTTGCCTGAACGCAGTATGGGTATGTGCAGTTGATATTTATTAGTTTCCTCATTACTTTATTGACTAAACAAAGCTATGTCCTCAAAGAAAAACCCTTCCGTCAACTCGGTGAAAGCTGAATTTTGCTGCTCCACCCATCGGCGCACCTCCCCTAGAAAGGGAAATATATCCTAACACTGAAATGGCCCACAGTTCAGCCTTCCATTTTCCCTATGGTCTCATTACTGGTATGATGCGCGACACAAAAAAAAAGTAACAAGGACAAACAGAAAAATTTGATTCGCAAAAGGATAAAGCACGACGAGCATCCCTTTTGGCTTGACGTGTGCCAGGAAGTAATTCACATGTCGCTATATACGTTCCGCAAAAAGAAATTCAGGCGAAGGATGCTCTTTGCTTTCTCGTTTTTGAGTCCTTCCTTTTAATTTTGTTGACATTACTTTGACTGCGATTTGATTACATGCACATACAAGGACCCGAAGGTATCGCACACAGCGCGTATACCAGCAGCCGAGCGGGTGTAGCCTCAATTTCGAAATGTGTGCAAAACTTTCAATGACAGAGTCTGCTATTGCATAAAAAAAGAAAATTTTAAGTAAAGAGAAAAAAAAACAACATTCTTTTGGGTTCCTTTGCGTATGATGATGTTGGCTGACATGTGACGTGTGTTATCTTCGCACGCTGATTGTATTTGTATACGGCTCTCGCTGTTACTGGTTTCGGGAGAAGAAAAGACGAACCGCCACTGTTAGTGAAAAGAATTGTATGACAGATCTATCGCAATCATTGCGAGAAATTGAGCTGTCAAAATTTTTGACATTCGCATTATATACACGTTTTTGAAAATCTCAATTTTTTTTTTCTTTCCTTCATTTCGTCGGTGGTGTCGGCGTGTCGGTGTCGGAGTGTCGGTGTCGGCTTGTGACACCTTTACTCAGTCGTGTTTGGTTGACTCTAAGATGACAAACAAGTACGCTAAAGGACATCGCGTTACAAAGGAAATGAGAAGAGCAGATGAATGCGGACGAAAAAAAGACTCTGCAAAATAATAACGGAAAACCAATCTAGTATCTCAAAGAACAAGAAATGAGATTTCATTGTGAAATTGGCACCTTTCCTCTGCCATGCAAACGTACAAATTCATAAGTCGGCTCTTTCACATTTTTTTCCTTACTTACGAGTTTGAAATCCGCTTTGTAGGAGAACAACTGTCAATCAAATTTGTTGTATCTGCAGAAGGACATTGTTTTGTTGGCTTGTTTGTAAATCGTTTAAAATTAAGTAGATTAGTGGAATTAACTTTGGAGAGAAATGGGGATGGGAATTTGGCTATGATTCAGGACGTCCGAGAGTTATTGTTCGCAAAGACGAAGGTTCACGCTCAAAAATTAGATCAAACAGGGTGCGATTTTTGCTCGTTCAAAAAAAAATAGGAGTGTTCGTTGTTAAAAACAACCGAGATATAAATGTTGAATCCATATAGGCATACTGTTAAAAAATGTTATCAACCAAGTTTCGAAATTAATATCAAGCAAATAGTTTTATTTTGGTTTTTACGACCACGAAAACTAGGCGGTAAAATTGAAAAATCGTTAATATTTAAACGTGTTTCCTAAAACAAGTTGAATCCGTTATAAATCTTTTGGATCGATGTTTACAGTACCTATATTACTTTAACTGAAAGTTCGTTGACTTCAAACACCTAAGTGTTTTTTTTTTGCGTGTAGTTGATATCTGTGGCAAAAAGGAAAAACAGCATAAGTCGACTTACACAGTTTTACAATACAGTCGGGTAGAGCCGATCCTCATCAGAGGTTTTTAGCTATCTAATTATTTCCAAAGACCTGAAATAAAGCCTTTTATAAAACAATAACCTCGTGTCGTGACAAAGAAATTGATTGTTAGACCGGTAAAAGTCCGGTGAGTGTGCAAGCACCCTGCTAACGTGTGTGCAATTAGCCTAAGGGTTTTTATTGTATTATGACACAACCAATAAAGAAATAAATTCCCTAGAATTAAATCCAAAGCTGGAATATGGAAAATATTATCTAACTCTCTGTTTTTTATTTAATTTTAGTTTGCTTATTTCACAAACTGTAGCTTCATAAGTCAAGACAAGCTTCGATTTCAGCACAGCAAATAAAGTAAAAAAATGTGCAACAGGCCCGTAGGGATAGATCCTTCATCCCTTCTCAGAATGTGGGTTTCTCATTTTGGAACGAATGGAAGGGATCTAAAAATTTATGCCGAGTCCAAACTGCCATTTGAGAAGCTCTTTCATGACAGTTATACTCGAATGTTTGTCAGCCTTTCGCGAGAGGTGACGCAGTGGATTTCGGGATTCGAACCTGGGACCACACGCTTAGTAGTCCAACGCACTAAGCCACTGCGCCTACAAAATAAAAGGTAGAGGTAAGGTTGTAACATTTCTTGTCATAAATACGACTTTAAAACGTATGTAGATAATTACGGTGAGAATTGGATGGGCATTATAGAAATACCTTTTCCCCAGCCAAAGAAAAACACTTTTCATTAAAAGGATTTTCATATTTCATCAATATTTAATGAATACCTGTAATTCATATTTAAAAAAATATTTGCAGCATAAATAGAAAGTAAGTTATTGTATAGGTAGGTACCTATTTTATTTGTATATTTAATATTAAGTTTTTATGTTAAAAATTAATTTACTTATGCATCTCCGCCAATTACAACCAACGCCCAGGACGTATGTACTGTAAATGGAGGCACTAAAAATGTTCTATTCCCGGTGTTCAAAAATGAACACCTAGTGTCAGTCTTCGAAGTGTCAGGTAGAGCGTAGTTGCTGTAATTGCGTGCTGAAAATCATACTTTACTTTGCTTTGTTAAGTTCGAAGCTTTAATGAGATATTTGTGACTACATACTTTACTAACTTGGTTCAGTGTTACTTAAAGTCAAACGCGTGTCAGCACTTGCATCCAACCGATTTCGGTGTTTGTTTTGAATTATCAGAAGCGCACAGAGAACTCCTGTTCCCATAGATATGTCTATGAAAACAAAATGAGGTAACGTAGGTATATCAACAAAAATTGTATAATTCCTTTGAGGTGAAACTCGGTGAAGTTTTTACTCGATAACAGCTGGGCCGATTTTCGTGATTCTTTTTCGTTTTGATACCGGAAAATCTTTTTATTCGCATTTGTCGCATTTTAAGACAATTACTGAGCACGGGCAAAGCCAGCTTATTTACTATTTTTCTGAAGGCTTTGTGGACCACTTCGGGTGCTACCAGGGACCACCAGTGGTCCGCGGACCACCGATTAAGAAACACTGGCCTAGAAGGAGGAGGGAGTGAAAACCCCCTGGCGTGAGCCCCCTGCGAACGCCACTGTATGATTTGTGTGTTATTTATTAAGTCATGTACTCCATGAAAATACTTTACAACACAACTCTTGCGATTTCAAATGTACGGCTTGGATTTTCATTCTTCTTGTCAATACATATACAAAATTGAAAGAAAAAAACCTCCAACTGTCATTACACCATTTGACAGATTACTGCTGTCGATCAAGTTGATCACAACATTGGTGGCATACTGAAACTGAACCAGTCCGGACGGTGTACCTACTTAAAGTAACAACACACGACTCAGCTGGACGCGTGGCTGTTGAATACCAGTTCCGACATTTAAAAGGCGAAAATATTAAGATATCTTCTGACAGTTCGTGCCCTTTGTGGTCTTTACCATTTTTCCACCGACAATCAGTAACAATGAGCTTCACACTGATCCGTGAGCACATTGTTCGTCTTTTCGTCTTCATTTTTTATTCAATTACTATTCTTTTCAGTTTCATTTAGCTGCGTTCGGTATTCTCCTTCTTTTTTTTCTCTTGTTTATTCAAATTAACATCGCCACAGGATTCCGATGATCGTATTGCAACTCTGAAAAGTCTGATCTTCGAATGCATTGAGGCATCAATCAATCAAGCGAAAGAGATGCTGCACATAGTTTGGATCATTTATTATCTCTTGTATACATGATGTTTTCATTATCACTGTATGCAGTTTTTTTTTTCCCGAAATTTCACTTTTATTTAGTGAATGATAGCGTGGATGCAGGCGCATTAATACCTATTTCAGTTGGCCAGGCTAGGGTTTGTGTCGTACGGATTAAGGCGTTAATTCAGAACCGGTTTTTTCTTTATAGAATATTGAGTATTGACCAAATGGAAAGTGCATTTATGTAGGTAAGTCTAAGGATGTATATATACTCCAAAATAAAAATACAAAAAACAGAGGAATTTGAAACAAAAGAACGAAGGTATTCATGCCGCGTTACTCTCAAGCATTGCTATCTGATGATATTAACTGCATCGCTTTTATGTGTCGCACTGTTTGCTGTAGGTATACAGTTTTCCCTGAGACGCATTTAAATGCAGCCTTGTCCATTTCGCTGCCATTGAAACAACGCATTTCAGCAACGCGCTCTATTTATATTTGATGAATCATCAGTCCCCATTGATTGCTCACTGCATTTCGCCATAAAAATAGCTTTCGCAACTATCCGATCAATGCAGTTCATTCATTTTCTCGGATATCTAGCCGGAAGCTTGCAATTGCACGGTGGTCCCGCGCCAGTTTGATAAAACCCTTCCATTCGATCGCAGATCTTCCCCGAAGAGGACAAACGCCACACTTTTCTCCATCTATAATTTGCGTCGTCATAAAACACAAAACCCACACCAAGACGGCGCGCATCTTCAACTTGATTGACAGACGCCCCCCGACACATCTGTCAAAATCATCATCCACCCAGACAGCAGGCCCTGAACATACTCGGAGAAGGCAGTAAAAAACTGTTCAGCAAATTAGCCAGCTATACTTGTCAGCTCTATAATAGCGCCCAACGGAATATCAAGCGATAATCAGAGCGCGCATATGCATTTAAATGGCGCTTATCTCTGTCATTCGAACGCTGAATGGACAAGCACGCAGGGGTATACGTATACACATAGAGGTCGCAACCTCCTTCTCCTTATCTATCGAAACAACATTGCTTCAGAGAGTGTGTCTCCGGCTTGTGCTGAGTGACTGTTGTTGGTTTTCCATTTGTTTTGCAATCGCCTCTGTAAAGTACCCGCTTCATAGGTAGATCGATATACGGCAATACATCAGGTCCTAAAAATAAACAGCACACTTGCCCACTCAGCGCTAATGTTATACTGCGATCTGAACTTTTGTCCTCTAACGATCTCCGACACCACAAGCAGGGTGAGTAATTTCAATTAGATGTCGTTTGCTGTTGTTCCTTTTTTTTTAAGAAATTTTGACGCGCATTTTTGTTGGCAATGGAGCATCAGGGCCATCACGTATATATGCACACTCACTGAGAGCGGGATCTATATTGGCCATTAAAGTGCCTGCTTATAGAGCTGGTTGACACTTTTATTGCTGGTGGCGCATTAGTTGGGAGAAAATGTGCACATCAGCTATCAGCTATCACTGAGTAATCTTAAGCCTCGACCGGGGGTACATATGGGAGTAGAGAAGGCGCTGGGCAAGTGGAAGTGGCTGCAACGCATTTCTAGCGGGTTCACTGGCTTGGGTATCGGTAATGGAGATGGCAGTGCAACGTAATTGGCTCTAAAGGTGTCAACTTGAGCGTATTAATAGGGATTACCTCCGCGATTTTAAGTGTGCGCGCCTAAGTGCAGTTAGGAGATCTCTGTTAAACGGTATTTTATGACGATAAATGTCATTGAACTTGCTGAGTATATTGGACCCTTGTGAGTATGAAATTGCGCGATTGCAAAGGCAGATATAGTTGTTATGAGGCGTGAGGTGGTCTGAAATATTTAATGCGACAATTATTTGTTGTTTCGGTTTTTTTTTTTTTGCGTGGTACAACCCTTGTGTCTTTGCAATAAAGTTCCAAGGCAGATTCTCGAAGTCATACCACCGGACGTCATGCATCCTTGAACAAGTTAATGCGGAAATATGCGGACATTACAAACGAAAGAAAAACTTATGGCATCGTTTTAAGACGGCCACAGTTTTTGAGACCTTTGTTTTGGAGTTTAATTTTAAAAAGGTGCAAGATAGGTAGGTACCCCAATGCATCCACACCTATGGCGACTTGACCCCGGACTCGAGTTCTTTATGGTTAAAGTTCATAAGCGTAAAAAAAGTTTGTCATAGAATTTAGCGTACATACTTATTGCATTCATGATTGGGGTCCATCACGAGGGGGAAGTAATCAGGCGTATTCAAGGAACTTTTCTGTGCGTATTCATGGTGAATCTCAGTGTATGACAGTGTATTCAAACGAATTCGCATGCAATTACTAGTAGCAAATCTGTAGTCAAGGACCACTTAAAAACATTGATTACTTCCCCCTCGGTCCATCATGATATACTTCATGGTAAGCCTGCGAATAATGCTTTTGACCTTAAGGTAGGTAGGTTAAAGTGGCGGTCCAGCTTTGAACTCAAGTAGCACTACGATGTGCCTTTTTGTTACCACGACTCATGTTACCTAGTTTGTGTTGATTGTTAAGGGTGTGATGCATTCTGTACTTATATCCAACCTGTTGAATTGAGGATGCGGATTATATCGAATATCCCTTTACCCGAAAAGTCGCTAAGGTCGTCAAAAAAAGGTTGGTTCAGTGTCCGCAATCCGACTCTTGCTATAGTGCCGGACATTTGCAGAGGAAGTGGGAGAGATTTTCTTTCTCACTTGTATTCCCGTAACAGCGGCAGTGGGTGTTGTGTTGGATCCCAAGTTTGGCCGCATGGTCGCCAATTGGCCAATGCCCCGGGATTATTGGAGTGACTCTGGCAATATCTGGGCGGGTTCTATTTAGCAGGTTTCTTGTTATATTTTGATCGTATGTAGGCCATATCTTCCTTAATATGACGCAGTTGGTAAACCCCCTCCATTCGAGATTGGCTTTCTGCAGAATATGTAAATGAATTTGTCCCTTGACCACACCTATGGGACGCGAACCCTTGCCGCGAGTGAGCTGTGCAGAGGTGACCCCCGCCTGGCCAGGAAAGTCCTATTTTATTTAAATTAATTAGAATCGTTTAAAATATTGATCGTAATCGCTCAATCAAATGGGAAGTTTTTAGAGGCAACTTGTGACGATCTTGTATCCGATGTTCTAATCGCTTCTGCTTACCATTGGTGGCCACAGCGCAAATTATCTGCAAGCTTATTGTTCTGCTCTTGAGGTGCTAAGCGTAGGTGCGTGAGTTTAAAAAAATGGGGAACCAAACTGACTGATTTCTCGTCCCAGAATATGTGGAATATGCAAATGGGCTGCAAAGCTTCAAATTGAAGTGTAAAAAAATGTTGACTAGGTACTTGGCGTAGATGACTTTTCGGGAAGGTCATAAAAAAAACTTAAAACGGATGCTAATTCTGCTGAATACTGGAATAAATCTGAAGGCCAGAGTATGGGTAGGAGTTAAATCTAGATTTAAGCAAAAAGCCTACAACTAGCTTAAGTCCAAAAGGCAACCTGCCTGTCAAAATGCCGAGTTAAAATCCTGACTTTGGAAAACGTTGCGCGGTGGAAAAATACACTCGAAGGTGTAAATTGTGCTTTTCCGGGGATCGAACCAGAGACCACTCGCTCTGTATATTGAACTGAACATCTGCACCTTAAGTGTATTATATTTTAACCTTTAGAGCACCGAGTAAATTTTGAGACCCAAGAGACGGAGTGGGTTACCTTACCATAGGCCCCTCCAATTAAAGGCAGGTTTAAGCTTTATTCAAGTTTATTTTAGTATTGTTAACAACCGCAATACATTAAGAAATTGAAATTTTATTTTTATTTAAATTCATAAAAAAAGCTGTTGCAATTTTGTGCTTGATGTTGTTTGTAACGTTTTTTAGCAATATATATGGATTTTTTCAACTTAAAAACAATAAAGGGTCGGACAAATCGATTATTTGCAATTTTTACTTAATAAACAGAATTTAAAAAAAGAAGTTTCTTAAATTACGAAGTGGAGGTAACTTGGGTCCCTCTTACTTTGAAAGTAATCTTTTACTATTCAAAAATTTCCAAAAATCTGTAATCACGTTGAATTTCTTTAAAGAATGTCACAAAAACTTGACTACCTTAATAAAGAATTAAAAGCAATTATTTTTAAACGGAATATAGACAAAAACGTGGTCCCAAAGTCCCCCAATCAGTGATCGAAAGGTTAAAGAGCTTTGGTCTTGTAAAACTTGTAGAAGATATAGGCTCGACCTCATTCGAAGAAGTTTCGTATTCATCCCAGAAGGCTTGCGAAAATATGAAAACAGTGAAAAGCAACATGTCATTTGAAAGAAAACTTCCGTAGGCAACAAGAGGTTACAATTATCCCAACTGCTTCGACAAAAAAAAATATTTTCCCTGGCATTTATTCAAGCACTTTATCACACAACCAGATGTGGCGACCAATTCAAAGAAAAAGCGTGTCCCACGCCGCAAAATTAAATTCACCCGTTGTGCACTGTTGGGCCAATAGGCTACCTATACAAATAAAATATCACCCCATAAGTTGCGAGGTATTATACTGTCAAATTCATCTTCGAATTGCTTTCAAATATTTCTTCAAACAAAAGGATCTTACTTTCTGCGACCACAACTGCGTCGGCTACATAATCTTAATAATTGCGCATTGAAGTGACACGAAAAACTCAAAAGGAAAATAAAATTCCAACTGACTGTTGGTCGCAAATGGCCATTGAAGTACCGTTTAATGAGAACTTCTATAACAAAAGAAAAGATGTTGCATCATGAATTCATGATAACAAAAGATCAAGAAGATACATTGCCTACTTAACTGTCCTTCCTTTGTGGATCGTTATCTTGTTTGAAAACCACCCCCGGTTTTATTGTCTTGCAGCTTGTTTTACTGTGGTTTTCTCAAGGATCTCTCTTATATTGTTGAGTAGATTTTTGCTTCTATATGATGTCCTTCTGCGGTTTTTAAAAGGGAAAACAAAAGTGAGTTCGATCTTCGATCCTATCGTACATAGAAAGAAGAGGCGCTATATCCGTTTCGAGAGTGGGGAAGTAATGCCAGTTGACTCATAACAACAAGAACATTTTCAGTTCTGGGTGCTGGACGACTACTGAGACAGGGATCTCAAGTTCAATCCCCATCAGACAAATAAAAATAAGGTATAGATATAGATCAGTGGTTCTTAACCTGTGGTCCGCGGACCATTGGTGGTCCATGGAAACATCCGAAGTGGTCCGCGAAGCCATCCGAAAAATATTAAATAAACTGGCTTTGTTCGTGCTCAGTAGTTGTATTAAAATGGGAAAAATGCGAATAAATCGATTTTCCGAAATCAAAACAAAAAATGAATCAAAAAAATCGGCCCAGCGGTTATCGAGTAATAATTCCACCTTGAGGTGAACTCAATGGAATACATCTTTTTTGCTATACGTTACTTAACTTTGTTTTCATCGACTTATCTATGAGAGGGGGTTCTCAGGTATTCTGATAATTAAAAACAAGCACCGAAATCGGTTGGTTGCCAGTGCCGACATGCGTTTGACTTTAAGTAAGCAAAGATCCAGAAGTTAGTAAAATATGCAGTCACAAAAATATATTTATTTCTATACCTAATAGGCTGGTTCTTTGAGCTTCGAACTCAAAAGCAAAGTAGGATTTTCAGCAACGCAATTGCAACAACTACTAACACTTCGAGGACTCACACGAGGTATTCCTTCCCAGCACAAGTCAATTGGGAGTAAATGTTGATTGTGAGCACCGGGGGGAAACCATTTTACGTTGCCACAATTGTATAAAATGGATCTGTTCGCAGAGTTTCTATATTCACAGTACATACTAAGCGTTGGCTGTGATTGGCGGAAATACATAACAACCAAACAACTAAATATTAGGGATACTAATAAAATATACAATAACTTCCTTTTTATTTAAGCAGCAACATTGTTTGAAACAAATTTGCCTTATTAATACCTGTTTAATATATTGATGTGTTTATCTTTGATATAAATTTGTTGTGCCATGACAGATCTACTACCTCAGATTTTATATTCTCCGCTGTTTTTTAAACCAAAAATATGATGAAGGATGACTATCCTTTTAATAAAAAAATGTTTTTCTTTGACTGAGAAAAAGGTAGATACTTCATAATATAATACTCATCCAATTATCACCATAATTATCTTTACATACGTCTTGAAGTCGTATTTATCACAAGAAAATGTTTTAACCTCACCTCTACCTTATATTTAAGGCTTCTTTTTGTGATCGACAAAGACTAAAATACAGCATTAAAAGTTTTGTTGCGGTCTTGGTAAAACAAAATAAATATTATCCACATAAAATATATATGTGCTAATCATAAGTCATTATCAAAATGGCTCACATTTTACAGGTGTTATCTATTGTCAAAGTAATACAGTCTACAAACAGAAATCTTTCCATGCAATTTCTTCAAAATTTAAAAAAAAATTATCGTTTAAAATTTACCGCAAATATATTGTTTTACTTGACGAACAACCCCGCGGTTGCTCTTGTTTCTAGTGATTTGTGATGTCAAGAAGTAAGTCAAATATGACAGGCTGCCAACATTCCAGCGTTGAAATCAGCTTTTTGAACAGCTGTTGGGACCAGCGCTGCCAAGTCATTTTGGCGTTTGAGCACCGTTTTCAAAATTTGTTTGTTTTTTAAATTGACCCTGTGCAAAAGTAGACAAAAAGGCGGCGTGCAGCGGCAGTGCCAAAAAAGCACTAAAATATTTTTTTAAGCACTGAAAAACGCCCAAGCGCTAAATCTACTTTTTGGCAATGAAATGAAATTTTGGGCACTAGATTTGACGCTGAAAGCACTGACTTGGCAACGCTGGCTGGGACCTAATGTAAAATTGTTTTAAAAAATAAAATTCTGTTGCGTTTGAACAATTGCATGTGTATTTTATTTATGGATGTAGCAACCTTTTATTTATTTTTACATTTACTATTTATTACCTCTAAAGTCTAAACAGTTGGTGGTCCATGGGAAGACAGAAATTTTGTCAAATGGTCCCTCATCAGTAAAAGGTTAAGAACCACTGATATAGATCTTTTAGGCAGATATGTAGTTCAACAAGGTGTAACGGCAATAAGTATTGGCTGTAGTAAAGGCTTCAGCGGAAGGAAATAATCCACCCTTAATTGTCTGAGCACCAATGTCGAACCGTGGCCGCCAAAAAAGGAAAGCTCTACAAGAGCTAGTGTATAGTCGACTAGTTTTACCCAGGACCTTCATTTCATTTAAACATTTTACCCGACTGTACACATGGAGGGTAGAAACATGCTCATGCGACGACACATTCAGCTAAAGTAGCTTTGTGAATTTTTGTATTTGAGGAGCAAGGTCCAAGTCCCTTTGACATCGATCACAGTTTATAGATTTATCATTATCCAATGTGCCGCATATTCTTTACAAGGTTCGTTGATATAATAATGATTAAATTGAAACTCCATATCTTGAGCCACAGACTTTAATCATCGTCAAGAGCAATCCTCCTGGAAAAAATTGTAATTAGAAATATTATTTATTACACTTACCTACAACAAGGACTGTACCACGAGTTCCCTTTCTGTATTAGAATATTAGGATGCGGTATTAGGAAAGTCTGCATCGCCTAAGCCTGATCCCCAAGAACCCGCTACAAATGTTTTGAAATTTTTGCGTAGCAAAAATTCTCTCCTTGTGTACTCAACACAGTCCGTTTCCATATAAATATACAAAATCTTGTCAAGCAACATGGAACAAGCCCATTCTCACGGTCTACCACATTGCATGTACCAGTTTAAAGTAATTGCAACTCTTTGTTACAAAGTACTGATAAATCAATTTCTGTTTCCACGAACACAGGACACACACAATAATTGGCATGTCCTGGCACTTAAAACCAGCAATCATTGTCTCGTTCAAAAATCATTTCAAGTCAACCAAACGCAATCAAAATCTTTCCAAAACACAACCACCCCATGAACACATTTACTGTTATTAACTAACCAACAATCAAAACAACCCCTACGCATGCAAACGGGCTCCTATATAGATCGTGGGTGTCGAACACAGCAACTCTGTGTGAAACAATTCAGTTGCGCATCGTTGGTCAACTTCAATAAGGTAACATAACATGACAGTGAAATTCCCATAGAGTACGTGAAAAGGGGATGAACTCGTTATCAGCCGTATCTCACCCTCGCACGAGTAGAATAGTGACGGAAATTGTGACAATCGGAGAAAAACCGCAGAAATTCGTAATTATCGCGTCGTGTTTGAGATTTCCTTTCAAAGGACTGTACACCTTGCCAAGGGTTGCCTTCGACAAGCAACCCCTTTTCGAGGGACTTCCGCAATCTACCCACCGGGAACAGGTGAGTTTGAGAATTTCATGGCTTTTTGATTTTTATTTACTTACCAGAATACGCTTGGCAATTTTGCATGATCACGTTTGTTTTTGGTTTCGGTTGTCTTTTGTTCTTCTGCTTGCTGGAGCAGCAGCTGCAAGGATATTCAAACTATGTGGTTACTGATTTTGATTATTAAATTTGCGCGCACTGTATTGTGCAACCAACCAGAAAGGACTAACTAGGCGTGAATTTGAAAAAGGCAAAATCACATGAAAACTGTCAACGAAAATGGAAAATTTGTTTCCCAAAGTCCTACGAGCTATTTTAAGGAGAGAAATCAATTTCCTTTGGTACTCTGCTACGTCTTGATTATTTATTATGCCTTTGATCGTCGCGCGTAGGACTTTTTGTTACCCTCTCTGCTTATTCAAATATGTCCCCCTCGGATGCAAAAATCCTCTTACCGTGGATAATCAAAAATATTTACATCTCCTAGAAGGATATTTTGCATTTTCTTAAGCGCCTTTGTTTTCGTAATAGATTTAGGGGTAGGATTTTCGCACAAGGATTCCTTTCTTATACGAGGTCACCCCAACTTCTTATATGGCATTATCTATGTACCTTCGAAGGGCGACTGCAGCAAACAGTTGGTCATCTATTGTCTGGGAGATCGGTAGCTGGGTCCCTATTGTCCAGCTGTTGGTGGGAAATTTTCTTCTTCGACTTTTATGGACGTTTTTGGGTATTTGAATGAAATTTAAATTTTATTCCATGAATAGCCTCAGGAGAGGGACAAGAATTAGAGCGAATTTTTTAATAGGTTTTTTTTTTCTGAAACATTTTTTCCGATGACCTTAATTAGGACTGTGATGACCTCTGTTGCGAACAATGGCATCGGTTGTAACAACATAATTTTTATTTTTGCATTTCGCATTTTTTTAAAGTCGAAACATGGGTAGTGAAAGCGGCTTGCCTCCTTTGGGATGTTGTTATTTTTTAACAATAGCGAAATGAAGTGGCCACCGGGGATTTGTTTGTCTGTATAAAACTTTCTGTCACTCGGGTAATAATCGAAGAGGAGTGTCCGTTGGACGTTGTATTGACAGATGTTTTGCCTACTTTTGAATGGATGCGTTTTTCTTCTAGTTTCTTCTAGAAATTATTTTTGTTATTTGTTCTGCTGGGAGGAGAGTCCGAGGACTTGCGCCTTAAATAATGTAGCCTCCATTTACGCCGTAGCCTTAAAGCATACGGAGAATCGGAGGAGTATTTTAATGATGTAGTTAGTAAGGGACTGTAAATCGGGAATAAGCTGTTTCTATATATTTTTTTAGCACGTAGAGGTGTATACATTTTTTTAATTTGTTAAATCCCGACAGTATTTTTGAATGTACGATGTATATCAGACGATTTTGCCCGGTTTATTCTATTTATTTTTCTTGTTCCGAGTACTGAAGTCATTTTGTGGGTCTGTTACATTAAGGTTTGGACCACAGAATAGTGCCTTGAACCTGCACCAGCCAAATGAGCCCACCCCAACGAAACATTTTACATAATTCTTTACACATTTATTACAGTCAGTCATAATTTTATAACGCTTGCCGATCTCGAGATATCGCGTGCTGGTGTAGGATCTATTTGAACCTACACCACCACTCTATAACTTTCGAAGCAGTTGAGATATTTGGTTAATTTTTAATTTACAATTTACATTTAAAAAATCGACAATTTTCAAAACTACATGCTTTAGAAGATACCCTAATGTAAAATTCAAAAACATCGAATTTTCCACTAACATTTACATCGAATATTTTATTACTCCACACCGCCTGATGCAATATAACTTTTTTTGAATAAAACACTTTCAGAATTTTCTAATACACAAACATTCACCATATGGACGCGTACTATTATCCCTGCATTGAAATATGGATAGGTATTAGAAAATCGCCACTGTCATTTAGTAGGTATATTTACATAGTTATGCTTCAGTATTAGAACACACCTGATTAAGAAAAAATATATTATTAAAACGTCTTTAGAATGTAGCAATATGCATTCATTCACTGTTGGAAATTGCATTTTCACCACTGCGTTGAACTACAAGCATTAGAAAATACCACAAAAAATTCAAAAATAAAAATATGACGAAAGCAAGTAAAAATCAAGAGCCCACCAAAAAGAGCTTGAAAACATATGCAAACATTAAAATCTTTTTGAAAATGAGACAAATTAAAAAAAGAAGGGGAACACTACGTCCCAACATTAATCAAAAACTTTCAATTCTACCTTTCTCAATCATTAAAAAAAACTCAACACAAAATGCGTCAAAAATCTCACTGAAATTTTATAGAAAAATTCCCTAAAATATTAGATTATGTTTACTTATCATGTAAATACTTGTGCTGAAAAACGTTTGAAAACAAACCTACAAGTTTTCTAATATGTATTGCCTTTAACACTTTTGAAAGCGTTTTCCGTTCACTGGGTAAATTTTATATTAAAACATTCGAAATTAGCGGTCCTATTGATTTGAAAATATTTTTACATAATGCAATGCCTGTCTTTGCTGTAGAAATCCACCAGATATCAAACTGAAACGTAAAATTGGTAAATCTAAGAAAAAAGATTCGCAAAAGTGTTCTGAAATCTGAAATCTTAAAAAGATTGTTTTTTTGTGCTCTGAGAGTAAAAAAAGGGTTCCGAGAGCGCCCAATCGAATACCACATTAGGTAAACATCACCGTCTTAAAAAAATGTTAGAAAATAATAAAAACTTAATAAGAATATGGGAATTTACTCGACTCAACTTCGTCAAAAAAACAATAGCCGGTTTAAGAAATTAAAAAAAACCCCTCTTGGGTAAAAAATAGCTCAACTCTAAAATTTCTTCGGAACAACGATGAAGGGAACCTAACCTTTTTGCGTATGTGTGCACACCCACGTAACTAACATCACAAACATATATTCGTCGTACGCAAGTAGCGCGTATCATTATATTCGTATGACTGATTTGAAAATGAGCCGTATTCAATATGCACAGGTCCAGCACAGCAGCATTTCAGTTTTAGTATTAGAACTTCGTTGAAAAATCTGTAAAAAAAAATAGTCAGTTTACGCTATACTTTAATTGTGGGGAAGCCATGGAGGACAAGTCTTTTTTTTTTAAACAAGACACTGCGCATATTTTTATCATATTGGGCCTTACCAATAATCATTTTTAACCTTCACACTAAATATTTCCTAGGTCACAATATGCAATTTTGTATGGAAAATTTCGCCATTGTGAGTTCGAAAAACTTAGCCTGGACACTAAAAATGATGATTGGTATCGCGGATTATGTACGTAGTCTCCGAGTGTCAATTAGTTATCTATACTTGAAAGTATTTGTTTTAATCTATTTTAATCCTTTTTACAGTCAGTCGGGGTTTTTTGGTTTTTTAAATCAACTTTTTTTGTTTTTTTTTTTTTTTAATTTATATTTTTTTTATTTATTTGTTTAGCCTATGACAGTCCGGGAAAGAATTCCAATTTAATTACACCTCAGACTTTAAAATCGGTCAAGCCGTTTGGGCTGCAGGGTGTCACGTAGGAACGTAAATAGGATACGCGCGAAAAAATAGCCCTCTCTGTGTTCAGTCGGGTAAAAAGAAAAATAGATAGCTATAATACAAATCAAACAGATCTTATTTTGACTCCCATGTGTCAAGCCTCTAGATTTTTTGAGTTCGTGCCTTCGTCGACGTAGTTTTTGTTTTAATTTTGTCCTCTTTTTCAAGGTAGATGATGTCCTCCAAGGTCCGGGATATTAAGACTTTTTTTAATAGGTTGGCTTAGACAGCCATGGCAACCCTAATCCATAGCGAATGCCACCACCAAGTCTGTGATGGGGAATTTCACTTAAAGCGCCTGGTAACACTGGCTGTCCCACCTAAAGCGCCTGGTAACACTGGCTGTCCACCTAAAGCGCATCATTTTGGACTGGTTAGTTTCAGTTATTCTAAATTTAAGTACCTACTACCTACATACGATTTCGGAGTTGGCTGTCCTTAGCAAACTGTGGTAGGTGTCTTTGAGCTGTATATTGGAGATGTTGGGTCTTGTTTGTGGCTGCGGATTGCTTGACAATTCACTTGACAATTTTATCTGCGATATTTTGTAGCTTTTCTTAAATGTGATGTAGCACCTTCTCATCATTATTGGCATCGACCTGTTGTTCAGGCTTAATGTCGTCTCTTTGGACATTTAACTGTCCATAATAGCTCTTCTTCTTTTCTTACTTTACTTAGTTTTTGATGTTTTCTTTTTGCTGGCTTTTTTTTATTTGACAAAAAAAGTCAGCCTGTTAGATTAATTAATCGAGAGGTGTTTGATTTCTGTTGTTGGCAAGTACATTCGTTTAGATATAAGTTACTCGCCATGAGCGACGCGACTCCAGAACAGGAATATATCCACATTTTTTTAAAAGTATATATAGCTTCCCTGAGAGGTAGATAATTAATTACCTATAACCTATCTCTGTTAAGATTGTACGAAGCTAGTTTGTAGGAAACGCGATTACAGTCGCCATGATAAATATTTTCTAGAGGAGGTCCTGTACTATTTCAGGAGCTCAATTGTTATTACTCGGACAGTTCTTTTACATAATTTGTAATGGGTTTATACATAGTAAAATATCGAGCGCTGTACCTAGTCTAAGTTGAAGGTTGGAACTTCACGATGTCACTTCTTACACCTGGTAGCCTGTTTCAACGTCGAAGCCAATTTCGAAGTGTTTTCGGATACATTTTTTGATACGTTATTCGATGTCTTCTCCAATGCAATTTGGGTCATTTCTTTTTCCTTTTTACAGTTTTATATGCATTTTCAAGACGTTTCCATCTAAGTCTTCGGACAAATTTTTGGATGCGTTTTGGGTGTGTTTTTTGACGCTTGAAGCTTCAAGTACCTACACTGCTTGTCCGTTGTCCCTTTTTTTTTTTGTATTTTCAACAATCAGATCAAATAATAATAATAAATTAAATTCTTTGAACAAATTTAAAAAAAAAAAAATTGTAAATTTTTGGGAAAAATTTTGGCTTTTATTTGATTCGATTTAAATTATTAACAACTGTTATTCTAAAGAACTTATCATATCCTTGCAAATAATTCAGGAATATTAATTTAGCTATTTGTCAAAATCAAGAATAATCAACCTTCAACTAGTGATACCCTGTAAGGTCAATAGACATCCGGTTTCTGGTCGAAAATTGGATTGAATATCAGTCTGTATTTTTTTTTTTTTTTTTTTTTTTTATTTTTTTTTTTTTTAAATATCAGTCTGTATTCAGCAGGACCAGTGATTGAGGGTAACTTATTTTTTATGAAAATAACGATGATTTTGGAAGTCCTCCTCCTCATTATAGGGCATATGAAGCTTCGTTTTAAAGAGGTTGGAAATTCCATTCTTAAGCCGCATCTCATATTATAAAGCCTATAATGTATATTAACAGGCCAACAATCTTACTGTACATTCATTGAGCCCTACTAGTAAGTTCTTGTAAGACCAAGTTGCTCAAAGATAGCCTTAGGACAAATAATGTCCCGAAATGAAAAATTGTAACTTCTTAGTTAAAATTTTGCATTCTCTGTCCCAAAACCAATTTCTTTGAATATTTCAGTTCGCATAGAAAATTAAATTCGTTTCACATATTTTTACCCAATAAATCCCTTTCGCCTGTCATCCTTTAAATTTAAATTTCTAACCCACTGCACATGCAAAATAGATTCCCCTATCTCGGGATTTCTAGGAAAATTAAATTTATTTCCGAAAAAGCATCGAGAAACATTCATTTCCCAGAGGACAGTTTCACGCCTCGTTATTTAGACCTCGGCCGGACAAAGGTTGATCGAATTCCCACCCAGGTATATCGGTCAAGAAAACTCTGTTCGTCACAAAGTTGTTACAAAAATGTCCTTACGCGATGGAAAACAGTGATCTGTTGACCTTTTCGCTTGAGTGGATAATCCAACACACACAGATCTAGAATGGATGAATGTAGATCACTAATTTCGATTGTTGATCAAAAAAAGGAAGGAAAAACCGTTCTTCCAGGAGTAGGTACTCCTAATGTGTATACTTCAAAATCCAGCCATATGTAAAACGATCGCTTTTCCTTTAAGGCGATCATCGATTCCTGTTCATGATTTTTAATGGAATTTCGTAATAAAATCGATATATTTTACAGGGACGCCACCACGCGATCCATTTGCAATTTGACAACTTGAAGAGGGTGGCTAAAAGTTATGATGTCATAAAATTGATATGAAAATTACTCCAAAAGCCATAAAATGGATTTTTTTGTTAATTTTTTTCTCAATTAGAAGGGGCCTCAGGTGGAGTATATTGTAGCACTTAGGGCTGCTGTCAGTGTCACCCTCACTTATCCACTTAGCGGAGAGGGTTGGTTTTGGTCTGAATCTGAAGTGACAGCACACGCTGGCTATAAAATCACGATAACTCTTCGAATAGATATTTTCGATCGCAACTATAAGGGAAGGGGTTGCACAAGATCTTCCACGATCCCTTTTTTTTTGCTGGATCCACGACTGTTGACAAAACACATATAAATTTTATGATGGGGATGCGCAAGACAGAACAGAAACAGAAACACACCAGCGGAACATCACTTGATGACAGTATGCGTTGCGTCTGGGAAGGGGAGATTTATCAGCTCCCGACGATGAAGATGTTTTTAGCTCAAGTGTCTGCCGCGGCGAAGTGGGGAGCGAGGAATTGACTGACATCTGCGTTAATTACATTTTTGGGATAATTTAGGAAGCGATTTTTGGAAATTTATTAGCACATTAAGATAAATTGACGTTCGAGGACGCCTTCTTTAGATGGATGTGGATGGCGTTTGGCGTATTTGTAGAGTAAATTTGTGTACATGGGGGAAAAACCGCGTGTAGGCGTATGTGTATAAGTTTTGATAATCTGCCTGCCAGTCAGTCGGTTTGCAGGTGGAATGTAAAATGTTTTCTTTATCGGTTGGATTATGTTGTTGCTTGAAGACATATTTGAAATAATTTTACACAAGCAAGTGGAATTTGTTAAAATGATATTGTACGACGGCGTTTTATACTTAGAAATAGACATGGGATCGCTGTTTGATTTATCAAATACATAAGCCCAATATTGTCCAACTAAAATGTCGCCACATCCTTTAACAAACATATGATGAATGGTTATACAACATAAAAAACATAATGTTCTGCTCCGGGTACCTCCGTAGTGAGGAGATTCACTAGATCCCCACAACACTTTACAATATTAAGTAACTCGCGCTGCTCTAATAGGATTTACATAAAAAAAGTGGCAATACGCAGCTCAGCGAATCTGTTACAAACGAAGGAGATGGACATCGGTGATCACTCGGACCTGATGACCCTCCTTTTAGAAATTACAGAACTTGACGTGATCTGCGCGATCATAGACCGCCTCCCAAAAACACTATGTTTTAATAGAAGATTCTCCACGGAGATCACAAATAGAGAGGCGTGGGTTAGCAATAGCCCACCAAACGACAAACAAAAAGGCATAAAGTTGTATACGGATGGTTCCAAAATGGACTCAGGGGTCGGAGCAGGCATTTTCGGACGAAAACAAAATGTCCCAATACCAATGGAAAAAGCCCAAGCGTATTTCAAGCAGAGCTCCATCCCATTAAGGAATGCGCAAGCCTAATCTACAACTCAGGCATCAAAGGCGCAAGCATCCTTATATTCACGGATAGTCAAGCAGCTATAAATGCCCTTAGCTCACCCACCATTGACTCCAAATCAGTCTTACACTGCTTCAATACCCTCCAAGCACTATGTACCAGAAACAAAACCAAAATATGGTGGGTTCCTGGCCATGAGGGAATTGAAGGAAACGAAAAAGCTGACGAATTGGCCAGAAAAGGTTCGGAAACACCTTTCACAGGACCTGAACCCTACTGTGCAATCTCTAAATCAGCGGCAAATCTTGCTATAAAAAGCACTGGGAGAGCGTATCCCAGGCCTAAAAGACAGGCCAAAAAAGTTATTAAACCTTTCAAAATCAATGCCAAAAAGATTCAAAACCTAGGTACGATATCAAAAACCTAGCTGGCTACCTAACGGGGCACCATGGTTTACGATATCATCTAAACAAAATACATGTAGCCGACTCCTCGGAGTGCCACCTATGTCTTGAAGAAGACGAAACTACTGAGCATATCTTATGCGAATGATGCCCAGCCCTTTGTGGTATATTAAGGAACTTCTTCTTCAAGGAAAATTAAGCCCAGAAGAAGTAAAGACATCCTCTTCCTCTTCTGAAAACATAATCAGCTACATTAGGAAGGTAGAAACTCTAATAGCCTAAACCAACTCTTCTGATCCAATGGCACAATAGATATACCTACTCAGGTCGACGTGCCTCTTATCGCAATGGCGAGTCAGAATTTAAAAAAAAAAAACTTGCGCTGAAACACCGTATATTTATGATCCCAATATCAACCAATGAAATCGTATCTAATTTTGTTTGAAAGACAGCTGAAATTGCTTGCCAAATTCAACGCCACTAAACTTAAGTAATTGATCTAAATGGAAGAAGTTTCCGTTCAAACCACCCAGTGGGGTCTCTTTTTCGTCCAGTTCTTCCTTATGGCTCCAAGAGAGTGACGATAGACAGGAAAGACAGATGAAAGAAAAATTCTATGACGGATTTTTGGTTGGTGTGAACTGTCCCATGATGTGAATGTAGATCAAAAAGTCACAACACAGAATATACAATGGATACAAATGAACAATAATCCATCTAAGAAGATCTTCGAATCCCCAGCCCTAAGATTAAGACGCCAATATATACTGAGCCTGCTATCAAAGATCAAGCCATCGCTGATGCCAGAATTCTTCATCTGGAGAACCGGAACCTGGAAGTATTATGACCCGGATCGCAGATCCTTTTCAAGGCAAGGTTAGGGTAAAATAGGTATGGCATACTCCGTTAAACACAGATTGCCTTTAGAGTTAATCGCACAACTTGATTACCCGAGTAAGTTCCAGCCTGTATTTAAACGTTTTCTAGTTTACTCTCTGATAGAGACCAAGACCAATAGTTCTCTACCATTATATATCTCTTCTGAAATGAGATGTAATTTGCTCCCCTCCCATCTTTCCATCAATTCCGTCTTTTAAAGGGGTGTTACCTGAAGCCACCATATGTCCAATAATCTTTAATCGGTCAGGGTCAATGCTTTGAAACTCTCCCTTTGGATGGCATTATAGCGTTCAAACCGCCATTTTTGGTTATCTTTACACTTTTGCACTTCTGATTCAGACCACATTTACATCAAATGCCTGGCTGCCTTGGGATAGTGAAGGTGATATTTTAATGAGTCACCTAGACTCAGTAGGTTCCAAAGTCGAACATTTGAGTGTTCGTATATTTAAAGCAGGAAAGGCTGATCTCCATTTCGCCAAGAGTCTGCCTGTTCTAAGCCGGACAATTGTTGAGGTTTCGTATGAACTCACAGGTCAAAAATTATTTTTTACCATCATTAGCGTTCTCCTATTAGATTGTGATCTCTATCCCACTCCTAAAAAGCAGCTCAAAGCGAGCTGAAGTAACTGCAATGGTGGATACACTTTTCCTTAAAAAAAAAAAATTAATTTTCTGAATTTTTAGGGTATATTTAGGTTCCACTTTTTGATCCACAAAACTAAAAAAAAAACTCATTAGGAACTAGGAATAAGAATAAAATTAATCTCAATACAAGCTCTCTTCCAAAACATGTTTTAAGGCCGAGGTCCAATACCCGATACCTGTCTGACTCCAACGGAAACCTTGCACTCTTGCAGTATTCTATTTCATAGTTAATCTTGAACCTCAAGTCGCTGTGGGTGCAGCAGTTCGTAACTACATATATTCAGCTGTTGAGTTGATGTAACCACTATAGTGTTAAGATGCCTACAAGTATATAATTATGTGACATGTTTCTTATTTCATAAGCTTTTCTATAGTAATAAAGGGTGTTTTTTATTTAAATAGAAGTATAGAACTTTAAAATGGAATAAAACAAAGACGATTTTTTTTTAATTTGACATTAAATTTACTTTGTTCGAAAGATTATAATTTAAATATGATTTTTGGCATGTGATTGCCACGGCTGGCTCGGACGTAGTCTAATCTGAAGGTCCTATTTTCGATGACTTTTTCCAACATTTGTGGTCGTATATCGGCAATAACGCGGTGATTGTTGTCCTCCAAGTGGCAAATCATTTCGGGCTTATCGGCGTAGACTAGCGACTCCACATATCCCCACTGAAAATAGTCAAGCGGCTTTAAATCGCATGACCTTGAAGGCCAATACACTGGTCCGCAACTTGAAACTAAACGGTTACCAAACGTTGCCGTCAATAAATCAATTGTGGCATGAGCTGTGTGACGTGTTGCGCCGTCTTGTGGAAACTACAGCTCCTGCACATCATAGTTGTTCACTGATGAACGAAAAAGTCAGTACTCATGGCTCACCGTTGACTGTCTGTAAGCATCGCTTTTAAAGAAGAACGGACCTTATATCGTAGATTGAATAAACGAAATGAAATGAAATGAAATAAAGTGCACGACTGGGTCGAACGAAACTTTCTCGATACTATATTAAAGAAAACAAAAAAATGGATATATATCTCAAATGGCAGTTATATAAAATAACAATATAAGTTTTTAAAAGTTTAAGCTCTCAGTAACAGGCAATTGTCGCAAGTTCTGGCTAGAGGGCGGCTACGGGGCATTAAGCCTATTACAAAAATAAAACGTAGATATATGTTAAAATACATAGATCGTGATTTCTGTAGTATATTTTGATAAATAATTTAAAAAACTCACATCTTCGAATTTTTTGAGAAAAAGAAAGTACGGGATCTTATTAATAATACTTATATTATCTTTTATATGTATATTGGTCAAAATCGTTAAAGCGGTTTTTGTAAAATTTGCCAGTTTGAAAAATACTATTGCGTAAATATTTAGGTGAAAACCGATTATAAGTTTTTGTTCGGTATGTAAGCATTGCTTCGTAGTTTTATCGAAATCAACGATGGGGTTTTCGAGATATGAGCAGTTTAAAAAATTAGAGTTTTCGGTGCTTCGAATTGAAAATTAAGGACACAATAGTTTTGAAAACATCCATTTGACTTTAAGTCTGCATTTTCGTCAAGGTACTATCAGACGGTTTGTGTATACGCAAAATTTTGTGAATAAATTTATGCATTATGTACATAAACCGTCTGAACCACAAATTTTATAGCATCAAATGGGATACACAAACGATTTGTATATCATTTGTGAATAGCATATACAAATCGAATTTGTGTATAAACTCAAATCGTCTGATCGGGTAGACAAATTAATTTATGCTTGTTTGTTTACATTTGTGTATCTCATATCATTTGTGTGTTCCGAAAATTGGAACATACATAAATCACCATGCGACTACACAAATGGTTTTTGGAGTTCAGTCGAAAAAAAGGTTAAATGTTAAAATATCCTTCAACCTGTAGTTTGCACAAGCACTCATTGCTTTTTTGTTTGTGTCAAATAAATTAAACTATTGTTTCGGATTTCTCTTTTTTGGTATGTACCTACGTATTTATAAATTGCATTATTATGGTTTAAAATCTATTGCTTTTTATGGCAGTTTATTCAACAAAATGAGTGACATTGAAGTGGACGAAATGGCGCTCTACAATGCTATTGATACCCCTTCCGTTTCGCCCATAAAAGCAAAACCAAAAAGGCGAAACTATGCCAAAAAAGTGGAGCACGAATGGTCTCACGAAGAAACACTACAACTGATTGCAGCGGTCGAAGAGCGGCGAGAGTTGTGGGACGTGGGCACACCCGAATATAAATTGCCGAAATCAAATTCTTGGAAGGAAGTGACAAATTTGATTGGCAATATAAAAGCGGATGAAGCCAAGGCCAAGTGGACGAATCTTCGTATTTCTTTTAAGAATAATTTGGCCAAGTATCGGTTAAAGAAGTCGGGGCAAAGCACAGGTGAAGCGGTCGTCATCCACTGGCGCTACTTTAAGTGTATGATGTTCTTGGAGGCAAACGACATTCGGCAATCAACTGAATCCACGTCATCATTGGCGCTGGTGAGCTGTTTTTTTTTTTTCATTCGTATTGGTTTTCTTTTGTGACAGTGCAATTTTCAGGCTTCCGAAAATACCGATGCGTTGGTTCTGGAGGAATTTCCGGTGGCAACTCCGCTATCGCCTGGCGTTGTCGGAAAACGCAAACGTCGTGCTAATCCAGGATCTTTGCCAACGTCGTCACCAACACCTAGCGTTAATGTGATGAGGGAGCTGGCGTTCAAAGCGCTGAGTTCAATCTGGGTACACGACGACCCATTCAGTTCTTTTGGTGACTACATTGCCAGCGAATTGCGAGCCCTTCCACCTGACCGAGGAACATTCGTGAAACGCGGATTAAACCGTGAGCTGCTCAGACTGTTGGAAGCTGCTACAACTGATGCGCCTCTGCTGCCGCAACAGTCGTTCATATCGCCAGTGCGATTTATCGACGCAAATGGTTGTGATATCAACCCGGCCACTGTCAATCCTAATGAAATTTCGACAAATTTGCTGTGCGTGCCCTTATAGTTATAGAAAACGCTACCCGCATTTGGTGGCGCCACCATCACGACGTGCTTTCCGTCGACAGCGCCGATGCAGTTGGGAAATTGCCACAGCTCATTAAATTGCTGCGCTATAGCTTCCCAACCGGCCGCTGTTGTCGGCGTCTGTTGATGAAAAGTGTTAAATCAGGATTTGGATTGAGACAGTATTGTTAACACTCACCTTCAGGAAGTCGTCTACAAGAACTTTATATATTGTATCCAGCACTTCCGGAATAATGGTTGAGATTGTGTTTTGAGGAATTCGAAAAAGATACTGAAGCGATCGGAAACTGTCGCCGGAGGCCAGAAAGCGCAGCGTCAATATCAGTCGCACAGATGCAGGAATGCTGGTGCGCATAACCGTATCGGCCTTTTGAATGTACGGAGTTACCAACTGAAGCAAATGGTCGAACTGAGCGGCAGTCATTCGGACAAAATTCTGATACAATTGCGGCTCTTCGGCACGCAATTCTATAAGTAATTTGGAGCAAAAGCCGTCTGTCTCGCGGTGGCCAAGCCAATTTTTTCTCCAACACGAACGGCGCTTGCATGGAAAATCGTCGAAGATTTGTTGACTTTCGTCTTCCTCATCAGTATCAAGTAAATACGCGGCCAAAGTAATGGAAGCTCTTTTTTTTAACATTTTTGTTTTAATGAATCGAAATAATGCTGTATATCTATTTATTTTATTTTTTGATTTGATTGAATATACGTCAAAATCAACACACGACAATAAAAACCAATTTGATATATACATAAATTCCATTTGTGTAGAAATATACAAACCGTCTGAACCACAAATCTGTTTACATAAAATAATTTGTAGATGCCGTATTTGTGTATGGCAATAAACAAATGGAATTTGTATATTTTTCTCAAAATGCACAAACCGTCTGATCCACAAATGTTTGTAGAATACAAAAATGACATTAGTGTGCGGATTTGTATAGAATTAGTGTATGCGATAACGAAATGAAATTTAAGTATATCTACAAATCGTCTGATAGTACCTTCAGAATCGTTGTTGCCGTTTTCGGGTAAACTAAACAAAACACCATTTTTAAAAAAATACAATTTTCAAAAATCCTTTGTACGATAATAATGAGAAAAACTGAGTCTGCTGTTGTTATAATGGATCATTACCTTAAAAATGAATTTTTGTTACAATCGTATAGGACGTAGACCGTTTTCGAGATATTTCGAAATTTCAAAAGTAGCGTTGTTCGAATTTTTAGCCAAAAACTGGGTACGCAGTCCTGGTAACCTCACCTACTTAAGCTTAAATGTCAATTTTGGTTGAAATCGTTAGAGCCGTTTTCGATCAAATCAAACTGGTACGGAAACTTTATATGGGAAGTACCATTAATAGTGAGGTTACCTTGAAAAAAAAAACTCCTCCCGAACTGTAAGCCCAAAAACTCCAAATGCGAGGTTTGAACGTAATCCGGTAAGCGGTTTAGGCTGTAGGCCTGTGGAAGGACGGACAGACGGACAGACCGGACAGAATTTTGTGACTCACTTTTTTGAGTTCCTCTTTCATCGTAATATCAGAAACCAATATCTTTCTCTTACTACGTAATGGAGAAAGTTAAAAATGAAATGAAATTATTCTCAAAATAAATTTGCAAAATTTGGAAGCGTTGTCCAGGCGTCAGTCTATTCATGTTGAAATGTCAATCCAAACTAAATGTAAATCACTTGAAAGCTGACAAAAAGGCCTCCAGTTATAATAGTGTTGCCAAATTAAAATTATATACCTCTAAATATTACACCAATTTATTATTTATAAAAGTTTATTTTATATTTAAAATATTTTTTTTTTTTTTTTTTTTATATGCTTCAGCTGTGTTTCTACCTTTTAATACTTTTTTATATTATACTCACCCATGGACGGTAGAACATGATTTTCTATTGTATCAGTTCGGCGAAGCGTTGCTACTGAACAAATTTCAAAAGGAGTCCGAGCTGAAAAGGGGATCCACATAAAATACTAGCAAAAAAAAAAGGAAGAAGAAAACAAAGCAAAAAAGACATTTATTTTTAACAAAGAACAAAATCATACTTTAAAATGAAAAAGGGGGCTATTTTGATAATTTCGGAGGGACCCCGAAGCATATTTCCCCTCTTCTGGTCTTTTTGATCGGCCGGCATTGTGATGATGCTTATAGATGGGTAGGTGCTCTCTTTTTGCCCCTAGATTTGAAACGGCACACCCCAATCCCATGCGATTTAATGTCTAGAGCAACATTGTCACCAAGTCCTCTAAAGAACCTTGACTTTCGATCCACGGTGGCTTAATATCTATTATCATGTTTCGGTTCTTACCTATAGCATGACTAATATGATAAGTGTTTTGTATATTGTCTCTGCGGCAGGACCATTTAAGGTCAAGGAAACTTAGATCGTAGTTAGACTTTAGTCGATCTAGACCAAAGTCCCTAACAACCTGAGAAGTCTTACCTCAGACTAAGATATTTTTTTTTTGCTATATTTATGCGGAAACGATTCGAACCTGTACAGCAGATGGTTCCCATGCGAGACCCTATACAAATGAGCCATAGTTATTTCTAGAGGTTTCGAAGTTTTTGTTAAACTTAAGATGTCGGAGGGACCCAAGAGAGGCGGAAAAGACATGAGTACTAATGAACTATTCTTTAAAATTGGGCAATCAGCCAGTTTGACTATCGCCACGAGTTGTATGACTTACCCTACGGCAAGACCTACTTAAGCTCAATAATGGATTCTTAATTAATTGTAAACGCGCTTAATATCTACGGCAAGCATGAAGTAAATTCAATGTAACTGTCCAGTGTCAGTCGACGTATAGCAATCATCTTGGAGGGCAAATTCCCAAACATTTCTCCGAATCGTAGTGTTTGTGGAGCTATACCTAACCTATGTATAAAATGACAGGTACAAATATGTCTTGGAAATAGACTAAATTCGTTAGGTAGCTGCAATTAAATACAAGCCCGAACCCAAAAAAAACAAATATTTGGATATACCTAAACCTTTAGCCGAAATATTTTACCTTGGAAAGGTTTCGTAAAGCTGATGTAGTGTATACGTAGTAAGAATAGAAAACGCGGTTAGGAAGAGAATACCTACCTATACCTATCGTTCGCACTTGTTGCTGTCCAAGTTCCTCAAACGAAAACAACTACAACAACTTTACACCTCCTCATGCCATGCCGCAGATTACCATAGTCTCCTTTTCAATTAATTAAAACTCTGAGCTCGCTCACAGTCCTGACGGGTAAAATGGATATGCTATCAAAATTATAGATCATACCCTTGGGGCTTTGTAACGAATAGCCGGCGTTTGGTGTGCCATATACAACGCGCACCATTCCACATTATTTATTCCGACAGACTATACCTACCAGGAGTTAACTGTAATTATAACAACCGTGCACACGTGATGAAACCACCATCGCGCGACAATAACTCGTCCTGTATATGATGGCAAGGGTTGTGACCAACAGAAATAAATGATGGAAGACCGGATCCCAAAATATGAAAACTTCCTGTTAAGGGGTTGTTTACCAAAATTCGACACCGACGTCGAAACTAACCCCCTTTTGCACACCCGCACACACCTCGAAAGGTGCTATTGATTGAGCACACTCTGTGGGACTATAGTGGGAGGGATACGACACCGATCTGGATGTGTGCACATGCGAAACTTTAACACAAAAGATAGTTCAGGAGAGTAGGTATGTTGGTATATCAGGGGAAACTTATTTCTGTGCAAATAGCCGCAAAAAAAAAAAAAATTAACAAAATTAATCATCGAATGGGCACCACAACACTGAATCACATAACTCAATAAATTTGAATTCTAACAACCACTGGGTGATATATGCACACAGACGTGTCTGTGTCTGGTGGAGCTTTACAAATCGACTGTTGGGCCGAACGGACGGACTCGCCACTCGCGAGATATAGGAACCGATGGAGGAAATGTACCCGACCCGTTGTATTGTGAAGGGCAACATGTTAACCATATTAAAGTGTTCGGTGATTAATTACACTCTCGTCTGGGAGATTAATTGAAATCAATCAAAACCGAAGTTAACTAATGGTGGCAAGATTCTATGTGATTGACTCAGAGTGGCTATGTGGCGGGGTATGGTGTTGGGTTCTTGTGTTTTCTAAGGTGAATTGCACTCAGGTAACTGGAGAAGAAAAAATATTTTTTTTCGAATTATTTTGTTTTATTGGCCTGGAGCTGTTGTTGTCAGTTTTACCGAGGAAAGTGGAAGGAAAGTTCAACACTTCATCGAAACTTGTCGAAGTGATTTTTAAAAATGTGTGACAAGGCTTCGGGTGTACAATATGTCACACATTTTTTAGGACTGTGAAGCGATGTAGGCGCAGTGGTATAGTGGTTAGTGTGTTGGACTACTAAGCGAGGGGTCCCAGGTTCAAATCCCGCAAAAGCCCAAAAATCCAACTTAGGGTTTTTCACTGCACCACCTCTTGCGAACGTCTGACAAACATCTGAGAGTATAACTGTCTTGAAAGAGCTTCTCAATCGGCCGTTTGGAATCGGCATAAAATTGTAGATCCCTTCCATTCGTTCCAAAAATTAAAAACTCACACAAAACGAATGGTTGCGAGAAGCGAGGTGCAGGGAACAGACCTGTTGCGCCAACAGCATACATAGTAGTAGTAGTATGTGCTCGGGGTCCTTATTTATAGACAGAAAGCGGAGCTCCTAAAATGTTACTTTTTCGGGGTAGCTCGGAAAAAATGCACACATAATTGTGGCACCTATAGTATGTAGGTATCAAACGGATACTTCTCTTAATGGAGCGGTCAATTCTTCGATGATCACAATAAACGACTTTATTACTTGGCAATAAGTCTGTGACCTTAGATCAATTCTGGCATTTCTTCTTTATGTGGGATAAGCTCAAACTTCACGTAAGTTTCTAAGACCGCAATCGCCGTCACCGTGCTACCAACCGGAACGCCGCGGTGATACATGTCTTGTGGGCGTCACGAAATCGAACAAAGTGCGCAGCAAATTAAGGTTTCCAAATTCCACGACCTCTGTCCGAAACTCCATCACACATTGTTATGATCATTTTGTGGTTACCATACTATCGGGGTAACCGAAGAAATGGGTTAATTAGGCATCGACTTACATCTCGACTCTCGCAACTTAGAAAGAGAACACCATTTACCCGCTTCACCCGCACCCGTCATTCATTAGACGCAGCAGGTTACACACTCCTCAATCGCTATCTGATGGCACAGCTCCGCCGGCCATAAAGCAAATGCGAATTCAAATTCATCACTCGCCAGCTCGATGATGATGAATACCGTGTCCATCAAACATACGTCCGTATGCGTGGCTATATATCTAATGAAGTTGTCTGTCCATCCGTGAGATAGACTACATAACATCGTAAACAACAGACAACAATGGGCAAGGGGGCATATCCATTTGACTGCGGTTAACTCTGGCGGCGGTGAATTTGAAATTCCACCATCACCATTGCAGTGCACAGCGCTCAGGTCGGGTGATTAATGACCGGACCCTGGCTCCATATATTCTCCAAATGAGCCGCTATGCTTTGTTTACGCGCGGACACTGTACGACGGAGCCCCGGCTCGATTATCACGCAGTATCTAGTGTTGAATCAAAATAACTTGATTAGGGCTTCATTAGCGCCTCGTTGTGAAATTCAATCGATTAGTATCCGCTCGGGCTTGGCATCAAGACTTTGGCTCAGCTCAGATTGAATGGTGAAGTTGAGCGAAAGAAAAGAACCAACACCCGAGGCTCATTATGCTAAGTGGACGAGAGAGGAGCGTTATATATGCTAAGTGACTGCCGGCAGCGGCGACCAGGTGGTGGTTTGGTGTGACGACGCCTTCTTTTTAAGGAAAACCTGAAGGAGAATATGAAATTACGCTCCACATTAGAATGGGACTCGTATATCGAATGCGTTGCACCCGATATATGTGCATAATATCCAACGAAGAACTGTTTACGGCTTCCGGAGGTGACCGATGGGGTCAATGTTTATGTTATGCGTGGGGCGAGTTGTACTTGGCAGCCGCGTGTGGCTTGTGGTTGTTACTCCATTCATATATGGACGAAATTGAGCTGTTTACCGGTATTAGCATAATGTGTCATCGTTTTGCATGTCGACGAAGTGGGGTCTCCCTGCAGTAGTTTGTATACTAATGGTGGGAACGCGTGTGTTAATGTGCGAGGGTTTAGCGTAAGATCGAAGGAAATGGAATCTAAAGTGTGGTGTGGCCCGCGCCCGGTATTAGCTTAGTAGATTAATGCGCAGTTGGATTGCAAAAGGGTGGATAGCAAAACGGTGCGGTAATTCTTAGAAGCTTAGGGTGGTTCGGAGACGCCAATAGGTAAGCTGGCTGATGCGTACATGTGTAGATATCGACATTAAGTCGTTGTGTCGCCGACTGGGAAAACATTTCATAAAACTTGCGGTGAGGTAGGTACATGCTTGTGATAGGTACCTACATACAAGTAGCGAACGTTTCCCCGCTTTTTGAAAATAGAGGTCCATTGGATCAATAAACTAAATGTGATTTAGCAAACGAGACTTAATGCCATCTTTTTCTCCATCTCCATCTGCATCTGCATTTGCATCTGCATCTGCATCTGCATCTCCATCTGCATCTCCATCTGCATCTCCATCTCCATCTCCATCTCCATCTCCATCTCCATCTCCATCTCCATCTCCATCTCCATCTCCATCTCCATCTCCATCTCCATCTCCATCTCCATCTCCATCTCCATCTCCATCTCCATCTCCATCTCCATCTCCATCTCCATCTCCATCTCCATCTCCATCTCCATCTCCATCTCCATCTCCATCTCCATCTCCATCTCCATCTCCATTTCCATCTCCATCTCCATCTCCATCTCCATCTCCATCTCCAACGCCATCTTCATATGCATCCCTATCCCTATCCCTATCCCTATCCCTATCCCTATCCCTATCCCTATCCCTATCCCTATCCCTATCCCTATCCCTATCTCCATCTCCATCTACATCTCCATCCCTATCCCTATCCCCATCACTATCTCCTTCACATATGCCTAAGGCCATTTCCATTGTGAACATGCATTTTCATGAAACCCCAAATCGATTTGCTGTTGAGTGGGTGTTAATTGCATTTTCCCGGATTGCGGTCACCCACCGCCACCGCATGATAAATGAATATCCTGATCCAATAAATTAACAGTCACTCACTATGCTATTGTGTGTCGAATGCAATGTGTCTCGGTAATTGGCGCCATATCACACCCGTAGAAAAGTTCGTTGCTTGTGAAGCTTTTGTTCTATGTCACGCGATACAGGGATGACATTTCTCCAATAGCCCCACATACATGTAGAACCAGCAAAGTTCTCCATGAGCTGTCCATTGCAAGTCCCTTTTTTTTTGTTACTGCTCCTTGAATGAAATGGATATTCGTGCCGAAAACTTTTCAACACGAAAATGTCAAATGGCATAATTGGCCACTGGCTAATGTAGGTAGGCACCTCGAACTTAACCGAATGAGAGGGCTCTAGAGGACGACGAAGCTCAGTTATCAGATCAACTGTCAATGGACAGCATTCTACGAACGTCAACGAGGTAAAGTGACTTTTTGTGTTAATCGAAAGCAATTAATTATTGATGGCGATGGACAGATATGTCATGACATGAATAATAGAATAAACAGGGTGCAGTTTGGCATAGGTGCCTTTTGTTATAATCATTGGTGCGAGAGTGTAATTGCGATGGGCGGCCTTTTTTTTAGAACGAGAGATTGATTTCAGGTTTATGTAGGTGGGAATAAAATAAATCGGACTTTGATTGGAGGGCTAAATTGGCATGAGCTTTGGTATGGTGGGAGGAAATGGAAGTATACACATGAAAGTTTAATAAAATACATGAAAGAAAGTGTTCTGAAAATTATATTTAAACTCGCCTAGTCTACTTTGTTCTGCGTATTATAAGGACAAGTTACCAAAATATATAACTTTTTGTTTTTGGTCATGAATATGTGACTTAATGGAAGGCGACCGGCAATTCAGCGATATCTCTCGAATAAACATTTTCATCCATGCTTTTATGTTGAGATTGAGTTCAAGTACAACTTCTTAAGGTTTCGTTAATGTGTTTGTATGTACAAACGGACAATCTACCAAATATGAGGCACTAATATAACATTGAACAAATTGAAACGCTTTCATCCAGGCTCACATAAGTTTTTGTTGTATTAAGGGATGTTTCCACCATTCACTAAGTACTTTTATTAGGCCCATTGTGACCACTTTTTAGATAGATAAGACCTAATTTTATAGCAACCATCTGCAACAGAATCTTATTGAGTCTGGTGGGGCCAGTGCCGTAGCCAGGATTTTGTTTCCGGGGAAACAATTACGAGGAATTCTTTAAACAGAAAACTATATATAGGTACATTCCAATTCATTGATTTTTATTAGTTTTTAAATTGTATGTAGGTACTTAAACGAACATACTTAAATTATTTTTTTACACATTTTTTTTTTTAAGCAAAAGACGTCTTAATTTTTGTTTGACATGAGATCCATCACCTTATCTGGATCCACATTAATATCCGAATGAACAGATATCATAGGCATTCCCCATAACGCTTCGGGACACTTTTTAATCCTTCTCATAGTTGAAAAGTTTCTTTCAAAACTAGTTGTGGTCACTGGAAGCGTGGCCAAAACCGACAGCAAAAAGTCTATACATCTAAAGTAAGTCTTGTCACATATTTCAAGCAATTTCAAAACTTCAGTAGAAGGATCACTCGACGGTATTTTTTCGCACCAAAGAATGTACTCAGCGTTTACAGCTGGCAACGAAATTGCCATGTTATCTTTTCCATTTCGTTCACTCGCTCTGCTACAGCAAAACCTTGGAGAAGAGTTTGAAGCGATGGTAGAACGTTGACCATGAATCTGACCGTAAGATTTCGTATTAATGAATTTATGCAATGAATCAGTAACGACACTCTAAAATAGGCTTCGGTAGAAGAGGATTCAGGATTGGAACTCTTTGTCTGTTTCAATTAAGTTCTTGGAGCTCTTAATTGAACTTCAAATAGGTCTTCGGCAAGTTGGGATGCGTATTGAAAAGCATTTCAGAACCTCTTTTGTGCGGTCGATTGCAGAAACGAAATCAAGGATTTGTTCTGTAGAAAAATTTGTTAGGCTGAATAGTTTTGTAGGATACAATCAGGCTTACTAGGAAATCATTTTTTGGACCGCTGTCGAAATGTTGATGCTTTCGAAGACATCGCCCTTGTTATTTCTTCAAGACTTATTGAGATTCATTTGAAGAGCTCTACAAAGGAAATGATAATGTCATGCCTTGCAATGAAGTAGAAGTCACGTTTTTCGGCTCTCTGGTGGGTGTTTTTTAATGACATTTTTTAAAGTTAAATTTTGCGTTTGAATGGGTGCGGAAGAAATTAGATATTTCACTAACTACGAGTATACCAAGACAATTGCGAATTGCAGCGTTTGGATACTATTGCCTAGTCCTGCATTTGCGCCTCCGTCATAGTCTTGGCCAACACAATAAACTATACCTAACTGGAAAGTCACCTTGTTTTTATAAATTCGAATTTATATTATAGAAGGTTTTAGTTTTTTATTTCAGCGGGGGGATTCAGCCCCTCAAGGTCCCCCTCCTGGCTATATGCTGAGGTGCGGCCTTGCTTGGCTTGATCTTCCAAGCTAACAAAGAAACATGCGCCAATGCAAGAATACATTTTTTCAATAATGGAAAAGCCAGGAAGTGGAACAAGGTGTTCAACAGATTCTATTACCTCCCAATCCATAGACTATGCTTTCTTATCTCAGGGGCTATGTTAGATCGATTTTGGTTGTGGTCGTGGTTGGCAATGCTAAGAATAACAGCTCTGTGCGATTTTCGGAGATCTTAGCATGAGTTATAAACAACCATCATTATTGAATTTTTTTTTTTTTGGGCTGAAATTGAAGACATTCACTCGGACGATTTTAGGTTGGAGCAGGTTGGTGAGCCATAACAAAACTAAACTAAACCCCTTTGAACGTTTTCGACGATGAAACGATTAAAACTTTTTTAAGAAACTCTACCGGTGAAGATCTACTTACTGGTTTAGCCTTAATGTCAATTCATCGGGAGATAGAAATAAATCCTGACGAAGTAATTGATGTACCTACCTATTTGCAACAAAGAAGGAAGGGCGATTAAATTTAGATTCATAAAATAATTAATTTCTTTGTTATGTTGAATATAGCTCCATTTTTTTAACTATTCAAATTTTTGTTTATAATTAGGTACTAGCTAGTTAATAAAAAAAATTAAATTTTAATTTTTGTTTTTATTTATTATTTTATTTTTAAAGATGATGTAAATAAATAATGCCAACGGTTGCTCTCGTGAATAGCATCATTTCCTACAGACTATAATTGATTGTTGTCCAGTTTTTTTTTATTTATATGCCAATAAACTTTGAGAGGTAATTTAAAATACAAATTTCGCCTCTGAGGTGTAAATTCAAGGAAGTCACTAACTAGCGCTCTTGCGCATCCAAATTTATCTTGTACCCCTCCTTGATGGAATTGCCTTTTGATAAAGAACAACTTGGAGAACTTTTACGTTCCGAATATTCCGAGGCCCGAATTAGTTTCCATTGCTCAATCTGCTTCCAAAATTTCCTGTTGGCCTTCCTATATAATATAATGCGTGTAATGTTTTTGATAAATACAAAGCGAATACCTATGCCAAGTCAACAAACAACGCAGGCAACAGTTTCGTTTATACATTCTCACACTTTGCTATGCATAAATCTTTTAAAATATTTGCAACACTGGACAGGAATGCAGTCAATAAAAATACTTAAATGCACGACATACACGACATACACGACATACCCGCCATAATCCTTGTGTCAATATGACCTTATCCGACGCAATTATGATCTTTTATCAGTATATCTCCCCTTCAAATGCAAATAACCTTTCTCGGACAAAGACGAACTCCTTGCTTGGCGCACAGTTTCCTCGTTGACCCATGATCAAAATTTGAGGCTGTGCAGCGTGCATCTCGTGTGCATCTTGTGTGCTTCAATGCATTCTCACCCCTAAGATGCAAAATGCCATTATTTGCTTATAGGGAAATTTCCCAATTTTCACTCAAGACGTCAATGCAAATGACAACAGACAAAGGGATGCGGATGCACAATAAGGGGTGGCAGATATCACGCGCAATCAACAAAAGAAAACTGTTGACCTTAGCGTACGAGTATAATGACCATCTGTCCGGCTAAGGTGACGGTCAAACATCCTTCGACGGCAAGGAGAAAATCATTAATTTTCATTCTTCTTTCGGCTGACTTTGCAAACAATTTTTGGCATTGAAGGATGATTGTTTGTATCTACAGGATGGACACTGCAGTTGAGAGATTCTTACGTGTGGTGTGTACTTGGTAGATTGAAAAATTATGGTAAATATCTCAAAGGGTTGGGCGCACATTTAAAAACAAAACAGAAAAATGTCTGCGAAGATGGATCCATTTCGCAACGGGACATTCTTTACGATTTGTACATTATACTCTTAGGCAAGGGTGAGAAATTGACCATTAAAGGGATTGACAAGGATTTTCGTCTTACCATATACGGTTGCGGGATTTTTTCATTGTCTGAAGTATGCGAACTATGCGAGTGGCGTATAGATAAAGATAAAACCGTAAAGTGAAGGGTTGTGTTTGCCAAAAAAGGAAAAGAAAAGGATATGTCCGATAATAAACAGCAGGATGTGCGAAAATCGGGTAAAGCCTTGTGAGATTGACATGTGATGTATGTGTAAACTGGAGATTATTCGGTCGTGGACTAGCATTTTTCGGGTAATCCTTTAACTGCCAACGCGGGTGGCCGAGGTAGTTGGGCCATAATCAGATTGTCACATATTTTTCCTTGCGACATAAAACACGCGAGTGGGTTTAAGGTTGACCATAAATAGGGATTGCCATCAGCATATGTAATGTAAGCTGTTAAGGGCAAGAAAAAAATCTTTAAAGTCATAGCAGTAAAGTTGGAACAATTTATGGATGGAAATAGTAAGTCGTTTGAAGTTTAGCTTGCTTCATGCGAATTACTTCTCTATATGGAGCAGTAGGAAGGGCATTAGGGAAACTGCTCACGCTGATTTTAGGCGATTGTTTTCCTTCACCTCAAAGATGTAAAGATATTGTAGAGCTGGCACAGGGTATAGAGTCATACAGTATACAGATGTGCTATAATACTAAAGTGCGGAACACTATCATTGCCAAAGGATCTAGAGGGCCTGGTAGGGTTTTGAATCTACGGTAAGATATTGAGAGAAGGTGTCTTTTTATTAAAAAGTTAAAGGTTTGTGGATATAATAATCTCAATAAATTTACACTTATATTCTTGTCAGCCGGATTTCACTGAATTCATTCTCTGACAGAGCGCTCCTCTTAACAATGTTTTTAAACTTTCTGTGGAGATCTTATGCGAAGTTAGTGATTTTTGAAATGAAATCTAATAGTTTCTAGGTAGAGCTTAATCAACGAAACATTGTCTTGGAATGTCCACCCTAAGTCTTATTGGACAAATCCATTGATATTGCTCTGTCTGAAGATTTTGACAGATAGCCGCTTGATGTTCCATTCCAGTCGCAAGTAAGTTCACCGTCCTTTTAAAGAGTCCGTAAGTCGTCACGTTTACGTAGTATCTATTCTTTATATTTATTCTATTTCTCTATCTAGGTATCTATTTTTTTACATTTACATGCAAAGCATTAGAATGAGGCATGATTTAACTTTGGAGATAATATACCCCCTTATGCTTAAGTGAAACCTGGGTCCTAGATAACACAAAACAAACACCATTTGAAATGTTTGAAAACTATAAAATGTTTTACTCAAATGCTATCAAAGACAAGTCAAGAGGAAGGGCAAAAGGTGGGCTGCAAATTTTTGCAAAAAAACCCAACAAAGTAGGATGTTTTGAAAGAGATCAGCAACACAAACCTATGGGTAATACTGGAAGTTGTTTCTCAGCAGACTAAATTCATAATATTCTTTCCCTATCTATATGCCCGTCTAAAGAAATGGATGATAAATCATGCAGTGAACTAGTACGAGAAGAATTGGAATATTTACAGAACAATTACTCCACACATGTAATTATAATAGGAGGAGACTTAAATGCTCGCTTCGGACAGTCGAATCAATTAGACAGTGACATTCTGGAAGGCTCACAACTATCTCATACAAGGAAAAGCAGAGACACAATTATAAGTAGGAGAGGTAAACTACTTGGTGAGATATTTGAGAACGCTGGACTGTTACTTATAAATGGAAGAACTAATAGCGACGCATTTGGCGACTTTACTTTTGAATCTCACCAGGGTCGAAGTACCGTGGACACAGTGTGGATAAATTTAGAAGGAGCAGCATTCATTGATGATTTCGAGGTATCTCAGCAATTACTACAATCCGACCACATGTGCTGTATCTTGAATTTACTGTGCTACTCCACAGCAAACCTCGTCAATACGCCACAAATGTCCTCAGACTGGAAATTAGTCTGGAATTCGACCGCAGCTCAAAACTACACTGCAAATATGCAAACCAAAGCTGAAAATTTACAAAATAGAGATGATACATTTGAATATCAGCAAATATTTGAAACCATTAAAAATGCGGCAGTAGAATGTGGTATGATTAAGTATTATAGGCGAAACACTGCGCCAATGCCTCAAAGGAATAAATGGTTTAATAATGAATGCAGATTACATAAACGAAGTATGAGGCAAAAAATTTGAACTTAATAAAGATAAAAAATCTACATTATCTACTGTTAAAAATAAAAATAATATAAAATTGGCGAGCTATAGATGTCTGAATAAAACGTTTCCGAAATATTTGGTACCGCGATGTCTTCGTATGTCTAGGGGTAAGGCATTCCACTGTAAAAACAAAATCACTTCCGATCTGCCCTTGTTTTCTATTGCATTTTGCTTTTTGGTTTGGACGAAATACTACCGACCTTTGATTCTGATTCGCTTCTAAGTAAACAAACATCAAGGTCTACACTTTCACGCTTAGCGATTTTTCAATCATCTACACCTTAAGGTCGCCCCTTTGGAAAACCAAAACACAATCTCAATCTCACCTTTGGGATGCTTTAGAGAGAATCCAAATTGAACCCAGCGACCCCGTACCAAATAGCAATTCTTAATGAAAACAAACAACAGTCTCCCTTCCGATAACCTACCCCACCGGTTAATTCGGATTTAATTGATTGCTTGTTTTATTTTCCGACCAATTTTCAATCAATTCAATAAACCACGACACGACCACGACTTACGGCATGTCACGGATCGTCAGCGTCCCTTCAAGCGCGGAAATTTACCACTCTCAGCGAAGAGAGCCGAGAAAAATTCCCACACTATAACAACACCGTCGAGGAATCATAATTCTCCCCTATTTCGTGCGATGCAAAGTGAATGTGACTTTTGATTTGTTCCTTTCCTTCGTCCTGAAAACGCGAAGTATACATGTACACCGGGTACGGTATCAAGAGAAAACAATTGCAGGTGGCTCGTTTCCAATTTGTGTGTGCCGCATGTGTTCCACGAAAAGACTTTCCTGCCGGTAATGCTGCGTTTCCGGGTCACAAGGTTATTCGTTCGAGGGATGTGAACAGAAACGGTCTCCAAAATATTTTCCAAATCAGGGGTGTCACAGATTCAAAAACAAAGCAACCCTCGAAAGTTATTATTATTAGTTTCACATTCAGTTGAGAAACGGAAAAGATTACCACACGAAACATGATTTAATTAATGCTCCTGCTCACACTCACACTCAGGCGCACAAATATATTTCTGTCATGGAGTTATGACTGTGGCTATATATGATTTAAAAATGTCCTTATCAATTTTTAGAAGTTTTCTAAAAGGTCAGTCTGAGTACGTGATGGCGCAAGCAAATTTCCGGAGATAGCTTCATCTTGAGTGTGGAAACAGCATCCATTAGCAGGAGGCCACCTTAATTGGAAACCCTTGACCAACAAAAAAGACATCAGCCAGAGGCAGATGGTCATCTTTTATATGGGACCAAATCCTTTACTTTCATCCCTCATTTTTCGGGGTGGCGCACATCGCACATATGCATAAATACGAAAAAGGCTACTGGCACTCCGTTCAGGATTATTGATTACGCAAAGTGGACAGGACTATACGCATACCTCGCAGACTAATGATAAGGTGTTGACCATTAACAAAGCAGGGAGCAGGAGCAGCCGTAGACACAACGGTCATCTCGTACATTAGGCACACCGGACACAATGCTAAGAAAAGGATTATTTTGCCAAGAAGAGGTATACACACCGTTACCTGAGATGGGACCGTAACTATAAGTGTATGGTTTTTGTGCCATTGTTGCATATGTTATTAAAGGATAAATTACTTAAAGGACATTGATCGGGTGTCCGGCCATTTGTCCAGTTTGCGGAGAAGCCGGCGTGAGAAAATGTCCCTTGACTGGCAAAAGGGAAAGTGTTAGATGGATATTGTTATGGTTTTGTGATTTCTTTTTTGTTTCCTTAATGATGTCCAGTGAGGATTAAGAATGAAATTAATGATTGCTGAAGATGGCTGAAGAATAAGACGTCGAATTGGTGTGAAAATGTTTTGTGAGTTTAGGTTTGATTAATCGATTTGACGATTTGTCTGCCGCGAAGGATGTGAGAGATCAAGAGGCGTTGACGGTATGATGGGGTCGGAAAGTTACAACGGTCTTAAGTTTTTTTTTATACAAGGTAATGTAGGAACGCATATAGTAGGCTCACTTAGTTACAGTAATTAAAGGCTGTGTATGAGTTGGTTAGATAAAGCACCATGTTGGGTGTTAGGACTTTCCACTGAAAAACTTTTATATTATATGGGTTGTTAAGCCCACCTCTTCGATCTGCGTCGAGTTTAATTATTAGGTGCGTAGGTCTTCTTCATCTCCACGTACTGTTTCTGGGATCCACCATCAAAGGAATATAGGACTATTATGATCTTATGAGCTGTTCCTATACAGAACTTATGGGTAGTGACTTTAGGTTAGTTAGGTTGGGAGGGCAGTTTTGCAACTGATGCAAATTTCACCCAGAAGCCATGAAGGCCCATTGTGAGTACCCTGTTTGTACATGTAAGGACATGTGACTAACAAAACCACTTCGATCTGTTGAGGAATAGTTTTATGTCTGATAGGGGTACCCCTGCCAAGTCGTCCAGACTTTCGAAGAACGTAGCTCCCATAGAGGATGAGCGGCGTTCCTGTAAAGCTGGGCAGTGGCATAGAAGATGTTCCACTGACTCTATTTCCTCCTCGTCTCTACAGCTTCTGCAGAAGTCATTTGCAAAAAGTCCCAGCCTTTTAGCCATGTTTCCTATGATGCAGTGTCCGGCTAAAACGCCGACGAGCATCCGGATTTGGCTTCTATTAAGGGAGATTAGGAACTTTGATCTTTTGGTGTCAATCACAGGCCACAGACTTCGGGTTATGACGCAACCGATGGTGTTGCTCCATTGTTCCTTAGCCAGTTGTGTGATGACGCCTTCAATAAAAGTCTTAGCAGTGTTGAAAGGCGGTAACACCCCTCCGTCCGCAAGTTGAGGGTTCATATCAGAGCCGTATCTGGCCAATTCCAAATAGTGACTTTGGATTATAGAGAAAATTTTCAAAAAAGAGCGGGTATGTGTCAGCAAAACCGTGAAGGTCGTTCTCCAGATCTATGTTTAGTTTATTTTTACCATAAAAAAAATTCTTTGATTTTATTAAATTCAAATGATACGTGAGTTTTGAGTGAGCTTGCGGCGATATCCATGTTGCCAGAAAGGTGTGAATCTTTTGTCTAGTACATGTAGGTCAAATTGATGCTTTGACTCCAACCCAGACGGACAACGCATTAGAGGAAGAGCTATCATTACCAATTTCAAGGGCACAACTTAGAGTTAACTGGCAGTAGGGACTTGCCAGAAGTGTCCACATATCCAGATATACTACAATTTGTCCAACCAAATGCTAAAAGGTCTCAACAAAAACGAAATTTCCTAAATTCCGAAAACATTGAAATGTTTTTAATTAAGAAATGTAAGAATTTGACTGAGCACTAGGTACTTAACGAAACTTGGACCACTTTGAAACTGAAGTTGAACCTCACTATCCGATAAGTTATTGAACTTAACTGTCAAAGAAGGTTTTTTTTTTAAATTTCTGTTTTTCAAAATTTCTTTAAGATAATGGTTATGTCTGGTAATTACAGCACCCCAGTAGGTATACCTTGGCTCTGGTTTATACTGATTTTACTGCTGTTCCCGAGCTGCATTTATTTATGTCCCAAAAACGGGTGTCTATTGACGAAATACAGTCTACCCTTTTTAAGAATACTTCCGATGACTTGAAAAACTATAAGAAGTTTATTTCAATTGGTCAAAAGCGCGTTTTGAGAAAGAGTTCTCAGTTTCTTGAACGACCTATATAATACTGAGGAATAAGAGCTTTTTACTTCATAAAGGACTAGTTGTTCATTCTGTTAAATTTTTCTGGGAATTTTCTTAGTTTTAACTATTTTTTTTTAATTTTAAAACAAAAAGCACTCATAAAAATTGTATGTAAATGGTTTAACTGTGTAAAAGACAATCTCTACTGTTTATATACAAAATTTTGGCTTACAATCATTTTTGTTTGGAAAGTCATTTTTGACCTGGTTTCAAAAGACGTCGGTAAATGTAAGTAGGTATGTAACTGAAAAAGAAAGTAAATTTAATTTGTTTTTTGTTTTTTTTAATTCTCCATTATTTTTTAAGAGCCTATTTATCGATACTTCGTGGCACGCCAGACGCCACTTACAATTGACCATGTGCGAAACATGGGAATTCAAGATTAAGAAAATATCCAGCACTTGTCCTTGTGACTTATTAACTGTCGTAGCGAAAGCGAGACACAAAGAAAATTCAGGACTTTAATACGAATTGCAAATCTTTCTTAATAAACGGAGTTCGCAGAGTGGGTACATTTTCGACTTTGAATTTTCATCTGAAAAGCATCGCTTTAATGAAATTTGATTCAAGTGTCTTTACAATCACAGTTCCGTTACAAATTTTCACTTTGAATATCAAAATGTGTGGCGGCAAGCCGGGAACATCCAAATAACTCATAAAACTCTTACATGATTTTGAATAACGAATTTAAAATGAACGACATCTTTATTTTTCGCAGCCAAATCGCTAGTGCATTCAGCCAAGCATGTGGCGTTTTTCTTTTTTAGTTGGTGTTTATCTTTTTAGCTCAGACACATCGTAGCATAGCTCAGAATTTGGGTTTATTTTTTCGTTCAGAGCATGATCAGAACACGCTCTATGAGCTCAGAATAAATTGACTGAGCATCGGGATAAGTAAAAAGCTGACTATCTGGCACTACAAGTAAACCAATTTAATAAAATAACAATTAATAAATATTCAATTTATGCATATAGGTAAGGTATACTTAGCCATAATGACAGCTATAATGTGTTCAGAACGATCTGAACACATTGCATATTTTCCAAGTAGGTAAACCGTCAAACTGACGACAGTTGGGTGACGCTCGTGGGTTGGGAACGAAAAAATCCGTCTCACAGCCTTTTTGCAGTTCTGAATCTCGAACACCGCCATATCACTGCATTTAGCCAACGTATTTTTACACATAATTTGACTGATCAGAACGATCTGAACACATTGCATATTTTCCAAGTAGGTAAACCGTCAAACTGACGACAGTTGGGTGACGCTCTGTAGTTGGGATCGAACAAATCCGCCTCACAGCCTTTTTGCAGTTCTGAATCTCGAACACCACCATATCACTGCATTTAGCCAACGTATTTTTACATAATTTGACTGATTTGATATTAACCAACCTACCTCAATACTGATATGAGTCTGCAAGGCTTTCGACAAAAACGAGCGAAAAGGTCCAACTATTGCCGACGACAAGATAAGCTCCTCTCACCTTCATCGTTTGAGATCGACGCTGACAAAACGGATATCCATAATTCCCAGTGATTGTGTCGGATAGTAACGCACTTGGATAGCGTTTGTGGGTTGTGGTCACCTCATGAGCCATGAATCATAGAAGTCTTGACAGTTTCATAAAATTCGAAGTATGTCGGGGAAGTCGCGAATCTCAGCAAAAAAAAAAGATTTCATCAATTTGTTCCAGACCCAGTTATACAAAAGTATAATTGTTTAAATGCTGTAGTTCCCGTTTCTGACACTCCCCAGAGAACATCCAGCTTTTAAAGCCCAGTAATAGCCATTCGTAAAACAAAACCGTACCTATAAATATTAGTTGGCTTTTTTTACCACTTAAACTAAATGGTTGAACTTAATCTTTGTCTTAAAATATTTATGAACTAGATAAAAAGTTAGTTTAACAAAAAAAAAAAAAAAAAAAAAAATATATACCTAACCAAATTTTCTTAAAATTTTCTAGAAAAATAATTTTTTTAATTTTTTTTCATGTTCGGAAACATTTTATAGTACGAAAAAAGGTCAACAAAAGCAGAGGAAAAGATTTAGATCTAGATATATTTACTTGTAATTTTACACTTTAAGACAAAATAGCCTTATGAATTTGTGAATATTGCAAATTTTAAAGAAGCTACAAGATACAGGAATTTCAGAGGGAACGAATACAAATAAATGATTTAACACAAAAAGCAAAAACTTTGGCCTTAACTGCTCAAAAAAATCAAATCATGAGTAGGGACCTACTCGCCTACGTTTGTTTCTGGCTTGAAAACTCGTATCTCATGGTACCTTGTACTTCCTTTGTCATGGCAGGATCAAACAATTTTATAATTTTAAAGTTTTCAAATATTTATTTATTTAAAGTGGCACCCGTTTTTCTCTCCAATTTATTTTTTTCCTTTGTCATGGCAGGATCAATCAATTTTATAATTTTAAAGTTTTCAAATATTTATTTATTTAAAGTGGCACCCGTTTTTCTCTCCAATTTATTTTTTTCAAAGTGTGAGTCCCGATGCAAACTTTCATCAGATATCCTAATAGTTATTCTTCTATACTTTTTTTTTTCAAAGTGCGAGTCCCGATGCAAACTTTCATCAGATATCCTAATAGTTATTCTTCTATATTGGCGGAGACGAATTAAAAAATTCAGAGATCATCAAAATTGGCCCATCCGTTCTTGAGTTATAAATGGCTTAACTAACCCGACTTTTTTTTTATTTATATAGATTTTTATTAATAAAAACCTAAGATCGTCGAATTTGGAAATGTGCAGACGAGTCACGGAATATGAACATAATATCAAGATATGTCTTTAATTCGAACTGGTAACCCTAAATAAACGGGAAGCCAAAGCCCGGGCTAACTAAAGAGGTGTTCTTTTTGGCATGCTGGTTCTCTCTGAACTAAATAAAGAAAAGTCATAAGCTAAGTTCGGTTTATTTTCGTTCATGCATTTTCAATGACAGTTGTGGTTGAAAACTGGAAGTTTTATTTAAACAAGCGTACAAATATGCTGCTAATCCATTTATGACTTGAGCTCAAACTACCTAGGTTTTCTGAAGTGCTTTTGCTTCTGCTCTTTCAAAATTAGAAAAAAACAATTTAAGCTTTAAAAGGGGAGGCAAATAAACGTCCTTTCCAAAATTAAACTTGAAGGAATGTAGCAATATCTTAAGACAAAATTATTCGTTTCGAAAACCACGTTTTTGATGGAGATTTTTCAAGTTAAGTCTCTCGCTTCGTTGTAAATGGTCAATATAAATAGGGAATAAGGGAACGATTTTTACACTTTTTTCAAAAGATTCCAATTTCAGTGACAACATTTTGAATTATACTGGTAATCAAGACTCGGAGTTTGGAAATCAGAATTTTTACAAGGACCGACTGCGCTGGAAGTTATGTCCGATATTGATAGCTGTAGTTTAAGGCAGCGAGTATAGCAAGGGTAAGCGAGCTACGTATCACATAAATATATCATTTCGGTTCGAGAATGTGTTTTTCGGTCTTCCTTTGGCCGCTCAATTTTTTTGTGTCTTTTGTCGTGTTTCGGTCATATTGGGCCTTAGCAATAAAGATTTTTAGTTTCGACTCTAAATTTAAGTGTGTAGTTTACAGTGGATATATTTTCCATACAAATTTCGCAATTGTGAACTTCCGTAAATTTAAAGTCGAGTCTAAAAATGTTTATTGCTAAGGCCCATTGTGTACACATGCTCTTGGACCACTGAGAAACGTAGGCATTTCCTATTTGAGGAGCATTTCATCAGCAATAATAACTCCTTGACAACCACAGTGACGGGAAGGTATATGTTAAGTACTCAAAAGTCGTACAATTCGATAATTCTTTATAGAGCATTTAGGTCATTAGATGGTAACATTTTTAACTCAAAACTGATCGTAAGAAAAGCCAATATGCCTTGAATAGACTTTTAAGTAGCCTCTGCTTTAAGTGAGTCGTCATTTCAAGGTACCTACCGTTATTTAAACCTTTATCCGGCTTATACAACGGCCTAGGCCAATGTGATTCCAAGCCGACACATCATAAATAAGTACACCTTTTCCAGTCAATACATTTACCAATAACAATTTCACTTCAAATTACCAACTTAATTACTGCGCAGTAACATATATCCCTTTTCTCGGTAAATCAGGATAACCCAATCAAAACCAATTCATAACTCTTTGACGAACTATTAGTTCGCATCGAATTACGAACGGAAAACATCCGAGGAGCGTCATCAACACCATTTCATTTGAAAATAAATACCATACAGACAACACCGGGGTAAGGCGATAGCTCCTCCATACGGTTCCACATGGATGCGTTCGTGACTTCACTTTATCGAATCCCTTCGATCTGTGTACTGTGTAATGACAAACGGAACTTTATTACTGGCACAGTAAGTGAAGGGGTTCGCTGACGGAGTCACCCTCATGCGAATCCATTTTCGCCCTTTAGGGATTCCATTGCCAATTTGCAGGTGTTGCTGCCATTGGATTGAAGGTAATTTTCAGAGCCAACCCAGGTAGTAGTTATGTAAGTCAGAGAATCCGGAATCGAGAAACGCTAATTTGATTTTGTATCGATAAAAGACCGACTGAGCCTCTATACAGTTTACACGTCGAAAAGGATTCCCGCACTCGTTTATACAGCGGAAGTTATTTTCCCGACAACGACGTTGACAAAAAGGGGGAACACGTAAATAAGAGGCATTAACGATGGTAATTGATAGTTTGGTGTGTTGGTATCATGATGGCGTTTAAGTACAAGGAAAGCAAAGGACTCGCTTCGTGGCCAGTTTGTGTACCGACATTCGTGAGGGGTCCTCTGGTTTTATGAGTATTGTACGTATTTTATTTATATGACAATGGTTATGAATTTTAAATATCAATTTATGGTCATCGATTAATTGGCCGGTAAATGTGAAGGACTTTTTGGTGGGAGCGTTGAATTTAAAGGGATAGGTACGGAATAAACCTTGAACTCGAGCTTTATTTTGTTTACAAGTTCATGCGATGGAGATTGAATTAATTAGTTTCTCAGTCCGATAATTATTATACCTATTCAAGGAGGAAGATCTGACTTAAGTTTTATAGGCACGCAGCAATTTCACAAGGTCATTCCATTATGGTAGTAGAAGTGAATGGAAATTCACATTTTTTTAGATGTTCTGAGTAGTATTTAGATTTTAACAAGAATGATTGATCCTTAGAATGTAAATTAGCAGCTGCACTTAGTTTTCTTCGCCTTTGTGGCCGAAAGTGGTCAAAAAGCTTGTGTATTTAAAGATAGTAGGACAGTAGTGTCACGATAACGGCTGGATAATCAACAGAAATCACGATGATGAACTTCCGAAGTCCACATCCAAAACAGTTACCTATAGGTGCAACTGCATTTAGTCTCCAATAACGTTGTGCAAAGATGTGCTTCTACAGCTACCCTAACCTTTTTTATAATAAAAAGGCATATCGACAAAACTGTCTCCGATCTACTAAATGGTTTTATTTGTATGGATTGACTAATTTACGAAAACAAGTGAAAAATATTATACATATTCCATAACTGCACCGAGTCTGAACTGAGCTATGGTTTACCAACTTGCTTGCAGCAAGCTTTAAAAATTCATAACTGCACCGCTGAAGCTGGCAATCTGTTAAAAGCTGTTTTAAAACGATCTTAGGTACAGAAAATTTGCAAAAATGACCCTAATTCTTGAATATGTTCATGCTCGGATTAGAGGACAGACAAAAGACCCAAATATCCAAAAACATTTTTTTAAAGTGCAACCTACGGGAAAGTAATTTAGGTTTCGCAGAAATATCTCCATCTCTATCGCCATCGCCATCGAAATCGGCATATCCTTTTGGTGAACGTTTAACTAACCCATAATTATAATTTGTTTAATTCTGTCACGATCTTTTCTCTTCCGCTTGTTGTCAAGGACGAATGTCAGTCCTGATAATTTTATGAAAATCTTGCTTTAGATCCAATTAGCAACCACTGCACTAACTAAGTGGTTACCAAAGTCAGCTATTTGCGACCGAATCGGGATCGAGTAGACTCCGCGGTCTCAAATATTTCGGCTCCAATAGGCTCACACAGGCTATTTGAGAAAAGAATGTTATAGCGGTCTCGGATAGCTGCTCTTAAACCAGTTTAATGACCTTATTGACGAGCTCGTTTTCGACCGCACATTGACGAAGGATATTAAATAATTGGACACGTATTTCAGAGTACTTTGATTTTTCCTTAATAGACCGTGTTTTTTGGGCAAGCCCTAGTCTAATAGCCTGCGGTTTCCAACATAATGCCATTACAATTATTTATTATCCCGCTTCATTACCGTAAACTGGGGTTAGTTTGCCCCAGCAGGGGTTACTTTGCGCCACTAGCGAAAAGAGTTTATTTATTTTTTCGCGCCCAGACATGTCTCGATCTGCATATCAAAACTACCGCAACTAACACATACAAATATACACATTCGCGGGTAGGATCATTCGTTCGTATACCTTCAGTGACTAAACAGTGGTTGACGTGCAAACTTTTGTCAAATTTTTTGAGTGTTTTTTTTTGTGCAAAATTTAGTGTGTACACCGGTTCCAGCGGAAACTGAGAAAGTAAGTATATTTTTTCTTGTTAAAGGGTTATTTTACTATTAATTTAAGCATGAAATTGTCCTTCCTTATATTGAAACAAAATTATAATGTTTTTTTTTGTGTGACCATGAAGTTTTTTCAGCTTTAGGGGTTACTTTGCGCCTTGTACGTTTTTGTACGAAGGGGATATATATCCTGGAGAAATAGTCGAGCTTGACGAAGAGACTGTAAAAATCAACGCAATGGAAAAGTCCTTAAAACTATGGAAATGGCCCCCTCAAAGGGATGAATTAAGATACCCATGGGCCGATGTATTAGGCTCCATTCAACCTCCGAAGAAGGTTTCAAATAGAGAAACTTTCGCCGTTATTGAGCTGCAATCTATATTTGACTAATGAATCAATTTATAGAATGACTGATAACTACTTTTTTGTATTCCTTCCTTTTGTGTTATATTTTTTTTTTATTATTATTAGTTTTTTATTATTTTTTATATGAAATCGACTTTTTGTTGTTAATAGCTATATTATATATGAAAGTTAGAGCCCAAATATGAATTTTGAATTCCTGAAATATTAAAGACCGACATTTTTTATGTTAAAGTTATATAAAAATTAATGTTTTACTACTACTATTTAAAGATTTTTAAGAAACAACATGTACCATTTGGTTTTTTCTTTATATAAAATAAAGTGTGGGGTATTTTTCACTCTTTTTTTTAGGAAAATAATCCTCGAATCAGTAGCTACAAAATCTCTTGACAACATTGCTCCAGCTTTTTAAATGCAGGCACATTCATCCAAAGTTTCGGATGGAGCAAAGTAACCCCTTCCCTTGGATAACTTTGCCCCACTTTTCAACCGCAAAAAAAAAAATGTTCTTAGTTACTATAAAAAAAATTTAGGTCACATAAGTATGCTTTAATATCTTATTACATAAGAGAAATAGGAATAGGAATAATTAAAATATTTTTTAATCATTTTTAAGAGTTTTTTGCAAAAAGACTGCAAAAAACGGAGCAAAGTAACCCCGGTTTACGGTACTTAAACTTCAGATCACCCTACGGTTTCTAAAAAAAAATGTAAGGAGCCAGACAACGATCTCTTGGTAAACCCTTCTTCGACTCCCTTGAACAAGTCTCGAAAAGTAGTATTAGGGAATTGATAGCCTTTTTGAAATCCACAGGCTGGATCTAAAACCTCCTTTTCGATAATCTTATACAAGCAGGTCAAATGAGTTGTGGTAACAACACGGTACATGGTGCTACTTGGGTTTCTAGTTAAACCGCCACTCCTGCCTAAATTATTCCATAAACGGAGGTGTCAGATAGGCACCAAAGCCTGTTTTAAATTCTAAAATAATTAATGCACACTCAAAAGACACCCCCACCCCATGTCTACAGATTCAATATGCTCAAGCATAAATTAAGTCCACTAATTCTGTCGTTAAGTTTCCCAAAATATTGTCAAATGCCTACCACAAGTCAAAATCCAAACATTCTGCCACACGATCTCATAAGTTTAATGGGCTAATGCGCTGTAAATCAAAATTCTTAGCGCACATTTAAACAAAAACGATATTCTCTCTAATGATCCCCATCCCCCATTAATTACATCCCAATTCGGAAGAAATAAATTTCCCATTAAATAGTCGACACTGACACATGGGAATCCCATCATCAGATCTTTGTTTTTCCAAAACATTTCAACACACGGCGTTGACACTTCAGCCCACCTGAGTGCAATTAACAGACCATCAACGTAATCCGATCGACTTCCAAAACCAAACAAACAACAGTACACAACCAACAGCAACGACGACGACAACAAACGATCCTCTCAAAGAGTTGGTAACTTAAGATTTGTCTTCCGTCCCTCGGATGCCGGATCGCGCAACAAATAGACCGACTGCGACCAACTGAAAGGGGGAAAGTGACTGACAGAATTTATTGGATGCACGCTGATCGCGCATTGTGTGTAAGCCTTCTGCGTCGATGACACGGATACGGATACTTCGCTCGGGGACATAAGATACAAATTTAGATACATTTGTTCTAATTCTTCAAAAAAAAAAAAAACATAAACGTTTCGGATTGCTTTGTTTTGACAGGCATAAAGGCCAGATTGGAAAAGGGGATAGTGATTTTTATTGTGTGGATGCGTTTTTTAAAAAAAGGGTATGGAAAAAGGATTCAGTTTTGATTGGGTTTCTGTTTTCTTTCCGGAATGAGGACGGAAACCCATGCGTTCAGGTGCACACACGCCGAAACCGCAAAACATCAGGCCAGACGTGGTGTCGTCGCTTCAGTCGGTGTCCAGTTTTACATTCGCTTGTGACATTCAACACCTAGTACATAAAAGTCCCCCAAGGATGACCTCTTTGCTGGATCGAGTGTGGGTTGCGCTTTTGTCTCACAAAACAACCGCACAACTGCGTGCGTCTATATACGGGAAATGCAATTCCAAATCTGTTATCGATACAAGTTTGAACAAATTTTTAGGTTGATCGTTCTCAAGTGTCCTGTGTAAGCCGACACCCGACTGGTACGTATGAACTAATTAGGCGTAAATCATGTCCGTGTGCATCGTGGCGGTTGTGGGAAAGATTCCGCGCGCTGTAGGTATACCTAGTCCCGAAGGAATTTCGGCACGTCATTCAAAATGCATAGCTATGAATAATTTCAACAAGATGTGTGGAGGTTCCTTTTTTTTGTGTAGAGAATATCCTTGGGAAAATTTTCCGATTTTCGTGTGGCATTGTTTGAGGAATTTTCTTCAGCGAACGGTAGCGTAAGTGGTATCTAACCAAAACCATGTAAATAAATCGGATTGATGGTGCGTCGGTGGGATATCCGGGTCAAAGGATCGACATTCATTTTGGCAGGTGCGGGGTTGATTGTTGAGAGAATGGTTGGTTGGATGAGAGAATAGTAAAATGGAAAATAACCAGAGACGAAGTTGTTTTAAGGAACGAATTTCCAGATGAGTTGAGGTGGAGATTGTATAGCTAAGTAACGTTGTAAGTATGTAATATAACTCGGGTATGTTTTTGCATAGTAGAGTACATGGTAGGCAAAATAGTTCTGTTTATGAAAATATTTCTGGGGTAGTATACCTATTATAGTATTGTCTTATACTGGTCAAGCAATTCTTGCAGCAACTATTTTCGTCGTAACTATCTCTGGACTAGAAGTTGCTATTGCAAGCCTATATTGCATCCCATTTGGAAGTGAAAAAGAAAAATTATTCAGTCACTAACTTCATGGATATCAAAGGACTCTTCTAACGCTTTTCGCCAACAGGTATCGAGAGGTTTCTACAAAGATATGAATCAGCTACGTTAAACTTAATAGAGCGTAACCAAATTTGAATTGACAGTTGAATTTAAATGACTTGCGTGACTGAGATTACTTTGTGTGAATTGTAGGTAATGACTGACGTGATTTAGGCCCGCAATTCGATTTTTTTTGGAATGATTAGAATGTCTTAAATTGTCTGGCTTTGACTCGGACTGACTGGTGCAACTAAGATTGAATGGCAGTATGTTGTTCTTTTTAGCTGCTGCGACTTGGTGTAGCAGGGCCCAATGGAACTGACTGGTGTGACTTTAAATGACTCTAATGATTTGGAATAACTAGTGTGACGTGCTGATTTCTACTCATTGGACTGACTGACACTTGTTGGACTGAATGGAATGCCTATAATGCTGAATGATTTGACATGGGCAAAGTGCGGAATACGTAAATAAATTAATAAAGTACCTAACTCGTTTGTATAGGTAATAATGGGCGGTAATGAGGTATCGTAGAAGGGGTTGAAGAAAATTCAAGATTAAATACTGCGCAATTTAATGCTGTATGTGAAAAACGCGCGAGAGATAATTGTGGGTTGTCTCTATCTGATAGTCTGAAGTATCAGACTATCTGGTGGTTATGTCGAAAACGCAAATGGAAGTTGGACTGCTGCTTAAAGAAGACTAAAGAACGGCAACTGCACTGCGGTTAGGTAGAGCTGGTTAGCAACTCTGAAATCACAAGACAGAAGTTGTTTAGGAAAGTTTCTTGAAACGATAAGTTTTAGATTGGGAGGGCGTAAAGTTGTTTTGAAAATGTTTGTCTTTGATAAATCACTGACTGATGCTTCTGAAAGCATCAGACACAATCAACCTATACATAAGACACATCTTCATGAAAAATGTCAACAAAAAGTTTTACCGCACTTTCAAGGCTGGTGAATAACATCTGAGGCCCACAAAACAACAAGACCAACAGGATCATCTTTTATATAAGGGAAGACGGGGTAAAAAGTAACAGGGGTAAGTTGTAGCATTTGAAAATTTAAAGATTACCAAAAAATTAAGAGTACGGTGAAATAGAAAACTGTTGGTCCTATCCAAAGCAAACGACGTGCCTTCTGAAATTTTTTATTCATCATCAGTTGAGGCTTTACTGTACGGAAAATTGGATGATTGTGCCTAACATTTTTATAACATATACGAAAAGCTGTATTGGGAACCGGTACCCATACTCTTGGATGTTATTCGAAGAATTACTGAAGGCATATTCATATGTTATGAGCTTTGTGCGGATTCTGGTTTTTATTTTATAGTAATCTCTGTGTCAAATATCATGGCGGGGATGCTAAACATGGAGAGCTGAATGCATCATTTGTCCCAAACGATGTACCTAAGGTCTTACTCAAAGGTAGGTGAAAAATGGGAAAGGTTTCGCGGGAACTAAAAAAATCTGTGATTTTAACCGATACGAGCATTTTTGGAGGAACATAATAAAAGCATAGCCATAAAGGTTAGCAAAACCAAATCAAAAATGTTTTAAATGTTTTTTTTTTTTTTTTTTTTGGCAAGTTAATTGTGATTTTATTTTTTAATAGGATTTTTGCTATAAATTTTCTTAAGAACAGGTGGCAAACTTTTTTTCAATTATCTTTTTTTGGAAAATGACAAAGTTATACCATGTTCCCACCAACGTGATTTAGCTAAATCCACTTGATTTAGCTAAATCATCTCATAAATTACGTGATTTACCACACATTTTCGTGATTACTAATTACGTGATTTAGACGTGTTTAATTTTTAATTACGTATCTGCCATCGCAAGTCCACACAAAATAAAATCGAACATACCTGCAGCGGTTTCAATCCAATTCAATGTTATATTCAACAACCAAAAAAAAAAACAACACAAATGTCAAAAATATTATCCCAAATTCAATTTTCTTCGTGTTTCGGTGTATTTTGGTATTTTTATTAAGTACAACAATCATAATAATAATTATTGTTTTATTTTTGGCAGAGGTGTGATAACAAAAGAAAAACAACGAAAAAAAAACTACCCTCTCCGAAGTGGACGAATTCTTTCTGTTGGATGTCAAACTAAATCACGTAAAATTCGGTGAGGACGCCTTTCGTGATTTATAAATCATATGAGCTAAATCACGTTGGTGGGAACATGGTATTAGACTTTATTAATTTTTTTTAGCTTCAATATCGCTTTTTGTCTTTATTTTTTTATTTATTTCATCTCATCTACTTAGCAAAGCTATATACAGATTACATGCACATGCATATATACCTATCAATTATTTAAATAAAAGAAAAACAATTGTTTTCCACGAAAACGACTTGGGTTGTTGGAACAAACACACCTTTTGCAATGGTCAGCAAATTTAGCAAAATGGCTCACCGAACAAATGTCACAACTCACAAAATTAAATCATTTTCCACAATTAATTGATGGGCTAATATTGTTTTTAAACGAAAACGAGTTGGTAGTCGGTGTGAATGCATCGACGAGTTTTCGAGGAAAACACGGTTTTGGGCTTGGTGTGAAAAGCATATACCTAAGCAAAATTCAACCGCAATGCCCATTGTATCTTTAAAGATATAACCATTTACCGCTACATTATATGAGCTATATATTGATGCCAGGATCAAACGCGCTGATGGCGAAACAGAGAACTATCTATCTGACTAAGTTCTTGACGAGTCACATATGTAATGAAATGTAATGACACAAATAGGGCTGTTCTGTAGAAATGTGGTTTCAGCCGGTACCTAGAAAAATTGGAAAACTTAGAGTACTTTATATTTGAGACGTTATCAAACCGTGGTGCTTCACGTAAGACATGCCAAAAAGTTTTACCAAGAACCAAAGTTAATGTCTACTGTGTCAGTCAAAGAATACATTGTCCTTGAATTCAACATTAGATAGACAGGCTTTCTGTTAGTAAAAATGTCTCAACTTAATCTTAATGCACTGGAGCTCGAGAACAATATATTATGTATGTACCTATAGGAGTTATAATATTCATTGTATTAACTTTTGCTTTAAATGGACTTCAAGTCTAATGTAAAAGATATTTTCTAAGTCAATAAATAAATAAATAAATAAATAAACTGAACATTTTCTGAGGTGTGACTGCGAAATAATAGATACTCTTTAATGTTTGCAGGGACTAATACACGTTGCGATGGAATCGATTGTCAGTTTCAAAGCATCCGTTTCAAACTCGAAAGTTACTCTGGATGGACATACGATGATCTTACTTCTTTATATAGGTTCATCCAGTCTGCTTGAGATATTAATATAGTTGTTCCGATCAGTTGCGGTAAGAAAGTAAATGGATTCCTTGTCACACTAAAAAGCCAGGTGTTAATTTCCAGCTTCTCTCTGGTCACTGCTTCCACCGTATACACAACTCCCTATATACTCACTAAAACCATTAAATCCACAAAAAAGACATTAAATTGCCTGGCAAAATCAGCAAACGACCATCAAAACTGATGCGAAAAATTCCACACTTAATTAAAAAAAGAACCTCTGCTAAAATATAATCGAAACCGAAAGAAAACCACCAAAGAATTAGTCACAGCGAGCCAAATTTTGAAAAATGACACATTTGCAGTTTACACTGTGATTACTTGTACTTCCAACGCACAACAACACAACACACCCTCCTCTCTTTTTCTCTCTATAGGTGAAGGGAAAAAAACACCCCGGCTAACAAAAATTCAAAATAAAATCATCGTTACACAACTGTCAACGGTGTAGCGATTTATGAATCTGTACACACCCTTTGGTGGAGGGAATTTGCCAAAAATCTGATTGTTTGCCATAAAAATGCTCCTCGACACAAAAACGACCAGAACAGATCCGTTCTGCGATCGCATCGCATTCGCATTTGCCATTGGGACTGGGATTTGATTATTTGAATTTGAATGCATGAGTGGCAATAAATCCTGCTGACTTTATGTACGGCTCCTGTGATGGAATTTTTGCATATACATCCGAATCCGAGTTTGTTGCATGAATCGGAAATGTAGAACAGCGACCCTTTGACCTTTGGGAATAGATTTTTTCTTTTTCGCCGAGTTTTCTGTGAAATGAAAAGTATTTTGATACACACCAGGGATTTTCGCACAATGGCAGTTCGATGCAAATTGGGTTTTTGTTACAATCCTTGTGATATTCCTTCTTAGGACTGGGGAGACGATAATAATAAAGTTGCAGTCTTATGCAAGAAATTATTTCCTTTTGTATACGGTCTTTTGTGATGTGACGTGAAGCGAGCTACCTACAGCGTTGTTGACAGATTTTATCCGGAACCATTGCAGTATTGTAGTTTGTGCGGCGATCTGTTTCTACTGTTTGAAACTAAACTTCGGTTTCCTTATTCAAATGAATTAGTCATGGTACCATAAGTTATTTATTAGCTATAGGAATACCTTAATTATGTGAAGATTCATGCCAATTCAATACACAGATGTACAAGTTACGTTTTTCCAACTATTTGTACTTAAACGGATCCGCAAAAACCATTCGATCGCGAACCATACGTAACTGTAGCCACTCCACGAGGTCCATCATTTTCTTTGAAAAGTAATAAGCTCCTGTGTCAAGCTCAAGGGTTTCTGTCTTCGAGTCCAAATTCATCCTAATCCGATAGTCTTTATACAGTCGTAGTTAACAAACTGTTGCTGCGTCGATAATATTTATAACGAACTTATTCCCAACATTGACGCCGGTAAAATATTTCTGTGATTTTTTGGACAAAATCCGAGAGTCAGTTAATCTATCTAATGGATATGCAAAACAGTCATCGACGCGCATAAAGGGCTGTCCAGCCACCATTTACATATCAACTTATTATAGTCTGTTAGGAACTCAAATAGTAAATCCGAAGCTTCATGAACATCAAAGTAGCTGATATGAGTTATCGGCTCTTCTGAATGTTTCCGCCAACGTGTCGATCCAATCGGTAACAGTATCTCCTTCTGGAGTTTCGTCACTCTTCCTGTCATTCATTTTAGACAGACTGGTACTATGTCATATTGCTATTTTGTACGTGTTTAGTAATTCGCAGATTTAGCTCAAGAAAACCGCGGTTTTCACCCTAAAACTAAATGCCCTTTCCTCAATTTTTTACTCAGTGCCACTTAATTCAAGATCAAAATAAAATTGCTCCATTGATTCTCGCAAATTAACCCAACAAGTCCCTTCTCCATCGATATTGCCAATCAAACCCTGTTGATGGCGACTAATTAATTCAATGTTCCCTCTCCATCAAAGCTGGCCATTTATATCACAGCTTAAATTAATTTCAGTAGCAAATCCATAGTCTCCAATCAATGATCGGTATCTTTTATCCATTGGCAGCAAACAATAGCGACCGCCAAAGTTGATTCCGATCCATTGACTCAACATCAATTGACATTTTGCATAATTCCCACGTTGTGCTCGAGCTAATCGTCAGTTTAATTAGAACCAGCAACCCTGGTATATAGAGGGACCACCCAAGATCGCGCCGAGATGCCAATTGTGACAACCCCATGGCTTTATATGATCCGCTCGCTGAAATCCCTTCAATCAGTTGTATTCGCAAATGCAATCATACCGGAATGACTTTATTTGATCAACTTCAATTAATGTGGCGAGTTGAAATGTTTCCCTTCCGTTTTTTGTGTGTCAGTGATTGTGACACAAGCAACCGCATCATAGGGTCATGGTGAGTGTATGCACTCTCTGGTCAAAGGGTGAAATGGAAGATGATGTGCTGTGTTTTTTTTTTTTCTGGGAGCAAAAGACTATCAAACAGCATCCTAATTGCATTGTTGCCTTGAAGGTCTTTGTGGTAGCTCTCAGTTGAATGGAAACATGTTGTACCCCCTTTTCTGTTGGCCTGCAAAGTAAGTTGAAACTTGTTTTGTGTTCGTGTCGTTTGGATGGGGATTGCAAGAAAATGCCACCCGCTAAGTAAATTGTCGCAGCAATTTCAATTTAACTTGTGTACGTTCATAAATCTCGGCATCAGCACCGATTTGTAAGACTTTGATGTGTTCGTGTTGGCGTTGTCGAGTTGTCAATCTATGTGCAGTTCCTGTCGACTTCATTATTAGCCACAGGAAAGTCAGTTGTGCGTGGAGTATAGTATGTACTCGTAGTTGAGTGGAGTTTATTATTGGAATGGACACAGACTTCGGAGCGATGTCGGGAAGTGACCTAATAATGAAATGACGGCAGAGAATATTTTATTTATTTAATGTCGGGAGGGTCATGAGAAAAATAAGGTTATACCTAAGTTTCCATGGTAGGTATTTTGAACATTCCTAGCTGTTATCATTACGCTTTTTGGGTACGGAGAGGATAGGATAACAAAGAATGATTAAATATGTGCGAAGATCAAAACTCGATCAATTTTTCAATACCTCCAGTTCGTGTCGTTATAGGCTGTTTAGGGTGCATGGATTGGTGTTGGAGAAAGGAAAAAAGGAAAAATTCAAAATGAAGCTGCAATAACTAAAGTAGCTTTAAAGTAGTGAAAGTGAGTAAGGGGTTTAGCAATAAGCGCCGATAAAACATACAAAAAGACGAAATGAACTCAATTGTGGACTGTATTTATCAAGGTGTGTTAAAATGAGTGAAAACTGGTACATGCAACAGAGTAGTCACAACTGAGAACTGAAGTCTGGGGGAGTGCGGGACACACTCTAAGAGCGGGACGTCTGATCACGTTACTCATGAACGCAACGAAGAAACACTCTTGAACGAACTCACTAAAATCAGAACAAGAACTCTTCAACAGGCTTTCACGGTGGGTAAAAGAAAAGGGTGTCCTAAACGAATTTTAAGCAGGATTAAGAGGGGGATATTCAACGGTGGACCAAATATTTACACTTGTGAATATTGCAGAGTTATACAAGAAAAGAATAAAAAGTTGTATACTCTATTTGTAGATTTTCGCGCCGCATTTGATTCAATTCCACGTGAAGCACTTTTTTATAAACTCTATAGAATTGGTATTTCAAACAAAATGATAATTACTTTGAGAGCTTTGTACGAAAATAACTTAGCGAAGGTGTGGGATGGTAACTGCGTTTCTACAGAATTTCCAACAACAACGAGTGTATCCTAAGTTCGTTACTCTTTACTCTATTTATAAATGACATAACTGATAAAATTGCAGGAGGCATAGAGGTGAACGTGACGTCCATTCCTGCTTTAATGTATGCAGACGATATTGCTATTCTAGCTGAGACCATTAACACCATGCAGACTTGTAGACTACTGCCAAACGTGGAGCCTGTCTGTTAACCTGTCGAAAACCAAAATAATGATATTCAGAAATGGTGGTGGAAGGTTCTCTAGAAACGAGAAGTGGACTTACGATGGGCAACGCATGGAAATCGTAAGAGAATATAAATATCAAGGAGTCTTAATCATAGCTAACCTTAGTATGGAGAAACACTTTAAAGCCAAATTATCTGAAGCAAAAAGAGCGATCGGCTTAGTATGGGGAACGCGTATAAAAAATAGGTTTTTAAGCCATAGTGCAAAGCAAAAAATTATACGTGCAACGTCCTCTCTTACATAATTTCGACAAGAGCTAACTGTGTACATGAATGGAATATTGTGAGCTAAATCCAATTATTGGAAACGAAGAACAGGCTATAGATACCGAGTAAAATAAAATTCCAGAAAATTCTCGAAAAAACAGGTAATCTTCTATACGACTCGTATGTGATTGAAGCTCAGTCATCACAATACCGAGCGTATTACAGCAAACTAAGTCACAATCTGCAGGAGAAGTCATATTTTGTGAATACCAACTCAGCTGAAAAAATAAACATGTTATTTCAAATCAGAGGCGAATTAATGAACTTAAATTATATACCACACCGGCCTGATTCTTCCAATCGAATGTAATCTCTGCAATCTTAGAGAAAGAGAAGACGTCTTCCATTTTATAGCAAAATGCCCGATTTTGAGAGAACTGCGGAGAATGTTCTTTGGAGTAAATCAGCTGGAAAAAGAAGAAAATTGTCCATTCTTAATGGTGACCGCGGTTGGGACGTACTATACAAATATTCTTTGAACGCACTACGCTATAGAACACGCATCATTGGAGGCGAATTTTGAAATTATGTATCTTTATTTTATTCCGTCGTATATTTAGTCAACAAAAATAATAAAAAAAAACAAATAAATAAAAAATTAAACAACAAGAAGGTACTTGAAATGCGCCTCCGCAATTTGCCCAGTGGCAAATTGAAAAATCAGATAATAGCAACCTCCGAGCAAAAGCAATCTGGGCCGGTGATGGCAATAATTATTAGAGGACTTAAAAATATATTTCGAATAGCACCGAAATCTCACCTGGGCTTTCTGATTTTAATTTGAGTTCTTAAACTTTCTTGTAGCTTTATAAATTCATATACCCAAGTCGACACTTGCAGGAAAGTATAAATTCATTTTAACTAGCAAATATTATACTGCTGGCCGATGATGACGAATTACTCTTGGGTAATGAACACCTTTTCATTTCTATAAACATTTATTGTTGTCAAATAATAAAGTAGGATTTACAAAAAGTATCTATATATACCTATTCCATTTTTTTTTTATTTATGTATAAGAATCGTACAGATAAACACTTTATGTTGAAAAACGTTGTTTCTTATATAAATTTGTTTTCATAGGTACCCCATTATTTGAGTAAAAACGATGATTGCTTAACAATTTTTCACAGTTTGGGAAACTGTTTGGTTGACGAAAATAATTAATTTTCACACTAGGTATTTACTTATTTTAAAATACACTGCCGCTCATTTGAATAGGTTCAACTTTTTGTTCACCTAACTGTTAGCCTCTCTTCATATATATTGCAATGACACATATTTTTTATACATGTAATGAAAGAGCATCATTATGCGCTTAGTTTGAGAGAAAAAATATTGTCTTAAAGCTTACCGTTATTCTCACACGGTGGCTTGACTAAATGCATTCATAAAAACAAACACATTTTTTGGTTCATTTGAATAGGTTCAAAAGCAAAAAATTAAGTTTTCGTGTAGTTGCGTCGGTGAATTGTACTAATTTTTTTTTCGACTAATAAACCTTATTGTGTTCATCTGTTAACGACGAAAATGGGTCGCGGAAAATCTTTAAGCGAGTAAGAAAAGGTCAAAATAAAGGCATTTCGAGAATTTGGCCTAAACCAACGATGCATGGCGAAAAAAATTAACAGAAGTCAAAATGTAGTAAGTGGTTATTTGCGGAATGTAGAACAGTACGAAAAAAAAATGAAAGGTAGAAGTTATAGCGCCACATCAAGTGCCGATAGACGTGCAATCATCAGAGCAGCATCCAATTCTCATGATTCCGCGTCAAAAATTAAGACAAAAACAGGTGTAAAATGTAGTTTGGCGACAGTAATACGGGTGATTAAAACTGCTAAAAATTTAAAAAGAAAAAAATTTAAAAAAAAAACACCAATAAATGAATCGAGACACGAAATTCGTCTCCAATTTCGTAAAAAATACATGTCGTGGAAGTCGTAGTGGCAAAAAGTGATTTTTCAGATGAAAAAAATTTAAATAATGTTCATCTTTTCCAAGGTCATGAAAATAATAATTATACCCGTCAGGGCCCTTTAAATTAATTTTTTTTTCATCTGAAAAAGATCACCATACCTGGAATGTTTCTCAAACTTGCTAGAAATTGGTTTTCCACCCGACAGACGTTATTTTTTATCCTATAATTTCAATAACTCTTTTTGTGATCGTCTTGTAAATTTACAAAAAGCAAAAGGAAATGTATGAATACCTAAAGTAAAAATGACAAAACGCTTCCGAGCTCATACAAAGTTATAATTTTCCGGGCAATTTTTCCGATTTTTCGTTACGTAGAAGCCCCATCCGCCATACTCGAATTATAACAAACATTTAAGAAATAAATTTACCAATTTGGTCTTGCCAATCTCAAGTGATGTGCTTATTTGATTTTCATATACCTACTCGTATACAGATCTGATTTCGAACAATTTTTCATTTTAATTTGTTTAACCATTTTTCCGCAATTCTTAGAAATTATTTGACTTCCCATATTTCTATTTGCCTCAATTTCAGTAAAAATGCGGATTTATTCTTATAATAATAAGTTAAGCAATTGAAATACGTATTTCAAATCTTCTTTCCGAAACTTTGCTTAAACTAATTTAAACCTATATAGCTTAACCAAAAATAGGAACACAAATGCAAGCAACCCTATGTAACTTCCATCCTTTAACATACCTAACTCCAAAAGACTACTTATAGCGATTTTAATGAATGTTTATGATGAGCTTCATATCTGTAAATGGTCTAAAATGGAATTTGTTGGTCAGCGCTTTCAGTAATTTCACTATATGACTTGAACAAAACCGATCCAAAAGATGAGTGGGAGAGTTCGCCAAGAAAATCGCCCAATAAGCATCATAATTGGTCGACCGAAACAATATGCATTTGAAGAATCTTGCATATCAGGGAACTTCTAAACTAGGCTTAAGGAAGATATTTCTGCTTCAATTTTGACTCAAGCTTCAGATTGTAGGTATAATCGTCCTAAAGTTGGCTCTTTTGCGCTGAAATTTCCACAGTTTTACTCTGGTTGTCTATCGGTTAAGTCAAGCTAATAACATTCGCAGGCTTACTACCATACGCAGTCCTCATGTACTTATATAGCAATGCACCGGGCAGAAAAAAATGATGTGATTCCTTGCCGCACTATTACAAATCTATTAATAAGAAAAACCGTTTCCAGAGCATCTTTTTGTCGAAAAAGAAATACAACTTATAATTGTCACACGTGTCCAATCGATAATACCGCGCTCTATATCCTTATCTTAATTAGATAGAAATCCCAAAAAATGTACTTGCTCCGTGAGATGGTAAAGGATATCGCATTTCATAATCATAAAATATTTATGACCGTAAAACCCATTACTGATAGTGTATTTTTTAAGGCGACTTTTTTCCTTTGACAAAAAGGATAACACAAATCCCATAAACATGTCAGTGAACCATATTCCCATCTTCGTACTGTGTTACAAGTGCCACTATCGCCATCTACTCCTTAGGTTTCAATTTCACAAGATACAGGCAGCCGCATGGAGCCATGTGAAAAAAATGATCACTGATCGTCGATCGATAACAGAATCAAGGAAACGAAATTGTGTTCCCTTTCTTCTATGGCCCAATGAGTAGAAAAAGAAAATAATTTTAATGGCCCGCACTAAAATCTGACCGTAGGCGTTGAATGGCTAATTAGTCTGCACGTAACTTTTAACGATCACCTATCCACCCACCTACTTACGGGCCGACCAAAAACGATTACGCTGACTGACTTACATGACGTTGGAGCCGGCATGCAGCAGCGCATGGAATACAAATCCCTCAGCCTGCATCCCCCCTAATCTGTGTACTAACGGTCGGCGGTACAGATGCAGATAGCAAAGCGCTCTAGCGAAAAAAAAAGGAAATTGCTGTTCATTGCGTTTGTCGTGCGGTCACTTTATCTGCTTTTCAAACGATCGCAAGTACCAAGCTACAAACGCAACAGTAAAAAAGGAAATCGATCGTATGTCAGTCTTGTTGGCTGTTAAATTCTGCGTTAGTGCATTTCTTTTAACGACCCACAGTGGTGTAACGTATATCGAGGTCACGAGGTTAATTTGTTAGAAAAATGCAAAAAAAAAAAACCAACAAGAAGTGACGACCCAAGGAAATCGTAAATTTTTGGATAAAAATAATAAAAACCAGTTTAACCCGACGGAAGTTGATTTTTGTGAGTTTTGAATTAAATTTTCGAAGCAATTGGCTTTAGTATTTTGCTTGAAAAAGGAAAACAGGATTTTTAAGGATCGTGGAATGGTGGGAATATTTTCGTTTTCGTAAGATTCTCTGATTTTGTTTATTGATCTATGTATACCTACGTTTCAGGGAATGGTCGAACAGTGGCTCCTTGACGATGCAGTCCTGGATGTACACAAAGTAATAATAATTATTATCAGACCTATCTCCTGTGGTGGGTGTAGATTGGGTTAGATTGTTAAACTACTGAGGGAGGGGTCTGAAATAACACAAGTTACGACTAATGTTTCCTCTCCAAATTTTCGCTGTCGTAAAAACCGAAATAAAACTGTTTGGTTTATAGCTATTAATCTCGAAACTTGCTTGATCACAACTGATAAAGTGTGTTTACAGTATGCATTTTACCTACATTTTCATCTCGGAAGTTTTTAAATGTTTTCTAAAATATTTTCCTTTTACAATTTTTTTCCTTGCTTATTATTTTTATTGACCTTTTAAATTCAGAAATACCTAAGAATGAATCTAATAATCAGGCCTATTCGGCAAAATCTTTTATCAATTTGTTCTCTTATTCTGTTATGAATTTCCATACAAAAGTTCGAACTTTAAAAAATTGGTATTCTGTGTGGAAAAATCTTTTATGAATTCTGTTAAGAATCATAACAGAATAAAAGATAGAATTTTGTGACTTTTATTATAAAAGATTTTTATTAAAAATTAAGTCTTGGGTTGAAATATTTCTCTATATAATTCTTAGGCAACGAAATGCTTTCAAATGGAGACAAAATGTAATAAATGTGTGTAAAAAAGGAAAATAATTTAAAATTGTTTAATTTTTGTTTAGCCGAAAACACCCATCACTTTAGCTGGAACTAAGACTTAATACAGTTATACAGTACAGTGAGTAATAATTCAAAACTTACTCCCTTCACCGACAATTTTATGCTATTTTGCAAAACATAATAAAAGGCCCAAAATAAAAAATAATTTGGGTAACATATTTATCAGCAGATTTGATATTATAAAATAGCTATTAAAGTAAATTTTGTGTATAACTTATACTTTGATTGAATTTAGTAACCAATATAATTTAAATATAGTTTGAATAATTTAACCAATTTTTCTAACCGATCAAAAATCGCACACTGATTTTGGGCACAATTTTTGAGCTTGAACTCTGCTCAGTTACAAGACCTATCACTGTAAAAGGAACCTAATATTAGTGCGAATATTTTGGCAAGAATAGGCTCGGAAACCGATTGTTAGATTGTTTACTGCACAATTGAAGCCATAAAAGAGTTTTTTTTTAAAGCCCTGAAAAATTTAACTATATAAGATCTCATACCTATAACCTGCACTATAAGGGGATTCCAACTGTCTCTGGCTTGCTAAATATTTTCCTATTCTCACTGTTAAACGGAGATTCTTATAACCTTTTTAATCTTCGAGTGGATCTGATGAGTTTTCTTCCATCGAACAAATCCCTTATAAGCAAACCTAACCCCAATCGGAGCTTTATGTGTGGATTGAAGTCTTGAATTTGCATATGGCTCTTTCTGACTGACAGCGGAATCTCTGTCGTCTTCCCCGTTGCGTCAATAAGAACAACATTTATTTGCTCATCTCTCAAGAGTCATTTCCAACGTCTTCGAGAGAATATTGCTAAGGCGCCTACAACCGGTTATTGAAGACAATAATCTTATCCCTGACCACCAGTTTGGGTTCAGAGCCAAGCATTCGACGATTGACCAAGTACATAGAACTACTGACGTAATCGAGAAAGCATTTGAAGAAAAAAAAAATTTGCTCAAGCGTATTCCTTGACGTCTCACAAGCCTTTGATAAGGTGTGGCACGACGGCTTGAAATTTAAATTACGACAAGTTCTCCCCGCAAGCCTATATGATATTCTAGAATCATATCTCGGGAATAGACTCTTCCGTGTTAGAAATGGAAACGAATACTCGGAGCTACAAGAAATTTCGGATAAAAAAAAAAAAAAAAAATCTCTCAAGAATCTATTAAATTTCTCTCGCACAAAGCCAATCATTTTAAAGACTGCTTACTCTTGTTGATGGTCGATGGTGTTAAACCATCTTAATAGGCTGTCAATATTGTTATGGTAAACGGAGTGATGGTTACAAAACTTTCTGATGCAAAGAAAGTTGGGGAAAACAAAAAATTGGCAATGGTGATGTTTTAACCAACCAGATAGGTGCAGTCTAGCAGTTTCTTCTTGAGAACATTCAAGGCAGCAGCTGCAACGTGCCATTCTTGAGCAAAGGTATGATACCCAACGTAGGGAATACCCTGAAGCATGAAGCATATGTACGCAAAGTTACACGAGGACCTACTTTAGCCTAAGAGCGCCCATACTGAGTGGATATATGGGTCCGCTTTATATGCACCGAAATTTGTTGAATTAATAATGATTCAAAACACTTTTGACTTTTTTTATTTATATCTTATAGGCCTCCCAAATGTTTTTAGGGTAGGGTAGATTGATCTTTTGAGGACGTAAATGAGAAATAACGCGATCAGTAGTTTGTCGGCAAAGACCAGAGACTTAGCATCTCCAATGGGGCTTAATAGCATGGTCTTGGTGGCCAATTGACTCGTTTATTTGCAGATAAGACAAAGTCATGCAAAGCAGAGCCTACAGGTCAAATTTGAACCGCTATACCTTCATTGTTGGACGACACTGTGACCGCTATTAAAAATAAAAGTCAGAGAAGTGCGCTGCACCCAGAAAAAAAGTTAATTGACCATGTGCTGGATGGTGGAATAACATAATAATTTAGGCAGCCCACTTGACACTTGTGCTGATGAAGACCAGACTTCTGGACCACACCCACAAACACTCTTTCTGCACCACAAACATGCACTGAAATGTCGCAGTCCCACTTAAGATGCAATCACCGGAAAATGGTCACGAAATGGTCCATAAATCTACCGTCACTATACGTATTCCAACACCAAAATAACCAAACATCGCACAAATTAGTCGGTGTGAGAACAAAACCAACTCATATATCGCTCTTGCACCCAAGGGACAATGTGACAAGCGACTAAATAAACCCACCATCTGGAGACATTCCTGGTTTTCGTTTTTTAACTGCGACGAATCTCACTCTCACTCAGATCAGCCATCGTGAGAAGTTTGTGCATTCCGATTTCGATTATGAATATAAGAACCATGGATTGGAATTTCTGCTTGTGGAACGTCTAGACGGTACGGCAATTGACAACGTGTGAGAACACAAAGGATCCTCTGGGGGTGCTACTATACACTCTACCAGATACTGGTGTACTAGAAAGGAAGTCGCATATGCTCCCCCTGGCTGCAACAAATGCAAATAGCTAACCTTGCACTTCCTTCCGAATTCTCCTTGATGGATTCCTCTGAATCTACTCCATATTTCTAAATAGGTAACCGCAACACGGTCCCACAATGTGATGTGGGAAACCACTTCCGCCAAACCGAGTCAAGTGGTGTTTGCTGGATGTTTGTCAACAGCCAGAGACAAACAAAGGGCGAGAGGGATTTGCCGTGCTACCTAATCTGAGTCAACCTGTTGTTGCGCGTTGTTTGACAATGCGATAGATAAGAATTTCGTTCATAAATTGAGGATATGCCTTTGTAGGTGAATACACCTGCGATGTGGATACTGGATAAGTATCTCGGAATTATATTCTTTTATGAATGGGGGCAGAACCTGCGTAATTCAGTATCTGAAATTGTCTCAGATAAAGTATCTCTCTGGTGGATTAGGGCTGATGTTTATATTATGAATGGCAGACTATTTGAGGAGGAATTAGGTTGCCGAGAACAAAGCAAAGTTCAGAGATCTCAACGCATTATTGGTATGGAAGCTGGTTTCTTGCTCCTCGGACGAAGAAAGGTGATAAACTGAAGCCATGGGAAAATTTCGATAAAGTCGTCGTTTATGGTTAGTTTTTGGATCTGGGCTGTACAGTGGAGAAGTTGGTTTCGAAACAGGATAAATATATGGTAGCTTTACAGGGGAGTTCTCAAAATAAAATTTCAAAATTTTTAATTTTACAACAGTAAGTATCAAGTCTGAAATACATTTTGAATAGAAGACTCGCTTGGAAAGCATATTCTACCGAACAAAGTTATGTAGAATGGACAGACCCCTTCTATTCGTTAAAATAAACTATAGTCGCTTAGCTGTTTAGCTTTAACTTAACATTTTCAATTTAATAAATTACATATTAAAATAATCGAAACTGCCCCGGATTCATTTTATAGACTGCAAAAGAGACCTATGTATAGAAGGAGATCTCTCACAGCACATAACTAAATTAAAACCAAAGTGTGTAAAAGAAGTCCGACAGTGATCATACTTCAGCATAACGGTTTCATTAGCAAATTCTGCCTTCAAAATTTGCAAAAAAAAATCTGCGTATGTTCAAGTTCGAAGTCGATGATGCATTCATCCGATTTCTGTGTGTTTTTCTCTGAAGCAATTTTAATTTAAGCTAGACAATCCTTTGTTTTTTCCACTGCGCCACGTCTGACAAACATCCGAGAGTATAACTGTCATGAAAGAGTTTCTCAATTAGACGTTTGGATTCGCCGTAAAATTGTTTTATTCGTTCTAAAAGTGAAAAACTCACACAAAACGAATGGTTGCGAGAAGCTAGACCTAGGGTCCCTACGTTGCGCCAACTATTTATTTTTTTTTTTATTTAGAGAAGAAACAGTAGGTACCTACTGTTTTATTTTTTATTTTACCCATGGTAACACATTGAAAAAGTATGTCATATAAAGTCCCCACGACAGGATTCTAGATCAAATGATGCCCCCACAAAAAATAGATCCAAAAAAAAGAAATGAAAAAAGCCAAAAAACTATATATTTAAGGGGTGATTTTGAATAATTTTTTCTTTTTTCTGGAGCCTTTTGTCATTGACAATCTGTGTTAAAATTAAATTTTTGCTTGTGAAATTAGATATACCCCAATAAATAAATAACTTGCAAATAAGTAGAAATTGCTTGAGTCCAATCTGATTTGCTATACCCAAATCATATACGCATGTGAAACGTGGAAATACTCCGCCAACATCTCGAGCAGGCTAAAAGCTTTCGTTAATCGTTGTCTGCGTTACATCCTAAGGACAAACGATTTCCGACAATGAATTGTGGCTTAGGACTGGACAAACAAAAGTGGATGTTGACATCAAACAGAGAAAATGGAGCTGGAGCTAATAGTTTTGGCTGTTATCCACCGCTACTGTCATTAATTTAAAGTCGCACTCAGAGCTAAATTTTAAGTACCTACCGTCAAACTACGCAAACGCCTAACTCCTCTGGTACAAAGTGTGACACAACTCCGTCCTATTCGTCAATGTCCGTTTCAATTGCATTCATTTCACCATCGCTGGATTCGTCGTCCTTTGCCCCAAATTTCAATCCTTTCGAATACCAAATTCTAGTCTACTTGCTTCATAATTGAACAATATTATCTACCTACTATATATAAATGGGAGAATTTTTGACTCTCATTTTCTCAAATTTAGTAAAGCTTAAAGTCAACTCAGGTTTCAAATAACTTCAAATTAAAAATTACTTGGAAAATTGAGCTGACATTTCATTTTTATTTTCTATTGAATTATTTAAGGCTTAGAGTCGGCTAAGGATTTAAATAACTTTTAATTTTAGCTTACAAAATGTGTGAAATTGTCAAATTCATATCAAATTACAAGATTAAAAGTTATTTAAAAAAAAAATAAAAATTAAAAGTCAACTACGGTTTTGAAATAACTTTATTTTAATTTAGCTTTAGAAGTTTTTAAGAATTTCCAAAAACAAAAATAATTAAAGACGTAATTTTTCCAAATATTCGACATTTTATATGACGTAATTTTTCCAAATATTCGACATTTTATATGACGAGAAGTTGTTTGAAACATCCCTTCGGAACAATCTTAAAAGTTGCATCCATTAAAATCCGGAGCTTACCTTCAGGAACACTTTCTTTGATGAGGTCGATCGTTTCGAATGAAGAAATTATACAAAATGAAAATATACCAAAATAATGCAATGTAAAATGGCACCAAATGGCTTTCAAAGGAATTGCGCTAAATGAAAAATCATCAAAAAAGAAAAAAATTAAAAAGTCACCAAAAATATATGTGAGCTTAAGAGACACTAAATATATTAATAGTACCAGATGTACATAAATATATAGGCAAAATCAAAACAAATCTTTATTTTATATACCACCGAAAAGACGCGAGTCGGGGTAGAAAAAGCCACTGAAAATAACTTTATGTACATCGAAGAGCTGTTTTATTCGCCGAATTAAGAACGTATCACGAGTTCTCTTTGTCAGATTATAATACCGGGCGAAAAGTTAAAAAATAAGAATAAAAGAATACGTAACGGGAAGAAACTTATCTTTCAACAAACATTTTGTTCGTATATGGGACTTTAAGAAACTACTGCAGACGACTTGTGATTTTGATGCTCTAATGTCTAGGAGTATCATATTTGTACCGTTGTATTCGTCCAGGTGTTTCTGACTATATCTTCACACACAGCTTACATTTTTATGTATGTATTGGTTATGTTATTATTAAATAATATTTTAACAACTTCTTCTGTTTAACGAATTGTTCAATGTTCAACATTCATACACTTGAGCTCCGAAATTTACTAGTTTTGGTATGCAATATAAATTTAATGTGCCAACTGGACAGTAAGGCAAAAAGCCCTTCTTATAGAATGGACTCATTCATTGAAGTCTTGATCAAAGCGAGGACATTTGTACAACAGATAAGTTAGTAAGGTTTATTCAAATGGAAAACGGATTCTTTTTCTATTCCAAAATAGCCCTTTAATGATAAATTGGTGTCACCGATCTGGTAACAAATATTGTGCTGTTTAAACTAAAAATTAACGCTTTTGGGACCTCAACGCATTCAGAAACATATTAGGTATTACGTGTTCGCAAGTGATTTAAGTACCTACCTAACTATCTTTAGCTCCACTTCGTACTTAGAAGTCGACTGGCTCAGATTATGTACAACCCTTAGGCTTTTTGACAACTTTGACTGGTCCGCTTTTCTTTGGTGAATATTCAGACATTACATAACAAAAGTAATTTCTACGTGATGTTTTTACATGTGCTTAGGAGGGGGAAATAATCAATGTTTTTAAGTGGTCCTTGACTACAGATTTGCTACTAGTAATTGCATGCGAATTCGTTTGAATACACTGTCATACACTGAGATTCACCATGAATACGCACAGAAAAGTTCCTTGAATACACCTGATTACTTCCCCCTCGGGAAATCCTGTGTTTTTAGATTTTTTGCAGACTTTGCCAACGAATAGTTGTCGAATTAGACCTCAAAAGTCTTATAATTCGGTCTGTCAGCTATTCCTTGCAAAACGTTCACTCAGAGCCAGATTTGAGTAAATTTCCGTCTGGGTTGGGTTTGAAACTGGAGCGCTTCAAGGCCTTGACGTATAAAAGGGAAGTTTTTTATGGAATGAGCCCCTTGAAGGTAAGTTTCTAAGAGAGCGTTTCATTCGAGCTGTCAAAAATGTCTTAAATATTATAGAAATAGTTGACGACTATTATCAAGAATTAAGGCGAAGAATCGATCAATTCACATTCCTATCCTGCAATTAATTCTTCCTTCTTGGGTTTTCAGAACAGACCTGCCATATCCCCCACTAACTAAACCACCAAACAACCCGGAAGGATGAACTATCTACTTACCATTACCCCATCAACTGTATTGACAGAAAAAGGTATGTCCCTTTAAGCACTCATTCCTATTTCTCTCTCTCGTGGTTAAAAATCGTGCACTACACCCTGGCAATTAAATAAACTGTGCTCCCATTATAAGTGTAGGAAAAATCCACACAATTATTATCAATGGAAAAGGTCTCGTTAAACAAAAAAAAAAAACAACAACAAAAAAAAAACCAAGAAAAAGGACACCTCATAACTCACACAAAAGTCACCCGCATTCAAGGTGCCTTCTATCAACCACCGCAACACCATATCAACAACAACCGGAAGGGACCAATTCGTTACCAATTCGTCGTTTTGTCGTTTTCATCTAAGAATTACCACCGACTGGTGACTTCTTAATGGGCGTGAGAGTTTCCTTGTTCTCGCAGTGCGTGTCCTCTTTCTTTGACTTATCCCGTGCACACCTCCGACACACTTTGTTTTTTGGTAGCCAAAAGAATCCTTCTGTTCTGGCATATGCCAATGCCAACTATTAACACACCCACAAGTCTCAAAAATTGAGACATCATTTATCCGCACAGAGGACGAGCAACGAGCGAGAACCTTTGGGTAGCGTTCACCTCTCAGTTGGCATCTGCCAAACAAAGTACTCTCAATATAGACGCACGGTCAGCATTTTGTACTCTGTTGGACTCGGCTCGGACGTGCTGTCCTTTTTATTGTTCAGCAGGACACAACTACCTATAGTTGTGCCGGTGTGAGGGTGCCACCTACTCTCGCACCTCACACCAAAAGGGATGCCATAGTTTTTGTTGCTCATTATTCGCCAATGTTTTGCTATTTAAGGACAATAGTGAGCTGTCATCGGGTGGGTAATCTAGGTCGCATTTGTATTTATTTATGAATTCAGTTCGCAAAGGACATCAGATTTATTGAATACTTTTGTGTGACTTCCGAAAACGATTTCATGGTCATTTTGTGGGTGTTGAAGGGATAAATCTTTTGTGAGACAAAAGAAAGGAATGGCCGCAGGTGAGATGAGGTCAGCTTCTATAAGAGAATAAAACAACTGAATGAGTTTGCAGAAGTCATATGGTAGCTATACAGTATACACTCCTATGAAAGGACATTATTGCATACAATTGCAGTGTATGGTTGACAATCTGTAATAATGGGAGATAACTTCTTAATAATGAATGATTCCGAGATCCCGGTAATGTTAAGGTCTGCAAGATCTGAAATTTCCTTTTTTTTAACGCATAAAAAAAGGCAAGCAAACTATAGTATTAGTAATAGTTCACAGCACAGTTTCTATACTTAACAAAAAAAGTGCAATATTTTCAATTGGTTTGTTTAATTTTAAGAGTCGTGTAAACGGAATATGGAATATGGAATATGGAATTTATGGAATTTATGGAATATTCCATATTACCTACACATTTTGTGGAAATAAGATATTAGCATTTTTTATAATAAAAAGCGATAATTCAAAAGTGGTAAGTCTTAATGCTCGGGTAAGTTTGGCCAATGTACCTGAATAGACATCAGTCACTTTAAGTCACTTGAAGAGTAGTTTGGTCCAAAAATGTAGACATAATTTCAGAATAAGAAAGATGTATTCCATATTACCCTAACTTACTCTATTAAAAAGGTTTGCTGTAACCTTTTCGCTTAGCTATGAAAGAAATCTTCTATATAAATCTTCTATATAATTCTAAGACGCCTTTGAGTTTGGTAGGAGCGATGGAAAGACAGTTTCAGCATAAATTCCATCAGTTACCTTCGTTTACTTAGATAGAGGCTGACTGGTTTTGTAACAAATATTATGTCACAGCGTCCCCTCAAACTTCTAGCCAACAGTTTAGGCAGTTGTGACAAATTCTTTGATTGATTCCATTCGCAAACATGCCATCACAAAAAAAGTGTTAAAAATAATAATAACAAAAAAATCGGCCAAGTGCGAGTGTCACTCGCTCACCGAAGGTTCCGTATTTGGCTAAAGTCCAACACATCAGATATTATTTGAAATCTATAATATCATTCAATCTTTCCCCTCTTCATTTTGAAAATATCTTGTAAACTATTAACTTTTCGGCAAAACAGTATTCAGCACATATATAGATAAGAACATGATCTACAAAAAAGGAATTTATGTATTTTTTTGTAAATCAAGAAATAAACCGTTTTTTGGGCGAATGAAAATATTTTTTTCACCAGATTACTAATTACTAGAAAACCAATCGATGTATTGCTTCCATTGGTATTTGTCGTTTAACTAGAGGTTATACCGGATGTTGTGTGTAAATGTTAGCCTTCTATGTCAATCGGTTCTTGAGATAGACCTGGTAACAAAATTGGCTTAGTGGGTTCGGACAGACAGACAGACAGACAGACAGACAGACAGACGGAGAGACATCCGGGCGAAACTAATAAGGTTACGTTTTTTCCCTTTGGGTACGGAACCTTAAAAACTGACAACGCTACTGCTATGCATATCGTCAATCGGCCTTACCAATAATCAACTTTAGTCTGGCACTTTACGAAAAGACTCCACACTTTCCAAAATCCCTTTACCAATAAACAAATATAGTTGCCAGACTATCGCTAACTGTAGGGTTAAATGTTAGTGTTGAGAAAGCCATGTTTATCTCGGACATTAGCTAAATAAATCCTCCCTTATGTCATTTTGAAGACAAGTGTTGCCCAACCATCCAAAATCACGGTAGTAAATTTCGTAATAGGAGAGAATTTAATACGATGTTGTTCAGCCTGAGCATTTACAATTATTAATTAATTTTAGTAAATTGTGAATGTTTTCTAATTTTATTCATTGTAATACAACAATGCAAATGGGTTTTAAATCTTACAAACAAAAATTTGTACAAATGTATGCAAAATATGGGAAAATATTGCATTTTTGTTTTATTTCTAAACACGTGAAGCATATATTTCTGTGTTTTTTTTTTTATCTTGTTTTACCGCTAGTTCTTGCTTTTTGATTGGTTTTCCTTTTTAAATAGTTGCTTAATAAAAAACTGGGATATTTCCAATACTTTCTTGTCAGTCGTCGCAAACAGAATAAAATATATTCTTACTTAAGTTTGGACGGTTCATACTTTTTGCAACAATTCTCAGTACCTTAGGTGACTCAGGTAGATATTTTGTTGTAACCATACCAAACCCTTTTCAAACTCTTTGCAAAAGGTGTTTGTTTACCGAGAATGAGGATCTCTAATGAGACAATGGTTGGTGTGAAAAGGGTTCACTTCGCAGAAAATATAGTTATAAAAATAGAATTATAAGCACTCAGCAAAATACATGCAAAATAACAAGTTTATTAACTTCTGGAGGGGTAACAGGTAGTACGAGAATATGTGTGCATAAAAATGTGCGTTTTAAATTTTTCAACTTTTGTCGGTTTCTAAGATTCCCGAATTAAGTCTAATTATAAGCCATTCAATTTTTTATAGGTTAAATTGTATTTATTTTCAAACCCGGAAGCGATAAGTTCTTAACACGCTTCCTACGTGCGATTGTTATTCATTCTGAAATGAATGAGCCAGATATTATTTCTATTTTCAAAAATGCAATTGTGATGTTTAGACCACTAATAAGTTTTGATTTGCATCGTCAGCCTACGAATAAATGAAACCATTCAAATAAACTGTGCTTTGTTTATTGAATAATTTGAAAGGGATTTTATTACGACACAAATGCACTCATAAAGAAATCGCGAGGTAGTATTATAAAACAATGGAAAGCGTACCATAAAAGTACTGAAAATTGTGTCCGATCGAACGATAGGGCATTACTGATTTGCATATGATATTTGACAGATCAGCGGATATTTTGTGCATTTCCTATTTTGTGTTTTGTTTTTTGCTTATAATAAGTCTCAAAGAGTATTGGAAAGATATGTGTTGGGCAAATTTAATTGCAAGTTATGTATTCCTTCTTTTAGAATAAAATCCTCCTTGTGAAAGAGACCATTGACCTTGTTATTCACGAAAACAAATTATGAAATTTGAATTCTGCAATGACAACAAATGTAATAAATTCTAAGAAAGTTGTCGGACTAGTAAATGTGGAGGTCTAATTGTTTATTGGTACCATTTCACAAAAGCTGTACATTTTTACTAAAGCTGACATCTAACTAGTTGTCGACATTAGTGATTGATTATTAGTAAGGCCGAATGAAAAGAGTTGTTGCTGAGAACGCGGTAGGTACCTACTGCAAATCAGTTTCTTATATTTTCTATTTTTTCAAAAAAAAGATTGTTTAATCACCCAATATGAAGGTTTTTTTTTTAGAGGTAGGTATAGTAGCTGAAGTTGGCAGCACTATTTTAACTGGCGGCCATTTTGTCAGCTGTCAAGTGATTTATTTTTAGTTTGGTTTGGCATTTCAACATGAATAGACTGACGCCAGATCAACGCTTCCAAATTGTGAAAATTTATTTTGAAAATCCTGGTTCTGTCAATTTTTATAAGCGAATTTTGTTTAGCGGTGAAGCTCCATTTGGGTTGAATCGTTGAATGGATATGTCAATAAACAAAACTGATGTATTTGGAGTGATAATAATCCTCAAGTGTATGTTGCGACACCCTTACATCCACAAAAAATGATTGGTGTGCTTTATGGGTTGGTGGAGTAATTGATCCGTACTTCTTTAAAAACGATGCTGGCCAGAACGTTACAGTCAATGGTGACTGCTATAGAGCCATGATTACCTACAGACTTTTTCGTTCATCAATTGAACAACCATGATGTGCAGGAGCTGTGGTTTCAACAAGACGGCGCGGCGGGCGCAACATGTCACACAGCTCGTGCCACAATTGATTTATTGAAGGAAACGTTTGGTTACCGCATAGTTTCACATTGCGGACACGTAAATTGACCAACAAGATAGTCTTCGCCGATAAGGTAAAATTTTAATTTCTAAAAATTGTAAACGAAGCTGGTTGTTGGGATCGAACTCGTAACTTGAAATGTATTGTTAACAAAATGTTCTTGTATTCTTATATTCCTGCCGCATAATATAACATTTAATTCCGGGAGAAGACTTGACGCATTAACATTTGGTTACATTGACTTCTAAGCAATTCGTAAAGTACCAGGTGAGAAAATTATCTAGGTGGAGCTTTTGGAAGCAGGCTTGAGTCATGCTGTGTGGCAATAGGTGTGAAAAATTCGGTATTCCCTGCAGAAAGAGCTAGAATAACTAGGTATATCAAGTTCGTGTATGGTTTGACTACGTTGTGAAATTATCACAAGGCATTATGGCGAACCCATCGTCATCCCTAGTTAGCTTTCGACAGAATTTAAGTATACCTAGGCTGCGTTGGGGAACCGACTTCCTCCAAATTGTCGAAGGAGTAGATAGGTACCTACCTTCCAAAGTGCTGTATTTTGCAATTGTTCGACATTCACTCATAAGATGGGTGGTATTCTTCGCGACTTGCATGTCGTCACAGTACCTAAATGTAAGTCTGTTCGTAACTTTGTATATACATAATTGGACTTGGCTTACGAACATTTCTTTCGGACCTTACCAACTTAAATGAAAGAATTCTCATGACACGCCTCCTATAAGAAGGCAATGCGCCTATCGCTGTTAATTGTTGGTATGAAGATAAGGGAACCTATATGACTGCCTTGAGGAACATCGGAGCTTTGGCAAGAAAGCGGTCAATAAAAACGACCTGAATTGAACTTTGTAAAAATGGTTTAAATAAGAAAGATATTGATCTAGCTTCTAGAAAGAATTGTTATGAGGAAATTCATCTTGAGAAAGTGATAGCTATAACAAAAAAGATGTAAACAGTTTAGGAAGACTTTCTAATCACCAGTAAAATTGTGTAACCTAGGATCGATTCTGAATAAAAGGCGAGGGTACAAACTTAAAGGCTGATTTTGGTACAGAGGACCAAAAATTCCATGCGAACGGAACACCTTTAAGCCCTTTGTTTCCCATATGACAGCTTCGCGTGACTGAATTTCCCACTGCTCTTCAACGTAACCGTCACCGCGACATTTTGCTAGCTGACGGATGCGGTAGCTTGAACCCTTAGTGTCAGGGGTATATGTATATCACCTATATTAACTAAAATTCCCCGACAAACGCAAAATATTAACAAATAAAAAAACTGAAATACAAACACTCCAAACCCAATTAAGAAGAAGATCTCAAAACTGTTCCCGGAAGTCATAACCTCACTAACTCTGATTCCTCTTTGAAAACCGCGCTCGTACAGTTCCATAATAAAATCGCTGAGGCGCCATACATCGCCGGCGAACCACCAGCTACCTGGCATATGGCAGCGAGCACACTCAATCCCATTTGGTAACTGATTCCGCAGCTGTAATCAGACACCAGAAATCAAAAACCACCAACCGGCTACCATACACTCGCGCTCCCATCTGAACAATTAACCACCAAATCAGCCAAATGACATCTCTCGCTATGGTGCACCGCTGTTTGATTGCCATCTCGCCCGCAGAATTAATTAAACAAAATATATCCAACCAGAGAGAAGAGAAAAAATATTAAATGTCCGCAATGATTTGTGTGATATCAATCTCTGTCGCCGCCGACGAAGCGTGCTTTGGTCGCGTAGGAGCGCGCCATTACACCGCAGACAAATGGAGAAACCCAACCGATAAAATCTTGCGCAAAACCGCACAGATGAACATCGCAGTCGTCACACGGCTACTGCCATCCGCAACAATATATACAAAAGGATCTCTCGCGCTCCTAGATCACCGCCAAACGATAAAAGCCGAGAGATCAACATTATTTGTCTCGGGTGTTTCCTCGCCTGCAATGATCCAGGCCAATCTCGCGCGCAGCTTAATGCCCATAACCGAAAACCAAACTGAAACCATACCTACACCATACCTATCCAGAAGCTAGAGAGGGAATTATAATAATCATAAAACAGATGAAGCTGATAAAACCAGAAACCTCAGCGTACCCTGCGAAGCTGTTAACATTTGACATTTGATACTCTGAAGCATGCGACAACAATATATACACAACGGCAACCCATTCGAACGCGAATTCTCTCATCCTCGCTCCGAGACCAACACCGGCACGGCGCCCTAATAAATGCGATTATGATTGCATTATTAAGACCAAGATCCTGACATCATCATTGACATTGGATTCGTTTGGGACGCTCATCTTTCCGATTGCAATCGAGACGGGGTGCGCACTTGGTCGGGGTATTTGATCCCGAAAGGATTCTGCGCCATAAATGGGGTGAAACGTCACCCCTTCCAGCACGAAAACTCTGAGGTTCATCGATAACTCCTCTGCCTGCAATTAAGAAATTAATTTCGCTCTGCAAAGAGGGTAATTACACAGACTCCACACACACTTAGGTACCTATATAATCGAGGAGCAGTAATGAAAGTATAGGTAATAGAAAAAAAAAAAGCGAAAGACGTAACGTACCGGTTGTATGAAGTCAATCGCCGATGTAGCGCAGCGGAGGAGTAATTAAAACCAACCGCGACAGGATGAATGGAACTTTATTTGCGGTAATGGTTGAGATTTTCACATTAAGCCGGTGTGCCTGAGCAATTAATTCCGGGGATGCGATGTTTAATTGCTGCTGCTGAGTTCTGGAATGGAGCGGAGGGCAAGGAATTACATGGGTGCGGTTTGAGTATACTTTTCTGGGCCGTGAATATGTATTTTTGGCAGATTCAGTATGTTGCAAATGGGAGCTTTGTCGACGATAATTGTTTACAAGAACTGTGACGCTGATTATGACAGAGTATAGTTGTCGATTGAAAAGCGACCATTAACGCTACATCCGATTCGAAATGGTTTATCTTCTCTAGATAAAATTGAACTCCAGAATTGTATTTTCGCAAACATCTTACGAACTATTGCACCGCAATTTCCCATTTTTAATAGGCGCGAAATAAAAAATTGCTTTTGTTTTAAAAACACATACTTTTTCTCATTTAAACAAATTATTATATTCGTAGACGTTCATAAACGCACATGAAAATTAACTAGAGTTCGCCTAGTGGTAGAAATTCTATACCATTATATTAAGTTAACTAATATACCTACACAACAAATTGGAAAAACAAACAAATCACAGACAGCATTTCATGTTTTCACTATCTTGTGGTTAGGGCAGTGAAAGTGGTTCTTAACTATTTCCCTTCGAATATTTATACACGGTGGCGCAAAATAAGTCACCCTATCAAAAGATGTTATAATTTTTTTTTTTTGCTAATGGCGCTTTACATCAATTATATTTGGCATTTGTGAACAGCTGCAGTTTAAACAAGACGAGCGATTGAGAGCTATAATTCGTAATAATCTCAACAACGAAGAGGACGATTTTGTGCCGAAAATCATCATCTTTTTTTCGTAGTTTGTTATCATCCGATGGAGCACTCAGACACAACTACTGGTCCACTGTATCTACTGCCAAACAGACACCTGACACCAAAGTAATTAGTTTTTCCAGTCTTTCGAAGAAATATGAAAAGGATCTTAAGTGATGAAGAGCTTAGATGTTCGGCACTCACCACATCAGCCCCAAAGATGCGCCACCTGACGCGAGCAAAGGCAGGACAGCTACAGAGGATGTGTTCCGCTGTATCGTCGTCATCTCCACAAGCCAGCATGGTGGTGTCGCTTAATCCCAACACATTTAAATGTTGGGCAAAAGCTTGGTGGCCCGAAAGCACGCCCACAAACAGTCTGCAGTCGATTCTCCTGAGAGACAGTCGTTTGGTCTGTCTTCACCCAGGACCCAGCACAGTCACGCCACCGACACTCGTATTTACGAGAAACCCAAGTATCAATGGATGCCCTAACCCCAGATGCAGACAGACCCAAAAACGCTGGTTCAGGTCCTGAGAGAGCTTCTTCTGAACCCAGCCTGGTAAGCTCATCAGCGATCTCATTTCCGTGGATACCAGTGTGACCTGGGACCTAAACAAGATTCACTGTGAAAGCCTACCGACTAAGTTCAGAGATAGATCTTCGTTTTGTGGTGCACTGAAAATCCTCGTGTGATAAACGAAGAGTCATTACACCCACTCAAAG